>OY728125.1:1579232791-1581732791 GCA_963277665.1 Viscum album
ATTCATGGATGTTGAGATGAGATAAATTGAATTTACCTAAAAATAATTATGAAATGTTGATTAACCTAAATATAATATGAATTATATTTCCATCATATTATATTATTTCTTATATAAGTAGATGATGGTTGATGAGAGAATTAAATAATAAGTTATCATTTATCCATGGATATGAATGGGTAAGTGAAATATAGTTGGTTCTAGGAAGGTAATATGGTTTAATTCTGCGAATCCATTGTACATAAATTTATCTTAATATAAATGTAGATATTAGAATTATTGTATTCATTATTTACACCTGAAATATTTTCATATCAAATTCATCCTCAGAGATCAGAAAGGTTTTAAATCTATTTAAAAAATTAGCTGGTATTATTTTCATAAGGACATATAGATAGGATTTATAAAAAAATGTTCTTGAGATTTGATTTATAAGGGTATAATTCATTTATTCCGAATTAATTAAATTATGAATAATTTATATGTATGTACGGGATACCCTTTCCTAAAAAATCGGTCGTCCAACACTAAAAAGACAAGACATACAATCCTTGGATCTTGCAGGAGATGTCCCAATAATTCCTTGGGTTCAATATAAGATGACTATCATTGGTAGCAGAGAGTATGCAATAATGAACCCATGCAATATGGTCATAGCATCACTATTTGGTGGCAGAACTACAGGGGAGTTTACTGATGAGGGGAACAATCGGTGGAGGTTGAGAGTGGACCATGGTACTCACTTCTCGAAACTAGTGGTTCCCAATATTCTTATAAAGGGGAGGGAGATGCTGAGTTATTCCAATGAAGGACATAAAAGTGGTTGTATTATTCCTCTATCACATAATACTTGTACAAAACATTGTAAAATTTATTAGCTGATCTTGGTCATCCATCAAAGTCCTGCATAACTCCCATTGGAAATAATATGATCTTGCGTGTTGCTTATTTGAAAAATATGAATCTCATGTAATGAAACTCCTTCATCAATTAACCACCCACTCATCTTCTTGTACAAACACTCCTTCACCACTAGTTTTACACAATGAGGCAACCCAATGTTTATCATGCGATCACTTGATGGTCGCCATGGCTAGCCATCTCCACCGAAGGAGACGGAGATAATCATCATGGATATCCCAGATCGAAATCCTAAATTTTTCTTGTACTTGAGCAATCACATGAATCTCTTTATAAGAACCAATGGTGTAACGTATGAACTTCCACCATTGTGTTAATACATAATGTGATGATCTTTTCATCATATGATTTAGTGAATAAAACTAATGAACTAATCACTTGACGTTTAAGACTATGTGAACCTAGGTTCTTCTATATATTTTTTTCATCTGAATATACTTTTTTGAGTGGATGTCAATCGATTATGATATCCCACTTGAATTTTCATGTTGATTTTTTGATCTATCATTCATTCCATCTTATGACACCATCTGACGATCACATGATTATTTTAATAAGAATCTTATACTGCCTCAATCTAATGAATGTGGTATCATCCTTGTGAAAAGAAGAACCTTCCTATGCCTCTCTCAGCCAATATATACTCTAATCCAATTAAAAAAATACACATGAATTGATGAGAGGGAGAGGAGAGGATAAATAGACCCACCTTCATAGTTTTCATCCATCTAATTATTATCCTTTTATCACAATAATTCACTATGAGATCACAACATCATTAAATCATCCAATTTTCATAAGTTCATAATATCACATGAAAACATGATATAATGTAAACGACATGATATAAGGTGTCTTTGTTATCCTATGTACCCTATATTGTTCCAGACATTGACCATGAAAATAGCCCAATTTTTCACATCCTATGGTGCTTAAAAGAACCAACATATGACCTCCCTTCAGATGAGACGATCTCATGACTAATATAACATCATGAAATGTGATTGGAGATGTCCTTAAGAATATATCACACTCTTACATGTTTTAATTGGAATACAATAGTGGATGTGTATCCACTAATGATCTGAACCCTCAATCTCATGATGATCGAATGCAACCATGAGGGAAATGGCCTCAGCAAACAATGCCCCACATGTCCTTGGTTATGAGAAGGAGTCACAAATAGCATGAACCACATGCTTGAATGTGGGTTGAAGACCCTTAGTCAAGGCACATTTCTATGTTTGTGTCACCAGTGGACATCCCTAGGGAATGTCTACAATGTCCCACACTTGATCCTTTAGAGATAATGCAGTCACATTGTGATCATGCAACCACATTTCTATATTGTATGGATGTTGTTTTTACAAATTCTTCATTATCAAGTGAATCTGAATAGAAACACCCTCAATCTCGTTATTCCCCCATTTAATCCATGAAATTCATGATTTATGACATGAATTAGATATTCCAAGCACTCCTCCTCTCTATGAAATGTATTCTATCACCAATGAATGCATTATTTTTTATATGAAACCCCAAAACATAAGAATAAAAACCATCATAATAGTTTATCGAGGTCATCAGAATATCTATTCATGAAACTCGGTCATATGGTTTCCCCCTTTATATTCATATGTCCTTGAAATACAATATAATCCATGTAAATATCCTCATAAATTCATGCCATGGTTTTATATAATGACCAATCCCCTCATAGATCGTAATTATGGTTTTGTGAATCACACGAGTAATGGGGATTCATGTTTTACCATCATGTGGGAACCCCTCTATAGGTATATTGTATTGAACTATATGGAAACCCATGGTTAGAACATTCTATCATCATGAAAACCCAATGTGGGGTGGCTATTAAGAAAATACCTAGTCATGGAACCGTATCCCTAGAAAAGTTTTTCCCATAGAGCCTTTAGGAATGATACTTTAAGAAATATTGTATCAACATTTAGAAAATAGAAAGATTATACACATGTCTATGAGACTCTATGTCATTAATAGTTTATAGTCATCTGATTGTAATATTTTCAATGGATTGGTGATGCTCATGGATGGCCTTGGACATGTCACTTTTATCGCAAGACAATACTTGTAAAATTCAGGTAGATATCATGAAAACCTATTTTAATATTCTACGTATAAATCCTTGACATGTAACTATTATAATGTGACAGACTAAGTACAAGTCAGGTTGATCAAGAAATAACAAGTATACATGTCTTCATTGATTATGTTCAGCACCTTTGACATGTCCTATTTGATAATGGAATGACATCCCAAACAAGTCCATTAATCATGAAATACACCATAGGCATGCCATGAAGATTCCCATGGATGTTTCTTCAATGTCAGACTAATACCCCAAATATTTCAAGAATACAATAATGACAATCCTAGTTGGAAAGAAATAGATGTAGGTAAAACCCTGTAAGGAAATTTCACTTATTCTAGAAATCACACTCGGATATCTACTATCAAGACCATGACTGGGAATATTTATACACAATCCACTTTAATATGGGTATTTTATTCAATAAAATATGGCTATTCAATTAAGATACTCAATAAGTGTCAAGTCCTTGGGAAACAAATTTCGTGATTGTCATATTTCTAATCTGTCTAATGATTGAGAATGATTGTGCTAAATAGAAACACATTTGTGTAAGCCCCAATCAATGGAATTATGTGGCATGTAACACATAGAAGGGAAAACCTAGTATGTATGACCCTATCAAAAAAACTATTATATCATTGATTCCAATAATGAAAGAATTATTTGGACACATCCTTGATTCCCTAGCTCTAATGGGATCCCTTCTTGGTATGATGCCTTATTATCACTAAATCCTTCGGGGTGACTAAAATGTCTCCATGTTTTATCACCCACCTTAACCCCTCAGAAGGTTAGGGGATAACTGAACTACGATAAATCTAATTTCAACAATACCGAGGATACATAGGATTCATTATAATGTCCCAATATCAAAATGGCATATACCTCAGAGTAAGTCCATGTATGTACCATATTTTCCTCATTTTTGGGATTTAATTATTCCTTAAATCAACCATTCTTCCTAATCCATCGACAAATGAGAATAGATCGATTACATGGGAATTATGTTAACTATAATGATATCCCTTTCACTCAATGTACCCAAAACCCATTAATGGGTTAGGGGTGAATAGAAAATTGATGACTCTGGATCCTGCTATCAAACAAGACATATTGGACACGTTTTTAGTGGCTTATATCCATACCATATCCTCCATTAGATGGGAAATCATACCACTCTTACATAATCTTTAATGTGCAAACCCTCTACATATATTCTCTAATGTAATTCATCTGATCGCCCAATATCTATTGTTTGTAAAAAAGATCATGAAGCACATGGGTTTATATATTGGGAATGATTATAAAAATAGCATGTTGATGATTCTCTACAAAGGTCCATTCATTTATATGTATTTCTGGTTTGATCTCATATTTACTCAATATGCCATACGATTGATGAGACAACCTAGGATATCGGCATACACATATGCCCCACCCAAGCCATATGTTGTTGTATCCCTCATGACATAGATGCCCCTATTAAAAACTCATTGGACTCTGATTCAACACAGAATAGGATATGTATGAAGCCTCAATGTGTCTCGATCACTATATTTATTTCCTTGCCATTTTAAATTAAACTACATGGATTAGTCCAGTCATATGACTTTAAACCATGACCGATGAACTATGTGGTTTTTTCTGGTCATAAAAAAAGATTACTTGGATTCCTCATAGTTGTTTGATCCCATCCTCATGACAGAAAAAATGTCCTTGGATTTTAATAAACATCATAGTTCCTGATTATGGTTATAAAATAATGTATCATAAAAATTATGAATGTAATGGAGAAATCATGAGATGGCCATATTTGTTTCTATCATGACACGATCATAATCAAGTTATTGAAACATGGGTAACCAGTCTCACGTCAAGGACGGGGATTGATTTCAATAAAATCAATGAAACCTATAATATATTCCTTGAATAGGTATAATTTCACTCCCAAAGGATGTTATAATGTAGCCCCCTCATTCTCTCGAACAACCTGATTTCCTATGTTCTATTGGGTTTGAAACCCTAAAGGAAAACATGCCACTAAATTGTTGGTTTATACTTAGTTATAGATGTGGGAATCTATGTGAGGTTCTGATAAATTTTAAAAAACGGTATATTTATTGTGAGTGATTGAGAAAGGAATTAACCCCCACCCCACCCCATAATCAAAATATTGGGAAAAGGCCATCAACGACTTTCCCAAAGAAACAAAATGGTGAATCATACATGGATTATTTTAACAATGATATCATTTTCTTGGGTAAAACATTATATGTATTCTAGATCCCATTTTTCATGTTTTTTATATGTTCTATGTGAAACAAGATGGAATATTAAAAATAAAATATTTTTACAATACTGAACCTTGTGTAAAAATAAGTTATTTTTTATTTATCCATTAATTATGAAACTAATTGATTGAACATGTACTCTTATATATGATGTTTCACTAACAAAATGAATTGTTTATTCTCTGAGACATTCTAGATTCCATAAAACATAAATGACATAAATGAATATGCAAAAAGTTTTGAGATAATGGGACAATATGATTTGGCCTCGAGGACCATACATATGTTATCAGCAGCACAAAACCTCTAGTATACGTTGGTGAATGTATGGGACTATAATTACCATGTTAACATCTCCATCTAGAATCTAGAATCTGTGCATGAAATCCTTTGAATAATGATCAGATATCTTTCACATGATAGACCTAATGAGGGGATGTGTCCCTTAATGCGACATTCAACAACATTGGGAGATTATCACTAGATAATAGTAATGCATATCTTCTATACCTCCTAACAGTGGATGAGGAAATTCATTATGTCAACACAATCACATAGGATCTACCTTGGTTGGATAAAATAAAATATAGTCACCATCGTCAACATATAAATGTAAATATATAGGCAGTTCGAGATGAATATGTTCCTACAACAACATTCCATGTTGGGTCTTCAAATAAGAGATCCCACCAAAGGTATTTAGTCAATTCATGGCAGTATCTTTCCTATATCCCTGAAATATATGGTCTATCTAATGCCAACTAATGTATCCTGAAACTGGCCAATAATCTATCCAAGATCATCACTAACTAGGAGCTGTTGAATTCATCACATTGAGTCTTGGTAACTAAAGAATTCCGAGGAATACCACATCTTATAGGGTTCGAGGAATGTTTATCATATTTTAACAAGGATAAATTCTCAAATATGTGAACCAACCCCACAAATGGTATCCTGAGAACTCACCTATCAAATTTTATCCTGGATAACGACCCCTAAAATGGTATCATAGGGACTAACCCATAAAACTGTACAGTGGGAATTGTCCCTACAAATGGCATATCGGGCACCGACCTTCTAAACAAGTTGCATTGCTGAGTAGGCAAAATAGACCTCTTATGTAATAGTAAAAAATATGTCAATCAGATCTAAGGACATATCAATGAATAGATTTGATAAAACTCTTGAATATTATGAGAACACCCCCCAATAATCATTTGAGTCACAGTAGGTTGGACTAGATTCATCTTTTAGAATAATAAATGACAGGATGGGGGTCTCCATTATTATTCTATAGAAGGTTTTACCGACCACACTGTAATATTAGGGGATAATGAAATTCAGGGATATAGGGAGTGGAATAAGTGAATTTAGACACTTGGATCCACATTTGACCATAATAATCCACTGACCCCACCATTGAATGAGGGAACGGTCTTGTCTTCACTCCTACTAGCCTTCCCCTTTATGATGACAAGGCAATCTCTATAGAGGAATGTAATTCTCAAATCCCATAAGGGAATAGATAAGTCCATAAAATAACTATGGTAATCCTATAAGGATATCTTCCCCATAATAAAACACAATTACCATCCTATAGAACCTTTACTACAAGTGAAGTTCCCCATGACACAGGGATGGTGGAATTTTCATAGTTTTCATACCCTTGTCAGGTGAAATCCAAAATTGTTTTACCTCACCCCATCACACAGGGGTGGGGGAATTTAAATATTATCAAGACTCAAACCCCAAAGGCCTTGGGGAATTTGAAATATTTTAAAACTCATCACAAAGGGTATTCAAGAACCAATATGACTGAATCCATTTCCACAAAACCTCCAAGAGATTCGTGTTCTTTTATTCGGTGTAAAAAATCTACATCAACCAAGACCCATAATGCTCCATCAATATTACTCAGACTAATAAATACTAGGACTCTTCACCCGAATCTCAAAAATCAGTGTTAAATCAACAAAAGTGTTGGTATCTATAGAACATGAGAGGAGAAGAATGATCATTAATCACTTGAATATAGATAGAAAAATTATATTCCTTCTGATATAGACTATTTCTCAGGTACATCAATTCTTACTTGTAAAATGGTCTGATAGAGTTCCTTAAGATCAGAAATTCGAGTGATGCATGGATAATAGGACGTGACTACAATTTTACTTACCATAGATTTCTTGGCAACACATTTGAGTTTTTATTCTCCTTTAACCATTGGTTGTAGGTGTAGATGGACATGTGGTTGTTGGATCCACCGACATTCTAAAAAACACTTTGATCATATAATACATATAGACATGAAAAAAAATTAGTGCAGTAGATAATGATCCACATACCTCCTATGTATAGGTAACCATTATTCAACACAAGATTTTCAAAACATTATTCTTTAAAAAAAAGTCCCAATGTATTTTTACTAATCCATGGAAAACAATTTTATTGAACTCTTAATAACATAAAAGCAGAATGTGGTAGGGTTAAAAGGTATAAAAAACCATTTACCCTACAATATACATCTTGGAAACTCAATAGTGATTTTTTCTCTTAAATGAATTGTTTTAGAGACATCTAAATAGAGGGTTGATAAATTTATAGGGTATAAAATCTCCTGAAATAGTCATTTGATTTTTCTTTGATCTGTTGGAAGTGTCATTATCCTAATAGTTTGTTCACATTCATCCTTACAACAAGACATTAAACATCATGTCTAATTTCCATACCACATGATGTTAAAATACAAGTTTTTCATTCTCACTATAATTCATTAATCTTATTGGATGATTCGCTTACAATAAGAAATTATTCTATATGGATAATGTATTTAGCAGAAGACATTATACTGCATGGATGATGTCCTTACCGCATAATGATAAATATCCCAACTAATGCCCTTGACATATGAAATTAAACAACACTTGTTTTCAGAAATACGTGTTCCATTTTTATAATTCTAATATTATATATAGGGAATCATGTATCCAATATATTTCCTATCCACCAATATATTCATCCATACCCCATGATGTTAAACATCACAGTTGATGTCTTTGTCACATGAAATTTATCGATATATGTTTCTAGAACTATGTACATCTTGATTCTCATTCTAATTAGACCTGTTGGGATTCCTAGATCCTATATCTTGGCATATACACATATATTTATGTCCATTATGGCTGAAATTAAAATGAAAGGATTATTTTCTTGTATCAAAATATTCAATTGCATGTGTTTATAGAACTATGTATGGCCTGGTTCTCTTTATAATGAGATATGTAGCAATTCACAGATCATATATCATGGACCAACAACATACATTGACTTCCTTATCACTTGATGTTAAACTACATGGATGATGTCCTTTTCACATGTCATTAAACAGCATGGGTTTCTAGAAATACTTATGGAATTGTTCTCATTATAATGAATTATATAGGGACTCATAGATAATATATATTGGACATACCACCTATACATTAATATTTACCTTAAGATTTTAATCTGTACGGACATGTTCTTTACTATATGATGCTAAAATCTTGGAAACATGTCAAGGGAACAAGATGACCAACTATAGAGAAACTTAATCACTAGGAGACTTGGTAAGCATTTGGTGGAAGTTACAGTTTATAGATGTACCAATGATACAACATGACCTCAATCATAGTTATATAAAAAACCACTAATACCTCATCTTCATCTGTGGATGGAGTTACTCGATAGGTCGCATCCCCAAACATTCAGATCCAGGTTCCAAGGGAGACTTTTCAGATGCCAAAAGTTGTTACATAAAAGAATATGCTCGTTACTCTAGTAATTCAAACAAATTATTCCATCGTCTCTTTGTGTCAGGTATTGGGAAGGTATAAAAATATTACTTGTGAATAAAGTCCATACACATATTTCGATGGAAAAATGAGGATAGGAGTGGGCATATATCATCAATTCAATGAAATACATCTTCCAAAATATCCTGGAATCTAAGAGCATATAAGAATATATTCATATACATACCATGTTGAGGTGCATGGTTTTGTGAATTAAATAGAGAATCATTGTCTATATATTCTGTTAAAGATATTGGTATATTCATATATTCATATCCTGACAACCATGGCATCAAAACACTCCGATCACTATGAAAAAGTGGATATTCCAAAGATACAACATATCATTCATCCAATATGGGAGGATTATTTGCATATTTCTGGTAAAGGATAAAATATTAAAATTGGGCTCATATCCCTATTCAAAATTTGATTACCAAGTGAGAGCATCACATACATCATCAATGTTTTATATCAATGTCAAAAATGACCAGTAGCATACTACAAAACCTTAGGATCAGACTCATACCTTCATTATAACATAGGATCACAATGTGAGAATGAAACATGCCTTGGGATAGAATAATATTCATGTTTACAATGTTGCTCAAAATATTGATGTAGCTTCATGGAGGCAGATTGTATCCCTTCTACTATTTTGGGGGTCTATTGGTATATTTTGTTGGGGAATTCATATTTGGACCAGAGTAAAAATATTTTCCCTCCATGGGGTCACCATGTGAGTGTGTAACATGCCTCTAGATAGGCCCATACTCCTGTCCAAAAAGAGACCAACATCATATTCTAAAGGTCCGGTATCGGGCTCATGTCGCCATCATAGATGATTCCCATTATGTGAGAGTGGAACACACCTTGAGACATGCTCATATCACTATCTGAGATGCTCAGTGACATACTCCAACAACTTATCAATAGTGGACTCATATTCCCTTAGCACCTGGTGGTTATAAATATATTTGAGTAGATATTTTAGAGTAGTCTTATATCCCCCCCTCAACCCCAAAATGTAGGACATAATTCTCTGGCCATTATGATTAATGAGGCTCATACGCCAAACATATTAATTTCATGTGTCTTCAAGGTTGTACGAGACTCATTCTCAAAACCCCAAATATTTGTCAACTATTTATCCAAATAAGAAGTAAATCATTACCATGGTATACCTCCATGTGGTAGTGTGAAGATGTATCACACGAACTCTACTCCTAACATCTGGTGTGGTCAACCTCAACATGGTAATATCACCCAAAACTAGGAACTCCCCCCCCCCCATTCCTATAAACCATTGTATAATGGGCACTAGAAATAATGTAGACACCTCTGTATAGAGAGGTGTTGAAAAAATAAGACATCATTTAATAGAGAGACTTGAAAGACATTAGGTTAATCATATCTTTTTCCTCAACAACCATCATTAAAACATCACCACGGTCATCAGGGGATGTATAGAGGTACCCACGATGGTTTTAATAGGTAAAGAAATATTTTTATGATAAATATGAGAAATACATGGTTAATGGGGAGTGTTATCTTGATGTAGCCTCCCAAACTTGGCCAAACCCATTTCCAATTTTGTTTATATGATCCCAAATAGTTCAAAAATGGAGTTCGTGCTTTACCAAGTCCTAACCACATGATGATAACATGTACAGAAATCAACCTAGTTGAATGACATTAATATACAAAAAAATTCTTAGAAGAAAGACTTTCGACTATATAGAATCTTTTGTCCAGACCACATGATGTCATATTTAATGAAACCAGTCATTGAATCAAGACATTAAACGACATTGCATCATTCATCCAGACCACTCGAGGTTATACTATACATAACTATTCATGGTAGAATGTCTTTAAACTACATAACCCCTTTCATCTTGACCACATTATGTTAACTATATATAGCTCGCATTGGTTCCATGATGTTAAATTGAACATGTTCCGCCAAATGAAACGACATTAAACTCTACATAACTATTCCTGTTAGTATGAATGTAAATACATTACTTCTTATGTGCTACCAACATGAAATTAAACTATGTAGAACCTATCATAGAAGTATGATGATAAACTTCCCATCATTATTTTTCATTACCACATTATTTAAAACTTCATAGAACCCTAATGTTCATCTTCATTCACATCAGGTTTCCCTCATCCTTACAAAAAGATGATAAACATCATGGTTTACTTCAACAGTAAATAACCTCCAAACTACATGGAATTAATCATATCACTAATAATTCATCGATAAAAATCCATATCTATTTTAAATAAATTACCTTGTCATATTTTGATAGTCATATCCACATAGGTAATCACTCCATCTAAGAATGATGTCTAGATTGATTTCAATCATCATAAGATATGTACTGATTCCAAAACCTCATTTATTGGCCCCAACTACGATATTTATTTCTTCCCTTGATGGTTGACCCTCATCTATTCCAAAGGATGTTAAATTTCATTGAGTGTCCTTACCGCATGACATAAACCTACCTTGACCCCCAATATTCATTTTCATTCACATAAAGTCACCCACATCCTTACTACTAGACGTTATACTACATGAATCATTACTTTGATCCATGACATTTGACTACATTATTTACTCGAACAATGTAAGTCGTGATTATCATCAAGTGATTATGTTGTGATGTATGTATCCAATAACATTTTCTATACACAATATGATATGAAATACCCAATTCTGGCTGTTTGAAAGCCTATATATGGTGAGAGGGACTCTTTCCATTTCTTTTTTACCAACCTGAGAATGGATCACTTGTGTAACATCCCAAGTAAGTAATGAATAATATATATTTTTATCTATGTCTATTAATTATTAATATCGTGTTATGGAGGATTAAAATGAAAATAAATACAATCGTACGCATGGAATACACTAATATTCTTAAAAGATTGTTTTACTGCCTTTTGATGGAAAACCATTTTTGAATCTATATTTTGACAACTTTATAAACTATATTTGTCAAAATAAACTTATCCTTTATGATTGGGACATCAAAATTTACCTTGTGTGAGTTTTTGGTATTTTTCTGACAATGTTCATTTTTTTATGAATAGTGAAAAATACTGCATTTTACATCAAAACTGTTTTTTAATATAATTTATTTATATGATTAGATTATCTTTTGAATTGGTCTTAATGTTTTATATGAATATATTTTTACCATTTAATCCAATGGTGGTCATTGGAGTCAATTTCACTTTGAAATTGGACTTAAACTGGTGTCAATCTTTTGATACTTATTGTTTCATAAAAACATGCTATTTGCTCTGGCAGCGGGAATTAATTATTATATTAATTAATGTGACTTATATGATTTGAATTTTGTAAAATAGACTTCATTTTTGAATTCGGAATATCAAATATAGCTTCGGGTGAATTTTTGGTAATTTTCTGAAAAATTTCAATTTTTGATGAATAGTGAAACCACTAAGTGGTAATCAAGAAAACTGATTTTTCAGTTAAATGAAAGTTTACCACTAATTTGTATTGAATTTTGAAAATCCGACATACATGGTTGTAATTAAGAAGCAAAATGTGGTCAATGAGATTAAAATAATTTTTTTTGGTGAATAGTAACTTATTAAGTTTTTAATCGCGATTAGTGGTAATTAGTGTAGTTTAAGGTATAAATAATACTTTAATAAAATGAAATGACCTAGAAACATGTCCCAACCTCATTGGTTGTGTCATTGCAGACCATGACATGCCATCGGTAAACTTGGGGACCCCATGAATCCTCTTTTGTTGGGAAATGACATAAATTGCTTTTTATTTAATGTTAATGTGAAAATGACACAAACATAATATGTTTTACGAAACCAATTTTTAAGTGGGGTTATACAAGTCCAAAATTTGATTATAAATAGTCATTGGAAAGCTAAAAAGATATCCTATATCATATTATTTTTTTATAATTTTTAGACATTAAATATATATAATTATTTAGGACATAATAATGATGCAGCGATGACATCATTATTTGACGATTTAAATAAAATAGAAAGATAATGTAAAATCTATGAACTACACATGTCCAAAACCAATTGGATGAGGGGATTTAGAACCCTTATCACCTTATCCACGAATTCTATAAATGTGGGACCTTTTAACACCGAAACACATTTTCAAATAATGTAATATTTCTTTACTTTCCAAAAGTGACCCTCCTCTCCACTTATAAAAGGCCCCCACCTCTACCTCATTTCACACACACCTCAAGCCGTTGGCTCGGCCAAACCCTGCCCATTTGCTCTCTCCACATCCCTCTCCTCATCCTAGAGGATTCCCCTTGGGCAGAATCCTTTCAAAGTAATCCTTTAGGCTCAACTCAAAAGGAGTTACACTTTTAAAGGTAATTCATTCTCTCATGTTCATTTGTTTTATTTTGCTTCTCCGACCCCCTAAACTCTTTTTATTTACTTCATTTGTAACAACACCAGTATCATCAATATACTAGGATGTTGTTATAAGATTTATTTGAGCTACAATCTCACACAACTACATCAAATGGTTAAAGAACATACGGTTTCCGTGGATGGCGAAATTCTGCCTCCCGAAACGATGATTGTTCAATACTCATTTAACACCTTCAAAGGTGGCCATTATGATGTCACTATTTTTATATATGATATATAATATGTTTATGTTTTCCTTAAGCTTCTGTTTTTTTTCTTTTTGGGCATAACATTATGGTTTCCATTATGGGTAAACACGATATCTTCATTTTAGGAAGTGCGGACTACCGCCCCCTAAAAGTGATTTGATTCGTTAATACCATATGTGGGATGTGTAAAGGATAAAGTTAATGATATTATATATGTTATTATACTGTAATTATAATATACTCTTATATCATTATGATTCCATTCCAGAAAATATGAAATAGAAATGGAAGTAGCGTTCATGCGTACGTACGGCTTACCGTCTCCATGAACGATGCATTTCATTTCTTACCTCTAAATTAGGTAATATTATAAATGCATGTATGTACTGGATATATATGACATATATGATATCTACATCATGAATACCATTCTGGATATAATGAACCTTTGACCAAATTAACAACATGTAAGTGTAAGAAGTCTATTTTTGACTTAAGAACCAAATACCGATAAAATGAACTTTATTAACATAACTGATTACATGATGGTCATAACATGGTATAAAAGGAATAATGAAATTGATAAAGATTCATAATCAAGTAGAGATTAACTCAAGTTTATTATTCAGGAGATTAAAGAACGGCCGGGTCAAGTCGGATACGAGGTATGGGACTTCATCTCAATCTCCTTTCGTTGAGGCATATTTTATTTTATACACAACTTTCTTTTATACGGTGTAAAAACCTCTTTGACTTTTACGTTTATTCAAAAGGAATCTTTTTTATACGAAGCGTTTACTAAACGACAAAAGGGAATGTTTTTGTCGTACGTATGCGGCGACAACGACTTCTCCGCCGTCGTGACCGTTATTTGAGTTTCGGCTTCCTCTACAAGCCATACCTTCTTTTTAAAAGAAAAATAAATACCATGTTTTACTTTTCTTTTATTTTGGTATTTAAAATGGTTTTCATAATGTTTTTATATCAATGGGTTGTTTTGATATCTTGTGATTGAAATGTGGAAATTTTATGTTTCCTTTATGCATGTTTTATGTGATATGATTATGTTATAGTTCTTGGGAATTATTATGATGACGGGTGGCTCTGTGATAAACTAAGGGCGGGTGAGCCCGTTATAGCTCTCCAATGCATTGGGAAACGCGAAGGAGTGAAACGTTAAGGTTTCTCCGAAGAGATTTTAGGGAATATACTGTGATGGGTATTCCAAACGTAACCAAGAGGGTTACTCCCTACGTAAGAATGTTATGAATGCCTCAAGTTACCTTTATGTCTTATGATTTCTATGATTTATTCATGATTTTATGAGGTATGTTAAAGTGCCTATGTTTTATGGGTAAAGTATGATTTCATTCTTATGTATATATGAACTCATGTTTCCTTTCCATGTTTTTTTTATAACCCATACTGAGTTTTTATGCTCATCCCAAGTTTTTGAAATGATTTTCACAGTCAAGGGAAAGGTACATGATAAGATGATAGAGTCAAGGATGTGTCAAGAAATAATCCATGTTTTATTTTAAATATGTTTCCATTGATGGGAATGAAAAATACTATCTTTATGTAACCACTTTGTTTATATGTGGAATATAGTGCAAGTTTTATGATCTAAATCTCTAAAACTCTAAACCTGAAAAGATCCTCAATGTGTAATCTTGTAATAACTCAAGATTAAGTAAGGATTAAGGCTGGGGCCTTA
The DNA here is from genome assembly GCA_963277665.1 of Viscum album. Lineage (NCBI taxonomy): Eukaryota > Viridiplantae > Streptophyta > Magnoliopsida > Santalales > Viscaceae > Viscum > Viscum album. The sequence continues at coordinate 1,579,248,346 of OY728125.1, forward strand.
TAGTTGGTATCAGAGGTCGGTTTAGATAACTTTAGGAGTTAGAATCCTATTAAATGATTATCCAAAAATATTTTTTTTCTTTTCGAAAAGATATAGCATTTAAAGATTACCATGTTGCTTCATCTAAGACATGTTTGTTCAGAATGGTTTTCCGCAGAGGAAACAGGGAAGCAGTTCTAGGAAGGCATACAGAAGGAAATAACCTTCCGAATCAGCATCCAGAAATGGTCGGAATTGGAACTGAACAGTTTGTTGCAGTAATGGCGCAGTTGACTCAAGCGATTAATGGCGGTGGTATCCATGCACGAGATCATCCAGATCAACCACAGAGGAACATGTCAGTGGTGGAACATTTCATGAGGCAATATCCACCATCATTCAGAGGATCATCTGACCCTGTGCTAGCTGAAGGGTGGATTAAAGCACTGGATAAGATTTGTGATGTCATGGGGTGTTCAGACAATCAAAAGGTTAGTCTTTCTATTTACCATTTGGAGGGAGAAGCATATCAGTGGTGGTCTATGGTTAAAAATATCAGGGACGCCGATGAGATTGATGCTCATGACTGGGATGAATTCAAAGGTATGTTTCTTGAGAATTATTTTCCTAAGGCTGTTCGACTTAGGATGGAAAATCAATTCTTGGAATTGAGGCAAGAGGAAGACTCAGTGGCTGCCTATGAAGAAAGGTTCACTCGATTGGCAAGGTATGTTCCAAATTTTATTCGAGACCTTGATAGTAAAATAAATCGTTTTTACTCAGGATTAAAGCCAAAATATCGAAGGGCATTAGCTTCTCGTGAGTTTAAAAGTTATGAAAAGCTTGTTCGATGTGCTGAGAAGGTGGAAATGGAGTTTGCCGATGACCAAGTTTTCTATAACAACCAGCAGAAGAAGAGACAGAGGTTGCAGGAGAAAGGTAATAATTCTTCAAAAAAGTCTGATGGTAAGAGAACTAAGTTTCCAGTTTGTGATAAATGTGGAAAAAGGCATGCTGGGGAATGTCTTCTGAATTCTAGAAAGTGCTACCGATGTGGTAAGATGGGACATAAGGCTCGTGATTGCACTGAAAAGGATCAAGTTGAAGGTAAGAACAAATTTTATTTACAGTTAGTGAAGTGTTATAAGTGCAATGAGATGGGTCACTATGCAAACGAGTGTCCGACAAGGAGCTTGAGTGATGGGAAGCAGTTAGACTACAAGAAGAAAGGGGTGGTGAAATCCTTTGCAACTACTTCAGAATATGTCGGGCCATCAAATGAAGTTGTATCAGGTACTTTGTTTGTTTTTTCAGATTATGCCAGTGTGTTGTTTGATTCGGGGTCTACACATTCTTTCATCTCTGAAACCTTTTCTAGTAAAATGGGAATACCATCTCAAGAAATGACTCCTGATCTTTTGGTAAAAACACCTGGGGGAAGTGTCGAGGAAAAAAGAATTTATAAGAATCTTCATATCCTTATCTGTGGAAAGAACCTACTTGCAAACCTTATTGTTCTACCTCTAGTAGAGTTTGATGTTATCCTGGGTATGGATTGGCTCTCTATTTACCATGCTAAGATTGACTGTAGAGCTAAAGAAGTTTCTTTTCAGAAAGACTTTCAGTTTGTATACAGGAATGAACCCTTACTTTTGATAACATATCAAGAGGCCGAGAAACTTGTAAAAGATGGAAATGAATGTTACCTTGCACACATTGTTGAAAATAAAGGAACTGTTCAGATTAATGATGTGCCAGTGGTAAATGAGTATCCTGATGTTTTTCCTGATGAGTTTTCCGGAATAATACCAGATCGGGATGTTGAGTTTACTGTTGACTTAGTTCCTGATGCTAAGCCAATTTCAAAACCCCCTTATCAAATGGCACAAATTGAACTTTTAGAGTTGAAGGAGCAATTGCAAGATTTATTAGAGAAAGGTTTCATTAGACCTAGCGCATCACCATGGGGTTCCCCTGTTTTATTTGTTAAAAAGAAAGATGGTTCTATGAGACTTTGTATTGATTATAGAGCCTTGAATAATATCACTGTTAAGAAAAAATATCCTTGCCTCATATCGATGATTTGTTTGATCAGCTCCAGGGAGCTCAGTTTTTTTCAATGATTGACCTGAGATCGGGGTACCATCAGGTGAAGGTAAAGGAGGCAGATATTTCGAAGACCGCATTCCGTACGAGATATGGCCATTATGAATTTGTAGTAATGCCTTTTGGGCTAACCAATGCACCTGCTGTATTCATGGACTTAATGAATAGAATTTCCATGAGTTCTTGGATAAGTTTGTGGTGGTTTTCATTGATGATATTTTTGTGTTTTCTAAAAGTAAAGAGGAGCATGAAAAACATTTAAGGGTTATCTTGCAAACCTTAAAAGAAAAGAAACTGTATGGGAAATTCAGTAAGTGTGAGTTTTGGTTGCAACAAATTTCTTTCCTTGGTCACATTGTTTCTAAAGATGGAATAACTGTTGATCCTGTAAAATCAAAATTTGTGGAAGAATGGCCAAGACCAACAAATGTAACTGAGATTCGTAGCTTCCTTGGTTTGGCGGGCTATTACCGAAGGTTTGTTAGAAGTTTTTCACGGTTATCTAGTCCAATGACTAAGCTAACTCGGAAGGGTGTTATGTTTATCTGGACAAAAGAATGTGATGATTGTTTTCAGGAATTGAAAAGAAGATTGGTGAATGCTCCAGTTTTGGCACTACCTTCCAGGAATGGTGAGTTTGTTATATACAGTGATGCTTCATTGAAAGGACTTGGTTGCGTCCTAATGTAGAATGATCAGGTAATTGCTTATGCTTCACGACAGTTGAAAACTCATGAGGTAAATTACCCTACACATGATTTGGAACTAGCTGCTGTTTTTTTTTGCTTTAAAAATTTGGAGGCATTATTTGTATGGAGTGAAGTGTGAAATATATATCGATCACAAAATTTTGAAGTATATATTCACTCAGAAAGAGTTAAACATGAGACAAAGGAGATGGCTGGAATTAATCAAGGATTATGATTGTACAATTCATTACCATCCGGGAAAAGCAAATAAAGTGGATGATTCTTTGAGTCGAAAAAGTAATGCTTCATTAACAATGTTGCATTTGGAATGTGATCCTTTGGTTAATGATTTGATGAACTTTGGCATAGAAGATGTTGGTGCAGGAAGTCCTTCTATTTTGTTTCAGGTATCAGTGAGATCTTCACTATCAGATAGAATCAAGCAAGCACAGAAGCAAGACAGTGAGTTGCAGAAAAAGGTAGAGCTGGTTCAGAAAGGTAAGTTTCCTGAATTCAACATTGATAGTGATTGTGTTTTGAGATTTGGGAAGAGATTGTGTGTGCCTTGTGATTCACAGTTGAAGAGAGAGCTGTTATGTGAAGCTCATAGTTCTCCGTTTTCAGTTCATCCGGGCAGTACTAAGATGTATAGAGATCTGCGGGAGTATTACTAGTGGGATGGAATGAAAAGAGACATTGCTGATTTTACGGTGAAGTGTTTGACTTGTCAGCAGGTTAAAGCAGAGCGGCAGCTACCGAAAGGGATGCTTCAGCCTTTACCAGTGCCAGAGTGGAAATGGGAGAATATATCCATGGACTTTATTGTTGGATTACAGAAGACATCTCGAGGTAATAATGCAATCCGGGTTATTGTTGATCGCTTGACCAAATCTGCTCATTTCCGTGCTATACGAGATACTTTCTCTCTTGATCAACTTTCCCATTTGTATCTTAAAGAGATAGTCAGGTTACATGGAATTCCTCTCTCCATTGTATCGGATCGTGATCCAAGGTTTACTTCTAACTTTTGGAAAGGCCTTCAGAAGTCGTTGGGTACTGAATTAAATTTTAGTACAGCTTTTCATCCTCAATCAGATGGGCAGTCAGAATGAACAATTCAGACATTGGAGGATATGCTACGAGCTTGTTCTATGGATTATCATGGAAGTTGGGACCAACATCTTTCTTTGGTTGAGTTTTCATATAATAAAAGTTTTCATTCCAGTATACAGATGGCACCATTTCAGGCATTATATGGGAAGCGGTGTCGAACTCCATCTTTCTGGGATGAAGTGGGTGAAAGGAAGTTGATGGGACCAGAATTGGTAGAAGAGATGGCAGAAAAAGTTCAGCTGATTCAAAAACACATGAGAACAGCTCAGAGCAGGCAGAAGAGTTATGCAGATAACTGGAGGAAGGATCTATCTTTCGAGGTAGGTGATCATGTTTTTATCAAGGATTCTCCTTGGGAAAGCGTGATGAGATTTGGTAAGAAAGGAAAGTTGAGTCCAAGGTTTGTTGGACCATACGAAATTCTGGAGAGAGTTGGATCAGTTGCATACCGAGTGGCTTTACCTCCGAGTTTATCTCAGGTACACAATGTTTTTCACGTTTCGATGTTGAGGAAGTATATGCCAGATCCATCTAATGTTTTGAGCCCAGAGGTAGTTCAGCTGGAAGAGAACCTATCTTATGAGGAACAACCAGTCCAGATTCTTGACCACAGGGAGCAAGTGTTACAGAATAAGGTGATTCATCAGGTAAAGGTTTTGTGGAAAAACCACATGATTGAAGAGGCAACATGGGAATCTGAAAATGCAATGAGGGATAAGTACCCCCATTTATTCGATAAGTAAACAAATTGCGGGGACGCAATTTTCTAAAGGGGGGAAGGATGTAACATCCCAAGTAAGTAATGAATAATAGATATTTTTATCTATGTCTAATAATTATTAAGATAGTGTCATAGAGGCTTAAAATGAAAATAAATACAATCTTATGCATGGAATACACTAATATTCTTAAAAGATTGTTTTACTGCCTTTTGATGGCGAACCATTTTTGAATATATATTTTGACAACTTTATAAACTATGTTTTTCAAAATAAACTTATCCTTTATGATTGGGACATCAAAATTTACCTTGTGTGAATTTTTGGTATTTTTCTGACAATGTTCATTTTTTTATGAATAGTGAAAAATACTGCATTTTACATCAAAACTGTTTTTTAATCTAATTTATTTATATGATTAGATTATCTTCTTAATTGGTCATAATGTGTAATATGAATATATTTTTACCATTTAATCCAATGGTGTTCATTAGAGTCAATTTCACTTTGAAAATGGACTTAAACTGGTGTCAATCTTTTGATACTTATTGTTTCATAAAAACACGCTATTTGCTCTGGCAGCAGGAATTAATTATTAAATTAATTAATGTGACATATATGATATGAATTTTTTAAAATAGACTTCATTTTTGAATTCGGAATATCAAATATAGCTTAGGGTGAATTTTTGGTAATTTTCTGAAAAACTTCAATTTTTGATGAATAGTGAAACCACTAAGTGGTAATCAAGCAAACTGATTTTTCAGTTAAATGAAAGTTTACCACTAATGTGTATTGAATTTTGAAAATCCTACATACATGGTTTTCATTAAGAAGTAAAATTTTGTTCAATGAGATTAAAATAATTTTTTTGGGTGACTAGTAACTTATTAAGTTTTTAATCGCGATTAGTGGTAATTAGTGTAGTTTAAGGTATAAATAATACTTTAATAAAATTAAATGACCTAGACACATGTCCCAACCTCATTGGTTGTGTCATGGCAGACCATGACATGCCATGGGTAAACTTGGGGACCCCATGGATCCACTTTTGTTGGGAAATGACATAAATTACTTTTTATTTAATGTTAAAGTGAAAATGACACAAACATAATATGTTTTACGAAACAAATTTTTAAGTGGGTTTATAAAAGTAAAAAATTTGATTATAAATAGTCATTGGAAATCTAAAAAGATTTCCTATATCATAGGAGTTTTTTATAATTTTTAGACATTAAATAAATTTTATTATTTATGACATAATAATGATGCAGCGATGACATCATTATTTGACGATTTAAATAAAATAGAAAGATAATGTAACATCTATGAACTAAACATTTCCAAAACCAACTGGATGAGTGTATTTAGAACACTTATCACCTTATCCACGAATTCTATCAATGTGGGACCTTTTAAAACCGAAACACATTTTCAAATAATGTAATATTTCTTTACTTTCCTAAAGTACCCCTCCTCTCCTCTTATAAAAGGCCCCCACCTCTACCTCATTTCACACACACCTAAAGCCTTTGGCTCGGCCCAAACCTGCCCAGTTTCTCTCTCCACATCCCTCTCCTCATCCTAGAGGATTCCCCTTGGTCAGAATTCTTTCAAAGGAAGCCTTTTGGCTCAACTCAAAAGGAGTTACACTTTTAAAGGTAATTCATTCTCTCATGTTCATTTGTTTTATTTTGCTTCTCCAACCCCCTAAACTATTTTTATTTACTTCTTTTGTAACAAAACCAGTATCATAAATATAATAGGATGTTGTTATAAGATTTATTTGAGCTACACTCTCACACAACTACATCCAATGGTTAAAGAACATACGGTTTCTGTGGATGGCGAAATTCTGCCTCCCGAAACGATGATTGTTCAATACTCATTTAACACCTTCAAAGGTGGCCATTATGATGTCACTATTTTTATATATGATATATAATATGTTTATGTTTTCCTTAAGCTTCTGTTTTTTTTCATTTTGGGCATACATTTATGGTTTCCATTATGGGTAAACACGATATCTTCATTTTAGGAAGTGTGGACTACCGCCCCCTAAAAGTGATTTGATTCGTTAATACCATATGTGGGATGTCTAAAGGATAAATTTAATGATATTATATATGTTATTATACTTGAATTATAATATACCCTTATATCATTATGATTCCATTCCAGAAAATATGAAATAGAAATGGAAGTAGCGTTCATGCGTACGTACGACTTACCGTCTCCATGAATGATGCATTTCATTTCTTACCTCTAAATTATGTAATATTATAAATGCATGTATGTACTGGATATATATGACATATATGATATCTACATCATGAATACCATTCTGGATATAATTAACATTTGACCAAATTTACAACATGTAAGTGTAAGAAGTCTATTTTTGACTTAAGAACCAAATACCGACAAAATGAACATTATTAACTTAACTGATTACATGATGGTCATAACATGGTATAAAAGGAATAATAAACTTGATAAAGATTCATAATCAAGTAGATATTAACTCAAGTTTATTATTCAGGAGATTAAAGAATGGTCGGGTCAAGTCGGATACGAGGTATGGGACTTCGTCTCAATCTCCTTTCATTGAGGCATATTTTATTTTATACACAACTTTATTTTATACGGTGTATAAACCCCTTTTACTTTTACGTTTATTCAAAAGGAATATTTTTTATACGAAGCGTTTACTAAACTACAAAAGGGAATGTTTTTGTCGTACGTATGCGGCGACAACGACTTCTCCGCCGTCGTGACCGTTATTTGAGTTTCGGCTTCCTCTACAAGCCATACCTTCTTTTTAAAAGAAAAATAAATACCATGTTTTACATTTCTTTTATTTTGGTATTGAAAATGGTTTTCATAATGTTTTTATATCAATGGGTTGTATTTATATCTTGTGATTGAAATGTGGAAATTTTATGTTTCCTTTATGCATGTTTTATGTGATATGATTATGTTATGGTTCTTGGGCATTATTATGAAGACGGGTGGTTCCGTGATAAACTAAGGTCGGGTGAGCCCGTTATAGCTCTCCAATGCATTGGGTAATGCGAAGGAGTGAAACGTTAAGGTTTCTCCGAAGAGATTTTAGGGAATATACTGTGATGGGTATTCCAAACGTAACCAAGAGGGTTACTCCCTACGTAAGAATGTTATGAATGCCTCAAGTTACCTTTATGTCTTATGATTTCTATGATTTATTCATGATTTAATGAGGTATGTTAAAGTGCCTATGTTTTATGGGTAAAGTATGATTTCATTATTATGTATATATGAACTCATGTTTCCTTTCCATGTTTTTTTATAACCCATACTGAGTTTTTATGCTCATCCCAAGTTTTTGAAATGTTCTTCACATGTCAAGGGAAAGGTACATGATAAGATGATAGAGTCAAGGATGTGTCAATAAATAATCCATGTTTTATTTTAAATATGTTTCCATTGATGGGAATGAAGAATGCTATCTTTATGTAACCACTTTGTTTATATGTGGAATGTGATGCAAGTTTTATGATCTAATTCTCTAAAACTCTAAACCTGAAAAGATCCTCAATGTGTAATCTTTTAATAACTCAAGATTAAGTAAGGTTTAAGGATGGGGCCTTATAACTTGAGATTTTGATTTATTTTAAGGGATTACCATCCTGAATAAGGAATATAGGATCATGAATTGTTCATCATGCTCATGAATGAATGACCATAAAAGGTAAACAATCCGTCCTCACCACATAACGTCAAACTGCATGGTTGATATGACTTGTACAATAGTAAACTGCATGTGTTGCTATAACTATGTGTGGATCGATTCCTTCCATCACATAATATTTATTGACACTTGGATATCTATTATTGGTTATAGTCACAATAAATAAATATAAAAATACCCAAACCACACTTTTCATACAGGGAATACCTTCTCATTGTGAAATCATTTATAGAACTATGTGTGGGTGGTTTTTAATCATCACATTATACATTATGATGCATGAATATAGAATACTAGTTACATATACCACACATAACTAGAAAAATCACCCTCTCTACATACAGGTCAATCATGGGAATAGAGTTTCATTTTATAGAACAATGTGTTGCAGGATTCCTACCACCGTAGGATATATCACGATGCCCAAATATCAAATCTCGTGTCTTGCTATATCAACTAGTAAAAAACGTGAATCCCAACTGCATAAGAGCTAAGGGTTAGTTTGACATGTGTGATTTGGGGAGAAAATAAATTATATGGATGAGGGAAATTGATTTCTAATGTTTGGTGATTAAATTTTATGAGGAGAGAAATAATAACAGATAAAATGGAGAGAAATAAATTAATTCATTCTTATTGATTTTAAATTTTGACAAAATTGTTATGATTTCTATGGAAATGATAATATCATCAAATTATTATTATAAATTTCCAATTTTTTCCCTATTTATATATTCATCATAGAAGAATAATTTTTTTTATTTTCTTTTAAAAATATTCACGAAAACATTTTTGGAAATCACAATCATTTCTTATCTCTTAGTATGTTATTAATCTCATCACAAAAATAGAAATCACTATCATTAATTTATTTTATTTTTTTTAAATATCAAATAATTTTTTTTATTTTAAAACAATATCTTAAAACAGGTTGCAATTCATATATGATCATATTTATAATATATGATTCTGATATGTGTATTTCTTCCTTATTCCCATGATACTCCTTGGATAATTTTTTACATCGGTTCCCACATCCTCACTCCATGATGTTAAACTACAAGGAAGATGCCATAGTCATGTGACATTAAAACTAAAAACAAATATGTCATGAATAAAGTAAATCTAAATGATCAGGACATAACCCATTATCATCCCTAATAATAGGACCACAGTATCCTTACCTCGATCTACTAGAGAAAAAGGTGCTTCCTCAATCATTGAAGTGCTTCAATTAGAAAATCACCTTTTATATATTTAGTACCATAGTTTATCACAATCTTTCCCTGGACCCCAGAAACACAATTATATTTTTTGATTTGGGATTTATATTGATGAATAATGTCATAGTCTAACAATCCAAATACATATTGGCCATGTATGAGGGAATTTCAGATTATTGTGAGCATGACATCACCATTGGAAAACAAAGAACACGAGGGTGTTCTTTCCCATCCCCGACACAATTTTCCTGTATCATTAGTCATTATAAGAAAACATCGATCCATGATTTACATCATCTTCATATCCCACTATAATATTTTATAGATTACTATTGACCCTAGGTATCTTAATTGGGATATTGTTTAAAATTTTCCTTATATCAGGTTCATGTGCATAACAAACATAATCATCCTGCACATTGGTGAATGCTATGTGACCATAATCATAATCCCATGATTATCCAAATCAAAAGACCCTCATTTTAAGGTCCGAGTGACAAAAAAATGGCACATTTGAAACCCCACAATGGGTGGCTTGGTAAAAAGTCATATATCTACTCTCTAAACTCTTAATCTCTATAGTTTAGTAAAAAAATAGACTAATAATAAATATGGTATAAATATAATTGGGCCTACATTTTATACCAATTAAAAATCAATATATTTTTTCTACATATATTGTTCTAGGAAAAAGATAAAGTGATAGTTTGTTGAATCACCTCAACTCAATAACATGTTCACTAGGCTACGACACTACCTTTATGGTTCTCAAACCATTCTTTAATCTTATATTTTTTTAATAAATCACAGTTCATAATCCATTTACCTTGGTTAAATTTGAACCATTCATAAACATTTTAGGGGAAATATAGACATTTTTTTCCTTTCTATTGATTCAAAACTTCTTAGAACTACCAACCAAGGACATGTTTTACCTATATAAAGTCTATTCAGATCATCTAGATCCCAGACCTCACAGTGCATGAACCCATCAACTTAGGATGTTTTGGATCATTATCGTTGTGACTATCCCAAACCATCATCATGACATGGGAAATTTGAACCATAATTTACAATACCCATAGACATACTATTCACTAGGATACCACATCCTCAAGATTATCTTAATGTGTATTGTATCCATTCTCAATGTAGTGATGTGACAATACATTCCCAATCCTCATGTTGGCCAAAAACCTTTGAATCAAAACCAAATTGTGTAAGATTCGAGTAACCCAATTTAAAATATAAATTTCCCAAGGGTTCTATAACCCTTCTAATCTATTCCTCTTCCTCATACCCCACTGCATTGTCCAACCTATGATGCCTTTTAAAATATTATATGGCCATTGAAAAAGAGTGGGGATCAACTATATTTAAAAATTATAGATATGAATAAGGGCTCATCCATACGAATTAGAGGCATATCCACATTATAAGAAAGGATCTCCAATCATTTTGATCCCCAATGACAGAGTGAAAGAACTAAAAATATTCTGGTGTTTTGGGTCTCCCCCAGAATGTATGCCCCCATTCATAATTAATTGATTCAAAACATTGAATACATGATTTAAAAAAACCATATTCAAACTATACATGTGGATTCATATTCCATAATATTTTTTACAACTACCAAAACCACCTCCATAATCATTAATGGCCCTTATAATAGTGTTGGAAAATCTTTTTGACCATTAGGAAGAAGAATTAGGGATCAGACATACCAAAAAGAGTCATCATATCCTTATAGCAATGGAACTCCAATCCTTAAGTGCCCTAGAAATTCCATATAGGAACTCAGAACCCTAGAGTCTTTGGGGTCATCCTTGGACTATATTCCACATCTCATATTCATCAACCAGCATCAAGAATTTAAGATACATGACATATCAATGTATTACCTAAAGACCTTAAAAATGGTAACATATGTTCTGATTTAAAAGACTCTAAAATACAAAAACATGCAGTGTGAGCCAAAACACATTAAACTACATAACTATATGTTCTAATCTAAAATACATTAAAACTATTGCAGCCGAAGGTCCAAGCCTGAAGATCCCAAACAATATCAATATAGGGTCCAATAAAAAGGACCCTAAACATTTTATGTATAATGCCTGACCTAAAATACCCTATAACACCATAAAAATGTAAAATCATGGAGAAACTAAACTACATAAACAGAATATTAAAGATAGAGGAACCTAAAGTACATCACATCAATGTTCTGAGCCAGAAGACCCTAAATTACATCAAAAAAATGGTCTAGCATGTTAGAAAATTAAATAGACAATAAAAGGGACAACATGATCACATGGTTGAAAAATTATAAAGGAATATTAGAAAAAAAGAAATGACTCTTCTCCCTATACATTCACTTTGGGTTTCTATGAAATATTTATCAACCAAGAAGTTGAAGAGGCAAACAAAATGTTGGTTCATAAACCCATATAAAGTTGTCCATAGAAAAATCCATGTCCATTACCTCTATGATTTGATTCATATGATTATTGAGAAAAATATAGGGAAATATAAATATATACATATAATGCATTTAGGGCCTACGACATGTCCTTAAAAAAGTCATTCTATACTCGCTACGTCCATTGGGATAAGAATAAGTTGTATAAATCTACCTTTAGGATTGATATCACACCCAAATTATCCTTATAAATCATGTGATATAAAGACTACTAGAGTAGGTATACAAATGAGGAATCTCATGTTTGGTGGGAATTAATGCATATTTCTCAAGATAAACTAGTTGTAAGATACACAATAAAATTTTGGTAATTTGATCTACTTTGTATTACACAGAATGGATGGGCATCATGGATAATCCAATAATTATCTCTATGAAATATGTTTCTTTTCCCATTATTTCATCACAATAAAGTGATATTGACATTCTTATTTTTGAGATAGATCAATGTAATGACATTATTCATACAATTATCCATCTCTGAACTAATGTTTCCTATGGAAATGTTTGATATGCATAGTGTTATATTAGATAAAGATGTATATATTGATTCACATTATATAGGGATATGTAGAATTTTCCATGTACCATACCTTGGATCCATCCACATGTTCATTTCTACCCAAATTCTCTTTTTTTAAAGTATCCAATGAAGATCGAAGATGATTTAATGATGACAAGTTTCATGATGGTGTATTTCATGAGAAACTATCAATAGAAATATGTCATGATTTAGATGTTTAAATATAAATAGTTCAGTATACATGGTATGTCATGAAGGAATGGTGGTTTTCATTATTCATGTGATGTAAATTAATGATAATAACTAATGGTTATATGTATCATATAGATAACACCGACAATTCTTTAGTCAATATACACTATAAAAATCACCTCATGAAGCTCTGTATCAAATCCCATTAGAATATCAGTTATACATAAAAGAGATATACATTTACCTTATAATCAGTTTATTTTCTTCTTAAATGAATCTAATTCTAGGTGGGTATATTTATGACACCCATATATTTTTGATATCCAATTTGTAGTTGATGCTCTCCAAATTGTGAAGGAAATGCCAAAATCACTAAGTTAGTTTTTATAAGGACGTAGAGACAGTTTTTTTTGGAATAATGTCTATTGATTTGATTTAAATGGTTTTACAGCTTTGGTTCATGTTATTTTTACTGAATATTTTTTTCTATGTTTTTATGCGGCCCCCTTTGCCAAAAATTTTTAAATCCAACATTAACAAGCCTAGCCGACCTGACCTAGGATCCTACAGAAGTCACCTCAATCATGTCAATAGATCCAACATAGATGGATAGAATTGAAGGAATAGGGTTAATAGGAATGTTCCCATACATGATGGACAGAGCTATACCAAATGGTGGCAGCGTAGTTGGTGAGTGGGCTGAAATGGGGTGCAGCTATGAGAGGTAGGGAGTGGACCATAATTCCTATTTTGGGAACTCATGGTTCCAAATATTCTTATAATGTTGAGGTATCTACTAATATACTTATATATGGGATAAAAATGAGTAGTTAATATTCCTCTACCAGATAACACTTTGATCAAACATGTTTCATTCAATAAACTGATCTCTATAATCCATTAAAGTCCCACACGACACTCGTTTGAGATATGTCGATCCAGTGTGATGATTATTTCAAATAATCCAATCCCACATACTGAAAACCATTATAATTCATCCTCTATATCATATTATTGTCTTCCACACCCATGCACAACAGGTTTAACACATCGATTAAACCTGATTTTCCTCCCCTGACCAGTCGATGATTATCATGGCTAGATATCTAGAATAATGTACCTCGAGAATACCTACATGGACGTAATTGATCAGAATCCTCTATAAATCATTTACAATATCCAACACATGAATGCCACATCCATATCCCATGGTATTTCAAAAAAAACTTCTACAAATGCTCAAATCCATCATGTGATGATATTTTGATCATGTGGTTGAGTGAATATAACCACTAAAATCATCACATATAGTTTATAATCATAGGATCCTCTATATTTTAAATATTTTGTCATTGTAATAAATATATTTGTATCAATAGAATTTCCAATGATAATTTGAGGCCACTGGAATGATCATGTGATTGTCTAGAGGGAGTCCGGCATGCCATCATAAGACATCATCTCACAGCTGCAGGATGATTTTCCCATGAATCATCCTTCACCTCAATCGGGTATAGGTGGTGTCCACCCCATGCAATAAGGCACCATCCATTGCCTCTATCAGCCAATATAAACCATGATCCCCTTCAAAAAAGAATCATTTATGAAGTGGATGGGGAAAATAATAGAATAAAAGATAACTATAGATATTTTATCTATGTAATTAAGAGTCTCCCATTGTGAGAACCCACAATGGGAGTGCCACAAAAATAACTCATCACACAATAATAAGATACATGGTCGAATGAGAAAATAACATCATGTGAACCCCACTGGGAAAAGATATCTACATTTTTTGACGTACCCTTATTATGTAATCTATCACTCATGTGGTATCCCTGGTGTGTCCCTCATATTTATGTTCACAAGATCCCCCACAATACATCCCTTCAGGTTATATGATTCCATGATTAATAGAACCTCATGTAGCATTATAGGTTAGGGCCTTTAACATACAAAAAAACACATTTTAGTGTCAGCATGCATACACCATTTTTGGTTTTACAGGCCTTAGCATGAACCCTCGATCTTGTGATGCTAAAATGTAGAGTCATAGGTAATGTATTTAAAATTCTATTCCCCATAGGTACCTGAAAAGATGAATGAGGTACCGAGATTGTGGACCCTCTTTATGAATGTGAGTCGATAATCCATCTTCATGGCCCTTTTCGATGTATTTGTCACCATCAGATATCCCAAGCACATTACTACAGAGTCCCTCTCATGATACCTTAAATATCATGGGGTCTCATTGTAAAATTATTCCACTATCATGTGTTGTATGGTAGAATTTGTTTTTAAAACTCCTCAATATTATGTAGAGAGAATGAGAAACATCGTCGCTCTCATGATACCCCGTACTCGATCTAACAGTGTAGACTTTAGGATGTGCACCCCATATTCAAGGATTTCCTCCTAGCCATGAAATGTCTACCATCACCCATTGACACTATAGTTTTAATTTGAAAACCCTATTCATAATCATAGAACTCATTACAAGACACCTTCTAGGTCATAAAAATCACTTGTTTCAGGGATACTCACGAGACCCTATAATATGTTGTTCCCAAAAACATTTATATGGAATTGACATATGAGATAATCTATGGACATTAACTAATCCAAAAATCCCATGTTTTAGATGTTGATAGAACCTCTCCAAAGTCGCAATTTAGTGTAAGTGAATTTCATGATTATTAAGGCTTCATTATGTTCTATCATGTGGTAACCCCCCCCCCCCATTTGTATATGACTTTTACCCACTTGGAAACTCATGGACATGCCCTTCCATTTCCATGGAAACTTTAGGAGGTGTGGTTATGATGAAAATACCTATCCATAAACCATTATTCATTGAAACATTATTTTCTATGCATCCTTGATGCATGGTCCTTTTGGGAATGCATGTTCATTATTTTGGAAAATATAAAATCATACACTTGTTAATAAAACCCTACTATGTTCATAGTTTAATCTCACATGATCCAAAAATTATTCATTTATTTTACCGTGTTCTTGGGTGGACTTGGAAATGTATTTTTGATTACAAGAATGGTCTTGGACAATTCATGTCGATCTAATGATAACCTATTATAATTTTCATGGGAGAACTCCTTGACACATGTCCTTTGTCATTTGACAGCCTGAGGATAAGTTAGGATGATCACGAAACATCATGTAGACATGTCCTCATTGATTGTGAATAAATCCATGGAAATGTTCTCTTTGATAATGTGAATACATCCAATACAAGTCAATTAATCATGGTAAGAATCATGTTCATGTGACCCAAAAACGCTGGGATGTGTCTTCCTTGTTAGACTGATAACCCAAATAGGTCGGGAAGGCCATTAAGATAGATCCAAAATATAGCCAAGATATTTCAGGAAATCCCTTAAAATATTCCTACTTCATCCAACAAGCACACTCAAAATTCTAATATGAAGACCCTCAGCTGGGAATTTTCAACAGCATTCATCTTTTTTAAGTGAAGGGTCTCCAATACAATAGAGTTACACATACATATTATCTTATTAATGTCCTGATCTTTGGAAATCATTTCACAGTCATCATATCCCTTCATCTATCAGAAAATAGAGAATGTGTATGACAATGGGAAACCATATATTGTAATGCCCAATCAGTGGAATAATTTGGTGTGTACTATGTATAAGGAAAACCACAGCGTGTAAGACCCTATGAAATAATCAATGAGAACATTGATTCCAATCTAGAAAATATATTTAGGATGCCTCTCTGATGCATTATCTCTAATGGGAATCCATCTTGGTATAATATTATAGCATACCTAAACCATACATGAAAACCACAATGTCTCTGATCATGATTCCACACCGTAACACAGAAGTGGGTTATGGGATAATGAAACTATGAGAACTCTTATTCCTTCAATACTGAAGACTGGTTGGACACCTTTCTAAATACAGATCACTAACTTGCATCCAATGTGCAGTTAGTAACCCTATATCATAAATAATCCTCCCTTGTGGGATTTAATTATTCTTTAATGTCTACCATTTTTCATCATCTATCAGAAGATGAGAAGAGATCATATACACACATTTCATTTTATGTATAATCCCTCACCATTCACTTAATGTACCTCCATCCTATCAACGGTTTATGGATGAATCAAACTAAGATGACTCTTATACATGTTATAATATAGAACATGCGGGATGCCTTCCTAAGCCTTGAGAACCATTACATACCTCAATGAAATGGGTAATCATTCCTCTCAAAGTAGAGCATTAATGTGAAATCCCTATTTGTATATGCTCTCAGGCAACATCTCTAATCTACAACTATATTTATTTTCTCATTGTGAAAATGAACCCCATGGATTTAGAGATTGGTGATGATTGTAATAATAGCATGATACATATTCCCCTATGTGGGACCGCCATTGGGATGTAAGACTGAATGAAACTGATATTCAATCAATGAGACGTACTCATAATGAGATTACCCATGGAAAACTCACTTGAATAAGTCCCACCTTAGGCCTCTAGTTTCCTATCACACATGACATATATGCCCATAAAAATAACTACAATGTCTTGGATTAATGTCCTAAAAGGATACGTAGGATGCCTCTCTAAAGCATGACCCCTAAATTTACATCCTTACCAAATGACATTAAAATACAGGTATCAATACAGTATCACGACCTTAATCTATGACATAAAACCTATATGATTTTTTATTCCAATTATAAATTGGATTTGTAGGACACCTCATAATGATTCAATACCATATACAAGACAACATATACTTCCCTAGATGGTTATTAAATTCGTTTTTTCCAACAATATTAATAAACTAAATCAACATAGATAAATTATATAGTGATAGAGAAATATTGACATCCACATAGTTGTTCTTAATAAATCATAATCATAATTAATCTATAGAAACATGGGTAACTAGTCCTGTATCGGGTCCTAGGATTGATTTCATGATCACTTCATAAATCTAAAACAGAGTCCCATAGTAGTAAACAATTCCCCCTAAAAAGTGTTATGAGAATAATATTTCATCCACTCAACCAATGTGGATTCTTATGTCACATTCGGTTTGAAACCATGATGGACCACATGCCTCTGGAATGAATGCTTGTACTCAGGTTTGGACGTAACGACTTGATCATTAATCAATGTATTTTATCCAATCTTATTGTAATTTCATATATGATAAATAACCTAAAATCACTTACTGATTATAATAAAAACATTATAAATTAAAAAAAATTAAATAAGAAGTGTTTGTGTAATTTTAAGAACCTATAATGATGAAATAGTAACATGAACATATGAATAGTTATACAACCCTTATGAATAGTAAACTGACACAATGAATAGTAAGAACACATATAAAAGTATAAATAAAATGTATAAATCTTATAGATGAAATTATTAAATAATTATATCATAGTGTACAAAATAAAATGTTTTAAAAATTATTAATTAAATGTTGGAATTTTTATAAGTCATACATATTTAATTATGTTTTCAATATTAATATAATAATTTAATGGAAAATAAATTTTCATAAAATATATTCATAAAATAATATTTTAATGTCTTATTATTCTATGATAATTTTATTAATCCATATTCAATTTTTCAATGTGTTATAAAATGAAAAATAATTTTAAAATCTGTATTTTTTTCTAATAAATGATTAATGTAAATTAAAATTAAAATTCTGATATTTACAAAAAAAAATTCATAAAATGGTTTCCATTTTTTTAATAAAAATGAGATATTTATTATGAGGTTATTTTTTTTATGATATATATAAATTTTCAGATTAACGGTTAAAATACAGTTTATTACATAACCAATATATCATAAATTACATAATTCATGATGTAATGGTGACATAAATCATTCTATAATATTTATGTTCGGCCATGGTTTATTTAATTTCATAAATGTTTCATTAAAATTATATATACTAAATTTAAAAACCAATAAATAACTTTAAAAATACTAAAGCAAGAAATGGTTGCATAAAGTGGCATTTTCCCAATCTTTTCACTTTACTTTTAATAAAATAACGAATTTTAATTAATAATAATATTTAAAGAATAAAATAATTTTTATTATATTATTATATGATTTTTTATAAAAAAACTTCTATTACAAGTCTAACTCTTAATAAATTATTTTATTTAATATTTTATTCTAAAAATACCCCCTCCTCAGTATAAATAACCCCTCTCCCTCCACTTAGAAAACTACTCATGTCGTCCATTCCAATGGGTAGTAACGTCCCAAATACTCCCTCTCAATTCTCGTATAATTATGAGATACGTTTGGGATACCTCCAACTCTAGCAACTATGGGAGTTATAGTTTCATGCAGTAGAAGCTACACATAGAAGAGAGTAAGTCTTTATTAAATCATATCTTTTTTTATTCCCTTATATATTTACCCTCTCCCGTTCAAAACCATATTCTAAAAAATTATTATAAAGAATATTAAAATTATCTCAATGATGATAACCTACTTTAATTATCATATAAGTGAAAGATATAAATGCCATACATCCCTTTCCCGATCATTCAACAACGTCTCGTTAAAGGTCGGTTTACCACATACACAGACGTTGCCATTGGAATTCTTATAACCTACATCCTGAATATATGGAATAAATTAAATATAATATATTAAAATAAAATTAAATGTATTAAATTATTCTATAACTAAATATACTAATGTGTAAACAACCTATAACAAAATAGTGATTCATTGCACGATGGGAAGTTTTTATGTAAATTAAGATAAAAAATGATTACAATTTATCAATAGATATTAAGAAATATAATCCAATTCGTATAATTGATAAATATTTTTTAAAAAGTACAATAAATAAATTCTTCATCAATTTTTTAATAAACATAATTTTACTATTCATGATGTTCAAAAGAATAGAAATGAAGTGGTAATTATGGTAAGGGGATATCTTGATCCCCACACTTCTTTTGTTTTCCCTTTTTAACCCCATTTTATGTATGGATATTCCATAAATAAATTTTTTTTATCATTATGATACATTTAATGTGATATAAATCTATTGTACTTGATTTTATGTCAAATAAAACATGTTCCAAGAGAACTTGTCTTTCAAAAAAACAACATTTTTTCTACTCGACATTTTCTATTCTTCATTCAAGATTAATGATTCTTTTATCAAGTATGTTATTCCCACATTCATTTGAAAACCCAATGATTATTAATTTATGTTTTATTAAATGAAACTCATTCCTTTAAATGAATTATTTTATGTCAAATAATGATATATCTACTATGTGGCATGCATGATAGTGATAATGTTATGATGTGATGAGTGCGCCTGGAACTATATTGAATAATGTAAATGTAATTATGTGTCGAGTGCACTAATGATTATATATTTCCCTAATGAATTGTGTAATTAACATAATCTTATCATAAATGTGAAATATGTTTTAACAAGATTTGATCTTTATTCACAACTATGTGTGGTAGTTTACCACTGAGACAATATGTTTCATTTTTATGAATTTCCACATTAAAAAATTTCAATTTAAAATGTCCCTTCCGATTAAGATACCAGGCCCATATTATGATTATTTTATGATTAATCTCACCCAATTTAATATTTTTTTATATTCTTATATGGCCTCTTAATGGGGTTTTTCTCACACCTTATTTTCGTATATTATTAGGTTATTACTTGTACTAAGGATAACAAAAGGGCCAATATGAATCTAGAGAAGAATGAATTAATATATGATTAATGGTATATTCAGTAAATATTATGTATGATCATTGTTTTCACTATAAAATAGATCATTTGATCCATGTTTTGTATCACTTTTAGGAAGTATTTCTGTAAAATGATTTAATAAGTTATGTAATAAAAATAAATGCCTCTATAGTTGGTATTAGATCACAATTTTGTTAATTTGGGATTTATGATTAGAGAGCCTTAGTAATAACCATTAATGTGAGACTAATTATATGTAAGAACAAAATAATGTTCTAAAAATAAAAGTATCCCACATGATATTACATTAATCATAATTACCCATGATAAAAAATTATTTATCCATGAATTGTTTACTTGTGTTTTTTTCTAACATTTTCTATTATAGAAAATGGTGGGAAGTATGAGAAACCATTGCAAAAACCCATGTGAGGGAAAATGCAGTGATTTCTCGAAATACCCACATTCATTGGGAAGTTGAGTTAAAAATTTCATGGTGACACTTACCTAGAAATATAATGTTATGAATAACAACATGAATAATCTGGAATGTCTACCTACACCAAAGAGAGAGAAACATGCAATTGAGTTTTTATTTTTAGAAATGAACACTAACGTTTTGTTATTATTCTGATCTAGTACCTGGATAAAAGTGGATAATGTAAATGGATATGATATTTCATGTGATTAAATGTTATGAGATTGAGATGGTTACTATGTCCATTTATTATCTAGATATAGATGCCGATGAATGATGAGATTTGATTAAAAACACCAAGATGAGGGAAGAAACTGAAATGATGGAGTTGGTAGACATTAAGATATTGTTTCTTAAAAATCATTTACCTCAAAATATTTCTAAAAATATTAATATAGAGTTCATCATGTTTACTTAAAAATATGGAGAGTATTTCACTTCTGATGATGAAAATTTCACATGGTCGGCATGGTATATTTTTGGTTTTCTCATCAACAATGCTAGAAATGTTTACAAAATCCGTAGTGTTTTAATAGAACTCTATTGGAAGGATCTATAAATTTGCGACTTTGGGAGTTATGAATAATTATTTCTATGTGCTCTCAATGTGAATATGCTGTTTTCATAATGGTCCCATGGATATGGTGATAAGAAACGAAATATGGAGTTTCAAGATGGACAATCTAATGGGAAATGAGGAAACAAAACTCAAACACCTCCATGCAAAAAATGTGGGATGAATCATCATGGGAACTACCTCAAAGAGATGGGTAAATTCTTCAATTGTTGGACAGAATCCTACCAATCTCATGAATGTCGAAAAGATCTGAAGAAGATGAAAAATGTGGTAATGGAAAGGAGGGAACTACCAGTGGACCAATTCATAAAATGTAGGGATTAAGGGAACTATGAAAGTCAGTGCACTAATCCTCAGATCCTCATAGGTAACCAGCCTCAACTATCATCAATGAAAAAGGATCAAGGAAAGGAATATGCCGTCACCACTACTGAATTGGATCATGAAAACAGTATCGTACAATGAACGATTTATATTTCTCCAAGATTGGAAATGTCTTATTTGATTCTAGTTTTAATCTTCATTATATATGGTAGGTTTTCTATAAAAATTTAATAGAATCACTAAAACCACGATACATAGATATTAGTAAAAACACCATGTGGTGCAATCATTTAACCCACATTATATAATCTTCTCTTATTGGTATATATGGGATGATTCTTTTAGATAATCTCACGGTGCCTCCCTTTTTAGAATTAGACACTATAATCGGTATGGATTGACTCTTCTAATATATATAACATATAAATTATCAGAAAAAGTATATTTCACTTCATATTCGGAACCATACCATGCTCATCTATAAATGAAATCAAAATCATGAATATCATATTGAACATCCTTTAATGGTTTGGCCCATGATTCCTTATGAATACGCATACCACTCTCAAAAGGTGGAGACAAAAGTTAAGTTCCATCCATGAAAAAATTAACATCATGACGCACTATAGTTATGTATTTACTGAAGAGTTACACAAAATTCCCCCAGATTGAGAGGTATTGTTCTCAATATAATTCATACTCGTAGCTACTCCAATCTGATAGTGTCCCTTTATGAAGGATCCTATCAAACGTGAGGAGTTAACAATGTAGCTTCGAGAGAATTTGGACGAAGTGTTCAAACACCCTAGTGCATCACCATTAGGTGAACCAGTACTCTTTGTCAAGAATAATGATGGATCAATGCAATTGTGTATCGATTATAAGAAACCAAATAAGATCACCATAGATAAAATGTATTATCATTCAAGGATTCATGACTTGTTCAATATGATATGAATAGATTAATACTTCTCACTGGTGGGGATTTGTTCTTGAAATCATCCACTAATGGTTAATGAAGATTATATTTAGAAGACTACCTTCAGTACATGGTGTAGGCACTATGAGTTTCAAGTGATTCTTATTGGACTTACTAATTCCCCTGAAATATTCATGAATTTGATGAATAGATTCTTTAGAAATTACCTCAACAAAATTTATGGTAGTGTTTTTTGATGATATTATCGACTAATCTAATAGAAATGTGGAACATGAATAACATCTAAGGATTGTGTTGATGACATAAAAAAGGTGGATTTGTACACCATGTTCAGAAAGTGTGACATTTGGATGTAGAAAGTCACATTTGGTGGACATGCAATCACATGTGAGGGAATTTATGTGTATACATCAATAAGAAATGTGACTGAGGAATGTCCAAGACCCTCTAGTGTCACAGAAAATCATAATTTTTTCATGGATTCAAAAGGTATTATCATTTATTTGTGAGAAATTACTCAGAATTTTCAAGATCATTATCAACGTTTTACGTAAAGGGGTAAAGTATGTTTGGTTCAAAGAATGTAAGGAATGCTTCACATTTCTAAAGATAAGGCTACTCACTACGAATGTAATCACATTACCAAAACAATGGAGAGGGTTTTTGATATATATTAATGATTCGATGAATGAATTTGATTGTGTGCTCATGAAAAATGCTAATGTGACTGCCTACACCTCGTGGCAGTTGAAGATCCATGAGCAAAACTACCCAATAAAAGATCTGGAGATAACAACTGTGATTTTTTCATTGAACATTTCATACCACTACCACTATGGTGAGAAGTATGACATATATACTGATCCAAAGAGACTAAAATATAAAATCCCAAAAAGGATCTAATCATGGGTCAAAGGATATGGTTAGGTCAAATCATGTTCAATTATTTCTCTATTCACTGTCATCTTGTCAAGGAAACCCAATTAGCAGATTCTCTTTATATAAAATAACACGATACAGTATCCATTTTGTGGTTGGAGAAAGAACATATCTTCATTTATATGAAAATAATGGATTTTAAAATCATAATGGTATGGAATACATTCCACCATGACCATATTATTTCCCAAACAACTATCCATGTGACGATTTAGGAGGAGCACAATGAAGATCAATATTTACAAAAGAAGGTGAATTCAATAATGTATGGGAATTTTCAAGAGATTCATATTGAATATGATGGTTTGATTCATCTCGGAATGAGGATTTCTATGCCTTCAGAACATGGGATAAAGAAGGAGATATTGGATAATTCACATAGCTCAAATTTCTCCATCAATCCTTGTATCACGAAGATGTTCCATGATCAACAACAACAATTATGGTGGGATAACATGGAAAAATAGATTGTAGAGTATATCTCAAGGGGCCTGTAATGGAACAAAGATAAATCAAAGTGACATATCTTCAAAGGGATAAAGAAACCATATCCTATTCCAATTTGAAAATGGTAGAATGTCACTATGAACATTTTTATTGGTCTCCTAAAGAAATCCAAAAGAATTAATATGATATTGGTTATGGTGGACCAACACATAATGGCTGCCCACTTTATCACTATTTGGAAATATCTCTCATTTGAATAACTTACAAAGATATACGTGAAGGAAGTGGTGAGAATTCATTGAGTTCCACTCTCCATTGCCTCTGATTGTGTTTTCAGGTTCACGTGTAATTTTTAGAGCAGTCTTCAATATGCTTTGATTGATGAATAATATTTCATCATGTCGCATCACTCCAAAACTAATGTCCAATATGAATAGACTATTCCGAAGATCGTTGATATTCTAAGAGCCTGCACATTAGAATTTCAGGGAGGATGGGATTGGGATATCCTATTGGATGAGATCTCATACAATAATTTCCTCCACTCATATATTCAAATGGCTCCATATGATTCTCTATAATTAATGAGATGTATAACTCCAACATGATGGGATGTATTTTGTGAATGAATGATACTTTTTCATAATCTTGTGCTAGATATGATTGAAAATGTTCACGTCATCAGGTGATATATCAAATCTTCTCAAATTTGGAAAAAGGGATACGTTGAAAATCATTAAAGGGGAATGGATTTCAGCATTGGAGATAATATAGTCCTTAGAATATCAATATGGAAAAGAGTCACATAGTTTGGAAATAAAGGGATGTTAATAATAATGTACATTGGCCCCTTTGAGATTCTTGATCGTATAGGAGCTATGGCTAGTCAGCTTAAACTTCCACTTAATATGGCTCATGTTAATTATTTTTTCACATATCACTCCTGAGAAAGTACATACTCGATCCCCCAAATGTATTAAAATTGTTGGCAGTACATCATGAAGATGATTGATCTTTTGAATAGAATCAAGTAATGATGTTTTATCAGATAAATAAGGTTCAACATGACCAGACATACCTCCCAGTCAATTTTTTTTTGAGGAACCATAAGTATGAAGAATAAACTTAGGTACTGTAGGAGGATATGAAGAAGATGTACCCTCAACTATTTAAGTAGAAAAAAAATTTCAAGGGTGTCATTACAAAAGGGGAAAATATATATCAAACCAATCATTTAGCAGAGGAATTTCTCCAATATTATATTAATTTTGTTTTTTATAAATCACAAAAAAACATTTAGAAACTATAAAAATCATTATCAATACAGAATTAATGAAATAGGAAGTGTTTCTAGAAGTTAAATATCCTATACTGATGAAATTGTAACATGACCTTATTAATAGTTATATGACTATTATGAATATTAAACTGAAAAAATGAATAGTAACCATAAATATTAAATTATTAATAATATGTTTGAATCTTATAGATTAAATTATTGTATAATTATATAATATTATATGAAAACATATTTAAAAAAATAATAATTATATGTTGTTATTTTTTTAAGTTATAAGTATTTAATTACTTTTTCATTTTGAATTTAATGAATTAAATGAAAATTTCTTTTCAAAATTTATTTATAAATTAATATTTTGATGTATTATGATTTTAACATAATTTTATTATACCATGTGTAATTTTTTATTGAGTTTTAAAATCGGTTATAAATTTTAAATCAGTATTTGTTTCAAATAAATGAGTATTTTAATTTGTAACGCCCCGACCCCAGTTACCCAGAGTCGGTGCATTATTACATAACATTGGCATGATCACAAGAAAGATCAAATCTTGAAAGACCGATTGGTTTAGTAGCCTTGGAAACACTAGATATATTCATAAGTTTTACATTACATCATAAAATGAAAAACTAATACAACAACATAATGTTTCCACAGTCCACACTATAATCCCCTCATAATATCACTACAGGTCATTCATAACTGACATCTTCACATCCTGGGAAAAATAAAACATAGAAAAGGGGTGAGCTCAAATGCCCAGTAAGGATAACAAAATAGCAGAAACTTTCATAAATAAGAATAAACTTTTAAGGCAATGTATAACTAAAACAAAAGCCTTTCAAACATGAACTTTCAACATGGTATGGCATAAATAAAATGAAATAATACCATTTACTTATTCACATGGATATTCTACTAATCGAATAATCACATGCAAAAATCAATAACCACTTTCATAATGTTGGAATGCATAATGACAGACTATCATAACCACATAGCCAAGGCCTCATGCCAAGACTAAAAATAAGTTTTTGTCAAGGCCTTGGGCCAAGACACTAGTTTGTCTCATGAGACCTACTGATGCATCGAGGAGCTATAGCGGGCTCCACCCGTCCCTTATTAAGTCCAATGCATTCCCATATGAAAAGGTTTAAACATAACATAAACATTCGTATTAAAACTAGCATACGAAATGTCAATAATTTCACCATAAACTATGAATGGTATAAAAATAGCACATCCATAGTCAAAAATATCACAAAACCTTCAATACAATATAGATGTTTTGTATCATAATAAATCAACTTCAAATAATCTTAAAATCCATCAAAGGATGTTGATGTAGATGAAATCAAAATTCTTTTTAAAGAAATATCTCCTTTTATTTTGAAATCATTTAAGATCCATATAAAATAAAACATTTTCTTTGAAAATATTCTTATAAGCTTGTAAGGAAAGCTTTGAAGATTTTATAACGGCGTAAAATAACCGCACCCGCCGTATAAGTTAAAAAAACATTCTTACCTCAATTCTGTCGAAAAGGTTAAAAAGGACCTTGTTTTGAAAACGACGGAAAGATTCCTTTATAAACCTCTTATAAAAAGTCAAACAAGGGTATAAATGACTTTAACCCATATTATTGTAAATAGTAAAAATGTTTTGAAAAACATTTTTAAGAAACATGGATGTGGATGATAAAGATATCGCAGTAGATTATTACGTGTAAACAACCTCGGATAATGAAGAGATTGTGAAATAACCCTTACCTTGTACTTTTCCTTTTTTGGGGTCGGTTAACCTCCTGTATAATGGTGAAATAATTGTTATTAAATTATACAAGAATCATATACATTAATATGATATCATATATGATCTTTTAACATTGATTTGTTAATAATATCTTAGAATTATCGTCGTTTCGGGAGTTAACTTACTCATTTTCTTTTATATGTTTTGTTACATAAGCCATGGTTGTTGTATCTTATTCATATCCATAATGATATCTAGTACTTAAACATCATTTTTAAATCCTCAAATGATAATTATACTTGAATGGATATGATGGAGAATGAATCTCATCGCGTTCGTGGAGACGGTAGTCCGTACGTACGCACGAGCGACAATATCATTCTTTTGATATTAAAATAATATATAAATGGATGATATATCATATATACAGAATCATTAACATGTTATATTTATTATTTACATGAGTTACACATCATTATTATACCCATCCAAATAATATTATATTGAATAACAATTACACCACGATGTGGAGACGGTAAGCCGTACGTACGCAAGTATGGTGACATGTTATTCAAAGGGTGGATAGAATACTGAATATGGTTGTACCATATTTATAATAACATCACAGTATATGTGAGATACTGGAGTTATTATTTTAGAATGGTAAGAACAAAGGAAGAAGAAGTGGAAGAAGAAATGAACTTGGAGAAGGGTGGTGAAATCATTACCTCTTCTTCGGGTTCTTCCTTTTGATTTGATCAAAAGGGCTCCTTAGGTTGGCTTTCTGATCAAACTAAGGCCTCTAGGTTGTAGTGAGGGATGTTGGGAGAGTATTTGGGCAGAGTTTGGCCGAACTAAAAGGCTTTGATGGTGTGAAGAAATGAGAAGGAGGAGTGCCCTTTTATAAGAGGGGTGAGGGGCACCTTTGGAAAAGCTAGAAATAATAATTTATAATAAATTCATATTCGGTTTCCAATGGCTCCAAAGTTGACTATTAAAAGGCTAAGGTGGGTATAGGTCGAAAACCACTCAACAAATATAATTTAGATAGGTTTGGGTACTTATATTGACCTTATCTTTAAGTATTAACTCTAAGTTAATTAGTTTCACTTTTACAATGTCTCTTTGTATTTTTATATAATATGGTTAATAAACTTACTATATACATCCAAGAGACCCCCAAGTGGTCCATTAATTATGAACCTATCCTGATATAAGTCTCTTGGCCGAACCTTAGATTTTTAGAAATTTAATATCAATTAATAATATAATATTTGTTTTAAGAACTCTTTTATGTCAATTTTGACACTATTCAATAGTTGATTTTTGTGAAACTTATAACAGATTGATTACTTCGAAAAAAGTCAATTAAATCAATCCTAATATATCATATTATCCTATAAAATTAGTTTAATTCATTAAAAGTTTCATATTATATTTTTTTTGGGTATTTATAATATCAATTATTTTAATTTTTCACTATTATAGTAATTACTGCATCATCATTGTGTCATAAATAAAATAAATTATATAATGTCTAAAAATTATAAATAAAATATCATTATGTAGGAAATATTTTTATCTTTCTAATGAATATTTATAATCTAAAATCCGACTTATATAACCCTATGTAACAATTGTTTTTCTAAAAGATATATGCTTCTGTGATTTTTGTATTCATTTTGACTTAATTAAAATAAAGTGTCATTATCACGTACAAGTGGATCCATGGGGTCCTAAAATCGACCCAAAGATTCCCATGGTCGACCATGTATCAAAAAATAGGGTTAAGACACGTTTTAGGGTAATTTAGTATTATTATAATATTATATTTTTAACCCTTATTTACCGGATTTACCCTTAACCATGGAAAATAAAATATTTACCGTAGTAATTATTCAAAATGTCTAAAAATAAAAGTTACCTATTTACACAATTTGAACATCCTGATTCCAAATATGGAATCCATTTTCCTAAATTCAAAACAATTAATTTAAAATTAATTCCCGTTGTCAAAACAAAAAGCGTGTTTTTAAGAGATAATAACTATCAAAAGATTGACACTCGTTTATGTTCGGTTTAATTGTAAAATTATGTCCAATGACCAACATTATATTAAATGGTAAAAATATATTCTAAATATACTTTAAAACCACTCAAATTCATAATTTATCACCGTTAATTATTTTGATTAAAAAAGTTGTTTTTAATTAAAACTTAGTAATTTTCACTATTCATCAAAATATGAAAGTTATCCAAAATGTACCAAAATTTCACCTTAGGCTAAATTCGATATTCCGAATCCGAAAATGAAGTCCAGTTTCAAATATAAAATATATATAATTTCAAAAAGTAGGTATTACTATTCATAACGGCTAGTTTGATTGGTTGTGGTGTGTGTTAAAACTCGAAGTTGCGTACAACACACGCTACTGTTTTATTCAAAGGAAAGCGTACCGTGGAAGCTTGAGAAGTTTCATTTTTAATTTTTTGATGTCTCCATTTAGTCAAAATGTTTAAAATATTGTATTTAAAAAGGTTTCACTATCAAAAGTCGATAAAAGTGCAATACTGAAAATGAATCTATTCTTGCATTATGACTAAGAAACTCATAATATGGATTCTAAAATTATAAAGTTTAAAATTTAGTTAATACTATTCATGACCTATTTTAATGGCTTTTTTTTGGTAAGTCATGGTTCAATTGAACTGGGTGTTGCGTGTAGTGCAAGTTATTGAATTATTTTGAAGAAATAACACACTATGAAATCTTGGGGTGTTACATTCTCCCCTCCTTCAATAAATTGCGTCCTCGCAATTTGAAATTGTTCTTCGAAAATAAAAAGTTGAAAGTAGAAAATATATTTGTGGGAAAACCCACATCGGAAATTGGGTTACTAAAATTTAGTCTTAATATGAGGAAAAGAGAAATCAAAGGGTCACCACCAAATTATGATCTCGATTAGGAGAACATTGGTGGAAATTGGAGACATATAATCGGAGGAAAAACGTAAATATTTATAGGTAGTGATTGAGGTCATCAATCACAAACAAGTATAAAATTGAGGTCCTTAAATTCATCAATCTATGATGAATTGAAATACCATCGGTTCAACAAAACATAGGGTATTAGGATAACACATTTTTGACGTTTCAAAATATCCTAGTTGAAATCCCACATCGAAAAATGAATTAATGAGGCCTCTATTTAAAATAAAGAGTCGAAAGTATGAAGATTACCGAAAATAACACATACTAGGGTTCCATGTAGGAAAATATGGATATGGAAGAAAAATCTAACCATCAATTATCTGATGGAGAGTGGTAGAGAACATGGCTATAAAAAGGCCAACAATCCCAAAGCCATAAATTAGTCATGATTTAAGGTACCATCTAGGAAAACATTTTTGTTCAAAGTTTCTTTTCTTAATATTGAGGAATTTATTTATGAGATTGGCTAAGATCATAAGGAGATATACTTACTTTATAATTAGAGTTTTATCCATTAATAAATTTCTACCACAAACTCATCTTTCACTCTAAAAGATAATAGAATGTAAAAAAAATTCTATTTACACTATTCGTATAGGGTTCCAAAATAAACGAATTTATAATTCATCTACATGATCTTTTAATAAAAACTACATTATTTAATCCAGGACATCTCATGGTCCAGTGGTAGGTGATACACCCTTGTCGCCCTTCGGTTGCGGGTTCAAGTCTCGCAGCCTTGCCGGACGCGACGGGTTGCCGCCTGACCTCCGCGTTGTCCTTTTATGGCAATCCAAAATAATCCAAACTAGAACTATCCAAAATACTTCTGTCCAAACTCACAGTCTAACATTTATAAGGAAGGTAAACATAATATAGATCCTTTTTACCCCGTAATAGCATATGAATACCTTCATCATGTATTACCATATTCCTTATTGATTACATTCATGCTCCCTTATTCCATATAGAATGCTGGATATACTTCATCAATCCAAAAATGTTTTAAACCCCAACAATGATGGAATATACAAATCATTAATCAGTTCCAAGGTAGTCAAGAATATCCAATATATTTTTTCCAAAATAATCATGTATTATTCGAAAATCACTACCTCGGTATCAGAACTATATTATGGTTTATCATTCTCTCAACCATATATTTTCCAAAAATTTATCCTTCTATTGAGTCACTTTTCATTGATCCACACAATCTCAAGTCCTTAATGAAATAGTACTGCAGTACAATCCTTATATACTCCATAATTATTATAACAAGTACATTGTTGATACAACACTCAATTGACATAATCAACATAAGAACTCTAATCATTCCTCTTCATCTGTGGTAGTATCATAACTTGATTATTATCCAATAGCATCATTTGCGTCATAGTCTGATGACTGGGACATAGGTTCGCGTAGTGTCCAAACTCCTTGCAAATGAAGCATTGTACATTTGAAACCATTTTCTTACCCTTGCAGTCACGTACTTTGTGCCCTTTTCCTCAACACTTATAACAAACTCCCATTCCTTTCAGGCAAGTTCCAGGGTGTTTCTTTCCATAGTTACCACATATGGGAAAATTCTTCTTTCCCCTCTTCCCTTTATCCATCTTTCTCTCTTCTATCCTTTTCTTCTCTTGCTTCCCTTCAAAGCCATAGGACTCAATAATCTCTTTACTTATCTTATCAATACATGATATTATTTCTTCATATGATGATAATACATGGGAGACTATTTCGCTTATAAATTCTAGCTTAAGACCATGAAAGATATGATCCTTCCTTCTCTTTGGATCATGTGCATTTCCGGAGTTCTCATTCCTTCTACTGGGCGCCATTTCTAAACAATGGCATAAACTAGATCAGTTTATGAATCAAAATACATAATCCCATACTTATAAAACACTTAACATAAATTGAACTATTTATGGATATAATCCATAATCATAAGAATGTTTTCTTTAAGGAAGTATATACTCATAAACCCTTCAAAATGATTTTTAAAGAAAATGAGAGTTATCCTAAGCATATCCCCCGGGAGTGTCATAACCAAGAGTGCAGCAAGGCCCGTTGTCGTGCACCAGTTCCCGTTCGAGTCTAGCTCAAAGCGGTGTTTTCGGGTTTTACCCCTAGGTACATATTTGCCAGAGCCGCCTCTACCTTCTCGTATCCAGACAGGGATGTATTGCTCGGAAAACTCACAAAATGTCTACAATACCAAAATTCTAGGACGTTCTTCTATACTAATCCTCAAAGTTCATCTTAGGTCTACGTGCTCTAATCAGAGTTTATCTAAATCTAGCTTCCAAGGTTTGTACTAAACTTCCTCTGATACCAACTGTAACTCCCCGACCCCAGTTACCCAGAGTCGGTGCATTATTACATAACATTGGCATGATCACAAGAAAGATCAAATCTCGAAAGACCGATTGGTTTAGTAGCCTTGGAAACACTAGATATATTCATAAGTTTTACATTACATCATAAAATGAAAAACTACTACAACAACATAATGTTTCCACAGTCCACACTATAATCCCCTCATAATATCCCTACAGGTCATTCATAACTTACATCTTCACATCCTGGGAAAAATAAAACATAGAAAAGGGGTGAGCTCAAATGCCCAGTAAGGATAACAAAATAGCGGAAACTTTCATAAATAAGAATAACCTTTTAAGGCAATGTATAACTAAAACAAAAGCCTTTCAAACATGAACTTTCAACATGGTATGGCATAAATAAAATGAAATAATACCATTTACTTATTCACATGGTTATTCTACTAATCGAATAATCACATGCAAAAATCAATCACCACTTTCATAATGTTGGAATGCATAATGCCAGACTATCATAACCACATAGCCAAGGCCTCGTGCCAAGACTACAAATAAGATTCTGTCAAGCCCTTGGGCCAAGACACTAGTTTGTCTCATGAGACCTACCGATGCATCGAGGAGCTATAGCGGGCTCCACCCGTCACTTATTATGTCCAATGCATTCCCATATGAAAAGGTTTAAACATAACATAAACATTCGTATTAAAACTAGCATACGAAATGTCAATAATTTCACCATAAACTATGAATGGTATAAAAATAGCACATCCATAGTCAAACATATCACAAAACCTTCAATACAATATAGATGTTTTGTATCATAATAAATCAACTTCAAATAATCTTAAAATCCATCAAAGGATGTTGATGTAGATGAAATCAAAATTCTTTTTAAATAAATATCTCCTTTTATTTTGAAATCATTTAAGATCCATATAAAATAAAACATTTTCTTTGAAAATATTCTTATAAGCTTGTAAGGAAAGCTTTGAAGATTTTATAACGGCGTAAAATAACCGCACCCGCCGTATAAGTTAAAAAAACATTCTTACCTCAATTCTGTCGAAAAGGTTAAAAAGGACCTTGTTTTGAAAACGACGGAAAGATTCCTTTATAAACCTCTTATAAAAAGTCAAACAAGGGTATAAATGACTTTAACCCATATTCTTGTAAATAGTAAAAATGTTTTGAAATACATTTTTAAGAAACATGGATGTGGATGATAAAGATATCCCAGTAGATTATTACGTATAAACAACCTCGGATAATGAAGAGATTGTGAAATAACCCTTACCTTGTACTTTTCCTTTTTTGGGGTCGGTTAACCTACTGTATAATGGTGAAATAATTGTTATTAAATTATACAAGAATCATATAAATTAATATGATATCATATATGATCTTTTAACATTGATTTGTTAATAATATCTTAGAATTATCGTCGTTTCGGGAGTTAACTTACTCATTTTCTTTTATATGTTTTGTTACATAAGACATGGTTTTTGTATCTTATTCATATCCAGAATGATATCTAGT
This sequence comes from Viscum album, assembly GCA_963277665.1. NCBI lineage: Eukaryota > Viridiplantae > Streptophyta > Magnoliopsida > Santalales > Viscaceae > Viscum > Viscum album. The sequence continues at coordinate 1,579,282,511 of OY728125.1, forward strand.
CCTTAAACATCATTTTTAAATCATCAAATGATAATTATACTTGAATGGATATGATGGAGAATGAATCTCATCGCGTTCGTGGAGACGGTAGTCCGTACGTACGTACGAGCGACAATATCATTCTTTTGATATTAAAATAATATATAAATGGAAGATATATCATATATAAAGAATCATTAACATGTTATATTTATTATTTACATGAGTTAGACATCATTATTATACCCATCCAAATAATATTATATTGAATAACAATTACACCACGATGTGGAGACGGTAAGCCGTACGTACGGACGTATGGTGACATGTTATTCAAAGGGTGGATAGAATACTGAATATGGTTGTACCATATTTATAATAACATCACAGTATATGTGAGATACTGGAGTTATTATTTTAGAATGGTAAGAACAAAGGAAGAAGAATTGGAAGAAGAAATGAACTTGGAGAAGGGTGGTGAAATCATTACCTCTTCTTCGGGTTCTTCCTTTTGATTTGATCAAAAGGGCTCCTTAGGTTGGCTTTCTGATCAAACTAAGGCCTCTAGGTTGTATTGAGGGATGTTGGGAGAGTATTTGGGCAGAGTTTGGCTGATCCAAAAGGCTTTTAAGGTGTGAAGAAATGAGAAGGAGGAGTGCCCTTTTATAAGAGGGGTGAGGGGCACCTTTGGAAAAGCTAGAAATAATAATTTATAATAAATTTATATTCGGTTTACAATGGCTCCAAAGTTGAATATTAAAAGTCTCAGGTGGGGATAGGTCGAAAACCACTCAACAAATAGAATTTAGATAGGTTTGGGTACTTATATTAACCTTATCTATAAGTATTAACTCTAAGTTAATTAGTTTCACTTTTACAATGTCTCTTTGTATTTTTATATAATATGGTTAATAAACTTACTATATACATCCAAGAGACCCCCAAGTGTTCCATTAATGATGAAACTATCCTGATATAAGTCTCTTGGCCGAACCTTAGATTTTTAGGAATTTAATATCAATTAATAATATAATATTTGTTTTAGGAACTCTTTTATGTCAATTTTGATACTATTCAATAGTTGATTTTTGTGAAACTCATAACAGATTGATTACTTCGAAAAAAGTCAATTAAATCAATCCTAATATATCATATTATCCTAGAAAATTAGTTTAATTCATTAAAAGTTTCATATTATATTTTTTTTGGGTATTTATAATATCAATTATTTTAATTTTTCACTATTATAGTAATTACTGCATCATCATTGTGTCATAAATAAAATAAATTATATAATGTCTAAAAATTATAAATAAAATATCATTATGTAGGAAATCTTTTTATCTTTCTAATAAATATTTATAATCTAAAATCCAACTTATATAACCCTATGTAACAATTGTTTTTCTAAAAGATATATGCTTGTGTCATTTTTGTATTCATTTTGACTTAATTAAAATAAAGTGTCATTATCACGTACAAGTGGATCCATGGGGTCCCAAAATCGACCCAAAGATGCCCATGGTCGACCATGTATCAACCAATAGGGTTAAGACACGTTTTAGGGTAATTTAGTATTATTATAATATTATTTGTTTAACCCTTATTTACCGGATTTACCCTTAACCATGGAAAATAAAATATTTACCGTAGTAATTATTCAAAATGTCTAAAAATAAAAGTTACCTATTTACACAATTTGAACATCCTGATTCCAAATATGGAATCCATTTTCCTAAATTCAAAACACAGAAGTGGCAGAAATTAATTTACAATTAATTCCCGTTGTCAAAACAAAAAGCGTGTTTTTAAGAGATAATAACTATCAAAAGATTGACACTCGTTTATGTTCGATTTAATTGTAAAATTATGTCCAATGACCAACATTATATTAAATGGTAAAAATATATTCTAAATATACTTTAAAACCACTCAAATTCATAATTTATCACTATTAATTATTTTGATTAAAAAATTTGTTTTTAATTAAAACTTAGTAATTTTCACTATTCATCAAAATATGAAAGTTATCCGAAATGTACCAAAATTTCACCTTAGGCTAAATTCGATATTCCGAATCCAAAAATGAAGTCCATTTTCAAATATAAAATATATATAATTTCAAAAAGTAGGTATTACTATTCATAACGGCTAGTTTGATTGGTTGTGGTGTGTGTTAAAACTCGAAGTTGCGTACAACACACGCTACTGTTTTATTCAAAGGAAAGCGTACCGTGGAAGCTTGGGAAGATTCATTTTAAATTTTTTGATGTCTCCATTTAGTCAAAAAGTTTAAAATATTGTATTTAAAAAGGTTTCACTATCAAAAGTCGATAAAAGTGCAATACTGAAAATGAATCTATTCTTGCATTATGACTAAGAAACTCATAATATGGATTCTAAAATTATAAAGTTTAAAATTTAGTTAATACTATTCATGACCTCTTTTAATGGCTTTTTTTTTTGGTAAGTCATGGTTCAATTGAACTCGGTGTTGCGTGTAGTGCATGTTATTGAATTATTTTGAAGAAATAACACACTATGAAATCTTGGGGTGTTACATAATTAAATATTATATTTCAAATATATAGAAAATTATTTTCAAAAATAGTGTCCACTTATAAAATCAAAACGTCAAATTCATCCAAGGGTTATTTTTTGGTTATTTTTTGAAATACATTAATTTTCCGGTGAATAGTAAAAATACATTTTCTTACATGACCTGTATTTATTATATTATATCATTCATGACGTAATGGTGACATAAACCTATTTATAACAATAGTATCGGTCATTTTTATGTATTTTCTAAAATGGTTCTATAAAATATAGTAAACTCAATTTCTAAACCTAAAAATAAATTTCCAAAACTTAACGTCATATGTGATACCTTAAAATATCATTTCAATTTTCTATTCAATTTCCTTTTAATAAATTAAAGAACATGAATTATAATTATGTTTTAAAGTCTAGATTGAATTTTATTATAATAATATATGGTTTATATTTCAATGAAACTAATAGTACAAGTATAACCTTAAATATATTATTTTATTTATAATTTTATTCTAAAAATATCCCTCCTCCTGTGTAAAAAACACCTCTCCCTCACCTTGGAAAACACTCCAGCCATAAATTAATAAGACATATATCAATCCAAATTATCCATTTAAATCTACATATTAAACATTGAGATTGTTTGGATTCCTCAAACACCTAACACAAAATAATTTATAGTTTCATTTAGGGGAAGCTTCACTGAGGAGAGAGTCAGTGTCTATTAAATCATCTCTCTTTTTTTATTCTCTTCTCATTTTACCCTATCCTTTTCAAATCATTAGGATAAATAAATTTATTATGTAGTAATTTAACACAATATAGAAGATGTTTACCTACTTTAAATATCATATTAATGACAAATATAAATTTTATACTTCCCTTTCTTCCACTTTAGACAACTTCTGGTTCAAGGTCAGTTAATCACATGCAGAGACGTTTCCAAAAAAATTATTATAACCCATTTCATTCACTTACAATAGAAATTATATATAATTTATTTATATAAAATGACATGTATTATACTCTTTTTGAAATAATTCTACTAATTCAGAAATTACATTTAATAAAATAATGAAATCATTCCAAGAGTTGAAATTTTTTAGTATAATATAAAAAAAACACATCAATGTCATCAATAGAAAATAAAAAATAATATTCCAATGAATATAATTGATAAATATTTTATCATAATAATATAATTAGATTTTGGATAATTGTCTAAATAAACATATTATTATTACATAGGAGGATAAAAAGAGACAAAATAAAGAGGGAATTGAGGAAAAGGGAATTCTTTAATCGAAATATCATTCTCTTAGTTTTCCCTCATTAACCCCTTTTTTATTTTTGAAATTCCATAAAATCATATATTCTTCATTATATTAACTTTTCTGGGATATAAATGTTTTTATTTGAATTTATGAAAAACAGATTATTTTCCAAAATAACTAATCGTTCAAATAAATACACCTTTTACCACATGATATTGTTTCTTCTTCATTCAAGGATGATGATTATTATATAAAGTATTATATCCCTTCTTTCATTTGGGAAACGAAATTTTATAAATGTAGTCTATATTAAATTAAACACATTCCTTATCATGGGTCATTTTATATCGAATATTAATATATTTTATATGTGGTATGAAAGATAATGTAAATTTTATGGTCTAAGGGTGCACCTAGATATATATAGAACAATTTAATCATTATGATGTGATGATTGTTACCATAATTACATTGAACCCCAATGAACTGGAAAATTTTATGTACCTCATGATAAGGGTGAAATGTAAATGAACATTACTGTATCCTTGTTCAAAACATTTTGTGATAATTTACTACTAAGATATTATAATTAATTTTTATGCACTTCCACATTCCAAGACTTCAATATAAAATTCAGCTTATGATTATGATCCTATTGGTATCTTATGATGATGTTATCATTATGATCACCCCATATTTTATTGTTTCATTATCTTATCTATCCTCTTATTGGGATTTTATCTCACCCCTTTATTGATATAAATCATCAGCTAATTACTTTTACAAAGGAGAACACAAGCACCAATAAGAAGCTATAGGAGAAGGAATTAAAAAATGATTATGATTTATTTTTTAAATGTTATACATGTTCCTAATATTCCTAAGACACTAAAACATTTTATCTTGGTACTGTATTGATTTTATGTGTTTTTCCTATAAAATTATATAATATCTTATGTATGAAAAAGTAGGTTCACTGTAATGGATGTAAGAACCATTGGGATTTTATAAGAATGATTAAAAATATTAACCCCTATACGAGTTACTGAGAAAGGAATAGAATGATTTTTCAAAGTACCTTGAAACATGTGTTTTATTTTTGGGAATGTTGCGTTCCAAATGGTTTCCATTTGATTAATTCATGGAATCGAAAAAATCCAACAGTTCTTTCCCCAAAGGGTCCCTTCATTCCAAAGGAAGGTGTCTGTTATGTTTGAAATTTAAGATACATAAGAATGTGCATTATTTGATAGGATGGGGGGTCATACTCATCACATCCTTTTGGAGGAAATTATTGTCTAATAGGGGACTATCTTTTTAAATTTAAGATATTTTCATGAATCCTATTTAAAATACCATGCATAAAATAAGTTCCCCATGGAATTTCAAATCACTTATTAACATGTGTCAAATTTAGAATAATCAGTATGTGTTCAAGGTTCTTCATTAATGGAGATATCTATCTATATTTGATATTTCCCATCAATGGTATCCTCTCATATGATATTTATATATTCTTTTAATCATCTTTATGATGATACTAGTTTTTTAAGCCACTCAGTGCAGACTCTAAAAATTTATTATCATTCAGGATGATGAAGGTTAGTTTTCATATTGGGATCGTGTGCATGAAATGGGTTACCTACATATCCTAGCGAATGAAATCTGAACCATGGTAGTTTGGTGCTGATTAATGGCCATGTCATAAATTTTAAGGTCATGTGATATATACATCTAAGAAAATCGTTCTTATTCGATGTTTGGTGTGGGTCGTATGCCTATGCAGCTCAATGAACGTTAAAAGAATATGGGTTTCCAAATATGATTAGACCCTATTTGGAATATGAAAACGGAGAAGAGGGTTTATTTTAAATGTTTGGTTTGATCCTCAAGGAGGCTTCCTATGTATCCCATGTGGATGGATATCAAATCCTACATAGTTCGATGAGTCTCATAGGAATGTATAGTACATAAAAATATATGATATTGTGATTATTTACAAAAAAGGATGACTTGATGTCTTTTAGGGTTTCATTTGGAATTTATTATTAAGGAGGAAGCCTCGATTAATGGAATTAGGGTTGGATTCATAATATAATATATAGTGATCTCGGGCCCGGAGAAGGCTTCCAACGTATCCTGATTATGGTGGGATTCATTGTTCATATAGTTCATTGGTTATGAGTGTTTGTGCACATATGGTAATCATAAAAAATTCCTATGCCCACGTAAATCATTCTTTGTGAGAGAAACAATGGGATGTGAAAGATTCAACATTGAAAAATTCACCTTCCTCCCCCACTTGTGAAAGAGGGTTCGCCTACGGCGGCAAGGGTGGATGAGGGAGAGGTGATGAGCCTTACCTGTATTCTCTACACATTGGACAAGGGTCCAATTGAAAGAAGTAGGACTTATGGTTAGGGGATTACACAAGGATGGCAGCCCTAAAATTTTTCCTATTATGGGAGGGATATTTATCCATTTCTAATATGGAAAAGCAGGTGTGTAATTTACCTTCCCTACTCGAGATCTGAGGTTTCATTAATTTGAGAAGGGAGACCTCGAGACCTAAATACCTACTCTCAAAAATCCAAAACATCCAGCACTATTTCAGGGAGAAAGGACCATGTGACTATGGATATACAATCCCACAAGAACTCCATGAATCCAAACCCCTTTTTGAAACAAATTTGATAATCCTATGACTTTGAAAATACAAACTCATATACAACACACACCGATGTGTCTTTACTAAATGATTGATAAGAGAAGTGTTTTTTGTAGAGGTCTTAATAGAATCCCTTTCGACAAAGAGACATAATGATGTAGATTCCTTTCCATGGATGGTGTTGAAAATGGAATGATGGATAGTTGACTGATGAGATTATGTGAATCAAATAGGGGATCCCAAGTAGGTAAGGGCATGTATGTATGGGAATGCATGTAGGATTGGGAGACCTGATATTCACTTAATCGATGAACAATAATTAAAATAACACTTAGGTGAGACATTGATAATGCCTTCATAGGAATTCAAAGCTGATCCTAGAAGTATGTCTCCCATGTCCTAGTGAATGGAGTAGGTAGTTCAAAAGTGTTTCTGATTAAGGGATATTGGAAGCTTTAGGAGTGAAAGTTTTAGGGGTTTCAAACACTAAAATGACTTAATTATAATAATCCTACCTTAAATCCTTTTCTCAATGTTTTGATGAACTACCTTGAATGTTTTGGAGGACTTGGGAGAAGAACTATGGAGACCATAGCATCAATTAGTCAACAGGGAAATTAGTCCTCCCAAATGAAGGCCACCAGGTTCTATTTATATCCAAATACTGGACCCTGGTGGAAAGATGTTTGGGTGCAAAAGATGACTACACAATAGACTGGGGTGTAAAAGTATGATGCACAACATTTGGGGGTTCACATGTAGGCAACGTGCAAACGGTGTTTTGTCTTGACTATGCGACACATTGAGGACATTGAAAAAATTATTACATCAATTAGATTTAGCATGGTGGCACACATGTATTTTCCTGATGTTAATTTGGGCACCTATTTAGGGACATAGTCAAATAATTGCTCCATTACATGGGGGTTGCGCCACCGCACCCCTAGTTGTGTTCAATGTTAGGATGTGGTCCCGCACCATCGGGTTAGTTCCTTCGATACTATCACTAACCCCCAAGAATAATGTAGAGCCTCACCATTAAATAATAAAATTGAGGCAAAATATTGAAATGATAGATTCAAAAAATATGATAATGCCTTTTGAATCCCATTTATCATAACTTGTGTGGGATGTAGTATCATTGGGGTTTACTTGTTACCAATCTCTAGAAGTGATTGAAAAAGGAAGGATTGAGCAGAATCAACTACATGAGAAGTTGAAGTTAGTGGAGATCATTACTAGATCAATTTTACCTGAGCCAATCGTTGAAACTACAGTCACGACACACATTACTCATAAGGATCATGTTGGTGTAATAAGGGAGTATTAATCTTGATCACATTAAAAAATAATATTAACTTCCTTTTTATATGTAAAATATTTATTTCATCAATCCCATTTTTCATTATTATATTCAAAATTAAAAAATATAAAATAGGATTTGATAAATAGTTTCTTGGATACAAATAAAATTTTATTTTACTTTCAAATACTATATTAACTTTATAATAAATTGATTTTTTATAAAAAATATATTTTAATGAAGTGGTTTTTATTAAAAACTGTTTAATTAAATGTTAATGATAATATAATTTCATGATATCATAGGAAATTTTTATAAGTCCCAGAAATTTCAATATGGTATAAATACTATTATTTTATGATAAATAAGTATATTTTATTTGAAAATAAAATTATCATATTTAAAAAATAATTTTGTTAAAATAAATAATATATATGAAATCATCATATCAAAAATTGGTTTTTTTGAAATATGTATAATTTTATAAATTAATTTCTATTTCATTGAGTAGTAAAAATATATTTTTTTGTTTGTTGTGTGTATTATAAGTTCCTAATTTTGTATTAATTAAGTGATAATTAATGAATCTTAGTCCATGAAATAAATGTAGATTATAAAATTTTTATTAATTATTTTTATATTGTTAAATCAATTTTCAAGTTTATATGGGGCTTTTCAAAGACTAAAAATTATATTAATATTTTAAAAGATGTATTTTGATGAAATTTTGATTTTCCCTTGACAAAGTAATGTTGAAAATATTATTTGGAATTAAATAATTAAAAAACTATAATAAATTACATAAATTTGTAAAACCATGATAAGAATCCATGGTTAGGATAATTATTTCACATGTTCCACAACATAGAATATCAATTTATTTATTTTTAAATTATTAATCAATTACTCATAGTTTAATATAAATACACACCCAACATACCATTAATATCCACTAAAAATAATTTATCCATGATTTAATGATCATTTTACCTCCCAATGAGTCTCTATATGGTTTCTTTATGGAATTATGGTTCCATAGTCATGTTTCAAGAAGCATCTCTTTATTGTAAAGGAATTTCATTCATCTTTCTTCGATTACATTCTAGTACTTCTTTTATTATAATATACATTCATCTTAATATTATATAATGTATATGAATTATTCCATTACTATCCAAATTATGTTATTATAATGAGGTACTTTTTTACACTCTCATTAATCGTATTCAATAATCCTTTTTAATACCCATTATGCTGTTGAATTCATATTTTGATTTTCCTTTCCTTTATTTTTATATAATGTATACCATGGCTTATTTTTAATCAAGGATATTAATATATATGTAATTATACTTAATTTATTCTGTATTAAAATTCATGAAACTGAAATTCCCTTCTCATTCAATAACAATTATGTAATGTTAATGTGTTTAAACATTTATATAATTAATGATTGAAGAAAAATGTTATTTATTTTCAATTGGCTATTGATGAAATGATTTATAATAAAATATGTGGAAAATAAAAATTAATACATATTAATGGAGGTCCCAGGTAGTGATCTAATTTTTTTGGGAAAATAATTAATCTCAAGATATGATATGTTTTATGATTCCATGGGGATTAATATTTTGATTTTTATTATGTGAAACCATCATGATAAACATCGAAGATATACTTCTGAATATATCATTTTAATGTTATAGCCACATTTAAACATTATTAATCAATTGATTGTGATTACTACCTCATGTTATTAGATATTTATTATCCATGATTTTCTCTTAGGTTCCTTTTATTTTTCTCATTCCTTACTATGATTTATTTTTAATCATTTTTATTTATATATGTCACCAGAAAATCACATGAAGTGAGGTGAAATGGTGTTAAATAATAATGTAATCTATCAAGAGGATTTAAAAAGGAATTTTTATATTTTCCATATTTTATACAAGTATTATATACGTAGTTTCCCTGACACAAAGAATCAAATGACCCTTCAATATTATTATTGTAATATAGTTTTACGGAAATATGTAAAAATCATATATTGAAAAGGCAGGTGGCCACATTAAACACCCTCTAAACATTGCTGATTGGAAGACTTAGTATCCATCTATTACTATCTATAAATAATCCATAAATTTTTATTCCTCCCTCAATCGATATAGATGAAAACCCAAATTTATAACCTCCCTCTATATCACAGTGCCACACATGTCCCGGTGGAATTTATCTTATTTTATCTTATTTAATATTCATGATTCCCTTATCCATGAATTACCCCTCATATAGAAATATTTTTACTCTGATTGATCATATATGTTCTCTTATACTATTTTTCTATATCCATATTCATAAATCCATATGAAAAATGGTAGACATGTTCATCCTTTGATATTTTAAATGTTACACTTACCCCTTGGAATTTCATTTGGTTGAGTTCTAAGGTAGGAATTCTTCTTTTGTACACATTACCGTTATGATTATTATATCGGTGGTCTTTGGTTGTATAAGTTAATCTTTATTAGTTTTTTATTTTTTTTTATTAATTTTAGGGTCTTAGTGTAGAATTTAATTCATAAATATGATGTAGTTTTTTTACTATTTTTTCAAAATATCTTATAAACTCTTAAGGGTGTAGTGTTGGAGTCATAGTTAATATTATTTATTCTAGTTTAATTTCAAATCATGATTGTTTTGATGGGATTATCCCTTCCATGGATTGTGTGTGTTAATTTTTGTTATCTTTAATTTTCTTAATATTCATTAATAACTGCTATTTGTATATTAAAATATTATTATTTACATATTAGAGTGTTCAAGATGAAATATATTATTTGGTTATATTATTTTGGGATAAATTATTCAAATTTTTTTCTTTTTGTGTGTTAATAATTTAGCAATACATTCTTATTCATCCGAAATATAAATTTTCAAAATAAATATAGAAATTATAGTATGACTCTCATGACGCAGCTATACATGTATTATATTAATTAAATAACAATTTTGTTTAGTTTTTTATATGAAAATTTTATAGGATAGAGTAATTATTTTATTGGATGAGCATGGTTACTATTATGTTTACTGTATTTAATATTTTTTTATGTTTCTTCATTTTATAGATCATTTTTAAAATTAATGTTTTGTTGGATGATAGTAGTTTTTTGATACTACAGGAAATTTTTAATTAATTTAATAGTTACCTATATATTATTTGATAAAAATAAAATTTAAAAAATAAAAAACATATAATATCAAAAAAATTAATACATTTTAAATGAATTTGATTATTTGAATTTATTGTGTATAGAAATTTGTATTGAATTTGTTTAGCTTCTTGCCTATTTTAATTATGGATTTTTTTTGGATGATGTAACTCTTAAGTCAATCCTAATTTATTTAAACACTTTAGGTATGTTTTTATGGATTATATAAATGTATTGGCTGCTCCATGTGATGATGTTTTGGTTGGTTTGTTTATGAAAAATGTTTTATAAATTTAAAATTGAGTATATATGGATTCTTGGTTTGTTTGTATTTAGAATATTTTAATTATTCTAATAATTTTATTTTATATTTAATCAATATTTCTTTAGTTTTTTTCTTATTTACTGTAAATTTCTTTTCATGGAATGATAGACCATACACAACCATTCCAGTGTATGGTCAAGTCTAGTAATTAGAAAAATGTGTATGAACTGACCTGATCTATCCCATCCAATTTTGAATATACTATGGAAAAAAAATACCAACTGAACCAATAAACACCCCAACATACAGTAATTATATTCATAATATCATTTAAATTAAAATAGAGTTTAATATTGATTAAATATTATTATCATTACTGAAGAATAATTATTATTTTGGTAATGTCAATCACATAATTTCAATAAGCATTTATTATAGTATGAAATATATAGGAGTTGAATATTAAATACATATGTATTCTCCAGTTAATGAATATATTATTTAATTATTAATTTAAGTAACAATATAATTTTATTTATTTATTTTTAAAAATATTTATTACTATGGGTTTCATAAATGTCAAGAATGAAAGAATAATTCAGTTAAGATCATCGATGAAAATAATTTCTTTTTTTTCGTGGATGGGGTGAAATGTCCAAATGCCCTATCATATTTATTGGTAGTTTAAATAGAATACCAGATTCTAAAAGAGGTAATTTAATTGCATTGTTTCTCATGAGAGGGTTTTAGATCAAACAGAAATCCATCTATCAAATTGCACCCCATTTTTATTCCTTGACTGGAGAGGTCTTCTTCCACCATGACATCTTCCAAATAACCATGGGTGATGATGATGTTGATATCTATAAGGAATAGGAGAAATTTCATCCATCTAAATTTTTTTCCATGATAAATAAATCACACCATTTAATATATCATTAAAAATAGTAGTGGAGTTTCATTCAAACCAATGTATATTCCATCCTTTTTTATCAAAGTGCACCGAATTAATAAAATTGATAATTTCATCCTCTAGTGAAGAAGAAATGAGGCAATTTTCAAAGTATCATCTTAGTGCTCTTATATTATTATCCTGAAAAATGGAACTACAACCTACACGTCCCGGTTTATCTTTTGAGGCCATATTAAAATTTATTTTTATCTTACCATGAATAAGAGCTTTCTAGATGATTGAAAATTACCTATATATATATTGGAAATTACTAGACACACAAAGTTTGCAATGAATCATGAAGTAATGTCTGGAATTGTAGTTGTGATCTAATTTTTGAGGGTTTTCTTCTCATGCCATATTGATGATCTGAGTAATTTTAGCATCCATATAGAAAGTGACCTGAATTTTTATGATGGTGTCTTAGCCACTGCAAATGATTATTAACAATTTAGTAGTTTAAATGAGGAAAAAATTTTATATCTAGGGTGAGAGATATATAGAGATTTAGTGATAAAACATAGCATCAAGGATGTAGTCCTTGTTTAGTTTGATTCCAAATATGTCATACAAAGCCCTGAAAAGAAAAGAAGTTGTGGAACATAAAAGAAATAAATTGGTTGTATGCTTACCTTGTTAAATACCATATCTTCACCTGAATCATAACATAAATCTATAATATAGAGACTATTGTTAGTATAAATTATTTGGTGAAAAATCTTAAAAATGAAAGTCAATAATGATGATTTAATCCAAATATTATAAAAACACTTAATCAAAGAGATATCTTTATCTGAGCCAAATTTATCACCGTAAAAATTCATGGAATCAATAATGCAATTACATGAATGTTCCAAAATAATTGTGTTATTGTGGGGAAAAATTAATCACCCAATAGAGTAAGAATATTTTTTGTTAGCTTCGTATTGGGGTTAGCAAAGAAATTATGTATGAATAAATTATTGTCCAGAGGAAATTGATAATAATGAACCATAGAAATAAGGGCAGTTCCCCTCCAATTATCAACCCACAAATATAGAGAAAAATCACTACAAAACATCCATCTGGTGAGACATTGTTTTTTTATAAGAAGGATTTTACGGATGGCCAAATGGAGTAATCCTTGTAATATGTGTAGCCCATTTTCACCTTTATAATAAAGCTGGTACTAGGAAATCTGAGGGCCATTAGTTCACTATTGAGAAGATTAAATGTGAATTGTTCAGTAAGAGCTTCATTAAACAATATGATTTTTTTATTTCATAAGAAAACCTTATCTATATTTTTACAACATCTTCTTCATCGGGAGGAAAATAATTTTATTTCAATAATATTATGGCTCTATACAATTTTTTTGATGCAGGCATTGAGATGTGTGAGTAGCGAGGTAGGATGTGTAGTTTGAAACAACACATGCAAGTGACATAGTGATATTGATGAATCATGTGAATCAATACCTGAATAAATAATAAAATATTCATTTAGAATGATCTACACGTTGTGAATTTTGTATAAAAATTGTGTGAGAGGGTAGTTTATCAAGGCATACACATTGGGTATTTTGGTAGGTGTGTGGCTGTATTAATATGATTTATTAATTTTTTTGAGAAATTATGCAATTACATGTTGTGTATAGTAGTCATACAGATCATGTATTTCATATAAATTGTTTTCAGAACACATCACATATATTCCATTTGTTTTATGAATTTTTAAATGTTGTGTAGACTACACAACCTACCTAACTGAACAATGTGTTGGGTATAGTTTGAGAGAACATATATGCATATTTTCCGTTTTTGTAAATTTTACATGATTAGGACCATACACATAATTATTCACAAGTCATTTCATGTGAAAAAAATATATTATAAAAATTAAACACTATATTTTGGTTTGAGAAAGAATAGAAGAGTTCATATCATTTCACTTTTAGTACGTGTCATGTATATAATTAATTTTAGATATAATTAATTTATTTAAAAAATAATGTTTATGGGGATCTCTTGGACATTTTAGATGTATAGTTTTTTTAAATAAATTGGTAAATTAATAAGAAAATGAATTTATTAATTTGGAAATTAATTTTAATAATGAACGGATTGAAATGTATAATATCAAGATTATTTAGATTAATTAATATTTTAATATGTGGATAATCATGTGTTGGACCAGCATACATAAGTTTTGGTTTTTGTATAATATAATTATTACTTAAGGGGTTTTTTAATAATTTATAATTAAATAAAATATAATGATCTATGTATCATCACACCATTTTTAATGGCCTGTTTTTTTTCTAACTGTGAATTGGGACATATATTTTAAATTTTTTAGGTATTAATATATAGGATAAAATGGACATTTTATAAAATTATGTGATCTCATTTATTTTTTATAACAACTTTTTGGTCTCAAAATATGATTTTTACCATAGGAATGGATGTTGGTAGAATTATGAGTCGTTCAAATTTTGATAAAATAATTATTATTTAATATATAATTAATTAAAAATTAATTTATTTTTGTGCATTCATTTGGATGTATGATTTAAAAAAAGAATTAGGTTGAGTTATTTCATCCGTTATTGATTTTCCGATATGGAATTTTTCATGTGCATGTAATGAACACATGTTATCATCGGGGCGTGGCTCAAGATTCAGCCCTTTTTCATTTCTTTTTCTACTTTTCTTATCTCTATTTCATTTTTGTACTTATCTTTTTACTAGATTCACCCTTAAACCCATTTGGGATTCACATTCCCATGACCATGTTATAAAAATAGATGTGGAGAGGGTTATAGGGATAGATAGATAGATGGAGGGATTGATAGATAAAGTAGGGAGGAAGTGTTGTGACTCTGCTACGATCAGGAGTTAGGTTGTTGTGAAGTAGAAGTGGATTATAAATATGGGTGGAGCATTAGTTTATTCCACCCAAAGTTATATAGTTTTGTTTTTTATGACATATATACCTGTATATTTAACAACATTCATTATTTAGATCACTTTCATGGTGTATTATGATCCATAGTGATTGTTTTATAGCTTTCATGACGAAAATGTTTTTTTAGATAATTTGTAACATTTTTCTATTTAGAAATCCACAACCCATTGTGTGTTGTTCAAGAACACATGTTGTGTTTTCTTATTGATTGGGGAATATGAATTTTAAAATTTACATTCAATGTACTAGGAGGACACATTGTGATCTTGTTCTTGGAAATGTTGTTGAACACCTGGCTAGATAGCCTGTGTAGGGACACTTGGCCACATAGAGTACCTGGAAAAACACCCATGTGGGATACATATCACATGTAAATACACATCTATGAAATGATATATAGTCATTATATGTGAGGAACATAGGTCGGTACCCCATGAGGGGTACACAATTTGTACAAGTTATACTCACCGTGTACTTGGGATTCACATACCAGGTCAGGCTAGAGTATATAACCTTGTGGGAATTGGAGATTACAACTTGTGAACTAGGGTATATACATTGTGTACTTCCCCTTTTATCCCATTTTAGGGGTTTTCATGTTTTTTGATCCATAGTCAAAATTGGATGTACGAGTTGTCCATTTTGATTTATATTCACATAGATCATGATAGAGGACCCTTGTGGTATTATGAGTAATTTTAAAATGTATTTTGGGGTGAGAAATATATTATATAGAGTTACATTATCTAGTTAATAATTTAGTTAATCTATTTATAGTGCGATCTTGATATGATATGGCCCATGATCTAACTCACATGGATGATGTTTTGTATCTCTTTCGTTGAGGATGTCTTCATTTTAAGATGTTCCCATATGGCCCACAAGGTGATGAAGTTAGTTGTTTTTGATGATCCATAGTATGATCCCTCTTCATAAATGTCATCATAGAGGATCTCATGTAAGATGACACCATGTAATTACTCTTTTTTAGATCTCATGTGGTATTCCTCTAATTAAAAACCCTTTCTAAGGGTCACATGTAATATTCCGCATCTCATGTTGATAGATATTATCCCATGTATGATGTATCGGCTATCTTACTATCTATGAGGATCCCATGTAATATGGTTTCTCTAATATTTCGACGTAGACTATCCTATATGGGACGCCTCTGCTTACTCTTTTTGATGGTCTTATATTGAATTACTCTAACTTCTCTTTCTATGGATCCCATGAGAGAAGCCTTTTCAATTATAATGGCATAGGGGATCCCATTTGGGACTCCGAATTTTTTTTGGACACAATTGTCTGAAAAAAGATGAATCTCTAGTGTTATAATATGAGGGACCCAGTGGATGACCCTTTGTTTGACTAACCCTGATCTAGTAATTTGGGTTTGGGTAGATATGGTTGGGGTTTCACCATAGAAACATATACTAAACTTGAATACTATATAGGTTATGATGATAGTGGTGTTTCATGTTTTTCAACCACCATAACTCTTTTATGAACACATTCACGTGATTATTATTGATGTAGTAGTGATTTCCTAAGGTAATTACTTTTATTTTGATAATGATCACGACACTTTAAGATATATGACATTGATTCACAAAGTCACTTCAAAAGATCTGGCATTTGATCATTTTGTTTGACTGGTTATTTTACATGGATTCACATATATACTTCCTAAAATAAAAATTTTGATCCATCTTATTTAAATTCTAATTTATCAGAATTTTTATAAGTACTTCCAGAGTTCTGAATTATGATCCTTACCATAACATGGTGTTGGGCATGTTCTTCCTCCTCATTTATTTGAGATACTCTTATGAATTAGATTATTATATCATCAAGAAACACCTTATATTATCATTAGGATAATGGAGGATAACATTTACTATATTCAATGGAATTTTATTGTAGAGGGTTGTTCAGCCTTTTTATATAATAGATATCAATCATATACTCGGATATAGATATCATTCCTTCAGCATATCTCCTATGGGTCATCCCCTTATGGATTATCTGAGTGGTAATGTTGTAAATAACTATATACCAGGACCAATGATCATGAAGATGTATTGAATTTAAATGGGATTAGTTTTAGGTAAAACAACTCAATTCCATATTTATTGGATGTCCAATTATTACTTATAATCCTTCACTATAGTGTTTAGAGGGGTGTATAGGTGATCCAAGAGTAAGGATATGTATCCCCCGGTAGCCACATAGAATTTTAAAATACATTAATGGAACTGGATTAAAAAGGTGTCGTCGATTGGTAATACATACTTAATGATTGGCTTAATTATACATTGGTTGAATAGTTACAAATCGAGCTATGATCCCTTATCAATGGATTTCTAGATGATTGGGATTTCATTCCCATGGTTCGTCTATGGACCTTTTTATAAACATGTTATTTTTCACATTAATTATATAAGTATATGTACATATATTTATTTATTTATTTATGGGGAAAAGTATATATTCACATATAATTTTATAATTGATAGAACCTTTTCAAGATAATATAGATCATGGACCCAGGGATCAACTGTGTACTTACTTATTTTCTAATTTTGTGCTAATCTCCATTAGTTGACTCATTTCTAGGCTGAACATATTGAATGAGTAAGAACTTATGGAAGAAATTAGCTGGTTCACTATTGGGGGTGTCTGAGTGAGATTTATTTCTCACCCCCTACACAAGAACCTCAGTGTGTGTCCATAAATTATATCATATTTTCAGGTCGATCACATAAATATGATAGATATGGATAAATCCTTTTATTGAATGAACGTGAAGAGCCATTCATGTGAATTATTATCATGATGTGGTAGATCGATAGTATCATAGAGACCATATATGTGGTTCATATCAACATTAGAATTGTATCCATATAATTTTATTTTAGATAAATTTTAGCTACTACATGTATGATCATCCTAGTTGGGTACTATTGTATTATGTATGACATAACTGGTCATGATTATATATCTTTTCATTCATTATTATAGTATGATGATATTTTAGTTTCTTTACCTATTTGAGACACTATTTATTTAGTTACTTGGATGATATCTTGTTATTTCCACTATTATTACAATTATATGAGGGAATAATCCTTCCAATAAGAAACCTTATGCCCTCATTGCAAGTTAGAAGCCATTGTTGTATGGAATGGTTCACTTGTGGCTTTTTGGAGAACCATCTTAGGGAATCAGTTTTGTGGAATACAATGTAGGATAATAAAAATTAGTGTTAAAGGTTGTTCCATTCCTATTTTATTACTATTTACTATATGGTAGATAGGTGTATTGTGATTGTGTCCAAAACAATGATGGATATAAAAATGTGTCATGGAGGACACTTGTTCCAGTATGAATCCCAGGTTATAGGGATATGGGAGTTGTATTCTTGGTATGGGATAATATAGTTATATATGACTATATCCTTGTGAAATGAATATCATTTTGGGATTTTATGATTTATTATTGATATATGGATCTTTCCTTATTTATGGAAGGTCATTGAATAATTTTTAATAAATAACGGAAAATTAATGAAGTATCTCATCCATCATATTTTTAATGTTGTGTCATCATGTTATAAACCTGCAAGTATGTGATTATTACTAATGATTGGGGGATTTTTTTAAATTTTCAATAATAACCTATTTTTTTTCACATATAGGTTCATTGTGGAATTATAATCAATTTTCCATACCTAAAAAATTTATAATTTCATTTAATGGAAGAGAATTATGAAATACTATAATATGTTAGATAGTGAGGCTGATGGTTTTTCACTCATTCCTGAGAAGTGAAGAAATCTGAGTAGGTAAATTTTCATCATCATTCCAATGTTATGGACACATAATCGGGTGTTATTTATTAGGTTTTATGATTTATGGTGTTAATTAAAAGTGTACAATGTTTTCCAATAATGTATGGAATGATATTATACTTATCTAAAAAATGTGAGTATTGTTGGAATTCATATGCCACCCTAGAAAGTTGATATCTGTTTTTATGCTGATTTAGTTGAGTTGTTGTGGACCGTGATGATATATACCAAAATGTTTATAGTATATATAAACCTCGAGTGGGTAGAACCCTATATTGATGCCCAATGAGGGTCAGTTATTTATCATTTACTTTACATAATGACTTCTAGGTAGTAGTTCCTTATGAGTATGTTGTGAGAGGATTAGACACCAGGAAGGATGGTTATAGATAGTTTTTACCCATGTATGGTTATGTTGTATTTAACTCTATTATTGAGTGTAGATCGGTGTGTTAGAAACCTTCATCTGATATAGGTTCCTAGATGACTCCCTAGAGATGTATCTTTATCGAGATGTATCACCTTTGGTAAAGGTGGTTATACCTGGTGACCCCCATATGATACTTGATCTATATGGCTATGTGGGAGAACTAGATGACCTTATTTGTGACTCATGACCTTATTTTTCGACCATCCATTTAATCCTTGTTAACCTATAAGTGGGGTTAGATAATAATTATATATTCATTCTATTAAATAAGATTAGTTGTATGCTAATTTAAAATTGATGCATGATAGGTGCTCAAGTATTGTGATATATGTAGGGTGATTCCTTTGGTTTCTAAGAAATAACCTATGCTGTTTGGATATAGATACTTTCTTCTATGGGAATAAATATTTGGGTTCTAGGACCTATTGACTAATAGTTACACTTTTGAAAATTTAATTTTAGAATAGTGTACTATGAAATGGGTGATGGTGGAATAAATTTTCTCACAATAGATGTTCATGATTTTTAAGTGTATTTCCATGGGAGATTATGGATAAATTATAGTTACATTTTAGGTACAACTATCTTCTTTGTATCCTTATAGATTACACCTGGGAGTGTGATTTGGGAGAAAATTTTATATGTATGTTTTTTGTGGTGCCATACAAATCAATATTATTGAGATGTTGTGTGTGAGGATAGGACCAATGATTTTAATGAACTATTGTATGAATGATTTTAAATGATTTGGGACATTATGGAAGATGAACCTATTTTCTATTGGATACCTCAAGAATAAATTAGGGAATGTGAAATGGTTGACCTGTGGTCTGACAATGTAACATTTTTTCAGGGTACATATTGTATGGAATCAGTTAATGGATATAAATCATTTTTTTGTTATGTGTGTGGCTCAATAAAGATATACATGCCTAATAGTGGAAACTTCTCCTACTCCTCGTTTTGAGATGATCATTCACTTAATGTAATATTGTTATAAGTACAATGTAAAAATACAATGTTATAATCCATTATTTTTAAATTTCATTCATGGTTAGATAGAGAAACTTATAGAGGTTACGCTCAAGGAGTGGTACATGTAATGAAATTTGGTGGTGAGTACACCACAATATGTTTGATCTGGGTGCCTGGATTTGATGTAAATATTAGGAAACTCCTATATTGGGGAGTATCAAATCGTTTGTTTTTTGAGTGTTTTCCTAGTTTAGAAGAGTTATATAAATTGTGATTCTACTTTTTGGAAATTCATGACAGCATAATTTTTTCATATTGTTGGAATGAGAGCATGGTAACAGTTTTACCAGAAAGGATTATCATGGATAAAAAGAGTTATAGTGTGGATGTTGTAACATCATTAATTTTTTCATACTGTGATGTTGATAAGAATATTAAATTTCATAATTCAAATTCTATTAAGGGATAAAATTTTCATATACATTATTATATGATCTCAAATAATTTCTTATGACCACTATTTTTGTCAAAAAATATGGTATTTTCCAATGGATAATAGTTTGAAAGAATTATGAGATGTTATGATTTTATTCGAATAATTAATAATAAATATTTAATTAATTGAATATTAATTTTTACACACATGTTTGTTCAGATATACCTTTTAAATATAAATTTGGATAGAGAGTCCATCACTTACATAGATTCTAGAGCAGGGGGTTTTCATGGATGAGAGATTAACTAATTTCGGGAAACGAGTCTTGGCACGAACCCCTTTTTTGTTTTCATTTCCTTTTCGTTTTCTCTATTATTCTTTTCATTTCATTGCTTCTCTTCTATGATGGTTTTTCTCATAAATCCTAGTGGAATTTATATTGACACTTTTGCGAGAAAAAATGGTGATGAATATAGATAAAGGGAGAGTGTGTATGTGTGAATAAGGGAGGTGCCTCCATGGATATTGGAAGGTGATTAGATCATCGTGCTACAATAATTGAATGTGAACACAGGTGATGTTTTAGTATAATCCTTCCAGTTGAAGGCCTTTAATAATTTTATTCCATAAATCCTCATATATTTACTAATTTCTAATTTTATAACACTTTTATGATTATTAAGGAACCTTTGTTGTTCAAACTAAAACTTTTATAGAGATGGAATGGGTTTGTGATAATCATAATGGTTTCCCGTATTTAAATCCAAATAACATTGTGTATAGCTCATGAACACATGTCAGGTGTAATTATAATCTAGGGGGATGATTTTTCAGAATTACATGGATGTACTATTAATATACAATATGTACTGGTTATTGGCCATGCAGCCGAGCACCTGACTATATCGCCTGTGCCGGGGTACATGGCCATATAGAGTACGCGACCAAACCCCTGTGTGGGGAAAATGCATTGAATAAGAAAGGGATTATGATACGATACATGGCCAGACCATGTTAGGTACATGGGACGGTACCCCATGTAAGTTACATTCCTTGTATATTTAATACATGTTATGTACATAGGTTTCACATTCTAATTCATGATGATGTACATACCCTAGTAGGGAATTGAGAGTACACATTGGAACACAAATTTTTTTATGAAATGTTTTTTAAAATAAATTTAAATTATATTATATCATATGGTACATTCATCCCCGATATTTACATACCATTAAAATCAATTAATATTATTATATAAACAATACATTATAACCTATATTTTAATCATGGCTGTTTGAATAAGAATTACTATATTTTGAAAATTTAGTGTTATTTTTATATATAAATAAAATATATTGGATATAAAGTAGTTATTTTTTTAGTAATGTCCTTAATGTTTTTAAAAATATTTTTTTCTCAAAATAATGTTATTTATTTATTTTGGTAAAAAAAATTAAAATTTATTTTAAGAATTATAAAAAATTAATTTGATAAAAATGAATATATATTTTGAATCAACTGTAAAAATTATCTTTTGTTAAAATTTATAGAATATTATTTAAATATTAGTTTTTTGGGGAATAGAAAAAATAATAATTTTTATTGAATATTATCTTTTCATTTTAAAAAATTACAAGATCAATTTTATTTTAATAAGGATTTATTATTAAATTTTATTCATTTATATATTTATTTATCAAATTTTATTTAATTGAAAAAAATTTCTAATTAATTTTGATATTAAAATGTTTAATACTTATGCAATATTTCGATTAAGAAAACTACTTCTAAATTGCATCAATGAGATTAATGTTAAATAAATTGATTTAAATAATATGTAATGATAATAGAAAATTTTATTATATATTTTGAATAAAAATAATTAATATTATATAACTATTTTTAACATATTTTTTAAAAAAAATTAATAGAGAAATAAGGTAAAAATTAATAGTCGTGGTTAAGGATAAAATTATTTTACCTTTCCATTAAACTAAAATATAAATTCAATTTTTCCTATCAGACTTTTCTAAATCCTATTTAATAGGTATATTAAATCATTTTAGTATCCCAAGTGTTAATCTATGGTCATTTGGAATAATATTTCTAGGTAAGTACTTTATCATTTAGGATTCTATTGGGAAATTTCCATGTAGTTTCCTATTTAGTTTCTTTTCATACTCATAAAAGGGAGCTTATGCACCTCACCAATTCATAACTATTAAAAACTTTTTCTTCACCCAAATATCAAAAACAACATGCCCAGAATCCATATTTATGGTCTATAACAGATTTTAATCCTAAAAGACCATTCCTAAGGTCCATAATAATACATCCTAAGTAGGTTTCTCTATGAGATTGTAATTATCTACACAAAGATATTTGTTTTCACTAATTCTCTTACCACCTTTCTATTTTCACAAATAATTACAATAAAATAAAAACATTACATAAAATAAATATATATTTTATTATTTTCATGGAATAACATACAATTATAAACTCTTTCATGAAATCATTAATGAATCCATAAAACTTCTGTACATCTGACTAAAATATCATGAATCAATGTAATTCATATTCCATCACCACTTATCAGAACTGAATATAATTACGGATTTTACATATTTTCATGTTATTTTTTTAAAAATTATACTTCTTGAATTATTATCCCAAATTCCTTCATAATTTCCATATTTTGGAATACCATAACATCCCTCATGTGTGTGAAAGACTACCACCATTCGATGTTAACTGATATGTTCTTCACATAGTTGTTACACAGAAGGTAATAAGGATATGATTTTAAAAAATATGTGATATTTATGTCATAATAATGATTCTATAATTTTAATTTATTATTTACCTTTCATTCTTTTTATCTATCCATAAATTGGAAACAATGTTCATGTGTACGCACGGTATTCCATCTCAATTAACTCTGTAATTCATTTTCAATATGTAAATAAATTGTATTGAAATAAATATTTATTTATTGAATAAATAGTATTTATTTCATGGATAAAATTGTTGAAATTATTGAACTATGATCAGAATATAATGACCAAAGACATCGAAACAAAACGCACACAAAAAATGAATAAATTATTACATGAAATGTGATTTACCAAGGAATTGTTAATAAAAAGGTAATGAAACATCCTACGTAAATCATATATTGTATGATGTCATGATTAGAATCTGGTCTCCATAAAAACCAGTGTCTGACCCATTTTTGATGGCGTCCAGATTCGGTTCGTGACAAAATGGTATCAGGGGAGGTTCTGGTTAACACCTTGTGTCATGTTATATGGGGAAAAGTTGATACATAGTGCAGGTAGGATTTTTAGGATTTGGTATTCATGTTATTGGTTGTGTGCCTGATCACCACACCTCATGATCGGGTTAATGTCACCAGGGAAATTGGGAATTATCAAAGTCTTTCAGTTTTCTTAGATTGATGATTGTTATGGGATACGAAAAAAGAGATGGGTTAATGGGCTTATTGAGCATGCATGGCATGGAAAGGAATGTAGATCTGGGGATATTACCCTAGATCACTCTCTATGATGGTGAAGTTATTGGTGTATTTTCCCAAATCATATGTATATTTCACCCACCGGAACTAGTTTTCTTTTGCACTGTCTTGTGTCCAATAGTTTTGAAATGTTGTATGTTATATTTTAATTAAATGATGACATTATTTTAAGAATTGGAATGTTTTTGTGAAATTATTTAATAATAAATACTGAATGGATATATTTTTAAAATGGGAGAACAAAATTTTTCAGAATTGTATTGGAATGGAAAATGGTGTTTTTTCACCTTCATTGAACTCATGAACTATATTAAGGTTGGTTTTCAAAAAGTCCTTCCAATAGAGTTTTCTAAACTATTAAAAGGTATTTTAATGGGATAATATTTTTTGTAATTGATGTGAATGTATTTAAAGTGAGTTTTTATTGGAATGATTTATCCTTTCGGTTTTTTTAAGCTATAATTTGAGATTGATTTCATGGTTAGCATTTTTGAGAGAAAAAGGTATTGGTTGACAATTTTGGTTTTCAAACGTGGAAAGAATTTTTTTATCCATTGGTATTTCAATGAGAGACCACATGCATGGGGTTATATGGGATGATTTATGGTGTATGTCATGGATGTATGGAAGTCATGATTGATATGAGATGGGTGCATGTTCTGTAATAGAAACATGCATGTATGAGCTGCATGGAGTACCGTAGGTGAATACGCCAAGGGCTGAACAATTTTTCCTTCCAAGAATGTTTTTTGAAGGAAAAATTAATGTTTTGATAATAGGATTGGTTTGGTGTGTATGAAGTGATTTTTTACATGTTGATGTGGAGGGTTGTTTTGAGTCCAAGAACCCTTCATGTTTGAAATGTGTTTTGGGTATATGTTTGGTCGGTATGCTGGGTAGAAGTACCGTTTATTAGTCTCTTATGAGAACTATTTCTTGAAGCCTTTATGGTTGTTTGATTCATGTTATTTGATCGGGATTGTGGATATTTTTAAACAATGTACCAGGTTTGTTTGGTCCTTGGGTTCTCTTGTTGGATAAGGAATGCCCTCATTAAGTGTTACTACATAAATGAAGTGAAACCCATATTATTTCGACACATGAAAATCCTCAAGTTGAACAATTTATGGAATATATTCAAATTATTTCAAGAATGAGTCCACACAATTTCATATTTGTGTTTTAGTATACTCTTGTACAGGGAGAGTTCTTGTGGATGGATGAAAGAGACCGTAGTTTCTTAAGTTGATTGATTCATTGAAGGTGGAAGTGGTATGAGGTTTTCAGTGTGGATGACTGTATGGATGGTGTCTAAGAGGGCCTCTTGTTCCTTCATAGTCTCTTTGAAGTAGGGGTTCACATTAAACTACCAGTGTGGAATATATGGTCACGAGAGGATATTTTGGCCACTTTCTACAATTGTTTGTTGTTTGTGGATGTTGTATAAGGTCCCACTACATGAATTGTTTATATTAGTCACAAATTGTCATGTTCGGTGATGCCTTGTGATGTCATGTGCTTGATTGACTGTAATGGTGAGATTCATGTAATCCTCTTAGAGTCTCTGATATATTGGGAGAATGTATCCCTTGGAAAGACATCAAAATCATCCATTTTATAGGATGGTGAGTATAGGTGTTCTTTACTTCTATTGCTTTTCACCTGATGAAACAAGTTGTGATGTGTGGGTATCCTTTAAGCCCAAATTTCAGTTAAATGTTAGGTTACGACAATGTGTGTTTGGAATGTGTTATGTCATGGGATACATACCGGGGCTTGGGGTGTAGTTTTCGGTGGAACCAAAATAAGAATTCTCATTTAGGGGGTTTCCAAATCCTAACAGCGGGGCTAAAGATTCATCAATCATTTGAGATCCATCCATAGGTCACAGAGAGAAGCTGGCTCATAGTCAGGGGAAATCATAGGGTCTTTTAAACCCTTGAACAATGTCTTATCCTCAATATAAACTTTAGGAAGTGTTTAAACCTCTGGTGTAATCATCTTTCTTTTGTTGATTCCATGTGGTGGAAATAGGTGGAGGGCCTTGTACCGATGTCATCACCCAATGTTATTCCCTCACCCATTGGATTCTATTGAGTCTTTGGAGAATGGATGGAAATTTTGATAGATAGGCCGAGAACATGGTTTGTCCACGATTATTAGTGACCATGTATAAGGCCCTAGCCTTAAACATTACATAATCTTGATTAATTTCATGAATTCACATTAATGATCATTTCGGGTTAAGTGTTTTAGACAATTAGACCTTAAATCATGCATAATATTCCACATTTAAAAAAGGTGGTTACAACAAAGACAATATTTATTTCATTCAATCAAATGATACTTCTTTAAAATAAATCATGGTTTTTTTCTTGACACTTCCTCGATACTATCATCACATCATGGACTTACCTCTTGACCTGTGAAAAAACATTTCAAAAACTCGGGATGAGCATAAAAAGCTCAGTAAGTGTTATAACATAATTAAAGGTATCATTAACCCATCAAAAATACAAACCAACGACAACATAATTTTCGATCATAACATACCTTTTGAAATGATAATATTTATGAATAAGACAAAGTAATCACAATTCATAAAGTTAACTTAAGGCCTACCTATCATACCTACCTTGTAGCTATCATAGCTACATAGGGAGTCACATATGGATTACCCGTCATAATATATTCTCAAAATCTCTTCGGAGAAACATTCACGTTTACATCCTTCACGTTACCCAATGCATTGGAGAGCTATCTCAGTCTCACCCGCCCTAAGAATATCACGGAACCACCTGTATACATATTAATGTCCAAGAACCAGAGAATAATCATAAAACATAACTTAAGCATAAAGGAAATAAAACATTCCAACATTGTAATAACAATATAACATTTTAGGATATTGAAATAATAAATCCATTCAAAAAAAAACAATTTTCAATACCAAAATACATAAAAAGAGTATGTGGTATCTATTTTTATTTTGAAAACATTACAGGTTGTTAAGGAATCCATTGGTCAAATAATACTCATGGCGGCAGAAAATGTCGCTGTCACCGCTTATGTTAAAAAAAGAAAAATTCATTTTTGTCATTTAGTAAAATACTTTGTACATAAAACCCTGTATTTGAATGAAATGAAAATTGAAAATTGTTTTATAATCCTTATAAAATAATGCCATTTAGAAATCAATATATTCCTCAATGAAATGAGATTTAGACTAAGACCTGTACAAATATGGTATCCTTAGATTAAGGATAAATCAATTACATATTTATGTGTGAAAAATATAAATACACCAAATATAAGTGGATATTAATTTTGATACAATCAGAGGATGTCCAAACATGTTCATAGTACGACATAATCAAGAATTAGAGGTTTAACCCAAAGAATTGAAATTGGGTTAAGAAGTTATCTTACAGAAACTTGACAGCCTAACATCATCACTATAAAATCCATAAAATGATTTTATGAGAGACAAAAGGGTATCTCATTACTTGGAAATAAAAACTAAAACATTAAGGATATATAATAACATATCACAACATTTAGAATATGTAAATTAAATGACCTAACAAAAAGAAGTCTTTAAAAATGAGAAGGGTGAAATGTTCCCTTACCGATTTGTGTAACTTTCGAAACATACCCCTCATGAAAGAAGGATGATACAATGTGGATTTCAATACACATAAAAGAAATTATATTACACAAAGATTAGAATAATAAGAAGTACATACTCCACTCAAAGGATATAGTGACAAATATAGCATGAATCTCACAGGAATAAATAGTGAGATAAAAACCCCTTACCTCGTTGTAATCAATCAAGTGGTTTGATCAATAGATAATAACCACCAAATAAATTACAGAATAACCTGAATATAAATATAATAATGATAATATATATCTAATTTCATTACAAAAAACACCACATTCCATAAATAAGTGTCAAACAATGGAAATCTCACGAAATTAAAAGTGAGATAAGAAATCCCAAAAATTCCGCAGCCTTATAGTGCCACTTAAAGCATCCAAAAAAGGATTGATGAGATCAAATAGATTCTCTCCTCATATTAACATAAAATGTAAAGTAATATAAATATAAAATAACATCCCCCAACATATGAAATAGGAGCTTAAAATAAGTGACATAAAATAGTGTAGTTAAAAAGAAAGAGAGAGGTAGGATCCCTTACCTGGAGTCCGACTTGTCTTGTTCGCTCTTTATATTCCTGAAAAATAAACATAGTGAAATTTATAATTTAGAAATAAATCCTTTCAATTTTATTATTAAATTCATATCACATATCATCATGATAAAATAATTAGTTAATTATGTGAGGTCATATCAGATGTTTTTGTTTATTTAAGTGCATGAGTCAAAATTAAACATGAGTGAAGATAATTGTCCATGTATTTATAAGTAAATCATCTCCAGAGTATTATTCACGATATAAATATCATATATATTCATTATATATTCATTTTATAAAATTTTATAACATTTGGAGATAAAAAATGAAATGCATCGTTCATGGAGACGGTAGGCTGTACATACGCATGAACGCTCCTTTCATTTATTTTTCATATTAATGGAATTAAAACTGAATGAGGGATATATATATATATTATAATTAAATTATAATATATATGTTATATAGTTCACATAAGTTCATTAATTTCATTCTTTGTACATTCCATGTATTTCATGAACGAGTCACATCACTTGAGGGGGCGGTAGTCCACACTTCCTCAAATGAAATTATCGCAATTACACGACAAGAAAAGTATAATGATATTATTTAGACATAAAATAATTAATTATATAGAAACCATAATTAAAATATATGTCATATATAAATATAGTGACATCTTAATGGCCACCTTGAATGGTGTTAGGAGAATATTGAACAATCATTGTTTCGTGAGGCAGTAATTCACCACCCACAAAAACAGTATGTTCTTTAACCATTAGACGGGTGTGTGTGTAAGTGTAAATATAATCCTTCTAATAAAAACATCCTAGTATATTTAGGATACTCTTATTGTTATGGAATCAATAAATAATAATATTAGTGGAGTGAAGATGGAAAATACAACAATGTATTTTGAGAGAAGGCATTACCTCTAAATCGAGTAACATCTTTTGATTTGAGGAAAAGGCACTCATGAAAAGAATAAATCCCAAAGTGAAGATTCTATGAGGAATAGAGTCATGTGTAGAGACAAAATTAGTATAGGTTGGATGATCCAAGGGATTTAGATGTGTGATTAAGGTGGAAGATGTGAGGGCTTTTTATAAGAGGGAGGAGGGGCCCTCTTGGAATGTCTTGAAATATATATTTATTATAAAAATGTTTTTCAAATTATAAATTTTAAAAAATTATATATCTAGAGGATAAGATGATAAGGGTTATAAACCCACTCAATCAATAGGATTTAGACATGTTGAGGTCATATAAATCACCTTATTTTTCATTTTAACCCTTAGTTAAAAATAATGATACGTACCGCGTCTTTTTTTATTTTCAAACTACAAGGTCATAATAGTTTATTTAAAAATGAGAATAGACCCATAATTGTATCAATAATGATATTATTAATATATTATATATCGTTTGGCAGAATATTATATTTTTGTGGACCTTTATACCATTTAATAAAATATCATTTGTTTTAAAAAAACTCATTTATGCCAATTTTGACACTATTTGGTAGTCGACATTTGATAAAGCCATAGAAGCTTTATTTATTTGAAATAATAGCATTAATATAAAGTTTAAATACCATTATAATCAATAAAATTCTTTTATAGCATCCAAAGTCTCAAAAAAATTATTTTAACACTTATAATATCATTTATTTAAATCATTCATTAATGAGGTAATAACTTCATCATCATTGTATCATAAATAAATTTATTTATGAATTTTTTAAAAATTATAAATAAAATACCATGATATAGGAAATAGTTTTATATTCCAATGATTATTTATAGTAAAATATATCATTTATATAAACAAAACTAAAATTGTTTTATTTAGGTGATACATATTTTGTTTATATTTTCCTTTCATTAAAACTAAGATGATAAAAGGTCACTATCACACTAAAGTGATTCTAAGGGGTCCCCAAGTTTTCACAAGGAATTCCTTGGTCATCCATGAATGAAAAAATATCATTAGGTCACATGGATGGGTAATTTTATATTATTATAGAATTATTTTTTACCCCTTTTTACCTGATTTACTAATTAATAACTGTAATTAAAAATAATTACTCTAATTACTATTCATCATGTAAAAAACAAAAGAGACATAATTAAATAATATGGACCTTATTATTACAAATATGGAATAAATTTTATCAAATTTAAATCAAATTATTTGCTGTAATTATTTTAAAAATAATTTCTGTTTTCAAAACCAAAGAAAGGTTATAAGAAAT
The DNA here is from genome assembly GCA_963277665.1 of Viscum album. Taxonomy (NCBI): domain Eukaryota; kingdom Viridiplantae; phylum Streptophyta; class Magnoliopsida; order Santalales; family Viscaceae; genus Viscum; species Viscum album. Next base: position 1,579,313,357 of record OY728125.1, read on the forward strand.
AAAATCTATCAAACGATTGATTTGTTTTTACATCCAATATAAAAGGGAAATTAAATCCAATGAACAAAATTTTATTAAATGATAAATAAAATTTAATTACACCGTAAAACCAATTAAAATGACAATCTAACATCATAAATAAATTGGATGAAAAGGCAGTTTTGAATTAACATGCTGTATTTTAAACTATTCATAAAAAATGAACATTATCAGAAAAATACCAAAAATTCACCATAAGTTATAATTGATATTCAAAATTCAAGAACTATGTACATTTTACCAAATTCAAAATATAGATGCTTCATTAATAAATTATATAGTTAAATCCCGCTGTCAAAACAAATATGGTGTTTTTAATAAACAATATCTACCAAATGATTGACACTTGTTTATGTCCATTTTCACAGTGAAGTTATTTATAATGACAAACATTGGATTAAATATTAAAAATAAAGTCTAATTACACTTTAAAATCAATTAAAAATATAATATAACAGTATAAATAAATTAGATCAAAAGTAGGTTTTGAATTAAAATACCTCATTTTTCACTATTCATTAAAAAATGAACTTTTTCGGAAAAATACCAAAAAATTACACAAAGTATATTTGGATGTATTGATTATAAATAAGGATTTAATTTTGTAAAATATAACATATTAAAGTGACAAAAAATAGAATTAAAAAGGGTATTCCATTAAAAGGTGGTTAATCGACCTTTTAAAAAATATTAGAATATTTATGCTTAAAATTGGATTCATTCTCATTTTAAGCCCTTGACATTTATTTTATAAATATAAAAAAATATTTAACAAACATGTATAATAACTTTTTAGTTAGTTCTGTTCATTCACGCCATGATAATGGCTAGAAGTTTACTACCATTTACAATAATATTATCATATTATTAATGTGCATCGTAAGATTTCAAAGATACTCATTATTGCGTATTGGGTCTGCCATCGAAAATAGAATCCCCTTTAAAATAATATTAATATTTTATTCAAAAATATTAATATATATGAAAATGACATATTCTTTATTTACCTGGGTTGTTACATCATTCCCCCATTTTTGGAATTCCGTCCTTGCAATTTTAAAATTGTGCTCGAATTGATTATTAAATGCCCTACATCAGAAAAGGAGTCAATAAAACTATCACTTTAAAAGGAAGATTGTGAAGTAAAATGGTCACCCGAGACAATAAATATTTGTATTTCATGAAAACATGGATATAGAGGAAAACATACCATCATGTTCTTATGGAGGGTGATAGAAAGAATGTCTAGGAGGATGTTAACCACGAGAAAATCACAAACTTATGTTGGGTTAAACGGTATTGAATTCCGCAGTAGGAAAAGTTAACAAACAATGTTTCTGTTTTATATTACTTTTCATTGAGGAATTTATTTACGGTATTAACATAAGGAAATATTCATACTTTTCATGTTGACTTTCATCTTTTACTAGATTTCTAATACATACTCATATTTTTCCAATATATGAGTATTTAGGATGACTTGTTCACATCAAGAGTGCTATAATCAACTCATAGAGAATCATATAATCCAAAAAAGAGAACTATAAATTTACCATGTATTTAGACCTTACCCAAAAACAAAATGGTTAGTACACGATCAGATAATCCCCCAAAAGGATAATCTTTTAAAAAAAGAAAAACTACTCTTAATATCCAAAATATGTCAAACAATACCCAAAGTTCAATAAAGACCATTCAATACAAAATTTCCGTTAAAATTATTCAAAATGAACCAGATTATGATTGAAACCCAAATATATAAATGATTTAATCACATAGTCTTCCAAGATAAATCTTAACATCTATCTTCGAATAACACATGATTCTCATAAAGTCTTGTATTGAAAAGTAATTATCCTAATCACATATCCTCCAAGATAGGTGAATAATTTCCCTAGACAACCCAAAATCAACTTATTCATGATTCATAAAATCATCTAACTAAAAATAATTATTCATACTAACCAGTGACTTCACATAGTCCTATGGTAGGTGATAAATACCAGTTTCACTTTGGTTGTGGGTTCAATTCCCACAGCTTCGTCCGACACGACGGGATGTCAAACGGTCTGCGTGTTGTCCCTTTTCAAAAACTATACAATTTTATAACAATCCAAAAAAAGATATAAATTCAGTAAAATAACCATAACATATTTTAACCTCATGTTTATCGCCTTTCATTTTCCATATTATCATATAGTAAACAATAATTACCTCAAAATCAAGGATCATATAAACCCTAAGGGTTACATTTATCATTATTACCTAAACTTCTGCATTGAGTTGGTTCTCTCATACATGATGCATTAGAGAACTCACCAGGGCTCAAGTGTTTAATCGTGACTCCAGATAGTTGGTTTAGAATAACCACGATATCTCTCATTGAATCTCCCATTTCATCCAGTCGTTTATTCTGAGAACCACCGCGGTTACTTTCTAACCCATTGTCATTATGGTGCCTCCATGTTCCATCCATTTACTAAAACCAAAAATGACAGTGTGAGTATGACAAAAAAATCATCATGTAATAATGAGGAAGATAAACACTAGGATATACTTATCCAAGTTATCTCAAACTCATTCTAACTTTCAAAAATAACAATGACTCCATCTAATATACTAACCATTGTGGTCATATACAACTTGTCACCTATGCTTAAATAACACTCTAACCTCTAAAGTTATCTAAACCGACCATTGATAACAAATATAAGTCCCCAGCCTTAAACATGACTTAATATTGAGTTAATTAATGAATTTACATTGAGGATATTTGTTGGTTTATATTTATAGATAATTATATCATAAATCATTCTTAACATTCCACATTTAAATAAGGTGGTTACAATAAAGACAGTATTCATTTTTTCCATCAGAGGATACTATTTTAAAATAAAACTGGTTTTCTTTCATGACACTTCCTCAACACTATCATCACATCCTTAATGTTCCTCTTGAAATGTGAAAATCATTTCAAAAACATGGGATGATCATATAGAGTTCTATATTGGTTAAACATAATGAAAGGAAACATTAACCCATCAAAAATACAAACAGATGAAAACATAATTTTCTATCATAACCTACCTTATGAAATCATAATAATTATGAATAACACATAGTAATCACAACTCATAAAGGTATCCTAAGTAATACCTATCATACTTACATTGTAGGTATCATAGATACATAGGGAGTCACATTTGGAATACCCATCACAATATATTCAGTAAATATCATAGGAGAAACATTCACGTTTACCTCCTCCACGTTACCCAATGCATTAGAGAGCTATCTTGGGCTCACCAGCCCTAGGTTTATCACGGAAACACCCGTATATGTTACAATGGCCAAGAACCATAACATAATCATAACACGGAACTTAATCATAAAGGAAAGATAACATTCCAACATTGCAATAACAATATAACATTTTAAGATTTTTAAATAATAAATCCATTCATAAATACCATTATCATTACCAAAATATTTAAAAATAGTATATGGTATTTATTTTTCATTTAAAAACATTATGGCTTGTAAAGTAATCCATAGATCAAATAATAATCGTGGTGGTAGAAAAGGTTGTTGTCACCGCTTACGTTAAAGAAAGAAACATTTCTTTTTTGTCGTTTAGTAAAACGCTTTGTAGAGAAATGATTCTCTTTGAATGAAATGAAAATTCAGAAATCTATTATACATCGTATAAAATAATATCATTTTGAAGTCAAAAGATTCCTCAATGAAAGGAGATTGAGACGAAGTCCCATACAAAGTTGGTATCCTTAGATTAAGGATAAATCAACTACAAAATTATGTGTGACAAATATAAATACACCAAATATAAGTGGATATGAAGTGTAAAACAATCATAGTTCATTCATACATATTAATAGCATGACATAATCAATATTTAGAGGTTTAACCTAATTAATTGAAATTGGGTTAAGAAGTTCTCTTACAGAAATTTGACAGTCGAATGACGTCACTTTAAATTTCCGAAAATGAGTTGATGAGAGATAAAAGGGTATCTCATCCCTTGGACATAAAATTTCAAGAAATAAGGATATATAATAACATATCCAAAATTTTTGAATATGTAAATTAAATGACCTAACAGAAAAAGTCTTTTAAAAAAAGGAGGGTGAATGATTCCCTTACAGATTTGGGTATCTTTCGAAACATACACCCCCTGAAATAAGGAATATACAATGTTGATGTAAATACCCATAAACGATATTATATTACACAAAGAGTATAATAATATGCAGTTTATAAACCACTCAAATGAGATAGTGACAAATATAGCATGAATCTCATGGGAATAAATAGTGAGATAAAATCCCCTTACCTCTTTGTAATCTATCAAGTTGTTTGATAAAAAGATAATAAATACCAAATGAATTATATAATAACATGAATATAAATATAATTATGATAATATATATCGAATGTCAGTACAAAAAACACAACATTCCATAAATAAGTGGCGATCAATGGAAATCACATGGAAATAAAAGTGAGATAAGAAATCCTGAAAACTCTGCTGCCTAAAGGCACCACTTAAAACATCCAAAAATGGATTAATGAGATCAAATAGGGTCTCTCATAATATGAACATAAAAATTAAATTACGAGGAATATAAAATAACAACCCCCATCATAAGAAAGAGGTGCTTAAAATATGTTACATAAAACAGAGTACTTTAAAAGAAAGAGAGATGTATGTTCCCTTGCCTCGAGTCCGACTAGTCTCGTTTGTTCTTTATGTTCCTAAATAATAAACATAGGTCAATTTATAATTTTATTATAACTTCCTTTAAATTTTATCATTAAATTCATATCACATATTATCATTTTATAATAATTATTTAATTATGTGAGGTCATATCAGATGTTTTTGTCGATGTTCAGTGCAAGAGTCAAAAATAAACATATTTGAAGTGAATTTTCAATGTAGATATATGTAAATCATCTCCAGAATAGGATTCAGGATTTAAATATCATATATATCCAGTATATATTCATTTTATACTATTCCATAACATTTTAAAATAAAAAATTAAATGCACCGTTCATGGATACGGTAGGCCATACGTACGAATGAACACTACATTCATTTCATTGCCATATAAATGAAATTAAAACTAAATGAGGGATATATATATTATAATTCCAGTATAATTCATATGTTATATATTTCACATATGTTCATTAATTTCATTATTTGTACATTCCATGTATTGGATGAACGAGTCACATCACTTGATGGGGCGATAATCCACACGTCCTCAAATGCAATTATCGGAATTACATGACATGAAAAGCATAATGATATGATTTAAACATAAAATAAACAAAAATATAGAATAAATAAATACAATATATATCATATATAAATATTGTGACATATTAATGTCCACCATGAAAGATGATAGGAGAATATTGAACAATCATCATTTCACGAGGTAGTAATTCGACACCCACAGAAACATTATGTACCTTAACCATAAGATGATTGTGTGTGTATGTGTAAATAAAGTCCATAACATAAAAACATCTTAGTATATTAAGGAAATAGAGGTTTTTATGGAATAATATAATAAGACTATTAGGGGGATTGAAGAAGGAAAATACAATAAAGTATTTTGAGGGAAGGGGTTACCACTAAATCAGGTAAATTCTTTTGTTTTGAGGAAAAGTTGCTCTTGAAAAAAATTCTGCCCAAAGGGAGCCTTCTAGGAGGAATAAGGGGATTTCAGGAGATAAAATTATCAGAGGTTGGACAATCCTTGGGATTTAGAGGTGTGGGTAAGGGGTAGAGGTGAGGGGTTTTTATAAGTGGGTGGAGGTTCACTCTTGGAAAGTCTTAAAATATATATTTATTATAAAAATGTTTTCCAAATTATAATTCCACCTAAATTATATATATCTAGGATAGGATGATAAGGGGTATAAATACACTGAAAATATAGGATTTATACATGTGGAATTCATATAATTCAACTTATCTTTTCATTTGAACTGTTAGTTAAAAACAATAATTCATACCATGTCTTTTTTTATTTTCAAACTATATGGTCATAATAGTTACTTTAAAAATGAAAAAAGTCACATAATTGTATCAATAATGATATTATTAAGATATTATATGTCATTTTTATGAATATAATATTTTTTTGGAACATTATAATATTTAATTAAATATCATTTGTTTTAAAAAACTCATTTATGCCAATTTTGACACTATTTGGTAGTTGACTTTTGATAAAGGAATAAAAGCGTTATTCCATCGAAATAAAAGCATTAAAATAAAGTTAAAATATCATACTCCTCTATAAAATTCGTGGATAGCATAAAAATTATAAAAAAAATAATTACTTTAACACTTATATTATCATTTATTTAAATATTTCATTAATGAGCTAATAATTGCATCATCGTTTTGTCATAAATAAATTTATATATTTAATGTATAAAAATTCTAAATAAAATTCCATTATTTTGGAAACCGTTTTATGTTTCCAATGAATATTTATAGTAAAATATATAATTTATATAAACAAATATAATTTTTTTTACTTTGGTGATACATAGTTTTGTTATATTTTCCTTTCTTTAAAACTAATAGGATTAAATGTCACTATCACACTAAAGTGATTCCATGGGGTCCCAGAGTTGGCACAAGTAATCCCATGGTCGCCCATGACTAAATACATAGAATTATGTTACATGGATGGGTAATTTTATATTATTATAATATTATTTGGTTTCCCCCTTTTTACTAGATTTACAAATTAATCAATGTAATTAAAAATAATTACTGTAATTGGTATTAATCTTGTCAAAAACATAATAGTATAAATTACATAATTTGGAAAATATGATTCCAAATATGGAATACATTTTATCAAATTCAATACACAAGAATTTTCATTAATTAATTTAAAAATAATTCCCGTTGTCAAAACCAAAGACTGTTTTTTAAGAAGTAAAATCTATCAAAAGATTGATTTGTTTTTACATCCAATATAAAAGTAAAATTACATCCAATGAAAAAAAATTGTATTAAATGATTAAAAAAATAATTAAATTACACCTTAAAACGAATTAAAATGGAAATCTAACTATAAAAATAAAATGGATGAAAATGCAGTTTTGAATTAAAATACTGTAATCTTCACTAATTAGAAAAAATGAAAATTATCCGAAATATACCAAAAATTCACCCTGAAATATATTTTATATTATAAATTCAATAATTATGATCATTTTACCAAATTAAAAACATATAAGTTTCATTAATAAAATATATAGTTAATTACCGTTGTCAAAACAAATAGCATGTTTTTAAGAAACAATATCTACCAAAAGATTGACCGTTTATTTCCGTTTTCACTATGAAATTAATTATAATGACCACCATTGTATTAAATGATAAAAATGTATTTTAATTACACTTTAAACCCAATTAAAAAGATAATCTATCCATAAAAATAAATTAGATCAAAAATAGGTTTTGAATTAAAATATAGCATTTTTCACTATTCATTAAAAATTGTAATTTATCGGAAAATTACCAAATATTTAAAGAAATTAAATATTGATGTATTGATTATAAAGAAGGATTTTATTTGTTCAAATATAACATATAAATGTGAGAAAATGTATAATTAAAAATGGTTTTCCATCAAAAGGCGGTTAATCGACCTTTTAAATAATATTAGAATATTTGTGCTTGAAATTGGATTTATTTGCATTTTAAGCCCCAAAATTTTATTAGATAAATGTGAAAAAAATATTTAACAAACATATATAATCACTGTTTAGTTGGTTCTGTTCATTCCCACCATTACAATGGTTAGGTGTTTACTACCATTTACACTAATATCATTATAGTATTAGTGTGCATCGTAGGATTTGAAAGAAATTCATTGTTGCGTATTGGGTACGCCATCGAACATAGAATCCCTTTTAAAGTAATATTGATATTTTATTCATAAATATTAATGAACATGAAAATTTTATTTTCTTTATTTACCTGGAATGTTACACCATGTGCCATGAAGCCCTTCGATAAGAATGATCAACACAGTTAGTGCACAATTTCCCAAAGACTAACCGTGTAGCCTTCCCAAATCATTAATGTTTTGGGACATTCTGTACAGGCCCATGATGGTCAGTTAAGATGGATGGTTCTTATGGTGGGGAGACCCACTATGATTCTCTTGAATTTTCCTTCATAAATATATAATGGTAGTCTAACCATTGTACCGGGGAGTCCGTTCAGGCCTCCCCTGACTAGTTTCATGATCTTTTCTTGGAAAAAATATATGTTCTCTTTTATTGTGGGGTGACTATTTTTTTCCCCCATATGAATAACTCAGATTTATCAATGGCCTTTTATTTGTTTTATGTAGTCTCGTTAGGATCTATCTATATACCAACATCATCCTTCAGTAAACATTGGGAATGTAGAACGCCCAAGAGTTTAGTTATGTAAAGGTATGTGTAACCTTGATCAATGTTATTTTTTTCTTGGTTGAATTGATTGAGTCTTGTTCAAATGGTTTTTTAGGATTTTTATTTTGGGATAAAGTATGAATGTGATTGATCATTTTAATATAGTGTCTCATGTTTAGGGTGTGAGGGTAATTCTTCCTTAATTTATCACTGTTGGTGTTTTGGCCATTAGTGGTGAAGCATGGAAAAGAAGTACATCTTGGTTTATCTGTTGGGTTTGTTTTTTGTATTTGGCCTTACTATGGCTTTCCATGGATGAAATATTTTCATGGTAGAGAGAATTTTCACATCGATTACTTATTTTAAATTTATATTACTTTTAGTTTCCTTTTTTAATTTGTTTTGAGGGTTCACAAGTTTTGTTTGTGTAAAGGGTGAGTTTTAATGACTTGGGAAAAACTGTGAGCCCATTTCTAGATATAAAAACAAATTTTGTTTCATTTAAACCCGCAATATTTTATATTATTTTCCACCCATTAAAATTCCTAAATGGCCTCTCAAGACCTATTAACACCACCATTTTAATTAGGACCCTTTAATTACTCATAATAAGGGTGGATTTGGGTTTTTATATAAGGATTCCGGCCAGCCCGAAAGCCCATTTATACATTAATAAAATATTTGAATATTTATTAACATATCTAATTTAAACTATTTTTCGGTGATTCCACCTCTAAATTGATCCCACTAAATTGAGTCATTCCCCCATTCTCTTCTCCCCATATTTGGTGCTCATTTTCTTCATGGATTAAGTCGAAACTTCTTAATATTTCTCAATTAGACCATATTTATAAAGGTAATTTGTTTCCTCAAAATCTCCTTTATTTCTCACTATTTTCCCCCATTAAAATTATAACATGATCTCCTCATTCTTTTTTGAACATCCATTGAATGTTGGGCTATTTTAAAATTCAGATATTAGAGGGTTTATGTCGATTTCTCAAATATTTATTCAAGTAAGTGTTCCACCCTTCATTTTTTTATATTTCAATAGGGTTTCATCCCATTTTCATGATATAACAAAGTGTCCAGAAGATATGGTTATAAACTAGGGTTTAAAATGGTTAATTTTTGTGAAATGTTTATATTTTAAGTTTCTCTTTACTTCATTGTGATGAGGCGGTGGTGTGCTTGATGTTTCAGACAATGATTTGAGGTATTCGACACTTTCAGCAGGTGGTTCCATGTGTATACAATTATTGATGAGTTAAATTGACATATTTTATCATTATTCATATTCCTCAGATGTTTTGTGTGGTGGGAAAACTATTCATGATGGAATTGGTAAGATGTTAATTTTATAGTTTCATTTTAGCTTGAAATTCAGTGTTTTTCATGTGTAACGGTTGGGGTATTATTTGGGTTTATTTTAGAACATATGAAAATGTTTTAATAAATCTTTTTCGGCATAAAAATATGTATTTGGTAGTGTATTGGTGTGTAATTTTGTTTGAATGTGGGTTTTTTCATGGGTTTACGGGGTAAAACTATGTTGTACTTATTGAATGTGATTTTGAAAACATGTGTTTTACATGTGGAGGTTTTGTGGTATTGTTTGAGGTTTTTGTATAACATATAGGGGTTGTTTTATAAATGTTTTGGGGGCTTCAAAATTCTGTTTTGAATTTTTATTTATGTGATTTAGTCATTGAATCTTGGTATTTAAATGGGATTTATCTGAAAAGGTTGAGTACACTCCTTGGAATAGTTTTATGAATGTTTTTAATGGTTTAATGATTTATGTAAGAGGTGAATCCATATTGGGAAACTTTTTTGGATTGTGTATGTTTTGAAATGGTCCATTTTAAATGTGAAGGGGGATGTCATGTGATGTGTATACTCTTGGAAATGTTTTATAATCTTTTTTAAAGAATTTACGGAAATGCAAAATAAGTGTGAAAGTGATGTGGGATGTAAAAAATGGATTTTTTTTTTATGAAAAAATGTTTTATGAAACATGTGCATTTGATTTTTTGTGATGTTTATATTATTTGGAATTATTTTATAATATTGTTAAAGGATGTGTTGGATTTTTGATGTTATGAAAAATGTGTTGTGGGATATTTTTGTGTGACTTTGATTTCAAAACGCATTTGAATAAATAGTAGATTTTGTGACATCTGTGATGTACAAGGGCTGTTTAGTTAATATGCGATGTAGAAGTGATATTTTCTTATGAAAATGATATTTCTTAGCTTGTCGAACTAGTTTGATCACAAGAGGGAAACATGAGTATCAAAGTGGGTGGACGTTTACTAGTATGCTAGTGAATCCGTGGGGTTTGGCATTAGTTTCACGTCGCAAGATTAAAACGTACAACAATAATTATATAATGATGATGATGAATGGGGACCAATAGGTTATGGGTATGAACCCTAAGAGTGGAACGTGTGCACGAGAAAGGATATTGTGATGGTTATTCTCACTGAGATATGGGGTACTTGGGAGTCACAACGAGCTACTTCTTAGGGGTAATTTCATATTGATTGTTCTATTTGGATTATTTGTGATCACCATCGGCATCCAGTATTGTTGGATGGAAATTTTAGTAGTTTTGTAATTTATTTTAATTGTTATGAATATTTAAATATTTCAACATGAAAACTGTTTTAATTTTTAAGTTTCATCTTCTAGAAATTGTAACGAGCATTGCCTATTTTTGAAAACATGCAAAATTTTTGTCTTTGAATGTTTATCACGTGGAATCTCTTATTGGTGGTATCCTAATAGGAATTGTCTCACACCCTACATACACCCTTTGGTGTATGTAGACATGGTTATTTTTGTTGTCATGGGTTTGGGTATAGATTTTGAGCAAACAGTTCAGGTTTCTACCGATTGTTCATGATGCAGTGTTGTGGGGATGGCATGAGGGAGGTTCCTCTTTACAAGTGGTGGTTCTTGGGATATCCTTATTTAGTTTTTTGCCCTTTTAATGGTCTTTAACAACAGATTTAACTTATGTAATTCAGTTCAATTTTTTTTAAAGACTGTTTTAGTTGAAAAATCTAGATTGGTTTTATTGAGTTTTTATGTTGTTTAATGTTTATAAACTCTGGTAAATAATTCAAAAACATCATTTCATGATACTTGGTCACTTGTGACCGCTCATGTTGATCGAGAACACCCTTCGGGCATTATCACGGGCCGAGTCGGGTGCCAGTTTTGATGGAGACTAGATTCAATTCATGACATATGATATATATAATTAGTGGTTTATAATATATTTATAATAAACTTATATTAATGATACATGAGTTTTTAACTTGTGAAAATGAATTCAAAACTTAAGGTAAGGGATCTCCGGTCACACTTTTATTTTTTGAAGGCATTTGTCATATTTACCACATTATTCTTTTGTGTGGTATATATACTACCTCATAGAAATGTAAAATAATTTATATACTTATTTTAGTGATATTTAATTTTTTAATTAAATTTATAGCATAATGTGTCTTACGATTCCAATTATTACCAAAGTGTTAAGAGAAGTTTGTCTCAAAATTTCCACATTGGAAAATATGTTCTGTTATACTCCTATCATATTAAATAATTTGTATATACTTCTGCTAATAAATGATATATTGTTAATTTAATTATTCTAATGACATTTAATGTATCATTTAATATTATTATTTCATTGTTATTATAAATTAAAAGATTTCTCATGTTGTTAAAGATTACGCTAAAATCACATTGTTTATTAGTATATCATATTATTGTCTTTCCGATAATGATATCCTATTATATACCTCTCATTAGACGCATACTTTTTATTATAATCTATTTATTTTTTGAGATTACATGTTTGGATTTCAATTTTATATCTTTAACGGTTAAATATACAAAAATAATATTTTTCATAAAAATATAATTTATTTCTCTCTTTGGTTGAAAATAATTTTCCTTTCATGTCCATGATTTCTAAAAAAAATTTAAAATAACTTTTATCATTTTAAATTGATTTTTTAAATAAATTTATTCCCATTTTCTAATTTTTCTAAAAAATAAATATTGATTTCAAGTCATTTTCTAAACAGTACCCTTTTCAGTTTTACAAAATACATTTGAAAGGAATATATTTTTAACATGTTTGGCATGAAATATATTTACTTAAATCATGAACACTTAATGATTTAAGGATTCATTTATATTTTTATATGTTTATTACAATGAAAATTATTTTCAAAATATTTTTTGATCATTTATTTTAATAAAGATTGATTTTCAAAATGATAAGTTTCTTATAATCTTGAAATGTACTGAGCGATGTTTCAAAATCATTTTTCATATAATATGACATAGTTTGACATTTCCCATGATTTAATCTATATTTATACTGAGGATACCATTATTATTGATCAGTTGAATGTTTTGTTTTGATAATGTGAAGATATTTTGGAAACACATTTCTTTTTATATGGGTTATGTTTTGATAAAATGATGAATTTTTCATAAAACATGTTTATTTTCCTTAGGTTATGCAATGATAAAATACTTATGAAACCATTTTTTTCATTGGTTCTGAAATGATGAATTATTTATGATCTATTGGAACATGTGTTTATTTTTTTAATAATTTGATGGGTGGGACATATTTCTCTTTCTAATGTATTGTGTGATGATTTATATCTCTTGATATGAACTGTACTAGAATATGGAGTGAACATAGTACAGTAAGGGACTCTGTCTATTATTATATTCAAGGGAGTGAACTAAGAATACCATTATACTATGGGGAGTGAATGAAATCCACTATGATAGTCTTTGCAGTGAACCTTGGTTACTATAATGGTTTGAAGAGTGAACCCAGTCCACTATGATTGTCTTAGTAGCGAAGCATTGACTACTACAGAAATGATTTTATATTCTTATGTGTATTCCACATATCTATGTCTTATGAAACATGTATGTCACCTTGGATTATTTTTTTATTCCATTATTATTCATGTATTATAAACGTCCGTAATTTATTCTATGACTCAATTTTATCATTTGTGATATGTAAAGAATGGTTTTCAAGTGTAATTCTTATTCTACATTACCCTTCTGCTCATGTTATGTTAATATCTCCCTTGTTTTCCCAAACTATTAATATAATATCCCCATTTATTAAAATTATTTTCCAATGATTGTTGAAGAATCTTATTATGTATGATATGTATAAAAGGTTGTTATTTATTATGTAGATAGTGGGAGATGATGTAATTAACTTGTCAACCATTGGTTTATTCATATATATTTCCAAATATAGTAAACTATAATGGTTATAATTGGATTTCTTTGTAATATGGAAAGGATAACTATATGGATGAGTAAAATTATAGGAAAATGTCATGGAATTTCAGTAAAGGATAGAGTGAGTGGTTTAAAATAAATTATATCCCTACCTGGATATTAAAAGTGGATGTTGATATGGAATAGTGGTTTCAATGGGTAATAAATCTAAAAAGGGTACATTTTTCCGAACTCAATCATCAGCCAGTGCATGACAATAGTCTGTGATACACAACTATTCTAAAACTCTTAATGGAAATGATTTATAAATTCAAAAAATCATAAAAAACTGTTAGATTGTTTTTAAATATATGTTGCCTTTGAATGGCCTAGGAATATATTAGTGTATAATATATTGAAATATATTTTCATGATTTATAAATCTGATAAATTATTTTTCATTAGTATGATATTTCCCATTATGATTATTTCTAATGAAACTAGTCTTTTTGGTTATAGCTAATGGATTTTACATGATGTATCCATTGTAATATTGAATACAATGTAAAATAAAATTATTTTATTCTTGAGAAACATAAATTTAGGGGATCGAGAAAGAAGAATCACATTTATATTCTCACAAAACTTTCACATGATACAAAACATGATAAATATCCAAATGAGAAATAAGTGAAAAATGACAACTTTATGAGGAAATGTACATAATATTTCATTGGATCAAAAAATTTACTAGTCATTTAGAAGTATATCATTATCTCGAAAAAAAGTATTAATTTTTTCTAGTTATATGTGAAAGAAAAAACTCATTTTGCATGTCTATCATTTCGAAGGAGAAGAAGATCATTTGTCGAACCTTATTTAGAATACAAATGATGAGGAGGAAATTATATCCATTCAATGGGATATGTGTAATTATATATTTTCTAACAATAATTTATATTTTATTATTTAAAAATGTATGGATAAGTAAATTTTAGTGCTAAAACAGAAGGATATTTGATCTTTTGGAACATATGAATGTAATTTTTCAATACATTTATGGTATGTGTATTATTTAATCATTATCCCTAAAATAAAATTGTAATGATTATTTAATGGATTAAAATAACTATTTTAAATGAGTATGATATAATGAAAATTAGTATAAATGAAACTTTTATATAATGTGAACTAATGGTTGACATGAAAATTTGAGATTCTTACCATTCCCAATGTATTAAAAATAAAAGGAAGATATAGTCTCATGAAACCTCACATAAATCGCATTTTAAAATGAAATTTTTGTCTCCTAAATTCCATAATGTTGGAATAAATTATCTAGATGGATATATCAAAGGGAAAATAATGTATTAACATTATAGGAGCCCTATATATTGATAGATATAATGTATATGTGTTGAAAAGTGTCTAGTCAATGAAATTAATTGATAGAAATGTCAACATAATGTACCTAACAAAATATTGTGTTTCCAATGAAATGTTTATATAAATTATACAAATAAATCCTCTAATAAAATGTCTAATGACAATTATAATCCTAAAAAACCGTTTAAGAAAAAAGGAAAAAGGAAAATCTTATGAAATCAAAATAATTGAAGTGAATCATTATAATTAAGGAACTACCTAGTATGAAAATTCATATTGCCTTTGTATGAATGAGATCTTTAAAAATATTATTATATATCCTTTAGTGATATTTAATATAATTTTATGAATTTATTATCTAAATTTATATATAATATGTAGATTCTAAATCATATATCACATTCTTAATTAACTTATGATCATCTATCATTGTAACAATGAACATGAATTTCCAATTGAAATGGTTTCCATCACAATGACTCGCGGACGAATATGAAGATGAATTTATAATATTAAAATTATATAAATTAGATAGTTATATTTATATAATTATAATATCTCTTATACTTTGTTACTTTCCATTCCATGGGAATATGATACTGTCTCTTATGTGTACGACAGACTACCACTGCACAATGTGATGTGATACATTATTCACCTACATGAAAAATAAAATGTTTTATGGTTAGTTTTATGAACATATGTGATATTTAAGACATAAAAATTATTCTTTAAATGTCAAATTTTAATTACCTTTGTTTTCATCAGTTGAGAAAATGGAAATAATTTTTATGCGTACATATGGATTATCATCTCCGTGAATTGTATAAGTCATTTTCTATATCTAAATTTAATTTATTATAATAAATATGTATATAATGAATACATGTTATATTTATACATTTATTAAAATTTTAGATATTATGGATTCATGATCAAAATATATGTACTAAAAATACCATACCATATCATACCCAAAAAAAGTGCTTATTACTTGTAGTGTGATTTTATGAAGGAATTGTTAATAAGTAGGAAATAAAAGGTAGTAAATAAATCAAATATGTTATGATATATATAAAAATGAATCTCTATAATAGATATATTATAAATTAATATTTAGTCTTTAGTATGTTCAAATGTATGCAAAGAAAGATGGCACTTATTTTAAGATATTTACAGTATCTCTTTTATTTATCAGAGACATTTGTAATTGTCACCACTAATGTCATTTGTATGGTGTATTAAATACCCATTTTACCTATAAAATAATGAATATATTTCTTTTCATGATTTGTAAAGTAAAATTTTATGTTTTTATTAAATGGTTCTTACAATTCAAAATATTTTTAAATTGGTAAGGTAATTTCATCACAAATTGTGTCCTTTGGAACAAATGTTATGTTATACACCTGTTTTATTTTATGTGATGTATATAAAACCACTATTACTTGACATATTAATAAATTTTATATTATCATGATATTTAAATTTTTTTAATGTTATTATTTACTCAGAATTATGATTTATAAGACACCCATGTGGTAATTGTTTATGTTCCATTCTCATTGTTTATCGATATTTTATATGAATCTATTAATGATGATGAAATATTCTGATATAACTGTCATGAAACTCATATATTTTTTGATACATTGGATATTTATGTAGAATAATTGTTTCCATTCAGTTTCCACTCATAAATGATCTATGAAACTAAAATAAGGGTTTTTTGGAAAAATCCACTATATTTCATTCTTCGTACGAAAATTAATTTCCTTCCATGTTAATGTTTTATAAAAATATAATAAAGAATGGTTAATGATTTTATAATAATTTTTAAAATAAATTTATAACCATTTTTAATTTAGTAAAAACATTAAGTAATATTCATGTACTTTCTGTAACATGTCCCATTTGACTTTTATCGAAAACATTAATGGAATATCATTTTAACTTATATGGAAAAAATTATATTTACCATTGTCATGAGAATTCAAATTTTTATGATTAAATTATAATATTTAATGTTTAATTTTAATGAAATGGATTTTATAAATGTTTTTTGTGATCATTAAGTTATAATATGTTATTTTAAAATTGAAAATGTTATTTTAAACAAGAAAATTTGTTAAGTGGACCTTCTAGATCATTTTCCTTCATAGATGACATCCTTTTTTGTTACACAGAATTTACTATGGATTTAAAGAAGGATACCATTCTTATAATTTCTATAAATGGTATATTATTATAATGACATGATGATTTGTAAATCATATCCATTTTCTCGTGTGTCTTGTTATGATGAAATGATAATGTGTTTATGAAACCTATTTCCTTCCCTATGTTAGACTATGAGGAAATTCTTAAGAAATACAATTCTTTTCATGTTTACAAATATGATGAATGAATTATGATCTAATGAAACAAATATTTATTATTTTTATTTTGTGATGGGTGGGACCTATATATAACTCCAATTCATTTCGTAAATATAGATATCTCATGATATAAATTGGACTAGAATGTGTTGTAATCTCATTTATTTAATATCATCTTTATAATATTATTGAAACGGGGGGGATACTACTATGGCAGTTTGGTAAGTGAATATAATTCACTATGATAGTCATGGGAGTGATTCTTGACTACTAAATCGGTCTAGGGATTGATCCCAATCCCATATGATAGTGCTGGCTGTGATGGCTTGACTACTAAGGAAATTATTTTCTATGATTATTTTTATGCAACGAATTTATGTATTAGGTAAATATTATGTTATCACAGATTATGTTCTTTTAATCAATCATTATTCATGCCTTATAAACTATAAATATATATTCCATGACTCAAAATTATGGTCAATGATATGTTGGGTAGTTTTTTCAAATTTAAATCTCTTGTTCTCATACCTTTATGATCATGGTATGTTGATATCTCTATTCATTACACTTACTGATAATATGATCACACCCTTTATTATATTTTATTTCCATATGTTATGAATATAAGTATGTTTATGATATTTCAAAGAAGGGTGTTATTATATACAATATACTAAGAGAAAATGTAGTTTACTTTTGAACTTGTAGTTTATG
Source organism: Viscum album (assembly GCA_963277665.1). Lineage (NCBI taxonomy): Eukaryota > Viridiplantae > Streptophyta > Magnoliopsida > Santalales > Viscaceae > Viscum > Viscum album. Next base: position 1,579,331,617 of record OY728125.1, read on the forward strand.
TATCCATGTTCTTAAAAATACTAATTCATAATTTTCTCATTAATGATTTTGTATAATGATATTTATATTCATTTAATAAAATGTAATATATATATGTTTTAAAATAACTAGGTCATTATAAATGTCATTTACAAGTGTATACATGTCGTGTACTTCTCTTTTTATCCCGTTTTGATTATTTTTCATTTTATGGTGACCCGAAGTATAAATCAGATGTATGAGTTGAAAATATTGATCATTTTATTATATATAATGATGTTGAAACCCTTGGGGTGATTTTATGGTTCTAAATTTCTCTTTTTTGGTGAGAAAGTTATAATGGAGTGGATCATCCTAAAGTAAATAGTTTCAATTATCTCATGAGAGTAAGACCTTGATATGAGATGGGCCATGATCTATCTCTCTTTAACTGAGATTTCACATCTCTCCCATTGAGAACATATCCCTTGAGATATGTTCCATTTGTCCATGAGGATGGGATATTAGTTATTTCATATGATCTCTATTAGTAGGCCTCCCCTTATATTTCAACTTAGATATCGAAGGTAGGATGTTTTCCCTTACATACTTATTCTTGTATCCCATATGGGATGCCTCTTCTTCCATATTTTTTTCAAGTATCTCATGTTTGATGCCTATACATAAGGTAACTATGTGGATATTGTTTATAATGCCTCTTCTAGATTACATCATATGAGGATCCAACATCAGATTCCTCCCCTAATAGTTCAACCTAGTAAATCCCATATTGGATGCCTCCAGTTACTCAATCTGAGGACCCCATATAGTATTCATCTTCGTGAACATTTTATGTATCCCATGAGGGATTATTTTTCTTACATGATGACAAATAAGAATCTGGTAGGTATTACCCCTATTTTTTGTGGAACCAAGGATCCAATAGAAGATTCATCTCTTCTATTATGACATGAGGGACCTTTTGGTAGCATCATTTTTGACAATCCATGAGCTAGTACATTGGGTTTGGATAGAGATGTATGAGAGTGCTTAAATAGAACTCATATTGATCTTATAATCCGAAGAGGCTATGGAAGTAGTGTTTTGTTATGGAATTATACCAACCTCACTCTTTTATTTACATATTAACATAATTGTTATTGATGTAATATATATTTCTAGAGGTGGTTCCTAGTTTTCATCTAATGATCATGATGCAATGAAAATTATGTTAGGGATGTCGAGTGGTACTTCATAGGATATTGATTATGAAACTTTTGTTTGATTGATTATTTTTATTATTATTCTCATGAATTATTTTTATAACTCTACTATTTAACCTACTCATTATTTGGGATTCCCATAGGAACTTCCTGTGATCTAGATTTTGAGCCTGATTTTTTACAGTTATATTACTAGGATGATAAGATGTTGTTCATTGGATATAGATAATAAGACTTACTTGTAGACAATTTTGTAAACAGTTCTCACCATAATTTATTTAATATACTCTTGATGGTTAGATTATGCTCAACTTAAGGGAAAACTATAATTCTCAATAAGGCTGGGTTGACGCACCATTACTATACTTTTTAGTATTATCTGGGAGAGTGATGATGAACCATTTTATTATATTGATATGATGAATATGGATTTATCCAATGAAAATTCCATTAATATATTTCTAAACTGTCATCCCCTTAGAGATTCTCCCAGTCGCAATGTCATGAATGCATTCAGATTTTGATCGTGGATTCAATCATTAGACTAGATTTACATGGTTTGAGTACAATGATGACCATATCAATTACATATTTATTGGATGTATAGTTATTACATAGAATCATTTATTATGGATAACATAGGGGTGTACTGGTGAATCCAGATATGGGACATGTATCCCACTATGGTGACATAGCTTGCTCAAAGGCATCTCTAGTGCTCATCGAAGGAAGTATTGTCCATTGGGATTATGGTCCCAGATATCTACCGAATTATATATGGTTGATTATTAACACATCCATCTCATTTAACTATCTCATTATTTTCATATGATCTGGACTACATACCCAAGGATCGGTTGTGGACCTTTTTCAAAACTTGTTATTTTTCAACTTACTTATTTAAGTACATATATATATTTATAAATATATAAAATCAAATATATATTTTGATACATACATATACATATATACTTATGTAAATGAGGGAACCATTTCATGATGACTAAGATCATAGACCCAAGGATATTTTGTGAACATAAAAATTTTATGATAATGTTTTCATTTATCTTCCAAAATTATGTCTCTTCTAGGCTAAGAATATTACAAGAACATGTACGTATGTTATCAAATTATAGGTTCACCGTTGGGGGTTGACTACTCATAATTATTTCTCAGCACATATACCTGAACATTAAGGTCCATATAGACATTTTGTATTATTTCAAGTTTGAGAAAATATATATTATTGATATGAATGAGTATCAGATATTTATGATTAAGATAAGATTCTTGTTTAGATAATTATAATCTAGGTGAAGCTCGAAAATGAAATGGAGAATAGGTATCTGGATCAAATTTGAGTTAGCAGTGGAGCCTTGTACTTTCATGTAAGCAATTTAATGGACTTCTTATTATATGGTTATCATAATGGGTGACAAGTGTTTTTTATATGAAATGTTTGTTCCGAATTTTATTATATATAATTTATTATTAAATCATGATTCTATTTTAGTTTATTATTTCTTTTGAACTCTATTTTATTCATCATTGGATTATATCTAGTTGTTTTAATTGTTATTACTCTAATATAAGATCATATTCTTTCCAAAGACACACCTTAGTCCCTCACTGATAGACTACGTCTTCGGGCATTGGAAGAGTCATGTGTGAGGCCTTTTGGATAATAAGCATAGAGTACTGATTTAGTGGAATCTGGTTTAAGACATAACAACATTCATATTATGTATGGGTTTTTTTCTATGGTTTCATTTATATAACCCCAAATTCTAGTTCCCCTCACCAGTGAGAAAGTATACATATTCAAAAAAAAAAATCCCATGAGAGAGCAGACAGTTCTGAACTGATCCAATGTGAAACAAACCTAAGTGATACACATGTTAATATATGGAATTTCGCAACTCCAAATGATCATATATCAATTTTTTCCCTACATGGGTTATGTGATATTTTATATTTTTTTATATAAACCATACATTTTTAAAATCTAATGATCATTCCACAATTTTATTTTATTTTTTCAATTCATGGTAATTTTTTAAGGTTGTGTTTTTTTAACCTCGTTACAAAATGAAACTAAATAACAATCATACTCAGAAAAAATAAAATAATTGTATTATGCATAAATTATTTAAGCACACATTGTAAATTAATTGTGTAAATACATATAATTTTTCTGAATATGTAATAGATCAAATAACTTGTAGTTATTTATATAAAACAAATCCCTTAAGAAAATATTTTGTTACAAACAACCTTCATATAGAAAATTTAATAATGAATACATAGTTCAATGTAATTATTATCTATCCATAAGTTAAATTTATATAATATTTGAAGTCTAAAAATGTTTTTGTGTCCCCAACACTCATAAAGTAAACTTTTTTCCAAAAAATACTCTAGGTTCATGGGTCTCCCACACACTTATTTAGTTATACTATCCATTTATTCAACATTATAGTTCCTTGGGTATCCATTAAAATACAAGTATGTGAAAGACCCCGGTTTTATATATCAATTAGATTCATACGCGGGTTATTCATCATATAAGGACTATGTGTTGATTGATTCCTATTCCAAATGGAAATGAATGTACTTCCAATCTATAAACCCTAGAAATATCAATGAGGAATTATTTATCTACAAGCCTACTTAAGGTATCATAATAGCACATTCATTTATTACACATGTCTATAATTCACCACCACCATTCATGTATATCCCTTTTATGTAAATCACACTTCACACCATGACTGTCTTGGATTTCCATAAATCATTATAGAGCTATCTGTAACTAGTGAATCCATCTCTAAAGTTAGTTTTATTTGATTAAAAATATATTCCATAAATATGGCGCTAAATATGTTCCCCCACTATGTCCATCCCACCATAATCATGGTTTCTTACTAATGAGAAGGTCTACTATTCAATGTATACCCCAACGATATTATATTGGAAACCATCATTTGTTAATAGACACTAGTCACACCTTTTATAAATTCAACATATCATCATTCCTATTTTAAAAATCCTCATGTAATAATTTATAATGTTATCAGTACTAAATCAAAATGTGTTGGTTTTTCTTCTCCCTTGATCCCCATTTGGGTTTTCATTTCTCACTTAATTTTCCAAGAACTAAGATCTTAATTTATGTGCACCTTACCTCTATAATCTATATATTCATACTATTGGAATCAAATTTATGTTGAGTCAACATCACCGTCACAACTAGGTAGATTAATTCATTCTTATTCAATGATTAATGACCTACTGTTTTAGAAATGTTTGGAAAATTCAATGTCCTTATATTCTATAAATTAATAGTTTTAAGACCGATTACTATAAATTGAAGGTGAAATAAACATAAGACATGTCATTATGAAAAAAACATAATTGGTGGCTTGAGAAGAGGTAAAGTCGCCACTCGCTAAGTTACCTATTTTCATTTTATAGGAAATAATTAGAACATGGATGAAATTTGAACAAAGCTCATGGGTCACAATATGTGTCCCTAGAAAGTTTTTGTTTTATTCACTAGACCCATTGGTCCAGGAACAATAATGATTAATTTCATTTGATATTGTATCACCACAAATGTGTGTTCCATTCCTGGATGTGTAACATTGAAGGTGTTGTAACGCTTCCAAAATATACCTTTAAATCATTAACCAACTAAATTTCACAATGATTTAATCCCCACAAACAATTCATGGATGGTGGTTATGAATGTATTCCACTATGAATGATTATTTAGTTTATATATGTGTCCATTCCCCATATATGGATCTGCATATATGCCCCTCTATTGTTTGAAAACTAAAATCATGTTTTCATCATAATTAAAAGATTCTATATTATATTTACTCCTTCATGAAATTTTATTTGTCCCATTTTTGAATAATATTCAGTGTGAATCCTCATTATATGTGTCCCATAACATCATCATTAATTAGAAATCCTTGAGTGTGGATATGAACATTCCATTATCTTGTCATTCATATAGATTCAATTCCATTTATGTTACACATTCATGCATCGTATTAACTTATAAAATATTATAGTTGATATCTCATCATTTTTCCTTTGATTTTTACTAGTCATATTACCCAAAACCACATGAAAGGATAGTAAATGATTCATGATTATAAACTAAATTTTCACCTATATAATAATTTATATATATTCATCAAGCCTCAATTAACATTGGGGTTTTCCTTTCCCTGAACCAGTATATTTTCTTCCATAATTTTTAGTCAATAACAAATGAACTTAAATAGTATAAATATGTGGTTTGATTATTCAACCCTTAATCAACAGATTCATTGGCCTGAGTTTTGTGCCATTAAACTACCCAAGTAATGGGAAAAAATAAAATTTTGGTTGAATCCACGCAAAGGGAATTCATGGAAAACATAGATGCTCCACTAAATGGAAATGATTCTTGAGTGATCATAGAAAATTCAATAATATAAAAACAGGAAAATAACTATACATATTAGTTCAAAAGCTAATAAATGTGAACTCTGAAAAATATTTTTTCAATACCATTATGTTTTCCTATTTGAAAAATATTTTAAAGAGAAGAAAACAAAGAAAAAATAATAAGATAAAAAATAAAATATGAAATGATTTTGTGGCCCACTGTATGAAATTTTTTATGTTGGAATCCTCATTCCAATACGCCGTTTTGTGATACTCAAAAAATTTATCCACATATATTCGTATCCAAATAAACCAAATACAGTACCATAGTGATGTTTTTATGCCTTTTCACATCAATGAGACACACCCAAGATGAAATCTTCTATATCTATAGGGACAGGATCTAGTGTTATAGTGATGTATTTTGTCATATTCCCATCTATGATCTCTACCTATTAACAATGAACACAAAACCAAACATATCATCACTAGTGCAATGATTATGGTGTTATGACAATACCCATCCATGACCCCTACAAAAGAGGAAATAATCAAAATACAAATGGGCTACCCATAGTGTTACTCTTTTGTTGTTATTCATATAATCATTAATGATCCATTCCCATGAGAATATCTTTCAAATGAAAATGCAGCATTCCTGTTATGGTGATAGAGTTATGCCAATACCCATATATGAAACATTCTTTGAATTAAATATTTTGACTTAAATGTTTTTTAGAATCATGATTGACCTTAATCATTCCAAAATCAATGTTCAATTATATTTGGTTTACCTCAATATTAAATCCTTGGGTTTCAATGATTATTAAAATGTTATAATGAAATAGAAATAAATATATAATAATTGACAATGATTCATAACAAAATTAAGTTTCATTCATTGCAACAAAATAATAAATGAACATCCATAGTTTTTGGTCTATCATTTATCTCTTGAATATAAATATAATAAATTACATTTACATTCGTTATTATGAATTCATGTGTCAGATTTATGAGTTTATAAAAGGAGGTTAAGAAGAAAATTATGTGGTTGGCCTTATATATAAGGACATTCCAAGACCCTTGGGTTACTTGCACATTCTCTAGTTGGGTTAGGTAATAATGTACATAAACCACATGACATCAAATAGGGTCATGTGGGGAAAATTCATTCTTATCTTACTTCCTTATACATTAATCCTCTTCATACCAATTATAATCTATTCTAAGGGGTATATTTAATGATTCACATGATCTTTTGATGAAATATAAAAATCAATTCTACCATAATTATTGACATATGAAAAGGATTAATCCAAGCCAATTTGTAACGCCCCGACCCTAGTTACCCAGAGTCGGTGCATTATTACATAACATTGGCATGATCATGAGAAAGATCAAGTCTCGAAAGACCGATTAGTTTAGTAGCCTTGGAATAACTAGATACATCCATAAATATTTACATTACATCATACAAAAAACATCTTGTCTTCATATCCCCTCATACTATCCCTGCAGGTCATTCATAAATTACTTCTTCATAATCCTGGACAAAAAAATAAAACATTGAAAGGGGTGATCTCGGATGCTCAGTAAGGATAACATTATAGCAGAAGCTTTCATAAATAAGCATAAACACTTAAGGCAATTTATAACTAAAACAAAAGCCTTTGAAACTTGAATTTCAGCACAAAATGGCAAAGGTAAAATGAAATAATTCCATTTACTTACTCACATGGATATTCTACTAGTCGAATGATCACATGCAATATCAATAACCACTTTCATAATGATGGAATACATAATTCCAGACTATCATAACCACATAGCCAAGGCCTCGTGCCAAGACTACAAATAAGATTTTGCCAAGGCCTTGTGCCAAGACACTAGTTTGTCTCATGAGACCTACCGATGCATCGAGGAGCTATAGCGGGCTCCACCCGTCACTTATTAAGTCCAATGCATTCCTCATATGAATAAGTTTAAGCATAAAATAAACATTCGTATTAAAACTAGCATACGAAATGTCAATACTTTAACCACAAACCATGAATGGTATAAAAATAGAACATCCACAGTCAAATATAACTCATTTGATACAATATGGAAGATTGTATTGTATCACATTAACCTCAATCATGAATAATGAAGGATGTTGACATAGATGAAAATAATCATCAAAACTATTTGAGAGAAATATCCCCCTTTTCTTGAAAACATTTAAAAGTCACACTATTTGTCAAGAAGCCATTTAAAAATATATTTTTGAATCAAAGTGTCCCATACCACTTTGAAACCTTTTAAAAGGATTTTTAATTTCTAAACATTAATGTACATATAAATAAATCCTTAAAACCATTTTTAAAACATGGACATTAATGAGAAAGATTTAGATGAATAAGACTTTAAAACATTTAAAAATGGTATTTTAGTTAGATATTCTAAGCAAAAGAGAGACACTTGAATGAAAATAATTGAGGTAATCAAAACATTGTAATATCATGAGAATAAATGTAATTCATGATATACTATGTCAAAGTACATTATATACACCACATAAAAGTGATTTGGTGTATATCAACAAAGAAGTCTCAATGGAATGTAAGTTGAGATGAAATCTCTCATAAAGGCCATATCCTTAGGTTAAGGATAAATCAACAACATAATTATGTGTGAAAAATATAAATACACTAAATATGATTGGATATTAAGTGTAAAACAATCAAAGTATATTTACACATATTCCTGTAAAAACAAAACCAACGAATTGGATGTTTAACTCAACAAAAGGTGAAAGAGTTAAAATTACTCTTATCAAATTCATATCAATGACTTGAGAATTTTCAATGGAGTGATTACGTGTATCAAAAGTATATCCACAGGAAGGGGAGTGTAAATTATGACATAATCAAATGAATAGTGATTCCACACATAATCTTGGGGTAATATAATCAATGAAATATGCGTAAAGCCAAATGAGTGGAAATTGAAATCTCAAATTCCCTTATTGATTAGGTAACCTAAGAAACAAACACCCATGAGAGAAAGATCATACCATGATGATGTAAATACCCATAAAATAAAGTATATTACACAATGAATACAATCATGGGTAGTACACATACACCACATGCAATAATTAAGTGGTGATCAATGGAATTCTCACGGAATTAAAAGTGAGACAAGAAACCCCTTACCACGTTAATCAACTGAGTCACATGGCCAAAAGTTAATAACCACCTAATGATTTACAGAATAACATGAATATAAAGTGAATCATGATAATATATATCAAATGGATGTACACAATACACCACTTTCAATAATTTAGTAGCGAACAATGGAAATCTCACGGAATTGAAAGTGAGATAAGAGAATCCCTTACTTTGTACTTTTTCTTTGGTCGATGGTAGGTTTACCTCCTGTATAATGGTGAAATAATTGTTATTGAATAATAAAAGAATCATTTACTTTAATATGATATCATATATGATCTTTTAACATTGATTTGTTAATAATATCTTAGAATTATCGTCATTTCAGGTGTTAACGGGTTCATTTTACTTTATATTCTTTGTTATGTGAGCCATATTCGTTATTAATGGGATGTATATTATTCATATCCAGAATGGTATCAAGTCCTTAAACATCATTTTTAAATCATCAAATGATAATTATACTTGAATGGATATGATGGAGAATGAATCTCATCGCGTTCGTGGAGACGGTAGTCCGTACGTACGCACGAAAGCTACTTCCATTTAATTTTTATTTTAAAAGAATCGAATCCAAATGATACATAGGTATATTACTATTACAGTAAAATATAATATTCTATATATGTTACTTAAGTTCATTAACACCATCATTTATACGTTCCATGTGTGGTATGAACGAGTCATATCATTTTAAGGGGGCGGTAGTCCGCACTTCCTCAAATGAAATTATCGTATGTATATACAACATGAAACGAATAATTGTATGAAATAAAATGGAATTAAAGAAGCTTATATATAAAATATATATATCATTAATATCATATTTAATTACAGTGCCATCCTAATGGCCACCATGAGAGGCGGTAAGATGTATTTGAACAATCATCGTTTCGTGAGACGTTAGTTTGCCATCCACAGAAACATTATGTTCATCATCCATTAGATGGAGTTGTGTGAATGTGTAGTTTTAATCCTTCTTATAACAACATCCTAGTATATTGTGGATACTAGTGTTGTTACAAAAGAAAGGAAATAAAAAGAGTTTGGGGGTTGGAGAAGCAAAATAATTGAAAATAATTTAAGAGAAAATGTTACCTTTAATTTAGGTAACTCAATTTGGTTGGAACCAAAGGACCTCTTGAAATGCTTTCTGCCTAAGGGGAAGCTTCAATGAGGAGGAGAGGGATGTGGGGAGCTTAGTTGGGCAGAGGTTGGACGAGCCAAGTGGCTTGAGAGGTGTGAGGAATGAGTAGAAGTGGTCTCCTTTTATAAGGGAGAGGAGGGGCTCTTTAGGAAAGAGTGAAAGTATTACTTTATAATATAATTATATTCGGTTTATAATGGTCCAAAAATCATTGAGGTCGAAGATAAGATGACTCATATTCTAAATAACATCAACCAATAAGAAGTGGACAGGTTTTAGATAATATTTTAATCATTATAATCTTATTTATTTAAATGATTTATTAATGAGGTAAACATTGCATCATTATTGTGACATTAATAATTTAAATTATTTGATGTCTAAAAATTATAAATAAAATATCATTATGTAGGAAATCTTTTTAGATTTCTAATGAATATTTATAATCGAAAATCCAACATGTATAACCCTATGTAAAAATTGTTCTTTTAAAAGATGTAAGCTTATGCCATTTTTTTATTCATTTTAACTTAATTAAAATAAAGTGTCATTATCACTTACAAGTGGATCAATGGGGTCCCAAAATTGACCCAAAGATTCCCATGGTCGACCATGTATCAACCAATAGGGTTACGACACGTTTTAGGGTAATTTAGTATTATTATAATATTATTTTTTAACCCTTATTTACCGGATTTACCCTTAACCATGGTAAATAAAATATTTACCGCAGTAATTATTCAAAATGTCTAAAAATAAAAGTTACCTATTTACACAATTTGAACATCCTGATTCCAAATATGGAATCCATTTTTCTAAATTCAAAACACAGAAGTGGCAGAAATTAATTTAAAATTAATTCCCGCTGTCAAAACAAAAAGCGTGTTTTTAAGAGATAATAACTATCAAAAGATTGACACTTGTTTATGTTCGGTTTAATTATAAAATTATGTCCAATGACCAAAATTATATTAAATGGTAAAAATATATTCTAAATATAATTTAAAACCACTCAAATTCATAATTTATCACTATTAATTATTTTTATTAAAAAAGTTGTTTTTAATTAAAATTTAGTAATTTTTACTATTCATCAAAATATGAAAGTTATCCGAAAAGTACCAAAATTTCACCTTAGGCTAAATTTGATATTCCGAATCCAAAAATGAAGTCCATTTTGAAATATAAAATATATATAATTTCAAAAAATTAAGTATTACTATTCATAACGGCTAGTTTGATCGGTTGTGGTGTGTGTTAAAACTCGAAGTTGCGTACAACACACACTACTGTTTTATTCAAAGGAAAGCGTACCGTGGAAGCTTGGGATGTTTTATTTTAAATTTTTTTATGTCCCCATTTAGTCAAAAAGTTTAAAATATTTTATTTAAAAAGGGTTCACTATTAAAAGTTGGTAAATCTACAATACTGAAGATGAATTTGTTCTTACATTATGTCTAAGAAACTCATAATATGGATTCTAAAATTATAAGGATTATATAAAGTTTAAAATTTAGTTAATACTATTCATAACCTTTTTTGAACGGATTGTTTGGTATGTCATGGTGCGCTTGAACTCGGTGTTGCGTGTAGTGCAAGTTATTGAATTATTTTGAAGAAATAACACACTATGAAATCTTGGGGTGTTACATTCTCCCCTCCTTCGATAAATTGCATCCTCGCAATTTGAAATTGTTCTTCGAAAATAAAAGGTTGAAAATAGAAAATATATTTGTGGGAAAACCCACATCGGAAATTGGTTTACTAAAATTTAGTCTTAATATGAGGAAAAGAGAAATGAAAGGGTCACCACCAAATTATGTTCTCGATTAGGAGAACATTGGTGGAAATTAGAGACATATAATTGGAGGACAAATGTAAATATTTATAGGTAGTGGTTGAGGTCATCAATCACAAACAAGTATAAAATTGAGGTCCTTAAACTCATCAATCTATGATGATTTGAAGTACCATCGGTTCAACAAAATATAGGGTATTGGGATCACACATTTTTGACATTTCAAAATATCTTAGTTGAAATCCCACATCGAAAAATGAATTAATGAGGCCTCTATTTAAAATAAAGAGTGGAAAGTATGAAGATTACCGAAAATAACACATACTAGGGTTCCATGTAGGAAAATATGGATATGGAGGAGAAATCTAACCATCAATTATCTGATGGAGAGTGGTAGAGAACATGGCTATGAAAAGGCCAACAATCCCAAAGCCATAAATTAGTGATGATTTAAGGTACCATCTAGGACAAAATTTTTTTTAATGTTACATTACATAAGGAAGAGGAATTCATTTATGATATTGACTAAGAACATTATGAGATATACTTAAATTTTAAGTAGATTTTCATTCTTTAATAAATTTCCACCACTAACTCAATTTTTTTTAAACGATGAGTATTCAAGAAGACTTGGTCACACTGGAAGAGCTAGAATAAACTTCTATAGAATCACATGATCCATGCAGGATAAACCATATATTTACATTGTCTTTGAAGATTAATCAAAACCAAAATGGTTAGTGAATGATCTAATGATCCCCCAAAAGGATATTTATTGAGATAAATATGCACTAATCTTAATTTATAAAATTAAACCAACAATACCCCAAAGTTAAATAGATACCATTCAATAACCAATTGTCCTTAAAATCCTTTAATATAATCCAAACTAATATTGAAACCCAAAACATAGAATAATTTGATTATGTAGTCTCCCATGTTACATTGTATCTCCAAATGACATCAAATACTCTTAAAGTCACATACTTAAAAGTAATTAACATCATCACATATTCTCTGTTATAGGTTATTCATTTCCATAAATAACCCAAATCACTATAAATCAATAATAAAAATGTATATAAAAATACACCATTACTCTACAAATGAAACCACATTGTATTCTATTTTCCTTGGGCATATAGTGTTCCTAACAAAACGAACATCTTCCAAAATAACATTTATCACTTAATCACCAAATCATTTTCCTATACCAAGGGTATTCATTTGATAAGACATAAGAACCCAAATCATCTTATTATTGATCAATAAAATCATTTAACAAAAAAAATAGTCATACTAACCAGGGACTTAACGTAGTCCAGTGGTATGCGATAAATCCCAATCGCACTTTGGTTGTGGGTTCGATTCCCACAGCTTTGTCTGACGCGACGGGTTGTCACACGGTCTACGTGTTGTCCTTTTTCAAAAACTATATTCTATAATATTACCAAAATGAGATAAATTTTTCAAAATAACATAATTTAACCACAAATGTTATATGATACTTTGCATTTTCACCCCAAATTATAATAACTTATCATTTTCTCAAACCCCAATGATCATATAAAACCAAATGGTTATTTATACCTATATCCACAAGAGAAGAGACAATTATTCCTCAAATATCATTCTCACATGGCAAACTGAGGGGTTACAAATACAAGAGAAAATTATTCCAAAGTAAACCCATCAACAAGGAGTGCTAATACTTTTTCAATTTTTATCCAACCATTTATTTCCACATAGCTTCTTCTTTGAGCAAGAAAATATCCTATAAAATAGGACATTCACTCGGTTAATGGCCAGGTCCCCTACATTTATGGCAAATGACTGTAAATGGACTCTTGGGACCATTTTTATCTTCTTCCATATTACTCTTCATTTTTATTCGGCAATTCTTCACTTTATGTCCTTCCTTCCCGCACGTAAAACATTTCGTTGTCCCATTGAGACACTTTCCTGGGTGTCTCTTTCCACAATTCCTGCATGATGAAAATTGAGGTTTCTTTTCTCCATGGTCTCCATTGCTGGAGATCTTATCATTTATCACCTTTCTCTTCCTTGTTGAGTCTGGGAGTTGGTTAATATATATGTTGTTGATCATATTTTTGGAAAACTGATTTGGCATAAAGACGATATCTTATACGCCTATCAACATTCCATTTTGTTGCTCATTTCCACCACCGTTCCCACCGTGTACATCATTCTCAAAGTCACTATGACTTCCTTGGAATCCAGCCATTGACTAAAACCAGAAAGCATTGTGTGAGTAATAGTAGTCGTAAAATCATTTAGAGATTAAAATGTCACCATATTCTCAATTTGAAACATATTAGGATTAACCAAGGTCATTTACTCTCATCTTATGTAGATATTACTTAAATCGGTTTGTAAAGAAAATGTAAATTATCCTAAGCATATCCCCCGGGAGTGTCGTAACAAAGAGTGCAGCAAGGCCCGTTGTCGTGCACCAGTTCCCATTCGAGTCTAGCTCAAAGCGGTGTTTTCGGGTTTTACCCCTAGGTACATCTGTGCCAGAGCCGCCTCTACCTGCTCGTATCCAGACAGGGATTTATTGCTTGGAAAACTCACAAAATCTCAACAATACCAAAATTCTAGGAAGTTCTTTTATACTAATCCTCAAAGTTCATCTTAGGTCTACGTGCTGTAATCAGAGTTTATCTAAATCTGGCTACCAAGGTTTGTACTAAACTTCCTCTGATAGCAACTGTAACGCCCCGACCCTAGTTACCCAGAGTCGGTGCATTATTACATAACATTGGCATGATCATGAGAAAGATCAAGTCTCGAAAGACCGATTAGTTTAGTAGCCTTGGAATAACTAGATACATCCATAAATTTTTACATTACATCATAAAAAAAAACATCTTGTCTTCATATCCCCTCATACTATCCCTGCAGGTCATTCATAAATTACTTCTTCATAATCCTGGAAAAAAAATAAAACATTGAAAGGGGTGAGCTCGGATGCTCAGTAAGGATAACATTATAGCAGAAGCTTTCATAAATAAGCATAAACACTTAAGGCAATTTATAACTAAAACAAAAGCCTTTGAAACTTGAATTTCAGCACAAAATGGCAAAGGTAAAATGAAATAATGCCATTTACTTACTCACATGGATATTCTACTAGTCGAATGATCACATGCAATATCAATAACCACTTTCATAATGATGGAATGCATAATGCCAGACTATCATAACCACATAGCCAAGGCCTCGTGCCAAGACTACAAATATGATTTTGCCAAGGCCTTGTGCCAAGACACTAGTTTGTCTCATGAGACCTACCGATGCATCGAGGAGCTATAGCAGGCTCCACCCGTCACTTATTAAGTCCAATGCATTCCTCATATGAATAGGTTTAAGCATAAAATAAACATTCGTATTAAAACTAGCATACGAAATGTCAATACTTTAACCACAAACCATGAATGGTATAAAAATAGAACATCCACAGTCAAATATAACTCATTTGATACAATATGGAAGATTGTATTGTATCACATTAACCTCAATCATGAATAATGAAGGATGTTGACATAGATGAAAATAATCATCAAAACTATTTGAGAGAAATATCCCCCTTTTCTTGAAAACATTTAAAAGTCACACTATTTGTCAAGAAGCCATTTAAAAATAGATTTTTGAATCAAAGTGTCCCATACCACTTTGAAACCTTTTAAAAGGATTTTTAATTTCTAAACTCTAATGTCCATATAAATAAATCCTTAAAACCATTTTTAAAACATGGACATTAATGAGAAAGATTTATATGAATAAGTCTTTAAAAAATTTAAAAATGGTATTTTAGTTAGAGATTCTAACCAAAAGAGAGACACTTGAATGAAAATAATTGAGGTAATCAAAACTTTTTAATATCATGAGAATAAAGGGAATTCATGATATACTATGTCAAAGTACATTATATACACCACATAAAAGTGATTTGGTGTATATCAACAAAGAAGTCTCAATGGAATGTAAGTTGAGATGAAATCTCTCATAAAGGCCATATCCTTAGGTTAAGGATAAATCAACAACATAATTATGTGTGAAAAATATAAATACACCAAATATGATTGGATATTCAGTGTAAAACAATCAAAGTATATTCACACATATTCCTGTAAAAACAAAACCAACGAATTGGATGTTTAACTCAACAAATGGTGAAAGAGTTAAAATTACTCTTATCAAATTCATATCAATGACTTGAGAATTTTCAATGGAGTGATTATGTGTATCAAAAGTATATCCACAGGAAGGGGAGTGGAAATTATGACATAATCAAATGAATAGTGATTCCACACATAATCTTGGGGTAATATAATCAATGAAATATGCGTAAAGCCAAATGAGTGGAAATTGAAATCTAAAATTCCCTTATTGATTAGGTAACTTAAGAAACAAACACCCATGAGAGAAAGATCATACCATGATGATGTAAATACCCATAAAATAAAGTATATTACACAATGAATACAATCATGGGTAGTACACATACACCACATGCAATAATTAAGTGGTGATCAATGGAATTCTCACGGAATTAAAAGTGAGACAAGAAACCCCTTACCACGTTAATCAACTGAGTCACATGGACAAAAGTTAACAACCACCAAATTATTTACAGAATAACATGAATATAAAGTGAATCATGATAATATATATCAAATGGAAGTACACAATACACCACTTTCAATAATTTAGTAGCGAACAATGGAAATCTCACGGAATTGAAAGTGAGATAAGAGAATCCCTTACTTTGTACTTTTTCCTTGGTCGATGGTAGTTTTACCTCCTGTATAATGGTGAAATAATTGTTATTGAATAATACAAGAATCAGTTACTTTAATATGATATCATATAGGATCTTTTAACATTGATTTGTTAATAATATCTTAGAATTATCGTCATTTCAGGTGTTAACGAGTTCATTTTACTTTATATTCTTTGTTATGTGAGCCATATTCGTTATTAATGGGATGTATATTATTCATATCCAGAATGGTATCAAGTCCTTAAACATAATTTTTAAATCATCAAATGATAATTATACTTGAATGGATACGATGGAGAATGAATCTCATCGCGTTCGTGGAGACGGTAGTCCGTACGTACGCACGAATGCTACTTCCATTTAATTTTTATTTTAAAAGAATCGAATCCAAATGATACATAGGTATATTACTATTCCAGAAAAATATAATATTCTATATATGTTACTTAATTTCATTAGCACCATCATTTATACGTTCCATGTGTGGTATGAACGAGTCATATCATTTTAAGGGGGCGGTAGTCCGCACTTCCTCAAATGAAATTATCGTATGTATATACAACATGAAACGAATAATTGTATGAAATAAAATGGAATTACAGAAGCTTATATATAAAATATATATATCATTAATATCATATTTAATTACAGTGCCATCCTAATGGCCACCATGAGAGGCGGTAAGATGTATTTGAACAATCATCGTTTCTTGAGGCGTTAGTTTTCCATCCACAGAAACATTATGTTCATCATCCATTAGATGGAGTTGTGTCAATGTGTAGTTTGAATCCTTCTTATAACAACATCCTAGTATATTGTGGATACTGGTGTTGTTACAAAAGAAAGGAAATAAAAAGAGTTTGGGGGTTGGAGAAGCAAAATAATTGAAAATAATTTAAGAGAAAATGTTACCTTTAATTTAAGTAACTCACTTTGGTTGGAACCAAAGGACTTCATGAAATGCTTTCTGCATAAGGGGAAGCTTCAAGGAGGAGGAGAGGGATGTGGGGAGCTTAGTTGGGCAGAGTTTGGACGAGCCAAGTGGCTTGAGAGGTGTGAGGAATGAGTAGAAGTGGTCTCCTTTTATAAGGGAGAGGAGGGGCTCTTTAGGAATGAGTGAAAGTATTACTTTATAATATAATTATATTCGGTTTATAATGGTCCAAAAATCATTGAGGTCGAAGATAAGATGACTCATATTCTAAATAACATCAACCAATAAGAATTGGACAGGTTTTAGATAATATTTTAATCATTATAATCTTATTTATTTAAATGATTTATTAATGAGGTAAACATTGCATCATTATTGTGTCATTAATAATTTAAATTATATGATGTCTAAAAATTATAAATAAAATATCATTATGTAAGAAATCTTTTTATCTTTCTAATGAATATTTATAATCGAAAATCCAACATGTATAACCCTATGTAAAAATTGTTCTTTTAAAAGATGTAAGCTTATGCCATTTTTGTATTCATTTTAACTTAATTAAAATAAAGTGTCATTATCACTTACAAGTGGATCAATGGGGTCCCAAAATTGACCCAAAGATGCCCATGGTCGACCCTGTATCAACAAATAGGGTTAAGACACGTTTTAGGGTAATTTAGTATTATTATAATATTATTTTTTAACCCTTATTTACCGGATTTACCCTTAACCATGGTAAATAAAATATTTACCGCAGTAATTATTCAAAATGTCTAAAAATAAAAGTTACCTATTTACACAATTTGAACATCCTGATTCCAAATATGGAATCCATTTTTCTAAATTCAAAACACAGAAGTGGCAGAATTTAATTTAAAATTAATTCCCGCTGTCAAAACAAAAAGCGTGTTTTTAAGAGATAATAACTATCAAAAGATTGACACTTGTTTATGTTCGGTTTAATTGTAAAATTATGTCCAATGACAAAAATTATATTAAATGGTAAAAATATATTCTAAATATACTTTAAAACCACTCAAATTCATAATTTATCACTATTAATTATTTTGATTAAAAAAGTTGTTTTTAATTAAAATTTAGTAATTTTTACTATTCATCAAAATATGAAAGTTATCCGAAAAGTACCAAAATTTCACCTTAGGCTAAATTTGATATTCCGAATCCAAAAATGAAGTCCATTTTGAAATATAAAATATATATAATTTCAAAAAATTAAGTATTACTATTCATAACGGCTAGTTTGATCGGTTGTGGTGTGTGTTAAAACTCGAAGTTGCGTACAACACACGCTACTGTTTTATTCAAAGGAAAGCGTACCGTGGAAGCTTGGGATGTTTTATTTTAAATTTTTTTTATGTCCCCATTTAGTCAAAATGTTTAAAATATTTTATTTAAAAAGGGTTCACTATTAAAAGTTGGTAAAACTACAATACTGAAGATGAATTTGTTCTTACATTATGTCTAAGAAACTCATAATATGGATTCTAAAATTATAAGGATTATATAAAGTTTAAAATTTAGTTATTAATATTCATAACCTTTTTTGAACGGCTTGTTTGGTAAGTCATGGTGCGCTTGAACTCGGTGTTGCGTGTAGTGCAAGTTATTGAATTATTTTGAAGAAATAACACACTATGAAATCTTGGGGTGTTACACACTTATACTTACATAGTTTGTATACATGTACTACATCTAAATAAGGTCATTATAAATTGAAAAAATGTGAATGAAAAGATTCAATTGTTTGATATTCTCTTGGAAATTATAAATTCAATGACAATTGATGGAACTCATTGTGGACTTCGATACGGCTTGCATTAGCCCCATATTACCATATAAAATTTAATTCATGGTTCTCAGATATAAAACTCTGTAAATTCCCTATATCCATGTGGTAATCAATAACATGTTGTTAGATATTGGAACCCTTCAAATATTCTCAATCTGTAAATGAATATCACTTATACAAAAAATCCCAATGAATATGCTTCCTAGTCACATTACCTCTTCTACACATATGAATATGTCAGAAAGCATCCCACCAAAGCATTTAATATAAATACCTAGTGATTATATTCTGAAAAAAAATTTACAAATACACATGAAGTTAGAAACACATAGGTAAGAAGATGTATATTATGAAATGAATTGATTATGTTTATTTGGAGAGTAGGAACTTATAAGTAATTTCGAAGGAAAAAAATATTTTGATGAAGAAATAATCCATGTGATGTTATAATCATAAAATACCTCCCATTGGTTCTAGTAATTATCTTAGTAAATTGAATATAATCCTATGTGGGATATCTACACACACTTCTACCATATAGTTCTCTTTGTAAATACCACCACACATTCTTTATCTGCGCTCATCTTGGTCATGTAGATATCTATTTTAGAGGAAACCACAATGAATCACATCTTTAGCATGATCATCATGTGGAATCACCATCTTTGATGGATCACCATGTAGTCGAGTCCCCCTTATGATATTACCACATTAAAGAGACTCCCATATTATATTACCATACAAACTAACCACTCTTAGGATATCAAATAACCCCCTCTTACTAATTTATTTTTTTGGACTGTTTAATCATCCTATGGTGACCTCATAATGAATCAATGACATATAGGTTAAAAGGCTCTATTTTTTCAAAACATTCATCAATATTTTATCCCAAGGTAGAATAATTTCAAATGGACTTCAAGACCTCATTTCTCCATGGAAAAAATCCAAACGGAACAAAACCAAGACCACTCCCAAATCCACATAACATTTTGATCAAATAAATGGGTAAATTAGAGTAATCTCATATTATCATGTATTCTCCAGATAAAAGGAGGCTCATGAATTATCATCCCATATGTGTATAACCATTTTGGTGATCCTAATTGTATATTAGCTTTATAATGACATTCTCTATCATTATGAAATTAGAGCGGTCTCTCTTGGATGAACATGCTCATTGCTGCTCCAGATTCTAGACAATGATGAATGATCTAATTGGATTGCATCATAGGTTTTAGCCCCATAAATGCTTCTACTAATGATAACATCATCAAGAAACTCCAATGTGCTATGTACATCCATATATTATTAGTAATAAATCTCTTGTAAGAAACAATAATATCATCATAGAATTCAATGGACAGTTTGGGCCTCCTGATAAGTGTAAACCCTAATCGTGGCCTTGTCAAGGTAAATCACCCTTGTCCACTCAATGATCCATGACCCCATCCATGAAACCAATGTTTAATCCCAAATAAATCATTTAATTTCACCCCATTCATGACTCAAAATTCATTACTATTTGATTTTAAGCAACATGGATGGGTCTAATTCCATGACCAAATACTATAAAATAGATATAATGTGGTTTTCGATTCATACAATAGTGGGAGACATAGGACACCTTTATGAGGATCAAACACATAATATTCAATAATTCATATATATTAATTTTTCCATATCATTATGAATCCAGCATCATGGGAAAATATTACATTTGATTTCTTTTAAATATAACCTCATCGGTGCTTATTCCCCATGAACTTAGCATCGTAAATTGTGGTCATACTCCCTAGAATCCTTTATAATTAGGAATGATACTTGATGATGTCATAATCAATCATATAGGTCCTTGTTCACACCATCCAAAGGAACCACATTTTCTAGAGGGGCCAAATTCTACAAGATAGGAACCATAAAGGTATTCTCATGTTCCATCCCCACACTAGCCATATATATGTATTTATCACATTAAAATTAACTATACCTAACTTTATACTTCATAAAATCTATAATGGATTCCCTTACGTTAAAGGAATGAAAATGGCCCTTATCCCAGAACCATAAAATTCTTGATGTGTTAAATTATGTGTCATTAAAATATGTTTGTTAAATATCCCTTAATGGTTTTATATCAGAATCCCATGTTATGGTCCTGATCCAAAAATCACAAAACTCACAATCTCCCTAGATGATGATAAATTCTAGAGTGCCAAACTATGTTGATTTCAACCAATGCATCAGTAATTAATAAGAAAGTTATGGAGAAATTATGATGCATATATATAATTACATCAATAAATAATATATAATACATATAGATGGGAATATTGATAGAGGAATTCTAATATATATTTATATATGTTCACATCGATTCATATTAATGATAAATTATTAGAATAGTGGTAAATAGTACCACACTGAGATTTGGGATTCATTCAAGTTATGACATAAATCTTTAATAGAGTCTTGTGGTAAGAAACATTTCACCCATATATGGTGTAGATGGGACTGGCCTTCCTTCATCTTGATGAAAAATGTATTCCAAGGTGTCAGTAGTAATGTACCAATGACTTACTACATTTCAAAAGTCGGTCCACCCTGACTTAAATCAATGTGAACGAGTCACATCATAGTTTTTTCTGGAAATAAATTGAATCTGAAATTAATCAATTTTATAACCAAATCAATGAGTAACTTAAGACGTTATTTATTTTATTTCCCAATCATTATAAACTCTTTCAAAAAATTTATGTCACACATTTTAGTTGTGAAAATAATGTCCTAAAACTATAATTTAATTTTTTGGTAGGACATGGAGAGTAATTCGAGCTCGAAATTATGCATGTGAATGATATTGTATAAATACAATCTTATCACTTGAATGAACGCCCAAAGTGGTACATGTTCTTTCACATATAATTATTCTTGGAGTGTAATTATTATGTGATGGGGTCCCCAATTCTAGATAAAGAACCATCTAATGAGGCTATCTATGAGGATTATAATCTCTCCTAAAAACATGTAGATGATTCATTATATGCTCAATGCATATTATTCTCCTACATGTTTAGTGATCTCTATAAGCTTCAATATAACATTGATTCATACACTATGTTATCCTATCTCCATATTATTTTATCACCAAAAGCTATATAGGAGAGGTATGGGGTATCTGATGTTCTTTTTAAATGAAATTTGGGAGAAATTTATCTAGTATGGCTATATTTAGTAAACATGATTTGTTATATGTAGCATATAGAAATTCAAAGTTTCATACTACCCAATGATTTCTGAACTGACATCAGACTTTCCTCACTACCCCAAATATTATGCAGTTTTTTTAATATGAACAATATGAAGAAGTCATTTACATATATTCATACTTTTCTCTTATAATAGGATAATTACATGATGAAACATATAATGAACAGGAAAAACAAAAATGAGAAAACCCCAACAATAATATAAAATCTAAGGCATATTTATTCCCCTCTACCAAGATAATCATGATAATGAGATAGAATATGAAATAAGATACTATATGTTTTTTATAATACAAGAAGATCCACTCGAATAATAATAATAGTGCCTCGGTGAAGAAGAAAGTGGAATCTTTAGCTATGATTGTTGTCAAATATAATATTTTAGGTCTTAAAATTAGTGTATTTGATATAGATTGTGGTATTAACCGTTTTTCTATGTATATTAATAATGTAGGTTAGGAAGGTTTTTAGAGGTGAGGTGAACTACTGAACTTCTTATGGGGATATGATAGATACAATTACTATCAGAGACTACCATTTTACGTTATTGATAGTTTTAATCCTTATTTTAATTATTATTTTTATGTTTACAGTGTTATAAAAAATATTATATCTATGTATAATATGAATACGGAAGTATTTATTTTCAAATTTACGGATGAGAGTTGATAATTATAATAATATAGAATATGTTATGGTATAGAACATATGAATAATGAAATTTTATACATGAATATTAAAACCAAGTGTTGGAAACAGATATCAAAACATGTTCACATGACTAATACCTCACTGGGTTATAACTTCTCCAACATGGTATGAAAAATTCATATCAAAAGGGAACTGAGATAATTTTATACTAAAACAATGAGATATATATCACTCTTGTTTATAAGGTAAACTGATCGAAGCCCCATGTTGTGGATGTGTGAAAGGGATGCAATTATTCTTGAATTAGTTAACACAGACATATATATACCATTTCGTGTTGAAGATATGAGTGGATTCTCATACATACAACATTTTACAAAAAAATTTAATATACTTGGAAACAACATATTAATAAGGTCTAAGTCTAAATCCATAGAGATATTAAATGATAACTAGAAGAAATTAGAGAATAATATTAGTGATATGTTAAAGAAAATCGGCATAAACCATGTTATAAAATATCATAAATAATATTTCATTAAATATCTAAATAACATTTAGATATTATCTCTACACATGCCTCTTATATGCCAGAGTATACTGATCTCAAAAAAAGTGGAAATGAACCTTATTGGGTATGGTTTGGTTTTTTATGATCCATCCAATACATTCATTATTCTTTTGGGGATATGAATTACAAAAATTGAATATCATACAAAAATGAGTTCCAAAAAAGTGATGAATAATATTATATATGAGTTGTTTATGGGATGAAATTGTCTCATTTACATGTGTGGGGTTGTCGGAAAATTTTTAATGTTTTATATTGGAAAAAATATACACCCTAAGGATGAAAATTATCTATAAATAAATCGTAAGTAAATAAATGGATATTATATATACAATACCATAAAAAATTTAGTTGAAATAAAAAATATATTCCATGAATGGGAGATCATTTATAATGAAATATTTTTAGAGAAACATCAATTTAGATGAAATCATGTATCAAGATAAATAGGATTCGACATAGGAAAAAATTACATAAATCACATTGGAAGTGTTTTATCCAAAGGTATTAGTATTATGAGGAATAGAAATGAGGTTATAGAAATAGATAGATAATTTTTTAAGAACCATAGGTAATGACTTATTATCAGCTGATAATAATGAATCTATGTTCCTTGAGGGATGTTTATGAAGATCAAGAGTTTCCATGAGGATAGAATCCATGAATTTCCTGATGGATTCCATAAACCCAAAAAAATAATGGGGTTTGGAATCTTCTCAAGGTGATGATGATTTAGTTTGATGAAAATATGAAGAAAAAATTAAAATGAAATATTTTATAATTTTTGGACCATCATGGAAAGGATATATTCAAAAGGGTTTTAAAAAAATTCAATGAGTAGATTATCATATAATATTTCTATAAGTTTCGATATTGAAATCCATAATAATAATACATGAGATAACATATATCAGTGATTATGAAAAATTTAAAATTGACATAAGAATAGGATTTTTGATGAGAGATTTTTGGAATATGACTATATGATGTAACTAGATGGTTTTGTGAATCCAAAGGATTCAACTAGGGTATGAAAAATATCGAAGTCGAATTATGGAATCATAAAATCATCAGACCAGAGAGCAATTGAAATTATGAACCCATTAGAAAATTAGGATTCATAAACAATTAATGTGACCCATGTATCTAAATGTGGTTTAGTATGACTATAATAGTTTTCATGTATGTATATGTTGATGATATATACCTTTTGTGAAATTAGATACATGTCTTATTGTGTATTAATAAGTGGTTAAAAATTGTTTCTCCATGAACGAATTCGATGAAACAGATACATCATTGGCATAAATATCCATCATGATTTATCAAGGGGGTTTCTTGAACCAATTTAGTGTACATACATTGACAAGGTTCTAAAGAGGTTTAGTATGTAGAAATATAAGAGGGGGGTTATTGACTCTGTCAGATGGTACTCATCCCTCGATCAAAATGGGTCATCATTCACAATAGGGGGACATAGTGATAAGTAATAATAATGAGTTAGTGAGAGGATCTATCATGTATGTATTAATATATAAACGTACTATTGTAGCATAATCCATGAGCATGGTAATAATATATTAATAAAAACAATGTAATAATATTCGACTAAAGATAAAACTATCAAAAAATATTTAATGTGTGATATGGATATGTTTCTGTTTTATATAGAAGATGAGGATCTAGTTTACATGGGATATATTATTTCTAGTTTATAGATAAAACAAAATGATATGAAATCATAATTTGGATATTCCTTGGGCCTTAATCGACGAGGTGTGGGATATAAGATATAAATGAATCTTGTATATGTTAATTATAAAGTAGATTCTAAGTATAATGCTTTTTTTTAATGTAGTTAATGAAGTCGTTTGGATATGAGAATTTGTCCAGGATCATAATTTCGTTCCTAATATAAATATCCTCCCTCATTTTATTGGGGTAATACTATAGTGGCAGTCATATCGAAAGAGCCAGGGATACATTAGTAGATGAACCACCTACTTAATAAATATCATCACATTAAGGATTTATCTCAAAAGAGGTGATTTCATAGTAAATAACTTTTCCACATATGATAATATAAAACAACCCTTGAATAAATTCTTAAATCAGCATAATCATGAATATCATGTCATATATTTTTGATATAAAATTATTAGCAGTGGTCTCTAGCGTAAGTTGGACTATATTGGAGTGGGTTCCAAGAAAATGTTACTTTATACATTCTAATATCTATATATTCAATGAATTGAATATGTATAAATATCATATCACATGATTACTATTATTCTATATAAAAATAATGTGGTAATGTACTTAGAGTATTATTTCATTAAAAGATTATAGTAGATCACTGTTATAATGTTAACCACAATTTTATATAAAAATTATCTTAAATATAGTTCATGGATTGATGAAATATATCTGATGGTTCATAGATAATTTTTAACCGTCAAGCATTAAAAGATTATAATGCATTGACACTCCTTCTCATAAATTTTCCACTGGGTAATATATAAGATCTTTGGTTATGATTATATACCCACCAATAGGAACTCCACATGTTAAGCTCATTGGATGTTCCTATCCATAGATTTGTGGAATAGCCCATAGAAATGATATTTAAATTAATGAAATCATGAATAAAGTACTTTTTTGTATCATTAAAATTTGTGGGAATATATGTCTATGATAATTTATGATATATTTGGTGCATCATATGTGATATTTCATTGATATATAATATTAGAAGTGATTTTAATCTTCCTTGTGTGGATGGTGAAATTTTAGGACCGTCGATTGAAATAGAACTATTTTATGATGTCAATGTTATGGTTTTTTTATTAATTACTTCATTTCAGAAAGTTAAAGAATGATATGAAATTATATATGTTGATGTCAAGGGTTTCCAAACTTATAAAAAGGGATTTCATAATAGAAAATGTTTTTATAGTTGATTAACATCATTGTGATATTGAAATATTTTTCTATGATTGTCATGGGGTTTTACTAGATGGTAATATATAAAATTAATTAAGACAACTTTTTCCACTCCCCACACTATGTGTATACAAAATCATTGTTTAAATTATTGTACAATTAATATATAAAATAAATATGATTCTACTGATTTAGGAATGATAATTATTTGGTTTGTTCTATTGCATAAATTCATTCCCCAGTTATTTTGTATTGAAATATATATGAGTTGAGTATTATATAAATGTTTAATTACATATAATTTAATGAATTATTTATTAATTTATTTTATAAATGAATATTATATTGAAATTTACTTATTTAAATATAAATTTGTTATTTAATGTTTAATACATTATGGGGAGGATTGATGGGTAGATTTATGGTCCTAGATGGAAATTATATATTTTATTTATTATCGATTAAATATTTATTAGTTTATTTTATAATAATTTTATATATAAATAATATTTTAGTAAATGAATTACATATAACTAATTTTATTATTAATAAGTATGTGGTTTAAATGGAACATTGATATTTTTTAATGTAAAATTTCAAATAACTAAATATTTATATCAATGTATATAATTCATTATATATAATTTATAGATCTGTGGTTAATTTTTACGCACAACATTTTGAAGGAGATATATCCCCAAAATATATATCATGACATGCATATAGTTTATATAGGTAATGAAAGAATTAAATATGAATTCATGAAGACGACTCCTACACCTACTCAATAGTATTATATGAACTATATCGTAAGAACATATTTTTTCAGAAAACTCAATCATATAGAAAAATTTATGCAATAATATGGAATTTCATTTACTTCCATGCCAATATTAATACCAATTCATTTGTATTATATGGAAAAATGGTGTCATATATTATATGAATATATCTTTATATATCGATTCAATTTGGGTTCTCAAGCAATATTATATAGAAATATATTATTAAAAGAAATATTAATGAGATATAATAGTATTGGGTAATTTAATGGACACATGTGATTCATGTGTGTCAATCCATTAATTCATGTGTTATAACACATGAGTTTATCCTTCATAACCTCCAAGAACATCCTTGGGTGATGTAAAAAGGTTATTTCCATGAGATATGACATCTGAAATACAACCCTCATCTCATATGAACTTCATGACCCAAATGATCTGTACTTTTATTCTTTGTCGTACCAAGTTGATAGAACACTGTAGATGAAATAGAGTACTGAATTTATGGAGTGAAATCAAATTTACCCATCGAAACATCTTAGAATTGGAGGCCATTGACGTCAAATCTGGTGATCATCGTCAATCACATTCATAGGGTATTAAGATAAAGAATTCTCTAATCCATGAAGTGTATCAATATATTATACTATTTATTATTTACAGTTTTATATACATATAGTATTTTAATAAAATGTACTGTAGGATGGGTTTTATTCACTTATTTTACATAAATATGTTTTGTTTAATCCCATATTAAACCTAATAGTGTTATTATATCCATCCATGGATTTAGATTTATGAAATATTTTTTTTCTAAAATGAATATCAATAGTTGACATTACATTATATGGGTAACATATATTTGATTTAGAACAAAACATGACATTGATAATCAATGTAATGTCTACCAAGGTCCTAAATATTTTGTTTTGATGATAACATATGTTCATATAAAGCTTGATATTACATTATAAGATTATTTAATGTCATGTAGGCTGGTTTTTTTACAGTTGGTTTTGTGTCATGGAATATGATATTAGATATTGTAAGTCATAACATGGTTGATGTCTGTATTTTTTTATAGTGGTCTTAGTGTATAATGGAAGCCCATCATAAAAATGGATTTTTCTTCCATATTTTTAAAAAAATATCATTGTATAATTAATATAATAATATGCATATCATTTAAAAATATTTATCATATTTTATTTAAAGATATGGAGTTTCATAACGGGGATAACATGTGATAACATCAGGAGATTAAAAATCCATCAAATGATTTGTTTAATTTATTAATGCAAAATAATATGTCTCATTGAAATACCAACCTATGTATGAAAATATTAACGTGAATATAGATTCTTATGAAGCATTAAATAATTCACATGCAGTTTCAAAGGCATTGAATGTTAAATAGCATAAGAAATTTTTCTGATATCATATATACAAAATGACTTTATCATTAAAATGACTTGGTGTTATTAAATGTTTCATTAAAACTTTTTTGGATATGTAATTCATCATATTTTCTTCTATATAAATATTCTAACAAGAAAAATGAATTCCGCTAATGTTTACCTGATATTATCCAGAGTTTGGAATATATGATCAATGAATTTGATTGTTTTGATCCATTCTTATTTTAATAGTACATGTAGGTAATGTTTTAAACTAAATTATGAAAACATAGATGGTGAGTTCGACAATGTTTATTCAAGTATCTAGATGGGGTCATTAAATCATAATGGTAAAATCATGAAGGATGAGTTATAATTCCGTATAATGATATTTTTTGTATAACCCAAAAGTGTTTGTTAAATTTTATAGAATTTACTTGTTTCTTATTAATGTTATAGAAATTTATTATCTAGTTTTGATTAGTTTTTTATTCCATTTGTATATATTAAAATAATACAAGTAAACATGTGTTCAAAAAATGGAGAACTGGTTAATTATTTATTATCAATTCAAGTGATAAATGAAGTATTTTTACAACAAGTGTTAGAAAAGGTATTTATCATGCATAAATGAATCAAATTAGAATAAGACTAACTTCATCTCATTTATCTTTTATGCTAAGAGATTTTTATCTATGAAAAAGAGTTGTTATGATCAAAATGAGATGATTAATTTTATAAACACGGTTATTAATTCATTACCATATATAACATGTGTTGAAAAGGATAAAATTATAGAAATTTTTAATCTAATATAAAGGGTTTATCCAACTATTTTTAAATTTTTATTATAAAATTTACTACAACAGATATTTGGCATATTTTGAAAAATATTCATCTTTTCAATGAAAAATTATACAAACACAAAGATATCCATATTTAATATGGATTAAATAGTTTATTTACTAAATATTTTTACTAAAAGTATATAGGTGATATTTTATAAAACAAATTGTATCTTATCATGATATTCTAATAGGAATATAACATATAAGTGGGTAATTGGAGCATGTTTAAATGTAGTTACATTAAAAGTTATTAATTACAGTATTATAAAATGTATAAAGTAAGTGATTACCACATTATATCTTATATATTTTAAGGCATTTTATGGTAAATGAAAAGTTAAGAGTTATATTTAATTACAAAGGGATTGTGAATATCACTGTTTCATAAAGGAAAATTCCTATCAATAAACAACGTAAATTTCAATTTATCCTTGTGATGTTTAAGATGTATTGGTATGTTATAATGTAAGAACATATATTTTAATTCAAGAAAATCATTTTATGGAATATGTTAGAAGGATAATGATGTTAGAATAATAATGTTTTCTTTGTTAAATATTGAAGTTGACATTAAAAAAGTTGATGTAGTAATGATCAAGAGTTTTAATATGTTTAATGTGTTGAACAACATGAATATGATTTGTAAACCCCAGAAATTATTTATTATAACATTAATAATAGGATTAACATAATTAATTGTATTGTGGGAGGGTTTTATCATATTATAACATAGTAATGTGGAAGTAATTATAAATAGATATAGTAAGTTTACATTATCCTACAAATTTTAAAAAGCATAATGTTTATCTGATAGTTTATCATATATTACATGGTAGAAAAATCTTTATATGTGATCATGTTAAATATTCTTATGAAAATAAAATACATCATGTAATTGAAAATTTTAATTTTATCATCATTTCATGTTGGATGTGTAAATTTATATATATATATACATTTCAAGAAATGAAATGATAATTGTCCTCCTAATGTATAAATTTGAGTTTTTCCCTAACATATATTTACCATGGAGTATTATAGTTTGTGGTGAAATTTTTTGTTTGGCGTTAGTGGGAATCTTGTATGAGATACTGAATATTCTCATGAGGCAAAAAATAAAATAAATGTTCTTTTATGTATACTGGATATCCCAACAAGTATACTATATGGAATTTGATACACTATGTGTTTGATATTATTTGGTTTCATGAATTATATTAGGTCTTAATTTTATTGGGTTGTTTAGATTAATAACATGACAATCATTATACTTTGATACCATTCCTAGGAAATCTGTTTTGGCTTAGTTAATCTCGGGATGTTTTGTAATGTTGTTTATCCTGACATCAGTTGGAGCTCAACCAACATTGGAGTTTTACTCTAATATGATGATTATGACATTTTTACCTATGTTTGATATAGGTGGTAGAGTTTTTAGTCACCGCTAAATAGGACATGTGATGTACTTATAAATTATTATGAAGATCGTATGATTTTTACATCAATAATTTTGAATATCATGAGATTCCTTCATTGACTAGGTTAGTCAATCCTCAGGAATTAGAGAATGTATGATTTGTCTATATGAGAGTAAAATAAATTTTGTATTATGGTCACTCAATGTCTTGGAAAAAGAACTATATGAGAATAAATTCAATCAAGAGATGTGGTCAGGGGACATAGCTGTATTGATATATTTATTTTATGGGGATCACAAAAAAATTCCTTTGAAAATGATTACTACTGATTCCTTTCATGAGTTTCCTGTTTGATTTTATTTATATATTATATAATTTTTATTTTTATAAATTCTATCAAGGATCATGTGGCTACACATTTTTCATAACTTAATGGTGATTTATTTTGACTCATAGGGCTGATCTAAAAGTCTTCTAGAGTTTAATCCCAAGTACTTTTAGAAGTGTTTTTCTAAGGTGTTTCATATAATGTGATGTTATTGAAGATAATGATATCTTTACATAATTAATTTGGATGTTAACATTAAAATATTTGTGTATGGTTTCATGACATATCATATATGATATTATATATGGTGGAGTTAGATAATGTCTTATAGGATTTAGTAAAAATGGAAGAGTTTTAAGGAGATATATGCGCAGAATCTGTATACATGACATGCATATTGCTTATATTGAATTTGAATAGATGAAATATGATTTCAAAAAACTACTTTTATACCGATCATATAGTATTATAGGTACTGTATCATAATGGTATATAATTTTTCTTCAATTCCAATCATAAAATATGATCGTTTTTATCATATATCATGGCATGAAATAAAATTTCATTCCATGCTATTTCATACGGACTATCCATATATTTTATTCATCTATGTCATGTATTATAGCATATGAATTATGATTATTCAATCGATGGAATCATGTTTCTTGATCAGTATTCTATTGATATTTATCATTAGAAGAATTATTACATGATATGTAACCAGAAGGGGTTCTTTAATGAATTAATTATATGAATTTTCGTCAAGCAATTAAATAATGTGTTATGAGTAAATTATTAATAGCATAGTGGAATACATTGGGTTTGTCAATTAATATTATATATGAGTTGTTTAGAATCCATTTTTCATGAATATTACATTATTATATTTCATGCTTTCAAAATATTCCATGTGTCTCCACTCACTCGCTTATAAAAATACACATTCTCTCCCTTATTATCCACACATTAAGAGACTCTAAGATCAGAATAAAACTTTTAAATGAAGTTTCGAATATCCCCCAACACATCCTAGAGATGTTTTTTATCATAATATTGTTTTTTCAAATCAAAAGTTGTATGAAAATTAAGGGTTCTCAGTGAAGTGGTACCGTTATTAGCTGAGATCTTTCAATACTATTTCATCATACACCTTATATAAATATGTTTTTACCGTCATTACATTATTAATATAGTAAAATCAATAAATTTGGATTTATTATAATTATGTAAAAAAAATTCACCTCTTTTCAATCATATAGAAAATGAATGTATCACTAATTCATACATGTTCATTACTGCATCCATATAGTCAAACAATTCATTTTTCATCAATTCCTAACATTTATATTTATAATGATGGAATTATTTAGTATATATTTTATTTATAATTTTATAATGATTAGATAAAAATAAAACATTATGTATATTTCTTTCATTATTCTCTTTATAAAATGAAATTTTTGTTCATACTTATGTACTGAGTACCATCTCCTTGAATGGTGTAATTCATTTTTGTATCTAATCCATTTATGTATGATTAAAATGGAGTATATAAGGAATATTTCTGAAATTTATATAATTATTATCATTAGGGAGAAATTGAAACCAAGATTTCTGTTCAAGGAATATAAAATTTGAAAAAAAAACATTCGAAAAAAAATTAGTTAACACCCATAAAAGATTCTATTAACAATGAATTTTTAATAAATTGGTGTTTAAATGTTATATGTTGACATTAATTGGTATTATAATAATTTATAGAGTTAATTTATATAATTAGGATATATTATAAATTATAATATTGGGTTTTATAGAGATTATGAACCAATAGAACATGAGGTAAGGTTTTTGGGTGAAAATTACTCTTTTTTGAGATTTTTTATTAAAAATTTTATGATTATGAAATTATATGATCATTAATTAAAAAATGTTTTTTTATTAACGTATAAGTTTTTTTAAATTAAAAATTTTCCATTAATTTTTCTCTAATTACATACCAAAGAGACCAAAATAATTATTTCAAGAAATATCATATTTATTTCTCTCTACAATTGGGAATTATTTTATCCATGTTCATATTTTCATTAAACAATATTCATGAATGTTTTAATTGTTTTATAATTTTTTTAAATTCATATTTACCCATGTTTTAATTTCGATGGAAACTTTTAAAATAATTATTCGTATACTTTTACAAACAAGACACTTTTTACTTTTTATCAAAAATGTGAAATAAATAATTATTTTATCATATACTACACGAACGGTTAGTTACATCATCATGAATAAAATTTAAATTAATTATTACTTTAAAATTTTGTATGATTATTTTTAAATAAATTTTTCCCTTCATATTTCTAAAAAAATAGATTTTGAATATTTGATTTCAAAGTGAATATGGTATTTTTCTCATGAAATGTTCATGTGCTGTTTTCAATACATTTTTATCTATTTTAAATTCCATTTATGTTCATTATGATTCAATGGGGATTTTATACTATAATACCATATTTATTATTTATATGGATGTCTAATAATACTAATGATGGAATATTGGTCAATCCTATTATATTATCCAAGGGATAAGATATGATGATATTCTAAATGTTTTAATGATATTATGGAATGTATATGAAGGAATTTTGATTATGTGATGGATAGGTATGCTATAACAATCCAATAAATTGGTAAATTGAAATTATTATGAGATAAAATTGTATATTGTAGGTTATCCTAATCTTGAATTAGGGTATATGGTAGGTTATCAGAAACCCAAAATAGGGTACATTCGAGGTTATCCCAAGCCTTAAATAGGTATAAAATTTGTTATCTTGAGCATAACATATGATGAATATATTGGTGGGTATCCTTGATATAATATTTCAATGATTATGATTATGCCACACATTATTCAATTCATTTATGAAATTATCTTATCCCAATGATATTCCCTCATGGATCATGCTCTTTTATTTGTTTATGAATAATGTCTTATGAACTGAAAATATTTATTCCAAGACTCCTGATTATGATCAATGAATTATTGTGTATTGTTTTCATATTGTAATTTAATTTTATAATACAATTATAGTCATGTAAATCATAAATGATGATAGATATATCCCTTTTTCCCTTACTGATTATCTGATATTACCACTTATTATGTTTCCCTTTCACTATGGTGTTAATTAAGGATTAATGATTGGTATTTCCAATAAATGTTCTATTTGGGAATTAATAAGTTAGAGATAGTGTATGATTTATTAGTAACACTTGTTTATGTATCCATGTTTCCAACTACTCTAAAATGTTATGTTCCTATCAGGGATATTAATAATATGAATTGAATATTCATATAATAATATGTAAAATTTATGTATAAAATCATTGGCCCACCTGAGTTGGTATTAAATAATTTTGTAGTTATTTTTGGAAACTATTACAAAGATACATTATTAAGAACCCCTAGGACAAGACTATGTATAGGAGAAAATTATAATTTTTAGTGAAGGAAGAAGTGTGGGTTTTCTGAGAAAATACATTTATTTATGGATACTAGAATATGGATGTAGATTAAAGAATAAAAAATCTACATGGGTTGAATTTGGTATAAACTCAACAATCAAAATTTTGTTATGAGTATCCCTAATACTGCATAAATTAATAGACAATTGTCGGAGATATGTGGAATTCAATGTTAGTGAGTGGGTAATCTTTTAATTTTCTCCTGGGAATAAGGCTATTATATGTGAAATAATGGTAACACTTATGATTTGATATATTTTTCCCTTTTAAATTCATTATTGAGTCCCTTGGATCTTCCATAAAACGACTACAAAATTCATGATTTGTTTGATGTATCTCTCTTGGGAAAAAATATATATTATCATTCACTTGTACTAAACATAGAGGTTGTACAACTAGATCATGATCATTCATATGAAGAATAACTATTATAAATATTTGATCATACAGATAAT
Organism: Viscum album; assembly: GCA_963277665.1. NCBI lineage: Eukaryota > Viridiplantae > Streptophyta > Magnoliopsida > Santalales > Viscaceae > Viscum > Viscum album. The sequence continues at coordinate 1,579,367,148 of OY728125.1, forward strand.
GTCTTATGGAATAAGACTCCACACTTGGTTAATGTTATTTTTATGAATCAAAAATCAAAAAAACCCACATAGGAACCCAAGGATGTTATAAGTTAGAGATATCCTAATTTATTATATCTGAGTAATAGAATTTGGTGGAGGAAATTAATTTTAAATTCGGTAGAATCTAAATCATCTACATTTTATATATCTCTATATATATTCCATTGAATGAAACATAAAATTTATGATATATTATATTACATATAATGCTGAGTCTAAATGAACCAGGATATACTAGACTATTATAACCCAAATATTAAATGTGAAATATGAATAATAATGACCACATATAAACAATGATATAGTAGACCATTATAACCTTTATATTTAATTGGAAGTACGAAAAAAAAATAAATTCATATTATAGAATATTTATAAACATTTATATAATACAAATTTATCGATTACTTTATAAAAAACACTTACTCAATTTTTTTAAAGTCATTTACTACATTAAAAATAAGATATCATAAAAAATGTTTATTATATCATTTTATACATGAATGTAATAATTAATATCTGAATTTTTTGAAATTTTATTTTATAAAAAAATGTAAATTTATTAAATATACATATGAAAACTATCTTATGGAGAAATTTTATGATTTTTTTGGAAAGGATAATTTTTTCCGTTAATAACAAAAAATTGATTAATAAAAAACAATCATTTACATTAAAATAATATAATAATCTAATTTTTTAATTGATTTTAAAATATGATTAGTTATTTTCTATTAAAAATAGTCAAATATATTTATTTATAACTGAAATTATTATTAATTTTGGTATATTAAAATTTTTATACTTAAAATGAATTTGTCTAAACAATCGAATTTCATCATGTTTTGACATGTTTATTTTAAAAGTAATTATTTTCACTTATAGATATTAGATTTCATAAAATGGATTCAATATTTCTACTATTAATTTATAAATTCAGTAATTATACAACATTAACATTTGTCATGATTAATTCTAAATATAAATAATTATAATTAGAGTTTTTAAACATAAAATGGGTTTACTGGGGGTTTTCCTATGACATAATGTTTAAATTGACCCCTAAATGTGTATTAATACTATTTTTTAGTCATATTCACATACTATACCATCTATAATTATAATATAAATCATATTTACACATTTTTACTGAATAATACATTAATATATTTTGATCTTTTCATAAATTACATGTTTATCCTCTCCCTCACTTATTAAAGGACACCCCAATCATATATTCAACACATATAAAGAACCTATTTTCTCAAATGAAACATACCAAACACATTTTTAACATCCACCCGCATATTCTAATATTATTTTTTGACTATAATATTATACATTAATGATGTAAGGAGTAAAAAAATGAGGTTTCTCAATGAAGAGATATAGTTCTTATGCGAGTTCTATCGATTTTATTCCCTCTTCCACATTATCTAAATTTATTTTATACAAAATTATATGATTAATATTGTATTATCAATTAAATTATATGTTATTATTATTATTTCACAACCTTTTTTCAACACATTTCCTCCAGATGGGAAATTAGTTTATCACTCATGCGTACATATGGACTAGCACCTCCGTATAGATATATGGTTCATTTTTCATCACTGAATCGCATGGATGTTTATAATGATGTATAAAATAATTTTATATGTTATTTAAGATTTAATAATTATTATTTAAGGATAAAATAATATTTAAATATCTTTTATTCATTTGGATAGAAAATGAAAATAAAATTAATGCATACATACAGACAATCATCCTCCAGAACGATGTAATTAATTTTTATATCAATACACTTTATGAATGATTCTAAATATTTATATTATATTACACTATATATTTAAGGTATATAAATATCTGATATTTTTTTAAAATAATCATTATGGTAATTTTTTCGTCATCTTTAACCCTTGATGATCATGTGATGTCTTGGATACCTCTCATTTTCATTAACACTGTCATAGAATGCGAGGAAACTTGAGAAAAACAACGAGTATTGATGTGGATATCCTTTTTTAGGGAAAATGATATAAATTATATATATATATATTTATGTAAATTAATGGATTCCAAGTAAATGGGTCATGCGTTTCATGGGATCATAGTAGGTTCATACACTTTAAAGGGTGTTTGAGTTGTTCATATGGAAAATGGGATGAAGACCCATCGAGAAAACATTTACAAAACATGTAATTGCATTACACACCATGTAATATTTGGGTGTATTTAATAAAAAAATCTGATGAGATGGGTTTTTTTAAATATTCTATTAAAACTATTTACACGACATGTAATTACATTGAACATCATATTATTCATAGTTCATCTATTTTAGTGTATGTAGTGTAATTTAATCATTATTAGAACTCACTAAATCTGTATCCTTTTGACCATAGGGAATCATCCAAGTGCCTTTGGAGTGCCAACCTCCCTTCTAGACGTCCTTATAATACCATTGATACATGTAATGTGGTTTTGGTATAGATATTCTCTTTTACCCCTTGGTTATCGGACTATTGTGATTATATCTGTAGGCCATGGGTATCGATATATTTGATATTGATATTTTTTGATATAGAATCCACATTGTAATCATCTCCACCTTCTTACTCATTAGTGATTCTAAATGGAGAAATTGTTTGAAATTTATTTAACGTTATTGGGTCTAAATATTAATCATTTTTTTGATAATTTCCAAGTATATGAAAAATTGTGGTATGGCCAAAGTAACATGTTCCTGAATCAATTAAATAAATAATGGAATTATTTTTGCCAGTGATTTTGTTTAAATTATCTTTTGGACAAGAATATATATACCTTTTGGTAAAGTAAACCTCAAGTATAATAGAATTGGTTAATGCCTTATAGTGTGTTTTCCATTACATGAGACCATAGGTGATTTCTTGATATAGAATCCATAACTTGTGGATTATTTATTTATGTTTTGAATATTTAACAATCGTTATATAATTTAATGACAAAAGGTAATTATCATAATTAACGATTTAGGTTTATGATTTCATATTGTTATATCCATTTAGTATGAATGGACATTTGGTCCCTACTAAAATGATTATATATCGTCTATGGACATGGAATATGCATAGTTGTATTATTTAATGCCTATATAGAGTGGGCTCAGCAGAGTACCATGTTGTAACTCATATTGTGCGCTGGTTTGGATCAGTCCCATATTATAATTTTTATAGGTCATTGACAGAAATGTTTTATTGATTATATGGATTTGACGAAAATTTTAGGGATTATAGCATGGTTATATGGTAGTGGTCATCATGGTTGTAAGGAATGATCAGAGATATGACGGAATTATTCATAAGAAGTTTATTTTGTAATGGTTATATGGTTGTGGTTAGCATGGTTGTATGATAACATCATATATAATCAAGTATGGAACCAAATAATGTTTTTGATATATTTTATTAATTTATGAATTGATTTATACACTTGTTTTTTTTCTTTGTTTCATACACTTTTATTCAAACTAGTTTATTTAGACATGGTGGTTTCATCCTACTATGTTTTACTCACATCCTATTTGGGCCTTTGTATGGTGCTGGTGTGGGTAACAAGGATGCATGTTTGGACAAGGGAAAAATACTGTGTTCTTGGTTATTTTCTTATTGTTTGGGATGTCGTTTTGGGGTGGGACTGACCTGGGGTTCTAGAACAGGGATTGTTGATTCCTTATTGGAGTATTTTATTATTTTACTTTTATTACTTCATTCATGACATTTAGTTACATTCCATCACATCCTTATATTATTCCAATTATTATTTATTGAATTATTATGTTAGATTTTATTATTGTTTTTCACTTTTTCTATACTCTGATCTCCTTCGTTTATATAGATTATTTGTACAAAAATGACACTTATTAATAGGGGTTATTGTCTCCCCACTAAACATTTCACACCCTACCGCTAGTTATATTACTCTAGAATATGGGGAGTCATGCTTGAGGTATCATAACCAACCCTATTTGGCCACATGAGAGAGTGATCTGTATTGGGGAAACTTTCTATGTTGTATCTAATGGTGGTTTTCATTTCATTTTCATTACTTTTTGGGAAAGGTATAAATGATACTATGTGTTTGGATTTTTTTACAAGATTATGTGTGGGATTAGTAAACACATGTATGAGGGAAAATCTATGTTCCCAAGGATGGGATTGTTTTTTTTACAATATTCTAAAAACAATTGATGTTATTTCACCTTGGGTGATTGACATTATATGTAAGGTTATTGTTTTATGATGTTATTGTTTCTATAGATTTTTACTTTTTTCCTGGTATAGCGTGAGATGTGTATACATGCTTCATAATATATATATATGGATATATTTAAAATAATTACTCATGATAGGTATATATCTATGTTTTCATGTGATATATACATTCCCTTTGTATTATGATATGTGATATTTATTTTACTAGATAAATTAAATGAATTGACATGTCATGATTAAACAGATATAATCCATGATTAGTTATTCAAGGAGTCATTGGTTCTTCATTTTAGTCACCTATTTAGGTTAATCATATTTCTAGCCAGTGCTCAATGTTTTTTATTTTTATTATAGTGAAAGTACCCCTAATCGTCTTCGATTTGATTGTAAGGAGAGTGGAAATCAACCCTACCATATCATAGTTGATACATAGACTAATTTATTTCATTCAAATCATATAGGTGTTCATATTTGTGACATATTCCTATGTTTCATGAAATCTATGTAAAGGGAGACTGTCTGTATAGTCCCTTCAATGTTTGATATTCCAAGAGAGTTTCATCTACATCATCTTCTAATGATCACTATGGGATTATGACCCTATGAAGCTGAGATCTGTATCATGTTATTCTAGAAAATATTTATGAATTTTGATATACCCATGGATAAGAGGTTGAATCTTATTGTATATATTATCTATATACCTACCTATTATTTGTGGGATGTTCTAGAGGAAGTTGGGTAGCATGATGAGCTATCAATGATGGACATTAAGACAAATTTCTTGATCCATTTCTATTAGTATACATTGTGGGATGAAAAAATATATTTATTTCATTCATCTAAAACTATAGGTAATGTTAGTTCATTACTTTGTGGGATGTTTCATTGACCTACAGTGGATTATGCCATCTTTTCTTAATAATGATATATTTAGGGAGAGAAATTTTTTGTAGTGTAGTAATTATGAGATCAAGTGGTAGGTGAACATTTTTTGTGTGAGTATTTTTTAGGATGTTATACACTATAAATTCATCACAGAATAACTTTTGAGAGCGTCACCAAACAATGGTCATGCATTTTGAGTAGGATGAACTCAGATATCTTCTTCGGGTTAGTATGAATTGTTTATATGTCAGTTTCTTCCATGGTATTAGTTGGAAGGGTAATTAGGGAATTGGACAATAGTCTCAACACCTCATTCCATTATTCTGTTCTCAGTGTGTATATTTTGACAATTGGTTAATGTAGTGTCTTTACCCCATATATTAGTGTCACATTTGTGTTATACCAGGTTATCATTAGAGTATATATGTGTAAATTTTTTAGGAGAATAGTTTTAGGTGATCACGACAAGCGCCTGAGTTATGGAAGGGATAAGCTACCCATTGTGAAGCTGGTAGCTGGAGTACAACTATTCATTCATTTTAAGGTAGGGGATGTGGTACACCTATGTAGGAGTAGCAATACCAATCAATGGAAATATCTCAGGGTAGTCATGCCTGATCCTAAGTAAAATAGACATGAAATTTTCACGTTATCTAGACTAATTTTTCTGACATGGATGTTAGATCATCTACCATCAGAGCTACGATTATGGTGTCACGAGCATTATCCAACATTGTTTATATAAGAGCTTCACATTATTTTTTATTTAATATTTTTTGAAATTCTTTGGTTTTGTATTTGGAAATCATGGATGGTTCTTCAACCATCGAAACATCATTGGGAGTGTCATAACATAATATGAAATTTTGTGATGTGACTTCTCTAGATATTTTTGGCTACCATTTATTTTGAGAACCATTTGTGATGGAAATGACAGGTTCTTACTTGATACATCGTATATATTATCTGGTTTGATACCAGGCTCATATCAACTATTATAAAATTATATTTTCTTTTATATCAGTATAAGGATACAGATTCTAACACCCCATGATTACACGGTATACTTCTCTTTGAATAATACAGTAGTGTGTGTTGTACGTATCTTCGAGTTCTAACACACCACAACCAATCAAACTTGTTGTTATAAATTGTAATGCACACGTTTTTGAAATTTTATAAATTTTATCTTTCAAAATTAACTTCATTTTTGGATTCGGAATATCGAAATTAACTTTGGGTGAATTTTTGGTATTTTTTGAAAACTTTCATTTTATCATGAATAGTGAAAAAAACTAAGTTATAGTTTAAAAAAATATTATTTAAAGAATTATTTTTTTAATTTAATTTTATTTTAGGTCAAAATATATGCATAATACCTATATAAGATCAATGTAATTCATTGGAGTCAGTTTATAATAATTTTAGATATATAAATATTTTATTTAACTTTTCACCGATTTTTACCCATCCTCTAAGAGAATTTTCCAATTCACATAAAACGTAATATTACCACATCTGTTAGTGTATTTTTGATAATCTGAGAGACACATTTAATATCAAGGAGTAAAATGTGGTTCGATAAGATAAAAATAATTATTGGTGAATAGTATCTTTTTACTTTTATTTACCACTATTAAAAGTAAATAGGCTAATTAAGTGTAAACATTATATTATTATTACCCTAAAACATGTCCTAATTATATTGTCTATGTATAATTAGACCAAACACAACCATAGTAATAAAATACGAGCCTCGGTGGTCCACATGGATTAGAATAGGACATTTATTATTAATAAATTAAAAAAGAGTTAAAAGAGTTAAAATCAAAGTTTAATAACTAAAAAAATTTAATATAGGGTTATACATAAGATAAATTAGATTATAAATATTCATTAGAAATATAAAAATATTTCCAATATAATGGTATTTTATGTATATTATTTAGACATTAACTAATTTTATTTATTTATGACATAATGGTGATGTATTAATTACCTAATTAATGAAATATTAAAATAATTGATATTATAAATATCTAAATAAAGGTAATTTTAGACTTTTTATGAATTAAACTTATTTTCTAGGTTAATATGACAAATTAGTGTTGGTTAGATTAATTTTTTTCGAAGTAATAATGCTGTTATGAATTTAGAAAAAATAAAATACCATATATTGTCAAAATTGACATAAGAGAGTTTTTAAACCCAATATTATATTATTAATTGATATTCTATTCATAAAAAAATAAGGATAGGACAAAGGACATATATAATGGTATTTGTATCCTTAATGAACCACTCGGGGTTCTCTTGGAATTATATAGTAAGTTTATTAAACATATAATATAAAAATACAAAGAGATATAGTAAATGTCAAACTATTTAACTAAGAGTTAAATCTAAAAGATAAAGTTAATATAATGACCATAACATTTATGACAGATATTGAATGAGTGGTTTTTGACACATAAACATATTATCCAATAAATAATAATTTTTTGAGCCATTAGAAAACGAATATAATTTTATTATAATATAATATTTCATGTTTTTCATAACATGCACCTCACCCCTCTTATAAAAGGGAACTCCCATTTCAATGTAATTTACACTGTAAAAGCCATTTGGTGAGGCCATACTAAATACAAATACCCTCTCAACTGTCCTCCCTTCACCCTAGAGAGCTTACTTTAGTCATAAATAAAACATAAGGGGCCCTTTTGATCAAATCCAAAGGAAGAACCCGAAGAAGAGGTAAATATCTCACCACCTATTTCAAGTTCCTTTCATCTTCCACTTCCTATCTCTTTGTGGTTTCCATTCTAAAATAATAAATCCAGTATCATATATATACTATGATGTTATTATAAATATGGTACAACCAAATTCATTATTCAATCTAACCTTTAATGACATGCTACCATACAAGCGAACGCACGACTTACCGTATCCACGTCGTGGTGTAATTGTTATTCAATAAATTTTTATTTGAATGGTTATAATAATGATGTGGAAATCATGTAAATAATAAATAAAATATGATAATTATTCTGTATATAAGATATACCATCCAATTATATATTATTTTAATATCAAAAATATTATATTTTCGCTCGTGCGTACGTACGAATTACCATCTCCACGAACGCGATGAGATTCATTCTCTATTGTAACCATTAAAGAATAATTTTCATTAAATGATTAAAAATAATTTTTAAAGACATGATATAATTATGGATATGAATAAGATACATCCCATCCACAAGAAATATGAATCACATTATAATGAATATAAGGGAAAATGAATCCTTTAACACCTGAAACGACGATAATAGAAAGATATTATTAACAAGACAATGTAAAAAGATCATATATGATATCATATTAATGTATAAGATTCATGTATAATTTAATAACAATTATTTCACCATTATACGTGACGTTAACCTACCCTCGACCACAGAAATGTACAAGGTAAGGGTTAATTTCACAATCTCTTTATTACCTGACGTTGTTTTTACGTAAGTATCTACTGGGACCTCTTTATCATCCACATCCATATTTCATAAAAATGTAATTCAAAACATTATTACTATTTTATGGACTATGGGTTAAATTTATTTATACCATTGATTGACTTTTGTACGATGTTTATAAAGTAATATTTCCATTGTTTTCCAAACTAGGTCCTTTTTAACCTTTTCGACAAAATTAAGGTAAGATTGTCTTTTTTTAACTTATACGGTAGGTGCGGATATTTTTCGCCATTATGGAATTGTCGAAGATTCCCTTACACACATATAAGAATATTATCAAAGTAAATTTTTTCCTTTAAAATTATTTTAATTTTAAATGTTTTTTAAAAATATATATATTTCTCTTAAATTGTTTTGATTTCATCTATGTCTACATCCTTTGATGGATTCTAAGCTTATTTGAGGTTTATTTATTATGATACAAAACATCCATATTTTATAGAATGTTTTGTGATATTTTTGACTTAGGATGTGTTATTTTTTGTTAAAATTCATGGTTTATGGAGAATGTATTGACATTTAGTATGATAATTTTAATACAAATGTTTATGTTATATTTAAACCTGTTTATACGAGGAATGAATTAGACATAGTAAGTGATGGGTGGAGCCTGCTACAGCCTTCAATGCATCGGTAGGTCTCTAGATACAAACTAGTGTCCTGGCACAAGGCCATTACAAAATCTTATTCCTAGTCTTGGCACAAGGCCTTGACTATGTGGTTATGATAGTCTGGAGTTATGCATTCTTCATTATGAAAGGGTTTATTGATATTTCATGTGATTATTAGACTAGTAGAATATCAATGTGAGTAGGTAAATGGAATTCTTTCATTTTATTTTTTCCATATTATGATGAATTTCATGTTTAAAAAAAAATAGTTATACATTTCCTTAAATATTTATACTTATTTATGATTGTTTATGCAATATTGTTATCCTTACTGAGCATATGAGCTCACCCCTTTCAATGTTTTATTTTTCCCAGGATGTGAAGAAGTATTTTTTGACTGACTTGCAGGGTTAGAATGAGGGGATATTATTGTGGACTATGGAGACTATGTTGTTGTAGTTTTTCACTTTATGATGTATTGTAATACATATTAATGTATCTAGTGTTTCCAAAGCTACTAAAATAGTCGGTAATTTGAGACTTGATCCTTTGTGATCATGCCAATGTTATGTAATAATTCACTGATTCTGGGTAACTGGGTCGGGGCGTTACAATTGGTAGCAGAGGAAATTTAGTACAAACCTCGGAAGCTTGATTTAAATAAACATTGATTAGAGCACATAGACCAAAGATAGAATTTGATGATTAGTATGGAATAACTTCCTAGAATTTTGGCATTGTAGATATTTTTTAGTTTTCCGAGAAATACATCCCTGTCTAGATACGAGAAGGTAGAGGCAGCTCTGGAACAAATGTACCTAGAGGTAAAACCCGAAAACACTGCTTTGAGCTAGACAAGAATGGGAACTGGTGCATGACAACGGGTCTTACTACACTCTTGGTTATGACACTACTAGGGGATATGCTTAGGATAATTCTCATTTTCATTACAAACAATTAGGACGTGTTTATGAGTATATACTTTCTCAAATAAAACATTTTTATGATTATAAATTATATCCATAAACCATTCAATTTATGATAAGTGTTTTACAAGTTTGGATTTATGTATCCCAATTCATTAACTAATCTAGTGTATGCCATTGTATAGAAATTTCACTTAGTGGAAGGAATAAAAACTGTATCAATGCACACAGTCCATGTAGGGATTTCCCTCCTACTCAAGATAATTATAGTGGAGCTAGTGATACAACTGGTGATGATCAGCTTATCAATATACTAGGACAACTCACTCAGGTTATTAATAATAACATTACCCGTATAGAGCACCCTGATCCGCAGTGTATAGTATCAATGTTAGATCACTTCATTAGGAAATAACTACAAATGTTCAACGGGTGTACAAATACACTAGTAGATAAGAAATGGAAAAATTACTTAGGGAAAATATTCCATGACTTAGGGTGTAGTGAAAGGGAAAAGGTTGTCATCGCAGTTTACCGCCTCACTATAGATGCTGATCACTGGTGGTCCTTGATTCAAAACATGAAGGAAGATGAGAAGTATCAAGTATGTAATGGATGTATTTTAATGATATTTTCATAGAAAAATACTTTCCTCATGACCATCGAGCAGATATGGAAATACAATTACTGAGTCTGAGGCAAAAGCAGGATGAGAATGTTGAAAAGTATGACTCTAACATTACATGGTTAGTAAAGAATGATGCAGATTATATTCGTAACCCAATAAGTAAGATTGATCATTTCATTAATGGGTGAAAACCATTTCTCCGTTGAGAATTAGTCTCATAATACTTCTCATCATATGAATATATAGTCTCATGTGATATCATGATAGAAATGGAATTCTCCATGACTTACGAATTTAAATAAAAACAAGTGAAGAAGAGATCTGTTGATCACTCTGGAAATGGAAATAAGTTAAAGAAGGGAAAATTTTAATGTCCATCCTGTAGTAAATGTTGGAAGAAACACCCATGTACTTGCCTGAAGGGAATTAGAGTCTGTTACAAGTGTAGTGAAAAAGGCCACCAAGCTCATGATTGAAAGGGGAAGAAAGAAGCTACCAATGTTCAATGCTACAATTTCAGAGAGATGGGACATTATAAAAATGAATGTCCTAATCATCAGGGGAACATGACTCAGAAATGGACAAGGGATCAAGGCCATGATTTTTCTATGACTACTGCTGAGGTAGAAGATTCACAATATGTAGTGGCAGGTAATTTAATGGTTTCCTCATGTTTAGAAAATTATTTATTTGATTCTGGATCATCGCATTGTTTCATATTATCCTGGTTTTCTAATAAAAATAGATATTTCCAATTTTATTTATCAAGGGAGTTGTCAGTTAAATCTTCTAAGGGAAGTATAATCGCCAAAAAAATTTGTAAATCCATTTCCATTAGAGAATATAAATGTTATTTATTTGATGATCTCATCGTCATACCCTTGATTGAATATGATATAATCCTCAGTATGGATTGGATTTCAGACCATGATGCAAAAATTTATTGTAAGAGGAAGGAGGTTACTATTTTTTATGACGATGATAAGGAACACCTTATCTTTAAAGAAGAATCATCACCACTTAATTATTATCTAGATCCACCCCTAGTAACTCAACTAAATTAAATTATTAAGGAGGAAGATAATGAAATAACTGTGATTGATGAAAGGAATGTTCAAATAGAGGATTTAACTATTGTGAAAGGATATGGTGACGTTTTTCTAGTGGATTTACCTGGACATCCTCTAGAACAAAAAATTGAGATTTCCATTGACCTAATTCCTGGTTCAAGGCCCATATCGGAGACCCCTTATAGAATGGCCACTGTGGAATTATTGGAACTAATGAAACAAATAGACGAATTGCGTAATAATTGATTTATTCACCCTAGTTTTTCTCCATGGGGAGCCCCTATTGTTTTTGTTTAAAATAAATATGAATCTATGAGGTTTTGCATTTACTATAGGGAGATCAATTCTATGACAATAATGAAAAAATATCCCCAACCACGCATTGATGATTTATTTTACCAACATTATAGAGCTCAATACTTTTCAAAGATTGACCTTCAATCTAGATATCATCATTTATGTGTGAAGAAGGAAGACATTTCAAAAACAACATTTTGAACCAGGTATGGGAATTATGAGTTTACAGTAATGGCTTTTGGGAAGGCTAATGCACCCTCTGTTTTCATGGATATAATGAACAGAGTTTTCAAGGAATATCATGATGACATTGTAGTGGTATTTATTGATGATATCTTGATATACTACAAAAGCTACGAAAATCATGAAAATCGCTTGCGCATTATCCTGATGACTTAGAGAAGGAAATAATTATATGGGAAGTTTAGTAGGTGTGAATTCTGGATTTAAGAGATTTCATTTCCTGGCCATATTGTCTCTAAGGATGCAATCACTTTTGATCCTTCTAAGACAAGTGCTATCCAATAATGGCCAGAACCAATGAATATAAATGAGGAATGCAGATTTATTGGTTTATCAGATTATTATTGACATTTCATCCATACTTTTTCCTGATTGGTTAAACGATTAACAAAGCTTAGAGGAAAATAGGGTTAAATTGTTTAAGAAAATTGGGTGTGAATAATTTTTTGATGAACTGAAGATCAGATTAGTCAATGCTCCTATCATGACTCTACCATCGGGGAATGATGGGTGTTTTTATTTATAGTGATGCTTCAAATAAAGGACTTGGTTTTTTCCTTATGCAGAATAATAGGGTTGTTTCTTATGCATCACAATAGCTTAAAATTCATTAGCAAAAATATCCTACTCATGATCTTGAGTTAACAACTATTATATTTTCTTTGAAGATATGGAGACACTATCTGTATGGCGAAAAATGTAATATTTATACTAATCAAAAGAGTTTGAAGTATATTTTCTCCCAGAAAGAACACAACATGAGGTAAAGAAGATGGCTTGAACTACCTAAGGATTATGATTTCACGATACACTACCACCTGGGGAAGGAAAAAAGGTGGCATATGCTTTTATAAGAAAGTATCATTGATTTTTCAACAAGATGAGAGTGGAAAGGGATCCTATTTTCATGGATCAAGTAAAGATGGACATGTATATAACCATGTAAGGTGAAACATCAATGATTTTTCAAATGGTTGCAAAACCATCCTTACTTGAAATTATTAAGGGTTCTCAGACCGATGATCAAAAGTTTCAGAAAAATATTATTAATGTGAATGATGGGAGATTGAGTGACTTTGTGTATGAAGACAGAATTCTGAAATTTGTGAAGAGATGTTGTGTTCCTAATATACCTGATCTAAAAAGGGAATAATTGGATGATGCTCATAGTAAAAATTTCTCTATAAACCATGGTATCACTAAGATTAATAGTGATTTTATGGAACATTTTTGGTCGAACAACATGAAGATGGAGATTGCTGATAATCTGGAAAGATGTGTTGTTTGTTAATAACTGAAAGATGGATGGAAATAGCCTTGTGGAGTCTTGAAACCTCTTCCCATACCTGAGTAGAAATGGGATAATTTCATGATGGGCTTCGTCATGGGACTACCAAAGACTCCTAGAAAGAACAATGCAATGTAGGTTATTGTTGATCATCTTACCAAGTCAGCACATTTTCTTGCTATACGAGAAGATCTACCACTTGAAAGACTAACAAGGAAATATATTAATAATGTTGTGAGACTTCATTGAGTAGCCCTATCAATTGTTTCTGATCGTGATCCATGCTTTACATATATATTATGAATGAGTTTTCAAAAGTATTTGGATACTGAACTTCATTTGAGCACTTCCTACCACCCCATAACTGATGGACAATCAGAATGAACCATTAAAATACTAGAAGACCTATTTAGATCCTACTCACATGACTTTCAAGGTATGTGGGATCAATATTTAAGTTTGTTAAAATTTTGCAATAACAATAGCTTCCATTCAAGTATCCAGATAGCACCATATAAAGCATTATATAGAAAGAGATGTCTCACACATACTTGTTTAGATGATGTTGGTGAAAGAAAACTTGTAGGCAAAGAACATGTTGAGGAAAAAATAGAAAAGGTATAGGTAATCTAAGAACACATCAAAGTAGCTCAATGTAGGCAGAAGAGCTATGCCGATAACTGAATGAAGGATTTGGAATTTCAGGTAGGAGATCATGTTTTCTTGAAGGTATCTCTATGGAAGGATGTTATACGTTTCAGTAAGAAAGGTAAATTGAGTCCCAGGTACATAAGACCTTTCGAAATTCTAGAACGAATTGGGGTTGTAGCTTACTGTTTGCAATGCCACCAAATCTATCCAAAGTTCACGATGTATTCCACATACACTTTTGAGAAAATGCATGCCTGACCCAACACATGTACTTAACTATGAGGAATTAGAACTGGAACCTGATATTTATTATTGCGAAGAGCCCATCAGGATCCTTGATACGAGAGAACAAGTATTGGGAATCCAAACGACTCGTCTGGTAAAAGTTCTATGGAGAAACCATAAGATGGAAGAGGTAATGTGGGAACCCGAGAAACATATGATGAAGAACAACCTAAGTCTTTATATGCAGAAATATTCTAGAAATTTAGTGGATGAAATTATTTTAATGAGGGTAGAATGTAACACCACAATCTTCCATGGTACGCTTCTCATTGAATAATACAGTAGTGTGTGTTGTACGCAAATTCGAGTTTTAACACACCACAACCAATAAAACTAGCCATTATTAATAGTAATACCAACTTTTGGAAATTTTATAAATATTATCATTCAAAATGGACATCATTTTTGGATTCACAATATAGAAATTAGATTATGGTGAATTTTTGGTATTTTTCTAAAAACATTCAATTTTTTATGAATAGTTAAAAAAATTGAGTAATTGTTTAAAACCGAATTTTTATTTAAATAATAATTTATTTTATTTAAATTTATTTTACGTCAAAATTGGTACATAAAACTTATATAAGTTCAATGTAATTAATTGGAGTCAGTTAATAATAATTTTAGATATATAAATATTTTATTGAAATTTTCACCTTCTTTTACCCATCTCCTAGGAGAATTTTCAAATTTATATAAAACATAATTTTACTGCTTCTGTGAGTGGAATTTCAAAACTCCGAGAGAAACGGTTAGTATCAAAGAGTAAAATTTTGTTCAATATGATAATATTAATTTTTGGTGGATAGTAACATTTTACTTTTATTTACCACAGTTAAAATAAATAGGGTAATTAAGGGAAAAATGATATTATTATTACCCTAACACATGTCCTAATTCTATTGGCTACATATAATTGGACCAAAAACAACCTTAGGAATAAAATTTGATCCTCTTTGTTCTACTTGGATTAGATTAGGACATTTATTACTATTTAATGCAAAGAAGATTTAAAAGAGTTAAAATCAATGTTTAATAACTAAAACATTTTTAATATAGGGTTATACATAATATAAATTAGATTATAAATATTCATTAGAAATAAAAAAATATTTTATACATAATAGTATTTTATTTTTATTTTTTAGTCATTAACTAATATAATTTATTTATGACACAATGGTGTTGTAGTAATTACATAATTAATGAAATATTAAATTAATTGATATTATAAATATCCAAAGAAATGTAATTTGAGATTTTTTATGAATTACACTAAATTTATAGGTTAATATAACATATTAGGGTTGGTTAGATGAATTTTATTTGAAGTAAAAATATTGTTATAAATTTAGTAAAATCAAAATATCAAATTGTGTCAAAACTGACATAAAATAGTTTTTAAAACAAATATTTTATTATTAATTGATATTATATTCCAAAAAATATAAGGACCATCTAGAGGAATTATATAATGATATTTTTATCATTAATGAACAACTTGGTGTTCTCTTGGAAGTATATAGTATGTTTATTAGCCATATAATATAGAAATACATAGAGACATGGTAAATGACAAACTATTTAACTACGAATTAAATCTAAACGATAAAATTAATATAGTAACCCAAACCTGTCTAAAACCTATTGGATGAGTGGTTTTCGGCCCATCCCCACCATATCCTTTAAATAATACATTTTTGAGCCATTACAAACCGAAAATAATTTTATTATAAAATAAAATTTCTAACTTTTCCTAAGGTTCCCCTCACCCATTTTATAAAAGGGAACTCACCCTTATCTATAATTCACACCTTCAAATCCATTTGGCTCGGCCAACCTCAGCACAAATATCCTCTCAATTGTCCCCCCTTCATCCTAGAGGACTTACTGTAGTTAGAAAGCCATTCTATAGATCACTTTTTATCAAATCAAAAGGAAGAACCCAAATAAGAGGTAAATATCTCACCACCTCTTTCAAGTTACTTTCTTCTTCCACTTCCTTTATATTTGTTGATTACATTATAAAATAATAACTCTAGTATATTTTATATACATTGATGTTATTATAAATATGGTACAACCAAATTCATTATTCTATCTATCCTTTGAATGAAATGTCACCATACGTGTGTATGTACGATTTACTGTATCCACATCGTGGTGTAAGTGTTATTCAAAACATTATTATTTGATGGGTATAATAAAGATGAGAATGTCATTTAAATAGTAAATATAATATGATAATGATTCTGTATATATGACATACCATCCAATTATATATTATTTTAATATCAAAAAATGATATTTTCGCTCGTACGTACGAAAGGATTACCATATCTACAAACACGATGAGATTCATTCCCCATCGTATCAATTCATGACTAAATTTAATTAAATTATTAAAAATAATTTTTAAAAACATGATATCATTTTGTATTTGAATAAGATGCATCTCACCAATAAAAAATATTTCTCACATAAAAAAGAATATAAAGGAAAATGAATCTTTTAACACCTGAAATGAAAATAATACTATGATATTATTAACAAAAAAAGTTAAAAGATAATATGTGATATCATATTAATGTATATAAATCTTTTATAATTTAATAACAATTATTTCACCATTATACCAGAGGTTAACCTACCCTCGACCAAGTAAAAGTACAAGGTAAGGATTAATTTCACAATCTCCTTATTATCTGAGATTGTTTTTACGTATGTATCTAATGGGACCTCTTTATCATCCACATCCATATTTCATAAAAATGTATTTCAAAATATTCTCACTATTTTATAGAATATGGGTTAATGTAATGTATACCATTGTTTTAATTTTATAAGATGTTTATAAAGGAATCATTCCGTCATTTTACAAACAAGGTCCTTTTTAACCATTTCGATAGAATTAAGGTAATAATGTCTTTTATTAAGTAATACGGTTGGTGCATCTATTTTCTGCCATAATAAAATCGTCAAATCATACCATACAAGAATATAAGAATATTTTCAAATAAAATATTTTATTTTATAATTATGTGACTTTTAAATGATATAAAAAAAGAGATATTTCAATCAAATAGTTTTGATTTCATCTATGTCAACATCCTTTGATGGATTTTAATAGTATTTTAAGTTGACTAATTATGATACAAAACATCAATATTTTATTGAAGGTTTTGTGATATTTTTGACTCTTGATGTGTTATTTTTATACCATTCATAGTTTATAGTGAATATATTGAAATTTCGTATGCTAGTTTTTATACGAATTTTTATGTTATGTTTTAACCTATTCATATGAAGAATGCATTGGACTAAGTAAGTGATTGGTGGAGCCCGCTATAACTCCTCGATGCATCAGTAGGTCTAATGAGACAAAATAGTTTCATGGAAAACGGACTTGACAAAATATTATTTGTAGTCTTGGCCCAAGGGCTTGACTATGTGGTTATGATAGTCTAGCATTATGCATTCCATCATTGTAAAAGTGGTTACGGATATTCCATGTGATTATTCGACTAGTAGAATATACATGTGAATAAGTAAAAGTCATTAATTTTTTTATTTTATCCATATTATGATGAATTTCATGTTTACAATTATTTTGTTTTAGTTATAAATTTACATAAATGTTTATGCTTATTTAAGAATGTTTCCTCTATATTGTTATCCTTACTGAGCATCTGAGCTCACCCCTTTCAATGTTTTATTTTTTCCATGATGTGAAGTAGTATTTTTTGACTGACCTGCATGGATAGTCTTAGGGGTTATGAGTGTGGACTATGGAGACTATTTTGTTGAAGTTTTTCACTTTATGATGTAATTTAAGACTTATGAATATATCTAGTGTTTCCAAGTCTACAAAACTAAACAGTATTTTGAGACTTGATCTTTTGTGATCATGCTAATGTTATGTAATAATGCACAGAGTCTAGATAACTGAGGTCGAGGTGTTAGACAGATATTCTCACCGGGGTGAGTGGGATATTCATTCTAGTTATGTGGGACCAATTCAGTGTATATTTGATTTTCCCACTAATTTGTTGGTCAGTCATGCTCTAGATGATGGTGGAATACACCATGATTATTTTCATCTCGTGTTAGACTATTTTAATGATGTTTTTAATGAAAATTTATACGTCTTTCCATGAGATAGATATATATCAACTTCATGATCATGTTATTCTCTAGAGTTTTACTTCTTTTCTATACTTCCTTATAGAATTGTTCTATATGTGTGTTGGGGTTGTATTTTTTATATGATCTTGAATCAAAATGCTTCATATATACATGAAAATCTTCTTTAATTATGTAGTTTAATTCTCCTTAAAAATTGTTGGTTTATTGCACATAGGTACAGATTGCGAGAGGTTGAATATGATGGTAGTTAGGAATATGTATCATAGTCCACACATTGATGATATTTTTTATGCACTGAATAGTTCTAAGACATTCTACAGTGTCTATATGAGATTTATTTACCAATAATTAATGGAGATACCAATAAACATACCTAAGATTTCTTTTTAGAGATTGTATGGTTTGTATTTATTCAAAGTGATATCGTTTGTGTTGAACAATGCACCATAGGTATTCATTTCTTTGATGAATATGATATTTATTCTTTTTCTAGATTATATTTTTGTGGTTTTTTCCAATGGTATCTATGTGTATTCCCAAAATGAAAAACATCATTCCAAAAGAAATTAACATCATCATGAGTACATTGAGATAACATCGACTTTACTCCAATCTAACTAAATAAATTTATAGAATAATAACGTGAACTTCTTAGGCCATATCATCAAAAAGGTAGGAGTGTCGTTGAACCCATTGAAATTTCTAGATATGTTATCTTGGAAATAGCCCCACAAATGTATTTGAGATTCAGTGATTTTGATTTTTACCAGGTTATTATCAGAACTTTATCTAGGATTACTCACTTTTTATAGTACTGATGTTCGGGCTGGCCAGGAAAGGGGTGAAGATTGTTTGGTGTGATTATTATGAGAGATATTTTCAAGATATTAAAGGATATATGTCCTAATTACTTATCCCCACATTACATATTCAGGTTAATGAATATATCAGGTTCTGTGACGCATTTGGAGTTTTACTCAAAGCATTTATAACGAAAGAGGATTTAGTGGCCACTTATGGATTTAGGTAACGGAGTCCATGTGAGATAAATTTTCAAACTCATGATTTGGAGGTAGAAGCAGTGGTACATGCCATGATATGTTAGAGACACTATCTCATGGGTGAGATTTTTTGGTATACGCAGTCGAGAAGATCCTTGGGTACATTTTTTCATAGTGCGACCTAAACATTCAGTAGAGGAGATGGGTCATGTATTTGTAGTCTATCATGTTAAAGTTGTCTTATGCACTGGGTAAGGGAAATGTCATTGCTGATGATTTGAGTCAAAAGACATAGAAATATTTAATATAAGATACTTATAATGAGTGGTATATGATATCCCTCTTATGAGGCGTGCATATACATGTCCAGAAGTCTCATGGTCGATTAGCTCTAACTTGAAATTTTTTTATACCTTTTCTCTTGCATTAGATTCATACCAATAAGATATCTAGTTTAGATAGACTATATTTGCGAGGAATCTTATATTATCAGAATAAATCATGAAGATGGTCTCTTGAAAGATAAAATTATCTTGTTTTCAGGTCCAAGTAATTATTTTTATGTTCTTATTCATGGAGATGATGAGTAGGTCTCATGCTTCTATATGATTTGTAATTCTTGGTTTGATAATGGTGTTTCATTATCTTTATAGGCAGTACTGGTCGATATAGTTAAGAAGGATGTAACAAGCTCTGTGGATTGATGATTTACATTTCATTAAGGGAAACCAAAGAATCAGAGGCCATCTAGGATTTTACAGACTTTGACCATTCTTAAGTGGAAATTTAATGACATCACTATTGATTTTGTGATAGGGTTACATAGGAAAACACATACAAATGATGGAATTTTAGTGAATATGGATAGACTGTTGAAGGTACACATCTTCTAACCAATAGGGGATACCATCATCGTTGATGATTTGCGATGTATTTATGTGCACAAGGTGGTTTTGTTTCACAATGTTCTAAGGAGTATCATTTCAGACAGAGAACCTTGTATCTCATTAATTTTTTGGAAGGGTCTTCACAAGGGTTGGGATCTGGGGTTCTCTTTAGCAATGCCTACCTTCCACAAAAAAATGGTTAATCTGATTGGACTATGTAGGTTCTGGAGGATATGATATGTTCTTTTGTTTTTGATTTTGGTGGTTCATGGGTGAAACATACAGACCACTTGTAGTTATTTTATAACAATATATTTCAGTAATATATCTATGTGTCACATTTAAAGTAATTGTATAGAAGATCATGTTGTTCACCCCTTTCTGGGTTGGAGGTAGTTGAGCAAGTATTTTTCTGGTTTAGTCTCGTGTATGAGGCATCCGAGTAAATTCATCTGATTAGATAGTGGTTGGTTACCGCATCGAGGAGAAAGAGATCATATGTTGGCCATCATAGATGACATCTAGAGTTTTTTGGATGGTCATCTGGTTTTCCTTCAGGTGTATCACAGATTAATTCAAAGTTGTATTGAAAAAAGGGGGAAATCTAGAACCCAGGAGTTTTGGGTTGTTTGAGATAGAGGAATGGATCGGTCGATTGGTGTAAAATTTTCACCATCTACATCTCTACAGTTTTATAAAAACTATGTTTCATGTGTCATATCAATTTAGATATCATCCAGACCCTTCCCATGGGATATGAATAGTATACATTGAGATTTGCGCATATGAATAATTTGATAAAAATATTATACTGGTCATGGATCATAATGACATATATCTTCAAGGTTGGACTATACCATTGTCTTGCGTGTAGTAGTTCATGGATGAGTTCATGGGGACACCTTGGAGATGGAGTCTAATAAAATAACTCACTATAAATAATTGTTCAATGGGAAATAATTGTGATTAACTTAGTAGATCTGGGATACACTATTATATAGGGAGGATGTTTTATGATATTCCATTTTTTCATATATGTCACCCTCAGAGCTTTTCATTAAATTTAGTTTTTGGTATCATTTCCTTCATATATAAACATTGTGGTTCATGTTCCATAATAGATACCTATCGTTTGAATAAACCTATTCCTAGAATGTGAGGAATCTTGAGAAAACTAGATATGATACACATAGGGATCCTTTTATAGGGGAAAATGATTAAATTTCTAGAGATGTATTATTATCTAAATTAATGGAGTCTGCGTAAATGGGTCAAGTGTTTTATGTTCTCTTTCTATGATGAGAATATTCAAAGGGGTTTGATGTTGTTAATAATGAAAAATGAACCATACCACACATGAAAAACATTTAAATATCATGTAAATGGATTACACATTGTGTAATGTTCAATAGATTTCAATAAAATAAACTGAAGTGATGGGTTTTTTGGCTTATTCCATTGATATGATTTATAAAAAATGTAACTAAATAAAATTTCATATAATTACATGACCCAATATTTTAATGTATGATGTGTGGTTGATGTTTTATTCTTACATGATCTAACATATTCCTCTCAAACCTATGTTACCATCCAAGTGACATTATAGTGCCAACCTCCTTTTCGGACATCCCAATAATTCCTGTTATCCATAGAATGTGGTGCTCTTCTTGTTTTTTCATTCACTCACTTTGTTCTCCAACTGTTGTGGTTAAATACCGTAACAGTGTTATTTTATAGAGTGGAACATGATTTTTTTATCCAGGATCCTCATTACGATCATCTGGACATTCTTCATCATGAGAGTGTTCTATTGAAATCATTTGTTGATCATCAATTAAATGTAGGGTTCTATATCATAACCCTATGGATTGATAATTTCGATGTATATGAAATATTTTGAATACTTTAATGAAACTAGTTCCATAATCAATTATATAAGGGATGAGATTTTTATTTGGAGTCCATTTAATTCGATTGGATTTTGAACTAGCTTATAGCTACCCATTGGGTAAGAAAACATTGAATATAATTGAATTTGTACAGTGGATTAATGTCTGTTTATCATGAAATTAGACATTAGGTTATTTATTGATCAATATTCATGATGTTACATATTTTTCCTTATTATTTTTTATGTTGATCAATTTTTATATAATCAAAATATGTTATTAAAACATAAATATAAATTCACATAATTAACCACATAAGTTTATGATGTGATATTGTGATAACCATGTCATATGATAGGACATGTGTTCAATGCTAAAATGCTTATATATATTGTATGTACCTAGGACATAAACAATAAGATTTTTTATTGTGGATATTGAAGGGGATTGGTCCATTCCCTTGCTTTAATACATATAGTGAATCGTATCGAACAAGTCTCGTGTTTTAATGATTATTTGGATTTGACCCAAATTTTGTAATGCATATAGGGATTTGACGTAGATTTTGTTATTATATTATGTCGACATGGTTGTGGTTGGAATGGTAGTAAGACATGGTCAGCGATATTATAGTGTGAAGATGATGAAGGTAGTTGTATTTTTTAAATTTTTGAGTTAAATAATATACATATATATCATTTTTTTCATAAAAATCTTATCAAAATATTTTGTCTAAAAATAGTTTTCTTGACCTATAAATTTATAATCACACAATATCTGGGACACTGTTTGGTACTAGGGCATATTTCTAGGATTCATGTTAGGATAAGGGAAAGGGAACATTAGTTTTATTATTTTCTTGCAAGACGGGATATAGTATAGATGTTGGATCGAGATGTTTTATGGGACTAAAGATTTTTAAGGCTTTTTTTTTCATGGTGGTATTTTAATTGTATTATTTCTAGAGTGACATTTTGTTAAAATCCAACACATCATTACATTATTCCTATTATTATTTATTTAATTATTTAGTAGGATTTTAATATTGGTTTCTGATTTTTATTTTATATAATTTCTATCATTTATATGTATTGTTTCTATTGTGATTATACTTTTTACCATGGCGTATAGTATCCCCACAATACATTACACAACATCACTTATAGTTGGATGAATCTAGAGTATATGAATGTGCACTTGTGGTCTCATAACCAACACATTTTGGCAACATGATAGAGATCCAAATTGGGGGTATTAACATATATAATGAACATATATGATATTCATACCATTAATAACATTATTTAGATGATGGAACCATGATTAGTTCATAAGGACTGAAACTCTAAAACTGAATCATTCAAAAAAATAGTAAACCCCAAAAAAACAATGGTTGTAATAAATAATTATTAATAAATGATTATTGATATATTATAAGTTGATGATATACGGTATTATAAATATTTATACAGTTTTGGAATAGAATTATAATAAATTTTAATTTATTATTCAGGAGGTTATACCACATATGAAAAAAATTTGAACTTAAGGAAAGGGTTTTATGATATAATGAAGCTTATTAAAGGAATTGGTAATCCATAAATTTTAAATTATGAAATTATATAATCTATCTATCTATTATATTCTTTATTATATTATCACATATTTTCACATAAATTATTATTTTCCATTTCATTATTCTCGCATTAAGTACTCAACATACCGAAGAATTGTTTTTAAGATAAATTGATTTTACTTATCTCTTCAGTCAAGAATGTTTTTATTTCATATACATATTTAAATTAATATGTTTTATGGAATGTTTTTATTATTTTATTATTATTCATTAATATAATTTTCCCCATTTTTTACTTTCTATGAAATTTTTTAAAAGGAATCTTCTTACTATTTATCAAATGAGTTGATTTTTAATATTTACCCAAAATGAGAAAGGAATCATTATTTTTACATAAACCATATAATTGGATTTTTCAACCATTATGAGCTGTCATTTCTACTAAGATTAAATTACATTTTCAATAGTTCATATTAGATAATTTGTTTCCCTAAATAATTTGAGAAATTTATAGCTGTTATGTAGGAGATTTCAAAATGAAATGATGTTTTCATAATGAAATTTCTCAATTATCATTAAAAATATGTTCACATCTATGATAAAATCATTTTATTTTACTTATGACTCACTAAGGATATGGTCTTATTACACTATCCTTATTTATTGAATAAAACACTTATACTATATTGTGAACATGATTGTTAACTGTGTACTGAACTGGAAAATTACTTTTTATCATTCGTTGGCCGAAAAACTCTAATAAACAGTTTGTTAACTTCAATCCCTATACATACTACCTCATCCAACAATGTTCCCAAGGTATTCCACCCTTCCATTGATAATGTTCAAGATGATTTCATATAGGATGCTTTATCTAAGGGGAAGAAACATTAGACTTCATGGGGCTGGATGGCAAGAAGAAATTTTGATAGTGGGATTGGAGTGAGAATCTTGGGTAATACCATTCACTACAAGCCTGAGAAACTTTCTTGTGATGTAGGTGAGGACCGTACTATATGGGGGAAGATTATTTCTTATAAAGGGGATAAATATGGGAAAATTATAGTTCAAATGGATCTCCATTTTAGTGATTAATCTAGTTGATTATACCAGTAATTCAGCAACATTATAGGTTGATTGTTGGGAATGTGGAGTCATCTTTTTGGTGTCATATATAGGAAGATGGAATCTTGGATTATCTAGTATTCCCTTGTCCTTTGATTTTCTTTCGTGGAGGCTACTGAACATCCCAGGATTATAAATAAAATTTTGGATGTGGGTAAAGGTGATACATTTGATGATATTAAATTGAAGTCTAAAATAGATAGTTGTGTGTTTAATGAATTTAATACTGGGGATTCTTACTTAATGAACATAAAACATAATTCAACTCTTCAAGGGAATCGTGATACATGGAATAAATAGGAATGGTGTAGTTGAATTCCTACAAAGTTTAACATTCGATTATGGTGTATAGGAATCCAAGCTATTCCTACAGATGTGAATGTGAGGAAGGAAGTAATTTTCCTAACTTCTAAATCTCATTATTTCTAGTTACACATAGAGGAAGATACTAATCATATCTTCTTCGAGAGTGATTGGTCCATAGAAGTATGGATATCATTCTGTGGTTTTCTGGTATCATTTACCCAGATACTATTAATACGTATTTCTAGAAAGACGGCTATGTGGTATCGGTGGTGAGGGACGAGATAAATTGGACATGGCTGCAATCTTACGTGCATGATGTTGGTCCATATAGCAGGAAAGGAGCAAGGCTAGGTTTGAAGGTACTCATTCCATGGAATGTTCCATTTTTATGATGATGAAATCACTACTAATTGTTCTATTTAATGGTTTTATCAAATGGAATTATGCTCCTTACATTAGGTCATTAATGGGGTGTGGTTTTATGATTTAGCAACAGTAAAATGTGATGGGAGGGTACTGGTTTCAATTGGTTGCACAAAATCCCTCGTTTGAAACATAATTTTAATAGTTCGGGCATGCATGGCATTGCGAAAGGAATAGGGGTGGTCTGTGATGCTTGGGGTGGTGTCCTTCATGAATATTATGTATACTTTGGTAGGGGAATTCAATTCAAGCAGTGGCTAGTGTGCGCAGAAAAATATTATGCTCTATCAGATTGAAACTAATTCATTGATTTTTCATGATGTTGTGCATTGTAAAATTATAACACCCTGGTTGATAGAATATTCTATAGTGAAGTGAAATTATAGCCTCAACAACACCAATATTCACATTATTCCTTTGTGGGGGAGGGAATTAATGTGGTTTGTCATCTTGAATCAATGGCGGTGGCTGATCAAGGTAATCATGTCATTTGTTTTTCATGTTCGCATATATTGGATCTGGTTAGGTATAACATCATTTGGGTTGGTGTTAATTAGGAAATCATGATTTTATTCCACTCAATCTGGATTTCGTTGATTTCATTATTGTAGTGTTCTTTCTCTTTAATAAAAATTCAATGATGATGATGGGTTAAGAAATGATGTAAGGATAAATGATTCTATGATATTGTGAAATACTTTGGAATGGATTATTATAAATAAATGGGTGGTTTGGTCATATCACTTTGATTCATTGGGTATTGATTTATGATTTAGGAGCTCAAAGGGCACATATGAGTTTTTTCCAAGACCAAAAGAATGTACAAATGTGGTACTTATAGTACCGAAGATGGTAGAGGGGTGGTTAACCCAATCCTAACATATAATGAATATATAAATCGGTATCCTTGACATAATATTTATTTGATGATGATTATGAAACTCTTTAGGGAATGATATTATGATCATATTATGCTCTCATGGATTGTGTAATTTTATTATCATTTTGATTCATGTATTATGAATTTTTAATAATTATGCCAAGAATCATGATTATGACTTGTGAATTATTGTGTATGCTAATCAAATATTGACCTCCTGTTCTCATACCCTTACCCATTATACATAAATGAACCTTGATATAACCCTTTTGTAATCATAAATATAATTAGAGGTAACCCCTAATTTTGTTTCATTTTCATCTTGATATTACGAAAGGAATAAGTATAATATGTGTTATAATTATTCTAGTATTGGAGAACAATGTGGGAGTTGACATTGTTTTTTCATATACTATTTGGTTACGTAACGATGTTTCCAAAAACAGTAAACCCATATATTTATTACACGGAGCATACTGATATGTAATGAATATTAATCTAATAAGATATATTATTTATGTATTAAATTTTTTGGTTTCCTCATTTCTCTCTAGATAATTATCTCAAACCTATAGAGAATTCCCACAATAATGGTCTCATGAAATAGAGACTTACGTCCTCCTCTAACCTCTCATTATCAAGAGAGCATGGAATAATCCTTCAATACCAAGATCTTTCTACTTGTGATCAATATAGAGTAATTAAATATGATTGGTACATCCACAATAGTACTCATAGGTCCTTTGGTGGTATTTAGGGATTATTGGAGCACATGTGGAATCCAATAGAGGAATTCTTCTATGGACTCTTTATCACAATGATATTATGATAAAGATGTCAACCATAATAATTAATGCCGAAATAATTATCATGTGGAAAAATTATTATTCATAAATTAATTGTAAATTTTATATGAAAAAGTCCCTATCTTAAAATATTTCAAGGATGTTTTCATCTCCTTTTGGGATTTATCTAAAGAAGTTTATGAAAACCATTGTTGGTTAAGAGATCAACTGCTTCTATTTTTATCTATCACTATTACATGCTTCAAAGGTCATGATCCAAAATTAAAATAAAATAACCACAACCCGACACGAATCACCATCTATTGGGTAATGTTTTTTAATTCTTACATCAACATAACAGGGAAGAATAATCATCTTTTAAACAAAATTTCTTCTTGAAAAAAATACAGATTTTTTACAATTTAATCTCTATCATTTCATAAAAATTATATAAAATTAAAATCACTATTTTTATAATAAATTCCCATGTAAACCATTTAGGTATGTTCTTACCTCTCAAGATCATTTTTTCACAAACATAGAAAATAAAACTATTCAAATAAGATCATTATAAATAACATCCACTTGAAATAAGTAAAAAATAAATCATAAATGTCTAATTCTATTTTTATAATAAATAGTAACCATAAAACAATTAAAAATTTATTACGATAATAATTAAAGGTTTAACTATCTATAGAATAAGTATTATTATCAAAAAAATATAAATTTAATTAAAATGTCACATTAACATGTAAATAATATTTTCAACATTTAAACAAACATGTAGCCATATTTATGAAGACGTTAATTGAGTAAAATCATATCCATCATCTTTAGCATTCTTCTATAAAATAAATCACTGAGCATGTCGAACATATATTTATTGACTAATACCAAAATAATAAAAATCCCAATAAATTAAAATTTTATCATTATTTGTTGGAGCAACATAGTGGGCCTGAGAAAATATATACTCACTAGACAATGAAATGATTACATTAAAGGGTCCAATAGCGTGAAATCAATTTTCATTGACATCTCTGAAAAACATAACAAAAAACATCTAGAAATTATGATTTTTGCATACATTAGTAAAACAAATCTAAATATATAATTATAGAAATCATGAATAAAATTCATGGGAAAACATATTATAATAACAATGAATAAGTGTAGAATTTATTAATAAAGAGAAATTTACCTTCGACTTGGAATACCATTAGACATGGAGGAATGAAATGTTCAAAGAGGAGATAAGAGTAAGAGGATGTCATCTTTTGATATCCCTTTGATGAGCCCAAAAATTTGGTGGATGATATCCCCTATTAAGAAATTTTAAATAATAATAATAATAATCTATAGTAATAATTATGGATTTAAAATTGGGTAAATCAACACATTAACACAATTGGAAGGTAGTACTTGACTAGATTCCTACCTCACGGATACGACCACCCATAACATGACCCAATATATATTTTTGATCACTTAAAGTTCCTATAAATCATGTCTATAACAATTATAAAGGACCTATATGATATTATTTTTTTATTTAACTTACTTCACATGGAAACTGTTAATTAATACCATTTTTTGGATAATTGTTTACCAATCCAAGTAATATTTCATCAAACTCATTCCACTATTATGAAATTTAAAATAATAACAATAATAACAATAATAATAACAATAAAAACAATAATAATAATAATAATAATAATAATCTGTTGTTCACACTGAGGGGTTACAAATAATATAATGAGACATGTGCACCTAGGGAGAGAAACATGGGACCTCATCCCTCCATCGAGGATAGACCATCCATAGTTTGTATTCTATAACCAACTATTAATAAATTATATTGAATGAATATTTTTAAAAATGAATAGTTATATAATTCTTATTACGTATTATCTATTATTCTTCATTAATATGATGTATGAATATCTTAAGGTATCTATTGTATTGAAAATTTCATAGCAGTTCCTCGCTATGATGAGAAAATTCAAATGGAATAATGATATTATTAAATATTGTTTTATATCTATATACCAATCCATGATGGTGAGCATGGAATTTTGAATTTCAGGTATGAATTATTATAAGTATATGAGACATTATCTCATGAAGTTTATTATTTTTAATTTCCATCATTATGGATTAAGAGAACACACCCACCTATTAAAAATCCACATGATACTAAGAGTACATGATTATTTTTAAATCGTGTAATGACTATCATACACTTATATACTAACCAATACCAATATTGAAATGGTTCACAATAATTTGGGTGGAATGGTTTCATGATAAATGATATGGTATTAAAGAATAACTCAATGAAAGTGTTTTTCATTCCATCCTTATTTAAAATTATATGATTACAGTTTATTTTAATATATCTATTAATTTTAATTCCATTTCCATGGTGTATTAATGATTTTACATAAAATATACAATGAAAGACATATCACACATATTGGTGGACAACATGGATGCATGACATTCTTTTTGAGATATAATGATTAAGGGATAATATTACACAGTGAGTGTACAAACATGGTTGTTTTCATTATGAAAAATATACTTTATCTATCGGTGTCTTGAAACATTACTAGACAATAATCATGGAAATTAAGAATTCATTCCTAATTTTTCTAAGAATTAGGCTTGGAGGGTAACACACAAATTACATTTGTTGACCTTAGATAAATATTTTTATATTAAATAGCTAGAATTAATTTTATTCTTAAAATATAGAAATAATAATTATCTGATATTATTCAAGGATCAAAAATATTAATCAAATATTAATTAATGGGGTGATTTTTTAAGTTCATAGATATATAATTTTTAATCATATCCTTATATTCACAAGATAATAAGTATATACATATTAAAGAAATAATTTATTTAGATAAATTGATATTCAATAAATATTTATTCACAAGTCTGTGAATAGAATATTTGTTTATTTATTGAAAAATATTTATTTATGAGTTCAATATATGACTAGAATTATGAACAAACCAAGTTTGTGTTCGATAATAAATTTTTATTTACCAGATTTTAATAATAATATGTATTATTGCTATGGTTTTCTCACTCCATGGGATAAAATGATATTATTATTATTTTACATGGAATGTGGTACACTATGGGTTTAATATATTATACTGGGAGCATATAAAATAAATTAAATATATAACTCTGACCATGAATCAATAAATTGATTACCTTGTCAATTTTGAAAAGGTTAACCATCGAGAAAAACATTCCGCTTAAATTATTCTTCTTCATAATGTTTAATGAAAACTATGAAGAAAAAGTGATATTACTTCAAGCCTATAGAATGTGAAGAGACCAAGGTGAACAATACAGGATATCAGATCAGTCGGTCTATCACCTAGTGTTTCATCGGCATAATTCAGAGATCGAAGGATCATGTGTGGATAACCACTAGAGGGGATCTATTTAGGGTTATCATGAGGTAATGATGATACTATATTCAATGGAAAAAATATTGTATTGAGGAGATGATATGGATAGTTGAAGATGAACTTTTTGGTTACCCAAAATATTTTGAGAAGTTAAAGAGTTTTCGAAAGATTTCATTGTATTCCGGTTATAGTAAATATACTGCATTTTCATCCAAACTGAAGTTGTATAATTTTAATGAAGGAAAAGGATTTAGTGCCGCTAGTTTTATGGAACTATTTTCTCTCTGGAATGAAATGCTCCCAGAATATAAAGAGCACTCCAGCCTAACATATGATTCCAAACAAATGTGACGCTCAATTGGTATGATCCTTTAAATAATACACACATGTCATAATGACATTATATTATTTCTCAAGGTCCAAAAATCACATATAGAATGGAAAACGTTTGGTACATCTTGATTAAATAATGATTTATCGGGTCCAATGATCTTTTTATTGCACTTTCCATTCATCCCAAGGATTAGGACTCAATCATTAATATTTTTTTGATTCCTTGGGTCTGGTGAAATCATTTATCAATATTCAATGGAAAAATATTAATTCATGTCTTAATCATCATGTAGATTTTAGATTATACATTGAATCTGAAAAATACTATTTTATTCATAAATCCAATTGGCACATCAACTACATCCAAAATCAATGGTTTATTTTAGAGATGCCACATTCAATTTCTTATTATTAATTGATTTATATATTTAAATTTTTTTTTCATTTCAAGAAATCCATTATTATAATGTTATTATTGATATATATTCTATTATAATTTATTTCATACTAATATAACTTGAATCTAGTTAAAATTTATTGATGTATATCTGAAGAACCCATATGGACGTTCTAGAAATTTTTGTCAGATATTAAATGAATACATGACATGTAGCCTAAAAGTACATGCCATGAATGGAAGCACATTTCACCCATATAGACCTCAGTTTATATGAGTCTTAAAGTAATAATTACTCAAGGATCTGTAAAATACATTATGAATATTGAACATTAGATGATAGCACAAAGAATGTCAAACTATCCACCATGTAACTGAGTGACACTCAGCGTAGTCCATGTGTTTTCACAGTGGAAAATTCATTGTTAACTAAGAATTATATACTAATTACATGATGTATATGGACTAGTATCCATGTAACAATGAGACTTAATAGTGTATAATAGTTTTACGTGTTATGTACCATATAAATTCCTATGAAAAAAATACACTCATATTCCTTATACGTGTATCACTGACATAAAATGAATAATATTTTCAGTGTGCAGTTGGATGAACTCATCGTATATGATACCTATTTACAAACAAAAATTAAAAATACAATTTATTACTCTATAAAACTCATTTTTTATATGTTTCATTTATTAACTCTTACATTCCATAAAATATGTTTTATATGACATCAAATGATTAATTTATTTATATCAGAAATTATAAACCATATACTTTGTATATTCATAATATGTAGACTACTCTATGTGAATTAAAAGTATTATATTCTATAATGATTAATTTCTATTTAGTGTATCATTTTTCGACTCACACATTCTCTGTAATTAGGTATTCTATTTTCACACGAGTAGACTACAAGATTTCAATACATTCTTAGAAGATCAAATAGGTAATCACTGAGTTGTTTCCAAGAATAATTTTTGAACTTATATTATTATACAATGTAAAAAATTATTTATTTATTTTATTTAATATCCTAGTATACAGGTATCCACTAGAAACATCAGAAGAAGATTATGATAGATTTAATTAATTGATTAACTTGATAATTAATGAAATCAAATCATCCTTCTTTATTCAAAAGAAAATACCGAATCAAAATAAATGATGGCCAGATAATTTAAATGTTTATTTTTTGAACATGTGTATGACCATGAGTATAGAATAGTATGTGTATATGTGTGACTCGTTATTATGTATGAGTCTATGTGCCCATAATTTCTTTTATATAAAGCCCCTTTATAGTTTTCTTTACATGCATGTGATGTAAAACCATTGTAATGTTGGATCTATTAGGTGAATGGAGTTGGTTGATGATGTATAAAAGGAGAATCCAATCCAAGGAGATATAAAAGGAAGAGGTGGAATGATTCCACTTGAGCTATACCTAGCTCAAGTGGTTTTCCCCATTGGTTTAATAGTTTTTAATAATTTTCTCAATAAAAATGCTAACTAAATCTCATGATCATTCCATGATTTATTTATTTTATTTATATATGATGCGAGATTTTTTTTAATGTATTATCATGATCACATAAATAAATGGATTAGTTCAAAAAAACATTTTAAATAATAATGATTATACGTAAATATTTTATAGACACATTGAATATCACATATATAATTCCCACATGAAATTAACAACACATTTAAATATATTAAATAATAAATCTTATGAATAATATAAAAATAAAATAAGATAATATTATGAATATACACCTTTAATTAATATATTTATAGTGAAACCATATAACTATGTGTGTTAGGGACCCTTTTTGGGACATGTACTTTTCTCGAGTAGTTCAAATTATGGTTTTTGGTTGAAACAACCATTTTGACAACAAAAGGTGTTTCCCATTATATATTTTAAGTAACATGGAGGAAACATTTGAGGAAATCCACTTTAGGATTTCTGGATTACGGAGTCCACTAAGCATACCTTGGAATAGAAAGCCTTTATTTGGAATATTTCGATACATAATTACCATATTGTAGTTAAAAACCCCCGTAATTGTATTATGGGAAGATAAATATTAATCATAGAAACTAGACATTCAAAATTATATGAAATTTCAAGTTTAACTATGAGGGATTCTAATAATTGGTAAAATAGTGAGGTAATTAATAACATTAAATTTATTATGTTTCACATAATTTGAAATCCAATAAAGTTCAAATAATATTATATTATATTGTTCTATAATAATGAAATGTTCTAAAACAACATTATCCATATGATCAATTCTAGAGATTTTTCATTTTCGAACCGGTATTAACTTCCATGAATGGTTGAAAAGCTTATGGGATATTTATCACCATGAATGGAAGAAATATTTGATAAAATCCTCAGTCCATGATCCTACAAATGAAGAAGCGGGTTATGGAGAGTCCACTATCTACGTGAAAACACCTAAATGATGCATTATATGTTCAATGCATATTGATGTTACCAAGGAATAATGAACTCATAACGAAACATGAGAACATAGATTCCTATAAGAATATATAACATTTTAATAATATTTATTAGGATATAGAAATACAGAAATGGGATGAGCTCTATATGGATCTCTTCAAGCGAAAATTTGATTTCAGAATGCCATATAGACCTTGTGTTGTCAAGAATTAGCCACATTGAGATCTTAGATGTTCTACGTATTAAGATACCAAAAATAACACCAATCAAATCCATTTAAAAATATCTTATATATTATCTTTTTTGGTTTTTAACTTCAATATAAACAACATATAAAAGTATATCTACGATATTCATAATATTCTTCACCATGATAACAAGGATATGAATCACAAAACCACTAATATCAATATGTTAAATAAGAGAAAAGTTCATTTTATGTTCTCCATGAATAATTCCAAATCTAATTCTTCATTTCAATTACCTTATATGACGAGGAGGATCTAGGGGAACAAAAGGAAATAGAACACTGTTTATTTCATAAGTGGAAATAAAGTCTAATTGAATAAAAACTACATCCAGGAATAGAAAAAAGGGGAAGCTTTAGGATCATTTGTTTTTTAGGGTAATCTATATATTTATAGTATTTGAGTATTAAATATAGCATTTGGGGATCATAAATATATTTAAATATACAAACAATGAATATTATGGAAAATTTCATCTAGGGATGTGGATCATAAACTAGCCAATGAAAAAAATATTTTATATGGCCTATGTAGATTAATAAATCACGTTTCCGATGAGAATAATATTGGTTTTGAATATCTGTTGTTGTCATGACCCATCCTCGGGGGACGTTCCGTGACTACCCTAAACCCACCCTCCATAGGCCAGGGGCTGGTGACTAGCCCTAAATGCGTAAATCCCAATAAAAAGGGAAGGCACTGCCTTTACGAAACGAAAACATACACAACCCGAGTACAAACGGAAGCAACACTAAGTAAAGAAGTATAAAAAGTGTGATGAAAGTACAAAGGGGTCGGAATACAAGACCAACAGTAAAGTACAAGGATAAGAAAAAATAGCATGAATGTGTCGAGCTTCCCTTGGATCATACTCTGGAGTTCCAACCTGAAAGGTAGGTACAAATGGCCACCTTATCTCTCCACGTCTATTTGTCACCTCTAGATACCATCTCATTGTGATGTCCACCTTCGTGTACCGTCTCATCGTGAAGTCCACCTCGGGATACTGTATCGTCATGAATCCCACATCCGGGTACCATCTTCTCTTGAAGTCCACCTCTGGGTACCCTCCAACACTACATGCCTCAACCATGATCTGTGATGTCAGTCGTCTGCATCCAACACAACGAGGTGCGGGCTCAACCCGTGCAGGGGTGAGTATAATGATACACAGTAAGGACCCTGAGACCCTCAAGGTCTCACTAAATCCAACAAGGATAAACCAAAAATAAATATCTCAACAGATAACCTTTTCTTGGGTATATGCCCATACATATACCTAAGTTATCAAGTAACCCATCTCAATCATGAGGTATGCACAAAGGTCATTGACTCAGCTCAAACTAGGATTTTATTTAATGATAACAAAACCAAAACTATTGAAGAGATCCTCCCCTTACGAGTACAGTTATACTGTCACAACTCCAAGGAACGGCACACTAACCTTAGGCTGCTGAGGTACTCCTCCTGTCGATCCCCGTGGGTCTGCCACCCAAACACAGTAGTGCTTCCAGCCATGGGTCTACCACCTCACAACGTAGTGCTCCCCCTCATTGACTACAGAGGTACTCCTTCTGTCGAGTGCCGCAGGTCTTCCACCCAAACAAAATAGTGCTTCCCACATTGGTTCTGCCATCCAAACACAGTAATGCTCCCCACTAGGCTATACAAGTCACTCCGACTCTAATCAGACAAGAAGTCATCAGGTCTCAGCCAACTACAAGGTCTCTGTACTCCATACGCTCATCTCCTAGAGGGTCCACTTCACGAGCTACTTGTCGATACTTCCATGTGTCACTTAATCTAACAGGGAATTATCTCAAAGGACCACCTCTTCAAAGTGGTCTCAACGCAATAGACATCACGTCAATTGGACAACCGGTCTGTGAGTTATTAGCCTATTAGTCCCAGGGGCCCTGTTGGTTTCGTGTACGAACCAACCCGGCCGTATCTCAACTGTACACCCAAACTATCATGGGGTATAGTCAAATGAACCGTTTCTCAACGTGATTACCAATGTTGCTGATGGTTCATCAAACAGACATCCGGTCTGAGAGATATTAGTATTACCGTTCTAGGGGCTCGGTTGGATTTTGGGTACGATCCAACCCAGCCTTACTCCGAATCCTCAGGTGAATTATGAGAAAAGAATAGTATCATCAAGAGGAAACAAACGTAGTCGACTGCACGTCAACTGGACGTTTGGTTCTCATGTTATAAGTGTTTCCGCTCCGAGGGCCCGATTGGTTTCGAAATAGAACCAATCCGGCCTTACCCAAACATTTCCAAAACCTTGAGTGTAATATACCAAAATGACTGTCTATATCCAAGAAATTATCCGAAACTAAAAGTGTATAGATCAGAGGTATGTAGCTCAAGATATGTCTGTTTACCTAAATCGGTCCAATATTAGGGGGTCTGGGCCTGTTCTGACCCGGCCCAACACTCACTGGGTCGGCCCGAACCGTGTTGACCCATCTCGGGTCCAGGTCCGGACCTGTTGGGCGTGGCCTGGCCCGGCTGGCACAGCCCGGCCCACGTGGCCGGCCGCGGCTCGGCCTGCTTGGCCGAGCGAGTCGCGTGTAGCGCGGGGCATGGCCCGCCCACCATTAATTAATACCGGCAGCACCTAATGGAGCCGCCCCTCTGTCGCGGGATCCC
Source organism: Viscum album (assembly GCA_963277665.1). Classification (NCBI taxonomy): domain Eukaryota; kingdom Viridiplantae; phylum Streptophyta; class Magnoliopsida; order Santalales; family Viscaceae; genus Viscum; species Viscum album. The sequence goes on from OY728125.1 coordinate 1,579,404,469, forward strand.
GCGTGGCCGCATGATCTATCACACAGGAGCCACGACTATTGTCGTAGTTCAAATTATCTGGCGGCGCACTGGGGAGCCACGACCTCTAGGCCGTCGGACGGCTCCGACCACCGCCTCCGGTCACCGGAACCACCGCGCCGGACACCCACGCCGCCAAGAGCTTCCTCAGGACACCAGAGTTGTTCTGGTGGTCTGTTTTAGCTTCCTTCTACGTCGTCGGTCTTTTCAGGTCCAGAACATTACTGCGAAGGCTTTCAAACCATGTTGCGGTCCCGTTTCACCGTCACCCATCAATCCGCTCACAAAAGAACAACCAGCGGAGGGTTCGACTTGTTCTTTAGCCCGTACCCTTCGCATTAGAGCCTCAATCCATAATTTATCAATAACAAGGTTTTAATTAAATCAAAATAAATTATAAAAACACCCTCCAATTAAATACCCATGCATGAGGGTATAAATCACATATACACAGAATGCAAAAACTGCATACCTCCAAAAAGATATGAGGTAGCCGAGAATCAAGAATGACTATGTCACTTCTGTCATCGTAGGAGTGCACCCGAAGAAGAATTGACATCTCCTTTCTTGTCGTGCGACGAAGATGATAGAGGACGCGTCGTCGTTCATCATGCAAAGGAGTTTCACTCTTAGCCAGAGGTTTGGTGTTCTTCAAAAATGGAGGAATAACCCTCTACCTTCACAAGATCTCTCTCAAGAGGTTCCCCCCAACAAAACAAATTCCAACATAAATAAAATAAGACTTCACCTTATTTTAATTAATCTATCCAAGCCAATAAAATTTCTAATTACATAATTAATTAACAGAAAAGGTTACATTCATTAAATAAGGTGTGTTGGAAAAATTTAAGGAGAAAGATAGAGAGAGAAGAGGAAGAGTTACATAAATAAGAGAGATTAACTTATTAAAGTGAAAGGTTGTTATAATAAAAAAAGGATATATTAGCGGGGGTTTATGAGAGTTAAGGAAGTTGAGATGTTGGGGCTCATGTGGGCCCCACCTCTCATTTACCCACATTTGGAATAATTTAACATCCAAGATATAAAAATAAAATCGTTCAAAAATATTAATTATTTTAAACAAAATCCCCAAATAATAAAACTCAACCCACATAAAACACAACTACGGTAATGGTCCCCTTAAGAAATTAAAGGCAATGCAAGTTCATCGGTGACCTCAGATTTAAATTCCGAACATTAGTTCACATGATTGGAAAAACCCGCACAACTGTTCACTAAACGTACCCTATCTAATGTTCGGAAATTTATTCAGGGCACACCGGGCATCTGAATCAGATCCCCTCAGAAACTGCGTACTTGTAAAATTCCATATAAATTAAGAAAAAAATTTCCTTGAAATTTCCAGGTCTTTACATTACTCCCACCTCAGGGCTTTACGTCCCCGTAAAGCATCAACACACACTAGGGAAAACAAAAGTGGTTCTGAGTATGCATCTGAGCCTTCTACTCCCATGTGCTTTCCTGGAGGTCCATGAGCTTCCAGTTAAAGCGCACCTGAGGAATCAAACTTCCACGTAGGACCCGCTCCTGTCGATCCTTGATCTCCACTGGAACCTTAGTGAATGTCGCACCGTCATCGATGCCTAGCTCCATGTAGTCGATGATGTGTGATGGGTCGTGCACGTATCTCCTCAGCTGAGATATGTGGAAGACATAATGCACCTAGTGCAACTGTGGTGGAAAGGACAAGTTGTAAACCACATCGCCTACTCTGCAGGGGACCTAGAATGGTCTGATGAAACACGAAGATAACTTCCAGCCTCGAGAAAATCTTTGTTGACCTTGTCGAGCTGAGACCCATATAATGACGTTTTCTCCCTCCTCGAACTCTATAGGACTCTATGCCTTGTTTGGAACTCAAAACTCAAAACTCCGGCTACCACGAGGGTAAGGTTGGCCGACTAAAGACCGATCAGCCACACCCTCCTATGCATGAGTTTATCTTGTTCTGCATGTGGTTTCCTTTTAGCCAACCAAGGAAAACCCATCCCATCGTTGTAGGTAAACCACAACATTTTTTCCTAATACAGTCAATCATTGTATGATTTGTGGTTGCCTAGTCCATACCCAAACTAACATCGTAATTCCTCGACTATACCACCAAGAGGTTCCAACCAAAAATCTCTCCTCAAGGGTCAGATCACATCGTCGGTGTAAGCATGATTATGGATTCTCCTCCCAAAGGTATCACCAGGCATGAGGGTCAAGTCAACGGATTAACCAGAAACACTAGATATGGGACAAGATTCGTGGAAGAAAGGATTGATTCGTATCAATGTATACTATTACAAAAGCTAGTAATAGACATAGAACGTACCTATAATCATATATTTAGCCCTTGGGTCACAATCCATGACCGCATGTAGCTACTCTCATCCCCTGCCCTCCCGTACCTGGAGTATAGCGGGGACTACAAAGGTGGGTGGTTGTAACATGTCGAAATGTTCACCACCTCATGCTGCTCTCCTAGATCTGTTTCCACATCTGTTGCTCTGCATATTCACATGTCCTTAAAACATCTTCTTCTTGAATCATTTTACACACCCATGTCTCTGAGACTGGCGCCAGTTTTCTGTTTCTTACTGCTTACATTCACTAGCTATATACGTTCAGCCAAAGAACATTCAACCACAAAGGTTCCCTCTATCAACCTAGCATAAATAGGAATACATATAGGAAGAGGTGTTGGATCAGATATCATTAATCACGCCACGCTCACAGGTACGATCTCTAAATCACTGATCTAATCATATTCATCGAGTACCAGGAATGGTCGGTACACCCCGATGAATACTCAGCTACCGACATGTCGTCCTATCGATGTTGTATAAGCTCTAAAAAACTCTCACCCATCTCCTCAATCCCGTCCTCAGCCCCTTGTGAGTCAGGATCGACTCATAACCTGAGAGGTATATGACGCTGAAAGATGTGTAAGTCACTAAGTCTACATTTGTCGACTACCGGTACCGCCGGTTGAAACTGCTGACCAAAAGGTAGTGATATTGCTAGCACACTTCTCGAAGGTACTATCTCAGGCATCGGTCCACGTACCGATGTACGATCACTATGTCGACCATCCTCATGGTCACTCACTGGGAAAAAACAGTAGCTAAGATCTCTATATGCTCTACTATTGTCTAAACTAGGCGTATAACTCTAGAAATTGCCTTTATCGAGTCCACTGCAGCCTGGGAATCTGTCTCACCTCGTAACCTCAGAGGCCTCTGCTGCTGGACCTCGTGCATCATGTTATGTCATCATGCACCGTCCACTAGTACATCTGATGGCATATGCTACCCAATGGGTAGTGGTACTGCTGGTACACCACACGATTGTACCATCATTGAAAGATGGTCCTGCACCGGAGCCTCGTTGCTCGGTGGACAGTCATCGAGTACTCTATCCGAACAACAACTGACTGTCTGTGTGGTGGCATCCCGAACAGATGCGACACAGTCAAATGATTATACCTGGTGATCTGACCTAGTTTGAGCTGACATAAAGAAAACATTCAAAAACACACACGCAATCAGTGTTTTTGTGCACTGAGTCTGAAATCAGATGTCAGGGTCCTGGTGTATGGATACGTCGGCCGCCGCACCAACACTAGATTTTCTGAACTATAAACCACACTTGGTACCCTTAAAATTATTTCTTTACAGAAAAGAAATTTAAGATTTATATGTTCTGTGGTAGAACCGACTCCTCTGATACCAATTTGTCATGACCCATCCTGGGGGCCCGTGTCGTGACTACCCCAAGCCCACCATCCATTGGCCAGGGACTGACGACTACCACCAAATGTGTAAATCCCGATAAAAAGGTAAGGCGTTTATTTTATGAAACAAAAACATACACAACCAGAGTACAATCAGAAGCAACACTAAGTAAAGCAGTATAACAAGTGTGCTGGAAGTACAAAGTGGCTGGAATACTAGCCCAAATGTAAGGTACAAGGAAAATACATAACAACAAGACGGTGTTGTGCTTCCCCTGGATCATCTTCCGGAGTTCCAACCTGAAGGGTAGGTAGATATGGACACCTCAGCTCTCTATGTCCGTCTGTCCCCTCAGGGTACCGTCTCGTTGTGAAGTGAACCTCCGGGTACTGTCTCTTCATGAAGTCCACCTCCGGGTACCGTTTCGTTGTGAATTCCACCTCCAGGTACCCTCTCGTCATGAAGTCCACCTCCGGGTATAGTCCATTTCTACAAGAATCAACCACGATCAGTGTTGTTCTTAGTCTACATCCAACACAACGATGTGCAATCTTTTCCCGTGCAGGGGTGAGTATAAGGATACTCAGTAGGGACCCAAATACCCTCAATGTCTCACTAAATCCAACAAGGATAAACCACAAAGAAAGATCTCAACAGATAAAATTTACATAGGTATATTTCCATAAATATTCCTAAGTTATCTAGTAACCCATCTCAATCATGAGGTAAACACATAGGTCATTGACTTAGCTCAAACTATGATTTTATTTATTGATATCGAAACCACAATTTTCTGAAGAGATCCTCCTCTGACGAGTACAATGATCCTATCACAACTCTAAGGCACTTCTCACTATCCTTAGACTGCTGAGGTACTCTTTTAATCAAGCACCACATGTCATCCACCCAAACACAGTAGTGCTTCATGGCATGGGTCTGCCACCTCACAAATTAGTGCTCCCCCTCATAGCCTACAGAGGTAATCCTTCTGCCGAGTATTGCGGGTCGGCCGCCCAAACACAATAGTTATCCCCGCCGTGGGTCTGCCACCCAAACACATTAGGGCTCCCCACTGTGCTATACAAGTCACTCCGACTTGAATCGGACAAGCAGTGATTAGGTCTCAACCACCTACATGGTCTCTGTACTCTGTACGCTCATCTCCGGGAGGGTCCACTCCATGAGCTACTGGTCGATACTTCCTAGTGTCACATAATATCACATGGAAGTATCTAAAAGGACCACCTACTCATAGGGGTCTCAACGCAACAGACTTCACTTCAATCAGATGTCGGGTCTGTGAGTTATTATCCTTTTAGTCACAGGGGCCAGGTTGGATTTGTGTATGAACCAACCCGGTCATATCTCAACTCTACCCCGAACACTCATGGAGTATACTCAAATGAAATGTTTCTCAACGTGATTTCCAATTCCAATGATGGTTCGTCAAACATATGTCTGGTCTGAAAGATAATGGTATTACCGTTCCAGGGGCCCGGTTGGATTTCAGGTACGATCCGACCTGGCCTTACTCCAAAACCTCATGTCAAGTATTCCAAAATAACTGTCTCGTCAAGCGGAAACCAACGTAGTCTACATCACGTCAACTGGATGTTCGATTCTCAAGTTATATGTGTTTCTGCTCTGAGGGCCTGGTTGGTGTCGAAATCGAACCAACCCGGCCATACCCAAACTTCGCTGAAACCTTGGGTGTAATATACTGAAAAGACCGTCTCTATACAAGGAATCATATTCAACTGACGGTGCATCGATCGTTGGTCCTTACCTCACGATATGTCCTTTTAACAAAAAATGGTCCGAAAATAGGGGTTATGGGCCCGTTCCGACCCGACCAAACACCCCCTGGGTCGGCAGGAACCAGGTCGACCCGTCTAGGGTCCGGGTCAGACCTGGATGGGCATGGCCTGACCCGACTCGTGCGTCCCTGCCTCGCCAGCCCAGCCCGACCGGCGTGGCCCGACCCGCGTGGCCCGCCGCGGCTCGGCCAGCTTGGCAGAGCGAGTCGCACGGAGTGGGGGGTGCAGCCGCCTCCAGGAGGCTGGATGGCTCCGGCGGCTAGCTCCGGTCGCCGGCACCGTCGTACCCGCAACCCGCGCTGCCAGGAGCTTCTGCCCGCCACCGGAGTTGCTCTGGTGGTTTGTTTTAGCATTCGTCTACGCCGACAGTCTTCTCGGGTCCCAAACATTACTCCGAAGGCATTCAAATACCGTTGCGTTCCAAATTGATTTTAGATTATATATAATATAATACATGTGTGGGTTCTTAGAAACATGAAGCATTAATCAATCAAAAGATGGATGTTTACCTTGTTAATAATGTAATGTCCCTAAAAGAAGGATAATGCTATTAAAAGTGCATATATGAAAATACTACGAAAGGTACAGATGAATATTATTTCTAAGAAAAAATGTTTGAAAAATGATTTCTTGTTCGTGATTGATGTTTTATGAATACCATAGAGGTAAAATAATTTTATTACAATGGAGAATATATTTAATGAATTATGTTCACACATGAACATCAAAATAAGAGATGAAAATTGATCATGAGAAGACTATAAATGTTAACCCTCCATAATAGATTGGTATGGGGATCCATCTATCGAATAATAATCCATTGATTCCATGAAATCAGTAGAAGGAAAGAGAGTGAAACATTATATTATGTGAGGTTCACCAACCGTAGCTAATTTTGGGATGGGATATTAGGAGGTTCAAGGGGTAGTAATCTTAGAGAACACTAGGTGCAGGTGGGGTTTGGAGGGTAATAAATGTGTGATATTTAATTTCTACACCTAGATATTCATCAGATATAGCAGGGAAAATGTATTTATAAAGGTTAATCACAAAATTTAACCTTAAGGTAATTCATAATAATATGTAAAAAATCGCATAATTGCTATAGTAGAAGGGTCCTAAAGTGGAATATTATTGGTAGATAGTGGTGGCAGTGGAAATAGAGTCCACGAAGGAGTTCGTGGAGGTGGTGTCTTTGTGATAGAGGAGGATTCATGGAATATGATGTGTTTAGTGCACAGTGGAAGTCGGTTTGCAGTGAAAATGGGTTGACGACCGAGGTGGGTTCACAGTGGAGGTGGGTTCATGGCGGAGTAGGGTTCACGAATGAAGAGCATTCGCAGAAGAAGAGGGATTGTGGTGGAGGGGTCAGTGGCGGCGGAGGAGGGGATAGGGCAGAGGTGGTCAGTATCACAAATGATGGATTCTACGATAGCATATGGTGTGCGACAGAAGGTGGGGAATATTATAAATCATTTATAAAATATTGTGATTATTTTATTAGTGCCAGTTAAAAATAACAGATTAAGGTATCTTTTATAAATGCTACCATATAAATCAGTGATAATGATATAATGTCAAACATTTATTTATATTATTATATATACTTACAAAACTATATATATAATAAATAAATAAATATATTTATTTGTTTTTAAAAATTATAATGAATATATTAATTATATATATAATTTAAAATATAAATATAATAAACATGTAGTTATTATTTTGTAATCATTTAAATAAATAAATATATATATTTATTTATATATATAATTATATATATATATATTAATTTAAAAAATTTAAAATTATATGAAATATATTTATTATATCTATAATCTTATAAATATGTATGTTATTAATATTTTTGTAATTTACTTCTTATATTTATAATCCTTCAAATATATATAATAAATATTTTAATTATATAAATTTATAGTATTATAGATATATATAAATATATTTCTTCTAATTTTATTATTATTTAAATGAATACATAATTATTTACAGACAACATAAATGATAAAAAGGGTGTAATGCATAGTGGAACATTCATGATGAATACATATCATATATGCTTGTAAATTATACTCATGAATCAATATATTTATTAACAAAATTCATTGGTAATATATATTTATTTATATTTATTTTTAATTAGAAATATATATTTTTAAAAAGTAGTTATAAATATAATGAATTTAGTAATTTTAATAAATTTAAAAAATATATAAATATAATAAATATACTCATAAAGGTATAGGATCAAGATGAACCTACTCCGACAAAACATTATTTAAAAATAAAAGGCAATATATTAAAAGAATAATGGATGGCTTTAAACAAGGGAAAAACCTCATGCAATGTAAATACTAAAAATGAGTAGATGTTGTATAATTCCTATAATAATGATCAATATCATCAGAAGATTCCCATTCCTACAGAGAATTATTCTAATTAATGATAAAAAAATTACTTTTCCTTGAGTTTAATTAATTCCCGGGTGATCTTCCTACTTGAAGACCAACCAAACCCAACATCTCTAACACACCCTCGACCATGATTTCTTGGATGATGCACCCATTTCATCATGAAAGTTTATTAATACATTTCACCATACTATTACTCCTTGTATTCCATTTTTTCACATTATTATAACTTCCTAATATATTGATAGATTTTAGTTTTAATCGGGTTTGGCCTATTATAACATTACTTTAAATCATTTAGTTTGTTCTTATTTGTGCAACCCTGGTTCACGAAACATCGGTTCGAGGACCAACACTCATAGTGAAAGTTCATATTGAGGTTAAATTAGTGGAATTACCTTTATAAATACATTGTTCCTCCTATCCCTAGTTAATATCTAGGTATAAAAATCAAATATCTCACAATTTATACCGTCCAAACCACACCCCAACCCAACGTTCTAGAATATTACTGCTCTAAGATCATCTTGATCCTCTATTCATTGAAACAACTATAGTTGGCGATCATCAATTAACATCATCTTTCTCCATCACTTTGGATCAACCATGTTCATAGAATCAGTGGATTTGAATTTGATACATGGATCCCCATACCTATCAATTTTTTAGGGTTAACATTAATAGCCTCTCAAATTCAACGTTTGTATATGATTTTGATGTTTGTGTATGATCATAATTAATTAAGGAGATTATCCATTGTAATAAACTCGTATGACTTCTATGGTATGGATACAACATCAATCATGACAATGAAATCAATCTTAAAAATTATTTTCTGGGAGTTAAATTTCACATGGACCATGATTACAATGGTCATAGTTGCATTTCCCACAAATTTATCCTTCTTCTAGGGACAGTATATTCTTAAAAAGGAAAATATTCATATCTTTAAGAATTAAGACTTCTTCTCCTTAATGCCACTAAACCGTATTAGAAATATTATATTCTTTTGTTAATTTGGAATGCATTTGTAATTTTTCAATATGCCTAAAAATCCACTCTCTAGAAGTAGCACAATATATTTTACATAATCTATGTGGATCAAGATGAATACATTAAATATTTACAAACAAATTATACTGACACATCAATATATTTATTGAATAATTTAATTATAGAAGTATATTTATTTATATAGAATTATATATATATATATATATATATATATATATAAAGTTTTTAAAAATTTAATAAATATTATAAATATACCTATAATGGTATAAGAGTCAGACTAAATTTCTCGTAATATTGTTTTTATAAAAATAAAAGAAAATACCTCAAAAAAATAATGGTCGGTTCAATCAAAGGAATGTCTTCATCCAAAATAGAAACAAAAAATGAGGATAGACTGGATCATCCCAGTAAACGTGATCGATATCATCAGTATATTCCCATTATGACTACATATGTTTCTAATTAATTATAACATAGAATGTTTTCCTTAGATTAATTTGTTCTTTGGTGAGCTCTGACATGCCCACCATTTATACCACTCCCTCAACCACAATTTTTTGGATGACAACAACATTTCCATGTCTTAGTTTTCTTCCAATCCTCTTCTGGTTCATCCCCCATACAAATGATATGCCTTCCCCTTATATAAAATATTCATTGTTGGGGACTGCATCATACTCTTTCCTTTGGTTAAAAATAAGCACTCTCAGACCACTTCCATATACATATCTCTCTGCACAAACCATTTAAAATCCAATTGAACATCAAGAACTGATTCACCCATAATATAACATTCCATAACAAATTCATGATTACTATAGAATCCAACCTAGCTTCCAATTAATTTCTGTAAGATTCAAGACCTGTGGGATCCCTATTTCTACTAGTGGATTTCCCATGATCCACCATATCACCTTGAACATTTCCCTCATCAACCTAAGAGTTCCACTCTTTTTCGGACATGGTATAATTCTATTTGAAGAGTAATTGAGGCCTTTTAGAGGAATCCTCCACCAAGGGTGTAGGAACCTCCTTTTCCACATTAATTTCATTCTTAAAAGAAGGCATAGTTCACACCTTCTATTTCTCATAATCCATTTTCATGGTAGATGACTTTTTCTTGAATTCCAATAATATATCTACAACCTAAAAAATGATCCAACAACATTTTATAAATCACAGAAATAGGGCACAAATTCAAATCCATACTCGACATAAATATTTAATCCATATACTATTAGAGTATAGTTACATGGGCTTGCATGTAGTATATTGACATCAACCATACGCCTTAAATAATACCCATATTTACCAATAATGGTATTCTGATCATGTTTTAGAGGTTTCTCTATATAAAAATAAACATCACATAGGATACCTGGATTCCATAGAACCCAACTAATTATATGAATGTGTACCTTGATCTGTATAACATTATACTTTTTATAAAATAATTGAAACCAACCTCATATATAGAATGACGAAAGGCACATGGATTCTAATTGTAGTAGCTAAATATCCATGAAGCAGAATGATGCACTTCAAAATTAATAATTAAATAAAAATATCCATTTCCAATTGAAAATATGATTGACTCAATGAATCCCTAAATACATCCTAGTTTATGTTTTAAATTACAATAATCTATTGTATTTCCCCATTTATATATGATCAATTGGCAAATTAATGAAAATTGACATTGTTTGATTCGTTCATGAAAAACATTTCGATCAAGACTGGTCGTAAATATAACATGATCATTTCATGAGATTCTATTATTGTGCACAATCAAAACTGAGGAACTAACAACCTTACTATATATAATCCTTGAAAATAATATTCCCATACCTTTGGGGATTAAGACACTAAAAAAGTTATATAAAGACTTACCAGAATTGGAAGAATCCATAGGGTTTAGGGAAGTGAAATTTTCACTTGGGATCTGAACCCCAACCCCCTCATTTGTAGTGTCATGCATCCAAGCATCATTATGGTTCAGTTTGGTGACATCCACAAATTTTACATGAAGAAAGGAAACACGATCACAAACTCTAGCAGTAGGACAGAGAACCCCGACCTCAACTGATGTAACATTTATAGTCGTATCATCCATCGAGAGGTCAACAACAACATAACTAGTGTTTGAAGCGTGATCCCCAATCTAGTAATCAACAATAGCAGAATCAATAAATTTAGGGTTCAAAGAATCAACATTTGGGATTAAACTATCCCCAATCCCACTGGCCAAAACATCATGATTAGAAAATGAAACCATAAAATGAAAAATCGAAACCATCACCGATGAATTCCATCGAATATCCTTGTCGAACCATCATCGCTCTTGAACCCCAAACAGAAATCAATATTAAAAATTAATTATATAATTTAATAAATATAATAAATATAATAAATATAATACATCTAGTAAATCTACTGAATCAGATAAATCTAATAAATATATTTAGTATTTAATAAAATTTATTATAATCTTATAATAATTTATATATTTGTTTATTTAAATATAATCTTACCAATTTTTTTAAACATTATATATATTTTTGAAATATTGAAAAATATATAGTGATTATAAAGATACGTTTATTATTTAAGTTATAAAAATAAACATTATTTTATAATATAAATATAATAATTTTATATAAATATATAATATCATTTATTAAAAACATTTATCATTTCCAATAATGTAGTTGATAAATATACCCTTTATCAGTGCTAAAAAATAACTAATAACGGGTACACCTTTATCAATTCTCTTTTTAACACTGATAAATGGTAGATTTATAAGCGTATTTTAGTTATCATTGATTAAGGGCCCCCTTTAATCATCACTTCTTGTTTAGCGCTGATAAAACCAGAACATCCCTTTCCTGAATTTATGGTAGTCAATGGTTAACATGTAAGTGTAAATTATATTACTATTAATTTTATTTAATAAATTTTATTTTTAAATATTTATATTCATACAAAATTTGAAAAGATAATATTTTAAAAATAAATAGTAGATATTAATCTTATATTAGATATTGTTATAGATAATGTTATATAATATATAAAACATAATAAGTATTCCAAAAAAATGTTAAGGGTATTGTGTGATGATTAATCTCAAAATGATAAACCAATTAATAATTTAAAATGAATGTCCTTTTCTGAATATGGTTATATTATTTTTAATAATTACATTTTATTTTCGGCGTTATTGTCTTTTGAGTCATCCCTCTCAATGAATTTATGGACGTAAATGTCCACATAAAAAATGTTATGTATTTCATACCCCTTGACCCTCTCACTTACATGTCAATATATTTTAATATAAAGGCATTCGACAAGAACTATTCGACAAGAAGCATTCGACAAGAGGCATTTGATAAGAGGTGTTGTTTTTTGAAAGGAGATTTTTGGTTGCTGATATATATGATAATATAGGAATTTGATAAAAAATTGTTATGTATTTCATGAATGTCTATTTATAAATAACTGTATATATATATATATATATATTATTTATTAAATATATTATTTAAGGTGACATTATTTAGAACATAATTAATATATCAAACAAACTTGTTAACAATTTATAATGTTTTCTAATCTTTAGATGATTGTTTAATGTATGATTGAAATTGGATGTTTATTTTTTTGTATCTGATTATTTAATTTATAATAATTAAATGATCCTAACATGACTAACCATTGTATGATTGAAAATTCATGTCATATTTTTTTCAGTAATATAATTTGTAATAATTTCATTTTCTTTTCCTCATTAATGACTTTTGTACTATCCATATCTCTATGTGTGTAAGGATCAACATGTTGAATTAGAAAATTTTTTGAATCTGAAACCACTAGACCCCCTCACATTCATGTGTGTATCATTATAATAAAAGGGTGTTCATCAAGAACTGTTGCTTTTTGAAGGTTTATTTTTACACCATGTCTGAGAAGAGACTAATGGTAGTAGAAATCTTATCTAATAGACACACATGGATCCCCCTCAGTATTTTGTTGGTTTATAAAATTATTATAACAAAATCCACAGAAAATATCTCATTATAAATTCAATTATTTAATAATAACATTTATAAACAATTTAATAATATTCAGGTAGTATATAATATTTTATTAATTATTTTTTTCGTAAAAATCATGTCAATTAAGTTATATTTCCACGGTGAGGTAATTTATACCATGACGGGTTTTAGTTATAGTTTTCCACATATAAGAGTGTCAAATCCTTATGATTGTTTAGAATTAGATGATGTTCCCAATAAGATTCATAGTCAGTTAAATGTGAGGACTGATCAATCAATTACATTAATAACATATCTACATCTTCAATATCATGAATGTTTATGTTACACATAGTTTCCTCTGGTCTATGATGACAATTATATGGATGAACCATTGTTATTTAGTCAATAAGGTAGTAATGGATAGATGGGATTTTATGTGGTTATTTATAATAATGATGTGGTGCAACTTACTACTACAAAACCATGTTGCATGATCATTGTATAAGATGGTCCTTCACAAATCTGTTATTAAATTTCTCCTCATATGAATCTTGTGAAATAAAAAAATTATGATGAATATGATCAGAATAAGGAATTAAATGTTGGGGAAAACTCTTTGTGTACTCATGATAAAAGGAATGACACCTTATCTTAAGTTTATGTATTAATTGATGCATTATAAGATGGTGTGGGTGATGGTGATGTGGGGAATCGACCTTTTAAAGTTTCTATCATAGAAAATCATCAACTAATTCCACTTGTTAGTTGTGATTAATGTTAATTATTGACCTCATTATTTGAATGTTGGTCATGTGAAAAATATTATGATTGGGATGTCATTAAACCGGCTTCTGAATTCCCCAAAATTACAAGGATCATATATGAACCAACTAATAACTCTATCTTTGTTAGGAAGGAGTATGAAAGTGACGTTTCTATAAAAAATGTGATCAAACAATACAACCTAGAGCAACATTTCTCATTTTTTGTTGAAAAGTTGAAGAAAGAAAAATATCTCACTTGATGTGAAAAATACGAGCTATAATTTAAATTACAGTTGAGGAAAATATATGTTAATATTTTTTTCATGTGAGAAGATAATAAAATTATAAGGCCCACACAATTGTGTACATCCAATCTTGTTTCTAGATCACTCTTCACATGATGATGAGTTTATATCAACTATTATTGTAGAGATGATATGAACATCTTGGTTTTTTCCCTAGAACCCTATTTATAAATGAATAGAACCGTTTTGTAACAATTAGATATACATGATAAATAATTAAATACAAAAAAGAAGGAAATTGTAAAAGTGTTTGTTGATTGGTTTGAATGATATTCAATGTTGCTACTATTTATGGTACTCTTGTCTTTCAACAATCAGATTATTTATCATTTTTACACTATTGAGTACATCTCCCCCAATCACCATATTGATTGATATATAATCAATCTCAATAGGATTTGTTGGTAATTCTTTCCATGCATCACTACTATTCCATATTGTAAAAAATTCTTTCAAGTCAATGACACATTATTTTATGGAAAATATAAAAGTGTTCTACTTTATGTTGCCACATAGAATAGTAATAGTGCTCCTCTATCACATGAATTCACTATTTTTTAAATGGAAAACATTGATTCCAGGAGTTGTTTTTTGGAATGTATATACATTCATGTCACCTAAAACGAAGAAGTGTGTCAGATATTTTATCACCATCGAGTGATTATATAGGACCTAAAATGTGAGGAGGTTTTTTTTGGAAAGATCTAAATGTTTACCATCGATATTTCATGAGGACTATTGCAAGTGATGTGTATAATCATTTCATAGAAGTGGAAATAAATAAGGTGATCTTCAGGTTGGTTATGTTTTTATAAAAATATGTTTTTGAATGATAATTTAATATCCCTTTTATTACATTATTGTCTTATGGTTTCAAAATATGAGACCCAACAAGATAGGTCTGATCGAACTCTTGAGGATATTTCAAAGGCTAATGAATATGTTTACGAATATATAATTCGTATTTCATAGGAAAAATAATCATTAGTATATTATGGTGGAAGAAAATATGTCCATATGAACCCTAATATAGTAGATTTCATAAATGGGGTCCTCATGGGTGTGTGAAAACTACTATTCATATGGCTAATGCACAAGAAATTTTATAGAAGTGTGCACCACTTTGTTTAATTTTTCTAAAAGGCAGATTATAGGATTGAAGACAGAATGTATTTTACTCATCATTGAAAAAGTGTAATTGAACAGAAACTACATGAGGCTTCAGGGTGGAGTATTCTATACTTTGACTAAGAAATGTGAAGATTTCATGTAAGAGAGTTCTATGATCGGGCTACATAAAATTGTGGTTGAGTTCTTGTGATCTTGTTGGATAATATATACAATGATTATGGAAACATTCATTCATTGAGATATAAATTTGCACATGTTCTGTAGCTTATGAATCATTAAACATATTATGAGATCCCTATGTTGACACAATGTATAACATGAGCACTCTGGTATACTATTATATTGAATTTGGATGCATCATGGTGACTTTCATTCTTTCCCATTTCCTATTGACTAGCCAAATGTCATTCCTGATATTACTAGGTATTTAAATTTGGTGGTTTTTCATTTATATTTTTTCAATTTCTATCATTTTTTAAATTACATGTTTTATATTACAAGGTTGAACACCTAGGAAGACTAATGTCTACTCAAATAAAAAAAATAGATTGACTGGCCTCAGTAATGGGAAGGGGGATACAATGAAACTTCTGTCACTTGGAGGGACATACGTATAAGAGATGTCCCCATGAGGAAGGACGGAGACCCACTTCTCATCATCTTTGATGGAGTCTATGTATTTTATCATGAATTTGTATATTTTGTTTTATATAAGGACTTTTCATTATTGAGTCCTTTTATTTCTAACATTCTCTATTTGTTACCTATTTCACATTTTATTTGTTTCATTTATGGATACCATCAGAAAGAATTTTGTTATACTAAATCTATAAAAATACCAAACAAATAATGAAAATGAATGTATCATGTAGCCACATGTTCTATGTGGGTTTTTTTTATCACAATTGACATATATATAAATTAATAATTAATTAATCATCAATGGACAACAGTATGACAATGAATTCATAGACTAAACCAACAACACAAAACACATATATCTATTTACCTCTTTTTAATCATAATATTTAATTATACATTATAATTTTCTACCTCATTTTTTGTGGTTTTTTAAAAAACTGTTTACAATTTTTATTGAATTCACTATACAAAATGTTACGATGATATTATTTGTGTAGATGGAAGGACTTCCAATTCTCACATCCTATGATACTCCTATTTCACAATTTTTTTAAAGAGATATAAAATGCATCCTTTTAGTTTACAAATAAATAATCATGCCATAATCCCACTATGTTCGACCCTAAATGGGTCCACCAAGCTAATCTATGACAAGTCCCATAGGGAATTTCTGATCCCCATATGTTGGAAAAAAGTGATAGGAATCAACAGAGAAACCAATGTGAATGATTTCACCAAGTAATAAAAAAATAAACTAAATAGAAGAAAAATAAAAATGTATCCCAATATATATATATATATATCAATAACCAAAATGAAGAACATTTTTGAAAATAAGAAAAATCAACCAATGAGTAAGAAAAAAACACTGAATCCTGATATCAACAATGCTTCGCATGACCCCGAGGATCACTCTCCAACACCAAAACCAACCATCTCCCACATAAATCTAAACCAAGACGAAACATTCACTATAAGATAATAACATGTGGAAACTACTAGAATTAATATTAAAATGTAGTAGGCATTCCCAATCAATAAATTCCCAGTTATCTCTCTTTAAATTAAAAAGAAACATTGGTCTCACTTTAGAAATACAATTAATAGTTGGTTATGTTTTTTCAAGCATGTTCAACGATTAAAAAAATCATAGTAAATTTTTATTTTTATTACCCAAATCCAAGTTCATTTCGAAGATGCATTCATATACATTTTCAATAAGGAAAGTGATATTATCATTTAAATAATCGGAAGAGATGATATAAAACATTTATGAGTTATTTTTTTTCATTTACATTTGAAAATCAAATCATCCCTTTCCAAATAAGTATGAAACACTTGAGAGCATCACAATAATCACAATATAATTTAATGGAAATAAGCACATACGAGTATCTAACTAATTATGCATCTCAACCATCTATAATAAGTAACCATGTTCTAATAGACATGGGAGAAACATATGATCTTGTGAATAATCTAGAACATATTATACATCACGACTCATCTTAGAAAGTATTCCACATTCGATGACATCAAATACACCGACACGCTCAGCCACACCACACTTGGTACAGACCATGGGGAAAAAATCCAACAGTAATAATAACACATATCCCCCTACTATGGGCCATTATATAGTGCATAACCTAACTATTGAAGCTATTATTCTTAGTAAATTCAATATATATGCTAGGTTATCCTAGTTACGAGTGTAGAGTAGGTGAATCCAACTGATGCTAACCAACCATCCAATAATATGCACATATGTTATAATTCACCAAAAAAGAGTCACTGGAGTCTCCCCAAAGACCAAACTCTTATCATATAACTCATAGGTCACCATGGAGTCCACATTTATTATCTTCCACTATGAACAATGTAAATGGTTCATAAGGATTCCACGGTGTGGACATACCACCCATTCCATATCTATATAATAAGAGAAGATAGTTTGCCAATGAATGTTTTCGTAATAAACATTTTCCACCACTTTGAAAAATGTTTCAAATGGGCCTTATTCTCTTTTGAAAATATATTTTCCAAAGAACCAAATAACATTTTTAAAAGAAGTGAAAACACATCATTTTCCATTTCAAAATAAATTTTCAAATTCTCTTTCAAACATTCTCTTACCAAATTCAAGTCTAATCTATTTCTATAAAAATTACAAATATGTCATTAACCATAGTTACATGGGATCAAATTTATAAAATCCAAATACTCCTTTTCTTTAAAATCACAAAAACTATTAAAACCAATTTTAGGAACCAAATCATCATCACACATGTCATAAATATATTCACAAAGACAAAAAATTAAGCAGACATAATAAAGAACGAGAAAAACTGACTATAAATTAAATTTAACTCTTGGTGTGAAATATTTAACCTAATAAATACATTAATAACATACAAAGAGAGAAACAACGAAACTTCACACCAAAAAATAATTTCATAGATCACATATCACTATTTACAATACAATAAAGGTGAAAAATTAGGAATCCAAAGAAACACAAACTATAAAGGAAAGTGTAAAGGATATCCTACCACTAATCCATGGTGCATTGAAAATTCACACCAAAAATAAAACTATGATGGACACAAGAGACATTATCTATCAAGACAAGTCATAGAAAAAAAAACCGCCAAAAATAAATGAATGGAATCATGAACCCTAGATCCACATGTCCTTGAGAGAAGTGAAACTCAAGATAAAATAAAATAAAGGAGAAGAGTGAGATGAGAGGATAAATTACACGGAGAAATCACACCTAACTCTTTAGGGAATCCATAAATATACACAAAGGGATAATGTAGGAGGCTTGAGGAGCCCAATATGAGGCCCATTAGGGTCTTTTGCACCAAGGGAGAGAAATGGGTAGATTGGGGTTAAAATCTAATAAATATAGAGTAATATTTCATAAATTTTTATATTTTGGAAGCTCGCATGGATTGGCTAGACATTTTACCAAACAATGATCCAACCATGCACCCCTTACTAGACACACCTATGAACCCACATGAGATGGCCTCACAGTTCAAAAACATTGAGCCAACTCAGCCAAACCCCATTATCACGACACAAAAACTCTATGTATTCTTAGCTAATGGTTTTATATACTATACACATTATGTGAGCCATGACTCTACCACTAAAAATATACTTGTGTGGTGTCTTTGACAAAGCCGAATGGTTTTCCAAATCCATTTGGTGATAGTTAAATTAAATATTAAAACTCAAAAACTCAAAATATAAACCCATCATAGAAAAAACATTCAATCCACACTCATGAAAAATATATAAACTGAACTAGGGGTCAGAAATAAAAATTCCAATATAAAAATTATCCCCATATTAATACATTTTTCCCATTTAACTTTGAAAAATATCCTATAAGATCATTCAAACACGAAGGATTTCTATTACCGCATAATCCAACTTCTCAAAACAAAAGTATCAACCACATCCAAAAGGAATTAAGTCATATTTTCCTAAACAAACTACAAAAAGAAACTACTAGTTGAGAAACAATAGGAAAAATAAATCCATAACATCCACAACCATTCCTCATACATGATCATTGAGAGTAATCAAAATCCAAAAGCTCTCTCAAGCCAAAAAGTGCTTCAAATTAAAAAATTTCAAAATAAAGAAACTGTATATGGGACCACCATGTAAAACAAGCTGGAGTTTCAACACTATATGATGGAAAAGACTCCCCACCATAAGAAATAAACTATGATCAACAGCATTAAAATATAAAATAAAGAGACCTATAACGTGTCTCCCCATCCTTAAGAAAAAACTATCTTGAACTGAAAATATTGACCCCCACATGGACCTTTTATCAAAAGATAACTAACCCCACCATAATGGGGTCATCAAAATAAATTCAAGAAATGTTGTGATTGAATTGAGATAACGAAAAAATATAACAAATATTATTCAATTGTCTCCCTTCTTGCGGTGAATCAAATAATATACCATGGTCCTTCACACCCATGGGGATTTTTAACTATGCTTGAGCTTCACGTGGGGGATTATGGCTAGTGCTTGGGTGTTTGAAGAATCACCTTCCTCGCAACCAAAAGATAATAATATCTGATCACAAAGGAAATAATTATAAGATACACAAAGTACACACCACTATTTATAACTGAGAAATAAATACAGTTTCTAATATAAGAACACAATTGCATTAAAACATGAGTTATATAGAGATCCCCAACATCCCATTACATCATAAGAAAAAGGGAACACCACCTGGATAATCGTCCCATCAAAAAGGAACATTCCAAAATAAAGGGACTTTAAATCAAGCGTAAATAACAATCTAATCATATGAACTAGCTCCCCATCTCTTAATAGAAACACCTTGAAAAACTATTCCAAGTGTCTAAGGAACCCACATGCATGATTGGTATACAATACGCTTGTACATGATGAATTATAATGACCCATCTTTCCACAATAATAACACACCATAATATCATGACCATAATAAAATAATGAAGTATCTAGATAAATTTTAATTCAATGACCAACTCCAATAGCTCCGGACACATCCCCACCTATTTATTAGAATTCCCTTCACTGCTTACAAGAACTAAAAAAATGAATGACTACCTCATGAAATCATTCAATCACATGTTCACAACGTACATCTTTCCTTGACAGGTCACCATAAATAGTTAAATTTAACTTCGAAACCTTAGTATGATAGTTAGGATAGAGACTACACTCGAAATACTAAGCCTTATCGGAATCATATCAACATACCATAGATCATTCAAAACTATGTCTAAAATGTGAATATAGAATTCCAAAACTGACATGTCACTGTACTGTAGATATTACTTCTCTGTTCCCTTCTATATCCTCTTCACATCAGAATGATAATGGTGGATAAAGGAATCCTTGAAAACACCCATGTAATATCTTTACGAGTATTGTTCTAAGAGGACATCATCCACCCCAAATAGGGATATCCTTTAAGAAAAATTGTACAAAAATTCACCTTTAATGACATTGGAAACTCAATCAGGCTAATGTTACCTTCAATTCTCGGCATCCAATTTTCTTCATCGAGAGGATTTTCATGACCATAAAAGAGAGTTGTACATAGTTTTCAAAACTAAAGAAATATTACATAATATGATCAACTAGAAGACATGTTAAAGGGGGATCAACTATATTGTCACATTGAAAATAGTTCAGATATTTTTTTGGGAAAACAACTGGTGACAATAAATTCAATAGATAAATAAAAAAAGACCTCAGCATGAGTTCTCAAACTCAAAACACCACATAAAAATTCAAAATCATGGGAAAAAACCATAAAACTATCGATCATTCCAAACAACAAAATTTTTACTCTTGAAAACAGTTTTTAAATGAGAAAAAACTTTGTAGATTTACACACTAAACAATGTTATTCCATGGATTCTCACTCACAAGCACATTGTCATACCACTTTGGGCACTTATCAACCCCTTCTGTACTTGGAACTCATCCACCCACATTGTCATCCAACCACTTTCCACCTATATCAATGTGTGATAGAACCCATGGAAATACCAATGGTCAAAAAACCTCACCATTTTCTCAATAAAAACATTCCACTCATGTTTTAACAATCTCATCCTAATTCAAATTCCAAAAATTTATAATACATTAGAAATGATCACAAACCATATACCAAATTTTTTTATTACATGACACATAAATTCATTTCATAATTTATCATAACTAAATTATATGGATACCATCCGAAAAACAAATTAAATAAATTTCAATCAAAAAAATTTTAGTAACTCAAATAATCAAATATTTTAAAAAAATTATTTCTTCCAAACAAAAAATTCTAGAAAACCCTAGAAATAATTTTAAAAAACTTATACTTTTTGAAGACTTAAATCAAAATAAAACTGAATAAATATTTTACATATTTCTAAAACCAAACTATTTCATTTACAAAAAGTATTTTCCACAATTTCAAAGTGAATGATTTTAAGCAATAATAAGAAAATAAACTAATCAAGAGAAATATAAACAATCATCCCATAATTAATATAAATATCCAAACTAAATATAATTTATACAAATAAAAAAATTCAACAACATCACCACAAATGAAAACTGAAACATGATGACCACAATGCCTTAGTGTGACCCAAAGGGTCACATTCCACAACAAAAACTAAGCATCACACATGAGAATATAAACTGAGCTGAAACCAAAACCACTAGAAAAAAATATGAGGAAACTATATGTTTGAGTATAAAAACTAAGTAGGCATGCATAGAAAATCAATTACAAAAGCACTTACATTATAACAAATGAAAAATAAACTTCATTATTGAAATAAAATATATAAGATTGTATGATATTCCACATGTTTTCTACTTTAAAACCTATCATAGTGATTTTCCCGTTACATTTCTCATGTCAAATTTCCTTTTTACGAAGTGGTAAAATAAAATTTCATGAAGGAAAGTGATTTTTTAATTTTATAAGAGGAACAATATTAGATAAGTCATTTCTATTTAAAAAAAATCAGTAAACATTTCAAACCCAAATATTCACTTTCCAAATAATTATACAACACACGATAGAACCACACCAATCACAATATAAGGGAAATGGAAATAATCACAAAGGATTTTCTAACAAATCATGTATCCCAATAATACATCATAAGTAACCTAGTACTAATAATCGTGGGAGGAACCATGGGGCTCATGAATAATCAAGAATATACTATAGATCTCAACTCACCCCAAAAATCATTCCTCACATGATGAAATAAAATGTTCCCACATCCTTGGCCACACCCCACATTGAAAAAAATGAGGTGCACAATCCCATAAAAATAATAACAAATATCCCCTATTATCGGCCACTGGATAGTGAAAAACCTAACTAGTGAAACAATAATTTTCAGAAAATTCAATAGCTATTCTATATTCACTATGACAAGAGTGTAGAAGAGGGTTATCCAAACAATACCAACCAAGTATCCAATTACATGAACATATATAATAATTCACACAACATACATCATCTGTGTCAACATAAGGACAAAACTATTTCTATATAACACATAATTCACCAAGGAGTGCATATCAAGGATCACCCTTTATATACAATGTAAATGAGTCCCAAGGATTCCATAGTTTGGAAATACCAACCATTAAAAATCAATATAACAAGGAATGATGAGTTTCCAATGAGAGTGATCATAATAAAAATTTTAACTAATATGAAAAAATTGTAAAATGGGAATCAATATCTTTTCCCAAAAACCTATATTTATCAAAGAACTAACTCACATTTTCAAATGATGTGAAATCAAACCATTTTACATCTCAAAATAATTTTTCCAAAATCTCTTTCAAATATTATCATAAACTTTTCGAGAAAATTAATTTATATAACAATTACAAATAGTTCATTTACCACTGTCATGTGTCAAACTCTTCTAAAATGAAAAATAAATTTTTTATATTAAATTCAAAACCACTCTGAAAACTCATTTGAGGATCCCAAATCACTATTCAGAACAAAATAAATATATTCATAATTCCAAAACTTTCTTCATAAATCCAAAAGAAACTAAAAAATCCAACCATTCCTCAAATTTAACACTTGGTGTGAAATATTTATCAATAAAATATAATTATCATATAGTAACGGTTAAACCAATATTTTTCGGACAAAAAAACTATTTAAAATATCACATATCACTATTTAAAATATATGTGATGTTTTAAAATCAATAAACCATTGAATATTAAATTAAAAAGGCAAGTGAATAGGGGAACCACCCTTAAATCCATGGAACATTTACAATGCACACCCAAAATCATATCACGACAGTTCCATGAGGAAAGATCTATCAAGTGGAACCCTAGAAAAACAATATCCCTGCATAAATGAACGGAAACATGTACCCTCATTCAAAATTACTATTATCAAAGAGAAACACATGATAAACTGAATGAAATAGGAAGATAGGGATGAGAGGAGAGTATTTCCTTGAGAAATCCTCCCCCAACTATTTAATAAATCCACCAATCTACATAAATTGATGAAGGATGAGGCTGGAGGAACCAAGGAGAAGGCCCCATAGGGTCAAGTACACTATGGGTGGTATAAACATGCAGATTTGGGTTAAAATCCTGTAAGGGTAGAGTTATTATTTTACAATATTTTAGATCTGGGTAAATCTCACAGTTTTTCCGCATGATTTACCAAACTGTGTGCCAACCCTGGGCCCCTTACTGAACAAAACATGGTCACTGACATGGTATGTCACCATGGATTTCAATGTTAGAGCCAACGGTGCCAAATTCAACAGTCCTGAGACGAAACCTCCTTGCATGCTAACTTAACTACTTTACAAACTGGGTGCAAGTCATGTTACATTCCTCTTCCACCAAAAATTAAGTTTCACTATTTCCTAGAGAATGCCACATGGTTTTCCAAAACCATTCACTAACCATGAAGCTAAATAAAGAGAATC
Source organism: Viscum album (assembly GCA_963277665.1). NCBI lineage: Eukaryota > Viridiplantae > Streptophyta > Magnoliopsida > Santalales > Viscaceae > Viscum > Viscum album. The sequence continues at coordinate 1,579,428,900 of OY728125.1, forward strand.
CAAGTCTTAAAATTTAAATTTTCACAATCAAAACTCGGATCCACACCATGTCAAAAAGATAAACTGGTTCAATGGTCAAAAATAAAAATTCGGGTGTGAAGCATCATTTCCAGCATACATGACCACCTCCTCATATCATCCCCCATCTTCGTCGACCATGGTTATATGGAGTATCAATATGTGAATTTTTCTTTTTCCAATATCATCACATTACTGTGCTCATAGACATATGTCGTCTTGAGTCACATGCATTCCATTTTATAGTGGGGAGATAATACTACACAATAGGAAGATTCCATTATGTTTCTCATTACCATCAATAGTGTGGTTATGACAGGACGAGTCCGAGAAGATTAGTTTGATCTCGTTCATATATTACCAGTCATTGAGTTCCATGATGTCGGTCGATCTGTTGTCGATAGTAGATTAATCATGTCGTAGATAGACCAACACTTCACACATCTAGGTGTTGTTGTCGACAACAACATTGTTCTATGATTTTAACGTGCTTACCTTTTGAGGCTGATCGGTGCACAATATTCTTTGATCACTCCACTACAATTTTACATCTAATTTATTTATCTATAAGGGATGACTTGACCAGGAAGCCTGATATAGATGGTGGTATGCCACTCTCACTTATACATACAGGACACTATGTAGAACATGCCACATCGATAAGATTACAATAATATAATGAATTATTCTTATACAAATGTATATATGGGAGCACATGCCACACTTAACTCCACATAATCATGCATCATTGCCTGCTGATATTGTAGTAGAGTCTCCACATAGACGATGGTGTGTTATTTCATCCATATAATGTATAAATCAATTGTATAAAATTCTGCTAAGAAATATAACTATAAAAATGTTATATATATGTAGATTTATTAACATCTACATTAACATTCATCCATAAATGATGTCCACACCGATATAAATATGATAGAAAACCATCGACTAGATGACATAAGTATTTATTATTTATATAGATAAATATTTATTATTTACAATACATGTCTGTATTTATTAGTTGAATTTAAATTTTTCATAGATTACATGGATTTCAAATACTGATGATATAATACATGGTCTTTGTAATTCCTCGACCCTAGAAGCCTAGAGTCAGTGCATTATTCTAAAACATTGGTATGATTACAAGGAAACAATTCCCGAAATACTGATAAGTTTAGAAATCATGGATAAGAGATTACATACATGAACGTTATGTTATACATTAAAAATAAAATGCACAAAAAATGATCCTATGAAAAACACCATTAATCCCATATCTTAATCCAACTTATCAATCAAAATACACATCATGGAATCTTGGGAAAATAAAAAATAAGAAAGGTGCCAGCTCAGATACTATGTAAGGGTAACTACAGAGTAGAAACATTCATAAATAAGTATGAACATTTAACAAAATGTATAAAACAAAAACAAAAACCTTTTAAACATAAACTTCAGCATAATATGTAAAATATAAATCAAATAATGTTATTTACATATTCACATGGATATTCTACTTGTAGAATAATCCCATGCAATGTCTATATCCAATTTCATAATGATGGAATACATATTTTCTGACTTCATAACCACAAAGTCAAGGACATGTGTGAAGACTAAAAATAAGCTTTTCCAAGGACTTGTCCCAGTACACTAGTTTGTCTCATGAGACCTACCAATTCATTGAGGAGATATAGCGGGCTATACCCTTCACATACTAAGTCACATGCATTCCTCATATAAAAAGGTTTAAACATAACATAAACATTTGTATTAAAACTACGATACGAAATGTAAATACATTATCCAGAAACCATGAATGTTATACAAATAACACATATATAGTCAATCATATCCCAAACCCATCAAAATAATATGTAATATTTTTATCATTATAAATCAACCTCAATCATGAATAATATCTTATAAAGGATTTTGACATATTTGAAAATGTTTAGTAAAAATCAGTGCGAGAAACATCCATTTTTCCTAAAATAATTTTAAAGTCACAGAATTTATAATGGAATTAATTTAAAAGATATATATCAATCAAATTTTATCATACCACTTGAAAACTTATGAATGAAATTAACATTTTAAAACATTCATGTCAATATAAACAAACCCAAAACCATTTTGAACACATGGACATTAATGAATAATATTTAGAAGAACAATTGTTTAAATATTTTAAAATGACGTTTTAAACAAAATTACCTTAAATAGACTCCATTTGAAAACTCTTTTATGAATCATTTACATGGATTATAAATATGTTGTAGAAGATACTTACATAGAAACATACTTGGATAATAAAGAGATTGTGAAATTAACATTTACCTAGCATTTTTCTTTCAGCCATGGGTACATGAAACCTCTTGTATAATGACCATAGTATGTTATTAAAGTATAAAAGAACCATAATTATATTTAATATAACATACATGATTCATTTATGTATTTATACTACCCATTTAATAATGATTTCCTTGATAAATAAACATTTCGGGTAATAATTGGTTTCCATATTATAGATGTCATAACTAGTTATCCTTCATCATATAATTTAGATCATGAATTACATAGGTCCATAATATAACACATGATTTATATATCATATATATTTAGAATATAAATATGTATAATAGATATATATATATATATATAAAATGGAAAACACCATTTATGGAGATGGTAGGTCATACAAATGCATAAATATTATTTTTAATTTCATAAGGTATTGAATGGAAGTAAGTGAGTATGATATATCTAAGTATATATATATATATATTAAGTAGGATTATTATTTCATATATTATAGACTTATTAAAAATATATATTTTTATAATCATTGTGGAATGGGGAATGTGTAAATGAATATCATCGTATCATGGAGACAGTAATCCGTATGTACACACAAGCGGCGATATCATTATATTGATGGTGAAATCATATGTAATTGGATGTAATATCATATATAAAGAATTATTAACATTTTATATTTATTATTTACATTAGTTATAATCATTATTATACCCATACAAGTTATAAAGTCTTTGAATAAAAAACTAAACCACGACATGGAGATGGTAAGCCATACGTACCCTTGAATGTTGACTTTTTCATTTATAGGATGGATAGAATAATGAATATGGTTTTAAAATATTTATAATAAAATCAATTTATTTAGGAGATACTTGAGTTATTATTTTTGTCTGGAAATGTCAATGGAATAGGAAGTGGAAAATGAAAAGAACATGACAGAGGGTTGTGAAATTATTACATCTTCATCGGGTGTTTCCTTTTGAGTAGATCAAAAGGGCTCCCTAGGTTGGCTTTAAGATCAAAGTAAGGACTCTATATTGATGTGAGGGATGTTGAGAGGATATTTTGTTAGAGTTTGGTTGAGCCAAATTGATTTTGAAGAGTGATTTTTTGAGAAGGGGATGTGCCCCTTTATAAGAGAGGTGAGGGTCACTTTAGGAAATTCCTGAAATATTATTTTATAATAAAATAATTGTCAGTTTATAATAGCCCAAAAATGATTTATTTCTACGATAAGGTGTGGATGGGTATAAAACAACTCAACAATTTGGTTTTATACTGGTTTAGGTGACCATATTAACCTTATCAGTTATATTTAACTCTTATTTAAATAGTATATATTTTACCATGTCTTCTTCTATTGTAACACAATATTGTTAATAAACATAATATAAACTTCCAATAGAACCTCAAGTGGTTCATTAAGGACATATATAATGTTATTTAATCCATTTTTTCCAATACTTATATTTTTTGAATATTATAAAATTTAATAATATAATATTTTTTAAAAAACTCATTTAGGTCAATTTTGACACTATTTAGTATTTAGTTTATGTAAAAGACGTCACCACTTTATTAATTCTAAAAAGATAAATAGAATAAATCCAGACATGTCATATTAATATATAAAATTAGTGTATGTCATAAAAACATTTAAATTATATTTATTTTAATATTTATAATACAATTTAGCTGATTCATTCCTTAATAAGTTAAGTACTGCATCATCATTGTGTCATAGACAATTTACATTATATAAGGTATAAAAATTATAAATAAAATACCGTTATGTAATAAATGTCATTATCTTTCTAATAAATATTTATATTATTAATGATAACTTATATTACACCTTTTAAAAATTTATTTACAATAAGATATATGTTTATGTCATTTTTGTCATTAATTTAAATTAATTAATATAATGTTTCATTATCACACTCTTGTAGCTCCATATGGTGCAAAAATATACCAAAGGATGCCCCTGGTCGGACATGTATCAACCAATGAAATATGACTCATGTTAGGGTAATTTAATATTATTATAATAATATTTTTTTACCCTTATTTACAATATTTAACCTTTAACCATGGAAAATAAAATATTTACTAAAGTAAATATTCATAATTCATAAAAATAAATTTTTCCTATTTAAAAAATTTAGATCTCCTAATTCCAAATATGGAATCCATTTTTCCAAATTAAAAATAAAGTGGTAGACATTAATTTAAAATCAATGCATGTTGTCAAAATAAAAGGTGTGTTTTTAAGAAATAATAACTTTAAAAAGATTGACACTTGTTTATATTCAGTTTAATTGTGAAATTATATCCATTGAAATAAATTGTATTAAATGAATAAAGTTTAATCTAATTATAATTAAAACCCATCCAAATTTATAATTTAACACTCTAAATTATTTTTGGATAATTTTTTTAATTAAAATTTATTATTTTTCACTATCCATCAAAATGGGAAAGTTAAAAAAAATGAACCAAAAAATTATCCAAACTAAATTTTTATTTCTTAATTTTGAAGAATAATTTAATTTCATTAAATTGGATATATAAAAGGGTGAAATGTTATATTTTAAAAAGGATCGCCCTTAAAAGGCTATAAAATTTCATTTTTTGGAAAATAAAACTTTTATATTTAAAAATGAATTTGATCTTATATTATCTCTAAGAAATATGTAATATGGATGTTAAAATTATATAGAGTATATAAGATTCAAAATGAGAATATTTATATTCATAACCACTTTTTGAATGGCTAGTTTGGTATGTTGTCGTGCGCTTGAACTTGGTGTTGCGAGTATCGTAAGCTATTGAATTATAATAACGAGATAACGTACAATGAAATATGGGGGTGTTACGTTCTCCCCTTATTTAATAAATTGTATCCTCACAATTTTATATTGTTCTTAAAAAATAAAAGGATAAAAATAGAAAAATACATTTCTGGAAAAACAAAAAACAGAAATTGGGTTAATAAGCATTATTCTTAATAAGGGGGATAGGAAAATGAAATATTCATTACCAAATTAATATCTCAATTAAGAGAAAATTGGAGAAAATTAATGATAAGTAATTTGAGAAAAAAAGAAAAAATTTATAAGGATTGATTGAAGGCATCAACCACAAACTAGTGTAAGATTGTGGGACTCAAAGCCATCAATCAATGGTGATGTAATATATCATCGTTTTTACAATACATAAGTTATTAGGATAACCCATTTTTTATGATCCCTTCCCTAATGTTTTAGAATTAATTTATTCATTTAATAAGAGGAAAAAAATATACTCGATAAGTTGAGTTTCCTCCTTTAACTAATTCCTACCTCGAACTAATCATTCACTCAAAATGATAATGTATTTCAAAAATATTCTATTTATCCTAATGATATAGGGTTCAATAAAATAAATTTATAATTCATTAATCAGGATATTGAAAAATTACATTATACAAACCCAGACATGGCATATTCTAGTGGTATGTTATCCACCTTGGTTGCACTTTAGTTGAGGGTTCAAGTCTTGTGGCATTTTCGGATGCGACAGGTTGTCGCCTGACCTCCGGGTTGTCCTTTTTATGACAATACAAAAATAATCTCAATAAATCATTTATCCATTACAATAGTATCCAATGTCAAACATAATTTATTCTAACATTTAGAATTATCCAAAATACTTCGGTCCAAACAAGCAGTCCCAAATTTAATAGAAAATTGAACACAATGAAGATCCTTTTTTCCATATAATAACATGTGAATACCTTCATCGTATATTTTTTAAAAACGTGGTAGCACCCTGAATTACCATAAAAATTTATTTTTTACATTCGTGCTCCGTTGTTCCTTATAGAATACTAGATATGTTTTTTATATCTAAATTTTTTGAATATTCAAACAATTATTGAATAAAAAACCATTAATATGTTCCAAGGTAGTCAAGAATATCCAATATAATTTATCCAAATAAACCATCAAATATTCCAAAATCAATGCATCATTATCAAGACCATATTTTGATTTAGCTTTACTTTATCCATGTATTTTCCAAAAATATTAACATGAAACTATGTCACTTTACATGGTTTTATAAAATCCCAAATCCTTAATGAAAATTTACTGCAGTACAATCCTTATTTATTTCAATAATTCATATAATCCATACATCGTTGATACAACACTCAAATGAAATAATTCTTTGATAAAAACATAATAAAACTTGACATTTCACTTCCTATTTGGTAGTATCATAACATGATTATTATCCAATAACATCATTCGGGGTATACATTCATGATTTAGACATTGATTCACGTAGTGTCCCAACTCCATACAGATGAAGCATTTTACATTTGAATCCTTTTTCTTACCCTTCCAATCATGTACTTTGTGTTCTTTTTCTCCACACATATAACAAACAAATATTCCCTTAAAACATTTACCATGGTGATTCTATCCACATTTATCACATATGGGAAAATCCTTCATTCCCTATATTCTATTTATCCTTCTTTATTTCTGCCATCCATTTCTTTCTTGATTCCCTTCAAATCCATATGACTCAAAGAATTATTTAAATTTCTTATTAAAACCTGATACTATTTCTTCATATGATTATAATATTTTGGAGACTATTTCCATTTTAAATGTAGGGTTAATACCATAAATGATATGATCCTTATTAATATTTTGATCATGCGAATTGCTGGAATTATCATTCGTTCTGCCAGGATCCATTTCTATACAATGGAATACACTATGTTATATTATGAATCACAATTCATAATTCCAAAAATGTAAAATACCTAATGTAAATAAAAAAGATAATGCAAATAATCTATAATCATAAAAAAATTTCATTGCAGAATTATTTACTCCTAAATTATTCATAATGGATTGTAAGCATATCCCCCTGGTGTATTGTAACCAGGGGTGCAGCAAGGCCCATTATCGTGTACCAAGATATCCCGGTTCAAGCCCGAAACTCCTTTTCAGAGTTTTAAATACTAGTTACATCTATGCCGGAGCCACCTCTACCTGCTCGTATCCAGACATGGTTGTATTTCTAGGAAAATAAACAAAATCTATACATTACCAAAACCCTAAGAAGTTATTCAATACTAATCCTAAAATTCTATCATTGGGTAATGTTCGTTAATAATTGATTATATAAGTATGTTTCCATGGTAGTTTATAAACACCCTCGGATACCAACTATAATGCCTCAACCACAAAATCCTATTGATAGTGCATTATTTTACTACATTGGTATTATTACAAGGAATCTTGTCCTAAAAAACTAATCAATATAATAGTCTTGGAAAATAGATTACATAAATTAATGTTACATTATACATTAAAAAATAAAACACAACATAAATGATCCCTTAGGAACACCGTTAATCTCCAAGAATAACCCTTATTATCAATAATTATACACATCATGGAATCCTAGTAAAATGAATCATAAGAAAGGGGTGATCTCAGATGCTCAATGAAAATAACAATATAGCGGAAAGATTCATAAATAAGAAAAAACATTCAACATAATGTATTAAACAAAAACAAAATCCATTTAAACATAATGTTCATTAAAATATGGAAAATAGAAAACAAATTATTCTATATAATTCATTACGTGGATATTCTACAAACCGAATAATCACATGAAATATCTATATCCAATTTCATAATGATGGAATGCATAATGCCAGACTTCAAAAACACATAGTTGAGGCCTTTTTCATAGACTAAAAATAAGATTTTGTCAAGGCCTTGTGCAAAAAAAACGAGAAGGTCTAATGAGACCTACCTATGCATCGAGGATATTTAGTGGGCTCCATCCATCCCATACTATGTCCAATTTATTCCTTATATGAAAAGGATAATTCATAACATAGACATTATTATTAAAACTAGCAAACGAAATGTAAATAAATTATCCATAAACCATGAATAGTATAAAAATAACACAGCCATAGTAAAAAATCACAAAAACATCAATAAAATATGGAATATATGTATAATAATAAATCTAACTCGATAAGAAATAATATCATGTAAAGTATGTTGACATAGTTGAAAATGTTCAGTAAGAATCTTTATGATAAATATCCCTTTTTAATGAAATTATTTAAAAGTCACCAAATTTATAAAAGAGGGAATTTAAAAGATAGTTTTGAATCAATGTGTCACATACCACTTTGAAACTTTTGAATGTAAACAACATTTTAAAACATTCATGTTAATATAAATAAATCCTTAACACCATTTTGAACACATGGACACTAATTAGAAATGATTAAAAGAATAAATATTTAATATATTTAAAATAATTTTTTAGTTAGAAATTACTTCAAAAATAATCCATTTCAAAACTATTTCATGAAACCTGTACATGTATGATAAATATGTCCCAATAGATACATATGCAAAAACAACATTGGATAATAAAGAGATTTTGAAATCAACCCCTACCTTGCATTTCCTCTGGTAAAGGGTACATTTAACCTCCTCTATAATGAACATAGTATGTTATTAAATCATAAAAACGATATTCATATATATTATATCATACGTGACTCATTTATGACTTTATACATTCAATTTAATAATGATATCCATGTTAAATTAACATTTCGGGTAATAATCACTTTCTTTATCATACATGTTTTAACTTTTTATTCTTCATAGTATCATTTATATCATTATATACCTACATTTAGAAAATTAAACTTGATTTATATATCATATATATTTAAATTATTAATATATATAATAGATAGATATATGAAATGGAAAACATTGTTTATGGAGACGGTAGGCCGTACATACGCATAAATGATGTTTCTGTTTTCATAACATTTGGAATAGAAGTAAGTGAATAAGATATATGAATATACTTGTATATAAATATATATATATATTAAGTTTCATTATTAAGTAATATGTTACATACTTTTTATTAATATATATTTTTATAATCATAATTGAATGGTGAATGTGGAAATGAATCTAATCATGTCGTACAGACTATAATCGGTACATACGCACGAGAGAAAATATCACTATATGGATTGAGAAATCATGTGTAGTTGGATGTTATATATTATATACTGAATCATTAGAATTATTTATTTATTATTTACCTTAATTATACTCATTATTATACACATCCAAATAATGATGTGTTTGAATAACAAACTTCATCACAACGTGGAGATGGTACGCCCTACGTATGCACGTATGGTGACTTTGTCATGCATATGATGTCTAAAATAATGAATATGGTTATAAAATATTTATAATAACATCATAGTATGTATGAGGTAATGGATTTATTATTTTGGTACAGAAAAAACAATGAATGTGGAAGTGGAAGATGAAAATAACTTGAAACTGGGTGGTAAAATTATTACCTCTCTTTCGCATGTTTCCATTTGAGTTGATCAAAAGGGATCATTAGGATCGATTTATGATCAATGTAAGGACACTGAGTTTATTTGAATGATTTTTAGTGTATATTTGGGTAGATTTTGTCTGAGAAAAAATTACTTGGTGGTTTTATTTTGAGAAGAGTGGAAATACCCTTTTAAAAGAAGGGTGAGGGTCACTTTAGGAAAAGCATGAAATATTATTTTATGTTAATATCATTTTTGGTTAATAATGGCTCAAAAATTAATTATTTATAGTATAAGGTTTGGTATGGGTATAAAACCACTCATCCAATAGGTTTTATACAGGTTTAGGTGACCATATTAATCTTATCTTCTAGAGTTAACTCTTAGTTATTTATTTTATCTTTTTTACTCTGTCTTCTAGTTTTGTTACACTATATGATTAATAAAATTACTCTAAACCTACAATTGAACCCCAAGTGGTATATTAATGACATATAGAATATTATTTAATACCTTTTTCTTATCCTTATATTTTTATAATTATTATATAATTTAATAATATAATATTTTTTTAAAAAACTCATTTGTGTCATTTTTTACAATATTTAGTAATTGGTTTATGTGATATTCATCAAAACATGATTACATTTAAAAAGAAACATTAAATAAATCTGAGAATGTCATATTCCCCTAGAAAATTATTGTATCTCATAAAAACGTTGAAATTATAATTATTTTAATATTTATACTTCCATTTATTTGATTCTTCCATTAATAAGGTCATTATTGCATCATCATTGTGTCATAAATAAATTAAATTATTTAATCTCTAAAAATAATAAATAAAATACCATTATTTTATTAATATTTTTATCATCATAATAAATATTTATATTCTATATTTTAACTTATATAACACCTAAAAAAATTGTTTTACTAAATGATATAGGTTTATGTCATTTTTGTCATTACTTTTAATTAATTAATATAGAGTGTCATTATCACTCTCATGTGGATCCATGTGGTCCAAAAATCGACCCAATATCTCCCATATTCATACATGTATTGACCAATAGGATATTGACACATGTTATGATAATTTAATATTATTATAAATATATTTGTTTACCCTTATTTACCAGATTTACCATTTAACAATGATAAATAAAAAATTTACTGAAGTAAATATTAATAATGTCGAAAAATAAAAGATACTTATTTACGCAATTTGGACCACCTGATTTCAAATATGGAATCCATTCTTGAAAATTCAAAAAAAAATTGGCAAAAAATAATGTTAAATTAATTCTCGTTGTCGAAAGAAAAAGCATGGTTTTATGAAATAATAACTATCAAAAGATTGACAATTTTTTATGTCCAGTTTAAATATGAGATTACATCCATTGTCCCAAATTATATTTTATGATAAATATATAATAGAATTATACTTATAAAGCTTTAAAATATTTAATTTAACACTCTAATTTATTTCGATTAAAATGTTCTTTTAATTAAAATTTAGTATTTTCACTATCCATCTAAATAAGAAAGTTATCAAAAATGTACCAAAAAATTATCCAAACTAAATTTTTAGGTCCCATTTATAAGTAATAATATAGTTTCGTTAAATTTAATATATAAAAGTGTATAATATATTTTTTAAAGGTTCTCTATTACAAGTTGATAATTTTTCATTTTTTGGAAAATACTTTTTTATCTGAAAAAAATAAATTTGTTATTAAATTATTTCTAAGAAATACATAATATGGATGTTAAAATTATAAAAATTGCATATGTTTCAAAATGCATTCAATAATACTTTTAAAATCTTCTTCAATGTCATGTTTGGTAAGTTTTGGAGAGTTCGAACTCGGTGTTTTGTGTATCGTAAGCTATTGAATTGCATTAATGAGATAATGTACTATGAAATAATGGGGTTTTATAGTCTTCAACAGTATTAGATGGATATTCTTGGTATCAAATACTACATTGTTATTTTTATTCATTTTTATATTGTTGAGGGTCATTGGAATGATAGGGTTATGAGGAAGTTTAGATTCCTTCAACCAATTCCTGACCTACCCAGTCAGTTACATTCACATTATTCCCTAAAGATATCCGGGATGAAAGACTTTCATTGGAGGAGGTATCCCCTAGGATATATTTATCTATGTAAGAGATAACACATGTCTCTATTACAAGTCGCAGGGACAGTATGTATGAATTTATCCAATCATCTGGATTATGCACCTTGGTTCTGCAACACCACAGTCAGATTTCATTCACAAAACTGACAGGCTTTCATGTATATGTAATCATTATTCCATCAATTATAGAAAATATTTTCGAATATAAATTAAAGGCAAAATTTTATTTCACTCGATGCTCATATCCCAGATCTCCTCCACGTCTATTATCCTGTAAATGGATTATCATTTTACCAGGATTATTTTCATATAGCTATGACAGATTTAATTTCTTCCATGGATGAGATTTATCATTGTATTTTATTATCAACTTCACATGATGTCGAGGTTATTGAGCGTGATATAGATGTACCCATGGGTGACAACCCTGTTTTGGAAGCTGATGTTTTACAGTAAAATGGTGTTCATCTTTGTAACACCCCAGGTAAATAAAGAATATGAAATTTTTATATTTATCCATATTTGTGAATAAAATAATAATATTACTTTAAAGGGGACGCAATGATCGATGGCGTACCCAATACGCAACAACGAGTTTCTTGGGAATCTTACGTTGCACTCTAATAATAAAATAATATTATTTCAAATGGTAGTTAACGCCTAGCCGTTGTAATGGAGGGAATGAAGAGAACTAACTAATATATGATTATATATGTTTTTCAAATATTTTTACTCTTATAAATAAATGTTAGAGGATTAAAAATGCGAATGAATCCAATTTTAAGCGTAAACATTCTAATATTCATTAAAAGGACTATAAACCGCCTTTTGATGGAGAACCTCTTTTAAATCAACTTTTTGACAATATTATGTGTTATATTAGAAAAAATAAAAATCTTCTTTAGAATCGGGACATCAAAATTTACTTTGTGTAAATTTTTCTTATTTTTCTGATAAAGATCATTTTTAATGAATAGTGAAAAATGTTGTATTTTAATTCAAAACCACGTTTTAATCTAATTTATTTATATTATTAGATGATATTTTCAATTGGTTTTAATGTTCAATTAGAATATATTTTAACCATTTAATCCAATTTTGGTCATTGGAATTAATTTCACTTTGAAATCGGACTTAAACTAGTGTCAATCTTTTGATACTTATTGTTTCATAAAAATAGGCTGTTTGCTCTCACAGCAGGAATTAATTATTAAATTAATTAATGCAACTTATATGTTTTGAATTTTTTTAAAATAGACTTAATTTTTGAATTGGGAATATCAAATATAGCTTAGGGTGATGTTTTGGTATTTTTTTGAAGAACTTCAATTTTTGATGAATAGTGAAACCACTAAGTGGTTACTAAAGAAAATGATTTTTCATTTAAATGAATCTTTTCCACCTCTGTGTTTTTAATATCAAAAATCCGACTTGCATGCGTTTCATTAGGAAGTAAAATGTGGTTCAATGGGATGAAAATAATTTTTTGGTGAATAGTGACTTTTATGTTCTTAATCGCGATTAGAAGTAATTAGTTAATTTAAGGTAAAAATAATGTTTTAATAATGTGAAATGACCTAGACACATGTCCTACCCTCATTGTATGTGTAAATTCCGACCAATACAATACATTGGTCAACCTGGGGACCCCATGGAGCCACATTGGTTGGAAAATGACATAAATAACTTTTTATTTAAAGTTAAAATAAAAATGTCACAACCATGAGATGTTTCACTAAAACAATTTTTAAATGGGGTTATACAAGTCATATTTTTTACTATAAATATTAATTAGAAATATAAAAATATTTCCTACATCATGATATTTTTTTTATAATTTTTAGAAATTATATAAATTAAATTATCTATGACATAATGATGATGCAGCGATTACCTCATTATTTAACGATTTAAATAAAATGAAAATATAATGTAAAAACTAAAACCTAAAATTGTAAAAAACCTATTGGATGGGTCTATATAGAAACATTATCACCTTATCCTTTAATTATATCAATTTGGGACATTTTAAATCCGAAACGCATTTTCAAATAAAGTAACATTTTTTTACTTTCCAAGAGTGCCCCTCCTCTCCTCTAATAAAAGGCCCCCACATCTACATCCTTACCGACACTTCCAAAGCCTTTGGCTCGGCCACACACTTCTCATTTTTCCTCTACACACCCCTCTCTTACTCCTAGAATCCTCACTTTGGGCAGAAGTCTTTACAAGGAAGCCATTGAGCTCAAATAAAAAAGAGTTACCCGATTTTAAGGTAATGTCTTCACTTGTGTTCTTTTGTTTAATTTTGCTTCTACAACCCCCAAAACACATTTTATTCATTTATTTTGAAACAACTCCAGTATGTTAAATATAATAGGATGTTGTTATAATAATCATTCGAACTACACTTACACAGACCTACATAAAATGGTTAAAGAACATACTGTTTCTGTGGATGGTGAATTTATGCCTCATGAAATGATGATTGTTCAACACTCATATAACACCTTAAAAGGTGGCCATTAAGATGTCACTATATTTATATATGATATATAATAACTTTATGTTTTACTTATGAATCTGTATTTTTCTTTTGTGTCATACCTTTATGATTTCCATTGTGGGTAAACACGATAATTTCATTTTAGGAAGTGCAGACTACGGCCCCCTCAAAGTGATTTGATTCGTTAATGCCATATGTCGGATGTATAAAGGATGTATTTAAAGTAATTATATATGATTTATGTTACATATAAATGATTAATATAATTCTGGAATTAAAATATACATACCTTTCATTTATTTTTAATTCCATTAATATGACATAGAAATGAAAGTAGCGTTCATGCGTACGTACGGCTTACCGTCTCCATGAACGGTGCATTTCATTTCTTACCTCTAAATGATTATGTAATATTATAAATACATGTGTATTTGGGATAAATATGATAAATATGATATATATTATATCCAAATCATGAATATCATTCTGGATATAATGAAACATTGACCACACGAACAACATGTAATTGTAAGAAGTCCACTTTCGACTAAAGAACCAAATATCGACAAAACAATCATTATTAACTTAAATGATTACATAATGTTTATAACATGGAAATAAGTGATATCAAAGGAATAATTAACATGAAAACGGTTCTTAAGCAAGTAGAAATTAACTCATATTTATTATTCAGGATGTTAAAGAATGATCGAGTCAAAATCGACCCAAGGTAAGGGATCTTACACCTCTCTTTCTTTTTAAGTAAACTCTTTTATGTCATTCCTTTTAAGCTCATATTTCTTGTGATTGGGTTGTTCTTTTATATTTTTATTACTGTAATTTTTATGTTAATATGATGAGAGACCCTATTCTCTCCCATCAATCCATTTTGGAAGTTTTGAGTGGCGTCGTTAGGCTGCCGAATTTTCGTAAGAGATCTAACCTCTCTCTTTCTTTTTAAGTACTCTCCTTTATGTAACTTCTTTTAAGCTACTCTTTGTTATGATGGGGGATGTTATTTTATTTCCCTCTTGCTGTAAATTTTATTGTAATATGATGAGAGACCCTATTTTATCTCATTAATCTATTTTTATAAGTTTTAATTGGCGCTGTTAGACTGCCGAGTTTGCGTAATGTATTTTTCATCTCACTTTATTTCCCATGAAGTTTATGCTACATTTTCCAAAATTTCGATTGAGTGGTGTATGTACTGCTAATTATTTTAGTCATTGTGTAATATACTTTCATTTATGATTATATACATCAATGTTGTATTTTCCTTCTTTCACATGTGTATGTTTCGAAAGATACCCATGTCGGTAAGGGAACCTTTCACCCTCCTATTTATAAAAGACTTCTTTTGTTATGTCATTTAATTCAAATAACATTATGTTGGGATATGTTCTTATATATCCTTAGTTATTTAAATTTTATGTCCATGTGATGAGATACCATTTTTATCTGTCATCAACTGATTTTCTGAATTTTGTAGTAACGTCGTTAGGCTATCAAATTTTTGAAAGGGAACTAATTAACTCAGTTTGATTCTTTGGGATAATCTTGTAATCCTTGAATATGTTGATCTATGAATATGTGTGAATAACCTATGATTGTTTTATACTTATTATCCACTTATATTTGGTGTATTATTTTTTCACTCATAATTATGTAATTGATTTATTTTTAATCCAAGGATACCGTCTTTGTATGGGACTTCGTATCAATCTCCTTTCACTGAGGCATATTTTGTTTTATACACATCCTTCTTTTATACGGTGTATAAACCCCTTTGACTTTTATGTTTATCTGAAAGGAATATTTTGTATACAAATCGTTTTACTAAACGACAAAAGGGAATGTTTTTGTCGTACGTATGCGGCGACAACGACTTCTCTGCCACCGTGACCATTATTTGAGTTTTGGCTTCCTCTACAAGCCATACCTTTTTTTAAAAGAAAAATAAATATCATGTTCTACTTTTCTTTTATTTTGGTATTGAAAATGGTTTTCATAAAGTTTTTATATCAATGTGTTATATTGATATCTTGTGATTGAATAGTGGAAATGTTATTTTCCTTTATGCATGTTTTATGTGATACGATTATGTTATGGTTCATGGGAATTATTATGAAGATGGGTGGTTCCATGATAAACTAAGGTAGGGTGACCTGATATAGCTCTCCAATGCATTGTGTAACTCGAAGGGGTTAAACGTTAAGGTTTCTCCGAATAGATTTTGGGAATATACTTTGATGGGTATTCCAAACGTAACCAAGAGGGTTACTCCCTACGTAAGAATGTTATGAATGCCTCATGTTAACTTTATGTCTTATGAAATCTATGATTTATTCATGATTTTATGAGGTATGTTAAAGTGCTTATGTTTTATAGGTAACGTTTGATTTCATTCTTATGTATACATGTACTCATGTTTCCTTTCCTTATTTTTATATCCCTTACTGAGCTTTTTATGCTCATCTCATGTTTTTGAAATGCTTTTCACAGGTCAAGGTAAGGGTACATGATATGATGATAGTGTCAAGGAATTGTCAAGAAAGAATACATGTTTTATTTTAAATATGTTTCCATTGATGGGAAGAATGAATACTATCTTTTATGTAACAACTTTGTTTAAATGTGGAATGTAATGCATGTTTTATGATCTAATTATCTAAAACACTAAACCTAAAAAGATCCTCAATGTGTAATCATGTAATAACTCAAGATTAAGTAAGGTTTAAGGCTAGGGCCTTATAGTTGGTATCAAAGGTCGGTTTATATAACTTTATAGGTTAGCGTATTCTCTAAGCACAAGTTACATTACCATAATGGTTAGGATTTCAGAAAGAGTCCTAGTTTTAGATAAAGTGAATGAGTAAGTATATCTTAGTGTTTACCTTCCTCATTAGTACATGATGATTTTGTTGATATACTCACACTGAAATTTCTGTTGTTAGTGAATGGATGGATCTAGCAGGCAACAAAGAGACAGCATGTTTGAAGGAATCTGTGGTGGTTCTCTGATTAAGATAGTAGATAAAATGGGGGATTCAATGAGGAAACTCGTGGTTGTTCTAAACCAACTATAAAGAATTCATGATCAACCACTTGAACCCTGGTATGATCTGTAATTAATCATGTACGAGATGACCAATCGATGTGGATGTTCCGGTAATAATTATAAAGGTAACCATTGGAGTTTATATGATCCTTATTTTTGAGGTAATTATGGGTTATTATATGTTATGATGGAAAATTAAAGGCATGAGATAAACTTGAGGTTAAAATATGTTATGATCATTTTTAAAGATATTATCTTGTTTTGGGGAATGTTTTATGAATTATATAGTTTTGGAAAAAGGGCAACACGCAGGCCGTGTGACAACCCGTCACGTCGGACAAAGCTGCGGGAATCGAACCCACAAACAAAGTGCGACTGGTATTTATCACCAACCACTATACAACGTAATGTCCCTGGTTAGTTTGACTAATTCTTTTTAGTTAGATGATTTTTGGAATCAAGAGTAAGTTTATTTTGGGTTATCTATGGAAATTATTAAACTATCATAGAGGATATGTGATTAGGTTATTTACTTTTCAATATGAGAATTTAAGAGCAACTGATGTTATTTGGAGATAAAATTTAATTTGTACCTTGGAAGACTATGTGACTAAATCCTTCAAATATTTGGGTTTCAATCTTAGTTTGGTTAACTTTGAAGAATATTCTGGACAAATTGTTCATCAAATGGTCCTCGTTGAACTTTGGGTTTTGCTGGACAAATTTTGGAGATTAAGAATAGATTTTCTTTTTATAAAGGGTTATCCTTTTCTGGATTATCTGATCTTGTATTAACCATTTTTATTTTGGTTTTGGTTAAAGTCTAAAGACATGGGAAGAATATCGTTCTCTTTTTTGGATTAGGTGATTCTATAGAAGTTTATTATAGTGAACAAGTCTTCCTAAATTCTTGTCTTTTGGAGAAAATATGAGTTTGTGTAAGAAATATAATAATAGTTGAAAGTCAACATGATAAGTAATTATGTTTCCTTTTGAATAAATTCCTCAATAAAAAAACAAAAAAAAATTCTATTAACTTTTCCTACTGGGGAATCGAATACCATTTAACCCATCACAATTTTGTGATTTTCTTGTGGTTAACTTTCTCCTAAACATGTTTTCTATCACTCTCCCTCAGAACATGACCCTATGTTTTCTCCTCCATGTCCATGTTATCCAACATGGAATCCTAGTATGTGTTAACTCAGGTGACCTATGTACTTCTCATTCTTTATTTTAATGTGATTGTTTTACCGACTCTTGTTTCGATGTGGGACTTTCAAGGATGTTTCCGAGCCCAATTTTAAAATTGCGAGGACGCAATTCGCCAAAGGGGGGAAGGATGTAACACCCCAGGTAAATAAAGAATATTAAATTATTATATTTATCCATATTTGTGAATAAAATATTAATAATAATTTAAATGGGACGCTATGCTCGATGGCGTACCCAATACGCAACAACGAGTTTCTTATTAATCCTATGTTGCACTATAATAATAAATTATTATTATTTTAAATTGTAGTTAACGCCTAGCCGTTGTAATAGCGGGAATGAACAGAACTAACTACAAAATGATTATATATTTTTTTCAAATATTTTTACTCTTTACAATAAATGTTATAGGATTAAAAATGCGAATGAATCCAATTTTATGCATAAACATTCTAATATTCATTAAAAGGTCGATTAGCCGCATTTTGATGGAGAACCTATTTTAAATAAACTTTTTGACAATATAATGTGTTATATTGGAAAAAATTAAATTCTTATTTAGAATTGGGACATCAAAATTTACTTTGTGTAAATGTTTGGTATTTTTCCGATAAAGTTCATTTTTTAATGAATAGTGAAAAATGTTGTATTTTATTTCAAAACAAAATTTTAATCTAATTTATTTATATGATTAGATTATAATTTGAATTTGTTTTAATGATAACTAAGAATATATTTTTACCATTTAATCCAATTTTGGTCATTGAAATTAATTTCACATTGAAATCGGACTTAAACTAGTGTCAATCTTTTGATACTTATTGTTTCATAAAAACACGCCATTTTCTCTGACAGCGGGAATTAATTATTAAATTAATTAATGCAACTTATAAGTTTTTAATTTTGTAAAATAGACTTCATTTTCTAATTCGGAATATCAAATATAGCTTAGGGTGATGTTTTGTTATTTTTCTGAAGAACTTCAATTTTAGATGAATAGTGAAACCACTAAGTGGTAGTTAAAGAAACTGATTTTTCGTTTAAATGAATCTTTTCCACCTCTGTGTTTTTAATTTCAAAAATCCTACATACATGGTTGTTATTAGGATGTAAAATGTGGTTCAATGGTATTAAAATAATTCTTTGGTGAATAGTAACTTTTATGTTCTTAATCGTGATTTGAGGTAATTAGTGTAATTTAAGGTAAAATTAATGTTTTAATAATGTGAAATGACCTAGACACATGTCCTACCCTCATTTTATGTGTCATGGCCGACCAAGAAAATCCATGGGTCAACTTGGGGACCCCATGTAGCTACTTTGGTTGGAAAATGACATAAATAACTTTTTATTTAATGTTAAAATAAAAATGTCACAAGCATGAGATGTTTCACTAAAACAACTTTTAAATGGGGTTATACAAGTAATATTTTTGACTATTAATTTTCATTAGAACGCTAAAAAGATTTCCTACATCATGATATATTTTTATAATTTTTAGACATTAAATAAATTAAATTATTTATGACATCATGATGATGTAGCGATTACCTCATTATTTAACGATTTAAATAAAATGAAAAGATAATGTAAAAACTAAAACCTACACGTGTCAAAAACCTATTGGATGGGTATATTTTGAACCCATATCACCTTAAACTATAATTATATCAATGTGGGCCTTTTAAATCCGAAGCTCGTTTTCAAATAAAGTAACATTTCTTTACTTTCCAAGAGTGCCCCTCCTCTCCTCTTATATAAGGCCCCCACCTCTAACTCCTTACCCACACATACAAAGCCTTTGGCTCGGCCAAACCCTGCTCATTTTGCCTCTCCACATCCCTCTCTTACTCCTGGAAGCCTCACATTGGGAATAAGTCTTCCCATGGATGCCTTTGAGCTCAAATCAAAAATAGTTACCTGATTTTATGGTAATGTCTTGACTTGTGTTCTTTTGTTTCATTTTGCTTCCCGAACCCCCTAAAATATTTTTATTCATTTCTTTTGTAACAAATCCAGTATCTCCAATATACTAAGATGTTGTTATAAGAATCATTCTAGCTACACTTACACACACCTACATCAAATGGTTAAAGAACATACTGTTTTGTGGATGGCGAATTTCAACCTCACGAAACGATGATTGTTCAACACTCATATAACACCTTTAAAGGTTTCCATTAAGATGTTACTATATTTATATAAGATATAAGATATGTTTATGTTTTACTTAATCTTAATTTTTTTTGGCTTACCTTTATAGTTTCCATTGTGGGTAAACACGATAATTTAATTTTAGGAAGTGCGGACTACCGCCCCCTCAATGTGATTTCATTCGTTAATGCCATATGTGGGATGTATAAAGGATGTATTTAATGTTATTATATATGATGTATGTTACATATAAATTATGAATATAATTATGGAATTAAAATATAAATACCTATCATTTAGTTTTAATTACATTAATATGACATAGAAATGAAAGTAGCGTTCATGCGTATGTACGGCTTACCGTCTCCATGAACGGTGCATTTCATTTCTTACCTCTAAATGATTATGTAATATTATAAATACATGTATATTCTATATATATATGATATATATGATATCCAAATCATGAATATCATTCTGGATGTAATGAACCTTTGACCACATGAAAAACATGTAATTGTACGAAGTCCACATTCAACTTAAGAACCAAATATCGAAAAAACAAACATTATGAACTTAAATGATTACATAATGTTTATAACATGGAAATAAGTGATATAAAAGGAATTATGAACTTGAAAAAGGTTCTTAAGCAATTATAAAATAACTCAAGTTTATTATTCCTGACGTTAAAGAATGATCGAGTCAATTCGGACCCGAGGTAAGGGATCCTATTTCTCTCTTTCTTTTGAAGTACACTCTTTTATGTCATTCCTTTTAAGCTCGTATTACTTGTGATTGGGATGTTATTTTATATTGATCATACTGTAATTTTATATGTTCATATGATGAGAGATCCTATTATCTCTCATCAATCCATTTTAGAAGTTTTGAGTGGCGTCGTTAGGCTGCCGAATTTTCGTAAGAGATCTAACCTCTCTCTTTCTTTTTATGTACTCTCCTTTATGTCACTTCTTTTGAGCTACTATTTGTTATCATTGGGGATGTTATTTTATATCCCTATTGTTGTAAATATTTGTTTAATATGATTAGAGACCCTATTTGATCTTATCAATACATTTTTGTATGTTTTATGTGGCGCTGTTAGGATGCCGAGTTTTCGTAAAGGATTTTTCATCTCACTTTTATTCCCGTGAGATTTATGCTACATTTTCCACAATTTCCATTGAGTGGTGTATTTACTGCCCATTATTTTACTCATTGTGTATTATAATTTCATTTATGAGTATTTAAATCAATGTTATATTGTCTTTATTTCATGGGGTGTATGATTCGAAAGATACCCATGTTGGTAACGGAACCTTTCACCCTCCTCTTTTTAAAAGACTTCTTTTGTTATGACTTTTAATTCACATAAAATTATGTTGGGATATGTTCTTCTATATCCTTAGTGATTTAAATTTTATGTCCAACTGATGAGATACCCTTTTATCTCTCATCAACTCATTTTCTGAATTTTGTAGTGACGCCATTAGGCTGTCAAATTTTTGCAAGGGAACTTCTTAACCAAATTTTGATTCTTTGGGATATGCTTGTACTCCTTGAATATGTCGTTATATGAATATGTGTGAACAAGCAATGATTGTTTTACATTTAATATCCACTTATATTTGGTGTATTAATTTGTCAAACATAATTATGTAATTGATTTATCCTTAATCCAAGGATACCGTCTTTGTATGGGACTTCGTCTCAATCTCCTTTCACTGAGGCATATTTTGTTTTATACATAACCTTGTTTTATACGGTGTATAAACCACTTTGACTTTTACGCTTATTCGAATGGAATATTTTTTATACAAAGCGTTTTACTAAATGACAAAAGGGAATGTTTTTGTCGTACGTCTGCGGCGACAACGACTTCTCCGCCGCCGTGACCATTATTTGAGTTTCGGCTTCCTCTACAAGCCATAACTTTTTTTAAAAGAAAAATAAATACCATGTTTTACTTTTCTATTATTTTGGTATTGAAAATTGTTTTCATAATGTTTTTATATAAATGTGTTGTATTGATATATTGTGATTGAAAAGTGGAAATGTTATGTTTCCTTTATGCATCTTTTATGTGATACGATTATGTTATGGTTCTTGGGCATTATTATGAAGATGGGTGGTTTCGTGATAAACTAAGGGCGGGTGAGCTTGATATAGATCTCCGATGTATTGGGTAATGCGAAGGGGTTAAACTTTAAGGTTTCTCCGAAGCAATTTAGGGAATATACTGTGATGGGTATTCCAAACGTAACAAAGAGGGTTACTCCCTACGTAAGAATGTTATGAATGCCTCAAGTTACCTTTATGTCTTATGATTTCTATTATTTATTCATGATTTTATGAGGTATGTTAAAGTTATTATGGTTTATGGGTAAATTATGATTTCATTCTTATGTAAACTTGTACTCATGTCTCCTTTCCATATTTTTATATCCCTTACTGAGCTTTTTATGCTCATCCCATGTTTTTGAAATGATTTTCATAGGTCAAGGGAAGGGTGCATGATATGATGATAGTATCAAGGAAGTGTCAAGAAAGAATACATGTTTTATTTTAAATGTGTTTCCATTGATGGGAAAAATGAATACTATCTTTTATGTAACCACTTTGTCTAAATGTGGAATGTAATGCATGTTTTATGATCTAATTCTCTAAAACTCTAAACCTGAAAAGATCCTCAATGTGTAATATTGTAATAACTCAAGATTAGGTAAGGTTTAAGGCTGGGGCCTTATAATATTGATCACCAAGATCCTTATTTAGATTCATAGTCACATTTAGTGGAACAAATTGATTTGAAGGGATATAGTAGGATACATTAGTAGACTCATCTATGAAGAAATCCACCACAAAAAAACAATATTGTTCATATGTTGGTGAATTTTATAGTTAGTATCACCTATACTTAGAGGTAGGACATGGTACAGAGGGAAAAAATATACATCTAAAACTTTTCATTGATGTTGATGTGGTGGTTGGTGCTGATGATGTTATACATGAGAAGCCTATGCCAGAGTAGAAACATAGATAGACATGACAGGAATTCCTTTTATATACTCTTGGTTGGAGCACAAAGTATTATTCATGTCGTTAACATAGATTAGTTTGATATTACATTGATTATAGATGTTGTATTGTTTTGAAATTATTATTAATACATTATTTAAAAAATTTCAAATATATTACATTGTGTTCGATTAATCAAATAATTGACATAATTGTAAATTCATATAAAAAAATTTCAACATCCTAAAAATATGGTAATTAATAACTACATTGGTAATATTAATAATTACTATTTTATATTTATAATAATACTTTATATTATTATCAATATATGTATAATAAATAATGTTCTTAAATTTATTATTAAATAATAATTATATTGATTATTTTGATTTAAATAGATTTTATTACTATTTAATAATTAATTAAAGATCCTTATTTATTATATGTAATAATGATTATAATACGATGTCTCAATATAACAAATAAACTGATAAATATTATCATTAAATAATAGTAATATCATTAAAATTGATTATATATTAATAGAATTTTCATAAATATTCATAAATATCTATAAATATTAGTATATTTTACTTAATGTAAATAATTATTAATAAATATTAATATTTACTTTTATATAACAATATTTATGAATATTTATTTAATGTATATCTATTATTCATGAATATTTAATAATAATTAATATCATTTATTATTATTTATTTAAAATTATTTAATATTTTAGGTACATTTATCTATATTTATTATTATTTAATTAAAATTTATATTCTTAATAAGAAGGTTTCACCCGCGATCTGTTCGAAAAAAGGATTATAATATATGAATCTTTAAATAATATTTATTTTTATTTCACTGATATTTATTTGTATTCATGAATATTTATAAATATTTACTTAATGTTAATTAATTTTTAATTAATATTTATAAATATTTATAAAATTTGAAAAAAAACTGATACTTATTAGGAATTTTTTTTGTATTTTTCAAATATTCGATTATGTAATTAATATATATTAATATTTCATTATGTTTATTTAAATTTAATAAATATTAATGAGTTTTTAATTAATATTTATTTATATTTAATTAGAATTTGTATATCTTGATGATTGTTTTTATTAAAAAAATGGGAGGAAGCATGAATGGTGTTCACACATCCTTTAGGAAATCCACAAAAGAAGTGTGAACTACGTTCACACTTTCTTGTCAGTGGAAAATCATGAACGCTATTCACACTTCTCCAGAACCATTTTTTAAAATACCAGGAATCTTGACCCATTTGAAAAATACAATAACCCGTTAAAAACATTTGCCAAATTTTATTACATTCTCTAAAATGGAAACAAAATCCTAGTCTACCATTTTGGGAAACCATATTCATGTTATGATGAAGGGTGAGCACCCTCTCAAAAGGTGCCTCCAATGAAATTTTTTTGAACATGGTGCCTAAAAATGAGGCACCTTCTTGAAACAGATTATATGTAAGGTGATTTTAAAAAAATCACCTACCCACAACCTTCTTTTTTACGTTTTTTTAGAACTATATTGTATATATATATATACATATAATTAAACAAATGAATCAATTAAATTTTATTTAATTATTTTTAAATAAATCTATGGATAATGTAATTAATAATAAAAATATAATTATTAATCATTTATCATATTGAATATAAAATATGCAATTGATAATATATTAAATATGATATTTTATTTTTTTACCAATAATTAAATATATATTCAATATTAATTATTTTATTTATATATTTGTGAATAATTTTTATTATTATAATAATTTTTGATTACCCTTATTTACCAGATTCACAATTTAATAATGGTAAATAAAATATTTACTGATGTAAATATTAATAAGGTCTAAAAATAAATGTTACTTATTTACCCAATTTGGACAACCTCATTTCAAATATGGAATCCATATTTCCAAATTCGAAGCACAAAAGTGGAAAAAATAAATGTAAAAATAATTCTCGTTGTCAAATGAAAAAGAATGTTTTTAAGAAATAATAACTATAAAAAAAAGACAATTGTTTATGTCCATTTTAAATCTGAAATTACGTCCAATTACCTGAATTATATTAAATGGTAAAAATATAATCTAATTATGCTTAAAAACCATTCAAATATTTAATTTAACACTATAAATTATTTTGATTAAAAAAATTAATTAAAATTTTGTGTTTTCACTATTCAGTGAAATAATAAAGCTATCAAAAATGTTCCAAAAAATTATCCAAACACATTTTTTATTTCCCATTTCTAAATAATAATTTAATTTCATTAAATTGAATATATAAAAGTGCATAATATTTTTTTTAAATGGTTCTCCATTACAACGTGGTAAAACTGCATTTTTTTGAAAATACTTTTTTATTTGAAAAAAAAATTGTTCTTATAATATTTATAGGAAACTCATAATATGAATGTTAAAATTATATAAATTATATAAGATTTAAAATTCCTTCAATACTATTTTTAACTTATTTTTAAAGGGCTAGTATGGTATGTTGTGGTGTGCTCGATCTCGGTGTGGTGTGTAGCGTAAGCTATTTAATTACATTAATGAGATAATGTAATGTGAAATCATGGGGTGTTATAGTCTTCCATAGTATTAGATGGAGATTCATGGTATCGAATACTACATTGTTCTTTTTTTCATTTTTATATTGTCAAGGGACATCAGAATGATCGAGTTATGAGGCAGTTTAGATTCCTTCAACCAATTCCTTACCGACCAAGTCAGTTACATTCACTTTATTCCATAATGATATCTGGGATGCAAGACTTTGATTTGAGGAGGTATCATCTAGGCTATATTGATATATGGGAGAGATGACACATGTCTCTATTACAAGGGGTAGGGACAATAGGTATGCATTTATTCGATCAGCTGGATTATGCCCCTTAGTAATGCAACAACCTAGGCAGATTTCATTCACAACACTAACATGGATTTCAGGAATAGGAAATCATTATTCCTTCAATTTTTGTACATATTTTTTTAATATAAATTAATAGAATATTTTTATTTCTCATGATTATCATATCCAAGATATCCTCCACATATCTTCTCTGGTATAGGGATTTGAATTTTACCAGGATTATTTTCATAGAGCTATGATAGATTTCATTTCATCCCTAGATGAGATTTATCATGGGATTTTATTTTCAACATCACATCATGTCGCGTCTATTGAGCCAGATATAGATGTACCTAGGGGTGAAACCCCTATTATGGATGCTAATGTTTCCCAGAATGAGGGTGTTGATCATGCTCACGTGCATCCTCCTCTAGCTTCATAGTCACATCTAGTGGAACAGATTGATTTGACTGGATTGAGTTGAAAACTTTACTAGAATCATTTTTGTAGATATCCATCACAAAAAAAAATCATATTGTTATTATGTTAGTGAATGTTCTATTTAGCATCACCTAACCTTAGAGGCATGACATGGTACAGGCGGTAACAATATACATCTACCGCTTGTCATAGATGTTGATGTGGGGGTTAGTTTCAATGACGATATTCATGAGAAGCATATTCCAGAGTGGAAACGTAGATAGACATGACATGAATGCATTTTATATACTCCTGGTTGGGGCACAAAGTAGCATAAATTCCATTGATATAGATTAGATTGATATTTTATTAATGATATATGTTGAATATTTTTAAAATAATTATTTATACATTATTTAAAAATGTACTAATATCTTACATAATGATCGATAAATCAAATAAATGATATAATTGAAAATTCATATAAATAATTTTCAACATCTAAAAAATAAGTATATTAATAACTACATTGGTTATATTAATAATTACAATTTTATATTTACATTAATACTTCATATAATTATCAATACATGTATAATAAATAATGTTCTTAAATTTATTATTAAATAATAATTATATTCATTAATTTGAATTCAATAGATTTTATTACTAGTTAATAATTAATTTAAGACCATTATTTAATATATATAATAATGATTATAATACTATGTCTTAATATAATAAATGATCATGTAAAATATATTATTAAATAATAATAATATCATTAAATATGATTATATATATATTGAATTTTTCATAAATATTCATAAATAACTATAAATATTAGTATATTTTACTTAATATACATAAATATTCATAAATATTAATATTTACTTATATATAATAATATTTATGAATATTTATTTAATGTATATCTATTATTCATGAATATCTATTAAAAATTATGAACATTTATTTATTTTTATTTAAATTTTTTTAATATTTTAGGTACATTTGTATATATTTATTATTTTTTAATTAATATTTATATTTTTAATTATAAGGTATGACCCTCAACCTGTTAAAAAAAGTATTAATATTCATTAATATTATATTATTATTTATTGTTATTACACTGAAATTTATTTGTTTTCATGGAAATGTTAAAATATTTAATTAATATTCATTAATTTCTAATTAATATTTATAATGATTTATAAATTTTGAAAAAATATGTTGATAGTTATTAATATTTTTTTTCATATATTTTTTATTTAAGATTATTTAAATATTATGTATTAATATTTCATTCCATTTATTGATATTTTATAAATATTAACATATTTTTAAATAATATTTATTTATATTTATTTAGAATTCGTATATCTTGATGATTTTTTTATAAAAAATTTGGGAGGAAGCTTGAATGGGGTTCACACATCCTTTATAAAATCCACACAAGAAGTGTAAACTGTGTTCACTCTTTCTTGTGAGTGGAGAAGCATGAACAAGATTCACACTTCTCCAGAACCATTTTTTAAAATATAGGGAATCTTGTCCAATTTAAAAAATACAATAACCCGTTGAAAACATCAGGACAAATTTTATGACATTCTCTTAAAAGAAAAACAAATTCCTAGTCAAACTTTTTGGGAAACCATATGCATGTTATGGTGAAGGGTGATATCCCTCTCAAAATGTTCCTCCAATGAAATGTTTTTGAACAAGGTGCCTAAAAATGAGGCACCTTGTTGAAACACATTATATGGAAGGTAATTTTTAAATAATCACCTACCCACACCGTTCTTTTTTTTGGTTTTAAAGGATTATATTGTATATATATATACATTTAATCAAATAAATTGAAACAATTAAATTGTATATAATTATTCTTAAATAATTCTATAGATAATGTAATTAATAATAAAAATAAATTTCTTAATAATTTATGATATTGAATAAAAAAATGTAATTAATAATATATTTAATTTGATATTTAATTTTTTTTACCAATAATTAATTATATATTCAGTATTAATTATTTTACTTCTAATTTAGTTAATAATTATTATTATTATAATAATGAAAATATTAATTATTATTCAATGATAATATATATTAATGTAAATTATTATTTTTATTATATTTATGACTAATAATAATATTAATAATAATGATGATGATCATGTAAATTACAATATTATTATTATTAATTATTATTATTTTAAGTAATATATAAATTACTATGACTTCATAGAAATAATATAATAATTATATTTTCCATTATTAATAAGTAAAATTTTTTTTTTATTTAATTAATTATATTATTACAATATTAGTATTAGTTCATTTACAATTATTAATAATTAATATTTTTTATTTTTTATTTCTTGGAAATTTTTTTCATTTTCAGTGATTTTATATGTTTTAATTGTATATCATAAATTTCATTTTGTATCTAAGTATAATTTAAATTTTATAATCTTTTTGAGTTGCTGACTTCTTTTAAAGTCCACAAGTAAATTTTTTTAAAAAAATGTTTGGTATCATCTATATTATTATATTTAAATTATTTGGATGAATATATTTTTAATTTTAATTATTTTCTATGTGTTAAAATCTGTTTTAAATTTAATATTTATTGCATTTATAGATTAATTTTTGTATGATTTCAATGTTTCATACATAAAATAGAATAAAACATATTATGATTCAAGTAGGTGTATTTGGAAGTCTATAAAATATAATCTATAAGCACAATCTCAATGAAACGTAAAACATGGATTCAAAATATATAAAATAATTTAAAAATCATAAATATAAAAAACTTATTTATATGACATATAATTTATTGATTAAAAACATAACATTTACACATAAAAAAACTATGTGCATATAATATTGAAAAATAAAATATAAATGAAATTTAAAATAGTGGAAGTGCAGAGAAAATGTAATTAAAAACCAAATAATTGTAAAAGTATAATTATAATTAATTAGACAAAAAATTGGGGTGAGAAAATAATTTATAAATAAAAATTTTATGTTTTCAAAAAGCAATATTTTGTGCGATTGAAATTATTTTTCATCAAATATGTTTATGATTTATTTTTCATCTTTAAATATGTTTTATACTTTTATTTAATGTTTCAAATTTTATTTATATTAAATTTAAAAAAGATATCTTTTAGGAATTCAAAGTCACCTTCGTGAAACATTATTACATTTCAATATGGTGACTATAGAGGCCTATAAAATATAAACTATAATAAAAATCTAAATAAAACAGAAATCATACATTAAACATATTAAAAATAATGAAAATGTAAAAAAAATTCATAAATTTTTGTCCTAAATTATCAAGACAATTTGATCATGTTTTCTTTGTTTTTAGAAAGTGACATAGATTTTGAAATAAAATTTCAATTATAATCTAACAATAGACACATTGAGTCAAACAGGGCACATCGTGAATCAGATTAAGTTTTGGATGATTCCTACATATTAAAAATGACTTATTGGTCATTTTAATAATTTATCAAAGAACTCTGAATGTGTTTGATCATTTTTCTTGTATGTAGCTTTTTTATTAAAATTCCTTTTTAAAATGAAAACATGCACTTTTAGTCATAATAGTCACCTTGTGTGTTTGATTGACATGCGAGTGATTTCAACACATGTAAAATAATTTATAACCCATTTCTCTAAATTACCAATATAATATAAGTTTTTTTTTCTCAACTATCAGTGAGTGACACATGTTTAGAACTAAATTGTGTATTTTAAACCGGTAACGGTCACGACAAGTCATACATGACATACTGTGTTTCATATTTATGTCTAGTTTATTCATATACTACAAAAATGAATTTTGTATCATTTTCAAAAATTATAAAAACAATTCAAATGAGTATTCATGGTTTTCAGTATGGAACATGTGATTTTTTTTACTAAAATGACATTTTAAATAGAAAACAAACACTTTGTGTCCTATTAATCACATCGTCTATCTGTTTGACCTGTATAAATATGTCTCACGTCAAACTAACACATGATATGACCTATAGGAATAAATGTGTGTGGTTTTAGTTTAAAATGACATTATACTGAAAACACAAAGTTACCTACTCAAAACAAAGAAAACACATTTTTATTTTTTTAATGATTTAATAAAATGATTCATATTTTATATTTTTTATAACATTCATTTTATTTTAAATTATTTATTAGTTTTTGAGAAATTGTATTATATTTCATATGGAAATTATTTATACCTTAATTTATGTGCATAAAATTTCCAATTAATGGAAATTTTAAATAACTTGGTAGCACTTAATTCGTATAAAATATTAATTATAATGAAGTTTTAAATGAAATTTATGACATAAAATCAGATTTCATGTTAATCTAATATTAAATTTGATTTAACAAACTAAATAAGAAGTTCTTAGAAAATGACTATATTTTGAAAGAAGACCCATAGCGCTTGAGCAAACCAAATGAGCTTTGATTTACATGAAATCAATTAAAATAAACCCTAAATATATTATAGAATTTTAGGAATAATCGATGCATTAATCCAAGGTGTCATTTGCCTACGACAAAAGAAAACATAGTTTTAGAAATTTAAATGCTAAAACATATGTTCGATGGATAAAACCATAGAATATGGTGTCCAATTGATGTTAAATCTAATAAAAAATATCTCATAATTATTTTTGAAATGTGTGAGTAGAAAACTCATCAATCCAATGTTTGATGTGATCAAACTGAATAAAGAATATATTTTTTTAAAAATTTCAGTCATTAAACATGTGAACCATAGTGGGTGGGTAGGATAAATGAGCTTGTATATATTTAAAATTACACAACCTGATTAGGGGATTTATTTTTGAATTTTAGGAACTGACGGCACATCCAATAGATGTGTTATTTTCCAAAGACGACTGTAAACATAGTTTCAGTACTTTAAAACTCAAAAACATGCATTTTACTATTAATAAAACAGAAAGTAATATCCAATTGATAAGAAATATCATGAAATATATCTTATATTTATTTTTGACAGTTGTTAGTAGACGAAACATCAGTTCGACGTGTGATACGATCGAACAAACTAAATAAGGAGTATTTAGGAAATTACAATTTTTAAAAACAAGCACTAATGGGGTATATTTTATCAAATCAGATCAGATTTTTAAAAACGTGCACTAAAAAACATGCATTTTGTGTAATTTAAAATGCCTAAATAGTTTTTTGACAAACAATACTATAGAAAATAATTTCCAATTTATGTAAAATATTATTCAAAATGTATTAGAATTATTTTTGACATGTGTGAGAAGACCTAGACTCAATTCGATGTGTGATGTGTGCAAACAAACAGAATAAAGAGTTTTTAGAAAATATTGTCCTTTAAAATGTGAACTATAGTGGGTGAGCTAGCTCAATGAGTTTGGATTTTTGTTAAATCATTGGAAAGTAACTATATATTTATTTTCTAATTTTTGAAATCAATAGTGTTTAAAACCATTATGCTTGTCCAAAATGACCGAAAACACAGTTTCCATAATCTAATACTCTAAAATGTGAGTTTGAAGGTTAAAATCATAAACAATTTTCTCAAATTGATGTGAGATATTATAAAAGCTGTCTTAAAATTATTTTTCAATTTTTCAAGAATACATCACATTAATCTGATCTGTGATGTGTTCGAATAGTCTAAATAAATATTTTTTTAAAAGTTTTGGTTTTTAAAATGTGCAACCAAATGGTCGAGTAGTCCAAATGAGATTAGACTACCGTGAGATCATAGTATAACAAAAATTGATTTATTTTAGAATTTTAGTAATTACTGGTGTGTCAAATAGAGGGGTCGTTGGCCCGATATGATCAAAAAATCATTTTCTATAATTTAAAATTCTATGATAGAAAACTGACGTGATATATTATGACATCTGTCTTATAATTAATTTTGAATTCTGTGAGAAGAAGACATGACAATCCGATAAACAATGAGCTCGAACATTATTATATTTCAAGTATTTTTTTTTGATGAAATATATATTTAAAATTATAAATACAATGTAAATGAAATTTCCCACACTGACTAATCATACAATAAATAATTGAAAAACATTATTTTATAAATATAATTAATAAGAAAAAATTTATAGGCATTCAAACTAATCTACCTAAAACATTATTATGTTTTAGGTATAAGACATTGGAATCCTATTAAATATAAACAATAAGTACAATTTAAATGAAATATAAAAAATAAATTAAACATATTAAAAAAGCTGAAAATTAGAATAATTTTTAAAAAATAAAAAAAACAAAAATAATTTACATCACACATACATTATTGATAAAATATATATCCTATTCCCTTAAAATAAATTATGCATGTAAAATATAGTTCTAATAAAATCTAAATGATATAAAAAACATTAAATATAAAAAAAAATTAATTGAAAATAAAATTAATGTCAGAAAAATAATAAATAATAAATATTAATATTGTTATTGTTGTTGAATATTTTGAATTACATTTCTAATAATAAACAAAAATAGTTTAAAACATTTACCATAATTACAACAATAATTACGAGTAATGATGTAAATAATATAATTCTTAACGTGGATAATAAATTAGTTAATTATATAATTTAAAATAAATATAAATTAAAATTTTAATACATGAAATATAATTTTGAATAAAAATGTTATTATTAACAATTAAAAATACAATTATAAATTATATATAATAATGATAATAGTAATATAATTTACATTTTAATAAAAAAGTGATTTAAAGAAATTATTTTTAATGTTATATATATTCTAATATTTTTTGTATTTAATAATACTAAATAATAATATAATTAATAATGTTATTAATTATATATAATCATTAAGTTCAAATGAATAGTTGAACATATTTATTATTTTTTAATAATTATATTTAATGATAATATGATTGTAATTTATTTGACTATAAATATGAATATATATTTATTTCTACATAATGATTATTTATAATTAATAATATATATATATATATATATATTCACGAAACAAATCAACAAAAGAAAAAATATGGATATGGGAAAACACATATTTAAAATGCCCTCCATTATGGAACACACCGGTAATGGAAAGCCATTTACAAAGGGAACAACATCAATGTCGGTGTTGACATAATGGTTGAATCAAAAAAATAAGGATTGTTTGCTTCAATTATATGACCATGAAATTGTTATTTCATATATTGCAAATTATTGGGAAGATGTAAAGTGGTGTATGTACAACCAGTGATCCCAGAACATCCACTCCAATGAAGTAAAGAATAAAGAAATAATTATTACATGGAAATAAAACTATTTCGGATACATTGCTTCAAGAACATGAGATAACCATCATGGTTTGTGGGACAATCCCACTGATCGCCACTAAAGTCTCATGCAACATTCCTAACATCCATAGTTCAATACAATAAAATATTTATCCACTCTTGTTGAAACCCAAATGGTGGCACTCCTTGTCTATTTAGGAGTAACCCAAGGACCACTTCGATATTCTTGTCAACCCGTAGTCACATTTTAGTCACATTTTACCTTTGTTTTGTGTGTTATCCCTCCAATCCACTCTAAAAAAGCAGTGCATAGCAGCAGCTTATTAGAGGCGGTTCAAGTAATCGATAAGAATTAAATCCATTAATAAAACTATTATATAGTGGAGTTTTTGTAAAAACACGACTATATTTTATTATTTTAATTATTTGAAATGGTTTTAATTAATCTGAATCCAATTATTTTAAAAACGAAAATTCCTCCTGCTCCCACACTCCCTCTACATGACCCCGAACCATTTCCACCACCTCCATCCCCAAAATTCTCTTATCAATTATTCGGTGGTGAACCTGACCACACGACCCCTATTCAACCCACCCCATTGACCACCTCCTCTTAGTTCACTCATGGGAACCCCGACCATGCCACGCTCATTCGCCCACCCATCTAACCTCCTCCTCTACATTCCTAAGTGGCGACCCCAACCCCGTGACTCCCTGTTCCCCCTCCCCTCTGACCTACCTTCTCCTATATTGGTGGAGACCTCAATCCCCGTGACACCCCCCACGACATTGAACCTCACAACACCCCCCCTTTGAACTCCCTCTCCCCAGCTCATTGTTCCCCTCCTTTCCATTGATACAAAAGCCCCGACCACTATCTCTATAGTGTAGTTCCCACCACGATGGGAACGTAGTCCCCCCAACCCCCTCTCTCCAGATCGGATCCCCTCCTCGGCGGCAACACAAACCCCCCTAAAGGTTGAATCATCCACCCCATAATCATCCAAAATATATTATTCATAATGAGGCCCATTTTTTGGCAATTTCTATCTATTGTTCTTATTATTTGTATGCATGGTATGATATTACACATTATTGTTTAGTGAATATGTAATTGTAGTTTTTTATTTTGCATTTTCT
Source organism: Viscum album (assembly GCA_963277665.1). Taxonomy (NCBI): domain Eukaryota; kingdom Viridiplantae; phylum Streptophyta; class Magnoliopsida; order Santalales; family Viscaceae; genus Viscum; species Viscum album. Next base: position 1,579,464,590 of record OY728125.1, read on the forward strand.
CCTATAAAAATCCATCTTATGGTGTTTATTTATATACAGAATATGGTAGGGGTACATCATCTATAACGGCAGAAACACTACATATAACCTGTACAAATGGTGTACTATGAGGTACATCTTCGATAGCGGTAAAAGTGTGTGTGCTATCTTTTATAGCCATGATAGACATATAATCTTGAATATTTTGTCTATGAATTAAAAATCACAAGATTAAATAATGCGGAATATTTTTTAATAGTAAATTTCCTACAAAAACATATTTCCTTATATATATATATATAATTTTTTTATTACAAATATTCATAATTTAAATTTTATAAATTAAACAAATTTTTTTGATTCTAACATGTTAATATTATCTTCGGAATAAATTTTCAAAAGATTCATAAATAATTTTTTTGTACCTAAATAGTTAAAGAATTACAATTTTTCAAAAACATTTACATTCATCACATTAATATATAGGAGGAATGGATTAATTTTTTCAATTTGTTTTACATTATTAAAATATTGAGGTAATAAATCAAAAAATATACTTTTCTATATTTACAAAAAAGTGGTATATAATTTTTCAAACATATGTAATATTTTAATAAAGATATTGATCTAGTTATTAAATTAAAAAACTAGTTTTCATTAAAAATTGAAATTATATCCATAAAATGTACATTTTAGTTTCGATATATATTGTCATATTATGTAATAATTTTATTATTTATTTTCGGAATAAATGTATAATTACTATGATTAATGTTGATTACCATGATTTTGATAAAAATATTATTTTCAATGACTTTTTTTATTAATTTTTTCAAACATTTTACTTTTTAATTAGATTGATCTATGTAAAATATTGACACTATAATGATTTTTACAATCATATATGATTATGTTAAAATAACTTTCATTGCCAACCAATGCATTATTATATGAAGAAAAAATAAATGTATAAAATATGCATTTTTTGGAAAATAGTTTTCCAATGTATAAAATGTTTTATGTAAAATGTATATTTTATCAATATTATAAATTGAATTACATTATATTCATAAAAATTATGTAGGTACATAATAAACTTTTCAAAGAAGGGTTATTTTATTTGTTTACTAAAATGTAATTTTTATTGATAAAAACATGTTACTATAGAAAACAATTATGAATTATTTATATAATTTTTTTTTATCATTACGAATAAAGAAACATCATCTTACAAATATCAATTTTGGAAGACAAATATGATATCTTTTCGAAATTATGTGTTTCAATTGTGATAATATGTGTTATTTCATATTTATGTTTAATTTATTTTATTTATTATTACTCTTATAATTATTATTTTCATATAAAATTGAACTCTTTTGTTTGAGTTAATGAGGTTTGTTCAAAGCTGCTCATGCTCATGAAAGATTGGACATAGATATTTTAAAAATGATAAGTAAAACAAAGTAATGAGTCAAGAATGAATATAACCACCATGAAATCTTGAATTTCTATTACGTATTGAAATAAAATTTTCTATATTTTATCTATAAATTTTAAGATACTTTCTTTATCATTCTTATATAAAAAACAATTAGTTTTTATTGATCTTTTGGGAAGTAATATTATTCATTCAACTATCAATGTTACCTTGATTAATATTTTCAAATAATTTCTTTTTTTAACATCCAGCGTTGTATATCGAATTGATTTTACTAGCTAAAAAACCGTTATCATTATTGAAATCCCTATGAGTAGAGGAATATCATGTTCCCAATGTAGTGACTTCTCATGATAAAATGAGAAAATGATCTTCCTATTCTCTTCTATATTTCAACAAAAAGATAGGTTTTTGGATAGTAATATGTAGTCAATAAGCCGTATTGAAACATTGACAAATAAAGATAATGGAAATCATTGAATAATTGAAATTTAATATTATTTTGAGACTTTAGGACATGTAGGAATTAGCTACACCTCAATCCGACACAAAGTGTGATTGGTATGACTCTATGTGATTTTTTTATTTAAAATTTAAATTGATTTTAGGAAAAACACAACTAAGATACTCTAAACCACGAAACAAAATTATGATTGTTTTGATACTTTCATACAGTGATCTATAGGTCATTTTCGACAACTAGGAACTATCCACAACTCATTCTGATACCAGATATACCCGATATGAATCTAATTTCCCGTTATCAATTTAAAATCAACAATGAAGTTCTAAAAATATCACTCAAATAAAAATGAGAAAACATGCTTGAATATATATGGTTATTTAGGAGATAGATTCAGAAGTAATTTTTTATGTGTAGGGATTGTTGTCAGATCAATATTATATACGATGTTATTGGAATGATTCAAAGAGCGTGTTTCCAATTTAAAATGGAAATTTATTAAAAAATACATGTGACATACTCAAAACCAAGAAAAATTAATCTTATCATTTAGATAATTTATTAAAATTATCTATAATTCATTTGAGACATATTAGAATCAGTCGCACAACAATCCGACACATGGTGTGAATAATATGACTCAAAGTGTGATTCTTTTTAAAAAATTGAAATAAATTTTAGAAAAAATGGAAAAATGTTTACTCTAAAATGAGAAATAACATTTGAATGGTTTTGATAATTTTTTAAAACAATCAATAAGAAATTTTAGAATTTTAGTAATCAACAGTATCACTTTCATTCATATGATCTATCTAGTGTGGTTCAATTTGCATCTTTTTCTTTATAATTTACCTCATTTTTTGTAAAAACAACAACTGAACTACTCAAAACTAAGAAAACATATTCATATTGTTTTGATACATTAGTAAAATGATCCATAAGTCAATTATTATATTTAGGAACCATATAAACATCTATTTCATAGAGGATATCCCAAGTATGACTCATTGTGTCTATTATTAGTTGATAAATAACGTTTTAGTTAAAAAAGACACACTCAGTAAAAACATAGAAAATATCACATCTATTTTCATGATAATTTAATCCATATATTCATATTTCATTTATTACATGTAGTAATTAGAACAACGTCAAACAAATACACGATGTGATCAATATGAGTCAAAGTGCATGTTTCATGTTTAAATTGACTATTTAGTAAAACATACATGTCAAATACACAAATACAAGAAAACACATTCATATTGTTTTTATACATTGGGAAAAATGTCCATAATTTATTTTAGATGTGTATGAATCAGAATCTTTTCAATTTCATGCACGGTGTGACCAGTACGACTCAATATGCTTCTTTTTATTTAAAATTGACAACAATTTTAGTAAAAAGGAATAATGACCTACAAAAAATTTACCAAACATATTCATATTGTTTCCATACTTTAGTAAAATTATCCATATGTCATTTTTATGGTTAGGAATCGACGACACCTCAATCCAATACACGATGTGCCCGGTATGGCTCCAAAAGATTATTTTTATTTAAGATTGACATCCATTATAGTATAAAGGAATACTAACGTACAAAAATCCAAGAAAATGAATCATATAGTTTTGATTATATATGTAAATTATCCATAGATAATTTTTTAAATTTATGAATCATTTTCTCCTCAATCTAATGCATGATGTTCCATGTATGACTCCATGAGTTTTTTGTGAGTTATAAATCAACATTTTAGTTCAAATGTTTCACTCAATAAAAACTAAAATAATGCACACATATTTGCATTATAATTTTGTATTTTGATTCCAAACTCATTTTTTATGTGAAGGAATAAGTCTCACATCAAAATTATGTACGATGTGATCGGTACGAGTCAATGTTCTTGTTTCATGATTAAAATGACAATTTAGTAAAAATGACATGTTACATATTCAACGCTGAGAAAAAAACATTTGGATTGTTTCAAAACATTAGGAATATTATCCATAAGTCTTTTTAGATATGTACAAATAATTTTTACCTATATATGACCCATGATGTGACAAGTATGACCCCAAATGCGTCTTTTTATGTAAAATTGACATTAATTTCAGTAAAAAGGAGAAATGACCAAATCAAAGATGTGAAAAAGAAAAAATATTATTTTGTTAATTTAGTAAATAGACCCATAAGTAATTTTTTACTTACATGAATAAACATTATCTCAACATGATAAACAATATGGCCACTATTTCTCCAAGTGTATCTTTTTATTTAAAATTGACATCTATTTTAGTAAAAAGGACTACTGACCAACTCAAACTAAGAAAAATAATTCATATTATTTTAATACATTAGGTAAATAATCTTAAAGTCATTTATGATGTGTAGAAATCATCCAAAACTAAATCCAATACACTATGTTTCAGATATAACTCAATGTGTACTTTATTAGTTTAAAATCAAAATTTTAGGTCAAGTAGTGCCTCTCATTGTGTAACGCCCCGACCCCAGCTACCCAGAGTCGGTGCATTATTACATAACATTGGCATGATCACAAGAAAGATCAAATCTCGAAAGACCGATTGGTTTAGTAGCCTTGGAAATACTAGATATATTCATAAAGTTTTACATTATATTTCAAAGTGAAAAACTACAACAACAACAAAGTCTTCATATCCACACTATTAACCCCTCATAATATCCCTGCAAGTCAATCATAATTTACTTCTTCACTACCTGGGAAAATAAGACATAGAAAAGGGGTGAGCTCAAATGCCCAGTAAGGATAACAATATAGAGGAACATTCAAAATAAGCGTAAACATTTAAGGCAATGAATTACTAAAACAAAAGCCTTCTAAACTTGAACTTCAACATAGTATGGCAAAAGTAAAATGAAATAATGCCATTTACTTGTTCACATGGATATTCTACTAATCGAATAATCACATGCAAAATCAATAACCACTTTCATAATGTTGGAATGCATAATTTCAGACTATCATAACCACATAGCCAAGGCCTCGTGCCAAGACTACAAATAAGATTTTGTCAAGGCCTTGTTCCAAGACACTAGTTTGTCTCATGAGACCTACCGATGCATCGAGGAGCTATAGCGGGCTCCACCCGTCACTTATTATGTCCAATGCATTCCCATATGAAAAGGTATAAACATAACATAAACATTCGTATTAAAACTAGCATACGAAATGTCAATAATTTCACCATAAACTATGAATGGTATAAAAATAGCACATCCATTGTCAAACATATCACAAAACCTTCAATACAATATAGAAGTTTTGTATCATAATAAATCAACTTCAAATAATCTTAAAATCCGTCAAAGGATGTTGACATAGATGAAATCAAAATCCTTTTTAAAGAAATATCTCCTTTTATTTTGAAATCATTTAAGATCCATATAAAATAAAACATTTTCTTTGAAAATATTCTTATAAGCTTTTAAGGAAAGATTTGAAGATTTTATAACGGCGTAAAATAACCGCACCCTCCGTATAAGTTAAAAAAAACATTCTTACCTCAATTCTGTCGAAAAGGTTAAAAAGGACCTTGTTTTGAAAACGACGGAAAGATTCCTTTATAAACCTCTTATAAAAATCAAAAAGGGTATAAATGACTTTAACTCATATTTTAGTAAATTGTAAAAATGTTTTGAAATAAATTTTTAAGAAACATGGATGTGGATGATAAAGAGATCCCAGTAGATTATTACGTATAAACAACCTCGGATAATGAAGAGATTGTGAAATAACCCTTACCTTGTACTTTTCCTTGGTTGGGGTAGGTTAACCTCCTGTATAATGGTGAAATAATTGTTATTAAATTATACAAGAATCATATACATTAATATGATATCATATATGATCTTTTAATATTGATTTGATAATAATATCTTAGTATTATCGCTGTTTCGGGTGTGAACTTACTTGTTTGCTTTTGTATGTTTTGTTACGTAAGACATGTTTGTAAAGGATAAGTTGTATATTATTCAAATCCATAATGGTATCAAGTCCTTAAACATCATTTTTAAATCATCAAATAATAATTATACTTGAATGGGTACGATGGAGAATGAATCTCATCGTGTTCGTGGAGACGGTAGTCCGTACGTACGCACGAACGCTACTTCCATTTAATTTTTATTTTAAAAGAATCGAATACAAATGATACATAGGTATATTACTATTACAGTATAATATAATATTTTATACATGTTACTTAAGTTCATTAACACCATCCTTTATACGTTCCATGTGTGGTATGAACGAGTCATATCATTTTAAGGGGGCGGTAGTCCGCACTTCCTCAAATGAAATTATCGTATGTATATACAACATGAAACGAATAATGGTTTGAAATAAAATGGAATTAAAGAAGCTTATATATAAAATATATATCATTAATATCATATTTAATTACAGTTCCATCATAATGGCCACCATGAGAGGCGGTAAGATGTATTTGAACAATCATCGTTTCGTGAGGCGTTAGTTTGCCATCCAAAGAAACATTATGTTCATCATCCATTAGATGGAGTTGTGTGTATGTGTAGTTTGAATCCTTCTTATAACAACATCCTAGTATATTGAGGATACTGGTGTTGTTACAAAAGAAAGGAAATAAAAAGAGTTTGGGGGTTGAAGAAGCAAAATAAATGAAAATAATTTAAGAGAAATTGTTACCTTTAATTTAGGTAACTCACTTTGGTTGGAACCAAAGGACTTCTTGAAATGCTTTCTGCCTAAGGGGAAGATTCAAGGAGGAGGAGAGGGATGTGGGGAGCTTAGTTGGGCAGAGTTTGGACGAGCCAAGTGGCTTGAGAGGTGTGAGGAATGAGTAGAAGTGGTCTCCTTTTATAAGGGAGAGGAGGGGATCTTTAGGAATGAGTGAAATTATTACTTTATAATATAATTATATTCGGTTTATAATGGTCCAAAAATCATTGAGGTAGAAGATACGATGACTCATATTCTAAATAACATTAACCAATAATAATTGGACAGGTTTTAGATAATATTTTAATCATTATAATCTTATTTATTTAAATGATTTATTAATGAGGTAAACATTGCATCGTTATTGTGTCATTAATAATTTAAATTATTTGATGTCTAAAAATTATAAATAAAATATCATTATGTTGGAAATATTTTTAGCTTTCTAATGAATATTTATAATCGAAAATCCAACATGTATAACCCTATGTATAAATTGTTCTTTTAAAAGATGTAAGCTTATGCCATTTTTGTATTCATTTTAACTTAATTAAAATAAAGTGTCATTATCACTTACAAGTGGATCAATGGAGTCCCAAAATTGACCCAAAGATTCCCATGGTCGACCATGTATCAACCAATAGGGTTAAGACACGTTTTAGGGTAATTTAGTATTATTATAATATTATTGTTTTAACCCTTATTTACCGGATTTACCCTTAACCATGGTAAATAAAATATTTACCGCAGTAATTTTTCAAAATGTCTAAAAATAAAAGTTACCTATTTACACAATTTGAACATCCTGATTCCAAATATGGAATCCATTTTTCTAAATTCAAAACACAGAAGTGGCAGAAATTAATTTAAAATTAATTCCCGCTGTCAAAACAAAAAGCGTGTTTTTAAGAGGTAATAACTATCAAAAGATTGACACTTGTTTATGTTCGGTTTAATTGTAAAATTATGTCCAATGACCAAAATTATATTAAATGGTAAAAATATATTCTAAATATACTTTAAAACCACTCAAATTCATAATTTATCACTATTAATTATTTTGATTAAAAAAGTTGTTTTTAATTAAAATTTAGTAATTTTCACTATTCATCAAAATATGAAAGTTATCCGAAATGTACCAAAATTTCACCTTAGGCAAAATTCAATATTCCGAATCCAAAAATGAAGTCCATTTTCAAATATAAAATATATATAATTTCAAAAAGTAGATATTACTATTCATAACGGCTAGTTTGATTGGTTGGGGTGTGTGTTAAAACTCGACGTTGCGTACAACACACGCTACTGTTTTATTCAAAGGAAAGCGTACCGTGGAAGCTTGGGATGTTTCATTTTAAATTTTTGATGTCCCCATTTAGTCAAAAAGTTTAAAATATTGTATTTAAAAAGGTTTCACTATTAGAAGTTGATAAAAGTGAAATACTAAAAATGAATCTGTTCTTGCAATATGACTAAGAAACTCATAATAGGGATTCTAAAATTATAAGGATTATATAAAGTTCAAAATGTAGTTAATACTATTCATGACCTCTTTTAATGGTGTGATTGAACTCGGTGTTACGTGTAGTGCAAGTTATTGAATTATTTTTAAGAAATAACACACTCTGAAATCCTGGGGTGTTACATTCTCCCCTCCTTCAATAAATTGCGTCCTCGCAATTTGAAATTGTTCTTCGAAAATAAAAGGTTGAAAGTAGAAAACATATTTGTGGGAAAAACCACATCTGAAATTGGGTTACTAAAATTTAGTCTTAATATGAGGAAAAGATAAATGAAAGGGTCACCACCAAATTATGATCTCGATTAGGAGAACATTGGTGGCAATTAGAGACATATAATTGGAGGAAAAACGTAAATATTTATAGGTAGTGATTGAGGTCATCAATCACAAACAAGTGTATAATTGAGGTCCTTAAACTCATCAATCTATGATTATTTGATGTACCATCGGTTCAACAAAATATAGGGTATTGGGATAACACATTTTTGACGTTTCAAAATATCTTAGTTGAAATCCCACATCGAAAAATGAATTAATGAGGCCTCTATTTAAAATAAAGAGTCGAAAGTATGAAGATTACCGAAAATAACACATACTAGGCTTCCATGTAGGAAAATATGGATATGGAAGAGAAATCTAACCATCAATTATCTGATGGAGAGTGGTAGAGAACATGGCTATGAAAAGGCCAAAAATCCCAAAGCCATAAATTAGTGATGATTTAAGGTACCATCTAGGAAAACATTTTTGGTCTAAGTTGCTTTTCTTAATATTGAGAAATTTATTTATGACATTGGCTAAGATCATAAGGAGATATACTTACTTTATAATTAGAGTTTTATCCATTAATAAATTTCTACCACAAACTCATCTTTCACTCTAAAAGATAATAGAATGTAAAAAAAATTCTATTTACACTATTCGTATAGGGTTCCAAAATAAAAGAATTTATAATTCATCTACATGATCTTTTAATAAATACTACATTATTTAATCCAGGACATATCATAGGCTAGTGGTAGGTGATACACCCTTGTCGCCCTTCAGTTGTGGGTTCAAGTCTCGCACCCTTGCCGGACATGACGGGTTGCCGCCCGACCTCCGGGTTGTCCTTTTATGGCAATCCAAAATAATCCAAACTAGAACTATCCAAAATACTTATGTCCAAACTCACAGTATAACATTTATAAGGAAGGTAAACATAATATAGATCCTTTTTACCCCATAATATCATATGAATACCTTCATCATGTATTACCATATTCCTTGTTGATTACATTCATGCTCCCTTATTCCATATAGAATGCTGGATATACTTCATTAATCCAAAAATGTTTTAAACCCCAACAATGATGGAATATACAAATCATTAATCAGTTCCAAGGTAGTCAAGAATATCCAATATAATTTATCCAAAATCACTACCTCAGTATCAGAACTATATTATGATTTATCATTCTCTCAACCATATATTTTGCAAAAATTTACCCTGCTATTGAGTCACTTTTCTTTGTTCCACACAATCTCAAGTCCTTAATGAAATAGTACTGCAGTACAATCCTTATATACTCCATAATTATTATAACAAGTACATTGTTGATACAACTCTCAATTGACATAATCAACATAAGAACTCTAATCATTCCTCTTCATCTGTGGTAGTATCATAACTTGATTATTATCCAATAACATCATTTGCGGCATAGTCTGATGACTGGGACATAGGTTCGCGTAGTGTCCAAACTCCTTGCAAATGAAGCATTGTACATTTGAAACCATTTTCTTACCCTTGCAGTCACGTACTTTGTTCCCTTTTCCTCCACACTTATAACAAACTCCCATTCCTTTCAGGCAAGTTCCAGGGTGTTTCTTTCCACAGTTACCACATATGGGAAAATTCTTCTTTTCCCTCTTCCCTTTATCCATCTTTCTCTCTTCCATCCTTTTCTTCTCTTGCTTCCCTTCAAAGCCATATGACTCAGTAAACTCTTTACTTATCTTATCAACACATGATGTTATTTCTTCATATGATGATAATACATGGGAGACTATTTCTCTTATAAATTCTACCTTAAGACCATGAAAGATATGATCCTTCCTTCTCTTTGGATCATGTGCATTTCTGGAGTTCTCATTCCTTCTACTGGTAGCCATTTCTATACCATGGCATAAACTAGATCAGTTTATGAATCAAAACACATAATCCCATACTTATAAAACACTTAACATAAATTGAACTATTTATGCATATAATCCATAATCATAAGAATGTTTTCTTTGAGGAAGTATATACTCATAATCCCTTCAAAATGATTTGTAAATAAAATGAGATTTATCCTAAGCATATCCCCCGGGAGTGTCGTAACCAAGAGTGCAGCAAGGCCCGTTGTCGTGCACCAGTTCCCGTTCGAGTCTAGCTCAAAGCGGTGTTTTCAGGTTTTACCCCTAGGTACATCTGTGCCAGAGCCGCCCCTACCTGCTCGTATCCAGACAGGGATGTATTGCTCGGAAAACTCACAAAATCTCTACGATACCAAAATTCTAGGAAGTTCTTCTATACTAATCCTCAAAGTTCATCATAGGTCTACGTGCTCTAATCAGAGTTTATCTAAATCTAGTTTCCAAGGTTTGTACTAAACTTCCTCTGATACCAACTGTAAGGCCCCGTCCCCAGCTACCCATAGTCGGTGCATTATTACATAACATTGGCATGATCACAAGAAAGATCAAGTCTCGAAAGACCGATTGGTTTAGTAGCCTTGGAAACACTAGATATATTCATAAAGTTTTACATTACATTTCAAAGTGAAAAACTACAACAATAACAAAGTCTTCATATCCACACTATTAACCCCTCATAATATCCCTGCAAGTCAATCATAATTTACTTCTTCACTACCTGGGAAAATAAGACATAGAAAAGGGGTGAGCTCAAATGCCTAGTAAGGATAACAATATAGCGGAACATTCAAAATAAGCGTAAACATTTAAGGCAATGAATTACTAAAACAAAAGCCTTCTAAACTTGAACTTCAACATAGTATGGAAAAAGTAAAATGAAATAATTCCATTTACTTGTTCACATGGATATTCTACTAATCGAATAATCACATGCAAAATCAATAAACACTTTCATAATGTTGGAATGCATAATGCCAGACTATCATAACCACATAGCCAAGGCCTCGTGCCAAGACTACAAATAAGATTTTGTCAAGGCCTTGTGCCAAGACACTAGTTTGTCTCATGATACCTACCGATGCATCGAGGAGCTATAGCGGGCTCCACCCGTCACTTATTAAGTCCAATGCATTCCCATATGAAAAGGTTTAAACATAACATAAACATTCGTATTAAAACTAGCATACAAAATGTCAATAATTTCACCATAAACTATGAATGGTATAAAAATAGCACATCCATATTCAAACATATCACAAAACCTTCAATACAATATAGAAGTTTTGTATCATAATAAATCAACTTCAAATAATCTTAAAATCCGTCAAAGGATGTTGACATAGATGAAATCAAAATTCTTTTTAAAGAATTATCTCCTTTTATTTTGAAATCATTTAAGATCCATATAAAATAAAACATTTTCTTTGAAAATATTCTTATAAGCTTGTAAGGAAAGCTTTGAAGATTTTATAACGGCGTAAAATAACCGCACCCGCCGTATAAGTTAAAAAAAACATTCTTACCTCAATTCTGTCGAAAAGGTTAAAAAGGACCTTGTTTTGAAAACGACGGAAAGATTCCTTTATAAACCTCTTATAAAAATCAAAAAGGGTATAAATGACTTTAACTCATATTTTAGTAAATAGTAAAAATGTTTTGAAATAAATTTTTAAGAAACATGGATGTGGATGATAAAGAGATCCCAGTAGATTATTACGTATAAACAACCTCGGATAATGAAGAGATTGTGAAATAACCCTTACCTTGTACTTTTCCTTGGTTGGGGTAGGTTAACCTCCTGTATAATGGTGAAATAATTGTTATTAAATTATACAAGAATCATATACATTAATATGATATCATATATGATCTTTTAATATTGATTTGATAATAATATCTTAGATTTATCGCTGTTTCGGGTGTGAACTTACTTGTTTTCTTTTGTATGTTTTGTTACGTAAGACATGTTTGTAAAGGATAAGTTGTATATTACTCAAATCCAGAATGGTATCAAGTCCATAAACATCATTTTTAAATCATCAAATAATAATTATACTTGAATGGATACGATGGAGAATGAATCTCATCGCGTTCGTGGAGACGGTAGTCCGTACGTACGCACGAACAATACTTCCATTTAATTTTTATTTTAAAAGAATCGAATACAAATGATACATAGGTATATTACTATTCCAGTATAATATAATATTTTATACATGTTACTTATGTTCATTAACACCATCCTTTATACGTTCCATGTGTGGTATGAACGAGTCATATCATTTTAAGGGGGCGGTAGTCCGCACTTCCTCAAATGAAATTATCGTATGTATATACAACATGAAACGAATAATGGTTTGAAATAAAATGGAATTACAGAAGCTTATAAATAAAATATATATCATTAATATCATATTTAATTACAGTGCCATCATAATGGCCACCATGAGAGGCGGTAAGATGTATTTGAACAATTATCGTTTCGTGAGGCGTTAGTTTGCCATCCACAGAAACATTATGTTCATCATCCATTAGATGGAGTTGTGTGTATGTGTAGTTTGAATCCTTCTTATAACAACATCCTAGTATATTGAGGATACTGTTGTTGTTACAAAATAAAGGAAATAAAAAGAGTTTGGGGGTTGAAGAAGCAAAATAAATGAAAATAATTTAAGAGAAATCGTTACCTTTAATTTAGGTAACTCACTTTGGTTGGAACCAAAGGACTTCTTGAAATTCTTTCTGCCTAAGGGGAAGCTTCAAGGAGGAGGAGAGGGATGTGAGGAGCTTAGTTGGGCAGAGTTTGTACGAGCCAAGTGGCTTGAGAGGTGTGAGGAATGAGTAGAAGTGGTCTCCTTTTATAAGGGAGAGGAGGGGCTCTTTAGGAAAGAGTGAAAGTATTACTTTATAATATAATTAAATTCGGTTTATAATGGTCCAAAAATCATTGAGGTCGAAGATAAGATGACTCATATTCTAAATAACATCAACCAATAATAATTGGACAGGTTTTAGATAATATTTTAATCATTATAATCTTATTTATTTAAATGATTTATTAATGAGGTAAACATTGCATCATTATTGTGTCATTAATAATTTAACTTATTTGATGTCTAAAAATTATAAATAAAATATAATTATGTAGGAAATCCTTTTATCTTTCTAATGAATATTTATAATCGAAAATCCAACATGTATAACCTTATGTAAAAATTGTTCTTTTAAAAGATGTAAGCTTATGCCATTTTTGTATTCATTTTAACTTAATTAAAATAAAATGTCATTTTCACTTTCAAGTGGATCAATGGGGTCCCAAAATTGACCCAAAGATGCCCATGGTCGACCATGTATCAACCAATAGGGTTAAGACACGTTTTAGGGTAATTTAGTATTATTATAATATTATTTTTTTATCCCTTATTTACCGGATTTACCTTTAACCATGGTAAATAAAATATTTACCGCAGTAATTATTCAAAATGTCTAAAAATAAAAGTTACCTATTTACACAATTTGAACATCCTGATTCCAAATATGGAATCCATTTTTCTAAATTCAAAACACAGAAGTGTCAGAAATTAATTTAAAATTAATTCCCGCTGTCAAAACAAAAAGCGGGTTTTTAAGAGGTAATAACTATCAAAAGATTGACACTTGTTTATGTTCGGTTTAACTGTAAAATTATGTCCAATGACCAAAATTATATTAAATGGTAAAAATATATTCTAAATATACTTTAAAACCACTCAAATTCATAATTTATCACTATTAATTATTTTGATTAAAAAAGTTGTTTTTAATTAAAATTTAGTAATTTTCACTATTCATCAAAATATGAAAGTTATCCGAAATGTACCAAAATTTCACCTTAGGCTAAATTCGATATTCCGAATCCAAATATTAAGTCCTTTTTCCAATATAAAATATATATAATTTCAAAAAGTAGATATTACTATTCATAACGGCTAGTTTGATCGGTTGTGGTGTGTGTTAAAACTCGACGTTGCGTACAACACACGCTACTGTTTTATTCAAAGGAAAGCGTACCGTGGAAGCTTGGGATGTTTCATTTTAAATTTTTGATGTCCCCATTTAGTCAAAAAGTTTAAAATATTGTATTTAAAAAGGTTTCACTATTAGAAGTTGATAAAAGTGAAATACTGAAAATGAATCTGTTCTTGCAATATGACTAAGAAACTCATAATAGGGATTCTAAAATTATAAGGATTATATAAAGTTCAAAATGTAGTTAATACTATTCATGACCTCTTTTAATGGTGTGATTGAACTCGGTGTTACGTGTAGTGCAAGTTATTGAATTATTTTTAAGAAATAACACACTCTGAAATCCTGGGGTGTTACACATTGAAAACCAAGAAAACATGCTATCATATTATTGAAAATATAAGACATCGATTCATACATAATTTATAACATTTATGAATTGATAGCATGTCAAACTAATACATGATGTGATTGGTATGAGTCAGAGTGAGAGATTCAAATTAAAAAAGAAAATTTTGTAAAAGAGACAAGTGAAATACTCAAAACCAAGAAAACACATTTGTATTGTTATTGATGTGTATGTACATAAATAGTTGTTAATATGACATGCGATGTGGTCATAATTACTCAATCAACACTTCTTAAAGGTACAAAAACAATTTAAAACAGGTTATGGGGGGTATAAACAATTAAAAAAATATAAGATTTCCCTGCATTTAGGGGACAATGACAATAATTTTAATTATGAAATTTAATAAACAAAACCATATCATTTATAATTATAGATTTCCCTTGAGGGCTATAAATGAGTTTTTATTGTTTTAAAACACTAAAACATGCATGGAATGGATAAAACAATAAAAACAACATCAAATGGATATGAATCATTCGATTACCATCACTGAGTTTTTTTTTTGAAATATAGGACATGATGTGGAATAAAAGTTTTTAAATATTGATTATTAATTATTTTTCAAGAACACCACACATCATGTTATTTTTAATTATTATTTTTACAATTGATGAGATGACATTGTCAGTTTAAATTTATGAGATGATGTGAAGATAGAGAGATTCAGTGGAGGTCATGACGTGGATGTATATTGGGAATCAGCTATTTTGGAAATATTTTATAATTATATATTAAAGACCGAGGTATTGGTTGATTGATTTTTAGGATGACTGAGACTGGGTTTATGATGACTAAGAATGTTTGTATATATTATTGTGAATTAATGATGTATATATGAACTGTTTTTCATTATAAATCTAACAAAAAATTAGCATTGTTTTTTTGTATCCTCTGCAAAATACATTAAATAAAACATGTTTTAACAATGATTATAATTAACTACTGCTAAAACAAACTTCCGCTTGTATGTTCAATGTTGGTTTGTTTCATTTTATTTTTATTTTACCCTAATATCATTAAAATAAATGAACCACCAATAAACACACTTGAAACCACCACTAAATGTTCAAAATACAACACATAATAAAAACCACTCTGAAATAAACAAACCTCCACAAAATGACTAGAGACCGTGTGACACACGACTATATTTCTATCCACCACAATACAATTAGGCAGTGGCATAAACCACCGATGTTCTATAAAAAACTACTTCTAATGACTATATTTTGTAGTGATAGATGTTTATACATCAACATAGTCTCTACTTCAACATTATCACTTCTGCCTTTAAGAGAAATATTTCCAACCCCCTCTATATGCACCTATTTAATACCATATCACTACTATAGAAATGACTATTAATAGTTCTAGAAAAATCCATCCACAGTGATAAAACCCATTGTTAATATAAGCACCTCTAAAAGGGGATACATTTATTTGTGCTAATAAAAGTTCTAATAATGGCCCATTTTATCAACACTAAAACAAGGACTGATAAAAGGGGTCCTTTATAAGTGATAAAATAAAAGCGATGATAAAAGTAAAAAATAAATATAATTTAAATCTTGAAATTTATATAAAAAATTATAATTGATTACCAACCATTTATCATTCCTTTAATCCCCCTTTAACAAATCTACATGCCCCGACCAACCCCTCCCCCCACCCACTTTTATAGTGCTAGGTGCACCCTTCACCAACTTACGCACCCCTGACTCCCCTTGGATTCGAACCCAAAACCTCTCTCTTATATGTATGGACCCTTATCATTCCTCCATGTTTCTTGGATCTCCATATTAATATATATATATATATGTCTTTTTTTATCCATTTAACATTTCATATATTAAAATATAATTTTAAACTAATTTTTAAATACATTTATAATTTATGTTTTCTTTGTGTGTGTTTATTAATAAATAAATACATACATATATACATTCATACAACATAGGAATATACAACATAGATACATACATAAATATATATGTGTGTGTATCTATAAATATAATTATATTTAATTTATATATTTAAAAATATTAAATGTTTATATATTTATATATTAGAATATACAGATAATATATATCAGTTTGTTAATTGAGACAGAAAAATAAACACCCACATTATATTTTATATAAATATAAATATAATTTTATTTGAAATAAAATAAATATTATTTATTATTAATATATGGTTTGTATATCTAGAAATATAATTTAAATGTAATTATTTTTAAATATTTGTTTAAAATATAATAGATTTATGTATAAAAATAATAAAATATGTATATATTTTAATATACTTAATTATAAATAATATTACATTATTTAAAATGACAACATTTGTACATTATAATACCTTATGGTGTAGTGATCATCCCAATCATCAATTTGATACATGGTAGAACCCAAAGAGACACCCATATCAAAAGTTATGGTCGTTATGAGTTCAAGTTACACTTCCACATTATTTTAGATATTTTCTTAATTTTTGGATTTTCTTCTTAAAATTGTTATAAAATGAATATTACATCAAAATGATTTGGAAAATTTTAATTAAAATAATTTTAAATTATTTTATAATCAATTTGAAGTAAATATCATTTATATTATATTTAAATGTCTATTTATCATTACCTAAAACATATTTTTAAAATATGTTTTTTATATTTTTGTAAATATAAATATATTTATATATTAATGTATTATTTTTAATGACACATGTCCTTTTTGAAATACTTCATTTATCAACACGGTTAAAAAATCACTGATATATGGGTAACCTTTAATTACAATAAAATATCACTAATTAAACGGGTACCCTTATAATGGATAAAAATGAATATAAAGGGTTACATTAAATAGCACGTCTTTTGTGCAATAAAAACTACCCTTTAGTAAATCATTTTCATCCCTATTAAAGGTACATAGTTTATCAGCATGATATTTAGTGTTGTGAGTGGGTGGTGCTGCGTTAACCCATTTCTGAGGTAGTTTGTCCCCAACCATCATTATAACTCTTGGGATCAACAACTGATCTAGAAACCTCTAATGCATTGGTGGTGATAACGTCCAGGACATCATATCCATCCTTATGGAGAAATTTCTCATCCACATCATCTGACTACATCCGGTTCTTAACGAAATTATTCGGATCCACACAACTATTAATCATAGAGTATGAGGATTGATTATATTATACACCCAATTTCTCCAGAGCATCTATAAATAGATTATTGAACTCCAAGTCATTAATCTATTAAAGCATAGAGAAGAAACTACCCTCCCCTTTTAAGGGGTCACACTTTTCTGGCCTCTTGGTAATGTCTACTAAAAGACCATGTTGATCTATAAAAAGTGAAAATTTATCCTAACAAGGCATAAATTCCTATTTATATAGTTCAATAGCAGTATTTTCAAAAGCCGATTAACTTGAAGATTTATCACATTCCAAGCTAAGGCCACATGCCACATTTACATAAGGATTTGGGACAGTAATGGAATATGGGGACGTAAAAAACCCCTAACCATTCCCAGTAGATGAGTAAACCATATTAATGGGGGGAATCCACTAGGCACTTTCTGACACTTCTGAGGTTTAAAACGATGGGAGGATTTTTACATTCTATAACCAAAATTCATAAATCCATCCCCTATCACGACCCATCCTCGGGGCCCGTGCCGTGACTACCCCAAACCCGCCTTCCATAGGACAGGGGCTGGCGACTAGCACCAAGGCGTAATTCCTGGAAAAAAGGGAAGGCAATTCCTTTGTAAAGTAAACAAACACCAGAGAGCAAGAAAGTAAAAGTAAACAGTAAGTAAAAACTGGGTACAAAAGTAAGTGCAGAAAAGTAAGTGGGCCAGAATACAAACCCAAACTGAATGTAAAGTACAACGGAAAAAGGGAGTACAACAACTGAAAAGTAAAGCCTCAGCCTCAATCCGTCCACTAGAAGTCCCACCTGATGGGTGGGTACAGATAGCCTCCACATCTCCTCGGGTCCAGCTGTCCGCTCCAAGTACGCCCCGCCCAGTGGTCCACCGCCGGGTACCGACCTGCTCCTTGTGCCTCAACCACGTTCAGCGATGTCCATCGTCTGCAACCAACACAACGTAGTGCGGGCATAGCCCGTGCAGGGGTGAGTATATGCTACTCAGTAGGGTCCCCAAGACCCCTGATGGTCTCCCAGAATCCACAAAGGATAATCCACAAAGGAACGATACAATCACGAAGTAACATCTGACACTACTTAGGAATATGCCCATACATATACCTAAGTCATCAATTCTCGTTCGGCTCCAACATCAGAGCTGATGTTCAACCCAGTCCACACAGGAAATCACATCCCAATCCACACAGGAAAGCATAATGTAATCCACACAAGATATCAAGTCAAACTTATCGAAGATAAGGATTGAAAGTCAAGATTTATCTGACACAGGTATACTTCTTCGTAAGACGATAGAGATGATCAGATGTAGCCACAGATTCATCTAAGCCGTTAGACCCACAGAGGATCGATAGGTACTAACCCCAGTAATGAACCACAATGGATCGATAGGTAACTAACTCCAGCAATGACCCACACAGGATCAGACCCAGACATGATCTATAGGCGCTGACCCACACAGGACTGCAGAGCGCTGACCCACAAAGGATCTGACCCACACAGGATTGGTAGCACTGATCCACGTAGGATCGATGAGTGCTGTAGTCGTCGCCGTCGAATCCACGGATGATTTCTATACAGTCGTCATCATCGTCGCAGTCGCAGCCAGCTCTAGGGTTCCCGTACACATCAAGCTCGTTCAGGAGGGTCCGCTCCACGAGCCGAGGGGCTGATACAAATACTGACACATAGTCCGGAGTTGATGTATCCAAAATTTATGTACCGACAACAGGAACTCAACGTCACAGACGGAGCGTCAATCGGACACCCGGTCTGAGAGTTATTGGCTTTTTCGTCCCAGGGGCACGGTTGGATTATATGTCAAAACCAACCCGACCATACTCCAACTGCGTCCAAACCTCGAGCGGAGTAAGCCAAAAGGTCTGTATCACTAAGAGGAAACATCAAAGTCGACGACACGTCAATCGAACATCTGGTGCTCAAGTTATAAGCATTTCCGCTCCGAGGGCCCGGTTGGTTTTGTGTACGAACCAACCCGGCCGAACCCAAAGTTCTTCAAAACCTTGAGTGTAATATACCGAAACGACCGTCTCGACCCAAGGATCGCATCGTAGCTGACGGTGGGTCGATCGGAGGTCCATATCCCATGTTATGGGAAAGAAACTGTGAGAGGTCCGGTAATAGGGGGTTCGGGCCTGGTACGACCCGGGCCGATACCCACAGGGTCGGCCCGACCGGGCTTGGCCCTGTGGCAAGGCAACCGGGATGCTCGGCCATAACGGCCGAGTGGTGAAGGTGGGGTGTGCTGCCCCCCGCGTAGTGAAGCTGCGGCCCCCATGTGGGTGGCATCACCTGCTAGCCAACTGGGGATAACGAACCCCCGGTTTTCCCCTGACCGGCCGACCTTCTCTGGTCGGCTGGCTACTGCCGCCACTGGACCGACATGGGCTGGTCCCCCTTCTCTAACGCCGGTGGCTCGGAACCAGCCGCCGGTCCATGCTCCGCCGCGGCCCTGCTCTAGCCGCGATTCTTTTGTGATTCTTCGGCGCGATGGCGCCATTGTTTAGTTCGTCTTGAACGGCGCGGTGCGATGACACCGCGCTTCTCCATCCATCCTTTAATATTTTCCAAGCGGTGCTTCGCCACCGCGCCCCCTTACACGTGCCGAAACAAAATCAAACCAACAGGGGGGAGGAGGGTCGGTCGTGTTCGTGTGGTCTGACCTCCTCCCATTATTGCGATATCAGGCGGCTCTAATTGAAAAGGAGGAAATGATAGAAGTAATCACAAACAAACAAATAAAATAAACCCCTACCTCGAGCGTAGTCATTGAACGACGTTGTCGCAGAAAGGGACGTCGCAGAATTGATTGTCGTGGAAGAAGGTGGATCGTCGCGTCCCGGAGGAACGATGTCTCCCTTCCTTTGAAACGGAAAAAAAGAACAAGGTGATGTGTGTCGGGTCTTCGATCTCCGAGGAAGGCATCTCTCACTGTCATCCGTCGTCGGATGTCTATGTTCTTCGCGTTCTGCGTCGAGGATGAAGAACTTCAAGAACTTGAGAGAATTCTCACATGCCTCTCACAACCCAACAACCCTTATTAAAATAAGAGTTGTCTTATTTTATTTCTCAATCCATGCATTTGAAATTCAAAAAAAAGAAATAATTAAAATGATTTAATTGCAACGTTTTAACCGTCCAAATTAATTGAGGCATTTCATAAACAAAAAACGCAAGGGTTGACTTCCACTTAATAGGGGTGCAAGTGTGTTACTTTATAAAAGGAGGGGGTTTAGGAAGAAAAGTAATGGTGGGGCTCGTGTGGTCACCACCTCACAAATATCCTACCTTGTGGGTAGGATATTGTGGGTCCCACTCCAATAACTTAGCTTAGGTTAAGCAGCTTTATGTAAAATAAAAATTGGTCACACCATTTTTATTTTATTCCATTACTTAAACCAAAAACTTAAAAACCACACCCGAGCAAAAGAAACTCTGAAAATGGTGTTTCAAAGAAATTACTGGCAATGTGATTCCATCACTGTCCTCAGAATTCGATTCCGAGCACCGGTTCAAAAGGTAGAAAAACCTGCTCGTTCGTTCACCGAACGTACCCGAGCTAAACTTTGGAAAATTATTCCGGGCACACCGGGCCTCAGAATAAAGTGCCGTCAGGAACTACGTTCTTGTAAAATTCCATAGAAAATTAAGAAAAAAAAATTCCTTGAATTTTACAGGTCTTTACATTACTCCAACCTCATGGATTTACGTCCCCGTAAAGATACATAAAAAACTAGGGAAACAAAAGTGAGTACTGAGCATGCATCTGAGTCTCCCGCTCCCAATTGCTCTCCTGGAGGTTACCATGCTGCCATCTGATGTGCACTAGAGGAATCGACCATCCATGTAGGACCCTCTCCTGACGATCCTCAATCTCCACTGGGACCTCCACAATATTTTCCCCATCATCAATGTCCAGCTCTCCTTGGTCAATGATATGCGTTGTTTCGTGAACGTATCTCCTCATCTGGGATACGTGGAAGAGGTCATGCACCCGGTGCAACTGAGGTGGTATAGCCAGACGATAAGCTACCTCGCAAATCCTGCTGAGCACATGGAATGGTCTGATCAAGCATGGAGACAACTTTCCTCTTCAGCCAAATCTCTGTAATCCACGTCGAGGTGAGACCTGCAAGAAGACGTGGTCGCCATCTTCGAACTCTAGTGGCCTCCGCCTCCTGTCAGCATAAGACTTCTGCCAGCTCTGAGTTGTCCTCATCTGCTCCTAGATGACTTGGACCTTCTCTGTCGTGGCCTGGACCATCTCTAGTCCCACAAGTGCTGACTCCACAGGGTCTATCCCGCATAGAGGTAATCTTCAAGGTCGTCCATGCAATGCCTCGTATGGTGCCATCCCGATGGTGGAGTGGTATCTTTTGTTGTACGTGAACTCCTCCAAGGGTAGGTGGTCCTCCCAGCTGCATCCAAAGTCGAGGACCCATGCGCGAAGCATGTCCTCTAGAGACTAAATGGTCATTTCCGTCTGACCGTCTGTCTGAGGGTGAAAGGCGGTGCTCAGACGTAGCTGCGTCCCAAACGCCTCTAGAAACCTCTTCAAATGCCGGGAAGTAAAGCGATCATCTCAATCAGAGACAATAGATGATGGCACACCATGAATCCGTAAAATCTCCTGAATGTAGAGATGTCCCAAGCTCTCCATTGAGCCTTGCTCTCTGATGGGTAGGAAGTGAGCCGACTTGGTGAGTCGGTCGACAATCACCCAAATGTATTCGTGACCTCTGGAAGTGCATGGAAGTCTAGTCATTAAGTCCATAGATATTCCATCCCATTTCTACTTCGGGACCTCCAAGGGCTGTACCATGCCTGCTGGTACTTGGTGCTCATCCTTCACCTCCTGGCAGGTGAGGCATTGAGAAACGAACTCTGCCACAACCTTTTTCATTCCCGGCCACCAGTGCTATCGTCTGAGATCCTGTTACATCTTCTCCACTCCATGATGTACCGCCGAAGGGGAAGTGTGAAACTCTCCCAGCACCTCCTCTCGTAAATCAACTGGTACCAAGGTACGTCCTCTGAAAAGGACGTCATGCTCTCCTCGTAAAGAGAAACCAGCAGGTTCCTCTTCTGAGGATATCTGTGCACACCGCGTCTCATAGTCGGTGTCCCCACACTGTGCCTCTCTGACCCGCTACATTAGTGGATGAGTGACTGTGAGTGACTTAAGAATGGCTAATACATCTCTATTCACGAAGGATATCTGCAAAGCAGCTAGCTGCTCTATCGCCTCCCCAAGTAGTCGAATGCCCATCCTCATGCTGAGAGCATAGGCTACTACATTCCCCTTCCAGTAGTATAGAATATCTCAAAGACATAGTCCTAGAGGAACTAGAGCCATCACAGCTGTCTCAAGTTCAGGTCCTTCTGCGAGAAGATGTACCTGAGACTCTGATGGTCAGAATAGACTGTAAAGCGCTCTCCCATCATATAGTTTTTCCACATATTTAGAGCGAAGACCACTGCTGCTAACTCCAGGTCATGGATAGTGTAGTTCTTCTCATGTTGCATCAACTGACGTGATCCATAGGCGATCACTGCCCGATCCTTCATCAGGAAACATCCCAGTCTGGTTCTTGATGCATCGCAGTAAACTACGTACCCAACTCCCTCCTCTGGTAGCCTCAAGATAGGCGGGCTGGTAAATCTATGTCTTAGCTCCTGGAAGCTCTGCTGACATCTGTCTGACCACACAAAGGGTTCCCCCTTCTATTTCAATGCTGAGGGTGGTGCCGCAACTCTAGATAAGTTTGGCACAAATCTCCGATAGTACCCAGCTAGTCCCAAAAAACTCCGCACCTCCGTCACGCTCCTGGGTGGCTCCCAAGCTAGCACTGCCTCGATCTTCACAGGATCCACCGCAACTCCCGCCTCAGAGATGACGTGTCCCAAGAAGTGGGCCTCGTGTATCCAGAACTGACACTTCGAGAGCATACCACAATGCTGGTGCTCTTGGAGTTTGTCCAGTACAACCCGCAAGTGGTAGGCGTGCTCCTCCTCAGTCGTTGAGTATATCAAAATGTTGTTAATGAAGACCACATAAAATTGATCGAGGTATGGCTGAAAGATCCTGTTAATGAGGACCATGAACACTGCTGGAGCATTAATTATGCCGAATGGCATAACCATGAACTCATAGTGTCAATACCGACATCTGAAGGTCGTCTTCTGCACGTCCTCTTCCCAAACTCTGAGCTGATGATAGACTGATATAAGGTCTATCATTGAGAACCACAGTGCTCTCTTGAGTTGATTGAAGAGGTCATCAATCCTTGGTAGCGGATACTTGTTCCACACTGTCACCTGGTTCAGGCGACGATAGTCGAAACAAAGTCGCAAGCTCCCGCCCGCCTTCTTGGAGAACAATATCGTGGAGGACCAGGGTGAAACACTAGTTCAGATGAATCCCTTACCCTACAAGTCCTCCAACTGTACCCGTATCTCTCGATGCTCGGCAATAGCCATCCGATATGCTGGAGTGGATATCGGGGTTTTCCTAGGGTACACATCAATATAAATTTCTACCTCTCTGCGAGGAGGTAATCCTAGAATGTTGTCGGGGAAAACGTCTGCATACTGATCCACCACTATAGGAAAACCAAGACTCTGCATGTCAACTTCTCATAGGATGAGGCAAGACAACTGATGAGTGATGGGATGCCCTCTCCTCAGTAAGAGTCCATCCTGTGCTGCCAAGGCTCCCTTCTCATAGGTGAAGGTGAACCTGCTCCCATCGGTGCGTACACACCGCACCTTGCGCCTAATAAAGTCAATCTAAGCATGGACTTTATATAACCAATCCATTCCCAAGAAGACGTCGTAAGGCTTCAACGCCTCTACAAGAAGATCCTAGCCGAAGCTATCACCTCCTAGAGTAAGATCAAACTGCCAGCACCAGTGCGTAATCGCTGAGTCTGCTCCCGTAGGAGTCTCTAGCTGTACGGATCGAGCCAACGGCTCTGTCGGAATCTCCGAACTCCATACAATGGTAGAGGCTATGAAAGAATGACTCGATCATATATCTATAAGAACTACAAAAAGGGTGGAATAGACACAGATAGTACCTAGAATCATCTTGTGCGTGTTGTGTTTGTAGGCCTCCACTGCCTGAAGTTGTGCATGTCTCTGCCCGCCAGCTCCCTGTGGTTGGGGTGGACCTCCTAGGGGTGGTGGTTGTAGAGACTAAAAGTGTCACCCACCACCTGCGGCTTAGCTAGCTGCTCTGCCTCGTCTGAGTGCTCCATGCGGACTGCCATGGTCGACCCTCTGCCTCTGCCTGGGTGGCCCCTCAACTGTCTGCTGCTCCTCCGCACGGCGGGTCAGGCAGTCATGAGCAATGTGGCCCTGCCAGCAGCATGCGTAGCACTGTCTTCCTCTCGAATGACTGGCTCTGCGCTGTGTGCCCCGCACCACTGAGCCAGTTTCCTGAGGTCGTCCGCCTGAGGGTCTGGTCTGTCTGGACCCATGGGTCATTCATCGACTGCCTGCTGCAGAAGACTCGTCTACGTGCCGCACTGCGGTAGGTCTCACTACTGATGTAGGCTCAGCAAGGAGGCTCTCGTTGATAAGGGCTCCCTCCAGTACCCCTGTCTGTGTCAGAATGCCGAGGGTGATCAGCGATGTCCTGATCTTCTACCTTAATCCCTAGTCGAAGGTCCAGGCCCGAAAGAATGGGTCACGTACCATGTCCGTCGAATAGTGCGAGAGATCTGTAAATCTCGCTGAGTACTGGGCGACCGTTAAGCTTCCCTGTCACAGTTGTAGAATCTCCTGTATGCGCACCGCATGGAGGGTGGATGGGAAGATCTCTAAGCGGAAGAGGCTCTCAAAGTCCGTACAGAGGAGAGATGCCTCGTCGTGCACCTGGAGCATTATGCTCCACAATCTGCCTGCTGCTGCGTGCTGGAGGCTCACTGTGAGGATCACCATGAGGTCTGCTGGTGTCTCCACTAATCTAAAAACTCATACAACTGCCTCCAGCCAATCCTCGGCTTCCTGAGGGTTCGTCTCCCCGTGAAACCTGGGTGGTTGCTGACGCTGAATGTCATGCAGTGCACTAAGGTGACAGGCATCGTCAGCGGCTGGGGCTCGTAGAATCGGTGGCTCGGCGGGTAGAGGTACCTCCAGTGCCTCTGCTGTCAAAGGGCCATGTGTCGAGGCCTCATCGATCCGTCGGATGTCATCATGCACAACGCTCGAAACCCTAGCTGGATGCCATCGTGGGGCCATCCTGAATTGAAACAGGTGCACCACGTTCAAACAGTATTCCTGGTGAACTGAGACAAGGTAATCACAAAGAAAACTTGAATCACACATGCAATCAATGTTTTAATGCATTAAGTCGGAAATAAGAAGTCAGGGTCCTGGTGTACGGATACTTCGGCCGCCGCACCAACATTGGACTCCCTGGAATGATAACCACACCCAATACCCATAACACTATTGCTTCACATAGAAGAAAGATCAGAGTCCAGAGTTCTGTGGTAGAACCGAACTCCTCTGATACCAATTTGCCACGACCCATCCTCGGGGCCCGTGCCGTGACTACCCCAAGCTCTCCTTCCATAGTCCAGGTGCTTGCAACTAGCACGAAGGCGTAATTCCCAGAAAAAAGGGAAGGCATTGCCTTTGTAAAGTAAACAAACACCACAGAGCAAGTAAGAAGAAGTGAACACTAAGTAAAAACTGGGTACAACAGTAAGTGCAGAAAAGTAAGTGGGCCAGAATACAAACCCTAACTCAAAGTAAAGTACAATAGAAAAAGTGAGTACAACAACTGAAAAGTAAATTTGAAGCCTCGATCTGTCCACTAGAAGTACCACCTGAAGGGTGGGTACATATAGCCTCCAAAGCTCCTTCGGTCCAGTCGTCCGATCCATGTACACCCCGCCCAGTGGTCCACCGCTGGGTACCGACCTGCTCCTCGTGCCTCAACCACGATCAGCGATATCCATCATCTGCAACCAACACAACGTAGTTTGGGCATAGCCAGTACAGGGGTGAGTATTGGCTACTCAGTAGGGACTGCAAGACCCATGATGGTCTCCGAGAATCCACAAATGATTATCCACAAAGCAAAGATACAATCATGAAGTAACATCCGACACTACTTATTTATATGCCCATACATATACCTAAGTCATCAATTCTCGTTCGGCTCCAACATCCGAGCTGAAGTTCAACCCAGTCCACATAGGAAATCACATCCCAATACACATAGGAAAACATAACTAATCCACACAAGATATCAAGTCAATCTTATCGAAGATAAGGAATGGATGTCAAGATTCATCTCATATAGGTATACTTCTTCGTAAGATGATTGAGATGATCAGATGTAGCAACTGATTCATCGAAGCCGTCGGACCCACACAAGATCGATAGGTACTAACCCCTGCAATGACCCACAAAGGATCGATAGGTAACTAGCCCCCTCAATGACCCTCACAGAATCAGACCCACATAGAATCTGTAGGTGCTGGCCTACACAGGACCGCTGAACACTAACCCACACAGGATCTGACCCACACAGGATCTGTAGCACTGATCCACATAGGATTGCTGAGTGCTTTAGTCATCACCGTCGAATCCACGGAGGATTTCTGTACAGTTGTAAATGTCGTCGGTGTCGCAGCCAGCTCTAGGGTTCCCACACATATCAAGCTCGTTCGGGAGGGTCCGCTCCACGAGCCGAGGGGATGATACATCAACTGACACATAGTCTGGTGTTGATGTATCCAAAAGTTCCGTACCGACAACAGGAACTCAACGTCACAGACATCGCGTCAATCAGACGCCTGGTTTGAGAGTTTTTGGCTTTTTTGTCCCAGGGGCCCGGTTTGTTTTTAAGTCAAAACCAACTCTACCGTACTCCAACTGCGTCCAGACCTCGATCGGAGTAAGCCAAAAGGTCCTTATCACTGAGAGAAAACATCAAAGTCAACGGCAAGCCAATCGGACGTTCAGTTCTAAAGTTATACGCGTTTCTACTCCGAGGGCGCGGTTGGTTTCGTGTACGAACCAACCCGGCCGAACCCAAAGTTCTTCGAAAACTTGACTGAAATATACCGAAACGACTGCCTCGACAGAAGGATCGCATCGCAGCTGACTGTGGGTCGATCGGAGGGACCCAACCCATGTTATGGGAAAAAGACCATGAGAGGTCCGGTAATAGGGGGTTCGGGCCTGGTCCGACCCGACCTGATACCACCAGGGTCGGCACGAACTGGGTTGACTCGACCAGGGTCCGGGTCCGGCCGCTTGGGCGTGGCCCGGCGCGACCGAGCCCAGTGGCCAGGCGGCAAGGCGGCTCGGCTGTAATGGCTGAGCGGTGAAGGGGGGGGGGGGGGGCGATGCCCCCAACGTAGTGAAGCGACGACCCCCATGTGGGGGGCCACACTTGCTTGCCAATCGGGGGTTACGAACCCCCGGTTTTACCCTGACCGGCCGGCCCGCTCTGGCCGGCCGGCTGCTGCCGCCGCGGGACCGGCATGGGCCGGTCCCCTTGCTCCGACGCCGGTGGCCCAGAACCGGCCGCCGGTCCCTACTCCGCCGCGGCCTCAGCCGTGGCCTTGGTCCGTCCGGCGCGGTGCGACGGCGCTGCGCCCCTCTGTCGTGGCCCCCCTCCTGACGCGGTGCTTTTGTTATTATTCGGTGCGATGACACCATGGTTTAGTTAGTTTTCAACCGAGCGGCCCTGTGGCACCATGATTCTCTACCCTTCCTTCAATATTATCTGTGCGGTGCTTCGGCATTGCGCCGCCTTACACGTGCCGCAACAAAATCAAACTAACAAGGTGGAGGAGGGTCGGCCATGTTCGTGCGGTTCGACCTCCTCCAGTTTTTGCGATATCAGGCGGCTCAAATTGAAAAGGAGGAAACGACAGAAGTAAACACGAACAAACAAATAAAATAAACCCATTCCTCGAGAGTAGTCGTCGAATGAGGTTGTCGCGGAAAGGGACAGTGCAGAATTGATCACCGAGGAAGAAGGAGGATCGTTGTGTTGTGGGGGAACGGTGTCTCCCTTCCATTGACGCGGAAAGAAAGAAAGAGATGATGCACGTCAGGTCATCGATCTCTGAGGAAGGCGTCTCTCACCATCGTCCGTCGTCGGATGTCAGTGTTCTTCACGTTCTTCGTCGAGGAGGAAGAACTTCAAGAACTTGAGAGAATTATCCCAGGCCTCTCACAACCCAACAACCCTTAATAAAATAAGAGTTGTCTTATTTTATTTCTCAAGAAATGCATTTGAAATTCAAAAAAGATTCAATTAATTAAAATGAATTAATTGCAACGTTTTAACCGTCCAAATTAATTGAGGATTTTCATAAACAAAAAACGCAAAGGATGACTTCCACTTAATAGGGTGCAAGTGCATTACTTTATTAAAGGAGGGGGTTTAGGAAGAAAAGAAATGGTGGGGATCGTGTGGGCCCCACCTCACAAATATCCTACCTTGTGGGTAGGATATTGTGGGTCCCACTCGAATCACTTAGCTTAGGTTAAGCAGCTTTATGTAAAATAAAAATTGGTCACACCATTTTATTTTACTCCATTACATAACCCAAAAACTTAAAAACCACACCCGAGCAAACGCAACTCCGAAAATGGTGTTTCTAAGCAATTTACGGCACTGCGATTCCATCAGTGCCCTCGAAATTTGATTCTGAGCACTAGTTCAAAAGTTAGAAAAACCAGCTCGTTCATTCACTGAACATTCTCGAGAAAAACATCGGAAAATGATTCTGGGCACACCGGGCCTTAGAATCAGGTGCTGTCAGGAACTGAGTTCTTGTATAATCCCAAAGAAAATTAAGAAAAAATTTTCCTTGAATTTTACGGGTCTTAAATCCCCAATATCATTAGGTAAATCAAAATCATCTTCGAATCATATAAAAAATATCCCTCTTGATGAGGGTTACAGGAGACCTATCATCTAGACAAGACATGCATCTCAGTCTACCCGAACTATTTGTTTCTAATAATATTATCTTCATAAGAAATAATAGAACTACGTCGATCACCAAATGATAGCCCTTCCCATGAGCCTCTATGTCAGAATACACAACCTTTACATAACACGGTGCATAAATTAAAGCAGGACATGACTTCAATTTATTTCTAATTACCACATTTCCAAATTAAATAAAGGAATGTACTTGTGGATCCCTATTAACACGGACCGAATTGTATGAGATAACCAATGAATTCCCCTTATATGTAACGACAAAACCGTTAACATAATCTCCTTCTATATATACATTGAAATTATTCCAACCATATGGGTGTGACATGATTGTCAATTGTAGACTTCTCCCCATTAAAATGGAAAAATTAAACTTATAAGTATTCACGTGATGCTGGTATTTCATATAGTTTGAACATCACAAACCCCTATTATAGTTTTCCCTTACATGACCAGTAGAAATACAATTAGGGAAAATATAAGAAACATTATCATTTTTGATTGAGAGATCAATATTAAAGTCAACAGCAACCACATAAACCATTTAATGAATATTAGAACTATGAATGAACTTAACCAAGATTTTGGAATAATGAATATACATTTCCATTTATGTCCTTTTATAAAACATTGTTGGTGTTAGAATGGTCGATGCAACTTCATAGATTATATTTGGTTTCCATGAAAAGCATCTCAATCATATAATTCATATCCAAGACTGTATAATAGTGTTCTTTTCTTGAAAAGGGTAAATCCTAGTGTCCCAATCCTAATATCAAAGGACCCCTCGCATCAAATTGACAAAGCCACTATTCTACAGCTTCAATTTGTTCGACATGTATCTTCTACCTTATGGAATGATACTACGCCTTTGTTGGTTTAAAAATTACCCACTTCAACTAAGTGTTACTCCACATGACTTATCTCATGCATGTTGGATAGATCCATGTCATTGATCATTTAACATTGATGATATTTAACTATATTATTTTTCATACATGTTGTGGTTTTTTCATTTCATTTCAACATTATCTGCATCATGTTCATTGTGAATTATCTTATAGGATTTTCATTTCATTGATTTTTCATTTTCTTATGATGTCCATAAAGGATTGGATTCACCATGAATATTCTAATAGTGTCACCCACCCCTTTTTTGTTGAAAGTTTTTCAATTATTACATGGTTTCTTGGAAATGGACAATGGTACAATTCCAATCATTTTTTGACTCTAACATAAAATTAGGAGTATGGATTATCATTATTAATACAATAGAATACAATGATATAAATTGTCATGATTTGATTGTAACATACCACCTATTATGATGTATTAATTAAATTTGATTCTCTCCAAGACACATTCATTTTTGGGGGTTTTGGGTGTAAAAGGTGTAGGTATGGGGTCAGGGGTTGGTTTTTAGAAGTTAGAATAAGGTCTAGAGTATTTCCCTTTGAGAAAACCTTCATCTAATACCTAGTGCTTTGAAACATCATACATGGGGGACCACTAGGTTGAGGGGATGGATATATGAGTGAGATTAGGTTCTTAGTGCCCCATGAATGAGTACACGGTGGGTATCAAATGCCTTCTTATGGGATGTCGCAAAATCCACCTTTCATTAATTTTTATCATTCCACGAGTGGTTATTCTATGATTGATATCAAACCCATGAGTCATTTGACATGGTGGATTAATTGTTGTACCTATATAGAAATCATAGATATATTCTCTAATGAAAACATTTTTTGTGTTTTGATTCAAATATACCATAAATTGGTGAGTTATGCAATATTTTTTTATTTCTACTATGAGTAGTCGATTTGTTGGTAGAAACCAGTTTGTATGTCTCCAATAGTTATGAGGTAGTTGGGACCATATTATTTTGATTATTTATATGTGTTTTCCATGTGGCATGTGATATTAAAATTACCCTCCTATTTACAATTAGAATAAAAATTAATTTGATTTGTTTTTTCTTGACCAATATGATTAGATAAGGATGTTTATGGTTATAACCACAAGAAGAAAAAGTAATAATAATTTAAATATTTTAACATTCAATATTTTACGACCAACATAAAATTCTACTAAATTAGTATTTTTATTGTCAGTTGTGCCAATAAACTACGTTATAAATATTTTTAAAAATATTTTAAACACCAGTTATTGAAATAACACATTTTTTAATGTTTTTTTTAGAATATTTTATTATTGATTATTAATATAAATGAAGTTAAAAATATTTTTGGAAAATAAATTAGAAAAATTAATTTAGATAAAAAAAATTAAATACAAAACCATATAATAGAAATTCAATTTTTTTCATATTGTTCCCATGTAATTATCTTTTGGCCTAGAAATTCATCATATCACATTTGGAAACATTCATTTTTTCATATAACACTCAAGAGTTTTTTATTCCCACCATAAGATATATACCCCCACACACTCATTCTTTCATATATCTATCAAAACATACATTTATCACTTCATCTACAAATTTATCACGACCAATAAATTATCTTACAAATTTATATTTCACCCTTCATTCATCACTCGAAGATACTAAATCATGAATAAATAACGAATATGGTGATGTAAATAGGTAATTTATGAGATAAATAGTGGAAATTATTTTTATGATTACAGAGGAATATGTTTGAACATTATGATTTATCAATGACCCTTGCATGGAAGTGAAATCCATTGAATTGTTTCTTTTATTATAATTTTTTTATGTTTAAAAATTATATTAAATATTTATTGATTACTATCTTGATATCATTGAAGGATATTTATTTTTTGAGTTATATAATTGTAAACTAAATATATTATCATATGAAACTAGTATTATTGTTCTTTATTCTTCCAATGAATCGAGTAGGGTTCTATATTCTCTCATAAAACAAAAATTCTCAAAAATATTTTTAACATCATTTACTAAAATAGACAATGATTGAAGTGTTTTCAAAAAAAATTTGTCATTTTTTTAAATTATATATGTTTAAAATGTTATATAAAATTTTTTAATGGTCATTTATTTCAATAAATGATGTTAAAAATGGAACAAAAATAAAAAACATGAATTTTATTTTATTATTCCCAAATAATTTTCTTCCCACAAAGAAATTCATCTTTTAGAATGTCAAAATTTAATTTCATTTTCATCATGATCAAGTGATCATTATTCATTCCTAAAAATATATACCTATAAAAACTGTTTATTCAATTTCCTTCTCAAAAATCTATTTTCCAATCTATATTTAAATATATCATGCTCACTTGATTTTTACCCAAATTTTTATTTCTACAATTATTCATCATTATAAAAAAACATAAAAAATATCTATTATAGAAATTAACATGGTGACATAGATGATAATAAAAATTGTGGAAATGATTTTTGTGGTGGTGATGAATTGTTTTTGAATATTACGAATTATCGATGACCCTTCTATATAGGAAAAATATTTGGAATGATTTGTTTTTTTTATAATTTGTTTTTTTCTGAAATTGTATTTAATATGTATTGATTATTATCATGATATCATTGATAAACCATTATTTTTTTAGTTATATATTTGTAATCTAGTTATTTTATAATATGAATCATTTATTTTTGCTGTTTATTCTCCAAAATAATCGAGTAGGGTAAAATGTTGTCTCATAATATTAAGAAATATCATTAACATTGTTTATTTAAATAAAAAATATGAAAATTGATCTTTAATGTTGGTTTTTAGTATAATATAACATTTCATGTTGATTTCTAAAATTTAATCATATAAAATTACAAAAAAATATATATTTTATTAATATATAAAATTGTAAATAAATTTTAAAATCTTTTTTGATATTTGACATTAAGAATATAATTAACATAATAGTCCTAATGGCGTCACCTGAAAATTCAATGTTAAATACATAAAATATTACTTAAAATAATAATTTCATCCAAGTGGATAGATCATTGGAAAATTATTCCTTGATGCCTCTACCTCCTATGGTTTTGGTATTTGAATTCATGTGTATAATCTTTATACTCAGGACCCAAAAAATATTCATTGAGTTTTATTATATATTTAAGCACCTAGTTTATCACCTTTAGCATATATTGAGTATGTATTTCTGTGTACATAATTGTGGGTGGACAAGATTAGTCTCTTGGTGAGTGTATGAGCTACCATTGCCTACCTTTGTATTGTTAATTGGAACATTGGAGTGTGTTACCCACTCCTTTAGACTAAGTAGTGCCAATTGGAGTAGACCCTAGGTTTAAATGAAAAAAATTGGTTCGGTATGTGAGGATCGAAATTGAATTTTTGTTTTAGATTTATAAATTTTAATCCTAATAACGAATATTTTTTTTATTATGTTGAAAACCCTGATAGGTTGGTATGTGGAGTCTAGATACCAAAGGGTTGAGACAAAAATAAAATGAATCTACCTTTCAGAGGGTCATCATATTATGTTGGGCTTGATCATGATTCTATTTTTTTCTATAAATAATTATCGTGGTCACCTCTCCAAATTTTCCTTACATTGATATGAACAAGGATCATCATCTTTAATGGTTATAATAATTATAGACCATAGAAACAATCCAATTGGTCTAAATATAATTCTTGTAAGGGTTAGATATGCTTATGGGGTGAGAACCTGTAGACATGGGCCACTTCCCCACAATTATCATATATATTTTTTGTGGGTGCATTATTGATATATTGATATTTTTATAACCTTGGGACACTTCCCCATTATATTAATTATAAATTGAGCTTGGATCAAGATGTCAGGTGATGAGATCATACATGCATGGGGTACCTTTTCTATGACCTTATTTTATTATAATGTGTCTTATATACTTTTGATCTAATACCAATACTACTAAGGGGACACCTCTCTGATTAACACGAAATTGATAAGAGTTTCGGTAGAGATATATAAGGAATAAGATTAATATAGGAAAAATATGGTGGTTGATATGCCCTATGGAATAAGATCCATAACAGAATAGAAAAATGAATCCCTATAGATAAAATATATTATGTTAATTTGATTAGAGACACCCAAACACATGCTAAAGTAGGTATAGTTACACTCTGGGGGAAATATTATCACTTAAGGGAGTGGTATTTCTTTAAGGTTGTTATTATTTTATTATTCAATAATATCACTACATGAATGCATTATATATCCATAATTATTTAAGGAAACTATTGATTATGGACTATTGAGTTATACTAAAACCTAGATAAGGTTCCCTAGTACCACAGAAAACATTATTGTTTGTCAACTAGATAGGGACTAGTGAACTAAAACTAGGTATAGATGAGTCTTGGAGCTTGGTTAGTGACATGAGATGGGACCATAACTACAATCTAGAATGGTTTTATATAAATTTTCATTCTATTGAATATTTTTTGAACATATGGAATATTATATTACCAGTAGATATCATTTTCAATATGTATGACTGTGTAACATTAAAATTTTCAATTTTTATAGAAAAAGATATACTCGTACGAATGATTGTAATAGAACTGTAATGATCACATTTCTTCTTCTTGTTTATTATAGTAACTATTTGTATATTCTATCATAGTGTTCAATATTTATCTATAATGGAGAAGATATAGTACCCACACCTTATAAATGGACCCTCATCCTTGGTCACTATACAATTGTTTTTGAGGATGTACACTTGAAGTATGTGGAAGCATGTTCGGTTACGACAGTGGTGAATCATGGAAGGGATGCTACAAATGATGTATCATAGCTATGATTTCATTTTTTTTCATTCTATTTGGAATATGATATATAAAAGGTAATACGAGGTCTATATATTATATGGAACTTATTCTTGGGAGTTGGTAACCCATGTATTGGAAAATTCAATGTTACTAGGGATAAGATTGATTTTAATGGTGTTTGATGTTATGATTTTATGTTTCCATAGAATATTATGTGAGATTTATTGATTTATTGTTTTACTCAAGTCACGAAGTGAAAATATAATTGTATCCACGCATCCTTCTTAGGATATAGGATTCAGATGACATTCATGTGCTTACTAATGTTTGAGCACCTTGACTAGGATATAAGGGTTGGTTATGAAATGTGTCAGCAACAACATATAATTTTTTTACTATATAACTTGATGACAGAATTATACTATTTCAAACATGTAAATTTATTATTTTATTAATATTTATTAATTGATAATGTAAATATTATATGATTCTTCATTTCTACCCTTGATATAATGGGTAGTTGCGGATAGGGAGAGCACCCGAGTAATGTCATACCCCTAGTACGGTAGGGTGTATATATAATATATTGAGATGTTTTTCCTATTACATATAATACTATATTAGGTATCAATAATTACGTTAGATGTGTTCTGACTCATGTTTTTTTCATTTTATAGTCATGCTACCATGATGATTGATTTATTAGTGCCGTTAAGTTGGGGATGTGCATGGCTCTCTAATTGTTGGGAAAATGCCTCTAATTTAACCCATACATCTTATTATTTATATAAATCAAGTGAGTATAATTTATTGTATTCAATTTATAATTCATTAATTTATGAGAAATATTCTTTCTATGTGTGATCTGACCCATGAGTTTCAGTTTTTACAAACATCGTTATTTACTTGTGAAAGAGGGACTCGGGTTGCTACGATTTTGGTCAAGTAAGTGTTGGATATCATCCATCATCTTGAGACACCCCCTAAGTGGAAGATTAATCTTTTTATATATATACAATTAGGACCAATGAATCAATGATAGGATATCTTAATCCCTGTAGAGTGTCATGGGGGGCTACCCGTGATGGACTTATGTTCTCATTTCATAAAGATTTCCACCTTGAGAATATTGGGATCAATATTTCATACAGTTAGTTTGTCTTATAATGTTAGTGATGAAATATTATTATTTTAAACTATGATTCATTTATTTTCACCTGCACTAGAGAGGTAAGATACCACCAAGATCCAATTTGTGGAAGGTTCGAAACATTAGATTTGTTCACAGGTGAATATCAACTGGTTTATGTAAATTATATAGGACATGAACTAAGAAATGATTATTTGGAGGAAACTGACATAGAATATTACTTTTGGTCTTCCTAGTTCTTAATCAATATCTAGTTGTGGATGATGTGTAATCAGGGTTATGATGATTCATTCTAGAGTGATGATAGTTATGTAAGTCAAGGCCCAAGATCATGTGGTTTCCAATTTGGAAGGACTCCTATTACAGATTATTAATGTGGTAGAGTGAGGAATACAAAATTTTTCTTCTATTGTGTGCTGATAAAGATTCATATTTGTGATAGAATGGGGAATCTATAGTAATTTTCTCATAACGATTCCTATCATAGTAGTGGTTGTGGTAATGGATGGGCTCAAGAATTATTATTTGGATCAGGTTGCAACACCACCATATTTTATGGTATGTCTCATTTTAATCTAAATCACTTCAATTGATTATGTTTCATTTTACACACAACTTATTTGAATAATTATTTTTTACTATATCCCAACCATTAATTTATTGGGAACGAATCGTATTAACCTTATTATAAAATATATTATTTCCAAATTCATTAATAATTATATATTAATTATTATTTGTGAATGATATTAATGAAATTTATATATTAAATATTCAATACAATGTGTTTACATTCATAAAATATATTTTATAGGCATATGATAAGAATAAATATAATTTTATAGATAAAAGCTATATTTTTCAAAAATTAGTTTAACAACCTTTTAATGTCACAGTTGTTTTAAATATGAATTTTGAAAAAAAAATTAACTTATATTTTTCAAAATAAACATTATTTTTAACATATAAATGTCAAAATTACCATAGGGTGAATTATTGATATCTTTCTGAAAGAATTTATTTTTGAGTGAAATTGAAAATTATCAATTTCTATAGAACTGTTAATATTATAATATTAATTTTCTATTAATGAATTAAATTTCAAGTCAATGTACCATAAAAAAATTAGTTATATATAATATAATTTATTTAAATATTAATTAAATATCATTTTGGAATAAGAACATTTTTGGACTTAAAAATTAATTTTCAGAAAACATTATTCAGTTTTGTTTTTTCAGTTTATTTTTAAGTTAAATTATGACACTTTTTTATTCTAAATTTTGAAAATATATTAAATTATACAAATATTAAGTAAAACAGTCAGTAAAAATCTTTTATTTTATTTTTGGCCCATATGAATAGTTATGTGGGTAATTTCTTATTACAACGATTAATGGTAATTTTGGTAATTTTGGGTAAAAAAAATATGATAGGAATTATGAAATTATCTTAAACTTTTCCTAAATATTATT
The DNA here is from genome assembly GCA_963277665.1 of Viscum album. Classification (NCBI taxonomy): domain Eukaryota; kingdom Viridiplantae; phylum Streptophyta; class Magnoliopsida; order Santalales; family Viscaceae; genus Viscum; species Viscum album. The sequence goes on from OY728125.1 coordinate 1,579,502,901, forward strand.
GGATGATTTATATTTGACCTTTAATACCTAATCTTAAAATTTTAGTTATTTATTGAAAAAAGTTCCTTTAAAATGTATTTAATATTATTAGAATAAAAGAATGTCACAAAATGTCACTTTCTTAGTCTCCAATATCTCTTATGTATCCACAGGGGAACAAGATTATGTTATGAAGGAATATAAGTGTGAATTATGAACATAATATACATATTTTCATTATCTAAATTATTTATGACAGATGGGGTCCATTTCGATGAGTTTATGATATTTATAAAATTTTATTTAATGAAAACTCAAAGATGTCAGATTAATATTTTTGATAATTATATTTCATTAAATGTGATCTTATTAAGAATATATCTTCAAATATGTCTATAATTTTTAAAGTAAAAATAGTTATCTAAATAAAATTTTTTATTTCATATTTTTAGTGAAGAAATAATTACCTTAAATTGTTATAAAAATATGATACAATAATTATTTTATTAATGAAATAATAAAATAAATTAGATTAAAAAAAATATATAAAAAAATATAATTTGAATTAATTATGTAACACAATGAATTTTATATATTATTATGATATATTATCAGTTTATTGAATGTTTTTTTATGTTATCTTGTTATCTTGTTTTTCTTAAGGACAAACTAATGAATAGTGTCAAAATAGAAACTACTGATATTTTATCAAAATATTATTTTATTCATTTATTTAAAAATAATAAAAAATAAAATATAAAAATTGATTATTATTTGGCCTAAAATTTCATAAATTATTAATTTTTTATCCAATTTACGATTTATATGTAAAAATTAATATTATTTATAATTTGATAAATTATTTCCATAATTGAAAATAAAATAGGTTAACTAAGGTCCATTAGAATGATATGGTTCAAAATAAAACCAAAAAATTCATAATTTTTTTTGAATAATGATATTAGAACCTTATATCATCTGATATTTTAATATATGTGCAATTTTATTTGTAATTCGATCTTGAATTAATTTATTATAATATAATATTTTGGGGATTTCGAATGGTTCCCCTCTCCCCAATCATAAAAGGGAACTCCTTCTATAATTTAATATCACCACCCTGAGCATTATATGTCAACCAAAATCCAGAAATTTCTCTTATAAACATCCTTAATTAATTTATTGACAATATATTACTTCATAAATACAGACCCTATATCCATTATATAGATATTAAAGAAGTTCATCTTAGAAGAGGTAATCACCTTTTTCTACACTTTCATGCCAGCTTCTTCTTCCACACACTCATAATGTGTTGTTTCTATTATAAAATACTAAATAATATATCTAATATCTAATTACATGTAATTATGATTATGGATGGATGTTATTACACATTTTATCCATCCATGTAAAAACAAAAGCATCGTGGGGGTGAACATACGACGTATCATCTCCCAGATGTGATGTGATTTGTTTTCAATACCAGTTAACATAGATTAAAATAATGATGGATAGAAACGAAATATATCATAATTATTACATGATATTTATTCGGTAAAAAATTAATATACCAACCACTTCTTCACCCTTTCACCATTATGGGAATGATACCTTCGCTCGTGTGTTCATATGTCCTACTGTCTCCACAAGGCGATGTATTTAATTTCACATGTTTTCCAATAGATAATGATTATAAATATATATATATTGAATAAATATGATATATAATATCTTAATATAATCATGGAGACTAATTAATTTTATCCTATTCATAATAACAAGGATCTACACGACAAAACATGCATTGAAACATGAAGAAGTTAACACTCGAAACAAGGGTAATAACGAAATATTATTAACAAATAATAGATAAAATGACATAAGAGGATCATATATGATATAATAAATATTAATATGACTATTTAATGATTTTACAAAAAATTTAAAACTAATATAAATAGATTAAATATTTTACAACTAAAATAGAGCAAGAGGTAAGGTGTTTTTGTCCAACTCTTATTTCTAAGGGAAACATGCTTTTTTGATCACTTATTTATTTTGGGATGTGTATATATATTCCATATTACATGTTCTAAAATTAATTAATTTATTCTAATAATATTTAAGGTTTTGTTTAATTTTATGATTTCGTGGTTCATACTATTTGACAAATTTCAATGTGGATAAGATTTCATCTCAATTTACATTCCATTGAGACTTATTTGTTATTATGAACCAATTCACTATTGTGTGGTTTATATAGTTCCTATTTATTTATTTATGATCATCTTTCATTTAATATTTTATTAAATTTCCATATTTGTTGTATCATGAATATTTTTATTTCTTAATCCATGTAATATTTATATATACCTTGATTACGTTGAATTCTATTTGAATAATTGAGTAAATAATGTTAACTTCAAATATTTCACTAAATACATAATTTTTTATGTCATGTTAATTCGTGTATTGAATTGATAATTTCAATATATGTGGAATGATTTCTACATAGAGACATGGGTGGGGCAATGTTATAGATAACCCCTCAATGTGCCGGTTGTATTAGAAGATGATAATGTCTGTCAAATTAAATGGGTTTTATCCATAAAGTTAAAAATTTCTTGATGATAAAGGTACCATGATGTTTAAGATCATGACGTCCAATAATTAGTAATTTCCTTCATTAAGATTTCAGTCATTACTATCCACGATATTTTTACAATGATATTATCGATGGATTCATATTGTTCTCATGTTATTGATTAAATATAATTTATCTTGAATAATTTACATGCCTTAATGATTAGGACTTCTCTTCTAATGAATTAATAGTTTTTAAACAATGTAATTTATTTTATTTATATATACCTTTACATATTGATTTTTTTCATTTACTATTCATTCCCCAATGATTACATTGTATTTATTTATTACTGAGAATTTGATCATGTCCTTTTATTTGTTCTCTTTTCCCTAGGATAAGAATATGAAATGTTTTAAAGGGTCTAATTATGATAATTAATTTCCATTATTTTATTTATTACCTTTTTAACAAGGGATAAATTTATGTTTCAAGTTCATAGATAATACTAAACTATTTCTTCATTTTGGATTTTAATCATGTAACCATGGTCAATGTAATAAAGTAAGGCACAATCATCAAGATACTAGGGTTGTGGTCTTTATAGTTTCTATCAAATAATGTTTAGTATAAATACTTTGAAGTAGATTTTTGAAAAACATATATTTTGGAATATAAATCAATGATTGTAATTAAGGACAAGTATTGATGAATTTCATAAAGTTTTGGGAGTAAAAATTATTATATGATCTAATATAATTACCTTATTTATAAATAGCGCCTAATAGGAGGAATGTGAACAAGACCAATGCACATAATCCAAATGATATGAATTATCATTTAATCGATGGTTTTAAGCTAATATTTTTTTGGGAACTAGTCTCTTAAACAATCTCATTATATGAGGAAATAATATCGTATTCAAACAAGAAATAATATTAATTTTATATGTATTATGGATTAGGAAGAATGCATTTGATGAATAGGATGGTAGAAAAAATATGGATAAAGGGAAGATGTAATAGAAGGATTTCCCCATATGTGATAAATGTTGAAAAAAATTCAAGGGTAAATGATTAAAAGGAATGGGAGTTATCTAATTGTGTAAAGATAAAGGACACCATGATTGTGATTTCAATGGTAATAAAAACGTTTAAAATTAACAGTTATTCATCTTTAAGGAGAGTGGAAACTCAAAAAATCAATGTCTTGAGCGTCAAAGGAATATAGCTAAATAATATATCGGACCATTTTTAAGCTTATTTTATTACATCATTCGAAGTGGAATAATTAATGTGATTTTATTTTGATTCAATAATTATTTTTTAAAATTATTTTTTCAATTATATTCTAGTTATAAGAGTCATGTGATATATAAGTATTGTACTACAATGTATCTTCATTAGGATTCAATATCATATGTAAAATGATACAGAGGAAAAGTAAATGTGATTCAATTGTATGTTGATCTTTTAAAAAAACACATAAATGATGGTAGATATCCATTAATATATTCTTTTGTTGAGATAATAATTATATAGTGATGTTTATAAGACAGTATTATTGACTATAAAATTGGTTAGTCATTTTAGAGTAAATGTTATTTTTTTATTTTATTACATTTTTGGATTTATTAAATATTTTTTCGAATTTTTTATTAGAATTATTAATATTTTAATTAAGGTTTAAAAGTGATCGTGGTATTAATATATTTGGTATTTGAAAAAAATAAATACATTATTTTTTTGGAGAATATATAATTTTATGTTGATTTTGTAAATTTGTTTACCATCATTATAAATTTTAGGACTATGAGCATGGAATGATATATTTATGATTAATTTCAAAGTTATAATTAATTATGTTGAACATTGGATATTATTATTTTTAGTAAAATAAACATTTATTGAATATTATGGACACTTTTTTTCGATATAAATGTAGCGGATAAAATAATTAAATATGGATTTTATGATTTATTAAATGATATTCTAGCCAAAAAATACATATTCCATATCCATATCCACATGTAAAATATTAATTGAAAATAGACCAAAGCACAAAAAACAGATGAGATTATTCTTATGTAATGATAAATAATTAGGTAATTTTATTTTCTCAAATTTTAATCTAAATATTAGAAGGATTAGTCATCTATGCGAAAAATATTTTGGAATAAAAAAATTACACATTTAATTTTTTTATAATAAATAAATTTTTATAACCCATCAGTGATTTATAGTCTTGTAATAGTTGACTTTTTAATGACCATGTTCTCCTTAACCCTCCATCAGAACATGATAGTTACATTTCTCTTCCATATCTAGGTTGTCACATACCCCTAATGTTATCATCTTTAAAAGTATAATTTTAAGTGAACATTTCATTTCCCTCTCCAAGTTATTATGAGTATGTTTTATTAACAATTTTTATGAAGTCAGCTTCCCAGAAATGACTTTTTAATTATCAAACATTTATTTTTTATGTGCAATTAGAAATTTCAAGGACACAATATATTGAAGTAGGGATGAATGTAATACATAGATATTTTTTTTCATGTCTCATTTTAAATTTAATCTCTTCAATATGTTATGTTTTATGCAACACCGAACATAACATAATAATTAAATATTATCATAACCTAGACCTTTAATTGGCAGGAACTAGTAGTATTAACTACATTATGAAATATATAAATTTCCAAACTCATTTATAATGTAGTAATTAATAAATATAAGTGAATATTTATAATTAACAGTATATATTATATATTCAGTAAATTTTTTTAAAATAATGAAAAATGTATTATTGGTAGATGATAAGAATAAATCTAATTTTACCCATAAATAGCTATATTTTTCTGAAGGTATATTTACTGTATTTTAGTGGCATAATTATTTTGAAAATAAATTGTTACACTTTTATAAAATATATTGAAAAAAATAATTTTTTTAAAAAAATTTAATGTTAAAATTATATCTGGGTGATTTGTTTTTATTTTTTTCTAAAAATATATATGTTACAATGAATAGAAAATAATACTGATTTTTATAAAACTATAAATATATTTATATGAGATATATATTTATGATTTCAATTTGATCTTCTTTTAATTTAGAAAATAATTAGTTATAAATAATTTAATTTATATCGATCATCATTATATATTATTTTGGTATAATTAAATTTTGGGAGGTATAAATAAATTTTCCAGAAAACCATTTTTCAGTTTCTTTTTATCGGTTTAATATTAAATTAAATTATATCTCTTATCTGTTTAAAATTATAAAAAATGGATTTTGTATTCTTAGTTAGAAGTTCTAAATGAATAAAATCGATTCCTTTTATTTTTGGTCAATATGAATAGTAATGTTGGTAAAATTTTTATGACCTTGGTTAATGGTAAATAATGTAATTTATGGTGAAAATAATATGATAAGGATTACAAAAATACCAGAAAACATTCTCAAAACTTTATAGGATGATTTATATTCTAACCATGAAATCTTAGGTTTGAATTTGAGTTTTTTAATGGATGCATGTCCCTGAAAATGACTTTTATGTTATTAAGATCAATAGAAGTAAAAAAATATCACTCTCATGGTCTTAAATATAACATACGGGTCCACATGGGGAAACAATTAGTAATGAATGAATATATGTATCAATAATTAAAGTAATAAGCATATTTTAATGATATAAATTTATTTTTGACTATTGGGGTCCCATTGGATGAGGTTATGATATTTATAATATTTTATTTAATGAAAAGTAAAATTTGTCACAATCATATTTTTCATAATTATAATATTTTTAATATGATGTTATTCAGGATATATCTTAGAAAATTAAAATTATTTTACAATATAAAATATTTACCAACATCATATTATTTTTTTAATTTTCAATGATGAAATAATTACCTCAAAAAATTATATGATGATGATGCATTAATAATTTTATTAATGAAGAAATAAAATAAATGATATAATTTTTTGAAAAAATTATATAATTTGAATTAATTAAAGAACACACAGAACTGTATGGATTAATATGATAAATTAGAGGACTATTAAATATTGTGATTTGATTTTATCTTTTTGAATTGTTTTTCTTAAGGTCAAACTAATGAATGCTTTCAAAATTGATAGAAATGTTATTTTATCAGAATCATTTTTATTAACATATTTGAAAATCATAAAAAATCCCTAAAATTAAAAAAGTGATTAATATTTGGTTTAAAATGTCATAATTTTTTAATTTATTGTACTATTTGTAATTTAAAAGTAGAAATTACCGCTCGGCAGACTGTCCCGTGCAGGAATGAACGAGAACGGAACTGATGGCATAACCATACCCTCTCAACTACCGATTCTGAATGTCATGCTCTGGTAAGGGATAAATTCTCTGAACCTCATTTGGATCAGACCCAAATAGAAAGCACGATGCATTTCACAAGAGTAAAATCATGTCTAATGAAAAAAAATGACCACAAAAAAACTCAAACCGAACTAGCGTACCTCCCCAATCAGTCAATATGATCCATCATTTAACATCATTGAAGAGAAGTTTCAGATTCCCAGAAATAGATTCCCTACACAATATCCAAGAGATTGAAGATAACTGAATACCTGGAACACTCCAAACAAGACATTCAAACTCTAAAACTAGATGATCCTAGGACAGAATATGCTCCTCAAGTGTGATCCTTCCTTTATTTAAGCCTCCTACCAGTATTTAGTCCATCTTATCAATCCAAGAGTATTTATCCTCATTGAGATATACCCTTAAAGACTGCCCAATCATCATAGATTCCTTTTCATTGGGCGCGTTAAGAAATAAAACATGTTCAACAACATCTTCATCAGAACATAGCTCTAGTTCAAAGAGCTGATCTTCCACATCATCGAAATCTGCTTTCATGGAATTTAGCTTCATATCAAAACAGGTCTCCAAGGGAGGAGGTAAAATGGAATAGTCATTCTTGCTTCTCCTTCCTATATTACACCTAGTACAATTAGCCCTTGGTTCTTCATCTTCCGAATAAATTGCTTCAATTCCATTGTCTACATTCATATTATCCTCGTCTATATTCATCATCCTAGCTATAGAAGAACCCGAACCAACATCATCCGGGACTTCAAACCTGCTCCTCACCTATAAAGGGGTCTGAGAGATCAAACCAGAACCTCATGATCTCACATATCTAGTAGAAAAGAAGACCATCCTAACATGTCTCTACCTTCCCTTAATCGAGACATTGTTACCCGCATTCAGTTCCTCATCAAAAGAACCAGTGGTTTCCTTTACCTCATCTTGTGCCTGCTACTCCTTAACAGTTGTAACCTCCTACATTTGGGTTGAATCAAAACTCACCCTCGAACTCTCCACATGAAACTGATCATTACAGATGTATGTGATGCCAAGGTCCTGCTTCAGCCTGGATAAAACCACAGAAACCTTCGGATTTCCCAAATCCTCTGAGTCCTTTTTCTCCCCACAAGCACCAGGACCCACAGCCGATGACACCACCACTAGGTCACTGAGTAGAAAATTCTACTCCATAGGACATGATGTCTGTCACTCTACCAAACCAGCCTGTGAAAATCAATCCTTGTCACCCTGACCATTAACATTCATCCCCTTATCCACCTGATTCAACTTGCATGCCTCCATGCGGACTTCCTTAGTCTTCCCACTGGCTCTACCAACCTTCCATCCAGGAACACGAACACCCCAACGAAAATTAACTGATGAATTCCCAAACCAAGTGCAGAAAGAGCATAACTCCATCCGGTTCTCATACACCACTTGTTTCTTTCACCTATACTCCTCACTGATAATTACCAAAATATACTCGAAATGGATCCTTGCCACATCCATCTCCACGCATATCCGCTAGTTGACAGGATGACCGATAGACTTAGTTCGGATATTAGCACAAAAGAACCATATGACAATATTACCAAGAATCCTAATAACATAGGGATTTTGGAATGAAAATGGTAAATTTGGAAAGCTTACCATGAACGTAGCGGAAGGGGGATCACGTCCCATATGGAATTCGAAAGACCATCAAAATAAAAAAAATCGTAAATCGTTGAAGCTGTGGGGAGCGCTCGACCAGGCAGTGATGAGGTCCTCCCCGGAAGCGAATCAAACCATAATGTGATGGGTATTACGAAAACCAATAGTTTCTCGCTCCTGGAAATTCCATGAATTGAATACAACCATGACGAACGAATCAACTGATGGCCGCCTCTGCTTAAAACGTGCAACAAGACTGAGGTTTAAGAGCGTCGATGTTTCTAAAAACTCCGCATTCGACAACTGGAGGTTGGTATATCCATCAACCAAATCCGACCCCTTGGGGCCAAGGAAAGCATTCGGGAAGGTAGGAAGAAAATCGGGATTCGAGAAGGGTCAAAAAGAAGAAACTGATTTTCTACGGAATTATGAATATCCCTCCCCCACCAAGGGGGGAGGAATCGGCTCGGAGGCCGCCGTCACCTACGAGGGCATCACAACTAGGGTTCATGCCGGAATCAGCTCCATATCCTAGCTAATGCACAACAATTATTCTAGGAATATATGGTGACAATAAATTACATGATGACAATTTATTCTCTTTAATATGAATCTCTCCAGTTAAATAGTGAGGAAACCAATGTGTAGATGAAGATTCATGCTGATACATAACGAGACTATTTCTAAATATGATCGAAAACTATGAATAGTTTTACATTATTATGGATGCATACCATGTCCATTAGATAAATGAAATGGAAAAAAGCTAGTATATTCAAATATATTATACATTACATTAATCCCTCCATGAATATATTTCCGAAATTAGAGGATCTAGTCATCATTTCGCATCTAATAATCAGGGCCACACTAACATTCCTACCCCAACATCAGAATGGGAATACATTCGTATTACCACCAATACATTTTGGCATCAAATAATAGAAATGATTTAGGGCCATACCACAATTCTAGAACACATTTTATAGACCTTCCAAGATGTGATAACATTAGTATAAATTGATGGGACTAAGGCCCACAACCTCGCCTCTTCAAGTTGGGTGACTTATCCAAAAAAATGGAGTGGTCCCCCAGGACAAGACATACTGATGTGAGCGTTTTTTTTGTAAAACCCTCAATCAATATTATCCTTTTTAATGTATCACAGTGGTGACCACATGGTTATCTCTCGAGGAGGTTGCAGTTCGAGTTGTAAAACTGTCACTTTTGGTATTTTATTTGTTTTTAATGAAATGAAAATGGGGGTTTGATTAAAAATTTGAAAATAAGATTTTAATTAAATACGAAACTCAAATAATTTTAAAGTAATGATAAAGTGAGTTTGAAATCAAGAATAAAAACAGCAGTCGCAGACAAGATTCACCCTCTCGGAAACTCCCCTCTTCCTTATATATAAAAAATATCTCTTATTTTAAATTCCTAAATGTACCCCCAAGGACCCCCAGGTTTACAATAAAATATGAAAAGAAACCATATTTAAAACTTCAATATGATTGTTTTCCCACCTATAGAAGGGATTCAATTACTTAAATACCTCCAAGTAATTGAACCTAATTGAATTCGCTATGCGCAATGACAAAACCTCACCAAAGAATTTTAAATAGCGAAGTCAATTGTTCTACTTTATAGATTGAACAACGGTCAAAACAAATTTGTTGAAAATATATTTAAGAAAGAAAACAAACAGATTCATTCAAAAATATTGGTTCAAGAGAAATTCAAAAAGAGATTACACATTAAAATCCAAACTCGGAAAATAGTGTCTGTCGGGTGTCGTCGTCCACAACCACTTCTCGCTTAGCCTTCCATCACTTGAGAAGCCTTCATATTTTCTATTGAATATTCAAAGTATTTAATCTTTTTAAGGATAAAAATATTTACCTTCCCCTTCGCTCTCTCATGCCAACTCCCTTTTGTGACGGATGGCGTGGTGAAAAATAGAATATGTCTTGGGAGGTAGGAGCACCCCACCTTTTATATGATGATTTTATCTTCAACAAGTTGTCGCGTTTTCGACCTACTAAGTGGAAGATTAACGCATGGACCTCTTCATAAATATTTTTCATCCAGTTCTTTTCCGTCCACCCTCAAAAGTTCAGATTAATTGGACGCATATTGAATGAGTTATGGTTTTTTTTATTGAAAATTGATTTATCTGGATGAAGCTTCCTGGAAGCTTCCTTCAATCCTCTATCACTCAACGACCATCATAAATGATTCCAAACTACTTGAAATTTATTGTGGCGGTGTATCCGGAAGACATCTGTCATATCCGGGTAGAAGCGCATCATTTGGAGTAGCGTAGGCCAAAATTTGATTCTATTTTCAATGTAGGGTCAATGCAGTAAGCCCGGAAAAATTGTCAAATTGGTTGATTTTTTTGGGCATCTAGAATATCGATTCAGCCCCTGGTCCTGAAGACAATGTTGAAAGAAATAAAATAAGGGTTATTAAAAAATTTAATCACAAAATTTGGAAATATATTTTATAATAAATGACCAAAATACCCCTGTGATAAAAATCTGTTAAAAATCCAGAATTATGCAATTTAAACTTTTTATCCCAAAACACACTCTAAATCAAAAATTGTTACAAATAAGATGAAATTGTTAAATTTTTTAGGTTTAAATCATTTAAATATAAATTAAAAATATTGTAAATATTAGCCTTATTAATTCCCCCACACTTGGCTCTTGGACTCTTGGACAACTGAGCACGGTATCAAGAAAAATAAATCACATACCAATGGAGTTTACCAATTTACCACAATTAATTATAAAGATATCATGCCTCATTAATGAAAAATATTTAAAATTCTAAATTCAAATCATTCAATCCATTTCCACTTATATTGTCTTCTCATGGAAAAAACACACTTACCTCATATTCATTTTCTCCCAGCACACAATATAGATTTGCAACAAGGCTTTTCTCATCCAACCCATGCAAGAATTACCATAGGCATGATAAATTTCTACATTTCCACCCGATCTGAACCAAGAACATGTGATTATCATGAGAACATTACAGGGTTTTTCTATGGCTTGGGGTTGGCAGGTTTCTGTTGATTCAATAAGGTTTTCCTTATGACTTTTCCATTACTTCTTGTTTTGAAAATCACAAACACCTTATCTTTAAGAAAATCTCTTTTATAAGGAAAATTGCTTTTATAAGAAAAAATTCTTTTATAAGGAAAATTGCTTATATAAGGAAAATAGCTTTTATAAGGGAAATAGATTTTGTAGGAAAATTTATTCTTATCATATTTTCATTCATATTTTTCCTAAGTATAAATTTAGGATTCATTTCTGTTTTCTCCGATTTGTTTGAAACTTGGATATAAAGTATTCTGTTTTAGGATCCGAATTCTGGACAAGAACTGTAAAGAATTTTTACTCCGAATTCCAGATGAGAACTGTAATAATGTATCATTCTGAATTCCAGATACGAACTCTGACTCAGTTATATTCCAGATTCAGGATAAAAATCCTTATGAAGTTCGACATTGAATTCTCATTACGTATTCTAATGACGAATTCTCATTACGAATTTTGATAATGAATTTTCATTAAGATTTATGATGAAGAATTCTCACTACGAATTCTGATGATGAATTCTCATTCCGAATTCTAGATACGAATTCTCATTACGAATTCTTAAGATGAAATCTCATTATGAATTCTGATGATAAAATCTCATTACGAATTCTGATGAGGAATTCTCACTACGAATTCTGATGATGACTTCTCATTCCGAATTCTCATTCCGAGTTCATTTATTAAACAGAAACTGATCATCTTTGTTCTATACACTCTGAATTTATTCAGACTCCGAATTTTCACTCTGAACATTCATTTTGCTTATGCCTTTATATTTTGTCTACTCTTTATTATTTTCCATACACTCCGAACATTAACTCTGAACCTCATCTCCGAATCTTTTTAGTTAAGATTTAAAACGGTGTCGTATATTCTGTTACACTTGTTTTGTTATAAAATGATGTCATCCATTTTGTTATAAACTAACCGTTGACTAAGTGGCACCTGTACAGGTCCCTCCGATTTTAAAGGAAAATATAACAGTTGGGAAGGAGTCCAACCTTTTCTATAAATAGGAGCTCATTTGAAAGAGCTCACAACAGATGGATGAACAACTTGGTTATTGTTCATACATGTTGTTGAAGTGATTTCTATAGAGAGAGGCTCTTATTAACTCTAAAAGCATCGTGTGACTCTGAATGTTGGTAATTACATTCGAGGACTTCCAGGGATAGGAAGACAGAGGTGTCGACTACCTTCAAGTTCGAGGGCTTTCTTGCTGAGGAAGACAGAGGTTGCCGACTACCTTGATATTGAGGGCTTGCGGGAATAGCAAGACAGAGACACTCCGATATTCGTATCGAGGGCTTACCCTGGTGTGGGTAAGACAGACTTGCTTGAATGTATAAATCAAGGGACCTTTATCCAAGGTTGATGGGTACCCTTCACTTTGGGTTAAAAGACTTATATCATGTTACTAGTAGTTTTACTACTTGTTTATTTCCGCTGCATTTTGTATTATAAAGAAAGTATAACTTTCTTATACTTCCTTACTTGTACTCTGTTTCATTTAGATTCTATACGCTTTAAGGTATAATCTCATATTGTAATCTTTTGTTAAGTTTCAATTTCTCGAACCATATTTCTGGAACCCATTTTCGGAATCTCTTTCCAAGTTTTCATTTGGTATTAGAGGTGTTGTGAATTTTCTTATGTTTAATTTTGTTAAACTTAGCCTTTTCATTTGCTTAAGGAAAACACAGTTATTCATAACTAACTTTAAAGGTTCCAACGGAATTTTTAAAGTTTACAATTCACCCCCCTCTTGTAAATTGAGAATCTACATCATTATTTTGATCCTACAGTTTCAAATGTGAACAATTCCACGGCTGAATAAGGAGGGATTGGCTCTTTTTGAAGTAGAAATGCATGATTCTAATTTTTACTCAAGTATGGTATCTTCCATATTCTCATAAAATAATCAGCTCTGATCTTCTTTTTTCCACCCCATTCCATCAATATTTCAGTAGAAAGTATGAATTGAATTTTTTTTAAATCTCCAAATTGGGCACAAATTATTTCCATTGCGAGCACCAGACATACACAACTCCATTTCATTTGAGATCTCCAGATAGGCACAACTCCTTTTCATTTGAGAGCTCCAGATAGGCACACCTCTCAGAAAAATATATTCCAGCATCACAAATACGCCTTCAATGTTTAAATGTTCTCCCAAAGCAACACCAAATGAGGTAGCACATCATGAGTCATCTTCCCCCCCCCCCCCCACACTTATGTTCAACTAGATCATGCATTTCTACTTCCAGAGCAGGTTGGAAATTGAAATTTGGCTTGTAATGTGGCTAACCTAACAGGCTATACATGGCTACTAAGGTCTCATGAAGGATAAAATGTTCAAGGATGGCCAAAATAAAATGGATAATCATGAAACGTAGGCTCCAATATTCAAACAATTACCTCAATCATTTTAATCACAAGTATCTCAGCCCTCAAGTTTTTATAGAAATAAATCAAGTTCTGGTTTAAACAAACACGATTGGTTCTCTCAAGAAAGAGGTAAATGTAAAGAAGATGTAAAAATGGGTCCAGAGGCCTCACAAGAATGATAATTTCAATCACAATGCTAGTGATATGTGCCATGAGATTTAAAAATCAGTGGTCATTTTAAGAATTTTCAAAATTTTTGAACTTAAAACAATGGCATTTTCAGCATTCATTTATGTTTAGTTTCAAAGGATAAGATGGTTCACTCCATGGCATGAGTTTCAAATGAAATTCAAGAAATTCCAAAACCCTTTTTTTTAAAAGAAACATGATGAAAGAAGAAAAAATATGGAAAGAAATTTTGACAACAAAAAATTTCAAAAAAAAAGTTCGTAAAAAATATACTCTACCCAGCATTGTGTCCCCCTACACTTATTCTATGCAATGCCCTCGTTGTGTAGTTTTTTTAGCATGAAATTCAGGAAATTAAAGAAAATGAAAAAATAAATGATAAGGAAATTTTCTTGAAATAGCTTCAGCCTATGCCCATTGACGGTGAATGATGTCTCATTGTCTGGATATTTAATCTTTATTGCACCAAGATGAAAAAAATGAGTAACAATGAATGGGCCAGACCATTTGGAACGAAATTTATGTGGGAAGGGTTTCAATCTTGAATCAAACAGCAGAACATTGTCTCCCTCCTTGAAGTTTTTGTTGAGAATCCTACCATCATGAAAGGCTTTTCTTCTCTCATTGTATAACCTGGTGCATTCGTATGCATTATTTATGATCTCCTCCAACTCCTGCAAACAATATTTTCTTTCTTTACCAGCAGAATATAGGTTCATGTTACATGTTTTTATAGCCTAAAAGGATTTGTGTTCTAACTCAACTGGTAGATGACAAGCCTTTCCATAGACCAATATAAATGGTGACATTCCAATGGTGGTTTTGAAAGTAGTTCTATGGGCCCAAATACCATCATCAAGTCTCAAACTCCAATCCTTTCTATTTGGGTTCACTGTTTTTTCTAGGATTTGTTTCATCTCCCTATTAGACAACTCAACCATTCCATTTGTTTGAGGATGATATGGCGTAGAGACCCTATGATTAACACTGTATTTCTTCAAAATTGATTCCAAAGTCCTATTACAAAAATGGGTACCTTGATATGTAATTAGAAACTTTGTAAATCCAAACCTTGAAAACAAATTTCTTTCAAAAATTTAGACACAATCTTTGCATCATCAGTTTGGGTGGGGATAGCCTCTACCCACATGGAAACATAATCAACAACCAACAAGATGTAGAAATGTCCAAATTAATTAGGAAAAGGCCCCTTGAAATCCATTCCCCATACATCATAAACATCACAAAACAAAAGTGGGTTTTGTGGCATCTCATTCCTCTTGGAAAATTTTCCTTGGAATTGACAATTTTTACAGGTTTTGCAGAATTTGAAATCATTTCTAAAAATGGTGGGCCAATACAATCCTGAATGAAGAACTTTTCTTACTATTCTTTGTGGTCCAAAGTGTCCTCCACCGTTTAATGTGTGGCAAAAATGTAGGATGGATTGAAATTCAGAGTTTGGAATGCATCTTCGTATCATTTGATCACTACCAATGTGCCATAAATAAGGATCATCCCAATTATATTTCATTGAATCACTTACAAGTTTATCAATTTTATTTTTGGAAACCCAGTGGGGGTGTTAATCTGAAGGAAAATAGTTTACAAGATTAGCGAACCATGGTATTTCACTTTGAGCATCAAATAAATCCTCATCTGGAAATGTTTCCTTAATTGGGTAACACAACTGAAATTTTCTATTCCCAATAGATGGTATCCTGCTCAAATTGTTAGCAACAAGGTTATCACATCCTTTATTATCTTTTATTTCAACATCAAACTCTTGTAAAAGAAGAATACATATTATATGTCTTGGTTTTTCATCATGTTTCTTCATCAAGAATCTAATTGAAGAATGATAAGTAAAAACAATCACCTTAGAGGATAGCAGATAACTTCTAAATTTGTCTAGATCAAAGACAACAGCCAACAGTTATTTCTCAGTTGTTATGTAGTTTGATTGGGCTTGATCAAGAGTTCGAGAGGCATAGGCAATCACATGAGATTTTTTTTCTGTCCTTTGACTCAATAATTCCCCAAGAGAAAAGTCAGATGCATCGGTCATTATTTCAAAGGGAATGTCCCATTTAGGAGGTTGAACTATGGGCAGGGTTATCAATCTTTGTTTCAGATCATGAATCGAATTTATGCAATTCTCATCAAAGACAAATGGGACATCTTTTTAGAGTTATCTGGATAATATAAGTGCAATCGTACTGCAATCTTTAATGA
Organism: Viscum album; assembly: GCA_963277665.1. Lineage (NCBI taxonomy): Eukaryota > Viridiplantae > Streptophyta > Magnoliopsida > Santalales > Viscaceae > Viscum > Viscum album. Next base: position 1,579,519,425 of record OY728125.1, read on the forward strand.
ATATCCTATAAAATACGGCATGCCCAAGGAAGGATCTTACATCACTCATCGTTTTTGGGTATGGTAATGAAGAAATGACCTCAGCATTGGATTGATCAACTTGAATTCCATCACGGGACACAACATGTCCATGAACGATCCCTTTAACAACCATAAAATGGAATTTTTTGTAATTTAGAACAAGGTTCTTTTCAATGCATGTTTTCAGGACACGTTCAAAGCTTTTCAAATAATTTTCAAAAGATGATCCATACACAGTGAAGTAATCCATAAAAACATCCATGAAAGTTTCCAAAAATTCAGAGATGATGCTTATCATACACCTTTGAAACGTTCTTGGGCATTACATAAACCGAAGGGCATCCTTATGTAAGCAAAAGTTCCAAATGGGCATGTGAATGTGGTTTTCTCTTGATCCTCACGTAAAATGTGAATCTGAAAATATCCAGACAATCCATCTAGAAAATAGTAGTGGGGTTTTCTAGCTAGCCATTCAAGGACTTGATCAAGGAATGGTAACGGGAAGTGTTCTTTCCTTGTAACCAATTTGAGTTTCCTGTAATCAATGCACATTCTCCATTTATTTGGAAGACTTATGGGGACAAGATCACCAAATTAATTCCTTGAGATTGTAAATCCACTTTTTTTAGGAACAACATGGACTGGACTTACCCATTGACTATCAGATATGGGAAAAATAATTCCAGCAGCCAACAAGGTGGTGACTTCTTTCTTCACAACCTCCAGAAGTGTTGGGTTCAGTCTTCATTGAAATTACCTTACCGGTCTAGTGTTCTCCACCAGTAAAATTTTGTGCATCCAAACCGAGGGGCTGATTTTTGTTTTATTAGAGAGAGTCCATCCGATAGATTCCTTGTGGGACTTGAGAACTTCCAACAATTGGTTTTCCTGGATTTATGACAAATCTTTTGAGATTATTACAGGGAATTGTTCATTATGACCTAAGAAGGCATACTTTAGGTTATCTGGAATTGGTTTCAATTCTACCACAGGTGGGTTGGATTCATTGATAATAGGGAACTATTCAGAAGTTTGATTGTTTGGTGAATCCCCATGTTCATCATGGTAATCTCTTTCTATGATATCAAGACTTGTTTCATGTGATAAATTGGAAACCTCTCTAGGAATACCACTAAAAAATTCAATGGTTTCTAGAAATTCATCTTCATCATTTCTCAGATATCCAGTTTCAACATCGCAAGAGCCTTCATAGTTTCCAATTTCATCCTTATTTTTATTTGATTCAGTATCATAAAAATATCCCTCTTTTTCCACATCAGTTGGTATTTCATCACAGAAAAAATCAGGTAACATGCCAAAGGAAAACCAATAAATCATGTTTACATGGGGAGTTTAATGATCCTCAACTGGGTGCTTCATTGAATTATAAATGTTGAAATGTACAACATCTCCTCCAAATTACAGTGACTATGTTCCCTTGTTAACATTGATGATCGCTTTTTCCGTTTTTAGAAATGGCCTCCCTAGGATGAGGGGAGCATGTGTGCTGAACTGATCATCTTCCATATCCAAAACATAGAAGTCAACAAGAAAATCATATCTCTCACTTGAACGAGAACATCCTCTATAACTCCAGAAGGTTTTGTGGTACTTCATTTTTCAAGTTGAATGATAATTCCAGAGGGTTTCAAGTCTCCACCCTGAAGAGATGAGTAGACAGAATGTGGCATGAAATTGATGGAGGCCCCTAGAATAAGCATCCGATTTTTGAATTCACATTTCCCAATGGTACATGGAATGGTAAATGTCCCAGGGTCCTTACACTTGACAGGAAGGGCATGTTGAATCAACGATGAGACATTCCTTCCTATGTCTAATTTTTCACTCCCTTTGAACATTCTCTTGTTGGTACACATGTCTTTTAGAAACTTATCATACCTCGGAATTTGTTTCATAGCATCGAGCAATGGAATATTGACTTGGACTTTCTTGAATGTTTCCAAAACCTCCTTATCCAATTCTTTTTCAGCACTTGACTTTGGTGGTGGTTCACACCGTGGATAAGGCAGTGGAGGATTGAATGTTTCTGGGGTATTCTGAGTATGTTTTGGAGGAACATAAGGACCAGACATCCTCTTCCAATCATTCTTTGTTCTTTCAAACAAGATTTCTTCTCTTGACTTGGAGTTTCTATCAACTTCAGATTTTTCATCATTTTTATCAAGGGTAGTATTTTCATCAATAGTATTAGAATAAGGCTTGATGTTCTTAATCTAATGATTTTTCAATTTTTTCCACTCCTAAGTTCAATTGTACTCACATTTTCATTCCCATTATTCCTCGAATTTACTTGTGGCTGTGAGGGTAAACCACCACTCATTTGATTTGTTATGCAATTAATACCAGAGGCAAGTTGACCCATTTGAGTAATCAAGGTATTCATTTTGTTATCTTGCTATTTTGTGCTTTCTTTTAGATCCCTCATTTCCTCATGTTGTTTCCTCATTGCTTCTTCAAGGTTCCTATCATTGTTTTGAGTGGGAGGGGTAGGGTGAAAATTTCTTCCAGAACGAGCATTGTCTTGCTCATTGAAATATATTGGTTGAGAATTACTTGATTGTCCTTGAAAGAATCCTCTTGGTTGTTCAGGTTGACGAAATCTTTCATTTGAGTTGTTGTTCCATCCTTGATTGAAATTTTTGTTGTTTTGAAATGGTCTTTGCTGGTTTGGTTAAAATGGACTTCCAGGAAAAACTACATTGCAGTTCTCAGGAGGCTCTTGCATTTGCGGGCATTGGTCACTAAAATGTTCATTCGAAGAAAAAAATCCCAGAGTGGATATGTAGTTGGAAAGCCGCTTCAGGTTTGGGTGGGGTTGGTGGGGTGTTAGACAACATTATTGACCTTACCATGGTGGTAAGATCAGATAGTTGACTTGTAATTGTGTTTTTTTTCGGGACTAGTAGTAGGGATTTCATGTGCATCTTTGACATGAAGAAGGCCTCTGGTTCCAAATTGTTGGGCATTTTGGACCATGATTGCAATTAAAATCCTAGCAGTAGCTGGTGTCTTATCAACTAAAGCTCCTCCTGCAGTAGCATCGATCATACTTCTATCAGTGAGACACAATCCTTCATAAAAGTATTGAATGAGAAGTTGGTCACTGATTTGATGATTGAGGCAACTAAAAAAAAGACGTTTGAACCTTTCCCAGTATTCGTAAAGTGTTTCTCCTTGTGTCTTCCTAATTCCACAAATCTCCTTTCGAATGGTGGCGGGTTCTAGATGCAGGGAAAGGTTTTTCAAGGAAAATCTTTTTTCATTCATTCCAATTTCTTATCAAGGTTGAGTGAGAATAGAAAAACCATTCCTTAGAAACTCCATCTAGAGAAAAAGGAAACGACCTAAGCTTCATTTGATCGGCATCAACTCCATGAGGTTTCATATTGACACACAGGTAAATAAATTCTTGGAGGTGTTTGTGCGGGTCTTCACCAGCCAACCCATTGAATTTGGGAAGCTGGTGGATGAAACCGGACTTGATTTAAAATCCAGTAGGGGCATCAGGGTACTCAACGTGATTCTCATGATTTTCGTCATTGGACGAAGCTAGTTCTTTCAAAGTTCAATTTTCATCCATTTGGATTTCAGTTTCAACTAAGTCCCTCCTAGGTGTATTGGTGGAAGATTCACAACTTGAATCTTGTGGATTATTACCTCTAACCCTAGTGTGAAAAGTTCTATCAATTTCTAAATCTAAAGGTAACAAGTTCGGTTATGAAGTGTGGGTCATGCAAGAGAATGTATATATATATATATATAACTAAAATAAAATCAACTCTAGTAGCCTCCCCGGCAACGTCGCCAGTGGATGTGAGCGTTTTTGTCATAAAAACCTCAATAAATATTTTCCCTTTTAATGTTGCCCAGTGGTGACCACATGGTTGTCTCTCGAGGAGGTTGGAGTTCGAGTTGTAAAACTGTCACTTTTGTTATTTTATTTGTTTTTAATGAAATGAAAATGGGGGTTTGATTAACAAGTTGAATATAAAATTTTAATTATATACTAAACTAAAATAATTTTAAAGGAAAGATAATGTGATTTTGAAATCAAGAATAAAAACAGTAGTCGCAGACAAGCTTCACCCTCTCGGACACTCCCCTCTTCCTTGTATATAAAAAATATCTCTTATTTTAAATTCCTAGATGTACCCCCAAGGACCCCCCAAGTTTACACTCAAAATTGAAGATACACCATATTTAAGACTTCAATATGATTGTTGTCCCACCTATATAAGTGGTTCAATTACTTAAATACCTCCAAGTAATTGAACCTAATTGAATTCTATATGCTCATTGACAAAACCTCACCAAAGAATTTTAAATAGAGAAGTCAATTATTCTACATTATAGATGGAACAACGGTCAAAAAAATATGTTGGAAATATATTTAAGATAGAAAACAACCATATTCATTCAAAAATATAGGTTCAAGAGAAATTCAAAAAGAGATTACACATTAAAATCCAAACACGGAAGAGAGTGTCCGCCGGGTGTCGTCGTCTGCAACCACTTGCCGCTTAGCCTTCCATCACTTGAGAAGACTTCATCTTTTCTATTGAATATTCAAGTTATTTCATCTTCTTAAGTATCAAAATATTTACCTTCCACTTCTATCTCTCAATCCATCTCCCTTTTTTCTGTCCACCCTCAAAATTTTAGATTAATTGGACGCGTATTGAAGAAGTTATGATATTTTTATTGAAAATCGATTTCTCTGGATAAAGCTTCCCGGAAGCTTCATTCAAACCTATATCACTCAACTGACATCATAAAAGATTCCAAACGGCTTGAAATTTATTGTGGAGTCGCGTCCGGGAGTCCTCTGTCATATCCATGTGGAAGCGCATCATTTGGAGTAGTGTAGGCCGAAATTTGTTTCCATTATCAATGGAGGGTCAATGCAGTCCGCCCGAAAAAATTGTCATATTCGTTGATTTTTTTGGGTATCCAGAATATCGATTCAGCCTCTGGTCTTTAAGACAAAGATGAAGGAAATAAAATAAAGGTTCAGAAATAATTCGAATAACAAAATTTGGATATATAATTTATATGAAATGACCAAAATACCCCTGTGATAAAAATCTGTTAAAAATCCAGAATTAAGCAATTTAAACTTTTTATCCCAAAACACACTCTAAATCCGAAATTGTTACAAATAAGATCAAATTGTTAAATTTTTGACGTTTAAATCATTTAAATAGACATTAAAAATATTGTAAATATTAGCTCTATCACATACATCCATGCCCCCATCCATGAAGATACTTCATAATATTCTACAATAAATGGAAAACAATATTAGACACAAATACACATTTCAACTAGGAGAAACATGTCTACATTGATGTATGATCCTTGGTTGGCATATATCAATTCCATAATTCAAGAGGATTATCGACAAATATAAAAATCTCCATGAAATGCACTGTAATGGTGACACATGTTTGAATGTTGTCAATCAAAAAGAGTTTTCGTAGTCACCTATAAGAAAGAACCTTAGATGAAATCAAAACAATGGACATTTGAGAATAAAGGGAAGACTCATAACCATGATCTATTGGATGCTGAATTTCTTAAGGCCATCAAATATCTATTAATTTTTCCTATGAATCCATTTGATCTGCTACCTAATTATTTATGGGGTAGATGTATTGGTTATGTGAATCCTCACAAAATTCTAACAAGAATCTCTAGAGGACCCCTCTAGAGTACCTACCATGAAGTCTTCCTTTATAGGTACAATCCTATCGACCATGAGATCATATCTCATAATGAGCACCATGGTATCCCACCAAAATGACCAAAGATAAAATATCAAGAAGAGCCTCCCCAGAAATTTTCTACCATGAAGGTCCCCCATGGGGTATATTCTATTGAAATTATCCCTATAATCATATATTAATCTATGATGCTGGTCCTATTCATGATAAAATACACTATGAAGGTCCACAATATAGTGATATTTCATGTCAACAATAAGGTCCTTCCCATGATAAGTTAAATATGAGAAAACCCTCCTATTATGAATCTCATGGAAAGATAGGTCAGGCCTTGATAGAAATCCTATCAATGATAAGTGTCATCCATTATCAACCAGAACATTTCTTGGGAAAATGAACATCCTCTAAGCTATCCTAAACCATTCCCATGCCAATGATATCTTTATTTTCCCTGATACATTTGAAAAAACCATTAGGAAGGTCTTAGGTTGGGTTGATCATGTAGAGGAGTCTCTAGTAGAATATTATAAGGATAAATTTCTCATGAGAAACCAATTAGCCCGTGATGACATGCCCATTATGTTTTCTCTGTCAGATACTTCTCAGTTTAACATTTCAGAGGAATTATCAGAAGAATTCATACACAACGTCAATCAAAATCACTGTATATATATATATATCTGATACATGAATGAAAATATCTTTCCTTACAAGTACATGTTGAAATATTGTGAGATATTTGTCATCAAATCTACATAAAATCCCTTCATTCTGCATGGATACCATGACCAGAGATGTGGTGTAAGGATAAAAAATACACATGCCTCAATGTGTTTCATAAGTAGAATCATCTAATAGTCAATTCCCCCTCTGGTGTTCAAATCCAGTGTTGGGGGGACATGGATATTTACATTCTACCTCATTCCCCTTTCATTAAAACTGACCCGAAATGAAATCTTGTAATTTCATTATTCCATGGTGGCTATTAATTAAGATCTATGGCCAAAAAATAAGGAACAATCAACAAGAATATTTCTTGAATAAGTCTCCAAGACATCAGGACCAATAAGAGAAATCTATAAAAAATGTATTAATCATGAAAACCGAGAACAATCAGTAGGCCTCTTGATTTTGGAAATCTAATCATCAATCATTTCTAATGTATTTACAAGTATGTATTTTGTGCGAAAAAACCAACATTTCATCCATCTCTTGCTTGAATCGGGATGCACGAGATCAAAATACAAGACATGAAATACCAACTTTCGTAGTATGGGATCAACCCCATCCAATTGGGTTGGGGGGGATTATTAACACAAAATGAATCCTCAAGGCTGTCAAATAACTATTGAGGAACAAAAAATTGGGGTAAAGACAACCCACATGTATCGAGTATTTTTACCTCATCCACCCCCTCAATGGGAATCAGTCTTTTTCAGTTTAGGGAGGATGACAAGTGTTTAGGTCTACTGATTCATCCAGTTTCAACCATTTCCCCCCAGAGGAGAGGCATATTAATACACTGCATAGTGGATTCCTCCAATTCAAAATTTCATAATATGCTTGAAGGGGATCCAAGGAGGTAATTGAGAGGTCTAAAAAAGGATGAAAACAACCCTCCTATAATTTATATGTAATATAATACCTATAATTCATTATGAACTGGTAATGATCAAGGATTTCAATCCTATGTATGAAACTACAAATGATGACAAAATCAAAGGAGTATAAAGAGTATGGTTCTATCTGAAATGTGGTCCACACTGAAATAAATGAAGAAGGAGTTCATACCCATAACTAGAGAATCACCCTAAATTTGGGGGATCCCTCAATCAACCCCTTACTGGCTCCTAAAAAATATATATCAATAATAATAGAAGTTTTCATACAAATCACCTCCTTTTATTTAGAAATATGAGCTCCTCACACTCGAATAGATATTTTCTAGGTAGGAGAAACAAATGGATAATTTTAGGTGAATCAACTCTGAGTTTGTTCAAGGCATACCTAAAAAACAAGAGTTCATCTGAGGTAAGAAATTGGGAATATGATATCTTCCAAAATGGTAACATTAACCATTTGTTTACATAAACACGATTATGGTTGGATAACATGATTTCCTCCATTATGAATGAAAACCGCAATGGGTTTTGGAAAATACTCAAAAGATGTTCTTAACTGGATATCAACCTCAAATAATGGAATAATATGTGCATCAAATCTAGTATATTGATGAAAATGTTCGTGATCATATTCAACTAAACACTAATCATGGGAATATCGACACCATAGAGTAATTTAAAGATTTATTACAAGAATTAGAGGAGCTGCGTTCACCAGTGTAGTGGGTCAGAAACCATAAATTTCTTGAGTGAGTGACAACCATCCACCAGAAAAATCTGGGAGTCCTACATTTCTTATATTTAATATCCAATGTGTCTTGAAAGAACATATGAAACATTATTCATCACATTGTGATCACGTGATGGGAACTCCTGAGCAATAAGAAGCTGTGAAACTTAGATGCTTCGTGAAAACCCTACAAGGGTTGACGTTTATATTATAAACTAGTTTTGAACGATTGGATGATCATGGGATGGGTGGATCTGCATCAGAAATAACTCTTTCAGTTCTGGAAAACACTCCAGACGTCATTAATCATTGATATCTCGAATGACAAACTACAACAAAATAAAAAAGTCTCATTTTTAATTTCTATATGGAAAGGGATGACCTATTCGATGAAACTACCAATTCCCCAAGTGGAAACGATCAATATCATCATTGAAAACCTTCATGATGATATATGAGCACCTCTCATCATGTTGTAATATAGGGGCGGGCTTCATGATATCTAATCCATTTCAAAAAAAAATAGAAGAATACATAAAATGTACAAAGATCAAGTCTTTAATAACTCCAACAGTCTCAAGAAAATGAGAATGAAAGGTGAAGGATACATCCATCACACTTAAGAAATCCATCACAATGAAACCAACTCTAAAACCTACGTTGTATCGTGTAGTAACCCCGAGTCATCAACAGAAACACCCAACTCTTTACGAAGAATAGAGAGGAACCAGTTAATTTTAATTAGTGGAGTGAATTAAGAAATGTTACTCTTTATGAGATGATCAAGTCCATAGATATTTTATAGACACTGTGGACAATTATTTACTCCACCTGATAGAGCTTATGAGACTCGAATAAGTAAGAAATAGCAGAATTATCTCCCCTTTCTTCGGATACTGGGACAAAATGTTCAATAATTATATGTATTCAAAGGCATCCGACAAAAAATTATAGAATCCGAGAATGTATTTTTTGGATGTCCACAAATACAATTGGAGTCTACTTCCACAGCTGCTACCAATGAATGAGGTGGGTGGAAATATGTTGTTAGTAGAAGGGAACAAAATTTTGATAGTTGGATGAATCAAACAAAATTCAACCAAACTCATAGTATTCTCCAAGCATCATTGAATCAACCAACTCTTACATCAGATAATTTCACAACAACATAGATGGCATCATCAACACCAGAACCACCAAAATTATAAATTTTATAAATTTGTTTGATTAGAAAGGCGGGGGGAAGGGATGTGGATGAAACATTGTGATGGAAAAATGATAGCTTTGACACAACTAGAAATGGTCATCCATAAAACCTCTTTATTATATAAACATTTAATCTTCAGTTTCATTATCATTATTCATTCAATGGATCCCTTCATTGATGATGAATATGAATATGAAACTGAGATTCCCACATCCTATTGGGGAACTAGATGAAGATGTAGTAGGATTTGAGGTTATAGAGGAAGATGCAATCATGACACGAAGTAGTATTATATCCATGTCCCTAATCAGACTATTAATGTTGCGGATTTTCACCAAATTCTCCTTCAATAAATTTTCCAATAATAGGGAAAACCTCATGTATTCTCCAAAATCCACCATGAACCAATCACTTTGTATTATCAATAAAAATATAAATATGTGTCTAATAACCCTCTTCATGCATGGAGACCTGCCAAACCAACCCACCAATGACAGTAGCTCACTCAACTCCTATTTTGAGGGCCTATCAATTCATGACATGTGCTACATCCCCAAAAATATTGATGAAAGAGAATACCCAATCAGGGAAGCACATACATTTAGACCAAATGTATGAAATCCTGAATTAGTCGTCCGAAATACCAGCAATGATATGAATCCTAGTTTCCCTGAGCTTGTAAAATTTTCTCAGAGATGTACTCAAAGAGGCTTTTGTAATTCCTCATGAGTTTGAAGGTGATGTTTCCACTATCGACGTCAATAAAATAGATATTGATCTTTTGTAATTCCACATATCTCCATCACAGATCAAGATGAAGATGATGTTATACAGGGACACATTATACCCTAATATGATTCCTATAGAATATATGGCGTCGATATCTAAAAACGATACATTGGTAATGAATATAGAGTTAATATCATCTTAGAACAAACACTTTTCCAACTAGGTTGAAAAACATATAACAAAGTGAAATCCATCATATCAATCTAGGTATATGAAAAAAGTTATTAGATTATTTTATGTCTAATCAAGATAAAGTCCCCACATAGATACTTCATGGAAAATTCATAATTTTGGTTATTTGGAACAACACGAACTTCCCCATCGTTTTCGGAAGGCCCTAATTACATCAACATAATGTAATCCCTTTATCGTACCATCAAGGTATTATATACAATATTAATGGAAAAAACATGATGTTTCATGATGATAAGGCCCCATTAAGATCTTATAAGGTGAACTATATCAACATAAGATTTTATTAGAGGAATGGAAAGAAAGCCTTGGTCGATGGTGTTTATTGGGTAACTTCCCAGAATGGTCTGACTTGACCCAAACCAACCCCTTGAAGTAGGTTCATGAAAAATATGTGTTACCCATCATTCAATTCGTGAATAGGATCTCACATTCAAGTCCATATTCAAAAATCCTCATGATTTTAGTCATGAACAATTGGCCCAAAATTGATGAAATTTTTTCTGACTCTCACACAGTGCTGAAATTTTGGATGAAAATATCATCAATACATAGCTAGAGATCCAAGAAATACCTACTTCACCAGCTAAGGTATTGTTCTCTCATCCCTTAAAGTGAATGAAAAATATCATCCTCCATTTCTCACTCCATCTTCTATAGTGTTTTATGTAAATAACACATTGTTAGCTGGATCAGGGTAAGTCACATCATCTTTTGAATGTCACGACATTAACTCCTCTCCTAAATTGAGAGATCTTACCCCATTATTTTCACCCCTATAAAAGAAGAGCAACAATAAAATGATGTGGAACTTAGGGATACCCCTCCATCATTTTGGGATGGATTCTATACCACCATTGATTAAATTATAGAAATAATTCTGGGTAAAGAAGAAGACCCATAACCCTCCTTGATTAGTGTGGCCTTGTATCATGAAAAATAACTAGTATATACATCTTTATTGAAGCATCATCGGGTTGTATTCACCTGGAACTATACAGAAATTTTAGTCTGTGATCCCATGGTGGTCACTCACCACATTTTCATCCCAAAGGATCAATGTATTTATAAATAGGTAGTTCAAAGGACACACCTCATACATGCTACCAAAATTGAGACTGAACCTTAAAAGATCATCAGATCCAACATCATTCTGGAGGTCCAATACCCAGAATGGATGAATAATATACTATATGATAAGTCAAATGTTAAAAAAATTATAGTATCTCTCAATTTAATTGTTCTCAATTAATACCTACTAGAGGATGATTTCCTGATCCCAATCACATTACAGCTAATTAACGCAACAATCAGTTAGCAGACCCTCTACTTCATTGATGGATGTACTGGAAAAAATAAAATAAAAATATCATAATAATATGAATAAAAAACCACATTTAAAAAACCAATGGAGTGTTTATCTAGTGGGTAATTCCCTTTGGCATGAAGAATAAGGGTGCAATGTACCAATGGTTCTTTCGTCGCATCTTAAAACCCTTTCTGGGAATGTTCTTCGAATGTTACTTTGATTATGTGGGGATTAAATCATGCCAATGCTCTAACCACCTTGAAGAGCATGAAACTGCCTTCTGAAAACTATGACAACACAACCTAAAATGAATAACTTGAAATGTGATTTCATCATTACATCTCGGAAATACCTCATCTTCGTCGTATTTATCATGGCATTGAAGTATACCATATGATGAAAAATTATATCTTTTGAATATCATCTCATTGTATCCTAAAATAGTTCAATGGACTTTAAGAACACTTGTCCTATATCCAACACTTCACAGATAACCGTGAATGAAAATTTCTTCATTTAACATGGTTTATGAAAAAATGTGTTACATATCAGTAAACCAAATATTCTCAAGAAGCAATTGATAATCTCAGAAAATATCTCATGATCATGCTAGTGATGAGGACGACAATTGAAGGGAGGTCACTTATCATGCATGTGACATAAGTAGAATGATATATGGGTACCATCATTATGAAAATGAAATATATTTTCATTGAAAATAGTCTCTATTACCTTTTCTAAAACACGATCGTTAGTGAGAATCGTTACCCCAATATCGTGAAGATCTATGAGGTGCAAACATTTTAACTACAAAAATCCTGGAACATCCTAGAATATAATTAGGTCCAATTAGAATCTTGTAGAAACCCAATCAAGTACATTCATAGTTGTCTATGGTTGAATGGACATCTGTCACAGTGGGCAGTCATCTGTTAGTAGTTTTACATTTAGTTCATGGATTCGAAATTAGCCAAAATATGACATTAGTAGATTTATGGGAAGAGAACCACACAATAGAAATAAATTTATTGGATACTAAAATATCCGATGAACATATATTCTCTATTTAAGAGGGTCCCTATATATAAGAGATTTATTTAAATGGTGAAACTAGAAACCCAAAAAGGTAGATTATAGAAGACACTAATATCATCAATGTGTTCCTGGGATTCATACTCATTTATCCTATAAAGGTAGCCCTACATTAATCCATCCTATTGTGGAAAGTGTGCATGAAAATTTAAGCAGAACACTAGGCTCTCATTGTAGGTCTTGAGATATAAAAAAATAAAAAAATAAATCAGTTGATGATAAATAGATATTCTAAACTAGTCATTAAGTAGGATAATAATGATTATGAAATCAAAAAGGAAGAGAGAATCCCCCTGCTAAGAAGTGACTAGGGACCAATGGAGGAATTTCCATTGGAACATAGTGTGATACATGTCCCATGGTCACAAAATTACATAGTCAATGAACTAGAAAATGCATCCACAATTCTAACCAAAACAAATTAGGATGAAATAGTCATCAACATTGTTCATTATTAGAAGGTATCACATTTCATTCAATCCTAAACGAATTATATCAATGAGATTATCCCCAAACATTGACTCTAGTTATACATGCGTTACATAAAATGATATAAAATAAAAATTGTATTGAATTCATTACCCTATATAATAAATCCAATATAGTACAACATAGGTATAGTATCATTAGAAACAAAGAATCATAAACATCTAGTTCATAAAACAATTACATTGTCTCTCACTTATATCTTCATAACAAGACTCATTTCTGACATAACATATATAATAACCTACTTTTTGACCTAGAAAAACGACAAAATATTAATGGGTGAGATAAAAGGTTCAATAAGGGTATTTCATGGAAATATCAATCCGATCATAATCATAATACATAAGAATATAACATTTTATATCCTTTTACTACCTACAATAAATTGTGATATAATGACATGGAATAAAAGTTAAATATAATTAATGGAAATAATCCAAAAATTAATATCATATTACATGACGTTTTGGGGAATTCATATAAGAATAGAAAATCATCTTAATATTAGCCAATGCTCATATCCAAAACCATTATAGCCTACAATTTCCACTATTGAAATGGATTTACATATCGTTCCTACCTTCTATTACTGAACTAGATTTACTTACCATTATAGTAATTTCTATCACAGGAGGCATAAATCATTGCACAATTTATTTGAGGTAGATATAGGTCTCACCCATATCATAATGAAATCATTCTTATAAATTCCAAAAAAACATAAAGCATTCATGTTAGCATTACCCAAGAAATAAATTTGGTTTTCTTAAAATTCATACTATCATAAAAGTATCCATTCAAAATATAATACCATTATTACCTAAATAAAATCATATTAATAATAGGGATAGAAACATAACCTTATTTAAAGACTGTTATCTTATAAGAAAAATAGTTTTGATAAAACAATTGAAATAAATTCCTGTGGAAAATTTCCATTATTTTTTTAAAAAAATTCATTTCTCAAAATGTTGTTCAATTTTAAAAGAAGTGAATTCTCTTTAAATTAAAAATAAAACAATGTTGAGTAAGATCCATTAAAATATGTAATTACGAATATTTAAACATACGTTCATGCACTATAAGTGGGAAAAAGAGTATTCTCCTACTTTAGCTAGAAAAGTCAAAAAGTACCTCATATCGAAAAACGATAAAAGAATCCTTTCAAACAATTTAATTAAAATTTACCTATTGTTAAAAGTAAATTTACAATTTTTTAGAAGAAAAAAATAATATTAAATATTATAGGAATCTATGATGTGAATGATAAACATACCCTAGTAAATAATTACATATAATCAATCTCATATAATAATGATATTGCAAACATATCCCTTATCTTAGGTATGATATCCTTTGTATGTATATGAACAAACAGTATAATGGATAAAGTATTTTATTAAATTATATCAGAACCATATTAATATTTATGATGTAATATTTGATCACATTATATGATTTTGTTAATATAATTTAAATATTAAAATTAATTCATTTGTTAACGGGTTCATTTTCCCATTCCTGACTTTCCATGTAAGTCATGTTTATTGTATATAGGATGTATTTCATTCATGTAAAAGATAAAATTATGTTCTTAATTATTATATTTAATCATCATATAAATTTTATAATCATTCATGAATTTTTAACTTGGAAAATGAATATCATCTTGTCGTGGAGACAGTAGGCCGTACAAATGCATGGACGATGATATAATTCCCATTGATGGTTAAATGGTATAGATTTGGTTTTTATTTTAATTATAAATAATAATTTTAATGATATATTCATTACTTACATTCATTATACCAATCATTATACTCCTCAAAAAAAATATTGTTGAATAACATATTACACCACATCGTGGAGATGGTAAGCCATATGTACGCACAAATGGTGATAATTATAATTGTAGGATGTATAAAAATAAGTATAATGTTTCCCCATAATTTAAATAACATATCAGAATTTATAAAATAATGGATTTATTAACTTATTATGGAAACAAAATAATAAGAGGATGTAGAATAAGAATTTTTTTCGAAGAGGTGATAAAACAAATACCTTTTTTTCCAATATCTTCTTTTGATTTGACCATCAAGACTACCTTTGATGGCTTTATACCAATCATGTGTCCTCTAAGAAGTGTTTAAGGAACATGGGAGTGTAAATGGGTAGGGTTTGACCGATAAATATGGATTTAGATATGTGATTAATAATGAAGGAGAGACGCCTTTTATAAGAGATTAAAGGGGAACCTTTGAGAAAAAAACCTATTAAAAATATTATAATTAATGTGGATACAGAAGTTGATTATTTAAATTATAAGATAAGTATGTTTTGAAATAATCACAAAAAAATAAATTTATACATGATTTTACATTACATTAAACCTTATAATTATGATTTATCCTTTTAAATATATTTATTGTTAATTGTGGTAATAACATCCTAAATATTTTGGGGTTATAAATATTTACTTATAGTGTGTTAATTTAAAATTAATGGATCTTTTATGATCATTTAGACTCTATTATATTAAATTTTTAATTTTAAATTATTATTATTATTTTTAATGAATTTAGTAAAATGTAATTTTTATAAAATATCAACAGTGTCAATTTCCACATTATTCATTTCAATGATATTAAATAAAATCCACAAAGAAGATAAATTCAAACCAGAATATTCAATATAATTATTACATGTCATAATATCCTATAAATTTCCTTGAGAATATTAATTGTTTCAAATTATATTTCATTTAATATTTTAAAATCATTTATCTAATATTTCTATTAATAAAATAATTTATGCGTCATTGTTGTGTCATCATTAATGCAAATTATTTTATTTCTAAAAATTAAATCAAATTACTACAATGTAGGAAATTTTTAAACTTTCCATCTATTATCTATTTTTGATATTATCTCCATGGTTCCCATATATTAAAAATCATATACTTTTATAAAAAAAATGTGTGACATTTTTTCACCTTCATTGATTTTAATAATATTAATGTCTTATTCATGGCCAAGTTGCCATTAAGTGATTACATTTCAAAACATAGATGATAAGGGTCTAATTTAGTCATCAAATAGGATTTTGGTAGATGTTAATTTAATTTTATAATATTATTTTTACCTTTAATTACCATATTTACCTTCAACCATGGTAATAAAAATAATTACCAAAGTTTCTATTCATAATTCCCAAAAATAAAAATAACCATTTATCATAATGTTTACCTACCTATTCCATGTATTGAGTCCATTTTTATGAATTCAAATCATTTATGTTTCAGTAATTAATATAATACCACTCTTATTGCTAGAATGTGAGAACATGTTTTTAAAAGATAAATCATTACAAAAGATAGAAATGTTTTTACATTTGAATTCAATGTGAAATTAATTTTAACAAAATAAATTATATTGATTGAAAAAAATATATTATATTTATACTTTAAAACCATTCCATATGATAATTTTTCTATATGAATTATTTTTATGAAAAATGTTATTTTCTCTTAAATTTTACTATATTTTTAATATTAATTAAGAAATTAAAGTTACCAAAATATTATCATAAATTCATCCAATGTAAATTTTTGATTGGAAAATAAAAATTAAATTTTAATTTTTTATATAAAAATTATTACCGTGTCTAAATATTAATTTGAAATGGGTTCCCCATTCAAAGGGTTAAAATTATACTTTAAAAAATTGATTTTCATACATCAAATAGGGTTTATTCACACCCTATGACTAAAATAGTAATCAGACAAATATGAAAAATATTATATTATGTAAATTACATTTATATATCTCATTTATTACATTACCAAAAGTAATTCACTAAATAATATAAATATCAAATTGATTTATATTTTTCATAAATAATTTATAGCCAATGAATTGACAATTTATTTTCATATGTAAGTTATACATATTTTTTCTAACCTAAGAGCGAGGATAAAGGTAATTTTATACTAACAGTGTATCATGGTTCATTTAATTTGATGATTATGTGCTACATAAGAAAATTAAGAATAAAAATTATTTTAAGATAATATTTCATAAAAACATATGTGTGTTACATGAACCATTCGGTCCAAACAAAAGTTGGATGACATCAATTATAGATTACCTTCAATATAAAGATCTCTAACCAATCATATTTGGGAAAGGATAAATATGAATACAAGAAATTAACATTATTATGTATGATGACACAAATCATGAAAAGGTCCTCAATAAGAAGAGCCTTGATGGGGTCCATCTCGGGTGAATTAATTAATAAGAGACCATTGTTATCATGGATAAACTACACATTGGATACTACATTTCCCAGCACTAATGTTTCATGATTTCCCCCCAAATAATATTTCTGGGTACTACTGGCCCATAATAATGTAGGATTTTGAGAAACTCACAAAAAATTATCATTCCTTCTATGTTCAAGGAAACTTCATTAATAATCACCACAAGTTTTTTCACTAAACCATGTTCTTATGGACAATATTATTTTGGGGAATTGACTTTATGAGACCTTATCCCCACACTATAGAAAAAAAGTTAATGTTTATACTTAATGAAACTAAATTATAATCCAAGTGGGATAAAGATATTACCCTCATAAAATTTGGGGCAAGAAACATTGTCATCATTGACAAAGAAAACATCATCAGTAGATTTGGTGTCTCTTATACAATACTGTGGGAAAATGGCACCAATATATGTTTTGTAAATTTGGATATGCTATATCAAGAGTATGAAATCAAGTCCAACCATTCATACCTATACCATGAAGTTGGTAACGGGTATATAGAGGCCTTCAATAAGAAACCATCAAATATAATCCAAAAGATAGTAGATAAGGATAAAAAGTCATAGTTGGAAAAATATCTTACTAGACTGGTGAGATTACCATACCATGACCTAGACTGACACACAGGAAACCTCATACACATTCGAATATGAGATAAGGGTGGCCCATAAAATATAAGTTCTATATACCTCACATCATTTCACCATATATGATTAATTATCCATAGATGTGTAATCCCATAAAAGACTTGTTTAATTGGAGTGAATGGATGAGAAAAGGATTCATACCATCCATCATTTGTATGTCCACCAAAATTAGATCACTCAAGCTTGTAATAAAAAGGTTCCCCTACAATAATTACTCAGAGGAGAGATAGTGTTTGTTTTGTAGACTCCAATGATACATGGAATAAAATCTATGATGTAGGAACAAAAATGGGATGGATGTTATTACATACGTAATTTATACTCTCATTAATATTAATGTTTAATTTTTACTGACAAAAAGCTCACCATTATTCCCACCAATGTAAGGTTCCTGAAGATGTATTTTGGGTCATCATGTGGGTCCTCATCTAGATCTCATGATGTTGAAATACATGGTAAAATGTCGCAGTTTCATGACATTAATCATCATAGAGAGCCTTTCTCACATAACCATAAAAAATCAAGACATCATTGTTTTAGTCAGAAGATAATAAACTGCATGACATCAATGTCCTCACCACATGACGTTAAATATCATGGGAATAATAATTTCAACAAATTATTAACCACCTATGAGTTCGATATATGTGATAGAAAGATGAAATGCCACTATCTCTATGTGGGTATCAGATTCACATAGAGATTCTCTTTATAATGAACTATGTGTGTCTTTATTCTTGTCACATCAGGATATGTTGTGTCACCTAGACCACTAATATTGGGTCTAACTACAATAGTTATTTCCTTCCACGTAAGGTGACACATTTCCTTGATTCTTGTTATTAAACTACATGGTTCCTAAAGTACTACATGTGGAATGATTATAATTCAAATGAGATACATATTAATGATTATAAGCTACAACTTTGGCCCATCCATGTAAACAAATTGGAAAAAATACCCATTTACGAATATATTAGACCTATGATGAGAGTACACATCCATAACAACATGTATCTTGTGTCATGTCCATACAAGACACACAGTAAATCAAATACCTCCTATGGTAGGCCCAACAAAAAATATCCCTCCATTAGTAAGATGATTTTCCTTACCATCATTTGGCCCCAAGTCCTTTTTTGACATTAGGATTGTATTTCTCATCGGTCCACAAAATCACCCTCCCATAACTACAATAGAAAAATGTCCTCACTAAATGATGTTAAACTACATGGTACTGCAAAAACTATTTGTGTCTTGATTCTAATTATGATTGAATAAATAGCGACACCTAGATTTTCCAATATAGACTAGAAACCCCAAAAGGTAAAAAACAATGCCCCATCCTTGGGTATAGTCCAGACCTACAAAAGGAGTCTCAATTATTATCTACATGTGTCTTAATTCCTATCCACACATGATATATAGTAATTAATGAATATCCAACCCCATGTCCAGTAATATCTAATCAAGATTCCACCTCACTGTGTATACCAACACCGGGATCTAGTTCTAGATCTAAATATGAATTGGTTCTCATTTTGATGAAAAATATAGCGACCCCATGATTTTACAATTTGGTCCAACCAATAAAAATTAAATTTGATGATATCCACCATGTTATATCCTATGTGGGGTGAAATGAACCATTGTATCCCCTTTTTACTCACATAAATACCATCTCACATGGGATGTTGTGTTTTTGTATGGGATTACCTACATGTCCAAAGTGTGTCAATTCAGATCAATGTTACTGTGTTCTTGGTCATAAGTCCATAAAAGATCACAAATGTTCTTACAAAATGACCTTTAAGGGAAGAATTGAAGACTACATGAGAAATATGTAGGACATGATTCCAAATTTCTATGGATACATGGTGAAACCTAGGACATTAATTTGAGGTCTAGCTGTAATATTTCATCTTCACATTAGGAATCCTACACCCTTACCATATTAATCTAAATTGCAGGGATAATTAAGAACTAAATTTGTCTTGATTTTAATTTCAAATAGATATGTAGTGATGGCTATACCATGTTTCTTTATCCCAAACAATGAGTAATGACAAATCTATCCCCATATATTGTATACAAATATCTATTCAGGAGATGTTAGGTTTGATTTCCTCTTTCAAATATCTATCTACGAAACATAAATGTTTCCACCTACATATGAGTCAGAGCTATGTAAGGATTTTCATATTCCACGGATAATATTGGATTGAAATTTTCTTATATAGCTAGACACATTCCTTTCATTCATCATAATCTATGACCCAAAAGAAATTTTGGATCCCCAAATCATCCACATTCCATTGAAAATGGCATTTTCAGTATCATGATAACAACTTTGTTTGACTATAATCCATATTTCCTATTTGTCTCTACATAAGTTTGGCATAAAAAAATCTCATCAACCAAAATAAAAATGCGTCCCCTAGAGAGGCATATTTTAGTTTAAGGGGTCCTAGTTAAGTTTAGTGTGGGAAATACACATGAGCATACAATTCATAATAACCATAAAGGGGATATATAAAAATAATTATTGAGTGGTGTTATCTTGTAGGAATATTGATCATTCAGTAGGGGCCCGAATTAATTTGGAATATAGGCTAACAATGGTGATATGATGATACCAGGAGGGAATATAACCTTGTGGGTGGGGGAAATATTTCATGAGGGTTATATCTGGATAAAATTTCATGGTAGTGTTGGGAGGATTACCTAGTGTGAGATCTCGTACCACAAAAATGATATACAAAATTTATTTTTGATCATTGAAGATGTGTCCCACATATCTTGTTTGAGACAAGAATCAGAGCCCATGTAGTTTTACTTTCATAAATTATGGTCATATGGACAGATCATACCTTGTATTTTAATGTCATATGTTAAGGGTGAAGTCATTAATTATAATATTGTTTGACTATAAATTTTTTCACATAGTTAAATTTCATGATACAGGGGAGTATATGTCATGCATGAAATAACAATAGAAAATTGAGTGAGTGTTATGCATAATGGGCTTCCATTAGAATAATTATTGGGAATATGATCCTTTGAAGGAATTTATTTTGTTTAAATATATACCTTTGGCTAGGAAATGATAATTTAAGTGCTTACACATAATAGTATTCTCATGATGAATGCTATATTGGTGTTTACACATAATAATGAGGCATTTGATGAAGGATGTAAGATGTATTACACCTAAGGAGGAGGCCCATTAATAAATTTGAGTTGGGGAATACACCTAAGAGGGTGGCCTATAGTAAATGTTTTAATTGTTGTAATTTTTTACCAAATTCATATATTTGATCCCAAATGAGTTATACATAGTGTGGGAAAAATGTTATAGTAGATGATAAATTGAACTGCATAGTTAAATTTGAATAGTATTGATACTAAAATTGGAATCGTATTGAGATATTTTGGGGAATAACCCTATGAAGGTTTACCATTAAGATATGTTTTGTATTATATTGATAATGATGACCATATTGAAGTGAATACTTCATGTCACTGGTGGACAAGGGGGAGGATATATAATGAGGGAGGAATATATAAATATTTAAGAAAGGCTAGGGTATTACTATAGGAGGGATTCCCTATTCTACCCATCTCAAGGGGAATAGAATAAATCCATCAGCGATATAAGATATATTTCTCTAGGATTATCTTAATAGGGGCCCATGTTATATAGGAAATCCATGATTTTGATTTCCCTTAGGTGTTTACTTTTCTAAGAGTATAATTCCCAAGTGACATTTAATCATGTCAATCAATGATTGAATGTGTGTACAGATGATTGAATTCCCAAATCATGTGTATTGGTTGGATTCTGAGGATCTATAAAGTTATACTTTTCATTGTTTTAGCCTTTTTTAATTAATTACACATAGGTTATCTAGGTTAATATGATCTTATTTTATGGGTCTAGAAAAAAAATGACATCTCTCAATGATTCAAATTTAAATGTAATGAAGCTTCATTGTGGGAGGAGGTATAATATTTTGAAAATAAATTGGATGATGGATAATATAGAACTCCCTACTGTATAAGGTAAAAGTATGAGATTGTTGAATAATATTTTACTACATGAGAAAGAACCACATGATTCGATACATCACAAACTGATTGTGTAACATGATCTGTGTAAGGTGATCCACCTAATATAATATTTTTTGTTGATATGTATAATAAATTCACATAATTTGGCTCACGAGGTAATGTAATAACATGATCTCATAAGATTTTCAACTCTCGACTATATGAAAATAACAATTTCACAATTAAATTTTTTGATCACATGAATAATATTATGTAAATTGATTTTGGGAGATGTGATGATGAAGAAGCCTCATGCATGAATTTTTTTATAGTTTTGTATGTGCTTTGATTTTATCTTCATAAATTGTTGTAGATTCCAAATGTGGAATCTAGACAGTATTTCTACATTTTCATCTTGTATTATTCCATTATATTCATCCTACACACATTTCTTAGTGGATAAACCATAATTATTTATTGGAAACATTAGTGATGAGGCATAAGTATCGTAGGGTACAGTGGATTTTAATATTTGTTTTTTTGGAAAATATATTTATTAAAATAATTATTTGTAAAAATTATTTTAAAATTACTATAAAAAGGTGGCAT
This sequence comes from Viscum album, assembly GCA_963277665.1. NCBI lineage: Eukaryota > Viridiplantae > Streptophyta > Magnoliopsida > Santalales > Viscaceae > Viscum > Viscum album. The sequence continues at coordinate 1,579,542,255 of OY728125.1, forward strand.
ATTCGATGCTTCATCTTAGTTAAGTCGAATGGAAACATTGCCATTTCAGCTTTTCTAGGGAATTTTTTTTATATACATGATTGTAAATTTGAAAATAAATATTTTGTTATATTTTGAGAGAGATATATATATATATATATTGAATTAATTTTATTTTGGTCTAAAATAATGATCAACAATATTTGAAATTTAAATTTTTTTCTTTTTACGAAATGAATTTTGTGACATGTATATTAGCATTTAATTTTTATAGTTTTGATTTTTTTATTTTTTATTATGTTTTATCTATTGATTCACTTTTTAAAATATCACTTATATTTTATTTATACATTATAAGTTATATTTTCTCAATGTTACCATCATTAGACAGAAGAATACATGAAGAATGTGGATTTTAAATGATATAAATAATGAATTATACATTCAATCAAAATGAAATATTACACACTTAGTGAACATGTAAGAATAATTCAAAATAAAAACCATTTCATAAAAAAATAATGAATATTAAGTTTAGTGGAAAAATTTATATTTATTTTAAACCATTAGATTGTTTTTATAAAAAAATTTAGCATTTCGTTAATTTTCAAATATTTATTATATTTATGTATTCTTTTCATTTTAAAAAATTATTCGATTATTAGGGTATTTTTTAATTATATTTATATTGATTTTGTAGTTTATATTTTAATATTTTTAAATGAAAATTACTTTAAATTTTATGAGTTTTACTTTATTTCTTGTAATCTACTTTACAAACCTATAAAATATTTAATGTAACTATAATATAAATGAAAATTGAAACAATTGGTAATCATGTAAATTTTTTTGATATTGAATATAATTTATCATTTAAATATATAGAAAATAATATAGAGGATAGAATAAATTTTTCATCAAATCACATAAGTCAACATCACACTCTTAAATAAATGAGTAAAATCATTTTATATGATGATAAATTGTCCCACAATATAGTGTGTGAATGTGAAACCTGTATCAAGATGATCGACGTCTTTGCTGTGGTGGTGTATGATGATGTAGATAGGGATGATCCAAGGACATGGGAACCATGACTATTTGATGATATGGATGTATCTCATTAGGAGGATTTCTAACTGGATGTTGTCATGTGCACCTAATACATCTCCCACTATGTGTGTAGAAGGACTTGACAACATCACCTCGGGGAACCATACATCATGTGAAGGATTGAGAGATTTTGTTAGGGCATGGGAAATGATCCTCAATAATTCCCAAATAATTTGAACGATGAGAAAACAATGGATATCCTAACTAAAAAAATGTATCTCATGCCTCCTGATGCATATCTACAATCAGATAAGGCAGGACCACAATAGGGACATCCTCTACCTATGGAATTAGTGTGGCCTCACAGGTATCATGACAAGGTCTACATCATAGTCATTGTGGAATCTTGACATAATTAGCTATGGGTGGATGTTCAAAAGAATTAACAACCACTCCTTGGGATGAAAAGTCATCTCCTTGGTGTGGATGATCGAAGATACTATCTTGAACCACATAATAAGCTGACATCACCCCCTACATTACATTATAGATCACTCCCAGGCTAGAAACTTCATCCTCTTCAAGATAAGTCATGTGGATAATATATTGTAGTTTAGTATGTTGTATAGATATTAAAAATAAATAATAAAATAGTACAATAAAAAATCTAATAGATCTTTATTGACATAACCGATCCTAATGCCCTATGCTGTGTGGAGTAAGATACATTATAGACTTTAGTCTAGACAACAGATCATACTCGCGCTATCAAGATATTTATAATCAGATCATACACACACACTCAATATGAAGTGATGATTTTCTTTTCTAGAGGTAGAGATACTAGGAATGCCGTCATTTCTAGTTGACATCCTGCCTCCCCATCTTCTTTATAGTATGAAGCGATGATGACTCTCTTAGTGGAAACAGATTTCAAAAAATACAACCAAACATGTTCATGAATCTATCAGGCCGGTGCCACTCAATAATATGAAAATAAATGATATGTACTACATATATCATATTTGGAATTATAGTTGTTTAGTTTGCTTGAAAATTGTTTATTAAATCCCAATATGACATCCATGTAATATGAAATTACATGTCAGATTTTTTAAGAAAATTTGTTTCTAAAAAATAATAGTATTATAATACTTTTTATTAAATGAATGATTGTATATACTTATGTCAGTGGGATGTATAATGTCCAACATGAAACAATATGCAAATAAATTGTGTCAAAAATCCCCGAGGAAGTGGTGTCATTGACTCCACCTATAAAATATAACATTGAATGTGATAAATAATAAGAAATAAAATTTAATAACACCTCCTTGAATGAGAAACATATAGAGAAGAGTGATCATACCAACATCCATGTAGAGAATCACATAACACATCTATATGTAGCTCCTAAAAATCAACAATAGGAGAGAGGGGAGGGATGAACTCTCATTCCCACTTCTAAAAAGGATTAATAATCCTCATAGATCAATGTGATCTATGATACATGATGTGCATAAAGCTTCGTATATATATACCACGAATGCAGATCCCTGACTGTATCTCTATAATGGATCAACATCCTCCTGTAAGATTATATACATCATGTGTAAATAAAAACCATATTTATCATTTCACAATTTACCACAAATGATCTATAAGAAATATTTGTTTTTATGACGCATGATAGTTTGGTCGTCTTCATTAGTAGATAACAATGCCAAATTCATCTCCAACTGTCTCAGGGATATGGACCCACCATAGGTATAATCCTTATACCCCAAAATGTTGAGGACTAGAAATCATAGTAAAAGAGTTTTCCATTCTCTATAAGTTGTTCGTGCTACATATTTCCAATGGATAAGAAGACCGAGCAAGACAATGAAATCAATAAGGGTGATGGTAATCTCTCCCATAATAAAGTGTAATGTGTGTGTATCCTCTGTCCATAACTTATTCAGGGGAGAATGTAGGTGATGATAAATGAATATAAAATTAGATAATGTAATTCAATATAATAAATCATGACGTAGTTATGGTATAATGTCAGATGGAGGATGAATATGAGGATAATGGTGTTCTCTACACACCCTGATTTATCGAACCTCACAGACTACTAACACGTCATATGAAACATTCATACACCACTGAGTGAGTAGCATAGTAGTCTCCATATAAATATTTTTAGAAAAATAATAGATGTATTAAGTGTAAAATGTAAATATTACATTATGGTTTGAAGAATGTCATGAATTCTATAATGAAATATATTTCATAACTATTCCCATTGTTTTATGAATTTGTTTCTTACCAAAAGAATAGGGCATGCATTTAGATTTTTGAAATCATATTTCTATATAATATTTTGATATATTATTATCTTGTAATGGATGTTTTGTAATATATGGTTATATATATTTATATATATAAATATTTTTTTAATCTAAAATTTTATTTGAAAATTAGTCACAATTATTTTTAAACTGAGGTAAAAAGAATATCAAAAATAAAATAAAATTATTTATCAATGAATAAATGAAAATTATGGCCATATAATAAGAAATGGACAAGAAAAAAACCCATTAAATAACACATGAATTATTTACAACTAAAAATAAATACCTTGATACATTTAAATATAGTAGTGTTTGGACGAGATGGTCCAAACATCAAAACTGATGAAAAATCCATCTTATTTTAAAGTGGTAGCTTAATTACATATTCCAATGGGTTGTACTTATATTTGGAATTTTTAAAAAAAAACTGGCCATCAATTTACTTCTTCATTGTTTGGGAATTCATAAAATATGAATTCTAGATGATTTTAAAAATTTAAAATCCAATTACACACCTTTGGAGGTTGTTATTAATATACCACTTGAAAATAAAATGGATTTTAATTCACTTTTGAAGTAAGACACATCTCTTCAAAATACAATTATATTGAAAATTGATAAGGTCCTCCCTCTCTATTATACTGTATTCATGGTTTATATACTGCGTTTTATCTTATCCATTTCTCTTTTTATGATCAAATTTTAATGTTATCATGGATAAATAAATTGATTTTATTTTTTTTACTTAAATCTACAATAACATCTGTCAATTATTTTCTTATAAAATTTTAGATAACAATGAAAAAAATCATTTAATAACCAAACACAACCATATATTGAGTTTTACTAATGTGATAGATCACAACTAGTGTGATTTTAAATTTATGTATTATTTCACATATGATGGAATATTTCATGATTATTTACTCACATGGTTTCATTTTGTTTTAGACAAGCATATATTGATTAATCTTTCCTGACACCTCACCTGTTGTTGTTATAATACATTTAATGTAAATATGGAAGGATTATTGTTATTTAATAGTAATAGTATTGAGAAATGTTAGAAAATTCTACCAGTTGAAGGATGTTATATTAAAACAATATAATTAATATTATTAAAAATCAGATTGGAAAAAAATACATCATTTTTTTCTAGTGTGAACTCGATCCATAAAAGTTAAGTCATCATTTTCAATTATGAACATCTTGATGAAGTATGTTCCATATCAAATGTTAGAATTATTCTTGAGGCATAACCATAATATTCGGTATCCTGCTGGACTTCGGTATCCCTCAGTGATGCAACATGTTGATGTTAGTTATCGATAACAATTGGTCTTCATACATTGGGAGATATCACAACTCCCAAATAGGCATACATAGTGAAAAATAATAGTTATAAATGGTGTCCATCTGGTACATTGAATCGACATATACATCCCATGATATTACCATAGTGGAAAATCCTACAATGGAATGTGCACCTAAAAACTATAATGACTATATTTTTCCACATTATTATTAATTTTTATTTACTAATACCAAAATTGTTGTCACCACTTATATTTTTTTATGGGGATGGAACACTCCTAAATTTCAAATCAGGATTTTTCTTGGTGGAAAAGGAACACACGATAAATATATGATTGTTCAATTTTTTTTCAATATCTTGTTGAATGTGTCGACCATACATTACCACCCACATTATCCTTTCCAAGGCGTGATTTTTCCTAAAAGTGAAGTACATCACACAACAATTAAATGTCTCTTAATCTTAGGTAGTTATAGTTAATCATTCTTTAATCATTAGTTAATAATTTTTTATTCATTATTTAATCATTTTTTCATCATCCTTTTATAATTATTTAATCATTAATTAATAATTATCTATGAATTAGTTAATCATTATTCATTTTTTATTTAATCATTAGTAAATCAATAGAAATTATTTTTTTGTAATCATTAGTTAATCATTATTTATTGAATAGATCATTATTCTTTAACCATAAGTTAATTGTTATTTAATCATTAATTAATTAGTATTTAATATTTTATATTCATTAATAATTGATTGTTTAATCTGTAGTTAATAAATCATTAATAATTCTTTAATTAATAGTTTATTATTATTTAATCATTATTTAAGTATTCATTAATAATTCTTTAATAAATATTTAACAGTTTAAAATCATTAATTATTCATTACTTAATGATTATTAATTATTATTTTATCATTGTTGAATCATTCTTTAATCATTATTTAATCATTAATTACACATTCTTTAATTATTACATAGTCTTTCTTAAAGTATTATTAAACCAATCATCAATCAATACTTAATCATTTTTTAATCGTTAGTAAATCATTCAATCACCATTATTTAATCATTATTTACTCATTATCCAATGGTTAGTTAAAAATTACTTAATATGTAATTAAATATTCACTAATAATTACATATTAATTGGTATTCGTTAATTAGATATTATTTTCTAATCATTATTATTTATTTGTTAATCCAATGATATTCATTAGTTAATTTATACTAAACCATTACAAAAAAATATCTATTTATTATAATTTATATCTAACTAAATAAACTAATAAAATAATTACATATTTATAACTAACTATAAAATCCAACTAAAAACAAAAATAACATAAAAATATTTAAGAGAAATACCTATAAATGGTGCTTCTCAAAAATATGAACTCTATTTATGCCACTAAATCCACCATGGACAAAGTATGAACCACCAAGATTACTATATATAGAAATATTTTATGTTATACAGATGAATTTAATTTGGAGTGATGATGGGGGGTTCTCTTTTATTGGCTCTTTAGGTAAATGTCGAAGCACTGATGCCACCATCCACCTTTTCATTACGCAAAATGAGACAGCATAGATACCAACCGCTATCATTACATCCAGAAAAAGGTGGCATCACCTCTACTACCATTTCTATATAATCAATCCATGTCATTGATAGGATAATGTGAAATTTTTTATAATTATATTTAATTTACCATAAAGGTGGTATGGCCTTTTACACCATGACACTATATTTTTAAAAATAATCAATCATATAATTATATATATTTTTTTTCAATAAATTTATTTGAAAAATCTCTTTATGATAATGTTTAGTGAGAGAGGGTTGTGTCAAATTTTTTGGGGTTCTGTGACTATATAATCTTTCTATCATTTTGATTCATAAAATATTAGGTCTCACACATTTTGGGGTTTTGATACCACAATAGATCACCACCAATGAGCCACATGGTTATGGATTAGGCGATAATGTATGATCTCCATTAACATGTCAAGTAAGTGGTAGGGTCTCACAGGATATGTGATCATGAGACTTCATGATTAATCCTCCTCTAATACTTGAAGAGGTCAATCAGGTGTCCATTTAACTCCTTAATGATACAACACAATTTTCTATCACAATTCCTTTGGTTGATTGATAACACTAGGAATAATTAGGCACGGTATTATGATCCACCCATACAACTATATTTTAATTTTTCAGATCATCAATTAAAAATAACGCATAATAATCATTGTGGTTGGATATTTTTTAACATGAGTTATATATGTTAATTTAATTGGATTATAGCTATGGTGTTCACTTTTTCGTTCATTTATTATTATTTTAAATTTTTATATTTAATTATACATTGTTTTGTGGTTATTATACTAGATAGGGTATATTCATCACACCTTATACATAAAACCTCATTATTAAGGGCAGCCTCTGAGATAAGGGGAGGTGAGCTTGAACTATGATAACTAGGTACAAACATGTTAGAGGTGAACCATGTTGGTAATTTTCATTTATAGTTACAAATAAAATTAATATTCATATAATCTAATACACCATTATAATTAATGAAGGAGGATTTCTAACACTAGGACTATCATGAAAATCATCAATGAGTATGTGTTGATTCGATTTCGTGAAAATGTTTTCAATCATATATTGTAATGGGACATGATTAACTCAAACATGGAAACATGAAATTTTATAGCATATAGTATAAATATATCTATATATCTAATGTGTTGATGTAGGATGAGGTTACTAGAATGATATATAGCACTAAAATTATAACGATAATCCAACAAGGCCTCTTTGATTGAACAATGTAACTCCAAAATAATATTTTATATCCCATAATATTTATAGAGATCATTTACAACCTATTTATATACATCTTAAACACAATATTGGAAGAAATTAATTGATTTTATTATTTAATTTAATCATTTATGGAGAATAAAAAATATGTAAAAAAATTACATACCTGCAAGGTCCAATTAGCCAAAGCCATCGCCCTCCTATGATGGGATGACCTACACCCTTTCCAACCCTAAAATTTGTCCATAGTAAAAAACCAAATTTCATTAAACCCCCAATACTACTATTAAATGGATAATACAGCTTTCCACTATAGTGTCCCTCCATATTTGAAGCTATTATGCACTTAATACAGGTATCCACTATAGTTTCTGATAAAATGTACACTATAATTAATATATAGTAATTTGAGAAATTTCTATCACTAAGATTCAATCTTGGGAGAATGGGATAGAGTAAAGGTAAACTATTTAAAAAAATTATTTAAGTGGAATGTTGAGTATATGGGAATTAAACCCATTCTTCATCTTTATAAGAGATCGAGATTAAATTTAAAATGTGTATAAATGTATGTTGTAATCAAGAGTTCCCTAAATGTATCAAAAAATTTATTTGAGAGTTGTAATATTAGAAAATTTATGGTCATCCAAATTTGAAAAATTATATAACATTACATAAGATATATCTAATGTTTTTTTCTCAGGAATATCTATGCCTAGATTGTGTAGATAGAAAAAACCAAACTCCTAAAAAAGACCCACTATAATAAAAAAATAAAACTAAAATACAAAAAAAACATACATCACTTTCGTTATTGAATCCTTCAAGAATATTAGTTTTATTGAGACCCCTATAAAGTGATCAATTGATTTCTAAATAAAAAAAATCTGTTAGCCACCCGATTCAATGAATTCTACAGTATGACCATGTTTTCTTCTACATTTCAATGAAGTTTTAGTACCTCCTTTTCAATGGAAAATTTAGAGAGGTTCTTGTTAAATATTTGATTTATATAGTACTCCCGAATTTCAATTACATAAAAAATATGGTATATGCATAAAATATACAGACCTCCATCATTGACTGAAGGAAACTAAAGGAATTAAAAAGATTCATATAGTATCACACAAATAAATCATTTAATATCTTCAATTAAAAAATCTAAAAAGATCATCATTTTTATTCATGATTGGTAATCTACTTTAGAAAGAAAATATCTATAAATCATGACACGACCCACTATAAAATTGTAAAAAAAGTAAAATAATTATAGGAGAGTTTATATAATTATATCAAATATAATTCACCATTCACACCACTTTGTGTTATCAAGAACCATGATAGACGAAAAACAATGATATGGTAACTCCCATTATTACATGTTTTATGATTTATTTTATATTTTTAATAATATTCAACTTACTCTATTGCCTCCTAATCATTATAAAAATAATTAAAAATATATATTAACATATAAAAATAAAATGGATATGATTATCAAATAAATTCTTTCAAATTTTATAAAACAATTGTATTGCCAAATTAGAATTTCATTAGTGTTCATATTCATTCCCTTCTCATAATATTTGAATTTTTCTATCATTGTAAACCTCTATTGAAGTTCATGAAATTGGGAATAATTCCTCTCTATCAGTTCATTGACCATATCAATAAAGCCTTTGATAAATAAAATTTAATTTGGTGACCACAATTTTCCATAGTTAGATACAAATATCTTTAGTTATACTTTCTTCATCCTATTTTGGATCCCATTCCTTTTTAATGGAAATCATCCACATGTGTTCTTCATGAAATTTAATCATCATAAATAGTAGCAACATCTATAGGAACATCCGGTTCTTCAATATCTCATGTTGAATCATTGAAATAGTATATTGTTTTTTTGTATGATTCATTAAGGTATTTCTTTAGTACATTGGTTTTTCCTTCAACTGTATCACAATATTTCTACAGAAACTTCCACAATAAGGAATTTATACTAACTATTTCTTTTTCGTTGATTTTATTCCTTTTTCAATGACACAACAATATAAGGGATGATTGAATATTTGACTCCAATATTTGACTGAACCTTGTCATATAAATAAATTTTAATAAAGAAACCTTCCCTATGATAAAAATTGTTAAGATCAAAATGGTTTTATATACTATGAGAGGAGGATAATTAGAATATGGATACTATTTTTTGAAATATAATTGTCCCATTGGATATTTACCTCTATATTATAAGGTTTAAATGATTTTTTAATTACTATTTATATTTATCTCATCCTTTCAAGATTTATCAAACGATGATGCATAGAAAGTAAAACAGAAAAGAAAGCATAACAAAATATTTTTACTTGGATCACCCACACTATGTTACACCCAAGGATCATACAAAGACAATGTTTTAATATAGTTAATAGTTATGGATATACACAAGCCTTTACAAGGTTTAGGGTTATTTCAATACATTCCCATGAGTCACTTCCTATTTAACTTTCTATAGCTCACTGGTAGTGGAAAAGATCACATGTTCCCCATCCATTTCTCACTACTTTACAATAGGATTCAAACACTTCTTATGGAAATGTATGTCCATTCATTTTTATAGAAAATTAAATCCCCAATTATAAGTAGATTCTATGTTGAAGTACCATTTCACCCATAGAAAAAATTTATTTTTTTAGGAATTGTTAGCTCTTGGAAAATTACTATCGAAAACTATCTTACATACACCGTGAACTTCCATACTTTCTCTAGGAATTTCATTGAAATATGAAGAATTAGAGCTTTATAGATTGCCTTATTCTATCTATTTCTCATTTTCCAAATAAATTATCCAATTTATAGGACTACTGCTACTTCTACAGGCTTCCTTCTTCCACAAAATGGTTATTACTCAAACAAAATCTTGTGAATACTACCTACGCTTCTGCTGAACACCTTTAATTCCGCATAGGACATATTCTTTTCTAGAATCTTTTTTATTGTGAGCTATAGATATTTGATATATTCTTTCAGAAACTATTCTCATGAACTACTTCACCCTTCATGGATTCCTCCCTAAAAAATCAATTTAAGATTTTTTAAATTCCTCTCAGATCGATGATGTTTTAAAATGGAGATCACAATACATAATGATCTGATTATTGGTTTATATATAGGAAAATATATATGAAAATCCCACAAATCCAAATAAAACAAATCTTTGATGTTGTGTATTGTACACCACATATGGTGTTAAGTGGTATGCATAACCCTTTGATCCATTGCAGCTGTCAATGTCTTATGTCAATGAAACCCTTTTTGGATCCACAAATCACCAAATCATTTTCTGAATGGAGAGATTCCAATAAACATAACTCCTTCTATTAACTGCAATCCTCCAATGAACCTTTTTCATACATGGTCTATGTAGCACACTTTGCGGCCCATATAGAAATATTATACTAGAATATGAATTCTCCAAATTCCCTAATTTGTTTCGCGTGCCTAATTTTGTGGTCTAAAAACTGTTTTTTGCGGTCTTAAATACATGAACCCCATTTCAGTAAACCTTTTTTTTTCAAAAACCAAACTCCAAATTTTGAGGCACAAAAATTCAACAGACACTGGGAAACGACATCACCTTGAAAACCTGATTCGGTAACCCCAACCACATAGATTCTTGGTCATCTGTATTTTTCATAAACACAATCACACTGAAAAAATATAGTATATTCTTTGAAATATGTTTCCCCGACCATAATAAAAATATAAATTTTAATATTATAGTTTATTTTATAAAAAATTAAGATGATCAATAGAATGAGAAAAATGAATGATTTCGCCCAAAGAACCCAAATTGTTAAATTTTGTAATCCTATAGATGATTGATTTTATATAAAAAATTATTCTGTAATGGGATTCATAAAATAAAAAATATTTTTTTTGAAATGGGAAAAATGTTTACCTAATAATTTTCAATTCTTATTATATTGGTACTTTCTAAATATTGTTTCATCGATCATTTAAAAATAATGTAAACTCTTACAATGATGTTTATATATATTGGGTGATTTTAATAATTATGTTGGGGAAATTGTTATCTGAATTTTTTTGACATTTTAAATTGAAATACCAATAAAATAATTAATTTTGCATAATTTACGTATGAAAATTATGAAATTGATATAGAAAAAAATGGGATTATTTTTTAATATTTAATTTTAATTATATATAGAATTCAAAAAACAATGAAAAAAATAAATCATGATTCCAAAAATATTTATTAATAAAACCATGAGAATCAATAGAGAGATTAATTTTGTTGATTTCATTACAAAAAATTCATGTAATAATATTTATTTTTTCTATTTCTATTGACTGTTCATTCAATAGGTAGAAGAATTACTAGAAATCATCCGAGCGATGGACCAATCATTGAGAAGAAGAGAAAAACAAATGTGAAGAAAAAAAATACACGAAATCAAATGAAAACACATCAAGTAGACATGACAATTAAATGACAAGAAAAAAACCATAAAAAATGTTGACTGATTGATTAAGAAAAAATAAAAAATAACATTTATTCTATATAAAGGTAGATTCATTTGAAATATTCAAAGGAGGTGACAACTAGATCCATCTTCTATGAGTTCTTGCAAGAAGTGGATACAGGCGATCTCAGATGGTGTTATTTTGAAATATACAAATGATGTTTATCATCACTTGTAAAAAAAAGCTCTGATAAAGGAATGATTGATCAATACTTTATTAGAAGTGGTAAAATCAACGATTAATTAGCACTAAAAATTTAATAATAAATCAGATTTTTATTAATGCTAATTGATACATGCTAATTAATGTACTTTTTATTAGTTCTTAATATGCCAGTAATAAATACTAGTTAAAAGAAATTAAATTTGAACTTAAATATCACAATAATATTCTAATTATATATAATCTTATATTAAAAATTACTTTATAATAATATATAAAAAATTTAAAAAATTCTTCAATTACCAAAAAATAAAAAAAATATATATTAATTGTACCAATAAATGTTATAATATAATATTACCTGTATTATACATAAAACTGTATTAATATTATGATAAATTAATAGAAAATATTAATCATGTAAATTTAAAAAATATTAAAAAATAATCAATTATATAAATTTTACATATTTCAATAATAGTATAATTGAATAATTAAAAAAATAAAAAAATTATTAAACGATAAAAATTAAATATAAATATAAATAAAATATATTATTGATAAAATAATCAAATAGGATAAATTTAAAAATATTTAAATAAAAATATATTTAAATAAAAATGAGTAAATATTAATTATTTATGTTAAAAACCTAATGAAAATTATAAATATTAATAAATAAAAATTTTAAATTAATATTAAAAATGTTATAATTATAGAAATATTAAATGAGTTGTTTATTAGAAACATGTTAAGACTCGAAGGCTGATTTATTAAAAAATTATCAAATAATTTATGTATACACAGGGAGATTTAAGAAAAAAACAAGTGAAGAAGTGACACCATGCACAAGGGAAACACACCCTAGATGTGAAAAATTAAAAAACCCACCAAAGAGGCACAAGAGAGAAAAAAAGTCCTGATGAAAAAACAAATAACACTAGAACCACAACTTCATATTCTACTAAATAAGTATTAAATACAGAATCAATCTAGTAATACCTCAATTTGAAGAGGTTATTAGGTTTTTGAATGAGGTCTCATATTATAAAGGGTGCCTCAACCTCCACGACCAAGATTACATCTACCTCGACTTCATGTTTTGGATGGTTACCATATTATTTTTCTAATAATAAAAGTCTCCTTCTATAATACATAATCATTGATAGAAAATAAACCTCCATTATAGAAGACTCGTGATTATTCACACAATCATTAAAAAAAATCTATTACTTTATAGATGTACACGATCTGTATGAACTTCAATTTGACAATGCCTAGAGAAATAATTGAATGTAGAGATCTGGATATTAACTTTACAAGGTGGATTAAAGACTATATTATCTTTTAAAAAATCTTAGTTGGATGTTAATCTAAACCTGTTGTTACAATCATGTTATTCATAATGTTAAGTAGTCATAATGTAACTGATTTGGAAGAACCATCATCTAATGTATATGAACCATTTGTAGTCTCATGTTACCTAGCATCCACCTGTATATCCTACCATTCTATAAACACACTAGGGTTAGTAGTCTTACAATATCATTTTTCAATAGTTATTTTATTATTAATTTTTCGTTTATTATTATTTAAAATATCAATTTTTTCTTTAGATAATGTTTCTAATTTGTCTAGAGAATTCCGTTTAGATTTATATAATTGATGACTATATACAAATAGTGAATTTCTAACCAGATTATCAACCCTTGTAAACTAATTAGAATTAATTACGCCTTTAGGGAAAATTTCAAGAAAGGTCACCATCGTGTTATCAAATTAGGTTGATGCACTAATAACAATTCTACTTCCCAATTCAAATTATAGTTGAACATTAAAATCTATTCCCTTCATAGAATGGTACATGACATCCTCATTGATTCAAATAAAATCATTTTTAGTGTCAGAAATTGCACCAAGGGGTTCACTATTGACTGAACCAAAACTGAGGCTTGATTAATCACAATAAAGGAAGAACCCTTCTTTGAATTCTATTTTTTTGAAGAAGATAAAATCTTAAATTATCATTTACAATCCTATGAAATCTACTTATACCCTGACCATAATTATTGGCCATCCTCTCCATGTGCATCTAATACATAATCAACCTGAACATCATCTTATACATCTTCAATAGGATCTCCCTTAGAGCCCCTTAAAAGAATATTCTTAAAGGTGAAACATTTCAGAGATGATTGATCCTCATCCACAATGTTAAACCTTGGCCTTGTGATTCTTCCAATTGACTGGAAAGGTTTGAGAAGATACTTTAATTAATGGATATTAAGGACTAAGAAGGTATTTGTTAAATGAATTGCATTGTGATTCTCAGTTTTATTTTTATTAATCACCAGCATGGCCACTTATGTTTTGTTTTCACACATGGGTGGTACAATACTGATACATGTTCTCACACCCTACATGGTCCCTTTAGGATGTGTGTAGAGTTTATAATGTTTTGTTTTGTTATGGTATTGGCATAAGAAGTTATACCTTAGTAGTTTTTTTTAAATGGGATGTTGGTAATAGACATTGTGGTCCATTCCTCTACATAAGTTATGATTGAGTTTTACATTTGATTACTTTTGTATCAGCATGGTATAAATATGTACTGTACAGAGGTTGTCCATTGGATACCCTTATGGATATTGAAATATATGAAATTTATTGATGTTCATTGTCTATTGTAGTAGCTACAGGAGGTTTGTTTTCTTGTACTCTTCTTACTGATACATTGTAGTTATTGATTCCTCTATTTATTTATATTTAATGTGATTCCACCATTGGAGGGTCTGGTTTGATTCTAATGAGTCTTATTTTTTTTGACAACATTATATATATATTTATATATAATCAGACTAATATATTATGATTCTTTAAGGGTATATCCTCCCCAATGTACATCTGTACACCCTCAGTACAAGTCATAATAATTTGGTATTGGAGGAGGGGCACCATAGTGTTCATATTCATTCCCTTTTCATAATATTTGAATTGTTCTAAATCTGGAAAAAATCTTATTCATCATGGATTGATGTCCCAAAAAACACATCCAACTATTCTTGATCTATATCAGAAATCATAGAAAATGATTCTTTAGCCACAATTGCAAGGATTGTTTAATCAAACATTCCACTACCATTATAGTCTACACAGATTATTGAATATATAATTATTAAATAGATGGATCCATTATGGTTTAAAAATATACATTTTATAATTTTGATAATATTAATAATCATCATCATTGGTGTGGGTGTATTCGAGGAAAATAATAATCTGTAATTTAAATGTTTTGAAAGGTTTTGGTTTTCTATTCCATGTAGTTTATGTTGTATTTTCACCACAGGAAATAGAATATATATTTAGTCAATTATAAATGAAAATAATAAACATTCCAAGCCGTTATAAGTTGAAGTTAGTTGGAGTAACATCTCAGGGATGATAAATCTGGTCAAAACCCTCTCTTGTTTTTGTTTTTTGAATTAGTTGGTATTCTTTTTTCTCTATTGATCATAAAAAATTATGTAAGAGGTTTTTTTCATCCCAAAATAAACTTTTTTATGTGTTAGTGGAATGGAGAGTTTTTACATTGTTCATAAGGTTTTTGGAAGCATCAGATGCTTGAAGACTTGTTATTAGAGTTATAGTTCTAGGTATATGGTTCGGGGAAACATTGTAATAACTCTTCTGGATAATCATTTTACCTGATATTTAACTACCAAATGGTTTGGGAAAATCATACAAATGGTAACTAGAACATGAAAACTTTTATAATTTAGTAAAATAGATATTCCACCTAGTTGTGCACTCTCATAGTATGTCGTGAGTAAAGAATCACAGTTATTGACACATTGGAAGTAACTATACACTGTAACCTTCACGATTTGCGCAATATTTGAAAATATATTCTAGATAACAATGCATCCTCATTAATGTTATGAAATCACATTTTTTCCTTTTTATTTTTATTTTTATCCATTATTTTTCTCATTTCTTATTCCATGGGTCGCACACAATAAGAGGGTGGTCCTCTCATTAATCCTTTTCATTTGATCGTACTTCTCTGTTGGTGCTTCAATTTCATATATGTCAGGTGCGAAAGAACTGTACCAATAGGTTATATCACACCCACGATCCTACTTTTCAGTGCTCTATATCAATGGAGCACTAAATCTATTCAATCCATTTTACCTTATTTTCACGGCGTTTGACAGATTCTCTGATTTCTAACAAAATGATTCGAAATAGAGCTTGATACATGATGTTCTAACATACATGAGACCCATGTAGTTGGTGTGTACCTTTATTAATGTTTTTATCTGTTTTTTGGGTTGTTAATTTCATATCAGGTATGGTTAATTGAGGGAAACCATCCATTGAATAATTTTTTTCTGATGTTAATGTTGTAATATGACCTTATGGGATGCTATTAGGATTTCCCAATACATGTTTTCTGAAGAAATGTTGTGTTACAGAATTTTTCTCTTTGGGTTTTTTGTATGGGGTGTTTTATTCATTATATTTAACTGTTTTTATTTAATTGGTTTGTTCTTTCAAATCTATGATATTCAGTTAGATTAAATTAAATTGTTATGGTTGTTTAAATTATTAAATTCAAATATATTGAAAATAATTTATTATCTAAGATGAATAGATATGAAAAATATATATGAAATGCTTTATTTGCATTTGATGAGACCCATGGTGACATAATTGGAATGGCCTAAGGTTTGGTCAGGGAATAGCCGTCACGATTGAGGTGACATTGTCATCTGGTTGGGCTTGACCTGAAATACATGGGTGATGAGATCACCGATTGGGAATCATGACTACTATATGAGGCAGATAGGCTGTAAGGTGAGGGAATGTGATGTGATATTAGAAGTAATTCCCATAATACTTGAGATACATAGTTTCAATGGATTTAAGTGACGGTGTTGATGTGAATTGGGTATATTTTGTTGATTTTAGCTCATCAGTGATAGCCAAAGCACCTATTGGAGTTGTATGGACACAAATGACTCATTGATGAGGTGTTTTGACCACTCATGTGGATATATTCCATTGGTAGTGGGGAATAAGTGTTTTTTTGGAGGTTCATTCCATATAAATCCATTTGTATGGTGAGGAGACATCAATTTCTAGTGATGATGCAATCAGTTGCGGGTCATGGTTCATCGAATTAAGGTCGTGGGGATATACAATTTTTTGTGGTTGGAGATCACAATTACTCTGAATCTCATGAAATGATTTGATGGTGATGTTTTTTCAGAATTTATATCAAAATTCAACATGATTTCAGGATTCTAGATGGTTAGTGATTTAGAGTGGGGGTCTAAGGGAACATATTTTTTTGGGGTTCTTTGGAGACATTGAGGATTTGTTTGAGACACAAGGTGTTAGGAGGCACATTGTGATATGTTAAATTATTGATGTGTAACACGAGGGTTCCTCTACGATATTATACTATAGGGGATGACATGGGACAATGTATGAGGGTCCTCTCTAATACTGATATCCTATCAATGGAAGATGTATATAAAAGCTTCTTCATGTCTATTGAGGACTAAGAAATAATTTGTTAAATGAATTTCAGTGTGATTCTCAGTTTTATTTTTATTAATCACCATCATTAACACTTATGTTGTGTTATCACACATGAGTGGTATGATACTGAGACATGTTCTCACACCCTACATAGTCCCTTTAGGATGTGTGTAGAGTTTAAAATGTTCTGTTTTGTTATGGTATTGGCATAAGAAGTTATACCTTAGTAGTTTTTTTACATGGGATGTTGGTAAGAGACATTGTGGTTCATTCCTCTACATGAGTTATGTTTTAGTTTAACTTTTGATTACTTTTGTATCCGCATGGTAAAAATATGTAATGTACAGAGGTTTTCCATTGGATCCCCTTATGGATATTGAAATCTATGACATTTATTGTTGGGAATTGTCTATTATAGTAGCTATATGAGGTTTGTTTTCTTGTAATATTCTTACTGATACATTGTAGTTATTGATTCCTCTATTTATTGATATTTAATGTGATTCCACCGTTGGAGGGTCTAGTTTGATTCTAATGAGTCTTATTTTTTCCACAACATTATATATATATTTATGTATTATCAGACAAGTATATTATGATTCTTTAAGGGTATAGCCTCCCAACTGTACTTCTGTACACCCTAACTACATGTCATAATAATTTGGTATTGGAGGAGGGGCACCTTAGTGTTCATATTAATTCCCTTCTAATAATATTTGAATTTTTCTATCATTGTAAACATCTATTGAAGTTCATGAAATTGGGAATCATTAATCTCTATCAGATCATAGACCATGTCAATAACGTCTTTGATAAATAATATTATCTTTGGTGACCTCAATTTCCAATAGTTGGATACCAATATCTTTAGTTATACTTTCTTCATCCTATTTTGGATCCCATTCCTTTTTTTATTGGAAATAATCCACTTGTGTTCTTCATGAAATATAATCATCACCAATAGTACCAAAATCTTTAGGAAAATGGGGTTCTTCAATATGTCATGTTGAATCATAGAAATAGTATATTTTTTTGTATGATTCATTAAGGTATTTCATTAGTACATTGTTTTTTTCCTTCAACTGTATCACAATCTTTCTATAGAAACTTCCACAATAAGGAATTTATACTAACTATTTTTTCTTCGTTGATTTTATTCCTTTTTCAATGACACAAAATATATGGGATGATTGAATATTTGACTCCAATATTTGACTAATCCTTGTCATACAAATAAATTTTAATAAAGAAGCCTTCACTATGATACAAATTGATAAGTTAAGAATGGTTTTATATAATATGATAGGTGGATAATTAGAATATGGATACTCTTTTTTTAAATATAATTGTCCCATTGGATATTTACCTTTATATTATAAGGGTTAAATTAATTTTTATTACTATTTATATTTCTCTTATCCTTTCAAGATTTATCAGATGATGATGCATAGAAAGTAAAATAGAAAAATGAATAACAAAATATTTTTTCATGGATCACTCTCACTATGCTACACCCAAGGATCATACAAAGACAATGTTTCGATATAGTTCATAGTTATGGATATACACACATCCTTTACAAGGATTAGGGTTATTTCAATAAATTCCCATGGGTCACTTCCTATGTCACTTTCTATAGCTCACTGGAAGGGGAAAAGATCACATGTTCCCCATCCATTTCTCACTACTTTGGTATGGGATTCAAACACCTCATATGGACATGTATGTACATTCATTTTATGGAAAATTGAATCCTCAATTGTATGTAGATTCTATGGTGAAGTTTCTTTTCACCCACAGAATAAATTTAATTTTCTACTAATTGTTAGCTCTTGGAAAATTATTATCGAAAACTATCTTGCATACACAGTGGAATTCCCTACATTCTCTATATATTGCATTGAAATATGAGGAATTAGAGATTTATATATTACCTTATTCTATGAATTTCTCATTTTCCAAACAAATTCTCCACATTAAGGGACTAATAATACTCTATGGGCTTACTTATTCCACAAAATTCATATTAATCAAACAAAATCTTGTGAATACTACCTACACTTCAGCTGAACACCTTTAATTCCACAGATTACATCTTCTTTTGTAGAATATTTTCCGTTGTGAGCTATAGATATTTGATATATTCTTTCAGAAACTATTGCCGTGAACTACTTCACCCTTTATTGATTCCTCCCTAACAAATCAATTTAGGATTTTTTAAATTCCTCTCAGATCGATGATGTTTTCAAATGGAGATAAAAATACATAATGATCTGATTATCGGTCCATATATAGGAAAATATATATGAAAATCCCAAAAATCTGAATAACCCAAATCATTGATGTTGTGCATTGTTCACCACATACTGTGCTAACTGGTCCACATAACCCTTTGATCCTTTGCAGCTATCAATGTCTTATTTGAATGAAACCCTTTGTGGATCCACAAATCACCAAATCATTTTTTAAATGGAGAGCCTAAAATAAACATAACTCTTTCTATTAACTGCAATCTTCCCATGATCCGTTTTCATACATGGTCTATGTAGCACACTTTGCAGCCCATATAGAAATATTATACTAGAATATGAATTCTCCAAATTCCATAATTTGTTTCGTGTACCTAATTTTGTGGTCTAAAAACTGTTCTCTGCGCTCTTAAATACATGAAACCCTTTTAAAAAAAACTTTTTTTACAAAAAACAAACTCCCAATTTTGAGGCATAAAAATTCAACAGACACTGGGAAACGACATCACCTTGAACACCTAATTCGGAAACCCCAACCATACAGATTCGTGGTCATCTGTATTTTTCATAAACACAATCACACCCAAAAACATTTAGTGTATTCTTTGAAAGATATTGTCCCGACCATAATCAAAATATAAATTTTAATATTATAGTTTATTTTTAAAAAAAATTAAGATGATTGATAAAATGAGAAAAATGAATGATTTCACCCAAATAACCCAAATTGTTAAATTTTTTAATCCTAAAGATGATTGATTTAATATAAAAAATTATTCTGTAATGGAATTCATAAAATAAAATTTTTTTTATTAAAATTGGAAAAAACTTTCCCTGAAAATTTTCAATTCTTACTATATTGGGAAATTCTAAATATTGTTTCATCAATCATTTAAAAATAATGTAAACTCTTACAATGAAGTTTAAATATATTTGTTGAATTATAATATTTATGTTGGGGAAATTGTTATCTGAATTTTTTTGACATTTTGAATTGAAATACCAATAAAATAATTATTTTTCATAATTTCCGTATGAAAATAATAAAATTGATATAGAAAAACATGGGATTATTTTTGAATATTAAATATAAATTATATATTGAATTCAAATAAAAAATAAAAAAATAAATCATGATTCCAGAAATATTGATTAATAAAACCATGAAAATCATTAGAGAGATTAATTTTATTGAGTTCATTACTAAAAATTCATGTAATAATATTTATGTTTTCTATTTCCATTGACTGTTCATTGAAAAGGTAGAATAATTACTAGAAATCATCTGAGTGATGGACCATACATTGAGAAGAAGAGAAAAACAAATGTGAAGAATAAAAATTCACAAAATCAAATGAAAACACATCAAGTAGTCATGAAAATTAAATGAGATGAACAAAAAACCATAAAAAAGTTGACTAATTGATTAAGAAGAAATAAAAAATAACATATATTCTATTTACAGGTTGATTCATCTGAAATATTCAAAGGAGGTGACAACCAGACCCATCTTCTATGAGTTCTTGCAAGAAGTGGATAGAGGCGATCTCAGATGATGTTCTTTTGAAATATACAAATGATGTTTATCACCACTTGTTAAAAAAGATCGGATAAAGGAATGATTGATCAACACTTTATTAGCATTGGTAATATCAACGATTAATTAGCACTGAAAATTTAATAATAAATCAAATTTTTATTAATAATAATTGATAAATGCTATTAAATGTTCTTTTTATTAGTTCCTAATATGCCATTAATAAATACTTGTTAAAAGAAATTAAATTTGAATTTAAATATCACAATAATATTCTAATTATATATAATTTTATACTAAAAAATTCTTTATAATAATATATAAAAAATATAAAAAATTCTTAAATTACCAAAAAAATAAAGAATATATATATTAAATGTACTAATAAATGTTATAATATCATATTAACTCTATTATACATAAAATTTTATTAATATTATGATAAATGAATAGAAAATATTAATCATGTAAATTTAAAAAAAATATTAAAAAATAATAAATTATATAAATTACACATATTTAAATAATAGTATA
This sequence comes from Viscum album, assembly GCA_963277665.1. Taxonomy (NCBI): domain Eukaryota; kingdom Viridiplantae; phylum Streptophyta; class Magnoliopsida; order Santalales; family Viscaceae; genus Viscum; species Viscum album. The sequence continues at coordinate 1,579,564,355 of OY728125.1, forward strand.
ATCGAATAAATAAAAAAATTGAAAAATGAATAAATGATAAAAAGTAAATATAAATATAAATAAAATAAATTATTGACAAAATAATAAAATAGGATAAATTTATAAATATTTAAATAAAAATATATTTTAAAAAATTGAGTAAATATTAATTATTTATGTTACAAACATAATGAAAATTATAAATATTAATAAATAAAAATTTTAAATAAATATTAAAAATGTTATGATTATTGAAATATTAAATGAGTTGTTTATTAGAAACATGTTAATATTCGAAGGCTGATTTATTAAAAAATGATAAAATACGTTATGTATACAAAGGGAGATGTAAGAAAAAAACAAGTGAATAAGTGACACCATGCACAAGGGAAACACACCCTACATGTGAAAAATAAAAAACCCACCAAAGAGGCACGATAGAGAAAAAAACGTTCTGAAGAAAAAACAAAAAACACTAGAACCACAACTTCATATTCCACTAAATAAGTATTCAATACAGATTCAATGTAGTAATACATCAATTTGAATAGGTTATTAGGTTTTTGAATGAGGTTTCATATTATAAAGGGATCCTCAACCACCACAACCATGATTACATCTACCTTGACTTCATGTTTTGGATGGTTGCCATATGATTTTTCTAATAATAAAAGGCTCCTTCTATAATACATAATCATTTATAGAAATGAAACCTCCATTATAGAAGACTCATGATTATTCACACAATCATTAAAAAATTCTATTATTTTATAGATGTACACGATCTGTATGAACTTCAATTTGACAAAGCCTAGAGAAATAATTGAATGTAGAGATCTGGATATTAACTTTACAAGGTGGATTAAAGACTATATTATCTTCTAAATAATCTTAGTTGAATGTTAATCTAAACCTGCCGTTATAATCATGTTATTCATAATGATAACAAGTCGTAATGTAACTGATTTGGAAGAACCATCATCTAATGTATATTTAAACCATTTATAGTCTCATGTTAACTAGCATCCACCTGTATATCCTACAGTTCTATACACACAACAGGGTCATTAGTATTACAATATCATTTTCCAACAGTTATTTTATTATTAATTATTCCTTTATTCTTATTTAAAAGATCAATTTTTTCTTTAGATAATGTTTCTAATTTGACTAGATAATTTCGTTTAGATTTATATAGATTATGACCATCTACAAATAGTGAATTTCTAACAAGATTGTCATCCCTTTTAAACTAATTAGAAGTAATTACGTCTTTAGGGACACTGTCAAGAAAGGTCACCACCGTGTTATCAAATTAGGATGATGCACTAATAATAATTCCTCTTCCCAATTCCAATTACAGTTGAACATTAAACTCTATTCCCTTATTATATTGGTACATGACATCCTCATTGATTCATATAAAATCATTTTTAGTGTCATAAATTTCACCAAGGGGTTTACTATTGACTAGACCAAAACTGAGACTTGATTAATCACAATAAAGGAAGAACACTTCTTTGAATTCTATTTTTCTGAAGAAGATAAAATTTTAAATTTTCATTTACAATACTATGAGATCTATTAATGCCCTGACCATAATTATTGCCCATCCTCTTCATGTGCATATAATTCATAATCAACCTGACCATCATCTTCTACATCTTCAATAGGATCTCCCTTAGAGCCCCTGAAATAAATATTCTTAAAGGTGAAACATTTCAGAGATGATTGATCCTCATCCACAATGTTAAATATTGGCCTTGTGATTCTTCCAATTGACTGGAATGGTTTGAGAAGATACATAACTTCATGTTCCTTGAGTGAAGATTAAATTTTAACATCCTCATCATGACAATGAATTTTTATATCTTACATTTGAGAGATTTCAACATCGTCCATTCTTTGCTCGGGAATGATCCCATTTAGTTATTTAGAATCCTGATAAGATGCTACAATTATAGTCGTAGAAGTGTCCTTTTTAGGGTTAGGAGATTTCCATTGTATCTCTCTTTTATCATGTTCTAGATCTCTTTTTTTAGTAGCAACCAAGGATGTTTAACCCATATCAGATTACTCGTTTTACCACCAGATTGTTCATTAGCTTAATTCTGATGTTTATAATTATTTTTTTTGTTATTTCTCTTATAGTTCTATTAATCAGGACAATTTAAGGAAAAAAATGAGCCGAGTAAACCCATTCAGTAATCAGCCTGAAAATTCTCTTTAGTGAGACACAAAATTAATAAATAAGAAAAATTCATGTATCTAATTTTATGATCAATATCATCATCTTCAATGGATAACAATACGTTATCAATTACAATGATTCATACATCAACTTCAATAATTATTATTAAATAACATCCACATTGAAAAAATTCAGTGGATATATATATTTTAATGGGGATTCTAGTAGTTGATGTTATATTAACTAAAATATGATGGTTCAACAAAATCAAATTAAGGTCAACTATTTTAATCAATATATATGCTCAATAATTCTCAAGGTTAAAATAATTATGATTGAGATACCAATCTAAAATTGATAACATTCTAATTATTAGGAAAATAGAACCATAACCCCATGCCCTTTATTTTAATTCATTTGATGGAAAAAACAAATGTAAGTAAACCTTACCAATCGAGATACTCACCCAATAAGAGAAGAAATTATTATTTGAATAAAGTAAATAATTTTCATCAATGATCTATAACTTCCCACCATCAAAGCAAATAAGATTCAACAAGATGGAAAATTTAAATTTTTTCAATCTATATGTGGTTTCCATCATTTACCCCTACATGAGCTGTAGAACCTCTATGAACCACTCTTACAGGAATAAAGTCTTTTAGTGAATAAAAATTTCAATTATTAAAATATTTTTTATTCCGAAATCCACTATGAATTGGAATATAACCAAGAATCAATACATCAAGAAAATATCCAAGTGAGATATATACAAATACCCCACCCCAACTAATAAATAAAAAACAATATAATGGAGATACACTATTGAGAACAAAAATATCTAGTCTCCATGAGAATTGCCAATATAATAAATATAAAAACTGATAACTGTTTAATAAATAAACTATAATTTTCAAAAATGTTATAAAAATTAATTTATAAATTTAACTATATTAAATAATGATATATTAAAAATAAGTAAAAAATAAATATAAATATTTAAAAATTGAATTTTATAACAATATATATACAGTAATGTACTGAATATTAGTGAATAAATAATTACTGTATCATTATATAAATAAACAGATGTTAAAATAAAAAATATATATAATAAATATATATATTGCGTATATATTGAAATTAATGAATGTCAATTATTTATTCTAAATTACATCGCTCATTTCACCTGTGTCTCCTCCTCACCAGTTGATGCATACTTGTCTGCTCATCCTTAGCAAAAAGTATCCCATTTCAATCGTTATTCCAATCTATTTCACTCCCTCCCACAATGTTCCGAATTGCATGGCCTCGAAAACCCCTTTCATGTAATTGATACATGGAATATATTTCCATTTATTTCTCCCATTAACTTTACTTCCCTAACCATAATCAACTATGACCTCTCTCTTGAAGCCGAACCTTCACATTTCATTCAATCACAACCTACCCACCCTAAACATAATCTCTTACAATATCCCTACCTGCAGCTCATTCTACACATCCTCTCAACCACTTTCTCCATGTTTCCCACTATTGGAATCTTTCCTTATTTATTTAAATAAAAACCGTAATACATAGGGCCTTTTCCATTTATCTCATCATAATCACTTCCACATGATATGTATAATCAGCTCACATATCATCCATCATTTATTAACATTTTCCACATTTTCATCCATCTAGATACAATTGATCATTCGATAATACATTTATTCATAAATTTAATATGGAATTCATTATAGAGAGTGTTTATACATGAAGTCATACATGTTCTTCACTCTATCTAGGGTTCTGATTTCTGATATCCTATTCTAGAAATCATTCCCCCGAAATCGATTTTTTCTACGTCTATTACTCTGATCTTTGATTTCTTCTTTTCTCAAACAATTAACTTTTCTATAAGCAATATTTCTATAGGATTATTTTTTTTAGGTTTTTATTTCAATGCACATTTGTTATTTTTATAGGTTAATATTTTTATAGGTCTAAATAATATATCAGGTTCTTATTTTATTCACAGGTTTCATGTTTCTACAAGTTCACATATTTTTTATAGAACACACGTATTTCCACATCATCCTATCTATTTTCTTTTCTATCACATTTTTTACACGTTCAAGCATTTTACCACATTTCTTGTTTTTATATGTTCAAAATTTTGTACGAGGGTTAACGTTTTTATAGGATTATATTTTGATCGTTTCATTTTCTTAACAACTTCTTATTTTTTATCGAGGTTCTTATTTTCAATAGATCAAATATTTTAACTGTTTCATATTTTTTAACATGGTAAATATTTTTATAAGAGTTCCCATTTTTTTCTAGGGTTCATATTTTTGTGGTGTTAATTTTTTTATACTTTCATATTTTTTCCCTATTATTTTCATATTTTTTCATACAGGTACATATATTTTTTATTCATTTGCATATTTTTATTTCATAATGGTTTATATGACTTCTTAAATTACTACATGTGTCTATTTTTTAATTTTTGAAAATTAGTTCATATTTTCATTTTTCAAATTATTTCATCTTTAATATATCTAATTGTTATTTTTTAAATTTAATGTACGTTATAAGTATATATTTATTATTTTTAGTTGGTAGTTAATAATTTTTTACATTTTCATATATTTTGTTCATTCATGTTCATATTATTTTTAAATTTCATGTATATTAGAAGGATTTTTATTTTTATTGGTATATAATTTTTTGTAGGTTCATGTATTTTACCGTGGATCACATTTTTATAGTTCATATTGTTTTTAGGGTTCTTTTCTTTCCTGAGGATCATATTTTTAAATAGGTCAACATTTTTTTGGGTATATATTTTTACAGGCTCATAATTTTTTGCAGGATCAATTTTTTTCAAATTTATTCTATACCATTTTCACATATAATTTTTTTCTATATATTAAAAAACAATTATTCAGAGGAAGATATTATTATTGTGTAGATGAGTAGTTCATATTTTTTTTATAATTTATTCCACATCAATTTTTAAGTTCATACATTGGTATATTTTTCACAAATTTGATTAACCTCTTTTCATTTATCCTAAATCCAATTTATTTAAAAAAAATTATACGTTGATATTATTTTATTCATGTTCTTAGTTATTTTGAAAATATACTTTCTACTTTTTTCAATCCCCCAACTCAATGTTTCATTATACTTGTTAATACAGGTTTATAATGTATTGAAAAACAAACTATACATTCTTCAAGACACAAAGTGAAAATTTCTTCTCTTGTTATTGGTATAGATTTCATTATTGGTCATCAATATAGCTGGTACATGTTTATTCAACCGAGATAACCATTATCTACATTTAAATTAAATAGTTGTAACTATATTCTCAAAAAGGATCAGAGCTGATCAACTAGATTAATTAGAACAAATATTTTTTTTATCTCCATATATTTTTTATTCTATATCGTTTAGATTCTATTTATATATATTTTTTTATAGTAACTGTATTTTTTACCACTTAAAAAAGTCCATTTTTTAACTTCGTAATCATGATAATATTCTATATTATTTAATGTTCCTCAAAAGTAATGTATCTCTTCCAGATAAATTATAAACACATGTGTCTGTTTCTCATTCTACATCTTTCCTCATTATCCCTCCTCCCCATTTTAACCAACCCATTTCCGCCAATATAATCCCTTATAAATTCATCTATCACTGTTTCAAATCACTGTTGCAACCCCCGATCTATCCTTAAGATAAATCTTATCAAAATTCTAGAATTATGATCCCGACCTCAATTCTAACTCCACGACATCCAAGCTCCTTGATCCCTGATCACTCATGCAGCACATCCTACAATATGTTTTCCTCTATAGATACCTCTTCTACTTTAATAGAACATAATCAATAAATATTAGGATTCCTGAATGTTCATACCCATGCATCTTCACAAGCTCATCATCTACCAAAGATCATCTCTCCCCAGAATCCAAAAACTATGAAAATATATCTATGATTATTTAGAATTATGCATCTCACGTCAGTCTCTTACCTCTTCCACTACCTTCTCGTATATCCTCTTCCATCATCACTAGTTCCATATCTATTTCTCATTCAGAATATATTTAAATGATGTTATTTATTAATATATAAGTTTATTATTTAGTTAGGTTTACAATTTTTGAACTCATGTACCTTTTTTCCAAATATTATTCACTAAACATATTTTAATTACATTCCAATAATTTTATTCTTGTTATGATATGATTTCATATTCTATCATCATTTTAAGATTTTATATATTTTTAACATAATTTATTTTCTATAATTAAAATAAGTATATTTTCCTTTGATAATTTTATAGATTGTTCAATTTCTTATGAATTAAATCACATAGATACAATTATTATATTAGGAAATACATATTTACTACTAATTCATCATTATATTGTAATACATGAATGATTATTATTAATTATTCCAAATAAAAATATGAAATGATAATATGTTCAAAACAATATTTATTTTTTATCAAATATGTATTCTAATTTTTTACCACACATAACTAATGGATCATATTCCATAATATTATATTGAATTAGTGAATTTTTTTTCTCATTTAGAATGATTGTTGAAACCTTATTTATATTGAATATGTTTAGTACACCAAATTCCATTTCCACTCTAAATATGGAGATGTTCTAAATCCAGAAAATATCATATTCTTCATGGAATGATGTCTCAAAAAACACATCCATATATTCTTGATATGTATTAGAAATCCTAAAAAATGATTCTTTAGCCACAATGTCAAGGACAGTTTAATCAAACATTCCACTACCATTATAGTCTACACAGATTCTTGAATATAGAATTATTAAATAGATGGATCCATTATGGTTCAAAAATATACATGGTATAATTTTGATAATATTCATAATCATCTACATGGGTGTAGGTGTATTCGAGGATCATAATAATCAGTAATTTAAATGTTTTGAAAGGTTTTGGTTTTCTATTCCATGTAGTTTATGTTGTATTTTTACCATAGGCAATAGAATATATATTTAGTCAATTATAAATTAAAGTAGTAAAAATTTCAGGCCGTTATATGTTGTAGTTAGTTGGAGTGACATCTCAGGGATGATGAATCTGGTCAAAACCCTCTCTTGTTTTTGTTTTTTGAATTAGTTGGTATTCTTTTTTCTATTTTGACCATAAAAAAATTATGTAAGAGGGTTTTTTCATCCAAAAATAAACTTTTTGTATGTGTTAGTGGAACAGAGGGTTTTTACATTGTTCATAAGGGTTTTGGAAGCATCAGAGGCTTGAAGACATGTTATTAGAGTTATAGGTATAGGTATACGGTGCGGGGAAACACTGTACGACCTCATCTAGATAATCATTTGACCTGATATTTAACTACCGCATGGTTTGGGAAAATCCTACAAATGGGATATTGAACACGAATACATTTATAATTTAGTAGAATAGAGATTACACCTAGTTGTGCAATATCGTAGTATGTCGTGAGGAAAGAGTCATATCTATTGACAAATTGGAAGTAACTATACATTGTAACCTTCACGGTATGTGCAAGGTTTGAAAAACTATGTGATATAACAATTCATCCCCATTAATGTTATGAAATTACATTTTTTACTTATTATTATTATTTTTATCCATTATTTTTCACATTTCTTATTCCATGGGTCGCACACAACAAGAGGGTGGTCCTCTCTTTAATCCTTTTCAATTGATCCTACTTCCCCGTTGGTACATCAGTTTCAGATATGTCAGGTGCTAAAGAACTATACCCATAGGTTATATCATACCCATGATCCTACTTTTCATTGCTCTTGATCCATGGAGAACTAAATCTATTCAATCCATTATACCTTATTTTCAGGGTGTTTGATAGATTTTTTGATTTCTAACAAATTGATTCGAAAAAGAGATTGATACTTGATGTTCCAACATAATTGAGTCCAATGTAGTTGGTGTGTAACTTTATTAATGTTTTAGGTGTTTTTTGGGTTGTTAATTTCACATTAGGTATGGTTAATTGAGGGAAACAATCCATTGAATAATTTTTTTCTGATGTTAATGTGGTATTATGACCTTATGGGATGCCATTAGGATTACCCAATACATGTTTTCTCAAGCAATGTTGTGTTACAGAATGTTTATCCTTGGGTTTTTTTGGATGGGGTGTTTTATTCATTATATTGAACTATTTTAATTTAATTGGTTTTTTCTTTCAAATCTATGATATTCAGTTAGATTAAAATTAATTGATATGGTTGTTTAAATTATTCAATTCAAATATATTTATATTAATTTATTGTATAAGGTGAATTGATATGAATAATATATATGAATTTCTTTATTTGCATTTGATGAGACCCATGGGGACATAATTGGAATGGCCTAAGGTTTGGTCAGGGAATAGCCATCAGGATTGAGGTGACATTGTCACCTAGTTGGGCTTGACCTGAATTACATGGGTGATGAGATCACCGATTGGGAATCAGGACTACTATATGAGGCAGAGAGGTTGTAAGGTTAGGGAATGTGATGTGATATTGGAAGAAATGCCCATAATACTTGAGATACACGGTGTAAGTGTATTTAATTGATGGTATTGATCTGAATTGGGTATATTTTGTTGATTTTATCTCATTAGTGATAGCCAAAGGACCTATTGGAGTTGTATGGACACAAATGACTCAGTGATGAGGTGTTTTGACCACTCATGTGGATATATTACCTTTTTAGTGGGTCATAAGAGTTTTTTGGAGGGTCATTCCATATAAATGCATTTGTAGGGTGAGGAGACTTCAATTTCTAGTGATGATGCAATCAGTTGCGGTTCAAGGTTCATCAAATGAAGGTCGTGGGGTTGTATAATTTTTGGGGGTTGGAGATCACCATTACTCTGAATCTCATGCAATGATTTGGTGGTGATATGTTTTTAGGATATATATCAAAATTCAACATGATTTCGGGATTATAGATGGTTAGTGATTTTGAGTGGGGGTCTAAGGGACCATATTTTTTTAGGGGTTCTTTGGAGACAATGAGGATTTGTTTGAGACACAAGGTGTTAGGAGGAACATTGTTATAGGTTACATTATTGATGTGTAACATGAGGGTTCCTCTGCGATATTATACTATATGGGATGACATGGGACAAGGTATGCAGGTCCTCTCTTATACCGATATGCTTTTATTGGAAGATGTATATAAAAGCTTCTTCATGGATATTGAGGACTAAGAATGAATTTGTTAAATGAATTGCATTGTGATTATCAATTTTATTTTTATTAATCTCGATCATGAACACTTATGTTGTGTTTTCACACATGGGTGGTATGATACTGAGACACATTCTCACACCCTACATGGTCCATTTAGGATATGTGTAGAGTTTATATTGTTCTGTTTTGTTATGGTATTGGCATAAGATGTTATACCTTAGTAGTTTTTTTTTTCATGGGATGTTGGTATGAGACATTGTGGTTCATTCCTCTACATGAGTTATGTTTGAGTTTTACATTGGATTACTTTTGTATCAGCATGGTATAAATATGTAATGTATAGAGGTTGTCCATTGGATACCCTTATGGATATTGAAATATATGACATTTATTATTGTGAATTGTTTATTGTAGTAGCTATAGGAGGTTTGTTTTCTTGTACTCTTATTACTGATACATTGTAGTTAATTATTCTTCTATTTATTGATATTTAATGTGATTCCACCGTTGGAGGGTCTGGTTTGATTCTAATGAGTCTTATTTTTTCCACATCATTATATATATATTTATATATAATCAGACTAGTATATTATGGTTCCTTAAGAGTATAGCCTCCCCACTGTACTTCTGTACACCCTCACTACAATTCATAATAATTTGGTATTGGAAGAGGGGCACCGAAGGCTGATGAAACCCAACATGATAGCATGGTTCAGGTGGCTAATTAGGTCAGGGATTATACAAGTCATATCAGAGTAGTTCTCGGCTCGGATGTACCAGCATTGTTCAACTAACTACTAATAAGATCAACAATTCCTTATTTTTTCTGTCAGTCTCTCTATTGGGTTATGATATATTTGAGAACATGCGGATTTAAGAAATAGTTTTATTTCTTGTGCTTGGGTGCCTACAGCCCCCGGTATGAGGGATGGAGGAAGCAATCCGGTGTGGAAATTTTTGTTCTACTTTTCATAAATATAATTTATTTTATTTACACCATGAATGTAATTATTGGAATTTTATGACTTTGTTATGATATGTGACCTTATCCTGGTGTGTCATGGGATAAGATCATGGACCCTAGGCCCAATATGATAGGCGGTGATTGTATACTTGTTTAGGATTTTTTTTAGTAAAGTATTAGTCTATTTAAATTATGAATTATCATTACCATGTGAAAACATATTATGATATTACTTTCAATATAAATGTAAATTTATGTTATGTGGTATATGTGTGTGTGTGTGTGTGTCTATAAAATAAATTTATCATGTTATGTAAAATGGGTTTATCCCTTATAAGGAAATAAAATTATTACAGCATGGGGTGATCTTGATCACTAGGTTGGGTGATGAGGTCAACTGATTGAGGTGATGTGGTTCCTCAGGAACAATGTGGCCTGAGGGAATTTAGATACATGGCCCTATTGAGGGTTGGTATGGAGGCCATGGGGACTTTATGTTGAGTGGCATAATCCAGTTAATTGTGTGAACCGCTTTTGAACTCCCCCATTGTTTGTGAAAATTGTGTGCCTATATTCATAGTCTCGTGACTGGGATAACTTCCATGTTTCATTTTCTATATTTATTTTAGAGGGCTGTCACATGGTTTTCGAATATTCAAAGAAAACCATGCGGCACACTACACTCTATGTTTCACTTAGGATGTACCAATGCACTGTAGCCCACATGGTTTTTTCATAGTTTGGAAAACCATGTGAGCTTGTTCTATGGCCCCATTAAATGTTGTAAATTTCCTTTTTCTCTTTATTCTATTTGTATTTTTTCTCCTATTTTTTATCCTTTCTTACTCCATGGATGACACAATGAGGAACAAATCTCCTCCCTTTCTCCCATCATATTTAATTGATCCAATATCTCCATCATTTCTCTGACTTTAGATCCATTTGTTTTATTGAACCGTATTAGACTATGTTATCACACCCATGCCTCTTCTTATATTATCTCTCACCTCACAGAGTGCACAATCATTTTAAGCAATCTTACCCTATTTTTAGTAAATTTAATGGAATCATTGATTTATTACAAACCACATAGAGTTAGAGAATTATACTACTCATGCCAATGTCTATGGGTCCACGGTAGGTTTGTAATACCTTTCATGACGCTTTTTATAATTTTTGTGTGTTTTGATTTTAGTGTGTGTTTGCGTAATTCAGTGAAACCCCATTAAATCTTGTTATTTATTTTATATTGATGTTATCACCTTATCGGATGCCATTGGGCATTCCCAATCTATGTTCTCTCATGTAAGACTGGTTTAGAGGTCTTCTCTCCATGGATGGTTTGGTTAAGGTGTTATATTCTTATATGATGAACAGTTTAAATTAAATAGGTTAGTTTTTTTTAATATGAAATATTCAATTTGATTAAATTAAATTTTTTATGGTTATTTATATTACGAATCCAATCATATTAAATTAAATTGATGTCTTAATGTTATATATTTTGTGAAATATATATGAAATTCTTGGATTTAATTTGATGAGAACCGTTTTATTCATACCAGAAATGGTTCTAGGGAATGAGGTGGAATGGCCATTGTGATTTAGGTGACATGGTCATCTAGTTGATCTTAGTCTGAATATCTTGGGTGATGAGATCACCAGTTCAGCATTAGGATGTCAGTTAGATGTAGTGAGGCCATTATGTGAGGTTATGTCTCGTGATATTTGATGGAATGGCCATCAGACATGAGTGGCATGGTCACATGGGAATGAAGTACCAGTTTATATGAGAGTAATGTATAATTGGGTGATTTACACTCACTCGTGATAGGAAAAGAACCGTTTGGATATGTGTGCACAGGAATCACTCTGCGATGTGGATTTTTTGTCCACTTCTATGGGTAGAATCCCTCAGTAGTGCGGATTAAGAATTTTTATTGGGGGTGCTTACTGTAGAATTCCACGATGAAGGTGATGAGCATTCAGTTGATAGTGATGAGGCAATCAGTTGGGGTTTGAGGATCCTTTTATTGAGGTTGTGGGCCTTGACTATTTTGGGGTTATAGATATATCTATTGAATTGGATTTCGTGTGATGAGCCGATAATGATGTTTATTTGAGGATAGATATCATTGTGCGTCAGGATGTCAGGCTTTGAGCTAACGAGTGCTTTAGAGAAGGGGTATGAGGGACCAGATTGTTTTTCTTGGAGGTAACTTTTTGACATCGATGATTTATTTGAGACACAAGGTTTGACCAGGCACATAGTATCAGGTTACATTGTTGAGGATGAAATTAATGGATCTGAGGGGCTATTATATTATAATGGACGATTTGGGGAATCAGATAAGGGTCCACTCCCCTATACATATTCCAAAAATAGATGTGATAGGTAGAGGATTATTGGTGCATGTTGAGAATCATGTAACTCCACAAACCCAGTTACCTAGTGTCGGTGCCTTATTACATAACATTGGCATGATCACAAAAGATCAAGTCTTAAAATACCGATTAGTTTAGTATACATGGAAACACTAGATACATTCATAAATGTTACATTACTTCATACAGTGAAAACAAAAACAAAATCTTGTCTCCACACTCATATCCAGTTATTCTATCCCTGGAGGTCATTCAAAAAATACATCATCACCTCCTGGGAAAAATAAAACATAGAAAGGGGTGAGCTCAAATGCCCAATAAGGATAACAATATAGCGGAAACATTCATAAATAAGCATAAACATTTAAGGCAATGTATAACTAAAACAAAATCCTTTTAAACATGATCTTTATCATAATATTGCAGAAATAAAATGAAATAATTCCATTTACTTATTCACATGGATATTCTACTTATCTAATATTCACAAGAAATATCAATAAACACTTTTATAATGAAGGCATTCATAATGCCATACTATCATAACCACATAGCCAAGGCCTCATTCCAAGTCTAAAAATAAGATTTTGTCAAGGCCTCAAGCCAAGACAGTAGTTTGTCTCATGAGACCTACTGATTCCTCAAGGAGATATAACAGGCTCCACCCGTCACATATTAAGTCCAATGCATTCCACATATGAATAGGTTTAAACATAACATAAACATTCGTATTAAAACTATCATACGAAATGTCAATACTTTCTCTATAAACCAAGAAGGGTATAAAAATAAAAAATCCACAGTTAAACATATAACAAAACCTTCTATACAATATAACAGTTTTGTATCATAAAATATCAACCTCAAATAATCTTAAAATCCATTAACGGATGTTGACATAGATGAAATCAAAACTATTTGAGAGAAATATATCTTTTTTGAAATAATTTTAAAGTCACATAATTTTAAAAGAAAAGATTAAATTTTAATATATACATATAAGATTTTAAGAGAAGGATTGACGATTTTATAATGGCGGAAAATAGCTGCACCCACCATATAAGTTAAAAAGTCATTCTTACCTTAATTTTGTCGAAAAGTTTAAAAAGGACCTAGTTTGGAAAACGATGGACATATTCCATTATAAAATTCTTATAAAATGTCAAACAAGTGTATAATTGACTTCAACCGATATTCTATAAAATACTAAGAATTTTTTGAAATGCAATTTTAAGAAACATGGATGTGGATGATATAAGGGTCCCCATAGATAATTATGTATAAACAACCTCAAATAATGAAGAGATTGTAAAATTAACCCTTACCTTGTACTTTCCTTGGTTGAGGGTAGGTTAACCTCTTATATAATGGTGAAATAATTGTTATTAAATTATACAAGAATCATATACATTAATATGATATCATATATGATCTTTTAATATTGATTTGTTAATAATATCATAGTGTTATCACCGTTTCGGGTGTTGACTCACTCATTTCCTTTTATATATTTTTTTACATAAGCCGTGTTTGTAATATATGATTTTTATATTATTCATATAAAGAATGATATCATGTCCTTAAAAATTATTATTAATCATCATATGAGAATTATAATTGCATGGATATGATGGGGAATTAATCTCATCGCGTTCGTGGAGACGGTAGTCTGTACGTACGCACAAGAGACAATATAATTCTTTTGATATTAGAATAACATATAACTGGATGGTATGTCATATATACATAATAATTATCATCTTATATTTATTATTTACATCAATTACATATCATTATCATACCCATCCAAATAATAATGTTTTTGAATAACAATTACACCACGATGTGGAGACGGCAAGCCGTACGTACGCATGTATAGTGACATGTCATTAAAGGGATGGATAGAATACTGAATATGGTTGTACCATATTTATAAAATCATCACAGTATATAGGAGATATTGGATTTATTATTTTATAATTGAAATAAACAATAAATAAGAAGTTGAAGAATAAAGGAACTTGAATGATGGTGGTGAAAACATTACCTCTTCTTCGGGTTCATCCATTTGATTTGATCAAAGTTTATACATAGGTTTCCTTTCTGATCAAAATAATCCCTCTAGGTTGAATTGATGGAATAATAGAGAGTATTTGGGTAGGTTTTTGTAGATCCAAAAGGCTTTGAAGTTGTGATGAATTGGTTAGAAGTGGTGTCCTTTTATAAGGGGGAGGAGTGGCTTTTTAGGAAAAACTAAAATTCTTATTTTATAATATATTCATATTCAGTTTCTAATGTCACCAAAGTAGATTATTCAAATTCTAAGGTTGGGATGGGTCGTAATCCTTTCAACCAATCGATTTAATATAGGTCTGGGTCATTATAGTAACCTTACCTTTTATTTTTAACTCATTGTTAAATAGTTCAACACTTACCATGTCACTTTGTATTTTTATAATATATAGTTAATAAACGTACTATATACATCCAACCTACCCCCAAGCGGTCCATTAATGATACACCTATCATGATAAAAGTTTTTTGGCAGCACATTAGATTTTTAGGAATAAAATATTAGTTAATAATATAATATTTTTTTTAAAACTCTTTAAAGTAAATTTTGACACTATTAGGTATTTTATTTTTAACAAATTGATAAAAGCATTATTACATCGAAAAAATTTCATATAACCAATATTAATATGTCATATTATCCTATAAAATTAATTTAATTCACAAAATGTTTCAAATTACATTTATTTGGGTATTTATAATATCAATATTCTTAATAATTCATTGATTAGGTAATTATTGCATCACCATTCTGTCATAAATAAATTAAATTATTTAATGACTAAAATTTATAAATAAAATACCATTATGTAGGAAATAGTATTATATTCCTAATAAATATTTATAGTCGAAAATATAACATATATTACTCTATGTAAAAGTTTTATTTCAAAAAGATATATGTTTTTGACATTTTTGTATTTACTTTAACATAATTAATATAAAGTGTCCTTATCACCTAAAAGTGGCTCCATGGGTTCCCAAAATCGACTAAATGATGCCCATGGTCTGACATGTATCAACCAATAAGGTTAGGACACGTTTTAAGGGAATTTATTATTATTATAATATTATTTTTTACCCTTATTTACCGGATTAAAATTTTAACCATGGTAAAAAAAATATTTACCGAAATAATTATTCAAAATGTCTAAAAATAAAAGTTACCTATTTACACAATTTGGACATCATGATTCCAAATATGGAATCCATTTTTTCAAATTGAAAACACATAAGTGGCAAAAATTAATTTAAAATTAATTCCTGCCCTAAAAAAACTTGTTTTTAAGAAATAATAATTATCAAAATATTGACACTTATTTATGTCCGGTTTAATTGTGAAATTATGTACAATGACCAACATTGTATTAAATGATAAAAATATATTCTAAATATACTTTAAAACAACTCAAATTCATAATTTATTACTATTAATTATTTTGATTAAAAAAGTTGTTTTTAATTTAAATTTAGTAATTTTAAATATTCATCAAAATATAAATGTTATCCGAAAAGTTCCAAAATTTCACCATAGGAAAATTTTGATATTCCGAATCCAAAAATGTAGTCCATTTTGAGAGATAAAATTAATAAAATTTCAAAAGGTGATTATTACTATTCATAATGACTACATTGATTGGTTGTGGTGTGTTAGAATCTTGAAGTTGCGTACAATGCAAACTATTGCAATATTCAAAGGGAAACGTATTGTGGAAGATTGGGGTGTTACATTCTCCCCACCTTCAAATAATTTTGTCCTTGAAATTTCTATAAAATTACTATATAAAAAGACTCGGGTGGTTATTCATCATAAGTTCCTCATGTTCCCACGTTTCCTATTCCATCTTATTGTTCCTCCATAGAACTTTTACCAGACAAGTCATCTGGTTTCTCAGCACTTGATCTCTCGTATCAAGAATCCTGACGGGCTCTTCATAATAAGATAGATCGGGTTCCATTTCTAATTCCTGATAATTGAGTACATGCATTTGTTCAGGCATGTATTTTCTCAATAGTGATATGTGGAACACATCATGAACTTTGGAGAGATTTGGCGGCTTTTCCAAACAGTAAGCTACAGCTCTAATTCGTTCTATAATTTCGAAAGATCTGATGTACCTGGGACTGAATTTTACCTTCTTGTTGAAATGTATAACTCTCTCCCATGGAGATATCTTTAAGAAAACATGATCTCCTACCTAAAATTCCAAATCCTTCATTTGGTTATCAACATAGCTCTTCTAACTACTTTGAGCTAATTTGACATTGTTTTGGATTACCTTCCCCTTTTCCATCGTTTCCTCTACTAGTTTTGGGCCTACGAGTTTTCTCTCACCAACATAATCCCAACAGGTTGGTGTGCGACATCTTTTTCTGTATAACACTTCATATGGTTCTATCCGAATACATGAATGGAAGATATTGTTATATGAATTTCTACCATAGGTAAATATTGATCCGACATACCCTGAAAGTCAAGTGAATATGATCTCAACATTTCTTCTAAGGTTTGAATAGTATTTTATGATTATCCATCTGTTTGAGGGTGGCATGCATTGCTGAAACGAATTTCATTATCCATGGATTTTTTAAGACTTTTCCATAATCATGAAATAAAATGGGGATCACAATCCGAAACAATCGATAGGGTTACTCCATTAAGTCTCACAACTTCATTAATATATAGCCTTGCTAGACGTTCAAGTAGTAAATCTTTCCTTGTAGCAAGAAAATGCGTTGACTTGGTAAGACGATCAATAATGACCCATATTTCATATTTCCTTGTAGGAGCCTTTGGTAGTCCCATGACAAAGTACATCGTGATATTATCCCATTTTCACTCAAGTATGGTAAGAGGTTGCAATACTCCACCAGGATGTTGCCTTCCAGCTTTAACTGGTTGACCTACCATACATCTTGACACAAAATCAGAAATCTCCCTCTTCATGTTGTCCCACAAAAAATGTTCTTTCAAATATCAATACATTTTGGTACTCCCAGGTGTATAGAGAAATTGGAACTATGAGCATCGCCCAACAATTCCCTTTTTAGATCTGGTATATCGGAAACATAATGACTTCTCCAAAATTTCAAAATTCCGTCTTCATACAAAAAGTCACTCAATCTCCCATCATTAAAAGCTTTAATCATCTTTTGAAACTCTTCATCATCAGTCTGAGAACTCTTTATCCTTTATAGTAATGATGGTTTGGCAACCATTTGAAAAAGCATTGATGATTCACCGTCAATGGTGATTCCCATATCCATCATTACTAGATCCATGTATATAAGATTTTGTTCAACTCTCATCTTGTTCAATACTCCGTGATCCTTTCAACTCAAAGCATCTTCCACCTTATTTTCCTTCCCCGGGTGGTAGTGTATTATGAAATCATAATCCTTTAGTAGTGCAAGTCATCTCATTTTCCTCATGTTGAGTTCTTTTTGTGAAAAAATATACTTCAAACTCTTGTGATCAGTATAAATCTCACACTTTTCAACATAGAGATAATGCCTCCATATCGTCAAAGAAAAGAATACAGGAGATAACTAAGGATCATAAGTAGGATAGTTTTTCTCATGAATTTTCAGCTGTAATGATGCATAGGCAATAACTCTATCATTATGAATAAGTTCAAAACCAAGTCCTTTTTTCTATGCATCACTATTAATAATGAACCCATCATTCCCTGATGGTAGAGTCAATATAGGAACATTGACTAATCTTCTATTCAGTTCTTCTAAACAATCATCACACTCTTTTGTCTAAAAAATGTTAATGCCTTTAAGTGTGAGCTTCGTTAATGGGTTGGCCAATCAGGAAAAATTCTAGACGAAATGACATTAATAACCTTCTAAACCAATAGAACTGTGTACCACAATTATACTTGTTGGTGCTGGCCATTCATGGATTTCTCATGTCTTATAAGGATCAACAGAGATTCCATCCTTAGAGACAATATGGACAAGAAAAGAAATATCATGAAGCTAGAATTCACACTTGCTAATCTTTACATATAATTCATGTCTTCTCAGAGTCTTCAGGATAATGCATAGCTGATTTTCATGACTTCATAGATTTTTGAGTATACCAATATATCATCAATAAATACCACTATAAAATCATCGAGATATTCCTTGAAAACATTGTTCATTAGATCCATGAAAATAGAGGGTGCGTTAGTCCTTCCAAAAGGCATTACTGTAAACTTGTAATGCCCATACCTGGTTTGAAATGATGTCAGCAGAATGTCTTCCTTCT
Organism: Viscum album; assembly: GCA_963277665.1. Lineage (NCBI taxonomy): Eukaryota > Viridiplantae > Streptophyta > Magnoliopsida > Santalales > Viscaceae > Viscum > Viscum album. The sequence continues at coordinate 1,579,583,446 of OY728125.1, forward strand.
TCACACACAACTTATGATATCTAGATCGAAGGTCAATCTTTGAAAAGTATTCAGCTCCATTTAGTTGTTCAAATAAATTATCAATGTGGGGTAGGGGATACTTGTTCTTTATTTTTATTGCATTGATCTCCCTGTAGTCGATACATAATCTCATAGATCCATCTTTCTTTTTAACAAAAATAATAGTGGATCCCCATGGAGAAACACTAGGGTGAATAAATCCTTTATTACTCAATTCATCTAGTTGTTTCTTTAGTTCAACTAATTCTGCAGTGGAAATTCTATTAGGGTTCTTCGATATAGGCCTTCATCCAGGAATTAAATAAATGGAAAACTCAATTTCTCATTCTGGAAGATGTCCAGGAAAATCTTCTGGAAACACATAAACATATTCTCTCACAATAGGTACATCCTCTATTTGAACATTCATTTCCTCAACCACAGTCATTTCATTCTCTTCCTCCCCAATAATTGAATTTAGTTGAGCTATTGGGTGTGGATCTAGATAAAAATCAAGTTGTGACGATTCTTATCTTAAAATAAGGTGTTCTTTATCATCATCATCAAAAATCGTAACCTCATTCTTCTTACAATTAATTATCACATCATGGTCCTAAAGCCAATCCATACTGATGATTATATCAAATTAAATAATAGGTATGATTATGAGATCAATGGATAAATAACATTTATGTGCTCTAATGGGGACTGATTCACATAACTTTGTGGCAATGATACATCCCTTGTGAGTTTTAAATGAAAAATCCCTTGTTAAATCATATTGGTAATATCTAATTTTCTTAGAAAACTGGGAAGATATGAAATAGTGAGATGATCCAGAATCAAATAAAGTATATGATAAACTTGAGGAAACCATTAAATTATCTGCCACCACGTCTTTCGGAGCTTCTACCTCAGCAGTAGTGATAGCATAAGAATAGATTTGATTCCATGGAATTTTATGAGGTAAGTTACCCAGACACATAGGAAATTCATTTACATAATGTTCTATCTCTCTACAATTATAGCATTCCACGTTGACATCAACTCTCTTTTCCTTGCAATCATGAGCTTGGTGGCCTTTTTCACTACACTTGTAACAGACTCCCATTCCTTTAAAGCAAGTACCAGTGTGTTTCTTCCCAAATTTACTACAGGATGGATATTCAGCTTTTCCCTTCTGCCCCTTATTTATATTTCCATATTGATCAACAGATCTCTTCTTCTCTTGCTTTTTTTTAAAGTCATAAGACATAGAGAATTCATTTTCTGTCTTGATATCACATGAGACAATGTATTCGTATGAAAACAAGGTCTATGAGACTAATGCTCGACGAATAAATGGTTTGAACCCATCAATGAAACGATAAATCTAACATATTGGGTTACATATATAATCTCCAGCATACGTTGCTAATCTTTTAATGTTATCCTCATAATTGGCGACATTATCATCCTCCTTTTGTCTCAGACATAGAAATTGTCTTTCCATATCTACATGATGGTCACGAGGAAAGTATTTTTCCAAGAAAATCTCTTTGAACTCTTTTTATTCAATATTTGATAATTCATCATCTTTCTTCATGTTTTGAATCAATGACCAGCACTTATTAGCAACTCTAGTGAGGTGGTAAACAACCATGAAAACTTTTTCCCTTTCGTTACTCCCCAGGAGTGGAATAATTTCTCGAAAGAACTTATCCATTACACAGCTACAAATGGATATTGTCTCCCATTGAATGTTTGTGATTTGTTCCTCATGAAGAGATCTAACATTGATCCTCCACATTTTGTATCATGGTGCTCCATACGGGAAGGTTATTATTCGTAACCTGAGTACGTTGTCCCCCTATGGTGATTAGCTGATCCTCACCAGTTGCATGACCAGCTCCACTATAATTATCTTGAACCGGAGGGAAATCCCTATAGGGAGTGAATGAATTGATACGGTTTCCATTCCTACCATTAGGCGACATTTCTAAACAATGGGATAAACTAGATCAGTTTATGAATCAAAATACATATTTCCAAACTTGTAAAACACTTAATATAAATTGAACAGTTTATGGATATAATCCGAATTCATAAAAATGATTTCCTTGAGGAAGTATATACTAATAAACCCTTCATAATGGTTTTTAAATAAAATGATAATTACCCTTATCATATCCCCTGAAAGTGTCGTAACCAAGAGTGCAGTAAGGCCTGTTGTCGTGCACCAGTTCCCATTCGAGTCTAGCTCAAAGTGGTGTTTTCGGGATATACCCCTAGGAATATCTGTGCCAGAGCCACCTCTACCAGATTGTATCTAGATAGGGATGTATTTCTTGGAAAACTCACAAAATCTCTACAATACCAAAATTATAGGATTTTCTTCTATACTAATCCTCAATGTCCATCTTAGGTCTATGTGCTCTAATCAGAGTTTATCGAAATCACGTTTCCAAGGTTTATACTAAACTCTCTCTGATGCCAGCTGTAACGCCCCAACCATAGTTAGCTAGAGTCGGTGCATTATTACAAAACACTGACATGATCACAAGAGATCATGTCTTGAAAGTCCGATTAGTTTAATTGCCTTGGAAACACTAGATACATTCATAAATGTTACATTACATCATACAGTGAAAAATACAACAACAATTTGTCTCCACACTCATATCCCCCTCTACTATCCGTACAGGTCATTCATAAAATTCTTCTTCACATCTTGGGAAAAATAAAACATAGAAAGGGTTGATCTCAAATGCCCAGTAAGGATAACAATATAGCAGGAACTTTCATAAATAAGAATAAACATTTAAGGCAATGTATAACAAAAACAAAAGCTATTTAAACTTGAAATTCAGCATAATATGGGACAAATAAAATGAAATAATTCCATTTACTTATTGACATGGATATTCTACTAATCGAATAATCACATGCAATATCAATAACCACTTTCATAATGAAGGAATGAATAATTCCAAACTATCATAACCACGTATCCAAGGTCTCGTGCCAAGAATAAAAATAAAATATTGTTAAGGACTTATGCCAAGACAATAGTTTGTCTCATGATACCTACCGATGCATCGAGGTGCTATAGCAGGAAAAATCCATCACTTATTATGTCCAATGCATTACTCATATGAATAGGTTTAAACATAACATAAACATTCATTTTAAAACTAGCATACTAAATGTCAGTACTTTCACCATAAACCATGAATGGTATAAATATAACACATCCACAGTCAAACATATCACAAAACAATCAATACAATATGGATGTTTTGTATCAAAATATATCAACATCAAATAATCTTAAAATCCATCAAAGGATATTTACATAGATGAAATCAATACAATTTGATAGAAATATCTCTTTTTTGAAATCATTTAAAAGTAACATAATTATAAAACAAAAAATTTAATTTGAAAATATTTTTATAAGCTTGAAGGGAAGCTTCGATGATTTTATAACAGTGGAAAATACCTGCACCTACTGTATAAGTTAAAAATACAATCTTACCTTAATTTTTTCGAAAAGGTTAAAAAGGGCCTTCTTTGGAAAATGACCGAAAGATTCATTTATAAATTTCTTTATAAAAAGTCAAATAAGGGTATAAATGTCTTTAACAGATATTCTGTAAAATATTAAGAAAGTTTTGAAATACATTTTTAAGAATCATGGAAGTTGATGATAAAGAGGTCCCAGAAGATAATTATGTATCAACAACATTGGATAATGAAGAGATTTTGAAGTAAACACTTACCTTGTACTTTCCTTGGTTAGGTTAGGTTAACCTCCTATATAATGGTGAAATAATTTTTATTAAAATATACAGGAATCATATAAATTAATATTATATCAGATATGATCTTTTAACATTGATTTGTTAATAATATCTTAGTTTTATCATCGTTTCGGGTGTTAACTCACTAGTTTTCTTTTACATATTTTGATACATAAGTCGTGTTTGTTATGGATAGGTTGTATATTATTCGTATCCCGAATGATATAAAGTCCTTAAAAATTCTTTTTACTAATCAAATGAGAATTATAATATCATGGATATGATGGGGAATGAATCTCATCGTGTTAGTGGAGACGATAGTCCGTACGTACGCATGAGCGACAATATCATTATTTTAATAATAGAATAATATATAATTGGATGGTATATCATATATACATAATCATTATCATGTTATATTTATTATTTACATCAATTACATATCATTATCATACTCATACAAATAATAATGTATTTGAATAACAATTACACCACGTTGTGGAGACAATAAGCCGTATGAATGCACGTATGGTGACATGTCATTCAATGGATGGATATAATAATAAATATGGTTTTAAAATATTTATAATAACATAATAGTATATATTAGATATTGTATTTAATATTTTAGAATGGAAATGAAAATGAATGAAGAAGATGAAGAAGAAAGGAACTTGAAAGAGGGTGGTGAAAACATTACCTCTTTTTCGGGTTATTCCTTTGGATTTGATCAAAAGGGATCCTTATGTTGGATTCCTGATCAAACTATGGCCTCTATGATGAAGTGAGGAAAGTATAGCGAGTATTTGGTCCAGGTTTGGCCGATCCAAAAGGCTATGAAGGTGTGAAGAATTGGTTAGAAGTGGTGTCCTTTTATCAGGGGGAGGATGGGCACTTTAAGAAAAACATAATGTATTATTTTATAATAAATTAATATTTGGTTTATAATGGATCGAAAGTGGATTATTCAATTTACATGGTGGGGATGGGTTGAAATTATTTCATCCAATATATTTTATACAAGTTTGGTTCATTATATTAACCTTATCTTTTAGTTTTAACTCTTCGTTAATTAGTTTGACACTTACCATGTAACTTTTTATTTTTATATTATATAGTTAATAAACATACTATATACATCCAATCAACCCCAAGGTGTTATAAAAATTATAATCCTATCATGATATAAGTATTTTGGCAGAACCTTATATTTTTAGGAATAAAATATCAAATTATAATATAATCTTTGTTTTAAGAACTCTTTAATGTCAATTTTGACACGTTATGGTATTTTGTTTTTGATAAATTCATAACAGTATTATTTCTTCCTTTAAAATTCATATAAATAATATTAATATGTTATAATATAATATTAAATTATTTTAATTCATAAAAAGTTTCAAATTACATTTATTTGGGTATTTATAATATCAATTATATTAATATTTCATTAATTAGGTAATTACTGCATCACCATTGTGTCATAAATAAATTAAATTATTTAATGTCTGAAAATTATAAATTAAATACCATTCTCTAGGAAATATTTTTATCATTATAATGAATCTTTATAGTTTAAAATATAACATATATAACACTAGGTAAAAAATATTTGCTAAAAGATATATGCTAATGTCATTTTTGTATTAACTTTAACTTAATTAATATAAAGTGTCCTTATCACCTACAAATGGCTCCATGGGATTCCAAAATCGACCCAAGGATTCCAATGGTCTGACATGTATCATAAAATAATGGTAGGACAAGTTTTAGGGTAATTTAGTATTATTATATTATTATTGTTTTACCATTATTTACCCTATTTAACCTTTAACCATGGTAAATAAAATTTTTACCGAAATAATTATTCAAAATGCCTAAAAATAAAGGTTCTCTATTTACAAAATTTGGACATACTGATTATAAATATGGAATCAATTTTTCCAAATTCAAAACACAGAAGTGGCAGAAATTAATTTAAAATTAATTCCTGCTGTCAAAACAATAACTTTGTTTTTAAGAAACAATAACTATCAAAAGATTGACACTTGTTTATGTCCGGTTTAATTGTGAAATTATTTCAAATGAACAACATTGCATTAAATGGTAAAAATATATTCTAAATATCCTTTAAACCCACTCATATTCATAATTTATCACTATTAAATATTTCGATTAAAAAAGTAGTTTTTATTTAAAATATAGTAATATTAACTATTCATCAAAATATAAAAGTTATCCGAAAAGTACTAAAATTTAACCCTAGGATAATTTAGATATTAAAAATCCAAAAATGAAGTCCATTTTGTGAGATAGAATTTATAATATTCCAAAAAGTCTGTATTACTATTTATAATGACTACTTTGATTGGTCGTGGTGTGTTAGAATCTCGAAGTTGTGTACAATGCATGCTATTGAATTATTCAAAGGGAAACGTACCTTGGAAGCTTGGGGTGTTACAATCATGTAATATTTTGTGAAATGTATTGCATTGTGCATCATTATTTTAATTTTATTACCCACCTACCTAATTAATTATGATGGGTTTTCATACATGTGTGGTATCCTACTAAGACATATTCTAACGCCCTATATATGAACTTTGATGTGTGGGTGGACATTATGATTTTGCATTAAGTTAAGGAAACAAATTTAGGAGATGGATCATTGTAGTTGTTTGGAATGGGGTGTTGGAAAATGACATTGTGGTTATTTACATTATAGGAGATAATCGTATCATTTTATTTATTTTGTATCATCATGAAACACATATGCACAATACTAAGTTCAAACATTCATGGCCCTTCTAGATATTGTGTTTTATGACTTGTATTATTCTATATGCTCTTTTTCAGTAGCTAAAGGTGGTCTATTGGATTATTTTCTTCTTTCTTCTTATCATTGGTTATTTCTTGGGATATTTATTGATATTGACTATGATTTCGCCATTGAGTGGCCTATTTTCAGTCTGCTAAGAAATATTATTTCATCATCATGTGATATATATATATACTCACACGAGAATAATATCATTAATTTTGTTTATATCATCTCTATTATATGTCATTAACCTATCGTTTCATGTTGGATACCTTTTTCATTCGGGGTGGTGTTCCTAAGGCCTGTGGCACCTGGCCCGATAGCACTGTTCAGGTGTCTAATCACATCGATGGTGAAATAGATGGAAGTATTGTATTAAACCAAAATCATCATGAATTATCTAAAATACCCTTGAATCCAATAACTAAATTTAATATTCTTCATGATTTTAATTTGTGAAAAAATAAATTCAAATTCATATAATTTCATGATATCATAGATTACATTTACCACATGCTCTATTACATTATTTTTCATTTATTTTCAGTTCCATTGAAATTAATAGAGACCTTATATCCCACATCGAATGAGTACATGTTTTAGGTTAATAACTGGAGGGGGAAGTCATTAGAAGAAATATAATGTATGGAGAATGTGATATTGGCCACCTGAGGTGGTTGGAAAGAATATTGTAGGGGACCATAGATTTTATAGAGATCTATTATAAGAAGGTAAAGGTTAGCATGAGAGGTGGGGGTTCATGGGAGAATTGACTTCTGCTTGGAAATTTATCCACCATTTTCTTCGACAAGTGAGCAGAAGTTCCAATCAATTATTATTTTCTTGTATTTAAATTTTATTTATTATCTACTATATAATTATAGTTAAACTAATTATATATAAAAAATTCATCTGTTCATGTTTTATCAATGGTACGATAACTTATCATTTTGTCAGACCTACTAGAACACACCATTCGAGTAAACCTTTATAGTGAATAATCAAGGGATAATATTGTGACCTTCAATAGAGTCAGTTGTTCTGGTTATTCCATAAGGTAACATGTCTTAATGAGTAATATAAGATTATATTGACAATTGGATGTGATTCCAACCACCGTAAAATTCCCATGATATGAGTGCTTATAATGTAACATTGACCTACCACCGACGCAGACCAGTATGGGTCTTTGCCGCCAAAAAACTTCACCAGCACCATGCTACCAAGGGAGTTTCTCAATCAAAAAATGCTCCAAAAAAATAGTTATATTCTCCTCAAACACCTTCTACATTGTCTCTCCTCATTCATTGGTGAGACATCCAAATAGCATCACACACATTGGCCATATTACATTGGTTTTCAATAGGATCACAAGAAAGGATGTTCCTCTCCTCAATCAGGTCCATTCACAGTCAATTATCATCTATCAATAATTGTGATATACCCCTTAAATTATCATTGTACGAGAATCTATATTTTCAGATACTTCTACTATGTTATTACAGCTATCACACACGCACTGTAGGATTTTCTCTAGTCCACCAAGTGAAAATGGACACTCCTTGATCACACTGGTCTAATGTATAGCACACTTCTACATCATAATTATATAAATAGTTAACTAGTAATTCAAACCAGTAGTGAAGACATCCAATTTCCCCATTCACAGTTTGATGTTATCATAATTTTATTTTGAATTGGTAAATCTGGTTTGTAATAAATAAAAAAACGGGTGAAACAATAAGGCAATATGTGCACTTTGGTGATGGAAAAGATACAGTGCCTATATTAATACAGTTGAGAATTGTACAGATCTTATGTATATAAAAAATGAATAATTGATAACCTTTTTAGGTATGATCACACCAATGATGAAAAATCTCATGCAATGATAGTAACATTCGTATTAGAACTAAAATGAGGAATCAAAATTTTAGATGGTACTTCTATGATGGGGGTCACCAAGAAGACCGACTGTAGCATGAGGATCTTGATGAAGATGCTCTATTTATATGGGTACAATATAATAACACTAATTTTTTAAAATGATTTTTTTTTTGAAATTTATGAGGAAAATACCATATTATGAATGAGAAACATATAGCTTGTACATCAGACATGTCTACCCTGACCTCATCCATGTTATCAATTATTATTGGAGACACACAACAACAGATTTTTCTCACACCGGACTGGGTTCTTTTATCGAAGCCACTTGCAACACAACCAATGCCATATGGTGTGATAAAACTTTTGGGGTGTAGTATGGGGACTGACCATCAACCCTCAATCGCAATGGATGGGCATGAGACACAGTTCTACATAATAGATTATTCAGACTATAATATTTTAATGGCAGTGATCCAAATGATTATTTTGAGATTGATGGATATACTTGGAAGAGGCGATTATAAAACCATTGGCAATAGCCCACACTATCCGGGCATAGTTCTGGAAGGTCCATCTGGGAGATTTCCTGGATTTTATGTAATAATAAGGTGCATTACCATCAGTATATCACAGTCCATAACACATGTAACAGCACTATAATAAGTTATTAGACATATTTGTTGTGTATTTTTTTATTTTAATAGGGATTCATTTGGTTTTAATATGTTTTGAGAGGTTTTTTGGATTTTTTTAGGGTATGTCTATTGTAGAATGAATTATTATCTCTATGGGATTAAAAACACTTTTGATGTATCCCATGATGGATGTGATTTAGTGATTTTGGATTGGAATGTCTGTTTTTTGTAGGTTCATATTTTGTAATAGGTATACATTTTTTTATATTTTTTTATATTTTTTTTAACCAGGTGAATATTTTTTTCCATTAAGGTTCTTATATATTTTGTTCATACATGTAACTATTTTTATTAATTTCATAGTAGTTGTTCATATTTTATTATAATTTATTCCAATTCAATATATCTATTCATATTTATCCAATTTGGTCATATTTTTACCCCTTTCTGATAAATTTAATCAAATTTTTTCATACATGTTGATATTTTTTAAAACATGTGCATATTTATTCATATTATTAAAAATAAATTCATATTTTAAAAAAAAACTAAGTGATTTCTCTTAAATATGATGGCATATATTTTTAAAATGTTATCTTAAAATTTTTTGATAAAATTTTTTATACAGGTTCGTGATTCATTATTATTGTATGAGAAGTTTCGTATTTGTTCATATTTGATTGTTTTTTAAATAAAAATGTTAATTATTTTTTTCTTACTGGGAATGAAACAACAAAAATGTTTTTGTATTTATAACTATAAAATACATACCACATGATGCTTTTTATGATAAAATTCTATTTTTAAGGAAAACTTATCATCAAATACTATATTGATGCAATTGATTCATGCTAAATGAAATAGTGGTAAGTGATTTCCTATATAAATGATCCAATTTATTCACTAATGAAAAAAACATTATTATTTATTCAATTTTATCATTCTTAAATAAATTCATAATGATTCTACAATATTTACTCAATCCCTTTATGGGATGATACTTTTTTCAATTATAGAATTTCGTTTGTATAAAAATTAAAATCTAGTTGATTTATTATATCAAAACTACATGAATACATCATGTGTAAACAATTCTCAAATGCATGGTTATTAATATTATTTAGATTATATAACAATTTATAAACATCTTATATTTATAAAATATGTAATGATTTTTCATATAATTGTATATTTATTATCATTAATTTTAGTTGAACACCACTATCATATTTCATAATTGTTAATCTGACATCAGCATAATTTTCAATTGCATATTTAAATCGAGTTATATTTCATATCAACAAGTATATAAGACATGAAGTAGGTTGATGATTAGAGCTAATTGATATCTCCATTCATTTTTAAATTCCTAAAAAAATCCATTCTAGAATTATTTCTCTTTATATTTTTAATATATTTGACACTCAATAACGTATTCTAAAAAGTATAATTGATTTGATAAATACTTAAATCTGGTTAGGTCTTGACATATTGTTTCATTTCATGGGTACAAATAATTTTTCTCATCAATTATTTTGACTTTTTTTTGATATACTGGTTTCCTACCATTTAATTTTTATTAAAATTATAATTACGAATATTTTATGATTAATTGAACAAATGAAATTGATCATTTGATTTTTTTATTGGAAAATTATTATATCATTTATTATTTTCTATTAGAGTTTTGAAGTAATATTCATTAATAGTCTTTATTAAATTATTATTGAAACCAAATCCTAGTTGATTAGATGTTGAGTAAAAATATTTAAAAATGTTTAATAATGGTTCTTATAATAACTTTTGTTGTATAATCCATTCACTAAAATTATTTTTTACACATTATGTAATTATATTTGTTTTTTATATATGGGTAAATGTATAAAAAATAATATACAACTTTCTTATTTCAACAAAAATGGTCATATTTTACACTATATTCATCATCTTTTCATTCTATTTATTCATTATAATTTCCACTCTAAAATATAAAATCAAGATTCATTTCCACATTACAAAATTTGATTCAATTTGTTAGTACGTGGTATACATATGAATCAAAAAATTATGCATGGTCTTTATCCATACACTAAATATGAATTGTGTATATATTGAATATCAAACTGTTACTAAAATTTACATTTTAAATGTACATGTACTAAATCATTAATATGGAATACTCATTTGATGTCGACTAATAATATTTAGAATAAAATATGGATAATATTTTCTATGAATTTAATAAATTATATAAAGTTTAAGTATACATTTTTTGAAACTATATTATCAGTAAATAGATAATAATATAATGAATTAATATACTCTTTCATAATATATAATATTGTTATTACTTTTTAATAATATTTATCATATATTTTTAGTATTGGTAACTTCAATGGAGCATTGTTCAAATAGTTAATATATTGTAATATATTATTCCTACTAAATCATTATAAAAATTTATGTAACTCATAAATTGTAGATGATAATAGTTTTATATTTTAATAGGGGAATTGATTATTTCTTTCAATTCTTATGAGATTGACAAATTATAGAAACATCATTGCAATCTGATGTAGTTGTAGAAGTTCTATCAAGTGTGTTCCTTCATTTAGGTAATTTTATATGGATCAAGGCACTAGAGAAAGGGGAATGACTAACATAGATATAGTGATTAAATGGGGCCCCCGTTTTCCACACCAATGTTTCATTGGAAGAGTGGTGAAGTTACACAAAGAGTAAACATTTTATAGAATAAAATCAAAATGCGCAATGCAGTTCATTTCCACCACATGATAAAAGGAACTATGCTTTGATGAAATATCAATCGATGATATGATCATTAGTTAATAATTGAGTGAATGCAGTCCATTAGTTTGTATTCTATCAAATTAATTTTTAACGCCTTAGTTCCATGATGAACAAGATGATCAAAAATATTGTAGGATGACAATATTATTTTCCAGATAGGGATGTATTTGACATTCAGTACTCGTTAGTTGTATGTAGTTACATTAATTTTTATAATATAGGTCTATATAAATACTTTTATATACCTTAAATTGATAAATTCTGTACATAATATATTACGTTTAATTTGTTTTTTATGTTTATTTTTGTACATTCAAAATTAATATGATGGTATATATTACAATGAATATGAATTAAGAATTCAAATCTTTTACAATTTTATCTTATTTTAGTCACTGAGATTTTTTCTATCATTTTACTTCACGAGCTCTAAAAAATACGTCAATGAACATCAATGCAAGAATAAATGAAAAAATGAATAGAATGACCAAAGTATAATACTATGTTCATCTGTTTATTTTTTATTTAGGTTTTTAATATATCTCAACTATTTTTAACCCATGTTTATTTCACTCCCTAGAGTGGAACTATCTAAGGGTTTTAATAACTTTAAAATTATGATTGTGTGTATATGAAATTACATTTAAATGACTATGTCAAGAAAATTTGGGTTTGGAGATAGTTTATATTTGAAAATGTATAAATATCTAAAAAATGAAGAAATATTTTACAAAAATGAATAAAAATGAATAAAATAAAAACAATAAAAATAAATGAATAAAAATAAATATATTACCAAAATATGACAACAATATTAAATGAATAAATATATTATAAAAATGAATACATTAATAGATTTTTAAATGAATAAATTTTATAAGTGAATAAATATTAAAATAAATTAATTAATACAAATATTAAACATAAAGAAATATTACAATTTATTATATAATATTAAATAATTAATTGATAATAATGAATTAAATTTTATAATTAAAATTCAATATATTACAAAAATAATTAAAAATTAGTAAATTATATCAATTATATCATTAAAATAGATAATTAAAAGAAATAAATAATACCATTGGAATTTAAAAATAAGAGTTTTACAACAAATTACAAATTTAAAATAAAAATATAATAATTATATGCTGTCTCAAATACAGAAATTATTAAGAAATGACTAAATATTAGTTATTTAAATCATAAATATATTATAAATATTAAATATTTTAATTAAAAATGTTTAATTAAGTATTAAAGAGTTTTTAAAATTACAAAAAATTAAATGTGTGTGTGTGTGTGTGTGTATTTATATATTTCTATATAAACCAGTTTTAATTACATTTGAAAACTATATGATCTCGTGTTTTGAACCAGGTTAAAATTATTAATGTTTATGAACATCATTTTTGGTTTATCAATGAGTCTTTCTTTTAAGTCCGAGCTCCGAAATTTTATTCCGAGTGTTGGATCACCTAAAGATGGTGTTTTTTCGAACATTGATAGAAGGTTTTAGGTAAAGGGGATGTCACATGGGAGGTGCATGGTTTGTCTAACCATGCGGCCAAATAGTGTGTAGTTGGTCTTTAATGCAGTAGCTTCCGCACAAGTGGTGCACAGTTTGTCAAACTGTGCGAACTAACCATGCAGAAACATAAATGAGATTCTTAAATTGTTGATATCACTCGTTTTATCCTTTATATGTCTCTTTTTTCCTCCTAAGTGGCCATAACTCGGGACTACTCTTCCTTGAAAGTAGGAGAACCTCTCCCAAACGTTTCGGAGGCGATGTGAAGGATTCTATTGGGAAATCGAATCTGATATCTTGAGGTAGTTAGATGTTCTTCTTCGTTCTTGTTTGGTTTCTTTTCTCTACTTATATCTACATCTCCACTTCTCATAGTTTCTTAGATATACACCCGTTATAGGTAGATCTATGTGTGTGGATTCCATTTTTGATGAGTTTTGGACTTGTTCTTTCTCGGAGAATTGATCTATGGAGGGTTCTTGATGAATCACCATGTTTCCCTTGAGGGTTCTTCGTTCGTTGTGGTTTTCGTCAAAACCCCAAGGCAGGGTCCCAAATCTTTAACACTTTATTAAAGAATTATAGATTATCTAAATAAATTTGGAATGTGAATTTCCTTTATTTAGATTTGTCGATGAATGACACATTTGATGGTATGAAATAATGCCACTGAAATGAGTTAAATGGGGACATGGACATCTGTTGATATTAAGCATGGGTTACTATTTCTGTTAAAGTGATATGATTAAAAAATTCAATGTTTGGAATGGGGAGATTTAGTATAAGGATAATTAATATTAGGACTAATAATAAAGTCATGATGTGGAATGAGTTTGTGGCCTTTATTGATTATTCAGAATATTGAATATTTGAAATGTTCGGTAGATAATTTGGAAACTAGTAATAATTAATATATGGATTAATTAATACATGTTAAATGTTAAATGGTTAGATAATTTATTATTGGTTAAAGAGATAAGGTTTGATTAATTAATTGTTGAATTAATTAATTTTCATTTATTAAATTAATATTGTGAAATGATTGTTTGTTACGATTGTTGGATAAGGGTTCCTTTTTATGCGTGTTATCTTTCCATGCCTTATGTTTTCATGGATGGAGTTGTTTGAAAATATGATATGGTGTGTGAGATGGTTGAAAAATACCATGGATTTTTTAGAATTTTTTGTGATGATTATGGGGTGATTGTAGATTGTAAAAGTTCTAGACGAATCACTGATTTAGTGGATGAGTTCAGAATTGATAAAGAATTTTATTAATTAATTTCTAACTTATCTGAAGAGTGATTTTTGTTATTAGTTAATTGTTGAAATAATTAACAGTTTGGTTTTGTGGTGTTAGACATGGTATTCTACATCAATGATGAATTTATATGTTTGGATGATTAATTGGTTCTGAGGCAAGGATTGATGCTCCAAATACTCATAGGGTGTTAGACATGTTGTTTTAAACCAATGATAGATGTATATATATGATTGAAATATGGGTTGTGAGACAGGAACTGATGCTCTAAATACTCACGGTGTGCTAGACATGGCCTTTTACACCCAGCATGCAAGCAAATATTCTTTTAAGGGTCAGGAATTGATGCTTCAAATACCCATGGGTTGTGAGACATGGACTGATGCTCTGAATACTCATGTGGGTACTAGACATGATGTTCTACACCTATTATTTAACATTGGACTGTAGATCCAATTGTTAGTGCGTGAAATGAGTTAATGGTTAAGGAAGGATTTTGTGACATGATGTTTTGTGAATTGATTATGAGAAAGGGTTATGGTATATTAATGAATTGGGTTAACCAATGTTATGGGAAGGACCAAGGAGAAAATAACTATTTTAGTTGATGGGTGTATACATAATATATGTAATATTTAATTGCATATCTTTTGAAACTTTATCCATGACAAAGATCAAGCATGGATTCAGTCTTTACATTGATTACTTAGATGGTCTTTAGAGATAAATTTGGGTAGTGACTTGTCCGGGGGATTTTAGGCATTGTCCAAATCACAAGACTTTAATAATAATAATTGAGTAATTGATAAATGGAAAATGAGTATGAATAGTGCATGTTCAGACACTAGCTGAGGGCTGAAGTAGGTACTTGAGTATATAGTTACTTTATATTCCTTACTTTATTTTAGGAATTTCATCACATGTTTTAAATTATTTGATGAATGTCTGGATTTGGGGTAGACATCAGTGGTCCCGAACTACTGATATTTATATCTCACACCCTACTCAGGCCGCCATTGCACCAGGTATCCGAGTAGATTTTATTTGGTTGCAGTACTATGATTTTGGCATTTACTTGGGAGTTAGGAGTAGAGGACCGAGCGGAGGTTCGGGATAATCGAGGAGATTCCCATTGGGGCATTGAGTCATTATTTTTTTATTTCTGTATTGTAATGTAAAGCATGTTGTTTTGTTTAATTTTTTCTAATTTGTATCATTAGCATGACATGCTTGCATCTGCTGTATAATTTGGCATTGGACACTTTTATAAAATGAGAATTATTTGTCTTCTATTGTTTGTCATTTATGAGTTACTCCTTCCACTATTTTTGTATCTACCCTGATATACCACTTTGAAACTCTTATATGAGGGTATAGTCTCCCCACTGACTATCCTTAGACCTTAGCTGCTAGTTGGCAGCCTCTGACATGATGATATATTCATATACATATGCACAAACATAAACATTACATAAGTACACATACACACATACTTATATACATATCCTTACATAAAAATACAAACATATACATGCATATACAGGCATATATACATAAATACATGCAAAATCACATACACACATATAATTACATATAATTACATGCTTGTACATAAACATATATACACATACTACATAAACATACACAAACACAAACAGATATATACATATACATCAACATACACAAATACACATAAACATACACATGTACTCATACACACACATACAGATACATATAATAACGAATATAAACAAAAATAAACATACATAAATACACATACAAATAAACAAACACATAAACCACACATATATCAACATATATGAATATAATCATATAAACATACACACGTACATATGGACATACAACACATATCTACAAATGCACATATGTATCCACACACATACACATGTATACACATACATTGAAATATGTACACATACATGCACATACATACACACATTTAAAGTCGTACACATACACATGCACACACATACATACAAATATATGTTTTTATTTTAATCTATTTTATACTAATATAAATATTTAAAATAATATTGGAACTATATTTATATAAATTTATATTCATTTATATATTTATATAATTGTATACATAAAATATTAATGTATTATTTGAATAAACAGACATTTTTTAATTAATTTATATAAATAAATTACTAAGAATTTTTTATTAATATAAATTAGATTATTTTTTCACTTAAAATTAAACAAATAAGAATGATAATTTATTAAATAATATAGTCATTCAAATAATATTTTTATATTATATTTACATATATAGACTCATTATTATATAAATCATATTTATATATATTTATATTTATATATATATTTTTTTATATTTGTTTATAAATTAAATTAATCATTATTCCCATTATCAGATGTTTTTAACACTATTAAAGGAGAGTATTTTATTAATGATAATTAATGTGCTAATAAATGAATAATTTATTCGGTTGATAATATCATTTATGAAGGTTAACCTTTTTTCTTGTGTTTTTAGTGCCTATAAAGGTCCTATTTATCATTAATTTTAGTTAGAACTGATAAAAGGATCCCATTTGTCAGTGATTTTAATCACTGATAAAGGCCATCACAAAATAAAAATAATTGTGGTAGTGAATGGACATTCAAATCATGTAATTGGGAATTTAGGTCATTGGGCTTGTTGGACACACATCCAAAAAAATAGTAGGGTGGTGATTGTAGAAGAATGAAAAAAATGCATTCGTAGAAGATGTAGGCCAGTGAATAGTGGATGGAAATGAGGTGTGTGGTGGTCAGTAATAGAAGGTGTTACTGGATGTTATCCATGAAGTTTCAGGGTGCACTTGACTGATTAAACACACGCTAACTCACTCAGATTCCTAATGTGGGATGATGAGTGTTTTGATAGGTCCCATTGATAGGTGGATGTCATGAGCATTGTGTGAAGCTCCATGAGGATCTCTATGTCACAGACAATGTGCACTATATAGTCCTCCATAAATAGCCACTATTTCATGGAAGGATTTAGTTTTTTTATATCGTTGACTCAATTCAATTCACATGTTTTGACAATCATGAAACAATTCATTATTTATTTGATCAAACTTCAGTGTGTTGTTTTGTTTTTAATTTTTTAATTTTAAAAATCCTTTTATGAAAAATACTGATAACATAAGGTTTTAAATAATACTATTGGTCTAATGATATTTGAAAATATGATGACCTTACGAATCAAGAAATAGTATATATTTTTTGATTCTCTTAACTAATTATGAAAATAAGTTAGTTTACATAAAAAAAACTAAATCATTGAAGAGATTTTGAATCAACAAATTAGTATATTTGGTGAGGCGCTGAGTCCATCGAAATATGAATAATAGAATATTTTTTATACAACGTCAACTAACCCAAATATATGCAGAATCCATCCATTAAATGATTCCCTAAAATAGAAACAAACCTCATGGATCAATATGATTACAGTATAATGAAACTTAATATATGATACCATGAGAGACACAATCTCTTAATGTCTTAAATAAAATTTTAAGTATTTCTCTTTTGGTGGATTTTCTTTAGTTTCATGATATATATTTAATTTTTTGGGATTCATTGTATACTCTTCTATAGTTTATTGATATAATATATCTTAAAAGTATTCCAATCTAATTAGCAGGATGAATGAACTATAAGTTAAAGTATTAGAGAAAAATGAGCTACATGATGTTACAGTAAAAGTATAGGGAAACCAATTAATGTAGTGAGTGAAGAATTATATTGGTTATAGAATTTGTATATGTTGATCAGGTTTATCAATGGATTCTGGTGTAAGGATGATAGATCATATGACAAATCATTTCATTAATACCCTATATTTCATGACTTAATACATAATGATGCACATAAAAAAATCTCAAAAGATCATGAATCCTGATATATTTGGGAATTAGGTACATTGAACGTGAACTTGATATATGTGTACGAAATCATTATTGAAAACTTTCATAACATGCTTCTGATATTCATTTTCTTTTAAAACTACATTAGGTAGCTTGGGGACATACATATGAAATATGTGAGCTATAAATACCATTAACAAAATTAACATAGAATAACATGATGAAATTATTTCATATTAATAAATAGGTTTATAAATGTTAACTAAATGGTTTGATAACAATAATCATTAACTAAGTGGATTGATAAAACTTGGAAGCATAAAGGAAATATGATAATTATCTAACAACATTAATCATGACATCATAAACATAGGTCATGGATAACCTCAAAAAATTTATATCATGGTGGAAAGAGTCTCATAATTTATTCGGATTACACTTGAATACAATAAATGAATTAAAATTATACTAAAACATTAGAAAATTTAGTGGAGAACTATATATTTTTGGGTTCACCTATTTTTTTCATAACATGTACATGCATAAGTCTGCGAAAAAGATCATTCAACATATATAAAATATTTCATCATATTTAGACACATGATTATGGAATGTGGGATTAATACATAGAATTACTCAATAATAAAATAATTATTATGTATAGGTGAATACCCTAGAGTGGAAATGATATTGGAATTCACAATACAAATTTATTTCATGGAAAAATTACTGGAAAAGATTGGTGGCATAACTGGGGAACATAATGAATCATGGGATGGATTAATGGGATTGAATGGTGACTCTAATGACATAGAAATAATTATGTAGTTGTAAGGTAAATGTAATAAAATAATACGACATGAAAAAATATAATTAAAATAAATAAAACAAGTGTACTTGAATAAATTTTTCGAGTGAAGAAATTGAAGGTTAATTTCAGTAGTTAAAATGGGGTACAAAATGAATCATATGAGGGATTAGTGGGAGTGAAAGAGGTGTCTCACAAAATTTAAATCAAAATTTAATTAAGGGGTATTTGTCGTAAAATACCTCCAATATGAACAAATGGAAAAAAAAAGGCATAACACAAATGAGGTGCTTGAAAAAAAATAGTAAGAGAGGATCCATTACCTTGAGTGGGTTTTTTCAAAGGATTGGTTACAGATTCTGGAGAGATTGGGGGAACTTGGGAGGTATATAGAGAGAAATGGGAATATTAATTTCTATATATAAGTCTTTTGGGTTAATTAAAATGGTTTCAAGGGTGTTTCTATAAAGAAAAATATTGGGGAGTTCTTTATTATCTTCCAAATTCATGTTTTGGACTTTATAAGATAAAGTATAGAAAAAAACATTTCATTGTTTTTATATTATTACTTATTACAAATAAAAGTGGTTTTTAATATTTTATAATTTCAAGAATGTATCACATTTAAATAGTACCTTTGGTGATTTTGATGTGATTCATGTTTACAAAGAATTGATTTTAACATCTTAATATATAATATTGGTTTTGTAGGATTCATAATGGGTTTATGAAATTAAAAAATAA
Organism: Viscum album; assembly: GCA_963277665.1. Classification (NCBI taxonomy): domain Eukaryota; kingdom Viridiplantae; phylum Streptophyta; class Magnoliopsida; order Santalales; family Viscaceae; genus Viscum; species Viscum album. The sequence continues at coordinate 1,579,603,637 of OY728125.1, forward strand.
CCTAAAAACACATAATTTTAAAATATAATTATACATTTGATTTTATATACCTTTTTTGTAACATATTATATCTCATTTCTATGATCATTATGTCATAATACACACAATATAGTTTTACCATATTTAATTTTGACCCAATAATTCAGTTGTCTTAGAAAATTATGAAAAAATCACAATTAGATAATTTTGACATAATTATTTAAAAAATAAATTTTATTTTATCCAAATAATATTATATATATTAAAAATTACACATTTAAAATAAAATCATTATTTATTGAAAAAACAATTTTTTACAATACCGTTTTGGAAACTCATATAAAAAGAGACATTTTTGCTTCATAAAATTTTATTATAGTTTATATTTACTATGTTAAATTTAATAATAAAATTTTATTAGAATACAATTTATTTTATGGATTCTTAAAAAGGAATTTCATAATTTAAATTCATATTATCAAAAAGTACAATTTGTGTTTTTTTGTATTAAACTCTAATTTTTATCCAAATCATTTATTTATTAATTTATAAATTAAAAATTAATAAAAAATAAATATAATAAATTATTAGTTGAAAATAAAATATAAATATTTTTTACATTATTGTTGAGATACATAGATCATTATTACACTAGTGAATTCTCTAAGGGTATGGTGAATAATGATGATTTTTTCTTGGGGTTGAACAACAAACAGTGTTCGGTTTCTGATATTCTCATTCATGAGAGTCTTCCAAAATTGGGTACAATAATGATTTATTTGTTGAATCCCATATTTTTATTGGTTAAGGGAAAATATGAGTGATTCTATATCCCTTGGATTCTCTAGTAAATGGGAATCATTGGGTATGATCCTCCATGTCGAGGCCATCACTTATTTTACCTTTGTCAATAAGAATTTATCATAACCCTTAATATTTACTAATAATATGATCACTATTATATGAATATATTATCAATTTTCATTATGATTAATAATATTTTTAATATGATGGGATATAATTCATAATAGTTCAATATAACCAAAGTAGTGTCGGTGTATTCTATGACCTCATTAGATAAGAGGGATCTTAATTCATTCATTAAGATAATTTAATTTATAAGAATTAGGGTCGTTAAATTATTCCACCTTTCATAAATCTCACTATATATATTTTAATCTCATACAATATAATATATGATGTTATTTCTCTTGGATCACCTCTTTTAGTTCCCATGTTTTTTCCTCAAACTTATGGTTCCTCCACAACAGTTTGACCAAGTGAGTTGTCTTTTTTTTTAGAACATGTCTCTACAGTATAAGATATTTACTAGTATATCCTCATATAAAATATGATTTTCCAATGGTACTACCTCAAGATTTATTACATGTCAGGGGTTTAGAATGCACTTTCTGCAAAGTGATACATGGTACACATCATGTACATGAGGTATGTTGGTTGGAAGTGATAGTATATATGCCACTACTATAAAAAAATCAAGGTTCTCAATGGGAATGATTCATCGTGGAAAATTATTTCCCTACATCCCCAACAACATTAATTTATTTCATGGTGATATGAAAAGGAACAATTTATCTCCAACATCTAACTGTAGGTCTCATAAATGAATGTATACATTGATTTTTTATTACATTTTATTGTATTTCATATGAATCTGAATGGTTTTATCCTTATCTTTTTTTCTATTTTATATGATTAGGTCCCATCTTCTTCCACTCTCTAACTTCATCCCATAATTTTAGAGTCCAACACCTATTCACATATAGATCCTTGTAATGAGATATTTTGAGTGCGTTAATGGAAACTACTGTTATATAAGAACTCCACTAGGGTATGTTGATGATCCCAATATCTTTCAAAATCCATTGAACATGATATCAGCATATCCTATAGGGTTCGAATATTCCATTCATATTAAATATTTATTTTAGAATTTTATGTAGTGATAAAGATGAGTTCAATATAAAATTCTTACTTAAGTGTTCAATAAATCCTCATGTTAATCCTTAGATATCAATTAGATACAATAGATATTGTCACCCTATGTAGTCTTGATTATTCTATTATGTATATCGTTGTGATTTTTTAAGAGATAAATCTTCCTTGATAGAAATTAAATTCCCTAACATGGTAAGGCGATTTACCACCACATAGATGGATTTATTGAATTTTGGTGTCCTATACACTAATATGATGAAATATATTGGTTTTTTCCATCTTTCATATTTTATGGGAAAATTATTTAATCAAAACCTAAAAATAATATATTTCTTTTTAGAATTTTTGACATACCACGCATTGATATATAAAATCCAAAATCTATGTCTTCATGTTATCTAATCCTAATTTTTTCATCAAAAATTTATATATATTATTTTTTCCTAGATGAATAGATAAATATGAGATATCTAAATCATAAATAAGTTCCCTCTTTAGTTATTGTTTTATTGGATACATATCAAGGTCATATAACTATTTATGCACAAAATTTAAACTTTCTTATATTAGCTACATTCTTATGTAGAATGTCATCATCTTTTTAACCCTCCATCAACCACACAGAAATAGATGTTCAAGAATATATTTGAGAAAAAAAGGATGAATATAATTTTATTATTTATATATCCATCATTTTCATGTCTTAGATGATTGGATACCTTGGAATCCTCATCATGGATAGTGGTTTGGGATCCATTCTATTAGGAGAATATACCACTTTTTTCATCAAATGATTGTAATAGATTGGAACATCATAATACATGACCAGATCTAACCACATGTATTATTGTATGTAAATATTATTTTTTGGGAATATATATTTGAGGCTTTTTTGGTTAGTATACATTTCACACTTCTACCTTTAGAGATAATATCACCAAATCATTAATTTGAAGATCACTACCTCTACTTCTTGATCCTATGTTCGCTAGTTCTATTCATGGATCAATAGTAGGAGGGAGGAATATGACATAACCTTTTAATTTTTCATGTATAAAGAACCCTATATATTTTTATATACATCACTATTGAAGAAAAATACCAACCCCGTTTATAATTTTTCTGGAGTAAATAAATCGTGCTCTTTTTTGATGGAATGCTTTTGATAAAAATTCCTTCCACAATGGTCGGTAATGTGAGTACATGTTCGGTAATTAGCCATCTATTCAGCTATTTAAAAATTTTCTAACATTAATTATTTTAAAAATACATGAATCCTTTTTGAGTTATCTTGGTTATGGTGATTTACAATCACGTTAAGTTCCCCATAAATTGATGATAATACCTAGCTAATTAATCAATACTATATATTTCCATCATATAGGTTGGTCTAAGCCACCATTGAGTAATATCCTTTTTTTGAAGGATCCATTGATATCCTATTATTTTTAACGATATTCCCAAATAATGATTATATCTCTAATAAAAAATCTCATCTACTATTGTTTTCATTTATATTTTCTATTTACATGGTCCTTAATATAGTATTCATATCCTTCGCATGTTCCACAATATATTTATAGTAGATAAGAATATAATCAATAAAGTCCACTGAAATTTTTTCAAGGTAATATATAATGACACTTTTCATCCAATAAATGAATATTTTTAGATAATTATAGTGTCTTAATGCCATCATAATAAAATCAAAGTTCTTATACACTGTATGAAATGATGTCTTTGGGATATCCACCTTCTTAACCATTATATAGAAACATCCTCACTGAATATCTATAATATAGAAATAATAATCCCCATGGAGGTAATAAAATAAGTAATAAAACCATCATAGAGGTTAATTGTTCTTTATAACGATCTTATTGAGCTCATGATAATCATTGTATAGGTACATTGACCCATATATGTTCTTAATGAAGTGGACCACTACACCACACAGTAAAGCACAAGGGAATATAAAACCGTTATTCATATTGTCCATTAGTTGATTCATCTACTTATCGAGTTTAAAAAATTCTATTCTATATATATTCATTGATATTGGAAAATCTCCAGGTATTAGTTTGATTGCAAATTCTGCCTCTCATCAAGGAAAAATTCATGAATATTCATCGGGAAACACATCAATGCATTAACTCACAAAGGGAATTTTTTAAGGATGATATTTTCATTAGTCAATTTTTTTTAGATAGATATGATTATTCTTAGGGAAATAATATCTCTGATTCACAGGATGATACCAAATATGACTCATCCACCTCCTTGGAATTGTATTGAATTAAAGGGTAATTATTGATAAATAGGATACTTTCTATCTCTCAAAAATTTATGTTGGATTTATATATACGCAAATCAAATCCATACCAATAATATTGTCAATTTCCAGTAAATCTAAAATCATATGATTTGTTGGGACGTTCAACTAAAACATTTTGATATGGGGAATTATATACATGGGATACAATAATTTACCCATTTACTATTTTCATTGACAATTCTTCATCAATGATTTGTGGGGGTTTGTTGAACAGTAATGATAAATATGGGATGTATAAATGAATTCATATAACTATATTCAAAAAGTGTATTCCCTATTATTTAATAAATAAATAGTTTAACTATCAAGACATCCATTTCAAGATCCACATATATAGTTGTGATTGAATAATTTCTCTTTTTTATAGGCCATGGGTATTGATGTCATAAATTTTAATCGAAAAAATTAGGTTAGTGCAATAACATGAATAGTTTCTTTACTACTTACAGCTGAATCATTAGATAATGCTATGAGGGTTTACGAGAGCATTCTTTTCTTCCAATACATTTGTGGTTTTCTCCCATCGAAAAACACTATGAAGTTTCCCTTAATTTTTTCACCGGATGTATTTCTTCACCCCCATTATGAAATTTACAGGTTAATTCTACCCACAAAATTGATAAGTCGTATTTTGAAATTTATTTCCACTATTATATTTCCATATCACACTAACATAATAAAACTCAACTTTCCAAATCTTATCCATGTGTGGCGCTTGAGATTCTCTGAGATCAATTTTATATTTTTCCTATACATTATAAAATTTTCTAAAATGTTTTAATTTACAAAATATATAATTCATTTCATATAATAATAATTACTTTGCCAAATATGTGATGAAATTTACATTTTTTGATAATGAAAAAGGTGGGGTGGTATTGTGTTTTTATTGTGAAGTTTTTCAAGTAACCTATTTGGATTCCTTTTTCTTTATCATAAGGATAATAATGTCCCTCTCTATTTTTAGTTGGAGAGAGTGATGAAAATATTTATCGAAAAATATTTTATGAAATTCCTTCCACTCAATCACATTGATATTATCCATGGGCTATGTATTCTTGATCAACATCCATTATTGACCATATTCTCATTCTATTTGATAAACATGAAAAATGTCCATCTCCTTCTTTGATCATTGAAGGATGAATAAGATCATTTAAATAGTATTTATTTTTTATTATTAATTAATTGATCCAAAGATATAACGGAATATGGAGGCCATTTTTGCATAATGTTATAAATTACAACTTGATATTTGTTAGGTGGATTTGAAATTAAATTTTGATTCAGGTGTTGGTTCAAAACATGATTTAATTGGGAATCAATAATGAGAAATTTCATGATTCTTACTCCCATCTAGTTTTGTTTCTTGTTTGGGTAATCATCACTTTACCCCTCACAATGGTTGCTAACTCAGTTCCACCTAAATCAAACAATTAACACGAATAATGTGAAAATTAAGGATGAAAATTTTTAAATTATTACACACTTAAAAGGTAAAAAATTAACATTAAAGGGATAACTCGTAATTATTATGTATTCCATAACTAATGAATTTTTTTTCCTTCATTATAAGTTACACATGATCTATTTGATAACATAAAATCTTATGGGTCTTTTTTCCATTAATAATGGTTCATAATGAGCTTGTGAATTTAAAAATGAATATCCCTTATGAGTTTCAATATAACTGTGCAACATGGCCCATTGTTGGGCACCAGTATTCAATCGATTCTAGATCACTATGGTGTTTTATAGGTTGTTTTCCCTAGGTTCATCCATGTAAGAGCCACATCATACTGTAGTATCTAGACATAGATCTATTTTATTATAATCCACTTAATCTATAATTTATCTATATTTAAGGATGTTATATGATTTTAATTATTATACCTAATACATTCACTAGATTTTTGAAATACTAATCCCAAAAATAACTACAATTACCTCTAATACCAATTACGATAACCCTTGTCTTTAATACGCACTATTTCATGATTTAATATATATAGATATAAATCAAAAATACCAGAAGATTGAGAATCCTAGTTTCATAATGAATTTGTTACATAAATGATCAACTTGATACATGGGTATGATATCATTATTGAAAACATCCTTAACATGTTTATAATATCCCATATCATTTAAAACTGCACGGGATTACCTATGGAAGAACATAAAAATGGGTGATCTATAGATCATTGTATGAGTATAAACAAATAATAAAATTATGGATTTATTACATGATACTTAATAGTAATTTAAACTAGACAATAAATGTGTGAGAATAATAATCTTGAAAAAAAGGCCTGATATAACATGAAAGCACAAAGGCAACATGGGAATGTGGAATCATCATTAATCATGACATCACAAACATCGGTCATCACTAACCACTCAAACATCATTACATTGTGGAGAACGTATAATAATGTATTATTTTTAGTACATAATACCATACATGATGTCTCATGAGACTAATACTTTAAAAAATTCTTTGGAGTGCTATTTAATTTTGTGTGCACCGTTTAATTTCATAACATGTACATGAATAAGTGTTCAAAATTGATCTTTCAAAAAATGATCATATTTAATCAAATTTATTCCCATGATTATGAAGTATGGAATAAATAAATTCAATTCCTCAATAAAATATTTATATGTATGTATAGGTGAATAAACTTGATTTGAAAAAATAATGGAATTCACAATATAATTTTTTGGCATGAGTAATAGAAGAATAATTTTTACGCCATAACTAGGGTAACTAATTTTTCATGGAAGGGATTAATGTGAGGGAGAAGAGTCACTTAAAAATGGAAATTATATAGGATGTAATAGGGATATATAATAACATAATATAATATGAAAAATTGGGAATTAAAAGTTGTAATAAAAAAAGGGTTACTGAATAAATGTTTTTCATTAAAACATCTAAGGTTAATTTAGGAACCATAACGGGGGTACATAATGAATCATGGGAGGGATGAATGAGATTAGAAATTTAATATAATAACTTTTAGATCATAATATTATTAATAGGGATGTATGAGAATGTACCCCAACAAAAAAATAGAAATTTAATTGTATAACATAAAAAAGGTAATTGATAAAAGGAGAGAATGATATGATCCCTACCCCTGAGAGGGTGTTTGAAAAAGGCTGGTAGGTGAATATTGAGAGATCATTGAAATTTGGTAGTGATTTATAGAGAAAAAATAAGATAAATTTCCTGATTTATGGGTTTTTAGTTAAGATAAATGGTATATTTCTTGAGTGTATATCAAAAAAGATAGCAAAGATCATTATTATTTTTCAAATGTTTGTTTTGGACTCTATACAATTAAGTAATAAAACACTCAAACCACTACACTGTTTTTTCCAATTTTTTATTCATTGTAGTATTGGTTAAATTATTTTATAAGTCCATGAACCAATAAATTAAAATAATATCCTCGGTGATGTGGAAATTATTCATGACTACAAATAATTTATTTGAAAATCAAAAAAAGTTATATTGATTTTTGTGAACTAATAAATATTTTATAATTTTGATAAAATGAACTAAAAAACAAATTATTATAATTTAAAAATATATATTTTTACATGAATACTTTTTAATGAAACATATTACATTACTTTTGCGTTTTTATTCTGTAATAATTCTCAGATTATATTTATACTATATTTAAATTTTACTCGAAAATTCAACTATCTTAGAAAATTAGGAAAAATTCATCATTGGACACATCTGGAATGATTATTCCAAATATAATATTTATTTTTTCAGAATAATTATATATGTAATATAAGATATAAAATTTTATTTAAATCATCATTTATGGATAAATACTACGTTTTTTTATAATAATAGTTACTTGACCCTTAGATAAATTCCATATTAATTTTATAAAATTATATTTTCATTCATATTTAATATATAAAATTTTATGTTGATTTTTTAAAGTAAAAATTAATTTATGAATTCATCAAAAATAATATCTTAATTTAAAGTGCATATTACAAAAAATACAAATCATGTTTTGTCGTATTAAAATATAATTTTTATTAAAACACTTTATTTCATCATAAATAATTTGAAAATTAACAAGGATTAAATATAATAAATATTTTATTAGAAATAAAATGTACATATTCACACTATTAGGTTCGAGGTACATATACCATATTAAACTATTGAATTCTATAAGTCTATGGTTTGAGATGTTGATATATTTTTATTGTGGTTCGGAGAACATGGGTTAGGTCAAGATCTTAGTGATCTTGAAATTACCATATAAATTTTTTCATTCATAAATGAGTTGTTGAATTTTAGAATAGAATTGGACAATGTTAATTCCTAGAATACTTTCTCATGGGGAAACACTAATAAAAGGGCTTCATAGGGTATGATCCTACTAGTCGAGACCATTGATTCATTCCCCTGAATCAATAGGACATTATCAAAACCCTAAATAGATAATAATTATATGAGAAATTTTATATAGGAATATATATAATGGTCATGATTCATAAATGTATTTTGAAACTGGAAGGATATAACTCATAGAAGTCTAACATAACCCTAGTAGTGAATGGTTTTTCTATGACCACATTATATAATAAGGAAAAAAATTCAATCAAAAAGAGAGTTTAATTTATGAAATTTATGTTTGTTACATTATTCAACACATCAAAAATTTCAGCCACATAATTAGTGTTATGTACACTGAATTAGATGAGGGTACTTCTACTTCACTGCCACTTCTGATTCACTCATTGGTTCCTCAGACACCAGGTTATTCCACAATACATTTACCAAGTTATTTGTCAACTTTCATATAACATTACTTTTATGATATAATATTTTCACTTGTTTCTCCTCATATGCACAATAATTTTCTAATTGTACCACCTCTATATATAGTACATGTTAGTGTTTTGGTATGTACATTATCATGAGAGGAACACGGACCACATCATAGACTTATGATATTTTAGGCGGGAGTGTTCTTCGATAGGACACCTCTTCGATGTGATCAATGATCTCAAAGGGGGTGTTGTATCATGGAATATGATTTCACATTTTTTCTAATCCACATGGCTTTATTCCATGGTGACATATGAAGGAGCACTTTTTCTCCAACCTCAAACACCAAGTCTCATCAACATCTATCTTCATCGTTTTAATTTAAAATATTCATAGATTTCCTATGATGATAAATGTTTTGAACCATATCATCAATCTCGTTTATAAGATCAGGTCTCATTAGCGTACCCAATCCTATGTCATCCCATCATGTCATTTTTCTACACTTATTCCCATATTTTTCCTCATATGGAGTCTTTCCATTTCTATAATATAAGTAATTTTATTATGAGAACTATACTAGGTAAGGTATTTATCGCCAAATCCTTGTTAATATATTGAGCATTATCTTACAATATCCTACAAGGATTAAAAATTCCATTTAGAATAACCACCCATTTAAGGGTTAGAAGTAGTGTTGAAGCTCGGTTTGTTATCCAGTTCTCACTGATGGCTTCTCCAAACTGTCAAGATAAACCATATATATTTGATTGGATAAAAAATAGAATGACCCTATATGAATTTGTACCGCCTATATTTTTAATATTATGGCGACTTTTATGGGATAGACATTCCATGATAAAAATGAAATTAGTTGAATTGATTTAGAGACCAACTACCACATAGATTGTGTTATTGACATTTCGTGTCCTGGGGAGTCCTATGATGATATATATGGTCATGTTATTACATTTCTATAATTATATTTGAAATGGTTAAAACATAACCGTATACTTATATTATTCCACTTTGACATGCTGACATACCAAGAATCGAGATACAAACACCACAATATCCCTCTTTAGGTTATCAATTCATAAATTTTGCTTCAAATATCTATACATCTTAGTGATTCTTGGATTAATAGAGACATATGATCTAAGAGAATCATAAAACATTCCCTCTTTAGTTTTGTTTTTTATGTCAAAAATATTCGTGTTCCTAACCATATAAATCCATCTTCAGTAAAGCTAATGTTTGGAATATTTTATACCTGCATTTGAAGAAATTTGTCATCTTTTCGATCCTCATAAAACATATCAAGAATTTATGTATAAGAATTTATTTAAAAAATATAGGATTTTGATCCTTGAATTATTATTATTATTATTATATGAATCATTTTCATAGCCAAGAATATTGGATCTCATGTAATCCTCATCATTGCTATATTTTTGGGATCATTTAAACTCTGAGAATTTGCAACTTTTTTACCCTTCCAAGGTTGATAATGGATTAAACAATAATAATAATTGATTATCTCTAACCACCTTCACTGGGGAATATTAAAAATAATTTTTAATTAATATATATTTGGGGAATTTTTTAGTTTATATATATATATATATCACTCTTCTCCCTATAGAGGAAATGCCTCAAAATGTTTAACTCATTGATCATTTATATCAATTCTAGATCATGATTTTGGTAGTTATGCTCATGGATATTTAGTTTTCTAGATGCATAGGCTCTTATGTTTTCATTTTTCATGAGTACACTACGAATTCCATTTTTTGATGCATCACTATTAATAAACAATAATTCCCCATTTTTGGTAATGTGAGAATAGGTATAATAATTAGACTCTTCTTAGGATCTTTAAAATATTCCACATATTAAATATTCGATTCAAAACTGACTAGTTATTGAGAAATATTGGTTTGGGGGATTTAATATTGTGATATTATTTCAAAATATCGTTGATAATATCAGATAATATAAATAAAATATTGATTTTATTCATAGAGGGTGTTCTAGGCCACTATTTAATCATATCTATTTTTGAATGATCTAAAGATATCACATGTAAGGTGAAGAAATTCCCAATAAATGTATCCTTATATAATAAAAACTCACATTTATTGTAGATTTCAATCATCATTACATTCCTCAATGTTCTGAGTATAGTATTGAAATGATCTTCGTGATTCAATATGATTTTAGAGTAGATAATAATATCATCAAAAAAGTCTACCAATAATTTGTTGAGGTAATCTATATTGACTCTATTCATAAATTATATGAATATTGATATATTATTAGTAAGTCCAAATTTAATCACTATAAATTCATATTCCTCATACCTTATAAAAAAGTCCTAGGAATATCCACATTTTTCACATTTAAATGATAATATCTAGACTCAATATCCTTCTTAGGGAAATACCAGGCTCCATAAAAATGATTAAAAATGTCATAAATACATGAGATATAATAATTTTTCTTTATTGTTATCTTTTTAGATCATGATAATCAATTCAAATATTCATTGAACCATATTTCTTCTTGATGAAGGGGATCTGTGCACCCCATGGTGATGCACATTGGTGCATAAAAGATTAATTCAAATTACCTTATATTTTTTAATTCATTTCTTCATGTTCAAAAATTTACATTCCATAAAGAGTATTGAATATTATAAATTCCAAATATATAAGTCCAATTGAAAATTAAATTTCTAATCTAAGAGGAATACCGAAAAATTCATCTGGAAAAACATTTTTGTATTAACTCACAATGGGAATGTATTCAATGATGATATTTTCATTATTAAAAATCATTTTGGGGAAATATATTTTCCTGTATTAAAATGATATCAATTCATGAGATGATGAAACTAAAAAAGATTCATCCTTCTCCTTTCACTTGTATATAATCCTAGGTAAATTCATTATTTCAAAGATGATTTCATTCTCTCATCATATTATGTTGGTTTAATGTATGAAACAAATATCCATACCTAGAAGATAATATAATTACACTAATAGAACTATCAAAAGGATCACTAATAATTTCAATCTAAATAATTTTTTAGGGGTTGAGTTATATACATGGGATGAAAAAATTTCCCCATTTTTTATTTCCATTTATTATTATACATCCATTATATAAGGAAATATTTGAATATTTTTTCTAAACATGGGAGCTATGAAAGAATTCAAAGAAGAAGAATAAAAATGTGGATTCGTTTTTCATTAATGAATAACTAGAATACCTATCACTAATTAATTATCAATATCAACCTACATCATTGTGATGGAATAACCACCAACCTTTTTTCTTGTCATGGGCTATTGCGATCATTGATTTTCATTGACAACCCTACGTATAGTGCATTAACCTATATAGAGCCCTTATTCCATATAGTTGAAACATTGAATAATGGATTTATGGTTGACAAATTAATTCCTTTCTCATATCACATTATTGGGTTTATCTAATCACTTATCTCTATATAGTTTCATTTTGTTCCAGTACATAAATATTTTCTTAACCCCCTTTAATAAATTTAAATTGTTCTTTATTCAAAACCATTGATAAGTAAAATTTTGAAATTTCATTCTTGCATTATATTTATCCATCACAGCAAAATAATTAAAATCCAATTTGTACATATTATCTCCATGATACCAATGATATCAGTTGATCTCTGTTTTGATATTGAGGGGACATAAGAAAATTTTATCATAATTTTCAATTTCGTGAATGGAAAATGATTTTAATAGACTCATCTTCAATCCATCAATGAATTGGTAAAATTTAAAGGTGGGGGAAATGAAAACTACTAAGCCATATCGTGAAATTATTTTAAATTTTTTCTTACACACATTGATAGATTTTTTATCCTTTTTCCTGAGGATATGTAATTCCCTCCACTTTTTTATTCTAGAAATCTTATGAAAATATTTATCAAAAAATAATTTCTAGAATTAATTTTAATCAATAACAATGATGTCATTATCATGATTTGTATTCTTAATAAATGTCTACCATCGATAAGATTCTCATTCTATACAATCAATAGTTAGTACTACTTTCCGTTTCTCATTATATTTATGAATCATGAAGATTATTTCAAAAGAATGGACCCACTGTTCCAGAAATAAGGGATTAGAAGATCAAGATAGATTCAGATTCTTGTACATCATAGTGGTCATAATTGAAAATTGATATTTCTTAGAGATCCTTGGGTGTTCCTATTGATTGTCTATTTTGTTCAAAACACGAGTCAATTTGGAATGTATAGTCCTGATGTTCATGATTCCTGTTGTAATAATGTTGTGCATCTCATTTGGATAGTCATCACATTGACCCTCAAATTAGTTATTAATTATGTTCCTCTTATTTTAATCCATTTAATAGAATAATGGAAAAATCAGATATTATAATTTTTAAATTTTTAAAAACATAAAACGGGGGAAATGAAAAATTGAAGGGATAACTCAAAAATGACATGTATTAAATAACCTATTAATTTATAGGATTTATTTTATGTTATAAATTATCAATTTCGTAAAATTAAATAATATTGGAATCATTATTCCCTTAATAATGGTTTTTAATGATATTTTGAATTTTCCAGTTAATATCCTCTCAGTGTGTCAAAAGAGGTGTGCATCAAGGCCAATTATTATGCAGCAGTTATTGATTGATTCGAGCTCAATATAGTGTTGTTGGGGATGTTACCCCTATTTATAACTATTCAATATAAACAACCACTTAGAGTATCGAGAAATAGATTTATTTTCTTGAAAACCACTTAAGCAATACATTAATAAAATTTTTGGATGTTCTATTATGTTATGCATTGTCCCTAATACTTTATTTAGTGTTTTAAAATCATCAACAAAAAATAAATAAACTTTCCTCTAATACCAACTTGGAAAACCCTAGTTATTAATACACATTATTTCTTGATTTAATAAATAATGTTATACATAAAAAATAAAAAATGATCATGATTCATAATTTATTTTTTAATAAGGTATATATAACATCAAATTGATACATGGGTAAAATAACATTATCAAAAACATCCTTAACATTTTTCTAATATTTTGTAGCTTTTAAAACTATATGGGATAAACTAGGGGAATACATTATAAAGGGGTGAGCTAAAGCCTAGTAAGGGAATAAAAAATTAATAACATGATAAAACTATTTCATGTTAATAAATTATAATTTCAATGGCACATAAAAATTTTGGTAACCATAATCATTAACATTGAGGCATGAAAAACATGATAATATAAGGGAAACATGTGATTGTGTCAACAACAGTAAAGAAGAAATCATAAAAATAGGTTAGGGATAATAAAAATGACATAATAACATTGTGGGAAAAGTCCCATTTGTGATTAGGATTACTCCATAATTCTATAGAAGACATATTGGGAGAATAAAACATTACCCAATATATTGGTGTCATATATAATATTAGGAACACCCGTTGCATTCATTTCATTTACATCCATAAGTGTGCCACATATATCACTTAATATAGGATCATATATCATCAAATTTAATACCATGATTATTGAGTGTGGAATAAATATATATAATTCCAAAATAAAATAAGTTTTTGTATGTCCATGTGAGTAAACATATGTGGAAATGGAAATGTAATTCCTAATGAAAAGGATGTCATGAAAAAATCACAGGTTAATTTTTATGGCATAACTAGAGAACAAAATGAATCATGAGAGGGATTAATGAGAGTGAAAGAGGTATATAATTACATGGAAATAATGATTATAGTAAAATGAATTTTTTAGAACATAATACAACATGAATAACAAGGAATTAAAATGAATAAGATGAAATATGTTCTTAAAAAAAATTCTAGCATAGTTAAATCACATGATAACTTTTGCAGCATAATAGGAATACATAATGATTCATGGGAGGGAATAATGAGTGTAAAATGGGTCTGCAATCACTTGGAAATAATAATTTTATTAATAAGGATGTTTTGATAATATACCCCAACCAGATCAAATGGAAAATAAAAGGCATAAAACAATGGACGTTATTGAATAAAGTGGAGAAAGAGAGGATCCCTTATATTATGTGGGTTTTTCCAAAATAAATGGAGGAGATTATTAAGTGTTTTAATGAACATGATCAGGAAAAAAATTGAATTGATAGATTTACTATGTGATATATGGTTTTTATTTAATATAAATTGGATATTGGGTTAGCTTATAAAGGATAATAGAGGGTGTTATTTTTTATTTTATATACAAAAATGTAATAACAAATACAAATCATTATATGCATTTTCCCATTATTTTTGAATAATAAGATACATTTTCATTATTTTATAAGGCCAGGAACCAAGAACCTTAAAATAAAACCCTTAGTGATGTGGAAATGAATCCTATTTACAATGAACTGATTTTAAAATCATAATATATAATATTGGATTTTGGGGATACATAAAGGTTTTATAAAATTTTAAAAAGGACATAACAAACATTATTTTAAATTATAAATACATATTTTGTAGTGGATAAATTTTATTGAACATATTAAATAATTTTTGGGTCATTATGATGTAATAATACAAATTGTATATTTATACTGTATTTAATTTTCACTATAAGATTCGAATGTCTCAAAAAATTATAAAAAATTAAACATTGTATAATTTAATCATGATGATTCTAATATAATATATATTTTTTAAAAATAATTAACTAAATATATTAAATTTCACTAATAAATTAAGATGCCTATCTATTTAAAATAAATGTTTTTTTGAAAATAATAGTTTTTTACCCTTATAAAAATTATATTTTCACTTCATAAAATTATATTTTATTTTTTATATAGTATTTACTTTTTATTAATAATATTCTGTTGAAATAAAATTTATTTCATCAACTCATCAATAATAATGTCTTAATTCATATTTCATATTACCCAAAAATTACAATTTCATTCTTGTAAAATTAAAATATTAGTTTTATCAAAATAATTAATTTAATCATTTATAAATTAAAAAAATCAATAGATAATAAATTTATTCATTATTTTTTAAATGGATAATATATATTCATACTGTTGGGGTCATGATACATAACCCTTTATTACACGAGAAAATTCCCCTAGGGTAATGTATGAATCCTTGAGATTTTATTTGGTGGGATCAATAAACATTGTTTGGGTAATGATTTTGTTGAATTATCCCATAAATGGTTTCAATCATGCTTTGGATGTTGAATCATAGCTTGTTCTAGGTGAGGGGAAAACTCCAGTGATGTTATATTCCTTGGAAACTCTAATAAATGAGGTTCAAAGGGTACAAACCTACTAGTTGAGGCCATCACTTCTTTCATATTTTCCATAACACTTCATCATAACCCATTTTATACTAATCATATTGTCATGGTTCAATGAAAATATTTTAAATGGTAATCATACATAATTGTAATTTTAAAATAATATTATATAATATATAATACTTCAATAAATATAAAGGAGTGCATGTGTTTTCTATAAGAACATTACATAATAGGGAACTTAATTCAATGGAAAATGTAGTTTTATTTATATATTTTCGGTTTGATTTAGTTGAATTATTCTAAAATTAAGAGGCATATACCTATTGAAATTTTTAAAGTCATTGATAACTAAAATTAGTTCTATAAATAAACATTCACTTTGGTTAAAAAGTGAGGTATTATAATATTTTTAGGGGAATTTTATTTGTAAATATCTAATCCATTGTTGGTTCTTAATTCTTTTTGTTAACAGTTTCATCAGCAGTTTGTAATATTTATTTTCTTATATTTCCATTGTTCATGTTTTGTTCATTAGTTATTATTAAATATTGATAATTTAATATTGATACTCCATGTTTATTTTAATCCAACATGTTTATCAGTTTTTTTAATAATGAAAAAAAAATTCTAGAGGAGGAAAAAAGTAATAACTGATTTTAAAATATAATTGACTGCTTTTATGAGATATTTTCCATACCATTATTATCTTAAATTTAGTTTCAGATCAGGTTTCTACTTTTGGAACCAAACATGATATTTATATTTCCTAATTTTCAATTGCTCGAACAAATTTTCATATTTTAGTTTCATTTAACCTTAATAGTTCATATATATATTTTTGTATGGAATATATACATACTAGAAAAAAATATAATATAAATCAATATATGTATGACCCTAGAACAACCTAATAGATATGGGTGAATTACGGTGTAGTGATTTTCTTATAATGAGAAATCTTTTTACAACATCGGTTGGAACATGCCAAACATTTATAATGCAGTGGTGAGGTTATTAAAAATCCATATGTAGAGACACAACATAAAATTTTTACTTCAAACTTCACTAAGGGATACTCCAAGAAGTATTCACTGAATGTCTATCATTCATACATGAATCTATTAAGATTCATTAGTTATTAAGGATTAAAGAATATCAGAAATAGTTACATTATTCTAGGGACACTAAATTTATATATATTTTAGTGGTATCATAATTACTCCCTTAAAACACTTATGTCGACTACACCTAGCTCACTACCTTGGGTGAATTCTTAATCAGTTGTTTAATATGAATTTCATGTTAGTAAATTAATCATTTATGTTCATTCCTATTATTAGCATGAGACGCTTCCTTCACAATAGTGTTGATTTGATACACATTGAAGAACTATCTAGATAAAATATATGTAAAACACTATTGTTCTTACAGATCCTTCCCTTCTTGAAAACCACTTCTTATTTCAAATATACTTCTACATTTCTGATACCACTATATTTCTTGAATCTACCAGACTTCTTGATGTTCCAAACAATTGAAAATATCCTATTCTACATGAAACCCCCATTTCTGGAATACCATAATGTCAATTAGTTTGTAACCAGACTTTTCAGGAATCACGATCTTGTGAAGACTTCCAGATATTCAGAAGTATTTATATTGAAAATAACCTTCATAAAATAAGATCAAGTAACTCTATATCCAAAATTATAACTATGTGTCCTATATATGAGTGTCCTCTTATTTATAGAAATTTCATTTTGTTAATATTTCATTACACCATGGCCTTTTAAAAAATCTATATATTAAATTTCTCGAATTTCATTTTCATCTAAGAAATCTTTTCAAATTATTTCATTCCAGAAAATTCATATAGTCATGTAAATTTTCATCATCCCATTGATTCTTAGCCATTTTCATGAAGTCTCGACCTTGAATATTCAAACATTAATGACACCATATTATTATTTAATGCTCAAAATGTAACCATATATTTTAATAGTATATTTTAAAAATCTTTATTTCATGATGCTTACCCCATCCATCAGATTTTTAGCTCTAAAAATATAGATATTAGTGGGAAATGTCACAAATTTCAGCAATAAATTCTCATTCACCTTAAGAACACTTCCCTTGAAAACTCTATTTTCAAACCTATATTTGAGGGGGAAAAACAAATAAAACTCTATTTCTAGTTTTGAAAAACCTTTTTTCCATCACCCCCATTGAGTTTTTAAAAATCTATAGATAAATTCTATAACGCACTAGCCTCGAATATAATCCTGATAAGTGTAAAATAACTCATCCACAACTCTATGTCATTGTGACAATATCATGATGTATAAAACACTAGTAAAAAAAGAGAATTTAATTCTCTAATAGATAATTGAACACTCATACATGCCTAGAAAGCATTGAATTCCCCTTATCTCCCCCTCTGAAAATAAATCCAAAGAATCTATATTTTTACTTGTGGTAACCATAAAAATCCCCTTTATAATATATACCCCATAAACAACATCACATCAAAAAATAGAATAACATTTTTAACACCAATAGGTAGACAAAAAAACCATAACCTCATCATGCCATGGGAGGTGGATGAACACTGAGGTTAGATCGATGTTTCTCAAAGAACGGTGCTCCCGAAGGCTAAGTCAGGATGTCGTCTACAAGGTCATTATTTACAACAAACTCCATTTTAATCACATGATGATCATATTTTTAACTAATTTATTGAGGTCTGATCTCATTATATTTGTTATGGGCCTGTTGAAATGGATTCTTCATAAGATTGATCTTGCTCTTATTGAAAAAGTGTACCACCATTGAATATTTCACATCATTAACAATATTATTAAGTTGTTTCCTTATCCAGAATAGCTTATTTCTATTTTTTCATAGATATATAATTGTCTTTATCCATACTAAGAAAATTTCTTTCCTATTTCTTGATCAACAACCCCACACATTTATTGCCTATGAAGAATTAACCACAACTTTTGATCCTTCAATCAACCACCTCTCCAACCTCTTCAGTATCATAAAATGTTAAAAATTTATTATTAATTCCTATTTAAATTTACATGAAACAATTGGGTGTAGCTTGAATATACCTGATGATTATCTTAATGGATGTAAAATTCTCTTCCATGATATTAATTTGGATGGAATCCGCTAAGAATATTGTATGGTATATATATGTCAATGTTACAGTCATGTATAACAATACTATAATGATCCTAATATATAGGGTGGGATCCATAGAAGTCACATCCTCAATCTTTCCATGTTATTTTTCAACCGCAATCAAATGAAAAATTAATTTCGAGTTAGGAATGTTGAATTTATTTAGAATGACTTTTACATGTTTTATGTGGGAAATGATGGTTTAATATTTTTTTAAATCAATTGAATCCCTAAAAAGTATATGATTTCATCAATCATGGATATTTCAAATTATAATTTTATATGATTATTAAATTATTCCACATATCCCTACATTTTTCCACAAAAAATAATATCATCCACAAAAAAAAGAACAATAAATTTATCATCCTAAGAATTATTTACATAGATATTATGGTTGAAAGATTTTATTTTTAATTCAAACCTCTATTAGTAAGCATTAAGTAAATAATACAAAAATTAAGGCACATTATTTAGACAATATAGATAATTATTTAATAAAAAATAATTTGTTTCATTATTTCTAATCAGAAATCACATTGGTTGATCAATGTAGACATTGTCTTCAAGACCAATATTTAATTTTTTCCATTTTGACATCTATCTAATAAAATTTGTACCCTATCTAAATTTCAGGGTAAAGTAAAGTATTAATCAAATCTAATCAATCTACTCATGTTAATTCTTCATCAATACTAATTCCTCCAATTCAAGTGTAGCCTTTACACACCAAGCATGACTTTTTTATCACATTTCCACCATCATTGAATTTTCTTTTGAATATCCACATTGTTCCAAATTGCATTGTGATTTAATTTATATTGACAAGATACCACGTGTAGTTCTTATTAATCTATATAAGATCCTCATTCATGCCATTAACCCCTGATTTATCCATTATTTCGTTGTAAAAAAAGGTCAGTTACACAATAAATAGTATGATATAATGTACTCAAATCGAAATTAAAATTATTTATGTAGTTCTGGAAGAATCCCCATTGATTTTGGATTGATCAACATCATCTCTCCTATTTATCCTATGAGGATATGATAATGATTCAGTATAAATAGTTTTCCCTTTTGATTGTTTTTCTGAAAAATCATCAATGTGACATCCTTTAATGTTTTTAATTACTTCCATAATTTGTGAATTTAAATCTACCACTTATCTTTGTAGGTGTGGTCCACTCCTCAATGATGATG
Organism: Viscum album; assembly: GCA_963277665.1. Classification (NCBI taxonomy): domain Eukaryota; kingdom Viridiplantae; phylum Streptophyta; class Magnoliopsida; order Santalales; family Viscaceae; genus Viscum; species Viscum album. The sequence goes on from OY728125.1 coordinate 1,579,624,461, forward strand.
GTTGATCCACATCAGCTATTCTATTTCACTGAAGATGTTATGATAATGATTCTTTAGAAATCGTAACCACTTTTGATTATTCTTCTAAATCATCATCATTTTGGGATCCTTTAATTTTTTAAAATCCTAACAACATTTCATTATTTGAATCTACCACTATTCCATTGTCTTCTTCATAATTAATAATATCACCATATAATATTCTTGATCTATTGAATGTTTAATCATAAATGATTATGACACTACTTCATTCCAAAATATTTCTAAGATGATTATTGTAATAGTTGTATGATTTACTCTTAATTGAATATACATGTAATATTACCTCATTTATAGCACCACCATACGTGTCATGATTTCCAACTTAGTTTTAGATAAAAAATTAACTTCATAAACAATAACATACCTTATAGATGTATTATTTCCATGCCATATCTCATATGGTGTATTGGTATATCCTATAAAATCCTTATTCAAATTTGTGTGTACACCGCTAGTTTAAAAAATTATTTCTTGTAATGAAGAGGAACACAACTCCAAATCAGAATAGTTTTATCCATATTATTCAGATATTGATTTTTTCATTCAACGACCCCATTTTATTTATGTTTTTTCACTATTGTAAACTCATCATTTATCCCATGCCTTTTTGGTAATTTTCAAATTCAAAGGAATTGTATTTTGTTCCATTATCATATCATAAAATCTTAATTCTATGTCCAGTTTCTTTGTCAACTCATTGACGTTAACTCTTAATGTAATAAAGAACATACAAATTATTCTACATAAACACCATATATGCCATTATACAATAAACATCAATAAAAATAATTAATTACCTTTCTCTTTATGTTCCATACACAATTATTGGAAAACACAAATCATTGTAGATGGGATCATGAAGATTATATTACCCTTTGTTCATTGACCAATATGAACCCTAATCCATCATTCCTCACAATAAATCATCTAATATACATTTTTGAACACACATCATATTGGTAATTTCAAAAAAAATATTTATATTGGATATGTATTTTATTCTATATTGATTATTGATACACAACCTATAATTCTACAAGTTCTTTTCTTCATCAATTGTTAAGATAAAAGTGATTTTTTACTATCAACCTAGTATAAATTACAATTAATATTTCATCCTTTTATCAGATATTTACCTACCCTTACATTGATAGTAAACCCATTCTGATTAGATTCCACTACCTATCCAAGGTCACAATGTTGACTCACACACAGGAGAATGTGACAAAAACTATCCATTTAAATAGTTTCTATTTTCATTAGCTCGTAATTTCCTAGTTATATATTTCCCCATGGTCTCAACCAAATTTAAAGAAGTTTTTCTTATTGAGGAGTCCACTTATACTATATCATGGATTGTCGAATCCATAGGGGCCTAAGATGAAACCTATAAAAATGTACCTGTAATGGATTTTTGGGCTTTGAAGTGGTGAACTTGAGTTTGAATTCAGATAGATTAAATTAAATATTTGATACATATGTTAATTAAATCTATGATAATTATTTGTTAATATGTTATCACATGGGGTGGATTTAATGAATTCATTTTTGAACTACTTCAATTTCAATATCTCGAGAAGGATTCATTCATAAAATCAACATAACCTAATCAATTAATGGTTTAGAACCTTTACATACGTATTCTATGGACCTATAAACATGGAGGATCAGTTTATTGATCACTCCTAGGTAGATGATCTTATTAACACATGAATAGTGTGGAATTTTAGTCCAGTAAGGAAGAGGGAGAGTGAAAATAATTGAATGAAAAAATTAAATAAATGATAATATTAAAAATCTATACAATGAAAAATAAACTTTATTCCAGACAATTTCTACTAACTTGGACCAATCCATAATCGAGTTATCCCTCCATTTATTCAATTATATCAATGGAAGTTAAAAGTAGAATCATGAGGGAGGAATTGAAGAAGTAAAAAACAATTAAATAATGAACAATACACCATTGTTTGAAGGATTTCTCTCTTCACTATGTGAATAAATTCACACCATAATGAAACAATATCAATGTGTTGACATGAGTTTTATAAAATATGATGAATAATATGTTTAATTAATAATCTAATCCAATTCAAAAAATTTTCACTGAAGAAATGTTATTACAATATCAAAATTGTTAAAAAAAATTAAAATGGACACATACACCAAATAATCTACTTCACCAAAAATAAAACCTTAAAATGGAATTTTTCTTCCTTGGATAAATCCCCGGATTGTAAATGTCATCCCACTAGAGTATGGTTGTCCTCAAATATTTGACATTTTGTATAATTTGAAATTTTACACACCAGACCTGAAATTGGATCATGCTTGAATCCACCCAATCGATACACCGAATTGAGATTCTAGATGGATGAACTGAGGTTTTCCATAAAAGAAGAAATTATATACCCACAATTATCTTGGAATAATTTGAATTTAATATGAATAGATTTTTGGAATGATATGATCATAATGGTGGGTAGTTTTTATGGGTCATAAAATATGGCCCATAATTTCTTCTTCAACTTGGTAATCCATTAACTCAATTAAAACACCAAAATTAGCTTGGGAAATAGTTGAATTAATTATTCCACAATATTAACTCTATCTTAAGATAAATTAGATTAAAATTGGACTTCAATCTGGGCTGATATAGTCATTTTATTATGAAACATTCTAGTTCACTTCACCTAGAATGTGCTTGATTTAATTGCCACATTGTTCATCATCGAAATTGATTCATAATGATTTCTACAAGAATGAAATATTCCCAATTTAATTTTAAATCATAAAATTAAATATGAAATTCATATCATGATTAATAGGGTAATGAAAACATTTCTCAAAATCTACCATGTAATATTGATTTTTAAAAATGAATTACAATCATGATGAGAAATAATGTTTATACTGTAAAATGAACTAAATGTATTGATTATGATTAATATATGACACGAATATTATAATATATAAATTAATATTATCCACATTCAGTGGATAATCAATCACCCTAATTGAGTTTTTCTATTCCCATGACAAATGTTTCTAATAAATATGTAATTTGAATTCCTTTTTCCAAAATAATTTTAATATAAAATTCTCACCAAAAAACATCATGCAAAAAAAATTATGAATCCCCTAAAAAAATTTAACACAAAATTGGTTCAAAGGAATTTATCAAGACCTAGACCATTCCTTCTGTCAAAATTATTTCCACATGTCTTCAAATTTATATTAATTATTATGATGTTTTTTGCATCACATTGGAAATGGGGGTTTATTATTATCCATGGAGAAATGAATGATGTGTTCTTAGGAATCATATTTTAATATTAAGATCATTATTCATTTCATATTTTTTTATTTTAAAATTTTTTCATTGAAATCGAAAGTTCACTCAATCAAGTCAGTAATTGTATTGAGACAATACTAATGGCTACCAAGCACAATGACCTTAGGGAACCAATAAAACCTCAGATACATTGGAATCATATCGAGTTAACTCAAACAAAAAAACATCAAATGTCCAAAAAATAGAGATAAAATTCACATCTTCAGGAAAACAAACTTTGGATTCGTGATCTCCAAGTACTAATAGCTATGAATTATGTCATTTCATTTATCTACGTTCATATTTATTATTGTTTTTTATGTACATTTTATTGATTATATTTTTGATTAATCATGTCTGAATAAAAATGACCAGAAAACCTATTGTAGTTATTATGGGACCCCAAGAGAATAAATAATACCCCAAAATCCAAAGAGTCTTGATTGTGACTTTTTTTTATTAAATGGAATAAAACATGAATGTCGAGAAAATATATTAGACAAACACACTTTAAAAATTTTGTGATCATGAACATATACATGGATTAAACTCAGAATGAAGGAATGAATTTTTTTATATTGAATTTAAACTATTGAAAAGTTTATTATGATGTTCTAGGTTTTAAAAAAATGTATTCCATTTATGCCCATAAAAATTTATCTGACATGTCATTTTTTTTCCTACCAATTCACCCCCAATATAGAATAACACTATCCCCATGTTTAAAGAAATCAAAATTTATAAGGGTTTAGTGGTAGAGGATAAGAGTTACAAAATTAAAATTTAAAAAATATATAATGGAAAAATATCACCTCATCATATACTGATGAATTTCACGACAAAAAAAATATCCATTGATCCCCATATCTGTCATATATCGCCTTTATTGGAGGGTAGAATGGTGTTGAATTTCTCAATATAAGTTATTTCCGTAGAAAAAACATTGAACTCAATATCCACTAATTCTTATTCATAGCGAAAGTTTATACAATGGAATCCCAAATACGATCCCTTAAATAAAAACAAGAAAATAAGAATGGAAAAGAATAAAAAACATTCCATTTTATTTTGGAACTCCAAACACGAAATCAATGTGTACGTAAAAGGTGGGTTTCCTCTTAGAAAGAGCATTGTTTAATGTTGTTAGCTCGACATGAACCCCCCCAACATACCCAACACCAAATTATAACATTTTTAGGATTATATTTTTGAACTCATTAATTAGATTTATATTGATTCTCCAATGGGGTTGATATAATGTTTTTGAAATTTATTGAAGGAAAAAAATATAGGTCCCAATGAATTGGCTAAAATCATGAATATCGAAAATGGTTATTCCAATTGATTTCCTAATATTACTTAAAACATCAAGGAGAAATTTTTTTATTAGCATCTAGAGTGGTTAAAATTATTAAAGAATGGTTTTGATTATCCTGTTTAAAGGAATACTTCTGGGAGGATGTAAGGACTCTGAATTTGAGCGTGGATAGGATAACACATGTATACATGGGTCAAGACATTGAATCAAATGGAATTTCATTTTCAAAATTTATAAAAAAATTAATTCCTTTTTAAAATAAGATTTAACCAGAAAATTGGACTGATCAATATAATGAATGGTTTTACACATTATGTTTTTTATTTCTCCCAATGGTTTAGTGATTTTTTTTCTAAAAAATAATAAATGAGGAAATATTTATGACACTAAATCCATGATGTAAAATTTCCCTCTACGAAATACAATAAATTTGTTTCCCCTTGATATAAACATCCACCAATAATTACTTTATATTCTTTCATATTCCTATATTCAAAGGAATTTTTTAACATATTTAAGAGAGGTTTTTGGGTAATAAGATTCTTCAATAAATATTGTTGAAGGGAAAAAATGGGGGAGAATGGGTTCTATATCCAATTAAATACATTGATGTTATATTCCTAATGATGAATCCTCTAAATTAATTCTCTCCATCTATTGAATCATTTTCCCATGTAATTGTTGTGGATCCAATTGGATAAGGGGTTTATATATATATCGAGTCTATGAGGGTAATTATTTTCCTATAATTGAGAATGAGGATATTTATATATTCCTTATTGGGATTTTAACTCATTATAGGTTGGAATGTTTTGTGGATCCTAAGGGTAAAAATGTTGTGGCTCTATACTTTTTTGATTTTCCCACCAATAGAATCTAGGATTGTTAATGTACATTATAATTGGTGTGGGGATGTAAATGTAAGGATAGGTTCCTCTTGTTTGGGATTGTTCAAAATGTATTTGGACAAGAATGAAATCAGATGTGATAATAGTTAAGTGTGGTGATAAAAATATATAGGTATCTATGATAACTTCCATAGGTCCCCGTATATTGTTCCAAAATTTGTTCTAACCAAAATTTACCCATGTTTTTAGTGTTTATATTGTCCCTTGTAGAGTATTTGGGTTTTGAAATCCTCAGTGACCTAAGAAAAAGCATATAGACATACACATTATATGGATTTTTTTGGATATATACCTGGAAGAATTTTGTCTTGATTGTGATGGTATTAATTAAAACATTCATACCATATTGAAATCAATTTGAGAGAATGAGTTGATCATATTTTATTGTTTGGGTTTAATTTGATGAATTACATTTTGAACTATTTCAATTTCATTAATTCATGATTGATTCATTCAATTAAATCAATATAACTCATAAAATAATAGTTTAAAACATTCACATACATTTGATAATAACCTATAACCATGGGGAATCTTTCTAATGATTACTCCTATGTAATGTATTTTATCAGAACATGAAAATTTTGGTGGTAAAATTGAATAAGGAGGAGGAAGATAGAAACCCATTTAAAGAAAACATATAAAATTTGTTTTAAAAAGATATATAATGATAAATAAAATCGGATACAACCCCTTTAGAATCTGTAGGATTAACTAATAATAGGGATACTCCTCCATTTATTCTATTATCTCAATTGCAGTGGGAAGTAAACTCATTATGTTTGAATAGAAGAAGTGAAAAACAATTCAATAATGAAGAGTCCACCTTTTTTGAAGGAATTATGTATTCTCTTTGGGAATAAATTCCCAGAATAAGGGAATAGAATAGATGTTTTAAAAAAATAACATTAAATCAAAATAATAATAATTTTTATTAAGAATCTAAGATGATTTAAGAAAATTGAAATTGAATAAAATATATTACCACATCCAATTGGAAGCATAACATTAAAGTGAAAATGTACACAACATGTTCCACTCCTTCAAAACTAAATTATTAAATAATAATATGGGAATCCTTTTGTCAGGCCACCAATATTAAAAGTCATATCAATTGAGTATGGTAGCATAAGAGGGAGGAAAATTTGTTTAATTACTAATTTTCCACTCATGACCCCCAAAAGGAGCCAACTTTCATCCACCCAAATGAAATGAAAATATGATTATAGTATGATAAATTTGGGTAAAAAATACTAGAAAAAATTAAATCTTTTGATGTATTTGAATATATTATAAAATTTTATCCCAATTGGAAGTTCGGATTGTAAGATATGATATAAATATTTGACAATTTTTCTACTCCATAGAATCTGACAGGAAATTTCATCTTTAAATTTGGATGCCTGGAACTCCATTAAAATAGAAAAAATAGACTGGTGAACTTATGAATTAAATATTACCCATGATTTAAATTATCTTCATTTAAAATTATATTATCATTGTGCTTGGATGTTGGCTACTATAATCATTTTATTAGATTGCATCACAATTCACTTTTCCAATAATGTTCTTGATTAAAGTCCCACTTTGGTCATCTTCTAATGTATTTATTCATGTTCTCTAGTATAATGAAATATTACCAATGGAATGGAAATTCCAAAAAAAATATGAAATTCAATTCAGGAGTAGCAGGTGATTATCAATGTGTCTCAAAACATACCATGTAATAGTGAACATTATGAAATAATATCAATATTGTTATAAAATAATGTTCAAATTCTAAAATTACCTAAAAATGGTGTTTATAAAGAATAAAGCACATGAATATTATAATATTTTAATATGGAAATTAGGCTCATCTAGTATCTAATCACCCCTACCTTTGATCTTTATGTAACATTCATTGTTAAATAACATAGTTCCATCAACCGTTTTCATAATTTTTTTTAAACAATTCAACATTTTCAATCATAGGGTATAAGAATTTACTATGAATAATCTAGGTGCGACTATTATTTTTAGTATTGATATAAATTTCTATAATTTTTTGTCTCCTTATATTATTATTTTTCATCCATGAGATACCTAATTGATTGTAGGAAAAACATGGCCTTTCTAATATGTTTTCAATATGCATGGGATCATCATAGTTATATTCTTCTTCTTCCAGGGGATAATACCTACCTTGAAGATTTATTTTGATAGGTTGATGGGTTTTAACTTTTGTGAGAATTCTATGTTTATTGTTTCCACCATTCCTATTCATATAATGAATAACATTATAGTTGTAATTATAATAGTGAAAAACAATATCCATAGAAACTATTTCATTTATATAATATATTATATAGTCTCATTATCCATTTTTTGACATCCAATAACATCCCCATTCAAATAGGTATTTTCCTCTTCATAGAATGACAGAGTGTGGCCTAGAAATTCAAATAATTGACATTTCATGTTTTTAAATATTATCTCACATACAATCCACCACAGGTACCCAACTTTAGTAAATGTATTTAATAGAAGATTATTTATGGATACATGGGGATTATTTTCATCTCTATTTTTTTAGGTTTGAAGATTTATTTAATAAAGCATTAGTATCCTTTGTGACATGTCTAATATTTTTATTCACAATACATTGTCTCATAAATTTCCTACGATTTCTCTTTCTATATCATAACCAATTTAACTTTTCCCCATAATTGTTGATTTATGATCATTCAAGGACTTCTCTACTAATTCAGAACAAAATTATATCCTTCCAATATATTTGTATATGAAAATATTCAAAACAATAATTTCATCATCACTTCCCATGAATTTGATTATGTTTCTAGTTTACTCTTTAATGTGAAAACTTCTTCATCATGCCCATAAAATATCCTAATTTTGTCCTCCAGTAATGATATATGATCATTGGTGAGTTTTTCAATCACATAAATCCAATGTATAAACTCTAAAACCCCTTCTGAATTTAAAGTTTTCTTAAATGTTTTAATATCTCTTATTCTAATTGATAAATTAATTCATCAGGGAAATCCAAATTTTATAATGACTCTTTAATAAAGGCCCATGTCTCATTTCAAGAATGTCAATATCATCATTATCATCCACATGTCCGACCTATAGATTAATAAGACTAACAGACTAAATATATTAATCTTTAGTGGGTTTTACCTTTTCAAAATATCCATTATTGATGCTTCTGGACCATGCTTAAACTCTGGTTCTACATTATCAATAAATTCATTTTCTTCTTGTTCTTTTATGTAGGTGAAGCACTTTCTCTACAATGTCCATCCGGATTTGAAGTATCTATATTGATGGATCATTTTCAGAGCCTCCTTCATTAATTATTCTTCACACTATAAATAATTTAATTTCACATCATAATGGGAACAATTGTTCCTTAATCTACCACAACAATACAATTGAAAGAAATATTTCCATAAAATCTCACTTTTCCTCTCTTGAAATATTTGTGGAAAATAGAAAGAAGTTCATCATCTTCATCATCTCTCTCATTACTTTTATTTTTCTTATAATGTATCCCAATGCTTTAAATTACATTTCCTTTCATACTGTAATTATTACCTCGTATAGTTTTACACATATTTCATAAGCCACCAGATAGCTCAGTAGATCATCAAGATAAAAATTAGACAAATATATTTCCTCTAGGGGTTACACCTTTGGGTTATATAGTAATGGAAAAATTATTCGTATTTCATTCTCAATATCAACATCTTTAATTTCTTCACATATTCCTTAAATATATCCAAAAATATTTTATGATATTAATGAAACTATATGAATTTCTATCTGCATTCATTTTTAGAACATAAATATTATTATGAAACACAGGATTTTTGACCTCCTTATCTTTTTTATTAGCTTCATATATATTTTATTCTTTATCCCATATTAATTTTTTTGTATTAAACTCCCAACCTTCAAATAACTTTTTTAATTTAATGTGTAAGTTAGAGAATTTTCATCTTTGAAGGGACAAAATGGGGGAGAATAGGTTACATATCCTATTCAATACATTGATGTTATATTCCAAATGATTAAACCTATAAATTAATTCTCTCCATCTATTGAAACATTTTCCCATGTAATTGTTGAGTATCCAGTTTGATAAGGGGTTTATATAAATATCTATTTCAAGAGGGTAATTATATTCCTATAATTGAGAATAAGGATATTTATATTTTCCTAATTGGGATTTTAACTCATTATATGTTGGAATTTATTGTGGATCTTATGATTAAAAACGTTGTGGCTCTATACGTTTTTGATTGTCCCGCCAATAGAATATAGGATTCTCAATGTACATTACAATTGGTGTGGGGATGTAAATGTAAGGAGAGGTTCCTTGTGTTTGGGATTATTCAAAAAGGATATCGACAAGAATAAAATCAGAGGTGATAATAGATAAGTGTGGTGATAATAAAATATAGGTGTCTATGATAACTTACATAGGTCCCCGTATATTTTTCAAAAAAAATTTCTAACCAAAATTTACGTATGTTTTTAGTGTTTATATGGTTCCTTGTATAGTATAATGGGTTTTGAAATCCTCAAAGACCTAAGAAGAAACATATAGAGATATATATTATATGGATAGTTTTTTTGATATATAGTTTGAATAATTATGTCTTGATTGTGATGGTCTTAATTAAAACATGCATACCATAGTAAAATCAATTTTAGAGAATGAGTTGATAATATTTTATTGTTCGGGTTTCATTTGATGAATTACATTTTGAACTATTACAATTTCATTAAATCATGATTGATTCATTCAATTAAATCAATATAAATCATAAAATAATTTTTTAAAACATTCAAATACATTTTATAATAACCTATAACCATGGGGAATCATTCCAATGATTTTTCCTATGTAATGGATTTTATCAGCACTTGAAAATTTTGGCTATAAAATTGAATAAAGAGGAGGAAGATAGAAAACCATTCAATAACAACATATTAAAATTGTATTAAAAATATATATAATGATAAATAAATGCGGATACAAATAATATAGAATCCCTAGGACTGACCCATAATATGGATACCTCCCCAATTATTCTATGATCTCAATGGCAGCGGGAAGTAAACTCATTATGGTTGAATTGAAGAAGTGAAAAACAATGCAATAATGAATAGCCCACCTTTTTTAAGGGCTTATGTCTTCTCTTTGGGAATAAATTCACAGAATAAGGGAATAGAATCAATGTTTTAAAAAAATAACATTAAATTAGAAGAATAATAAGTTTTATTAAGAATTTAAGATGATTCAAGAAAATTTCAATTGAAGAAAATATATTACCACATCAAATTGCCAGCATAACATTAAATTGAAAATGTACACAACATCCTCCACTCCTTCAAAAATAAAGTATTAAATAAGAATATGGGAATACTTGTGCCAAGACACCAATATTAAAAGTCATATCTATTGAGTATGGTAGCCTAAGAGGGTGGAAAATTTGTGTAATTGCTGATTTTCCACCCATGAACCCAAAAAAGAGCCAACATTCATCCACCCAAAAGAGATGAAAATATGATATTATTGTTTGATGAATTTTGGTAAAAAAATACTATAAACAATTAAATCTCTTGATGTATTTTAATATATTATAAAAGTATATCCCAATTGGATGTTTGGATTGTGAGATATGATATAAATATTGGACAATTTTCCTACTCTATAGAATCTGACACAGAACTTCATCTTCAAATTGGGATGCTTGGAACACCATTAAAATAAAAAAACATCTTCGTATACTTATGAATTAAATATTACCCATGATTTAAATTATCTTCATTTATATTTATAGTATCATTGTTCTTGGATATTGGCCGCTACAACCATTTTATTGGGCTGCTTCACAATTCACTTTTGCAAGAATATTTTTCATTGAAGTCCCACTTTGGTCATCATACAATGTTTTTATTCATGTTCTCTAGAAGAATGGCATATTAACAATGGAATGGAAATTCTAAAAAATATGAAATTAAATTCTGGAGTAGTAGTTGATTATCAATGTGTCTCAAAACATACCATGTAATAGTGAACATTAAGAAATAATTTCAATATTGTTATTAAATAATGTTCAAATTCTAAAATTAACTAAAAATGGTTTTTATAAGGAATAATGAACATGAATATTATAATATTCTAATATAGACATTAGGCTCTTCTAGTATCTAATCACCTCTACCTTTGATATTTATGTAACATTCATCGTTAAATATCATATTTCCATCAACCCTTTTCATAACATTTTTTAAACAAATCATCATTTCCAATCATAGGGTATAAGAATTCACTATGAAGAATCTTAGTGCGACGATTATTTTTAGTTTTGATATAAATTTCTATAATTTTTTGTTTCCTTATATTATTATTTTTCATCCATGAGATACCTGATTGAGTGTAGGAAAAACATGGCTTTTCTAATATGTTTTCAATATGCATGGGATCATCATAGTTATATTCTTCTTCTTCCAGTGGATAATACCTACCTTCAAGATTAGTTTTGATAGGTTGATGGGTTTTAGCTTTTGTGAGAATTCTATGTTTATTGTTTCCACCATTCCTATTCATATAATGAATAACATTATAGTTGTAATTATAATAGTGAAAAACAATATCCATAGAAACTATTTCATCTATATAATATATTAAATAGTATCATTATCCATTTTTGACATCCAATAACATCCCCATTCAAATAGGTATTTTCCTCTTTATAGTATGACACAATGTGGCCTGGAAATTCAAATAATTTACATTTCATGTTTTTAAATATTATCTCACATACAATCCACCACATGTACCCAACTTCAGTAAATGTATTTGATCGGAGATTTTTTATGGATACATGGGGATTATTTTCATCTCTATTTTTTTAGGTTTGAAGATTTCTCTAATAAGACATAAGTATCCTTTGTGACATGTCTAACTTTTTTATTCACAATAAATTGTCTCATAAAATTTCCTACGATTTCTCTTTCTATATCATAACCAATTTAACTTTTCCCCATAAATGTGGATTTATGATCATTCGAGGACATCACAACTACCTTAGACAAAAAATTATAACTTTCCAATATATTTGTATATGAAAATATTCAAAACAATAATTTCATCATAACTTCCCATGATTTTGATTATGTTTCTAGTTTACTCTTTAATGTAACAACTTCCTCTTCATACACATAAACAATATTAACTTTTTCCTCCAGTAATGATATATGATCATTGGTGAGTTTTTCAATCACATAAAATCCAATGTATAAACTCTAAAACCCCTTCTGATTATCAAGTGTTCTTAAATGTTATAATATCTCTTATTCTAATTGATAAATTAATTCTTCAAGGAAATCAACATTTTATAATGACTCTTTAATAAAGGCTCATGTCTAATTTCAAGAATGTCAATACAATCATGATCATCCACATGTCCGACCAATAGATTAATAACACCGACAGACTAAATATATTAATCTTTATTGGGTTTTATCTTTTCAAAATATCCATTATTGATGCTTCCGGACCATGCTTAAACTCTGGTTCTACATCATCAATAAATTCATTATCTTCTTGTTCCTCTTTGTAGGTGAATCACTTTCTCTACAATGTCCATCCTGATTTGAAGTATCTATGTTGATGGATAATTTTCAGAGTCTCCTTCATTATTAATTCTTCACATTATAAATAATGTAATTTCACATCATAATGGGTACAATTGTTCCTTAATCTACCACATCAATACAATTGAAAGAAATATTTCCATCACATCTCTCTTTTCCTCTCTTGAGATATTTAGGGAAAATAGAAAGAAGTTCATCATCTGCATCATCTCTCTCATTACTTTTATTTTACTTATCATGTATCCTAATGATTTAAATTCCATTTCCATTCATACTATAATTGTTACCTCGTATAGTTTTACTCTTATTTCATAAGCCACCACACAGCTTAGTAGATCATCAAGATAAAAATTAGAAAAATATATCTCCTCTAGGGGTTACACCTTTTGGTTATACATTAATGGAAAAATTATTAGTATTTCATTCTCAATGTCATCATCCTTAATTTCTTCACATATTCCATAAATATATCCAAAAAAGATAATTATATTAAAGAAACTATATGAATTTTCATCTACATTCAGTTTTAGAACATAAATATTATTATGAAACACATGATTTTTGACCTCCTTATCTTTTTTATTGGATTAATATATATTTTATTCTTTATCCCACATTAAATTTTTTGTATTAAACTCCCAACCTTAAAATAAGTTTTTTGATATAAAGTTTAAGTTAGAGAATTTTCATCTTTGAAGGGACAACATGGGTGAGAATGGGTTATATATCCTATTCAATACATTGAAGTTATATTCCAAATGATTAAACCTCTAAATTAATTCTATCCATCTATTGAAACATTTTCCCAAGTAATTGTTGTGCATCCAGTTGGATAGGGGTTTTATATATATATCTATTCCAAGAGGGTAATTATATTCCTATAATTGAGAATGAGGATATTTATATTTTCCTTATTAGGATTTTAACACGTTATAGGTTGGAATTTTTTGTGGATCCTAAGAGTAAAAACGATGTCGCTCTATTAGTTTTTTATTGTCCCTCCAAAAGAATATAGGATTCTTAATGAACATTACAATTAGTGTGGGGATTTAAATGTAAAGAGGGGTTCCTTATGTTTGGGTTGAAAATGGATTTCGACAAGAATGAAATCAGAGGTGATAATAGAGAAGTGTGGTGATAATAATATATAGGTGTCTATGATAACTTACATAGGGCCCCGTATATTTTTCAAAAATATGTTCTAACCAAAATTTACCTATGTTTTTAGTGTTTATAGGGTTCTTTGTAGAGTATCGTGGGTTTTGAAATCCCCAGAGACCTAAGAAGAAACATATAGACATATGCATTATATGGATTGTTTTTTGGATATATAGTTGGAAGAATTATGTCTTGATTGTGATGGTCTTAATTAAAACATGCATACCATAGTAAAATCAATTTGAGAGAATGATTTGATAATATTTTATTGTTTGGGTTTCATTTGATGAATTACATTTTGAAATATTACAATTTCATTTAATCATGATTGATTCATTCAATTAAATCAATATAACTCATAAAATAATTGTTTAAAACATTCAAATACATTTGATAATAACCTATAACCATGGGGAATCTTTCCAATGAGTACTCTTATTTAATGGATTTTATCATCACTTGAAATTTTTGGCAATAAAATTGAATAAAGAGGAGGAAGATAGAAAACCATTGAATAACAACATATTAAAATTGTATTAAAAATTTATATAATGATAAATGAAATTGGATACAACCACTTTATAATCCCTAGGACTAACCCATAATAGGGCTACCTCCCCATTTATTCTATGATCCCAATTGCAGCAGGAAGTAAACTCATTATTGTTGAATTGAAGAAGTGAAAAACAATGCAATAATGAATAGTCCACCTTTTTTGAAGGACTTATGTCTTCGCTTTGGGAATAAATTCACAAAATAAGGGAATAGAATCGATGTTTTAAAAAAATAACATTAAATTAGAATAATAATAATTTTTATTAAGAATCTAAGATAATTCAAAAAAATTTCAATTAAAGAAAATATATTACCACATCAAATTGGCAGCATAACATTAAATTGAAAATGTACACAACATCCTCTACATCTTCAAAAATAAAGTATTAAATAAGAATATGGGAATCCTAGTGTCAATACACAAATATTAAAAGTCATATCTATTGATTATGGTAGCCTAAGAGGGAGGAAAAATTGTGTAATTGCTAATTTTTCAACCATGAACCCAAAAAAGAGACAACTTTCATCCACCCAAACGAGATGAAAATATGATATTATAGTTTGATGAATTTGGGTAAAAAATAATAGAAACAATTACATCTCTTGATGTCTTTTAATATATTATAAAGGTATATCACAATTGGATGTTTGGATTGTGAGATATGATATAAATATTGGACAATTTTTCTACTCTATAGAATCTGACACAGAATTTCATCTTCAAATTGGGATGCCTAGAACACAATTAAAATAAAAAAACTAGCTTGGTATACTTATGAATTATATTTTACCCATGATTTAAATTATCTTCATTTAAAATTATAGTATCATTATGCTTGGATATTGGCCGCATCATCCATTTTATAGGGCTGCTTCGCAATTCACTTTTCAAAGAATATTCTTCATTGAAGTCACACTTTGGTCATTTTACAATGTTTTTATTCATGTTCTCTAGAAGAATGACATATTACCAATGGAATGGAAATTCCAAAAAAAATATGAAATTCAATTCAGGAGTAGCAGGTGATTCATAATGTGTCTCAAAACATACCATGTAATATTTAACATTAAGAAATAATTTCAATATTGTTATGAAATAATGTTCAAATTCTAAAATTCACTAAAAATGGTGTTTATAAAGAACGAAGCACATGAATATTATAATATTCTAATGTGGAAATTAGGTTCTTCTAGTATCTAATCACCCCTCCCATTGATCTTTAAGTAACATTCATTGTCAAATATCATAGTTTCATCAACCCTTTTCATAACATTTTTTAAACAAATCAACATTTCCAATCATATGGGATAAGAATCCACTATGAAGAATCTAGGTGAAACTATTTTTTTTAGTTTTTATATAAATTTTTATAATTTTTGGTTTCCTTATATTATTATTTTTCATCCATGAGATACCTGATTGAGTTTAGAAAAAACATGGCCTTTCTAATATGTTTTCAGTATGCATGGGATCATCATAGTTGTATTCTTCTTCTTCCACTGGATAATACCTACCTTCCTGATTAATTTTGATTTGTTGATGGGTTTTAACTTTTGTGAGAATTCTATATTTATTATTTCTACCATTCCTATTCTTATAATGAATAACATTATAGTTATAGTTATAATAGTGAAAAACAAATCCATAGAAACTATTTCATCAATATAATATATGATATAGTCTCATTATCCATTTTTGACGTCCAATAACTTCCCCATTAAAATAGGTATTTTCCACTTCATACTATGACATGGTGTAGACTAGAAATTAAAATAATTGATATTTCATGATTTAAAATATTATCTCACATACAATCCACCACAGGTACCCAACTTCAGTAATTGTATTTGATTGGAGATTATTTATGGATACATGGGGATTATTTTCATCTCTATTTTTTAGGTTTAAAGCTTTCTCTATTTAGACATTAGTATCCTTTGTGACTTGTCCAATTTGTTTTATTCCCATTACATTGTCTCATACAATTTCCTACAATTTCTCTTTCTATATCATAAACAATTTCAATTTTCCCCATAAATGTGGATTTATGATCATTAAAGAACTTCTCTACTACTTCATAACAAAATTATGTCTTTCCAATATATTTGTGTATGAAAATATTCCAAACAATAATTTTTTCATCAGTTCCCATGATTTTGATTATGTTTCTACTTTACTCTTTAATGTAATAACTTCTTCTTCATGCCCGTAAACTATCTTAAATTTTTCCTCCAGTATTGATATGTGATCATTGATGAGTTTTTCAATAATTTAAATCCAATTTATAAACTCTAAACCCCCTTCTGATTTTGAAGTGTTCTTAAATTTTTTAATATGAATTATTCTAATTGATAACTTAATTCTTTAAGGCAATCCACATTTTATAATGACTCTTTAATAAAGGATCATGTCTCATTTCAAGAATTTCAATATCATCATGATCATCCACATGTCCTACCAATATATTAATAACACCAACCATCTAATTATATTCATATTTAGTGGGTTTTACCATTTCAAAATAGCCATTATTGATGCATCTAGACCATGCATAAACACCAGTTCTACATCCTCAATAAATTCATTATCGTCTTTTTCTTCTATGTAAGTGATGCACTTTCTCTATAATGTCCATCTGGGTTTGAAGTATCTATGTTGATGGATACTTTTCAGAGTCGCCTTGATTATTTATTCTTTACATTATAAATAATGTAATTTCATTTCATAATTAGTACAATTGGTCTTTAATCTACCACACCAATACAATTGTATGAAATATTTCCATCAAATCTCTCTTTTCCTCTCTTGAAATTTTTGGGAAAAGAACTTCATCATCCACATCATCTCTATCATTACTTTTATTTTACTTATCATTTATCCCAATGCATTAAATTCCATTTCCTTTCATACTGTAATTGTTTCCTCATGTAGTTTTACTCTTATTTCATAAGCCACAAGACAGATTAGTAGATCATCATGATAAAAATTAGACAAATCTATTTCCTCGAGGGATTACACCTTTGGGTTATATAATAATGGAAAAATTATTAATATTTCCTTCTCAATTTCAACATCCTTAATTTCTTCACATATTCCTTATCTATATCAAAAAAATTAATGATATTAACGAAACTATATGAATTTTCATCTGGATTCATTTTTAGAACATAAATATTATTATGAAACACATGTTTTTTTACCTCCTTATCTTTTTTATTGGATTCATATATATTTCATTATTTCTCCCACATTAAATTTTCTGTATTATACTCCCAACATTCAAATACGTTTTTTCATATAAAGTGTATGTAAGATAATTTTCATATTTGACATATCCATCAATAATTTTTCCATTTGTTTCCATCATAGAGAGACCATTCATATCACTAACTATAATCCTTTGATTTGTGAAAAAAACATCTATTCCAAGGGACCACATATGATATATCATTATATTATTCCAAATCTATAATTTTATTCCATCAAAGGAAAAAAATCCCCTAACATTCAATGAATTCTTCATTAACACAAAACAATATACATTTAATGGTTATATCATATTCACTATGATGAAAATAATAATACCTTATAACACCCTGAGTGGGGAGGAGTGAATTAGGGTGTCAAAATTTTATTTTAATAAGACGGATATTGTTCTCATTTAGGTATGAACATGTAAAACCTATCTAATAGAATAAAACAGTTATTAAACATCCATTTTCAGAGACACAACACAAAAGTTTTACTTAGATCACTATTAAGTGTTAGTCTTAGGATATTACACTAAAAGTGTATTAGATGTGCATAAATTTACTAATATTTATTAGTAATTGTAGTGTACATAATATAAGACATAGTCAATATGTACTAGTCACACTAACTTTAAAATAATTCAAAGGTTAGAATGTATGGAACCAATCCCAATTGCCTAGATCCGGTGCCATATTTTATTACATTGGCATATAAATATGGGATATGCATCCCGAAAGACAACATAGTATATTAGAATTTAGAAATAAGATACATAAATAAGTTCAACATAACAACATGAATGGTAATACAACAACAATTTATTCTATTAGAAAATATTCATGCCTTCAAGATTATGCATGCACGTCATTCATAATTTACTTATTCATATCCTAAGAAAATGAAACATAAGAAATCCGTGTTCTCAAAAGCTCTGTAAGGGTATGAAATAGATCACAGTTTATCATAATCACAAGACATGGGGAATTATTGAAAACACAAGACTTTAAAAAATAGACATTAACATAATAAGATATGAATATAATCTGAGTAAATAATGAAATAATAAAACATAATCATGGGTATTATACTCGTTGAATAACCACAAGAACGTAAAATTACCAGCTTCATACTGAGGGATGTGCATTGGTCAGAAATTCTGAGACATTTTTTCATAGTCTCGGCCAAGAAATCTAAAAATGATTTAGACCTTGTCCAAATCCCATATATCACATTGGAAAAGGACTCATTTAATTCCACGTTTATTTGTCTCATGAGACATACCAATGCATCAACGGGATATAGTGGGGCCCACCCATCACATAATAAGTAAAATGCCTTCATCATAGGAGCAGGGACAAACATAAACAATATATACATTTATATTAAAACTATTATATGAAATGTAACTCAATTTCCCTAATCATTAAAAATAAATCACTAACCATTCAGCGTATTTTGGTGAAAGTTTTAAGGATAGATCATATATAATAAACATAGTCCTAAACCATTCATTAAAAGAAGAGTTCCTTTGGGAAACTAATTTTTTAAAACTTGAAGTGAAGTAAGATGGTATTTTATTAATAAAATTGGTGATTTTCATATGATAATGGTTTCCAAAAACCAATTATAGAGTGCCCTTGATAACATGAAAGAATTTGAGAAATTATTTTTAATCATACTTTTATTTTGGTAATAATTTAGAATTTTCATTTTACAACAAGTAGTTATCCACAATATAAAGATGGTTTATGTTTGGTAAACATATATATAACACTCAAATATATTTTATGGGTGTTTCATAATAATATAAAATAACTTCCTTGATGTAATTAGATAGTAAATGTAACTCGAACGAAAATGGATGTTCGTTGGGAAAACCCTTATCTTATGTCCAAATCAGTACCCCTATAGAACTTAAAGTACTGGAATATGAAATTATACTCATTAATAACATAATTCATAACCTATTAGAAATGAATTTATTTTATCATAATTAATTTTAGTTCATTTATGTTTTTCTTTGTAAATTATTATATATGAATTTCATCATTATGAAGTGTTTGTTTTATTGATTTTCATAATCGGGTCACTATTTTTTATGTAATATAATTCATATTAATTGTTTTAAATCCCTTGAATTTAAATTAAATATTATTTATGTACATACATTATTTTTAATGGTAATTTATATCATTGTTTTACTTGTAATGTAGATAAATAATTTGATAATAACCACTTTGATTATTTGGATGTATTTGGACAATTATGATGTATTTTTGTAATATTAATTAACAATTTTTACAAATACTGGTTACAAAATATTAATTTGGTTTTAATACATATATTATAGTCTGGTTCAACCATAAAAATATTTTAATGTCCACTAATGAAGTAGAAACTAATGAACAAAACATCGTCATAAAGGAAGGTTATAAATTGGAGCCTCGTGGATGCTGATTTCATTAATAAAATAAAAGAGAGAGTTAGAGAGTAAGGACATTGATGATGGTTATTTCCTTCACATGATATAATTATAGTATACAAGTGATATTGAATCCATCATGCTCATTTGGATAGATGAGGTGAGGAGATAACAATAAAATGAGATAAATTGCAACGAAACTAAAATAAAAAGTAGAGTGTTTTAACTCTTGAAATATCTTCCATGAGAACCTCATTAAGGGAATAGATTTTGGACTTTGGGAATGAAAAAGATCATCCTAGACGTGGGAGTTACTATGGGAGGGTATTTAGAAAAAACATTGATGAGATTTTTGTCTACGAGGAGAGAAAAGAAGAGGGAGTGTTGGAGGGTTTTATAGTTCATGAGTGAAGGGTTATCATAATTTTTTTATCATTAATTTATTAATTTATTCAATGAAAATAAATAAGGATGATTGCATGAAAAATAATTGTAATAAATACTTGTGAGTTATAACCATGTGGGATTGCATCACTTATGATGTCATAAATAGTGTATTTAACAGATAATTTGTATATACGGTATTTTTATATATTTCACTATTCATCAATAAATCGAGTATTTTATTAAAATACCAAAAAATCACCCAAACAATCTTTTGACATGTAGAATCCAAAATGAAGTCATTTTTTTTGAAAAATAAATTTTTTAATATGAATAATTTAATAATAATTTAAATCATAATTTATTCTAAATACAATAGTTTTAATACATTTATTTACTTATACCAAAGAATAGGTACATCATAATTCCACATGAATATTATTTATATACTATCATAGGTAATATTCGTATTCATTTGGGTATATCAATATTCACAAGGTCATGTAACTATAAATAATGGAATATTACTATTCCCTAAAAATTATTTTTTTCGTAACAGATTCCAGATAACATACTGATTGCAATCGTGCATGTCAGATTTTTAAAATTCAGATCATAGAAGTTACAAAGTTATGTTTGTGGGACAAACATCACTTAGTAGTTCATTATATTGTTATTTCATGTTACTAAGTCATATTTATAAGAAAGTAATTTCCATTGAAAAAAATTGGGTCATTGCATTCTCCCCTCCATACAAAAATTATATCCACGAAATTACAAAATAGTTACCTAATTTGATTTTGGTATGTCTTCAACATATGATCATCATGCTCCCTTTTTGCCTCTTCTATCATAGGGTTCCTCTAAATAGCCTTTACCAGGTGATTCATTAGATTTCTCAATACATGTTCACTGGTATCAATAATCATGATATGTTATTCATAATAAGACAATCGGGATCAATATCTATTTCTTCATAGGTGTGCACATGGGTTGGGTATGGAATGTATTTCCTTAACATTGTAAAAGAGAAAACATTGTGAACTTTGGAGAGTCTTGGAGAAATTTCCAAATGGTATGATACGACTCCTATTCAGTGACGAATTTCAAAAGGTCTGATGTACCTAGGACATAATTATCCCTTCTTTCTGAATCGTATAATACCCTTCCATAGAGATAACATAATGAAAATGGTAAATCTTTCATGAAATTTCAAATCCTTCCATCCATTATATTCATTGCTATTTTTCCTACATTGAGCTATTTTGATATGGTTTTGGTTTATCTTCACCTTTTCTGTTATTTCCTCAACATGTTCTTGGACTAGAAATTTTCAATACAATGAAATTGATTTATAGCCACGCCTATAAATCCACGGATTAAAAAATATGTGGCTACACCCCCGAAATCAGCCATGGCTCCGTGGATGAATACCCAGACCCGTACATGTCTTCTTCCTTCTGCTCAATCCATCCTCAACGAAACCCATCAACAGCCTGACACCCACCCAGAGGCCTCCTCACCGCGACCCTCTTCATCCAGAGAAGTTGCTTTGAGTAGCCTCCCCACCTCCTCTCTTCCTTCCTGATGCATCCCCAATGCCTAATCTCTGACGCCTCATCACCAATAGCCCTCAATACCAATGACACCTCCTCATCGCGACCGTCCTCCCCACGACCCTCCTCATTAAGCGAAGCTGCTCCATGTGTCCTCCACACCTCCTCCCTTCCTTCTCAATTGCTCTCCCCCACAACACTCAACACCCCGGATGCCGAGGTCGAAACCCCCATTCCATATCATCAAGGTATTTGAATATTTATTCGACTTCTTGTATTATTTATTGAAATCTGAAACTAATACTATATGTGATGTGAACTATGAATATATGGTATATGGTCTTGTTATTTTTCAATTAATGAATAAATTTTATACTATGTGTTGTCATTATAAACACCATAATTTCCATTTGATACAACCAAAATTCTAAAATAATCAAATGAATTGTTATCACCTTGCTTAAGGTAGTCCTGGAAACCTAAATTTCTCATCATAGACTGTTTAACTCTCTTTGAGACACCCCATAGGGTGAATCACATTTAATTTCCCATAAGTCATATAATCGAATTTAAATTGAACATCTGATTTAGATCTGTTGAGTTGGCCCCTATTATTGAATTGTAGTTTGAATCTAATAAAGGTAAAATGGTAATCTTATATTGATAGGCACATGTTCATATATTTTATAGACTGAAATGTCATTATAAATTAAATGCCCAAATGGAATTGAGTGAATTTTAAAATGTTATGGGTTCTACTATCCAAGACCATCTAGCATGACATGGAATGACTGATACAAGTGTTCTGACATGAAACACCATGTATTAAATCACTGATCCTTTGAAATAAAATGATTTATAAAAAGAATATATTTACGTTGTAGGAGACATATGGATTCATAGGTATAATGAATTAGATTATATCACATGGATAGTGGTTTTAAATTATGTCACACGTGACACTTGGGTTCCCTATATGGAATATTGAGGATGGTCTCAGATGGAAGTGTGTTAAATTATGAATTGAGTGACACCTGGGTTCCCTATATGGACTACCAAAGACAGGCTTGGGATGTTATGAAATTATAACATGCATTGAAGATACTTGTAGTCCTATGAGTATTAAAATATATGGAATTTTATGGGGGATTGTTTTACAGTTCACTAAATAAATATTGTGGTTACCTAAGCTAAATTCCTTGAATTGGAAAAATTTTAAAATTAAATTATTTTTATAATGTGAATTCTAGATTAAAGAACATACTTGGATTTGGTCAATTATTAAGATTCATGGAAAACTTTCTTATTTAATTCATTTTGTTCTAAATTAAATGGGTTTTATTCATCTCTTATGTAAGTATTACAATATATGAGCCTACATTCTGATACAATATTACAATTTTATAAAAATTAATAATTGTTTAGATATATTCCTATATAAGATGAAGCGTATTTTTTGAGATGGATGTTCTATGGGGAACCATCAATGACATAGTTTATTTCTTTATCTCCATTATCATTTTAATTGTAGATAGATCATTATATATTCATAGATTATATTTTCCAAGACACCGTTTTTAGGCTAGTGTTTTAAGGTTTATTAGTTCCCCATAAAAGAGTTAATCAAGGTTTGGTGCTTGGTGTTCTGTTTTTTAATTTGAGAATATTGTGGTCCTCAAGTTGTGGTAGGATACTAGTTACATTTCTCATGGTTTAAATTGTAAGTGTGAAGTTATCATGATTTAATTCTTTGGATAATAGTGTAATTAAACTAATGAAGATAAGAACATGGGAATATGAAGGAATAATGAAGTTGTTGTTTGAGCCTGTAATCACTTTTGGTTTTATACCTGTTAATGGCTTTTGTTTTTCTATGAAAGTGTGTTATCATTTTTTTATGACAGTTGTTGGGTTATCATATTTGTTTTTCTTTAAATTTGATAAAAAATTAAAGTATGGAAATTTTAATGACTTTATTAAATAAAGACGCATGTAATATGATATCTTCCCTTCCTTATTTCTCATATAATATGAAATTAATTTTAAAAAGTAGTCTATGTTATGTCAAATATATTAGTAGATGATAAGTTATATGTTACCTATTTCTGAAAATATGTGCATAATAAATTTGACAATTCCAGAATGGAATTAAAACATTTTTCTGCAAGATATAAATACATTGGGGAGGATCAGTCCCATTCTTAAATATAAGAAGTTGTTATATATCATTTCTTTTCTCATTCTTTTCTTATAGGTTATTTCTTATGATGTGGCTGGTTCTATCCACCACCATCGATGACAGTGAGTTCAACATCAGATTTTGGAAATATTTATTCTTTTTTTATTATTTGGCCTATTTTTAATTAGGGCTTTATGATTTTTGGGATCGTTATATTTTTGAAGTGCATATTTGATTTCGATGAAGTGTATTCGAGTTGCCATTGAAGAAGGATTACATGTGTATGCATAGGTTGGAATATACATATATTATTCCCCCTATATATATATTCACTCATGGTTGTATGAATATATATATTGGGGCTAGGTGTACTTATTTTTAGATTTGAAAATTGAATAAACGTGTAAGTGTAAAGGGGAATATTCAAGTATAAACATATATCTAAGGACCCCCGTGTGGATGTTTGGCCTTGAATATATGTACATAGGGGCTAGGTGACCTTTTATATATGTGAATTTTCATATTCCTACAACATAATAAAGAAATATTTGAGTTTTTGTCATCAAAATCAACTCGTCCTGAGGTTGAGGTAGGTTCCCTCTACCTAAACCTTTAATTTGAATTCTATAATTTCCTGATTGATTTAAAATCATGTTTCCATATTTTCTATATAGTATTAAATAATTGTTTTCTAATAACCCCTAGATTTTTCGAGTATGAATATGAATATATTCATTGATCATGGGCACATATACGCTATACAAAACCTAAAAATAATTATTTATAAATTTATTATAATTATATTATTGATTCATGGGATTCTAATGATAAATATTTGAGAACCAAGGAGCACTCCCCCTCATAATTAGATCCATTCAACATGAAATGATTTTAATTTTGAATAGATTACAATTTGAGTATGAATAAAGATCAATGAAGTGTGAGAACCCATGTTTTCGGAATCTGAATCTTTGTTTAAAACATGGGAAATAATTTTCTTGAGGACATGGGCATCCATTTTACTAGTGATTTCATCTTATACATATAGCGATGTCGGCACATCCATTATTGAAAATTATATGTTTTATTATGTGATAATAATATGATGATTCACCTTTCATAATTCATCATAATCTCATCCTTCCTCATCCGATGAGTATGGAATTCCTTGGGTGTTGAGCCTCGAGTTCATTAGGTGATGAGCATAAAATACCACAAGTGACTAGCCTATAGAGGATGAGTATCATTGGTCATCAACTTCAGGGATTGGTGAACCCTTTATGAATTATGTATCCATAAAAAATTGATATAATGAGTAACATAGTTCATGTTAGTCATCATAATCATAAAAATTACTAAAATTTTGATTCAAATTATCTTATTTAATTCTAATCAATAGATTTGATAGGTGAGGTTCCCCAACAATTGCTAATAGGTTTTGGGGAATAATATGTTCCCATGATTTTAATAAAGTCCATGATCACACAAACATGGAAATTTCATTCCTCTATTCTGATGAAAAGACTACTATAGTCGACACCCACTTTCCCTTATGGAGATCATGTAGTGGAGGGTTATCAATACACTAGTCAACCATTATGAGTAGAAAGAAATCATACCAACCAATAAAATGTCCAGGGATGATCTAGAATCCATGGTTCCACATTAAAACATCCATCAGAAAAGACCCTACATTGGGGGATTGGAAGGGGGAGGGGGTTGTCCACGAGGGTCTGCAAGGGGGGAAAGGGGGTCTGCAGGGGGTTGTGCTAGTGGGAGGGGTAGAGGGTCTGAGTAGGATAAAACTTCATGTGGTTATTGATCCTCCTTCATCTTCTTCCTACAAATCCATTCCACAGCCTCCCTAGCCTCAGAAAAATAGATGTTCACTGTATAAGGGATAGCAGTGTCCCCTGATAGTGCCAAACCTGCTCTCCCCCTCGACAAAAACATGCCTACATAATTAATAGATTCACTATGGTACACATATCTATCTATTTTTATATTATTTTTGAATTTTCAACTTGTATAATGAATAATTTTATTCATTTTCTCACATGATATTTTCAGGTGTTTGAGAATGCCTATAAGTCACAATTATGCATCATAATCATTGATGACATTGAGAGGTAATACAATAAATTTCAACGCAATAAAACTTTTGGTCCTTTAGTTCGATAAACACTGTGATTTTCTTTTTAGTACAGGCTTTTGGAGTACATTGCCATTAGATTTCATGTGTGTATGCTTTCGCATGATAGGTTGTGTTTGTGGATAGGGATGAATGCCATGAAAAGAACTAGCAAAAAATCATATCCCATTCTTATGTTTGTGAGCATATATATAAGGATCCTCTTATGTCTGTCTTGACACATTTGAGGTAGAGTCCCTCTCCCAGATGCTTTAATTCAAGAATTTTTTTATTTGCATTTAGATTCAGTCTTGATTCTTGATTGTTTATATTAAATTACAATTCATGATGAAGTGTTAGTTAAAATAGATGTTTCATTTCATAAATAATTCATGGTTTTATAATAAAACCCCTCCAAATGAGGTGCGCTTTCTACGAAAACTCACAGTGGAAAATTATCCTTATATAGCTTGTTTGACATTATTGCATTTATGTTTTCCATTTTAATCTTTACTCCTCTCATTTGAGACACCACGAGAATCTCCAATGATTTTTTTGATTCACAGGGGGGTGTGCAGGCTAGGGGGACAGGTGCAGGGTAGTGTGTGGCGCGAGGGGGGGGGGGGTCGGTGCATGCTTGTGGTGCTAGTGATGTTGGGGGGTTCAAGGGGGTTGTGCAGGCTTGGGGGTTGTGTGGGGGTAAGGGGGAAGGGGATAGGGGGAGGAGGGTAGGGTGGAGGGGGAAGTGGGTAGGGTAGAGGGTGTAGGGGGTAGGGGTATGGGTGCAGGGTGGAGGGGGTAGGGGGAAGGGGAAAGGGGCAAGGGGCTGTGGTGGGGGAAGGGGGAAGGTGGTGGGGGTAGGGGGCCAGTGGTAGGGGGTATGGTGGAGGGGGAGGGGGGTGGGGGCTGGGGACAGGGAGTAGGGGCAGGGGGTTGGGGGCATGGCGGAAGGGTGTAGTGGGCATGGGGAAGGGTGGTGTGGGGCATGGGGTAAGGGAATGGGTGCATGGGAGCAGGGGCATGGGGTTGGGGGATTGGCAGATCTAGAGGGAAAGGGGTAGCGGTAGGGGGTCTGCAGGGCATGAGGCAGGGGAGGGTGGAGGGGGTCATGTGCAGAGGGTAGGGGGTGGTTGGTTGGGGGTAGAGGTAAGGGTAAGGGGGAGGTCTGCAGAGCAGGGGGTAGGGGCATGGGGTAGGGTGTGGGTGGAGGGGGGCTGGGGGCTGGGGTAGGGGCTGGGGAAGGGGGTCAGGGGAGTTGGATGGGGTAGGTGGAAGGGTGTAGGTTTTTATGGGTTATTGGGTAGGGGGATGTTTGCAGGGGAAGGGGGATGGTAAGGGGTGAGGACGGTAGGGTAGGGAGGCAAAGGGCGGTTTGTAGGGTATGGTGGAGGGGGGAGGGGTGGGTGGAGGGGTAGGGTGTAGTGGGGAGGTATACAAGGCTAGATTCAATATGATATTTTAAATTACATTAGTTATAATCAAATTCACAAAATTTCATCAAGACTTTTTTAACAGATATCACTTTATCATATAGTTATGTAAACATTGAACAATAAATAACCAGTTTTGTGATTCATATTTTACTAAAAATAACAAGATATAATGTTTTCAATGTAGGAACAACTTTCAAGAGAGCATGGTGATCAACAAAAGTGCGTCACACATTACGGTATCTTGCAACATTCAATGTTCATAATTTCTTTTGTTATAAAATAATATTATATTATTTCCAGAATTATGTTTCTATTGTACTATATTGTTGTCGATGTATCAACAAAGTTTTTTTAATCTAATAAAGGATAGCAGGGGGTTTCCATTAGCAGTTTTGTGCAAGGGGGGTCTACAAGGGGAGGGGGAAAGGTGGTGGGGGGAAAGTGGTGTAAGGTGGGTCCAGTAGGGGGTGTCCAGTAAGGGGAGTGTAGGTGGTGTTCAGCAGGGGTAGTGCAAGGGTGTCCTGAAGGGGGGCAAGGGGTGTGCAAGGGAGGTGTGTGGGGGGCTTTTGTCTGGTAGGGGGGCTGTCCAGGGGGGTCCAGTAGGGGGGGCTTCTATCCAGGGGGTCCAGCAGGGGGGCTGCTATCTTGTGTGGTCCAGCAGGGGGGCTACTTTCCCGGGGTGTCCAACAAGGGGGGGCTGCAGTCCAGGGGGGTCTAGCAGGGGGGGTGGGGGTGGGCTTTTGTCTAGGGGGTCCAGGAAGGGGGGGGTAATAGGTGTGAAAGGGTGTGTGTGCAAGGGGGTTCATGGGTGTGTGGTGGGGTTGGGGGCGGCTTCTGTCCATGGGGTGCAAGGGATGTGTGGGGCGGGGGATTTCCAGGGGTTGTAGGGGGGTGTCCAGCATGGGTGGTGCAAAGGGGTCCAGAAGGGTGGTGAGCTGTAGTCTAGCGGGGTCCAGTAGGGGGGAAACTATCCAGGGGGGTCCAGTAGTGTGGGTTCCTTCTGTCTAGGGATTTCAGATGGGGGGATACTGTCCAGGGGGCACAAATAGGGGTGGGTGTTCTTTCCAGGGGGTCTAGCTGGTGGGGGGGGGGGGTGTTGTTTAGCGGGTCCTGAAGGCGGGGTCATGGGGGATTCGATCCAAGTGAGTCCAACAAGGGGGTGGGGGCAGCTTTCCAAGGGGGTCCAGCAGGGGGGAAAGGGGTGAGCAAGGGGGGTGCAAGGGGTTGTGAGCTATGGGTGAAAGGTATGTGGAGGGCAGCAGGTTTTTTTATGAAATGGTAAGGGTTTTAGCCCAATTTTGAAAATGTGGTTTGTATTTTCGTGGCTATTGAGACAAACCTATTGCCACAGTTTGAAACCATGTCTTTGGGAATATAGCCATGGTTTGAAACCATGGCTATAAGTTTTTTCCTATAGCCACGGTAATATCAATCGTGATTTTTGGACCTATAGGCACGATTCCAAACTGTGGCTATAGCCTAATTTTCTAGTTGTGTTTCATTCACCAACATCATCCCAACAAGTTGGTGTAAAACATCTCTTTCTATATAACACTTCAATCGTTCCATTTGAATACTTGAATATAAGCTATTGTTGTTGGAAAATTCTACAAGATGTAAATTCTGATCCCACATACCTTGAAAGTCATATGAACAAGACCCCAACATGTCTCTCAGTGATTGAATAGTCTGTTCTGATTGTCCATCCGTCGGTGGGTGGGGGGCCGTTCCCAAACAAGGATCAATATCCTGGGCCTTATAAAGACTTTTCCAGAATTCTGATGTAAAATAGGGATCACGATTTCAAACAACAGATAAAGTGACACCACGAAGTCTTAAAACATCATTAATATATAATATTTCTAATTGATCATGTGGTAAATCATATCTTTTAGCAATAAAATGTGTTGATTTTGTATGATGGTCTACAATGACTCGTGTCTCACCATTCTTTCTTGGAGTCTTTGGTTGTCCCATGACAACGTCCATTGTAATATCATCCCATTTCAAAATTTGAATATGAATGGTTTACATGACTCTACTAGGATGTTGTCTTTTTTCCTTCACCTATTGACACACCAGACATCTCGCCACATAATCACTAATCTCTATCATCAGGTTTTCCCACCAAAAATGTTATTTTAGATCTCTATACATATTTGTTCTACCTATTTTTATAGAGAAATTAGAGATATGAGCATGATGAAACAATTCCTTCTTTAGCATAGGAATATCAGGAACACAAAGCCTCTTTCCGAATTTAAAAACACCACATGAATATAAAAAGTCAATAAAATTTCCATCATTTACATCTTTAATTTTCCTTGGAATCTTTTCATCATCAACATGAGAACATTTTATCCTTTCTATTAAATAAGGTATGTAAACTTCTTGAAAATTTACTGATGTTTTACCATTGTTAATAATTCTCATATAAATATTTACTAGATCCATGTACAAAGGTTCCCTTTCAACTCTCATCTTGTTTAGAATTTTGTGGTCCTTCATAATCAAAGAGTCTACCACCTTGTTTGTAATCACTGGGTTGTTGTGTATTGTGAAATCATAATCCTTTATTATCTCAATCCATCTCCTTTGTATAATATTTATTTCATTCTGTGATATAATATATTTCAAGATCTTATGATCTGTATATATCTCACATTTTTTTCCATAGACTTAATGTCTCCATGTGGTTAGAGCAATTATTACCCCAGCTAACTCAAGATCATGAGTTGGATAGTTTAGTTTATAATTTTTTTCTACATTGATGTATAGTCATTCACTCTATCATTCTACAAAAGTACACAACCATGTCCTTTCAATGATGCATCAGTATGGATAACAATCCCGTCTTTCCCAAGTGGTAGGGTTAGGATTGGGTAATTCACTAATCTCCTCTTCAATACATCAAAAAATTATTAACATTAATTTTTTCATTCTAACATAACCCCTTTTCATGTGGGCATGGTAATTTGGTTGGCTAAACGGGTAAATATCTGAACAAAACACTGACAATAACATTCTAAAATAATAAAAATATGTACCTCAGTTATGTTCCTTGGAAATTTACATTCATTCACATCCATTATTATCATAGGATCTACAGATATTATATCCTTAGAGACAGTGTTTCTATAAAAGGAAATATATTTTATCCAAAAATAAAACTTGCTAAACGTCCCATATAACTCATTTATTATCAAACACTTCAAAATAGTGCGCAAGTGCTTTTTAATTTCTTCATAACTCTTTGAGTATTCTAGGATATCATTAATAAACACCACCACAATATCATCAAGATACCCCATGAAAACTCTATTCATTATATCCATGAATAAATATGGTGCACTAGTTATACCAAAAGGAATTACTATAAATTCATATTTGCATGTAATTGTTTTAGAATGATGTTTTTGGGACTGACAACCATCCTCAAAAGCAACTGATGATATCTAGATCGAATATCAATCTTTGAAAAATATTTTTCTCCATTAAGTTGATCAAATAAATCATCAATGAAGGTTAGATGATACATGGTTTGTAGTGTTATGGCATTGATCTCCTTGTATTTAATACATAACCTCATAGAAACATCATTATTCATAATGAAAAGAACATGGGATCCCAAGGGGGAAATTATAGGGCTAATAAACACTTTATCACTCAATTCCTCTAGTTGTGTCTTTATTCCAACTAACTCCATAGTGTCCATTATCCATGGGGTATTTGAAATGGGCCTTGAACCAGAAATTAAGTCAATGTAAAAAGAAATTTTCTACTCTGGAGGATGTCTAGGTAAATACTTTACAATGATGTCAATATATTCTTGTACAACAAGTACATATTCTATTTAAACATTCTTTTCATCACCCATATTTATTGCACTTCCATCGTCCACAATGATTGAATTCATTATTGCTACTAGTGGTGGATCTAAATGAGAATCATATGGAATGGTTTCTTCCCAAAAGTTAATGTATTATACACCATTATCAAAAATTATAACTTCATTATTCTTGCAATAGATCTTCACATCATAATTTGACATCCAATTCGTACCATGAATTATATCAAACAAAGTCATTGGTATGATGAAAATTTCAGATAACAATGCACACTTATGAGTCCTCAGGGGGACCATTTGACACAACATTATTGTAATGATACATCTACAAGTAGTTTTTACTGATAACTCCAATATTAAATCTAATATAATATATCTAATTTTCATTGCAAGCTCAGAGGATATAAATTAATGCAATGATTAAAAATAAAATAATGCATTGTCTAAGTTTGATGAATCAATTAAATTACATAACAATACTTTATTAAGAACTCCAATATCAATAGTTGTGATTGCATGTTCTTTTGACATCTCCCTTGGCCTTTTATATGCCATGATTCCTTGTTTCTTTGGAAAATCATTAGCATAGTGTCCAATCTCCCGGCAATTATAGAATTGAAAAATATTCGGTTTTTTCTTCCCCTTATAATCAGCAGTATGATGTCATTTTGGTACACATTGTTATCATAATACGTTTCCAATTAAGTAGGAACGATGGTGTTTCATTCCCCAAATATTACATGGTGGAAATTAAACTCTTCCATTCATTATTTTTTCCTTTTTTCATTTTCTTGAGTTTTCATCTGCTCCCTTCTTCTCTCGCTTTCCCTTATTGTCATAAGACTTAGAGATTTCATTTTCCATCTTGATTGAATGTGAATCTATATCTTCCTATGTTAAAAAAATTGGGAGACCAGTTCCCATAGGACGAATGGTTTTAGGCCATCAAAGAATCGATCAGTTTTTCTCATTGGAATTAGAATGTTTTCCACAACATGTCTTCTTAATATTGTGAAGTTAGATTCAATCTTTTCAACATTCTCATCATCCATTTGCCTCATGTTCAAAAATTGCCTTTCCATATCATCTCGTTGTTCATGAGAAATTAATTTCTCTAGAAATATTTCATTAAAATCTCTCCATTCCATCTCTTCTATTTCTTCCACCTACATTATGTTTTTGATTAATGAACACTACTTATCTACATATCCTGATAGATAATAAACATCCATTACGACCTTCTCTCTTTAATTACATTACAAAGACGAAAATGTATTCTTTAGGGATTTATCCAATACTATGCTATAAATGGGTTTTTAGTCCCTTTGAATGATGGAGGCTCTTGTCGCATAAAGACAACTGTAATAACTCCTCGACGTGGGGTATCCAGATGCTCCATACGGGTAAAGTTATTATTAATAACCTGAGTAAGTGGTCCGATTATAGTTTTTATTTTCTCAACACTAGTAACAACACCAGAGCCAACACCATAATACTGCATTTGAGGGAATTCCCTAAAGGGGACACGCATGTTCGTGCGATTTACATTCCTTCCACTAGGTACCATTTCTAAATAATGGAATACACTATATTATGGTATGAATCATTATATTAAATGTCAACTTATAAAAATTCTTAGCATAAATCAAAATTCTATGGATAGCTAGTCTTTTAATCATAAAAATAGTATCATCGAGGGAAATTTTACATTTAAATCATTAATAATGAATTTTAATGAAAATGTGAATTATCCTAAGCATATACCCTAGGATTGTTTTAACAAAGAGTGAAACAAGTCGTGTTTTCGTGTACTAGGATAACCCAGGTCAAGCCCGAAACTCCATGTCAGAGCTTTCATGTCTAGATACATCTTTTCTATAGCCGCCTCTACCTGATCGTATCGAGATTGGGATGTATATCTTGAAATATCCACATAATATATTCCTTACAAAAAATAACAGGAAGTTCTTTATTTATCCTAAAATATTATCTTAGATACTCTTCCTTAATCTACGTTTTCTGAATATAGTTTCATATTTTTCTAATAAACTTCATTTGATACCAACTATAAGGACCTGACCCCAATTTCCTAGAGTCAGTATCGTATTTTATTACATTGGAATATAAAGAAAAAATATGCTTCCCAAAGGAAGATGTAGTTGAGTAGCTTTTGGAAACACGATAGATAAATAAGTTCAACCTTACAAGATAAAGGTAAATACAATAGTAATTTATTCCATTAGAAAATTTCCATGCCTCCATGATTATGTATGCACGTCATTCATAAATTACGTCTTAATATACTAATAAATTGAAACATAAGAATGGGTTGATCGCAAACACTCATAAATGGTAAGAAAAAAATTGGAAGATAGCATAAACATAAGACATGGTAAATAATTTATAACACATTCCTTTAAAAATAAACATTATCATAATATGGCTACAATATGAGCTGAATAAATAATTCCTTAAAAACAAAATCATGGGTATTATACTAGTCAAATAGCCACAAGAATTTTCAATTACTAGCCTCGTAATGAGGTAATTGCATACGACAGACATTCAGAAACCTTTTGTCAAGGCTTCGTTCAATATGTATAAAAATGATTCAAGCCTCTTACAAAATCCATATATCACATTGGGAAAGGCTTCGACAAAATCAATGTCTATTTGTCTAATGAGACCTAACGATACATAGATGGAATATAGCGGGACCCACCTGTCACATAATAATTTCAATGAATTTCTCATATGAGTGGGGGTAAACATAAACAACATATACATTCATATTGAAACTATCATATGAACTGTAACTAACGTTGCTCAATCATTAATCAGAAAACACTAACCATTCATAGTAAAATGGTGACTGGTTTTAGGATAGATCATCCATAATAAACATAGTAAAAAATCATGCAGTAAAATATGGTAGATAACAAAAAATTAGTAAAAAAAATAATACATAAAAAGAAACAAGAGTGTTGAATTAGATGAAAATACTCTTATGAATCCATTAAGCAATTATTGAAAGAAGTACTCTTTTATATTCAAAAGAAATATTCTTTTGGAAAAATATTTGAATTAAACCAGAAGTGATATTAGATAGTATTTTCATAATAAGATTTGTTATATTATAATGATAATTGTTTCCAAAAAAGATAATATATTTCCCTTGAAAATAAGTATGTATTTTAGAAATTCCCTATAATCTAGCTTGTATTTTCAGAACAATTTAGAATGTTAATTTTGAAACGTGTAACTATCCATAAAATAAAAAAGTTTTCTGGTTGGTGAACTCATATTGAACACTAATACCGATTTTATGAGGATTACATATTAATATATTATAATTTCATTTAGGTAATTAGATAATGAAAGTAAACTGAATGAAAGGGGAGGTTCAGGTAGAAAAAACCATTACATTTAGTCCAACTGTCTTCCCCTCCTGAACATAAGGTCGTAGTATTTGAAATTATACAGAGTAAAAACATAATTCATATCCTATTAGAAAATTATTTTTTTTATAATAATTATTTTCTCTTCATTTAGGTCCTTATCAATAGGTTATTATTTTGAATTTCAGCATTCTGGTGTGTTTGTTTTCTTTATTTTCATAATCGATTAACATTTTTTTAAACAATAGAAATCATTAAAATTGTTTGAAATCTCTTTAATTGAAATTAAATATTATTAATGAACATCCATAATTGTTAATGTTCATTTATATCATTTGGTTACATGGAACAAGGATGAATCATTAGATGATAACCACTTTGATTATTTAGCTGTATTTGGACTATTATGAAATAGTTTTTACATATAAATTTTTAATATTTACTTATTATCATTAAAGATTATTAATTAGGTCATAGAATATATATTATAGTCTGGTTCAACAATAAAAATGGGTTTCGTGACTAGTAATGAATGATATATTTAATAACTAAACATCGTTATCTACGAAGGTTATAAATTAGAACCTCATGGACTTCGATTTTCTTTAAAAAATAAATGAGAGAGAGAGAGTTGGATATTCATGATGGTTCATCAATTCACATGATATAATTCAATTATGTAGATTATAAAGGATCTATTATGGTCATTTGGACAGAGGAGTTTAGGAGAGGATATTAAAATAAGATAAATTGAAATGAAACTAAATGAAAAAGAAGGGTGTTTTACCTCTTAAAATAACCTCCTTGAGAACCTCCATAAGGGAATGGATTTTGGACTTTTGGAAAGACCTCTAGCTTCCTAGACATGGGGAGTGTCTACGGGTTGTTATTTGGGTAGAACCATTACGATATTCAAGTCTTAGGGGAGTTAAGGATAGAGTAAGTGATGAGGGTTTTTATAGTGGGGACAGGAGGGTTTCCATAATGTTTTAATCATATGTTTATTAATATCCCTCAAGACAATAAATAGTGATGATTACACGACCATGAAATGTAATTAATTCATGTGAGTTTTAACCATGTGGGATTACATAACATTTTATGTAATAAATAGTGTATTTAACTGCTCATTTTTATATATGGTATTTTACAGTATGTCAGTATTCATAAAAAATTTGAGTATTTTTAAAAATACCAATCATTCTTGCTAAATATTTTTCAATGTGTATAATCCAAAAGATGATGTTAATTTTTCAAAACAAATCTAAATATAATTAATTTAATATTCAATTACTGTCAGAATTTATTCTAAAACCCACAGTTTTAAATCATTTATTTATTTATTCGAAAGAATATGTATATCATAATTCCACTTGGATGTTATTTATATACAATAATAAGTAAGGTAGATATTAATTAGTGTATATCAATATTTAATAGGGTATTTTACTATTCATAATGGTATGTTACTATTCAAGAAAAATTATGTTTTTCTTATCGAACTCCAAATAGCTTACGGATCTCAACCCTGTAAGTCAGATTATCAAAACTCACATAATTGAAGTGATAAACATTTGTTTAAGGGACACAAAACACTTATTAGTTCATTATTTTTTGATTTCATGTGATTAAGACATATTTATAAGAGTGTAATTTCCATTTAAAAATATTGGGTTGTTACATAGGAAACTGACTCCCCCAGATTACTTCCATTAAAACCCCATAGAAATATACCTTTGGTTATGCCTTACATAGTTTATTGATATGAAGTTAACATCAGTATATTTTGAATTTATGACTACATCATTAGTCATAATGAGACTCTACGGGAACCATAATCCTATGTGCATACACTTGAAATAACTATTCACTTAAACTATATTTTAAACATGACTATTCATGAAGCTCCCATCTTTTGTGAAACAACCCTCTTATTTTAAAGATACTACTGCATTCATGGACCAAATACATTTCATGATGCTCCCAATCAATGTTGTGCTCCTATCCTTTTATAAATATACAAACAACCAAGAGGCTACCAGTCTTAACCAATCCCACTTCTATCAAATTCCTTGAGGTCAATTAGTTATAAACTATAGTATTTGCAATGTAATAGTTTGAAAAAACGTTCCATATTTGAAAAATTATTTTCTTTATAAATTATATTTCTAAAATCTGATCTTTTTACACTTTTGAAAAATTCACTCATTGTGTTATGTTAATGAGCATACTCTTATTTATAGACGTTATCATTCATGATATTTTACCTCTCACCATGGAATTCTTGTGAATCTCTTCATTCATGTTCAGGAATCATTATTTCATCATGAAGGGTTAGGGAAATTATTAATATGAGATGACTCTTATATTCAAATATATTACATTTATTCCATCGTGACACATCCATTTTCATAGTGTTTTTTTTTCAAGAACCATTAAACCATCACAACCAATGATTCGCTTGAGAAGAACCAACCTTCACCATATATTTGATCCTTTTATATTAAAAATACATATTTTATTTTTCATACCACTTCCCCTAGATTTTGAGCACCAAAATTTTGGAAAACGCTAGGAAATGATTCCACTATCAAAATGGAAACCTTATGCACCATATGTTCTATTTCAGGGAAAACTCTATGATAATAGTAGTGTGGTTTAACAAAAACACCACATATAATCTATTTATAGTAGTGAAAAACCATTGTCCCAAAAAAATAGACAACCAATATGTTGTGGGAATGATTATGAATATGGGAGAGACAAAATATATTCTTTTTTTAATACCTGTGTTGGAAACTATTCATTCTTAATAGTGACTATAAATTTCCAAAAAAAAATATGTTTCCAATTTTTCATGAGAATAAAATATTCAGTTACAACTAAACATAAATGTTCAAAATAAATTTCTATATTCTAATAAAAAAATATATACATTAATATTTCTTCATGTCAAACTACATGTGAAATATAGAAAATATTGATGTTACTTATTTTCAAATGACAAAACTTTTTCAAACATATTGAGTTATGTAAGGAGTAGATTATTAATCCATTAATATTATTCATGGGTAAAAAATTCAAAAAATGAATTAGAAATTCATAAAAAATAATTTGTTACAATCCCATTGATAAGAATATATAACTTATGATAATCTTTTTTGAAAACATTGCTGACATTTTACCTAAAGAATGACAATAAAAAGTTAAAATTGATGATATGAAACATATTTCTACTTTAATTATAGATGAATTAATCAATACCATTTTAAAATTATATTGGAAACATATATAAAAAATACGAAAAAGAAGAATGGTTTTGCATTTACAACTATATAAACTAAAATATTTAGGAATTATAGAACGTGAACATCTAAAAATGTTTCAATAAAATTTTATAAATAAAGTTATTGTTAATTTATTTATAGGGAATATTATAACCTAAAATCAATAATTTTAAAAAATAATTAATTTTAGAATAAATTATTTGAATCAAATAATATAGAAGAGTGATAATTATCAACTAATTCTCTATGAATATAGAATAAAGGGACATATCTGACACAAGTTTCCTAAATTATAAAACAAATAAAATATTATAGAAATTAATATAAGAGGTAAATAAATAATAATATAAAATAGATTTATTTTGGATCACAAGTAGGATTTATTCAAATATTCAGAGTTTATCTTGAGACAGTGATGATAACATCAAAACAAATGCATTATATTCTAATTTTTAAAAAATATTAAAATTTTCATGAGAATATTATATATTGAATCCATTAATCTTATATCTCAAGATTCAAAGTGTTTTTTGGATTTCGATAATGATGATGATGATGAGAATTCATCTACTATAGATGATACATAATGGACTCTTAAAACTCTCTAAGAAATGAGAGAATATATTACTGAATGTTAAGATATGAACTTGAAGCTATATATGAAATTTAATGAACATGAAAGAGAAATTTAGGAAACAAAATATAAACTTATTAATGGTGACTATATTTAAATGGAAATAACAAATTAGTATGGAAAGACTATTGTAAAATTATAACATTCAAAATAAAATTCCCAACATTGTGCTAATCTAAATGGGAGATATATATTTTTCGAAGAACCTATGATATTTAATAAAAAGACGAAATAAATTTATAAATGTGTGCATTTTTCCAATGATATGAATGAGACTATGATACTAAATTATGAGATCTAATGTTTCAAAACTTTGATAAATTAGTTCAAAATTTGTTGAAAATAGAATTAAAATGTGTTGTGATGGTTAGTACCCAATAAAAATATATTTTTTTATGATATAAAACAAATATAGCAACTGACTACAGAAAATGATATTATGATCCAAATTGAGAAAAATGTAGTACAATGTTTAAAAGAAGGATAGATAAGGAAAAAATTATTAACAAAAAATAAATAAATATTTGGGACAACACAATGTTTTTATATCATTATAAGTTGATGTACTTGAATATAATAAAACTAGTCAAATATGAAATCTAAAGATCCTATTTTAGAATTATACTATAACCCAGGAGGTCTATCTTTAGAAATTTTAATTTAGAGGTATTAACATTCTCTGTATGAGGAGATAAATAACTATCAATAGTTTCTCTCGTATTTTTTAATTATATTTTTGAAAATTAACTTTTATAGTATTTCATATTTTCATTTTTATAAAATCCTTACTTTATGTATTTTTAGTGTATATCATTTATTATTTTTTATATAGGATAAGTACCTGTTATTTTTTATAGATAATTACGAAACGATATTCATTTATTCAAAGAAAATAAAATTAAAATAAAAACATTTAAGGAAACGTATATGATAGAAAATGATCAATTAATCTAATAATGACATACAACATCCTACTTGTTGTGATAATTTTTTAGTTAATCTTATTTTTTAATAACAATGGTATATTTAAATTTTTTTAAAAATTATAATTATTTATCTTTTAACGGATTAAAAAATTATTTTTAAATTTCAATTTTCTATTTTTATTTCAATTTTAATGTACTTCTAATTTACCTGAATTTTACGATTTTTTTCAAAATCATAATGTTTTTAAAATTTTTAATTAAATTAAATTAGTCAAAAATAAAATAACACATCATTTTATTTGGTGGGATCATATCAGATCCATTTGATTAATTTTATCGAGGGTGACTTTTCACCAACAAATATTTTCATTATTAATTGGTGGATCAAATGTTTTTTTATTAAAATCCATTTCTATTAATATGTAAGATCTTGTAATTCAATATATTATAATGTTCATCTTCCAATATAATAATGAAATCATCCTTATAACTCATCATCAAGGAAATAAAATGAGATAGGTTTATCGATATTGATTTTATTAAAATTTATGAGATTATGTTGAAGGTTATAATAACAATTCTTTAATGGAGAAAACTAGTTTCATGAAATTATGAAATAAAACTCCACCATCATTTTCTATTATAAGTGTTTATATGGATTCATTATGTTTTCTAGTGAATAAGGGGTGAATAATTTATTTATTCTCTCTTTGTTATACGTTTAATTTAAATGATGAAATTTTTATAGAACTTCTAGAATTATAGTTTGAGGGAGAATATCTATTTTTATACAAAAATTTACCAAAATCTCATGGACTGTATTTAAAATATAGAGTTGAGTATATTCTGTATTTCTTTAATGATAATGTGTATAAGACAATGTATGTTTTATCAAAATTAAGAATAGATTTTTATTTTATCTTATCATTTATTCGAAAAGGGAACAAAGGCAATGACACCATAAAAATTCAAAATGTATACAGACTATATTTCTTAATTCATTTTTAAAAATTAAATCTTGTAAATTTTCGGTGGTATTATGTTGTTGAAATTAAGAATGGGTAATTTATTATTATGAAATTTATATATGGATGGATTTTGAACAATATTTTTATAAGGATCATAAAAATACAAAATATTGACTATGAATCCAAACCTGAATGAAAAAAAAGGAAATTACTATCAACGTGAAAAAAATTTCAAATATGATATAGATATATTATTTTAAAGAAAAACTGTTTGTTTAATGAATTTTATCAATTACATCAAATGATGTTCAATAATTAGTTTATGTAGAATATATACATTAGAAATTTCATTTTTCAATGAACCTAAAATCCTATGAAGAATCCATTTCGAAAAAAGACTCTATATAAAATGTAATAAAAAATAGTTGACGATGTTAAATCAGTTAAAGAATTCATAGTTTTCGAAATAGAAAAAGGAAAATTATCTAAACCATAAGTTCGGTAAATGGAAGACTCTTTGAAAAAATATCCCATCATTTGATAAGATCATTAAATTAGTCGATAACTATATTGGTTTTCTAAGAGAGTTTATGAATAATATGTGAAGAATAAGTATGGAAGAGCTATGGGAAAACATTATTTTGGTTTAGATAATTCTTAAGTGATGCCTTGAAAGAAGATATTGATCAAAACCTTATGGAAGTGAAGAATAAAAAGAAGAAGTATGTTTTAAAGTAGAAGCAATCTCAAATTTCTAACGATATACTTAATAAAATTATAATTAAGGAATATGTTGATGAATAATAAATCAATATAAATATATATTTGGATGAAAAAAAGATGATTCATATGGAGTATTATAAAAATATTTATCTTTGACATAACCCCATTAAATTACAGGTAGGACAGTGTAGAATCCATCATATATTCAAACTTTATATTAACATTAATATAATATTTAGTTAGCTAAAATTAATCCTCATATATTTTATCTTCAACACCAATATTCTAAAATTTTATATTTTTCAATAGAATCATTATCAAAAGTTGTTTTTATTGAAAATCATGTTTATAAAGATTTATAGTTGAATATTTTTCACCTCAAAAATATATATTTTGTAGGTAACACCCATATTTTTATGTATATTTCCCATTAATTATGTATTTTAATGTTATATAATACTTTATTTATATTTGGATCCTTTTTTGATCTTTCTATAGTATTTTGAAAGTATTTTTAAGGGGTCACAGATTTATAATGATTCCGTTATGCCATGAAAATTCTATAGGATATCTAGAAATATGGTTTAGGAGTCACTTAAAGGTGCATAGCTCGAACATGGTAATTGAAAATTATTCAAGATGTTATTCGAGTCAATGAGAATGCACAATGTTATCACACAATTTGGTCAAACCCTATTGGTTGTAGATGAAATCATGTTAATAGAGATAGTTGTGAAAAACATGGTTATAGAATAGTTTTTCAAACCATGAAACACAATTAGGTGAAGTTATAGTTTTGATACAGTAGAACGCACATAATTAACACATGGTTTCCCAAACAATGTTGCCTACCCATGAGATTTGTATTAAGTAATCCAATAATTACAGTTTAACTTTTTTTTCACCATGATCCACAAATTTATCACCTATATTTTAGATTATTAAAATTTTATTATCTCATAAGAATCCTTGAAAATTACCTTGGATTTTAAAGACAATTTTAAAAAATAATTGTGTGTTCAAACTCCCGATTCAATTGTAATTACTCATTCTAGTTTTTTACTCTTGATATTCTCATCCTCTCTCTAACAGAATCATTGATCTAATATACTATAGTAATATATATAATATGATCTGTATTTTTATGTGATATTTTTGGGGTATAATGAATTTATTATGTTTCAATGAAGGATCTCTAGGTTTTGTGTACATTTAATTATTTTATTAACCATTGTGAGGTATGTAGAATGTATCCCAAATTACTTATCCTAGAACATAAATGATCAATCATCAAATAATTATCTATTAATTTTTCAAAAAAACATTGTTTTTAGAACTTAAATTAATGTTTCATAAAAAAATTAAATGATGTTTTGAAGAATTAATTGATGTAAAATGTTATTCAAAAGAAATGGGTGTTTTGAGAAATATGCATGTGTGGAAATCATGAAAACATAAAATTGTAATGTGTATCTTATTGCTTTGGACCTATGGTCGGTACCAATGTGTAACAAGTTATTTTACATTAGGTGATGGCTTGGATATTTTATAGGTCACAACTCATTATTTTTAGGACATTCATTAGGAAATCATGGTTATTCGAATTAGGGAATGGCGATTCCCAGTGGTTTTAGTTTTGGGAAAAATTTATATATCATAAATATGGAATTATTTCAAGATAAAACATTTTATTTTTTGATACAAAAATTAATGTAATATAAATTATTCTTTTTCATAGTTGTGTGTGTTGGTATGTCATTTTAGATTTACTAAGATTTATTCTCACCCAATTCTTGGGAACATTAGTGTTTTTATAGATGTAGTGTTTGTAGATGTTGTGTAGCAAGATAAAGGTAAATATAAATATTTGTACTTATATAATGATTCATCATGATGAAATCATTTTGGGATATGGAGTTAGAGAATGGATATTGTTTGTTGTGATACTTGGGTTGATGAAACATCAGTTTCATTGAGTGTTATTTTCCTTTATTGAGTGAAGGATATACCATTTTTATAAAACATGCTACTCTGACAATTACTTTGGTTCGAGTATTATTTTTTATATAGGATAAGTACCTATTATTTTTTTATAGATAATTACGAAATGATTTTCATTTATTCAAAGAAAATAAAATTAAAATAAAAACATTTAAGGAAACGTATATGATAGAAAATTATCAATTAATGTAATAATGACATACAACATCCTACTTGTTGTGATAATTTTTTAGTTAATATTATTTTTTACGAAAAATGGTATATTTCCAATTTTTTAAAAATTATAATTATTTACCTTTTAACGGATTAAAAAATTATTTTTAAATTTCTATTTTCTATTTTTATTTCAATTTAAATGTACTTCTAATTTACCTGAATTTTACGATTTTTTTCAAAATCATAATGTTTTTAAATTTTTTAATTAAATTAAATTAGTCATAAATAAAATAACACATCATTTTATTTGGTGGGATCATATCAGATCCATTTGATTAATTTTATCGAGGGTGACTTTTCACCAACAGATATTTTCATTATTAATTGGTGGATCAAATGTTTTTTTATTAAAATCCATTTCTATTAATATGTAAGATCTTGTAATTCAATATATTATAATGTTCATCTTCCAATATAATAATGAAATCATCCTTATAAATCATCAGCAAGGAAATAAAATGAGATAGGTTTATCGATATTGATTTTATTAAAATTTATGAGATTATG
The DNA here is from genome assembly GCA_963277665.1 of Viscum album. Lineage (NCBI taxonomy): Eukaryota > Viridiplantae > Streptophyta > Magnoliopsida > Santalales > Viscaceae > Viscum > Viscum album. Next base: position 1,579,669,315 of record OY728125.1, read on the forward strand.
TTGAAGGTTATAATAACAATTCTTTAATGGAGAAAACTAGTTTCATGAAATTATGAAATAAAACTCCACCATCATTTTCTATTATAAGTGTTTATATGGATTCATTATGTTTTATAGTGAATAAGGGGTGAATAATTTATTTATTCTCTCTTTTTTATAAGTTTAATTTAAGTGTTGAAATTTTTATAGAACTTCTAGAATTATAGTTTGAGGGAGAATATCTATTTTTATACAAAAATTTACCAAAATCTCATGGAATGTATTTAAAATATAGAGTTGAGTATATTCTGTATTTCTTTAATGATAATGTGTATAAGACAATGTTTGTTTTATCAAAATTAAGAATAGATTTTTATTTTATCTTATCATTTATTCGAAAAGGGAACAAAGGAAATGACACCATAAAAATTCAAAATGTATACAGACTATATTTCTTAATTCATTTTTAAAAATTAAATCTTGTAATTTTTGGGTGGTATTATGTTGTTGAAATTAAGAATGGGTAATTTATTATTATGAAATTTATATATGGATGGATTTTGAACAAGATTTTTATAAGGATCGTAAAAATATAAAATGTTGACTATGAATCCCAACCTGAATGAAAAAAAAGGAAATTACTATCAACATGAAAAAAATTTCAAATATGATATAGATGTATTATTTTAAAGAAAAACTGTTTGTTTAATGTATTTTATCAATTACATCAAATGATGTTCAATAATTAGTTTATGTAGAATATATACATTAGAAATTTCATTTTTCAATGAACCTAAAATCCTATGAAGCATCCATTTCGAAAAAAGACTCTATATAAAATGTAATAAAAAATAGTTGACGATGTTAAATCAGTTAAAGAATTCATAGTTTTCGAAATAGAAAATGTAAAATTATCTAAACCATAAGTTCATTAAATGGATGACACTTTGAAAAAATATCCCATCATTTGATAAGATCATTAAATTAGTCGATAACTATATTGGTTTTCTAAGAGAATTTATGAACAATATGTAAAGAATAAGTATGGAAGAGCTATGGGAAAACATTATTTTGGTTTATATAATTATTAAGTGATGCCTTGAAAGAAGATATTGATCAAAACCTTATGGAAGTGAAGAATAAAAAGAAGATGTATGTTTTAAAGTAGAAGCAATCTCAAATTTCTAACGATATACTTAATAAAATTATAATTAAGGAATATGTTGATGAATAATAAATCAATATAAATATATATTTGGATGAAAAAAAGATGATTCATATGGAGTATTATAAAAATATTTATCTTTGACATAACCCCATTAAATTACAGGTAGGACAGTGTAGAATCCATCATATATTCAAACATTATATTAACATTAATATAATATTTAGTTAGCTAAAATTAATCCTCATATATTTTATCTTCAACACCAATATTCTAAAATTTTATATTTTTCAATAGAATCATTATCAAAAGTTGTTTTTATTGAAAATCATGTTTATAAAGATTTATAGTTGAATATTTTTCACCTCAAAAATATATATTTTGTAGGTAACACCCATATTTTTATGTATATTTCCCATTAATTATGTATTTTAATGTTATATAATACTTTATTTATATTTGGATATTTTTTTGATCTTTCAATAGTATTTTGAAAGTATTTTTAAGGGGTCACATATTTATAATTGTTCCGTTATGCCATGAAAATTCTATAGGATATCTAGAAATATGGTTTAGGAGTCACTTAAAGGTGCATAGCTCGAACATGTTAAGGGAAAATTATTCAAGATGTTCTTCGAGTCAATGAGAATGCACAATGTTATCACACAATTTGGTCAAACCCTGTTGGTTGTAGATGAAATCATGTTAATAGAGATAGTTGTGAAAACCATGGTTATAGAACAGTTTTTCAAACCATGAAACACAATTAGGTGAAGTTATAGTTTTGATATAGTATAACGCACATAATTAACACATGGTTTCCCAAACAATGTTTCCTACCCATGAGATTTCTATTAAGTAATCCAATAATTACAGTTTAACTTTTTTTTCACCATGATCCACAAATTTATCACCTATATTTTAGATTCTTAAAATTTTATTATCTCCTAAGAATCCTTGAAAATTACCTTGGATTTTAAAGACAATTTTAAAAAATAATGGTGTGTTCAAACTCCCGATTCAATGGTAATTACTCATTCAAGTTTTTTTACTCTTGATATTGTCATCCTCTCTCTAACAGAATCATTGATCTAATATACTATAGTAATATATATAATATGATCTGTATTTTTATGTGATATTTTTGGGGTATAATGAATTTAATATGTTTCAATGAAGGATCTCTAGGTTTTGTGTAAACATAATTATTTTATTAACCATTGTGAGGTATATAGAATCTATCCAAAATTACTTATCCTAGAACATAAAGGATCTATCATCAAATCATTATCTATTAATTTTTCAAAAAATCATTGTTTTTAGAACATAAATTAATGTTTCATAAAAAAATTAAATGAGGTTTTGAAGAATTAATTGATGTAAAATGTTATTCAAAAGAAATGGGTATTTTTGAGAAATATGCATGTGTGGAAATCATGAAAACATAAAATTGTAATGTGTATCTTATTGCTTTGGACCTGTGGTCGTTACCAATGTGTAACAAGTTATTTTACATCAGGTGATGTCTTGGATATTTTATAGGTCACAACCCATGATTGTTAGGACATTCATTGGGAAATCTTGGTTATTCTAATTAGGGAATGGCGATTCCCAGTGGTTTTAGTTTTGGGAAAACTTTATATATCATAAATATGGAATTATTCCAAGATGAAACATTTTATTTTTTGATACAAAAATTAATGTAATATAAATTATTATTTTTCATAGTTGTGTGTGTTGGTATGTCATTTTAGATTTATTAAGATTTATTCTCACCCAATTCTTGGGAACATTGGTGTTTTTATAGATGTAGTGTTTGTAGATGTTGTGTAGCAAGATAAAGGTAAATATAATGATTTCTACTTATATAATGATTCATCATGATGAAATTATTTTGGGATATGGAGTTAGAGAATGGATATTGTTTGTTGTGATACTTGGGTTGATGAAACATCGGTTTTATTGAGTGTTATTTTCCTTCATTGAGTGAAGGATCTACCATTTTTATAAAACATGCTACTCTGACAATTACATTGGTTCGAGTATTATTTTAATACATTACATACATCATATAATATTTTTTACATTATTATAATTTCAATTTTTTATTCTTATCTTAAAAAAGGTCTCCCCTATGATCTATTATTAGCTTAGAAATTTCTTCCTATATTTGGTGTCTTAGGGAATTCAATTATGGTCATAGAACAACCATTCTATAAAATCCCAATGGGATGGGTTGGATGTTAAAATTGTATCTGATCTGGTTATTCCTTCATCTTTGGATGGTATAAATGAGATAATGAATGAGATGAATTTTTATTTCTTTAAAAAAATGACATATCTAACCTCTTTATGCATAAAATTATGTTACCAGAGTGTTATGGGATTAATAGTTGTTATAAGACACATAATGTTGTGTATTCATCTAATTTTCATGGGTTTTACCGATGAGTATAAAATACCATACAATATATAATTTTATTATTGAAATACATTTGTTTCAAGTGTGTAGTGACTAATCGGTAATTTTTTAATTCTTTAGAAATGATTGTTCCAGTTCAATGATTGCAGAACCAATAGGAAGAAGCAATTGAGAAAGAGATTAAACCTAAATCAATAGCATATCTAGAGCATTGTCTTTGTTTTTTAAACAATAGAGATATTAAATATAATTCCATATCCATGACTTGAAAAATGAATCATGGATTTTCAAAAATAGAATAAACTCATTTCTGAGGTGATTATGACCAAAACATAGAGATGTATGGATAGGGATGAAAAATTGAATTTTCAATATTATAATAACCCTAGTAGAAATAAAAGTGAAACTAGTTTTTTTATACTAGAGGGTCATTATAGGAAATTGTGATATATTATTTTCTAAACAAATAATCACTATGACCTAATATTTCAAATCTATAAGGATTAATTTAACAAATAATTCATTCACACACCTTCAAGATCCCAAGGATATAAAATTAATTTAATTTGAAATAAGAAAATATCTCTACGTGATGTCTGAAAAATAATTCATCATGTTAGTGTATTTTTATTCTAATGTTTCTGCTATAGAGAAATGAAGGTGAGGATCTTTTAGGTAAGACTGTGATGTGACTTACCCTCCTAATTAATTATTTTCTATATTTATAACTATACAAAGATTGATAATATGATGTTGATAGTAAAAAATATATCATGGTAAACCATGTTTAGGTAATCATTTTTAATTAAATGTGTAAATGTGGGAACTACAACACGATTAATATGCAGTAAAGGGAGAATTAGTCGCATGTAAGCAATACACAAAGAAACAAGATGGTTGGTTCAGTATCTTTTCCCTATCACCATATTAATTAGATGAGATGATATAAATATGGATATTATGTATACATAATGTGATAATTCATGGATATAATATTGGAATACCACAATTATTTAAAGTCTGTACATATGATATGTTATTATATGGAAAATGTAACACCAAATATTTTATGTTATTTCCATTTTTAGATTTAAATAGTTTTTATAGTTTTGTTTCACACAACACAAAGTATAAATTAATAATGAAATATTATTATGTGATCATTAAAACATAGAAGTGAATTTTGTGTGAATTAATAGTATTAACCATATTATAAAATTTATATCTTATATATTCAACCAAATGATTTCCAGAATAAACCCAATTTTTCTCATAGAAAGCTATATTTTTGGAAGGAATTTTTATCGCATTTTAATAGATTTATTCTTTTAAAAATACATTTTTGACACTTTTATAAATTATATTTTACAAAATAAAATACATTTTTAAAAAATTAATATCAAAATTTACTTTAGTTTTATTTTTTGTATTTTTCTGATATGTTTCTTTTTTTTATGAATAATGAAAAATATTTTATTTCAATTGAAATTTACATTTCATCAAAATATTTTACAAGGATAAGTTATATATTAAATTGGAATAAATTAAAATACACTCCTCAATAAATCAATAAAATAAATTATTTAAATTGTTATATTTTTTAAATTGAATATGGATATAAAAAAATTCAACATTTGAACATTTTCTCTTTAATAACCCACATTCCCACCACTTCTAAATGATTAAATTTAAAATAATTTTATCAAATAATGTTTTTTCAAAAATTAAAAATGCATTCCACATTTATAATAATACGACCTAAATTTAATAAATATGTTGCTTTTATTTTTCGGCCGACATGAATAGTAACATTGATAATTTATGTTACACATGTAAAGATACATTTGGTAATGTAGGTTACAAATAAAGTGATAAGGACAATGAAATGACATTAAAACATGAAAATAATATAATGGACGAATTTTATTAGATCTGTAGGTCTGAATTTTTTTGATTAAATTATATAATGGTCATTTTTAGATGAATATGACCTAGATATTATTAAAAGAAAAGGAAGTGAAAAAATGTAACACTCTTAATTTTAATATGTATAATAATTTTAATACGTCGTTAAATAAAAGATATAATAAAAATTAAATATTATTCTGAAAGATAAAAGGGTTATCTACTTTATAGAAATTTAGTTTTAATATTTATTGAATAAATAATTTTCATAATTATTTACAAAATAAAAAAGGTGTAATTATTCAAATAATGAAAAAAATCGACTAAGTGATATTAAAAGTATTAAAATAAAAATAATTTAATTAGTTTATGTGATATGATATTTTGATTTTTGAATATTACTCATTATGTGTGTATTTAAATACATTTTATTAATTTCTCTTTCTTTATTTATTTTTCTACAGTCAATGTAATGAATAGTGAAAAATTTGACAGTAATGACATTTTATTAAAATAATATTTTATATGTTTATTTATAAATAATAAAAATAGAAAATAATGACCAATAAGATAAATTATGTTCTAAATTATCTGGAATGGTTTATTTATGGTTCAATTGATACGTTACATGTAAATATATCATCCATTGAATGTTGAATTTTTTTAACGTACTTAAAATTAAAATAGGTTAACTGAGTGTTAATCAAAATTATAAGGTTCAAAATTTGCCCCAAAAGATTTGAAAAATATTTTGGATGATGGTAATACTACCATATCACACATTAACTATGAATCCCCTTCCATTTTGAGGTATTTTTATTGAGATTTAATTTATTATAAATTATAATTTTGAGAAATTTAAAAAGTAAACATGAGCTTCATTATAAATGGAGACCTCCTACATCACATAATTTCAAAACATAGAATCCTATATATCAAAAAAAATTAAATCATTCTCTAAAAAAAATATATATTCAAATTCTACCTCTTCTGGTATTCCCAAATAAGCAACTCTATATTTCTTTATATGCAATCTAATAGAAACCTTTTGAAGAAGATGTAATCACTCAATCTGATCACTCCCTATTTATAATCCACCATTACTCCTATAAATATATAATATATGTGAACAAATAATAACTTAATCTTCTAAATTTTTTTTAATTATATTATTATCTTGGACACAACATTATAATCCCCTTTCCCATCAAAGAAGATGTGAATGTATCACTCGTGCATATGTATGACTTACCATCTCCACGTAGTGATACAATTCATTTTCCATCATCAAATTTATGAATGATAATTAATATATATTTAATGTTTATATATTATATTTATGAAATACTTATAATTTTGGAATGATAATATCATATCTACCGTTGTACCACCTAATATTTTTTGTAAATGATAACGTCGACCATGTGTATGTATGGCATAGTATCTTTGTGATGTGATGTGAGCCATTTTCATCTATATTTCAAATGTATGGTATTAATGAAGAATTTTAAGAATATATATGATATATATAACATAATAATTATTATTTAATTGAAGATACAATGGTCAAAAAAAGGTGTACTAGGACTGTTGATCCAAAAAATGCTTGAAAAATGAAGTGTTTATCACCAAATATAGTGAGTTAAAATTATTAATTAGTTAGTGATAATATTTCCCAAACTAATAATACATGTTATTGTCTATATATAGTTATGTAAAAAATTTATGATAATTATATATTTATTATATAGTAGGTTTTAATGATAAGAAGGCATGGTGAGATTTGAGGTAAGAGATTTTGGTCTTAATTTTGTATTTGTAAGGCATATGCCTTATACACTACTTTTTTATTTTTTGTGGTGTATATAATTCACATTATTTTACTCTGTGAGACTTATCCTGATTATTAGGATATTTATTTATTCATATTTTTTTCTTTCTTTCACGAGGAATATGATTCAACTAATTACAATGTGGTTAGGGTTTATTTCACAATGTCATCAATATTCTGGATTGTTTCTGTTTAACTCTCTACTAGGTAATATTCCAATCACATATCCATTTATTATAAAAACATTAGACTTTTTAAATATTATCTTATTAATGTTTAAATTCGTTTTTAACTATGTTCTAACTTTTAAAAATGTTTTAAAAATAATAAATTATTCATTTACTAAAAAAGGATCTTTGTGACATTTACAAAAAAATAGAGAAGGAATTTTTTAACATATATTAAATGAATGTAAGTTTACTCTATCATGTTTACTTAGAACTTCAAAAATTCATTTTCATTATTAAAATTTTATTTGTAAATAAATTTTTTTCCTTTATAATTTTATGTATCAATAAAAAATTATTTCATATAAGAAATGATATTTTACTCAAGAATTATTTCAAATGATATTTCGAGAAAATAATTTTTCATCTATGATGGAATTATTTGATGTTACTTATTATTTAATGGTAATATGAAACAATGGTACCATTCTTATTCATTCTCTTAATGGTTTATGTTTTCCATGTAATGATATTTTTGAAGCCTGTTTCCCAATCATTTAGTTCATGATGAACTATTTATGCAACAAATTTCATTGCACGGGTTATGATGTGATGATTTATTTATGTCCCATTTAACACATATGTATCATTTTCATTAACTAAAATGTGGTACCTACATCTCCCTCTAAATCATTGGGTAATGAATTATATCTAATATGATAGTTAAGGGAATCATGTTTATGTGCTTCAACTATAATGGGAAACATGTTGATGAGATTGACCCTTTAGGGGAAACAAGTCTATGTGCATGATCTATTATGTAACATAGGTGACAAGTCCTAATATGAGAGTCATGGAATATAACCATGAAATATGAAATAGTTTTCTATATTTATGATGACTCCACATACATTTATGACTTAAAAATATGGTTCATGATATAGTTATTACAATGTTTCATTCTTATGATTCATTTATTTTGAAATTATTGGATCCATGATTGTCTTTGTATGATGTGGAGTATGTTTATTGGTTGTTGTCATTCCTACATTGTTGTTCAAAAAATGAGAATATAGAAATGTGAGAAGGGCTCCCAAGTTTGATTGTCGGTTGTGCAAGTGTCTTTCGAGGGTAGAGGCTTGCGCGCTGAAACTTGTGCGCCGAGGGGAGACAAGTGCGCCATCGCGCAGGGTGATCAAATGACTATAAATATAGGTAGACCCCTCCTCATTCTACATGATTTTTATACATATTGAAAATCAGTTCTCCCGTCTCGCAGGTATTGTGGTCGCGCATGTGGTTGTGGGTCACGCAAGTTCAAGTTGTGTGACAATTGTTAGCTGCACATCCAAGGTGGTTTGGGAGAGAAATTGGTTGAGTCGCATAAGTTTGATGTTGAAGAAGTGAGTTTCGTGCAATTGGTTGAGGTGAACTTGTGTGCCGGTTTGGACTTGCGCGTCGAGACTTGTGCGTCGTCTTGAAACTTGCGCGTCGGGCTTAGAAAAGTGTGCCAGGTATAGTTGAAGCACATTGGTCTTTTTTGAGCTGCACGAAAGCTGGAAGATTTCCCGAAACATTCAGTGAAAAGTGATATTAGTTTACAGGTGAGAGTTGGACTTCAATGGAGAAACTGCATACAATAGAGGATGTATTCTTTTGCGATGATGAAGAGACCTTAACGTCTATAAACTTAGTGGGACTTCACCAAGTACAGTGATCTAGGGGTAGTCGATGGGAGTGACCCGGGGGATGCAGTAGGCTATCCCTGAAAAATTTTAAAGGCAGTGAGCCTAGGACAGGGTGACTATTTACAAACCATTTTAATCATCAATGAGTGAAGAATAGTGGAATTTTGTACAACCGACAACCTGTCGGTGTATACTCCTTGGACATAGACCTTAGTGATGAACCAATTAAAAATTGTTGTTTCATCACTTTGCATGTGAATGTTTTATTTATTCTCATATCCATCATACAGGTTAAACTAGTTTTTTCCAATATGGGAACAAGATCTGTCAGTTTAGAAGAAAAAGTTGACACCCTAATTCACCCATCCCCTCTTAGGGTGTCCCGGGGCCATTCAAATGGTATCAGAAGGAAGGTAATGGTGTTTAATCTATTTCATTCCTCCATGTAAAATTCAGCCAGTTTTAGGGTATTTCCCCTCTTTTATGGGTTTAATTTTCATATTTGGAAGAACATAATGAGATCTCATCTAAGATCCCTTTGAATGGATGTTATTCTTTCCACATTTCATGGTATACATGTTATTGATCCAACAGGGCTGGCTATGACTAATGTCGATAGGAAAATTCTTGATGATGATGTTAAAGAGTAGAATGCTCTTACCATATCCCTTTATGATCAGAAGTATCTAAAGGTTATAAGTTGCACTTCAGCAAAGTCCATGTTGGATAAAATTGAAAAAATTTATGATGGATATAGAAAAGTGAAGGAGGTGAAACTACAAGTCCTACGCAATAGGTTTTATGATCTGAAGATGAATCTTTATGAGAATGCAGACTCCTTCAATCAAATTAATGAAGTGGTTGGAGCAATTCGGGGTCTAGGTGAAGAAAACAAAGATGATGACATTGTAAAGAAAATATTAAGAAGGCTTACACCCCAATACAATGAAAAGGATTCAGCCCTTGAGAAATGATATCTTTGTAAACATTCATTGGATTATTTTTTGAGCATCATAGTGGCATATGAAATGACAGACAATCCAGAAGATGCTATTACAAGAGTAAGCAAGGAAATGGCTTTCAAATCCAAACAGATATTGAAAATTTCAAAAGATAGTAGTGGTTATGACGATGAGGAAAATGAAATTCATTCTCTCATTACCAAGAAGTTCCATAAGGGAAATGGAAAATTCAAAGGGAAGTTCCCTCTAGCTCTCATTCATTATGGAAATGTCGAGCACATTGCTTCCCAGTGCTTAAGAAAGATCGATGATAATGATAGCGATGCTGAAAACATTGAGAATCCTCAGAAAAGGTTTTTCAAGAAAGGATACTTCAAATCTAGAAAGAATGTTTTGAATAAGAGTTTTGTCTTTAAAGAGGAAGAAGATGATAATTAATTCTATGATTAAGAAGCACCGGAATTTAATATTGGGAACCATGCTACCATGATGTCCACTGTTGAAAAATCAGATAATACAGGTGGAGTAAATTAGTTGAAAACTATAGCAGATCCCGAGTTTCAACTTAAGGATGTTGTTAGTAAGCTTATGATTAAATGTAAGAGTTGCAATAAGTGGAAATTAATTGTAGAATAATCAACTGAATATGTTGACCAACGTGAAGCTGAAATTGAACGACAAGAATAATTGGTGAAAGTAAAGCCTAAAATACTTGAAAGCATTGACGATGTAGTGAATTTAAAGATGAGAAATGAAGAGAAGACTATGTTAATCAATGACCTCACCTCCATACTAAAGGAAAATTCCAAAAATACTGACAGTCTTGAAGAGGAAGTTGTTACTCTTAGGAGTAAACTTGAGACTAAATCAATTTCAAAAGAATCAAGGAAGAAAATATAGTTTGGAAGACTCTCAGATGTAGAATTACTAGCAAGAGCCATGTGTGGTTTAGATGGGGTTGTAAAAATCTTGAGTGATCAAATACCTGATTGCATAGGAAAGAGTGGAATTGGTAGTGAAGTGGAGACATCAACTATTGGGAGTGAAGATAGCCAAAAGAAATACAAGATGAAAGTTGGACATGTTGAAACGTTCCCTGAAGTGCTGAAAAATAAAACCTCCATCCGAATATAAAGAAGAACTAAAAATTATCCTCAAACATTCAATAATGACATGTAGTCCAACTATTATCCCAAGGAGGAAGGTAAGAGGAGAAATTAAAGTGAGAAGAAATTTCCTCCCATGAAGTGTCAGTTTTGTGGCTATCTAGGCCATACCATGTCATATTGATAAGAGGAAAGGAGCTACATGAATATGGAAGATATGGGACGTCAACAGGGGAGACTAACTTCATATCTTCCATCTTATAGAAGAAATTGTTTCTATGGATACTGTTTTTATTGTTCTAAATTTGGTCATAAGGCAGTTAATTACAGACAGAGAAGGGACATGGACACCTTATATTGGAGTTCAAGACAAGTCAAATCTATTAAACAAGATAGTGTTTCTCTTACAAATAGGTTTTCTCCTCACGATGAAGACATCGACTATGAAGAACCAATGTACGGAGATGAGATAATTGAAATGCCATCAGTGCTCTATACTCAATACAATGTCTCGTGCAATGAATGGAAGAAAATTGAAAAATCCAACTTTGTATAGGTGGCCCTCAAAGCAACAAAAAGCAATAATACCTGGATTCTGGACAGAGGTTGTTCATCTTATATGACAGGAAATGATGGCCTGTTAACGGATATCAAAATAAAGGTTTATGGTACAATAATATTTGGTAATGATGGAGCTCTTATAATCAAAGGTAGTGGAACTACGGAATTATCCAATGGAGATCTAAAGAAGACATAATTCCTTTACATAGATGGCCAACGCCATAATCTACTGAGCGTGAGTCAACTCTATGACACGGTACATATAGTAACATTTAATCATAAAGGATGCAGTATCAAGGAAAAGAAATTCCATTCAATTATGAAGGGATGCATAATAGAAGGAAACTTGTATAATGATGATAGTAATGAAAATGTAAGTTACATGACTATTGAAAAAGAAAACAATCTCTGGCATCGGAGACTGGGAAAAATCAATCAATAAGAAAATGATAAAATATCAAAATTGAGTATTTTCATGGACATTCCCAACCTGAAGCATGAGCATGAAAAGTCTTGTGATGCTTGCATTCATGGAAAACATATCTATAGTTCATATCATCCAAAGAAGAAAATAGAATCTCATCTTCTTGATCTAATATATACAGATGTATGCAGGCCGATAAATGTTTTTGGAACACATGGTGAAAGTTAATTTGTATTTTTCATAGATGACTACAGTAGAATGGCATGTGTAATGGTCATTCACAAGAAACGACATGTACTTGACTACATGAATACATATCGGTGAATCACCAAGAATGATATTGGATGAACAATCAAAGTGTTACGATCTGAAAATGGAGGGGAATATATGCCCATTGAATTTGAAAATTACATGGAGAATTATGGGATACAACATGAGGTACCTACTGTGAGAAATACACAACAAAAGATAGTTTTTGAATATAGGAATCAACGTGTGAAAAACATGGCATGAACTATGCACATTGAGAGTCGTATTCCACGACATTACCGGAAAGAGGCAGTTCAAGCTGTAGTGTATATTCAAAATCGAACAAGACATCATATCAGTGATATGAAGACACAATATGAATTGTGGCATGGAATGAAGCCCTCTTTGAAATACTTCTGTCTTTTTGGAAGTAAATGATTTATCAGAAACAAAGAAGTAAATCAAGGGAAGTATAGTGATAATGTAGATGAATGAATTTTCCTCAGATACTCAATGAACAAAAAATCCTACAAGTGTTTCAAAAAGCGATTAGAAAGGATTGTGGATTGAAATTATTTTAATATAATTGAAGATTAAACCACAAATTCTTCAAGGACGTCATATGCGGATGTGATAGAAAATGAGGAAGAATTTGAACGTATAGAAAATTCAAATATAGAAATAGAGGAAGCTGTAAAAAAACACTCAGTAGTCACATCATTATGTTGACTTAGAAGTAGAATATGAAGAAGAAACTATGGCTAAAGAGAATGAAAATGAACCTCACAGGAGTAATCGAAGAGATTAGATTGATCCGTCTAACATAATTGGGGACATGAGTGCACCCAGCCAATCAAGGCGGATGAGGAATAACTTGTAATCTGAATTTCATTCAATTGTGGAACCATCTTCATTTGAAGAAGCGACAAAGGATGAATCATGGATGAATGCCATGAATGAAGAGTTAGATCAGATTGAAAGAATCAGACCTAGGATCTTGTCCAGAGACCCGAAGATCACATTGTTATTGGTAAAAAATGGATCTTCATGAACATGTTTTATGAGCATGGAAGTGTTATTAGAAACAAGGCACTACAGGTATGTAAAAGATACTCCAAGATTAAAGGCGTTGATTTTGAATAAACCTTTGCTCCTGTGGCTTGACTGGAGTCAATAAGGCTTTTCCTTTCCATGGAACTCAAAATAGGATATAAAGTATATCAAGTGGATGTCAAGACAACATTCTTGAATGTTTTACTCGTAGAAGAAGCCTACATCAACTAACCAGTGGGTTTTGTTCTTGGTACTGATGAAACAAAGTTCTAAAAACTGAAGAATGCTCTATATGGTTTGAATCTGGCACCATGAGCATGGTATTCCCGGCTGGACTCGTATCTCAAGAAGATGGAATTCAAAAGAGGAGGAGTATAACACAATCTATATGTGAATAATTCTCCAAAATATAGGTTCATGGTTCTAGTCTTCATTGATGACATTATATTTGGTGGTTGTAGGTAGAAATCAGTGGATGAATTTTCCAATCACATGAAATCAGAATTTGAAATTTCAATGATTGTGGATCTCACATAACTGGGAGCCTACTGTACCTGACAGCGCCCCGACCAGATATTGTCATTGCAACCTGTCCAGCGGCCTACTTTGAGAGTAATCCAAAGAGGAACATATTACAACAGTAAAAAAAATCTTGAGGTATATTCAGGGTACTGTGAATTGTGTCTTATACTTTTCTACAGGAAGAGATCGTGAATTATCAGCATTTTCGGATACTGACTGGGCTGGCCATGTAGTGGATAGAAAGTCCACCAATGGTGGAGCATTATATACCTGGAATAAATGTGTTGGTTGGTTGAGCAAGGAACAAGAATGTACTTCTCTTATTACTACTAAATCTGAGTATATCTCTGCCACAAAGGCATGCACTCAACTGATTTGTATAAAGAATCAACTAAGAGATATTGGTGATGAGGTGAATAAACCAATGGTAATTTACTGTGATAACACGGGCACAATCGTTATTACGAATAATCATGTTCAACATTCTCGTAAAAAACTTATTGAAATCAGGTATCACTTTATCAATGAAAAATTTGAGCAAGGCGTGATTAGAATGGATCATGTGGGAACTGATGAGCCAGTGGAAGATATCCTGACCAAACCACTGTCAGCAATAGGGTTAGAGAAGCATCTATTGAACCTTAGTGTTCAACCACCTCCTAGTGCATACAGATTTTACGCAATTCCCCACTACCCAATATTGTTAATTGTATTTAATCAGTTTATGGATGTGATGCAGGTTTCTAAGGGAGATACTATGCAGGGGGTGTGTGTTTTGAGATGTTCAATGATAAAATACTGATCTTTGGGTTTATTTCCAATGGGGGAGAAGGAATCAATTCATGTCATGTTTGTTATCATGATGATAATTCAATGATGGGTTAATAAGGAAATCTTTGGACATTTAATGCTTCAATTCTGGGAAAATTTAGGAGAATTACGTGGACATCATTAAGAAATTCCAAAACATGTGATCCCAATTCACGCTACCACTATTGTTTTCTACAGCGAGCATTTATCGCATTGACTTATAGTGTTGTTTGATTTTATACTTGACTTTCTGGTTTGCATGTGGTTGGTACTCTATTTAATTTATATACTGATTGCTACTAAACACAAAGGGGGAGATTGTTGGAACCATGGTTGTGTTTCCATGATTTTGAGTATGTTTTGGGTCTTCTGTCAATCTATAATGGATTTTCAGAATATGTGCCAGCAAAGTGATCCTAAAATTCAATAAGATAACAGTATTGAAGGTAGCACTATTTTCCAGTGTTTGCCAAATTTCTGGACCACAAAATTGTCAAATGGAAAAAAGTTTTTTTGGAAAAGGATAATGCGCGACAATTATTTGGTGGCATGGAAACTTGTGCACCATTTTTTAAAGATTAGAACATGTAAATATGGAAAAGTGAGAATGACAACCATGTTTTGAAGTTGTTCGCACAAGTGTCTTTTTTGGGAAGAGACTTGCGCGCAGAAACAAGCGCGCCAAGGGGAGACTTGTGCACTGTCGTGCAGGGTGTTCAAATTCCTATAAATATAGGTTGAACCCTTCTCATTCTACACGAAGTTTAGACATAGATAAAATCAGTTCTCCCGTCGCGCATGTGTTGTGGCCGCGCAAGTGGTGGTGGGTCGTGAAAGTTGAAGTTACGCGACAGTTGTTTTTTGTGCGTCCAAGGTGGTTTGGGCGAGAAAGGGGTTGAGTAACACATGTTTGAAGCCGGATAAGTGAGTACCGTGCAAGTGTTTGAGGTGAACTTGTATGCTGGTTTGGACTTGTGCACCGAGACTAGTGCACTGTCTTGAAACTTGCACGCCAGGATTGGAGAAGCGTGCCAGGTGTAGTTGAAGCACGCCGGTCTTATTGGAGCTACACAAAAGTTGTATGATTTCTCGATGCCTTCAGTGAAAAGTGAGATTAGTCTACGGGTGAGAGATGGACTTCAACAAAGAATCTACATACAAAATAGGATGCATTCATTTTAAATGATGAAGATAAATTCACGTCTATAAACTGAGTGGGACTTCACCAAGGGCAGTGAGCTAGGGGGAGTCAACAGGAGTGACCCGGGGGACGCATTAGGCTATCCCTGAAAAATTATAAAGGCAGTGATCCTAGGAAAGAGTGACTCTTCCCAAACCTTTGTAATCCACCACGAGTGAAGAATATTGGAATTTGGTACGACAGAAAACATGTCGTTGTATGCTCCTTTGATGTAGCCCTTAGTGGGGAACAAAGTAAAAAGTGATGTGTCATCTCGTTATATGTTATTGTTTTATTTATTCTCATATCCATCATACAGGTTAAACTAGTTTCTACCAATGTGGGAACAAGATCTGTCAGTTTTGATGAAAATGTTGATACCCGGATTCACCACTCCCCTCTTAGGGTGTCCCGGGGTACTTCAAAAATATTAATCATTTATTCTAGAACATGGTTTTATGATCAATTCCAGGATGAGTGAGAACATTTTAGGTTATTCTCATGATCAAATACCCATAATTATTTTCTTATTATTTCCCAATATATTAAATTGATATCTTATATGTATACCCTTACTGAGCATTTGGGATCACCAATTTCGCATGTTTCTTTTCAATAGGATATGAATAAATGTGTTAATTATGATATTATAAATTGGATATAATTATGATGAAATAAGTGATAGATGATGTTGATATTTTATAAACCAGTTGTTTAGGTTTCCATTTTAAAAAAATAATGAGACCTTTATGTTACCTATGTGTGTCTTTGAATAATGTATTTAATATTCATTAAAAAAATATGTAATATCTTTGTATGAAATTCTTGGGTAGTTATACTTGGAATCATAGGATGGTTTTAGTAAACCTTTAGAAACAAGGATAAGATAACCTTAGTAAGAACCTAAAACATATTTCAATTTATTGGATAAAATTCTTAGTTTTGGTAATGATCATGAATGACCTAGGTTAAACCTAAGGATTCATAGATTGTTTCATGATTTAATATATTTTCTCAATGATTTTCATGATTCCATGGCTTCATCATCTCTTCCCCTGAGTCCAGTGAGCATGAAATGGGACCAAGTAGCCATTGATAGAGGTGCAATGACTCCCAATGATACATTATAGGCGGATGTAGTAATCTTAAATAAACGTTCAACTAAAATAAAATAATCCCATGATCCTATTTCTCAAGTAGTGTAACCAGTTGTTGCAAGGAGGAAATGTCCAATATGTGATTATTCCATTGTAAATCTTACTAGCTTATGTGTGTGCCTGGATAATGGGATAGACTGGGATGTTGAAGTAGTTTGACCTGACAATCCAATTGATGATAAAATAAAACTATATGATGATTCAAATGATGAAAAATATTGTCAATTTATGGTGGGATTTTAAATAAAATCATCATAGAGATCATTTCCTTAATCGAAAAATGATTAAGGGTCAGAATTCCACTCAGAATGGTCAAATGTATTATTCTTATTTTCCCCTTCCAATAGAGACAAGATCTCTCATACAGATAAAATGAAAGGGGTTGGACTTTTATCAAAAAGCATCAAGCTCCATATCCTAGTGGAAACTGTAACCTATGAGGTTGGTCTTTTAAAATAAACTCCATATGGTCTCAAATGAGTGAAATTTGTGGTTTTGTAGAACAATTCAAAACTTCTGGTTCATTCGAGTAATGAAACAGTGGAGGAGTGTTTTTAGATTAATACCACAAATGAAGATGCTGGATAAATGATGGTAAGACAGTAGTGTGTGGACACTACTATTAGAATGTTTATTGGATTATCAATCAAGATCCTATTTTGATATGTGGCTTCAATGTCAGGAAGATCAAAAAAGTGGAATATAAGAAACATGGGACTACTTGGTGTATCATTTTGAACACCTTATAAAGGATGATCCAGGTATGAAAGAAACTATAAATTCTTGGAAATTTTTTATGGATATGGATTCCATTAGTCTTATACAATCATTCAATAAATAGTATGTTTCATTTATTTATTGATTTGGTATGGATTTTGGGGTCCTAACATTCACCATAAAATTTTTCTGGGTAATAAAATTGATGTTTTTGATGTCATAAATTCTGTGAGATTGTGAGTTATTCCAATTGGTGCAAAAATTAGAAGGTATTTGATGATAATTGAAAATAACCACTAAATCCAGAAGTCAAAGGGAAATCTATTCTGATAGCGATTGTCGATGTTGGTTATGAGAAAGATGTGGTGAAAGGTACACTATTCCAGCATACTAGAATTGATAATGTATTATTTTATTTTGGATCCATCAACTCTCTTATTTCTAAGAAATATTCATAGGGAATCATAGTATCACTAATGAAATTAGGAGTTGAGTTAGTTATGATAAATCTTAATAGAACTATAATAGGATTTCATATTGAATGTTCTTCTTTGATTGAAGTTTGTGGGAATGTACTTCATGAAAATATCATGATTCTCCCTATATATTATTTTTATTATATTCCAAGAATGAATAAGATTTATCTATATGGATATCATATTAATTTATATGAAATGAAAATAACATTCCATATTTTCAAGGTACCTATAATCATTTACTAATTCAAGGAAAAATATAATCGTATAATGAAAATTACTTCCATCTTGTGGGACTAAATTCCTAAACATGAAGGTTACCTATCTAAGATGGATGGTGATAAACTCACAACTATGAATACACTGATTTTAAGAGAATTTTTATGTTTTGTTAAACATTTTTAAGGTCATCCACTGAATCGTGATGTTTAATTTCTGATATAACATACACCTAGTGTTATGCCTATTTCAAATAATCTTTATTTAAGGGATCTAATTTATTTACATGAAATATGGATGAAACGCGATATGAATCATGATATAGAATTCATATTCTATAGTGTATCACCTTGGGGGTAACCAGTTCTATTTGATAATAATAAATATGGTTCAAGGGATCTATTCATTAATTATCGAGATCATAACATAATTAAAATAATGATTAAGTATCATATGCCACGCATTGATGATTTATTTTATTAACTACATGGAAATCAATACATTTAAAACATTTTTCTTTATTCTGTATATTATCAATTGAAATCCAAGAAAAATAAAATAGAGATGAAATTACAATCACGGTATGTACATTATGAATTTATAATGATGTATTTTGGTCTTGCTAATTTTCCCACTATTTTCATGGGCATGATGAATATGATGATCAGATACTATCTTGATTATTATTTGGAATTATTTATTGGTGAAATTATTGAATATTAATATAGAAAGGAAGAACATGATGATTTGTTAAGAATTGTGTTGAAGTCCCTAACAAAGGACAATCTTCATGAAAAATTTACCAAGTTTGAATTTTTGCTTAATAAATTTTCATTTCTGGGACATATAATCTCATGTGAGTGTATATTAGTAAATCCTTCAAAGATAGAAGCTATTGAAAAATGTCATAGAACAGGCATGGATGCTGAAATCCATAGTTTAATTGGTTTGGCCATATATTATCAACTCTTTGTAGATAATTTTTACAAACATTCCTATCCACTCACCTAGTTAACTTAGATGTGTTTCTTGTTCATCTAGATGAACAAATGTAATGAAAATATAAAGGAACAAAACATAATATTCTTAAGTGACACTATGATTACATTAACCTTATGTTAATAAGGGTATATAATTTATGGTGATGAGTATATGAAAGTATTTGGATGTTTTATTATAATAAATTACATGGTTATAACTTATTCCACCTGATAACCAAAAGTTCATGAATAAAATTACCCAAATCCTGATTTGCAGTATGATGTTGTAATCCTTGTATTAATGATATAGAGGAATTATATTTATATAGAAAAGTGTGGTATATAAACTGATCACAAATGATTTAATTATATATTCACATAGAATAAATTGAATGTGCCCCCAATAAGATGGTTGCAACTGATAAAATATTATGTTTATCAATACATTACCATATATCAAAATCATATTTTTTAAAAAAAATTGATGACAAAAAAGACACTAGAGAAACTCCATGATTATGGAGTTATAAAGAATTTCAATGCAATGGAATCCCCTCTAATCAAAGTAACACCATCTGGTTTGAAGCCACTGATAGTGATGAGACTATTGTTTTTGGAGGTTGAGTCCCCCCAAGAGGCTATGTTGTCCAGGACCTTGTTTTCCACATACCATGTATGGGTAACATGGATATTTTTGAAAAGGAGGTATCAAAACATCCTAAAAATATTTGAGATAGACCAAGGAGTGGATCCCTTACCATGAAGAGAACTGTGAAGGATAAAAGTGTATGTCTCTTCCTAAGAAATAATCAAATTCTCTTGAATGCATGTGGAGATCCCAATGAGCATATCATTACCCTCATACAAAATGGAGTTCCCATTTTCAAAACTAGATTTGAAGGCCATCACCACCTCACCCACATTTCTGCAATCCAAACCCCCTAATTTCATGAGCCACATTGATTAGGACAAATATGTGTTCAGTTTCTAACCAAATCCAAGAGGTTGTCATCACCTCTAATAGCCCTGCAGTTTTTCATGGAAGTGATAAGTCAAGGAGGAAATGACATGAAAAAGATAGAAAGAAGGATCATCCTGCTTGTCGTGGTTATTCATATGAAAATCAATCAGCATGTAATGAGTTCTCATAATGATGTACCTCACTATGGTGACATAGAATTCAAACCATGTATGGTTCCTGGCATTACAAATACACCTACACCCTACAATAAAAATCACTAAACGAGTCGTCTATTCCTTCTCAGTTCCATTCGAACCATGGAACCATCTCTCTAATAAAATATTAACATTCCTCTCTTTATATGAAAACACCATGAAACCTCCAAAAAATTACCACACCATGTGATCTTATTCCCCCTCGAAGAATAAGTGATTATTACTATCCATCCACTTGTTGATGCAATAGTAGAACCTTGATGACATGCTTATCCCAAACATTTTTATGTTCTCATATATTAAAATTAAAAGGTACCAGATACAGAATTTGAGGATTTTGAACTTCACTAGGATATTTTGGGCCCACACATTTTCATTCCGGCCATCCTGGTTGTCCATATCTAAAGTCATCATGCATTAATATCTGGTAGAAAATGTGCATGATGTAGAAGGTGTTAACACACATATACCTTGATCAGAATTGAATTCGATGGACATGAGAAAGGCATATTGATTCTTATCCTGAACTACCTTGGTCAACCTGAGATGCTATAATTCTTCATTGACTATTATTAAGGGAGATAGGCATCATGGGAATAATATAATAGTGCATGCCTAGTTTCGGTGCCAAAAAATGATGTCCTCTATGCCTAATATACATTGAGTCCTCTGATGAAGAGTATAAACTATAGGATATATCTTAAGCTACAGTGGGAAAACATAACCTTGACTATACTCCATGTTTCACCTTTTAAATGATACACAGACTTACCCTATGTAGTGCGTTCTTCAGGGATTTCCCATGACATCTTGTCATGCATGCAAAGAATCATGCTCTGAAGACACCAAAGATTAATCCCACCACCATGAATGGATCGTTCCAAATTTCCACATGACACCCTGTGACTCATTCCTTCTTACGTATCACACATATTGATGCTATAGAAAACCTTTTCAACGATGTTGATCACTACATACAGTACATTGAAGGAGGAAAATTCATGAATGGGGATGGAAGAATGAACACTTTTTACCAAAAGGACCATGCTAGACCATATATGACGAGGACAAAAAAACTAAATATTTTTATACATCAAAATTATGGATATATATTTCATAATCTAATTGGATAAATCATATTTTGGTCAAATGAATATCCACCCATGTATCCAAAAGATGATTAAAGAGGCATAGAAGGAAGATATAGAGTTGCAATAGAAGGTGAAATATGATTTTCAATTAAACATTGATTTTAATGGAATAATGAGGTCCAAGATAATATTATGTGTTCCTCATATACCAGATTTGAAGAATGAATTACTGGATTAGCCTCATATTTCATCATTATCTATTCATCCTGGAATAAAAATTGGTATTGAGACATAAAAAAATATTTTCGATTGGATGACATGAAAATAGATATTCCAGGGTATGTTTCTCGGTGGTTAGTTTATCAGCAACATATGTATGAGGGAAGTAAATATAAGTGGATGCTACAACAATAAACTATAACAAAATATAAATGGGAAAACATAACCATTTATCTATTCATCCAACATCCCAAAACATATAAAGGACATAATTCTTATAGGTTATAGTTGATCATCATACAATGTCCTCAAACAACATTTATATTACAGAATATTTCTCTATTGACAATATTTACCAAATATATATCTTAAGAAAGTGTAAATATTATATGGAATACAACTTCTTATTGTATTTGATTGGGAAATGAGTTTTTCCTTAAAGTTCCGACGAATTCATCAGTATGCTCTAGTTACAATGTAATATTTGAGCACAACTTATCATACTTAAATAGTTTGTCAGTCTGAGAGAAAAATTAAAACTCTATAAGAAAGGTTGATATATTTATATATAGATTCAAAATGTGGTTTGGGTCAACAACTTTATTTTTTATAATTTTCTTATTATAATAGTTTTTACTCTTGTATTGAGATGGATCATTATGAATCCCTCTTTTTCGATATGTGAATGTAATGTCCCATAATCATTGAATGAAATTTGTTATTAGATAAAATTCATAGTATATACTTTATTATTCAACAATACAATACCTCTCTAATAATGAAGATATTTTATATTTAAATGTATCTATTCAAATTAGACTATTATATTACTGTTGGAATGATTAATCATGGAAATATTTTTTAAATTATAAATGTTTAGTAGAAATGATAAAGAAAAATTAATGAATAAGAGAGAAATGTTTGCCTCAACCTGTAATGTCATTCCATATGAAGCCTATTTTATCGATATTGGGATGGATGTACCATTTATGGGGTTTACCCCAAAAAATAAAAATACAAGACTTAATATTAGAATAAATTTTTAAATCTCCTAGAAGAGAAGTACTAGTTAGTGGAAAGTACCAATCGAGCGATGTTAGATGGGCCTCTACATGAATCAATCACCATCACACACTATAACATTAGGTCGTACTCTAGATGTATAAGGGGTTAGGTGTTGACGAAATATATATATATATATTTTAATATCATTTTATAAATAATTTTTTCCAACAATTCTATTTTAATAAATAAAATTCTTAATAAATTCTAGATGTAATTTGATAAAAGGATTCTATGGAAAGAAATTATACTTTCTAAAAAAGAAATAAATTTTTATAATAAACTGATATATTATTCATAATACTTATTTTAATGAAATATTATGATAAGAACACACTTATTTAAAATAAATAATAAAATAATTTTTTTCAAGTGACATAAATTTTTGTATGCATATTTAATACGCTATTATTTTTTATAATGAAATAATTTTTATTTAAAAGATATATTTACCATATTTAGATAATTATTTTGATAAAATAAATTTAATTTTTTAAATAATCTTATCAAAATTAGGTTACGGTGAATTTATGATAATTTTCTAAATTAATTTTTTTTTCATGAATAGTAATCATAATGTTTAAGTTTTTTTGTCTGTTTAAGAAATTCATAGCTATTTCAACATTATTTATTAAATAATTAACCACAATCCAAGAATTAAAATATTTTACATTATTAATATTAAGTATTTTAGTAAATTTTACTTAATTTCCAATACTATATTTTACATTGTAATTTCTAAAATGGAAGCATTAACCTTAAAAAAATTGTTTTTGTGGACACATTACTTTTCCATGACAAACGAAGTAATATAAAATTCCGGTAGACACATTTGTTATAAAAACCTAAATAATAACATATTTTTCCATAAACATGCATAATGAACATTGGAAAACCCATGATTTTTCAGTTTCCCTATCATAGTTTTCCCAGGCCTCTTTTTTTCAATTAAAAAACAAATAAACCATTTTTTTATATAAATACCAACCCATTTCTTCATTTTTTTCACTCTAAACACTTAGAATATGAATATATGGTAGTTTTACCTCCCAATGATTCCCTAAAAGGTTTTATCAATCCTCGATGGTCCCAATCATCATGTTTTAGGATGAACCATTCAAGGTTAGGCGATCATCCGTATTTTCTCTTCAATTTAAGAACCTATTTTGGATTATTTATTATAATTGTTATGGTTACTCTATTTTATTCCCATTTTATTCATAAACTCTGTTAAATTTAATGATTTATCAATGGTATACACATTTACCCCAATATTTAACATTTTTTAAACAATTTTTTATACCCATTGTGCTTCCAGATTTACTATTCAAAATTGTCTTTTCTCCTCAAGAATTTATCATTTATTTTATTTTTATGAATACCCAACACTCTATATGTTTTAATGGTATTCACGTAGATATAAAAAATATTTATATTATTTTTGGAATTAACATATATTAAAATATCAGTCCCTTTTTGTGGGTTAAAAATGACATAATGTTATTCTCTTTAAGGTCATTTTAAAACACCTTTATTTTTTATGTGAAACTCGTTTCATTTATTTTCCAGTGGTTATTAAATATTTATTTTCTTATGATATTTGTTTCACATTAAATAATAGATATTAATGTTTTTCACTAATTTCTCTTCAATGCATTGGTTAAAGAATTTAACCTCTAGAGATGAAAATTTTTACATTACCATGGGGGATAACCTTGGTAATTATTATTACACCTCAATGAATAACCTTAGTGAAATGATTATGAATATGTCATTTCAATTTTGTATCCACGTTTTCAGGTTATTATTAAAGCTATTTTTATTATGATATGACTTATGTGGCCTTTCTGAAGCCATAATTATATTTCTCACGTTCTTGTGGATATTCCTCAAAATCACTTGTAAACTATTTCCATTACTTTCCCTTACCAGAACTTATGATCACAATTTCCTTTTATTTAAGTCCCCCAGTTATGATACACAGTAAATTTAATTATTATTTATCAATTAAAAATTCTTTAACATTTTTTAGAATAATGTTTTATGTTTTTATGTATTATGTACCCTATTTCCAAGAAACTGAACAATAAAAGATTTTCTCTTTGTAAAATGTAATGAATTATAATTTAATAAAAATGAAATGTGATATAGTGAATAAAATCAACATTCTAGAATTATTTTTGGGAAATAATTTTATTTGGGACTAATTATGCTATGGGAACCTAATAAAATATTATATCTATGCAACAAAACATATGAGAATCTCAGAGTCATCAAAAAAATGGTGATAATGTTCAACATAAATAACAAGAGTATAATGTTGGTGTAAAGGTATTTCTATTAATATTAAAGTGCAATAGAGTGTTGATATTTGTAAATATTTTCATGCTAATCAATAGGTATATTTTTTCTTTTGAATTTCATGTTTATGTTGGTCCGATGACATACAATTGTCTAATCAACTAAATCTCACTCATGTTCATAATGTATTCCATGTTTCTATCTTAAGGATGTACATACCAGATCCTTATCTTTTATGAAACATAAAGGTCATACCTCTAGGTAAATATCATTTTTATTTGGTGAAAATAGTATATATTTTGTATCATATATATAATGTTCAACGAAATAAGACTACTTATCAGGTTAAATATTTGTTGCGAGACAACCCTTTTGAGGCAGCTACATGGGAACAAGAGAATGTGATGAGGCAGATGTATCCTCATATATTTGTATATGAGTTAAAAAATTTTATAGTGAATAAAAATTTATGGGGGGTATAATGTATCACCCCATGAATTTTTGAAATGTCCCATTTAAGTTTTAAATCATTTTGATCGTAATGTTTCTCACAACACTTAGCATAAACAAACAATGAAATATCATTATGTGACCATTATAAATTATTATTAAATTATTTTTAATTAATTTTATTATCCACATTATGATATATATATATATATTATATATTCAACCAAACTTCCTCAAGCATAAATCCAATATTCTGTATAAAAAGCTATATTTTTCGGAAAGTCGTTTTGTCGATATTTAATGTCGTAATTATTTTAAATCTAGATTTTGACAATTTTTTAAATTGAAATGTAAAAAATAAATTCAATTCTGAAATATTAATATCAAAATTTACTTGGTTTGGTTTTTTTTTATTTTTTTATTTGTTTAATTTTTTGATGAATAGTGAAAAAAAATTTTAAATTGAAAATTGACTATTCATCTAAATAGTTTATAAAGTTAACTTATATTTTATTTTATTTATTTAAAATTAGATCAATTATAAATATATCTATCAAATTAATTTCATTGGAACCCTTTTCATATTGACCTTGTATATAATAAAATTTTAAACTTTTGAACACTTTCACTTCGAAAATTTTCATTCTCACCACATCGTCGGGATAAATATTTAATTAATTTTATCCAATTATGTGTTTTGAATTTGGAATAATATATTCAATATTTGAGAGAATATTTTACAAATTTATTAAAGTTCCCTATTTTATTTTATTTTTCAATCTGAGTAGTAACATTTGAAATTTTTGTTACCACATTCAAGGGTAAATTGGGCAATTTAGGTTAAAAATAAAGTAATAAGGACTATAAAATGATCCTAAAATATTAGAAATATTTATTTTAAAATATTAATTATACTGTTAAAATATAATTTAAAATATCTATGTATATAATTTAAATTTTTCATAAAAAATAACTTAGATATTATTTAAATCAAAAGGGACTGACAAAATTTCACACTCTTTCTTTTAAAAAGTATAATATTTTTAATATGCGGGTAAATTGAATATATAATTGAATATAAATATTATTATGAAATATAAAAGGTCTATAGAAGTCATAGTATATGTGTTTAATTTTTAGTGTATAAATAATTATCGTAAATAATAACACATTGAAGATGCTGTAATTATTCAATTAATGATAAAATATTATGTGATATTAAAAATATTAAAATAAATATTTTTTAATTAATTAATGTAATAATATAACTTTATATGGTAATATAAAATATCTGGGTTGTATTAAAATAATTATATTTAATTAATCATTCTTTTTATCTTCTTACTATTAATGCATTGAATAATGTCACAACTGACACAAATTATATTTTATGAAAATAATATATTATTAATTTATTTTAAAATTATAAAAATCATAAATAATATAAATTGATAAATTATGGTCTCAAATATCATAAAAATCTATTTATGGTTTAATTTACAACTTATAAGTTATAATATCATCATTTTTATATCGAAAACATTTTCAACGTAGTTTCAATATAAATATGTTAACTGATGTATAATTGAAATGACCAAGAAAAAAATTACACAGAAGCATATATAAAATATATTTTTTGATGTTATGACCACACTATATCACATTATATTTGAAGAAATTTAAATTTTTAGTCACTTTTATTTATATTTAATTTATTATAAATTTATATTTTAAGAAATTCCCAAAGAGGCTCTCACCTTCATTATAAATGTATTCCTCCTCCCTCACCGTATTTGTATAAATTGATTATTATAGATAGAAAAGACTCTGTAAAATTATATTCTCCACTTCTCTATCTATATTATATAGGTTCTATTTTTCCAAAAGGACCAACCCTAGTGTTCATAAAAGTGATCTAAAGGATCTGTTTCAAAGAAGAGGTAATCACTCTAACCACTCACTATATTTTTCTAATATTTTGTAACTCTTATAAATATATGAAATATTTATTAAAATAATAAATTCATAGTAATAAATATTATGGAATTATATTTATATTATGAACACACCATTATGGAAACCATTTTCCGTCAAACAAGACATGAAACTATCGCTCGTGTGTACATGTGGCATGACATCTCCATGTAGTGATATAATTAATTATACATCAACATATTTTATTAATGAGAATAATTAAGGGTTTAATGTTTATATATTATATTTATGACATAATCATAATTCTATAATTATAATATTATATATATCTTTTTACCAATTGACCTTTTGGGAAATGATAATGTCGTACGTGCATACGTATGACATATCATATCCACGGTTAGATGTGATTCATTTTTCAAATATCTTTCACATGGATAGTAATAATGATGAATTTTAGGAATATATATTATATGTGTTACATAATAATTATTCTTGTAATGATGGGACCATGATCAAGTTATAACATCTGGGACTGCAGAACCGATACATGGTTGGAAAAGTAACCAGATATCACCTAGAAAAGTGATTTTTAATTATGACTAAATAGTTGATAAGATGTTGAAAAAATTAATACATGGTATTATTGATATATGGTAATGGAAAAATTTATAGTAAATATATATCTACTATATAATTATTTTGAATGTGAAGATGGATAGGTGAGACTTGAGTTAAGGGATTTTTATATCATGTATATTTCTATGGGACAGATGCCTTATAAAGTACTAATTAATTTTTTGTGATGTATATAAGTCCCATTAATGTATTTTAAGAGTTTTATCTAGAATAGTATGATATTTAGATATCCATATAATTTTTTTCTTTAATGGGGAATATAATTTGGTCTAATTTCAAATTGGTAAAGGTTTATTTCATAATTCCATCATTATTCAGGATTCTTTCTATTTATGTCTCCACAGTGGAATATTTATCTTCCGTATACATTTTTTTTAAATGGATTAAAAATATTTTCGAATGGTATCTTATTATTTAATAATGTAATTTTTTAACCATGATGTAATTTTCACAAAATGGTTGAAACAAATATTTTTTTCCTTTACTAAACATAGATCTTTGTGATATTACAATCAAAATAATAAATGAATTTTTTTAACAAAAATGGAATTAACATAAATTTTCAAAATAATTAAACCATAAGGCATTGAATATTACTTTAAATGAATTAAAGGTTATTTTCAAATTAAAAATTTATCTTTTATAATTTTTTGTCTCTTTAATAAACTTATTTAATAATGGAACAGAGATTTTTAACAAGAATTATTTCAAATAATCTTTCATAAAAATAATTTTCCATCTTTGAGGAAATTTTAGTATGTTAATTATTTTTACTAGGAATATAACCGAATTATAATACTCATCATATTTAATTGAATGGTTTGTGTTTATGATTTAATGATATTTATGAATCCTATTTATTTTCCTTAAGGTAGGATAGGAATAAATATTTGTGAAACTTTTTTCTTCACATGGGTATTAATGCGATTAATGATTTATTGTTCTATGGAACCCATATGTATAGTTTTCATTATTAGAAACGATGAAATTATATATCCCTTTAATGTATTGGGTAATGAATTATATTTCATGAGATAGTTAAGGGAAACAAGTCAATGTTCTTAATATGCAATTAGAAACTAATTGATGTGCTTGATATGTTTGGAGAAACAAGTGTATATTCTTGATCAATTATGTCAAATAGGTGAAAAGTCATAATCCAATATTATGTGTAGTTAACCTTGATATATCAAATCTTTATCTATATTTATGATGATTCTGTAGAAATTTATGACTGGAACATATGGATTAGTGTTGAGATAGGATTACGTTCCATTATTATGATTCTTGACTTTTGATATGTTAATGTATTATTCCATGAATAATGTTTATGATCCATGTAATGTGGGGAATGAATATTCTAATTTATCCTCATGATCACATACCCATTTTCTTATCATATGGATTCATATGATAATAAACTGGTATCTTTAATTTTTTTTGATACTCAACATTTTAGTTCACCATTTTCAAATGTTTCCATTCCAAAAGATATGAAGAATGGTGTAATGTGTGACATGGTAAAAGGGGTCTAATTTTGATTAAATAAGAGGGAGATTATGAATATATTTTATGAACTAGTGGTTTTTGTTACCATGTATACAAAGTCACTAAAACATTTTTATTCCCATGAGTGTGTTTGAATAATGTAATGAATATTCATCTTAAAGGAATTAATATCTATGTATGAAAAGATTGGTTCTTTAAAGCTGACTGAAAATTATCTTTTATATTATCAAAACACTTTTACAAGAAATGTGACAACCCTCAATGTCAAGAAATACAAAAACAAAAAACCAAAACAAAACCAAGACTAACAAAAAACTTGATCTACCTCTCCCCAGCAACTACCTCTTGTCAACATACCCACACCAATGTGTACCACTCGGAAAACTTCCCCACTCAAGGGTGTGCATGCCTAGTACTGATGGAGTAGCCATTATATCTTAGTATTCCAAATTCAAATGGGATGCAATGTTGCAGGTTTCAGGTTATGAATCCAATCTGAGGAAGATCCAGTAAATTTGAGGTGTATCAATCCAAAAATACTTCAACAACTCCCTAATAACAGATCCAAAAATAGACAGAAACCAAACCATAATGCACCCAAAAAAAC
Organism: Viscum album; assembly: GCA_963277665.1. Taxonomy (NCBI): domain Eukaryota; kingdom Viridiplantae; phylum Streptophyta; class Magnoliopsida; order Santalales; family Viscaceae; genus Viscum; species Viscum album. The sequence goes on from OY728125.1 coordinate 1,579,699,877, forward strand.
AACAACCACCACCCAATTAATAGGAGTAATTAAAAGGAATCATGATCTTACACGAACCCATTTCCATAAATAATTTCCATGAAATAGATATTACTTGTATCTTAGGCGTCTCCATGACCATATTATCATACTCAGAGGCCAACTGTTCCTAGGAATGTATATACTCCTCAATGATAATTATCCCATTTCATGAACCCACCGACAAGTATTGTACAATGTTTGTTCACCCAAGTGTATTGCTCCTCATTGAGGGTCGCCTCCATAGGCCTCCCCATCATTTTATCACCCTCATATTCTAACACATTGAGACGAATTATCAGCTCAATAACTTCCTCCTCTGTGTCGGTGACTTATTGAAAGTGATGTGCCACCTGGACCTATAATCCCTGATGACTCACTTACTCATTGACTACCTTTATAGATTTAACCTTCTTAGCATGTTAGGTCTCCCATGGAGAATGTAAGGATGATTAGTCATTCCTACCCTTCCTCTTCCTATTAATCCTATTACTTTTCGGGCGTGTGGTTTCATCTATAGAATGATTATGTTCATCTCTATTACACTCATGCACACATCCTCATACTACCTTAGGTGAGATATTGAGGCCAGTAGTAGAGTCTTCTTCGCCAGCCCTGCATATTTTTTATTTAGGGGATTTAGCATCTGGTACCTAGGATCATGAGCCCCTAACTACACCTCACTATATTGGTATGCCACCTCAAAAGCTGGCCCCTGAATCCCCTTCTTAAATACAACAACAATTGATCCCATCAACTCATCCAAAATATTATCCTCACCACCCACCAACTGTAAAACAACATTCGAACATCTAGACTACTGGGTTTCCAGTCGAAGCAGGTCCTACTGAACTAGATTTTACTCCTCCAAATGAAGTGCCTGTGAGGTTCTATCCAGGTCCAGCTTCAACTTATTAAAATCATTGGAATCCAAAGGATTGGCTTGCAGCAACAAATTCTTCTTTAAATGCTACTGATTTTGAGAAGGCCGACTAGACCCCACAAATGCCGCCTCACATTTCCCTAGACTACCGAGATTCATATCCTGAACATGAAAACCAAATAGATCTCTCCCACCTACCTTGACTTCCATGATGGTCGACTTCGGTCTCGATATCTCTACCATCTCCTCCTCCTCAGGTTCCTTTCTACGATAATTACTCCACCTCCAAGCTATATGATACCCCTACGATAGAAGTACAACGACTGACTGAGGCACATACATAAAGAACAGAAATGATTCCAATTTTAGTAGACACCCAATTGTATATATTAGTATTCCTCACCCATAGTGATCCGTACATATTCAAATGGAACCCTTGAAGCATCCAATTCGACATAGAATTGTGGATTGATGGTGTGATAGAGAGCTTCAGTTCGGCTATACGAACTCATGTACCTACCGATCGTATTCCCTTGGAAATGAATAACCGATGGACTATAAAATGGAATGAGAAGATTAGGGAAAATTTCGCAAGTATCTATAGATGGAGGATCTCACCTCATATGTCAATTGAAGGACCCCCGAAACTGAAAAATCTAAAACCATTGAAATTGAGAGGTGCACTTCATCAAGCCTTGATATGATCTACCTGTAAAGGGAAATGTATCATAATATGTCAACTATCAAACAGACCCATTGCACTATGTCCTACAACTCCCAAGCAACGAAGATGTTAAAATCGAACATGTCCATAAATGGTCATCGTTGAAAAAACCTATAAACTAAGGTGTTCTTCAAAAGATAAAAGGTTTTTGAGAACTCCATGGTTGATAACTAGAGATTAGGGAATCCATCGAGAAACTCCAAAACATTTGACCAAAGTGAAACTTTAGGGAATGGATTAATTAAATTAGGCTTCTTGAAGGGGGTGGAGGAAGAAGTTGTTGCTTTATTGAGTGATGATGGTCCCCACATTATATTAGTGGGGGATTTAGGTGTACAGGACACCTCCATAACATATGGTAGGATCCCAGCTAGGATTCATGTTGATCATCCATCATCAAACACCAAGTCATTATAGAGAATGTAAGGATAACTGGGGGAAATGGATCTAACATGTCTTGTGATTCAAATTATTCTATAGGTCGGTCAAGATATAATGCTAATATCACCTAGAACTAAGTGACCTATGGTGAATCTTATATAACATAAATGTATCATATGTCATTATAACCAAAACAAAGATAATAAAAATTATTAGGAATACATTTTAAGTAGCTTTATAGTATATGGATGACGATCACATAAGATAAATCAAGTCTATGTATTGTGTGAGGTGTTATTCTATTAAAGTATACTATCAAAAAACCATTTATTATATTTGTAGTTCCTAGTGTTTTATATTTTTTCATGTTGTGGATTAGATGGGATCACATATTGAAATAATGTCTCATGTATTGAAATATCAGACACCTCTCGACCAAAGGGAATTTCCATACTTTAAGAGTGCATCATTTTCTATAGTAAAGATCGTGGATAAATTTGATTTGTAATTCAATATTAATGAGATAGAAATCTATGATCTCAATTTTGGAATCGATTTGTTTATATCTATCAATACCCACATCCAATGGTATACTAGGAAGGTTAGTTTCACATATTTTGATGCTTTTTCACATCTCATTAAACGATATTGGGATGTTAATATTTTCAATGAAAGCCCCTTTTTAATACTATTTGGGAGTATCCCTTAAAAATTTGTAGTTATTTATTTGGAAACTGTGAATGTAATCAAACATAAATAAAATCAACCATCATTGACCAACAATCTAATGTATTTCTGAAATTTATACTATTTTACCAATTTAAATATAAATTTAATTTTTTATTGATCTCCTACCCGGAGAAGCCATATTTTAATTCATCCATACATGATATCACCAATGAAATTAATGTAAAATTAAGGATCAACTAATTGTGTTAGAATGAAAATGATCCATTTGACCGAGTACATCTGCATTGGTAGCACTAATTATAATTTTGTAAAGAAATAAGAGGGAACTATTTTACCTTGTATGGATTATAATAACCATTAATAAATTAATTTAATATTTTATGTAACTTAATTTTGATTTTTATCATTAATTTTATTTTATTTAAAACAAAATAATAAAAATACCTATGATCCACGGTTTTATGAAATATATATTGTTTAAGGATTTGTGAAAATCCAATGATATTATAAATGTGGAAATACTGATAGTTTATGGTTTCAATAAACTAAATTTGTAAATAAATTTGTTTAATTCAAACAACTAAATCATTTTAGTAGTTCCAAATAAAATAATCAATAGATATGGTGAGATGCTATGTCCATAAAATGAAAAGGAGAATGCTACTACCAATATCATGGAAACTAACCCCATGACATATGGAATTTGTTTGTTTTAAGATTTCATATAAATAGAACCCCACCTCATGGATCATAAGAAAAAGATCATAATGATTTTTAATATATGATTACTTTAGAATCCATAGTCACATGAATAATTAATCATATTTTTTTCTATTATTCATCCTATTGTTTTTTATTTTGGAGTGTATTTATATAAATTTAATTTGTGACCATTAGTTGTAAAATATAATAGAATTTATTATAGTATTCATTCTAATAGATATACCTATCTAATTAGAATGATAAAAAAGTTAATGGTTAAAGTAATATAAAGAATGGATCTTCCATTTTTTTTTGCAGAAACACCAATATACCAAATCTAAGATGAGGTTAATCTGAGGTTCATGTTGTTGTGGTAAAAAATATCAACCCGGTGAGATGAGGGCTTCTAGGGTATGAAAGTAAGAGCCAATATTAATATTTTTAGAATTGGGTACCTTTTTATTGGTTTATTTTTAAGGATACCATATATCTGATCTACTGATATACAGTTTAATTTGATAAAGAGTGATGATTTTATATTAATTTTATGGGCCTTTGATTGGAAAATCTATACTCAATTTTTTTTCATAAAATTTTCTTATTAACATTATCATTGGTAATTTTTAATACCGATTGTATTTATATATATGTTTCCTCACTATGTATATTGGTAATTGTGAAATATAAATACTTAAATATTGGTTGTTTTATTTTACTTTGATGTTGTGAGTTTATCCACTATTTTTAATAAAAATAGATTTATCCCTTAAGAAGGAAAAAATAGTATTTGAGTTTAAACTATAATTCACCCTCGGTTTGAGTATAATTTACATATCTATCTAATATGATAGGTTCACCAATATTCGATCCATCAGGATCCCTATGGGCGTGGGAATATCATCACACAAGAAATACAAACATTACAATGGACATGATAGTGCCCATTTCGGAGTTATATATGAAGGTCCTCGGTGTAGGGTAGGTAACCAAAAATTCACCACAATGTAGTTCTATGTATGATGATACTAGTAGAGACACAACTAAAATAAGTTTATATTCAAGGAAACATACCAAAGAGAAGTAAAAAGAATCATGATGCATGTTGGGACAAAAATAGTAGGATTCTTTGATGTATCATACCATAGGTACATTATGTATTCACATTCATATGACTATAATGGATACTAATATGTAATAAAATATGTCTAAAGGGTGTGTAATATCCTAAATTTTTCACGTTAATTCCTCTTTATGTTTTTTACCCTCTTTTTGTTCTGTAAACGAGGATTATTCATGGATTTTATGATGATTCGGATCTGTTATGGAGATATAATAAGCCATGAATCCAATAGAATGGAGGTATCATGTAACACTAGAGATAATATAGTCCACCAACAATCCGTTGGGATGCCTACAGAATAGTAATGATATATGATTCCCACCAACCAACTGGTGAGACCCACTGACCCGCATGTGGGTTGGGTTGGGTGGGTCTCCTATAGATGAACAACATGATAGTTGGTGGGGTATCTATCCATGTAGGAACACTAAAAACCACCATAGGTTAGCAGAAATTTTCCACTATGCATTTTGTGAATCTGGGATAGGCTGAATTAATGACGAGTTTGACCATATTTCTTCACCCCAAAACCCCTTCATAAGCCTATTTAACACTCAATAAACCCTAACTCAAAATTTATAAATATTAACGGTTAAATATATCTTTATTGACTCATAAATGACTAATCCAGGGTTATATTAACCTTACAACTAAAATCGGCGATTTATTCTTATAATTGGTTAATTTATATTGTATTAATCTTGGGTCTTCTTCTTACACCCTTGGAAAAAGTATTTCAATCAATTTTCGTAGGGTATTTTGGTTTTCAATGTTGATTTAATGAACTATCTTGGTTTCCTTATTCTTCATTTCATAATGTGATAGGTCTAAAACATCTCATTAATGTATATTTTTCTGTCTTATTTTAAAATAGTTTTGTCACACAAAAAATCAATGTGTGAAACATTTATTAATCAGAATTGTTAAATTCTTCATGCCAAGAATTCACATGGATGGAATTGGGTCCTATGTTTTGAGACTGAGACTTGTACCTATAAGAGTAGTGTGACTACCTTTGACCGAGGATAGAACATGGAACATATAAACTTATAGACTTATGATGAATATGTTATTTTTTAATTATTCAACAAACAATATGAATTGTATTATCATGTGAATTGATAAAATTGTCTTGATAATGGATCACATGGCATGGAAGTGGTTAATTACAATGAAATTAGAATTTTCATAATAAATTAATTGAATTTGGATTTAACAACATGTGAAATCTTAATTGGGAACATATAGAATGTGAAATGAATTTTTTATAATTATTATGATAATTAGTAACTTTTTATAATGTAATAAAGGGTGATAATTACTAATTTAGATAATTTAACCACTTTATAAAAAAATTACCTATTTCAATATTTTTTGAATTAAAATGAATTTATACTTATTTCAATTGATTATAAAATGATTAAATCACCCTTTGAATAGGTAATACACCATGGGAACACATAATTTTCCCTAACATGAAAATTTTCATATATTCTAGTTACACTTTTTCGTCGTTATGGGTAATGTATCATGTGAACATATAAGCAAATTGAGCATGGTATTTCATATAGATTACATTATTCAAAGTAACATGTTATATTTTCCTTAGCATGGTTTATGATCCACAAGAACATTTCAGTGTATCTAGGATGTGAATTCCCATATAGTCCATTATTGATTCTTGAGTGAATGATGTGTGGTAACATGATACTTTGGGGATTGATTCACAGTATGGGCGATTTGTCCTCAATAGGAGATTACACTAGTGGTATGGTTTATTTATCCAAGGTAGGTGAACCCTGTTGGGGTAAAATTCATATTTCACGGTTTCGAATTAGGTTTGGATGGCATATTATGTCAACCTAGATATCTGGGGTTGGAAGGTATATTTTCATATTATATTTTAATTTATGAATTAATTCACATTTATATTATATTATTTCATTCACTATTTACTTAGGATGGATTATTTAGTCATTTTGGGTGTTTCCATATTTTGTATTACTCAATCCTAATTTTCATTTCATTTGGTACCCGAGAATACTTCATAGGTGAAGGTCTAGAATAGATAAACTGACCCTATGACTGATTGTTTACTTTAGTATATGTGATTTAATATTGGTGAAAGGACCATGAATTTCGATTAGGACTGGTATTTGTAGTGTCATTAATATGAATTATATTTTAATTTTTTTAGTTTTATGACATTCATCATTACAATTAGTTGGAATATAGTATGGCATGCTATGGTGTATTATTATTACATGGATTTTTTGTATTCATATCTTATCTGATTGAGTTGTATGTCATGGATGATTTATAATATTAATGTTGTGATTGTTACTTTGTTACAGAGGTTATAGTGTCTCCACTATATTTTGTAGACCCTCATTGATAGTTCGAATACTCTAGAGTATGAGGAAAAATTATGAAGGTAACATAGAGACTTGCCTTTGTCACATAAGGGTGAACTATGATGGGTACTTCCTAAAGTTGTATTAGATCCTATGTCATTTAGGTTTTTTAATTTTTAGAAATGGTAGAAAAATAAATAGTATGCTTCAGGGAAAGTAAATGAGCTCAATAATTAGAGTAGGAAACCCACATATGGGAATATTCCCAGGTTTCTATGGTTGGTATTTATGTTCATGATGATCTATTGTTGTTGTTGATATTTTATTTTTTGTTTGATGGGGAACATATTGTGTGATGTTACTATTATATGAGATGATTCTCATGGATTGATATGACATGAGGTTAGTATGAATTCCTCATTATAGGCATATAGGGAAATATGTTGACACATGTCATTCGTGCTAGGGACATATTTAACTCATATGATGTATCTTACAAGCTTCATTTCGTAATGTTGTTCCTTGACATATTTGATTAAAAATAATTAATGAAACTAATATTAATTGTCAATTAACTTGTTAATATATTTTTTGAAGTATCCTTATGTCAGTGGTTTTTAGTTTTAATCTTAAACTTGTAGGGATGATCTTGTTATGTATATTATGATATAATTACTGTGTAGACCTGTTTAGAAAAAATTTGACATTTTCATCATTAGGAAGAGTGTTATGAGAAGGGTCATCATCACACATCTGTCATAGCTGAGTCGAAGCATATGTCGATCCAGGGAAATAAATGTATGATTAGCTTCAAGATAGTTTCCTATAAATCATGAGATCCAAGGAGAGGTAAAATACATATTTTATGGAATTGATATCTAATCTAATGAGAGTTATTTAGCTACAAGACCCACCTATTTTATCTGGTGATATATAACCCTAGAAAAATAAATTTTGGTTCTATTCCATCAGTAATGTCTTCATGAACTTGTAGATACCCATGGATAGGAGGTAGAATTATACTGTTTAAATTCTTGTACAACCAATAACATATGGGACATCATAAATCAAGCCAGATAGAAATAGAAGTAGAAATAGTAGTAATTAAAGGTAATGTTCACATTCTTCTTTTATCCAATGACACTTAGAGATGAGACATATTTGATGTCCATGGACTTGAATTCGGGGATCATGTATGTGATAGAGCACACATGACATTTTACCGATCAACATTATTTTACTCCATATTTATATAACTATGACATAGTGAAGGAAAAGTTCTTCCATGATTGTCTAAGTTATGTGAAAAAGTCACATAAAAATGTCTTTCATTAGAATGGATTCTCTGAAATAATAAATTAGGAACCCTACCTACAAGTAACATGATGAAGCCCTTGAGTGGTAAGTATAAAATCTCATCATGATTTTCATATAGCTTTTATTTATGTAGGAAAAATCACATATATGATAGTTTACACTATGACAGTAGTGTGAAGATAATCTAGTAGAGTAGAATGTCGGTCAAGACCACATCCATGGGTAATTCTTTCACTCTGGTAGGGTTAGACACAATTGGTTCCAATGTATTATCCCTACGATGGAGTGGTGCACTTATTGTCGTATGAATCATCTATAAATGTTCTATATGAAATCATTATTGTTGATAGTTGGTAGTGTAGAACATAAATAACCTGAGCCTAGAAAGGACTCAACTACCCATTATCAAATAGTTAGTCATATTTTCATAGATCAATCATGTTGGGTAGAGAGATTGGTTCCATGACACAAGAGAAACATTATTAATATAATAAAGCATCACAAGGGGAGATAATGGACCCTCAGATAGAGGGGTGAGTTAGATGCATTATATGAAGTCAACTCCAACAAGTAATGATATAGGACCTTCCACAATTAGAGGAATGATTCTTGTGTCATTTACCCTTTCATGTATTTTTTTTCATATGGGAGAATCACATAACCTAATACATTCTCATCTTTCCAATAGTTTGGGTTTTGTTTTGGGGAGGTTGAATGGTGTTATAACTATTGACACAACATTATTAGTGTGATCATAGGGTTTCATATAGTTCATGGAGTGTTTTCATGAATTTGGTAGATACTGTTTCATTTGGGAGTAGTATGTGTTTGAAGTTGATGGATTTTATTTGATTCTGGGTATTAATTGGATAGTTTTATAACTCTATCATTTGATTAATTATCATAGGAGATTATATTTACTATCTCAATAATGGGTAAGTTATATCCATTATGGGGAATTTTATCTTTAGGTAGGTTTAGAAGGATTTATTCAATAAAATTTTTATTGTATCACAACCTAGATTCTAGGCTTGTTTATGATGATGGAGAGTCACAATAGAGTATTTTTCCACTATTATTGGTCCATAGTTAGTAGGTCTTTCTTAAATATATAGTATTCATGCCACACAATTGGATATATTTCAATACTGATTTAGTACCAACAACATGATATATTTCTATCCTTCTCTTCATTATGGAACCATTAGTGCTTCTAGAGTTGAATGTGTAGTAAGAGAATAAGGAAGGTATGGGATTAATTTATCTTAGACGTTCACAATATGTTTCTCCTATTCTTTTCAGAAAGATGGATGATGAGGCTTTGTGATTATGTTTGGATTACCAAAGGCTCAATTATATGATGATTAAAAAAACAGATATCCCCTTATATTCATTGATAATCTCTTCGATTAATAGAGAGGTGGCCTAAAATTATCTAACATTGACTTGAGGTAAGGGTTCCATCAGATGAGGTTGATACCATTTGACATACCCTAGATTGATTATAGGAGTATGTATGTATTTTTTGAGTTTATAGTGATTTTTTTTAAGGTCTGAATGATTTTTTGTCAAAACCAATGGATTTTCAATATATGTATGTTTTTATTTTAAAATGTTAAAAATTCATAAATTTAGAAAATTAATTGGAAAATTAGAATATTATTTTTGGAATCAGGACATCGAAAGTATCCTATGGTGAAATTTTCCTCATTTTTTTGTGAGTTGAATTTTTTAGTAAAAATTAAATTCTGTTTAAATATATAATGTGTGTTATGACTTCATAATGACCCAATAGTGACGTAATAAAATACTATAAACATTATGTTCGGAAAATATATGTTTTAAATTTATATAATGTTATTTGGGATTTGTTTTATTTATTTTACAGTGATTTAGTGGACCCATTAATGCTAATAAAACATATGTCTTTTTAAAAAACTTTCCTTGAGAGTGTGACTCACCTCCACAAAAGCAACCCTATTGTTTTAAAAATATCATCCATTGGCCATATAAAATATTTTTTCCCTATCCCCTTTGGAAAAACACATGGGAAAACACCCTCGGCTAGATTGGGGTTTCGATTAGATTAATGTGAGGTGTCCAAAACCTAAATAGTAATTCATTCCCTCTACTTTACTATATAAACCCACCCAAGAATTCAAATCCTCTTCACTAAAAGCGTTTTTAGTTCAACAAACCCAGTCCTCATATCTCTAGAAATCTCCAATGGTGCCCCATTCTCCAATGAAGCATCTATTAAGCCTCTCCCAATCTTTTGGGATCACACTTCCAAGTATGGGATCCTCACATTCCTTATTTATGTCCATGTTTTCTTATATTCTAATGCCCATTAATTTTGACCTATAAATGTTGGGTTATGATTTCACACCTCTTTAGTACAACCATATTAAGGTTTTAAAAACTATATATCCCTTTATATCTCATTAATTCCTCCCAGATACCCCCATTACTATGCCAATATTCATTGAGGGATTTTTATCTCTTCTTTTACATCCTAGTAACTCTTTTGTATTATAAATATAAATTACATTATTTTTATTGGTAAATGTATCTATATTACCCTCTTAATGACAATTTCATGTAAATATGATGATACAAACCCTTCTATCTCATCAACAGTTTTTTTAGTTCTTATTTCACGTCGTTATGTAGCCAAAATTGCACTACAATTTTCCAAGCCAATTTCATTGTGTAGTGAATACCATGCCCATTTCTCTATCAATCGTATTAACCTTTATGAAAATTTAATTATTGTTTATAAATATTCATGTATTTATTCCACATCCATTTATCTTGGAATACATTATTATGATGGATTCCATATTGTATGATCCATGTAGAAAATATATTCACGAAATGAAATGTTTTAGAATGGTGTGCCCTGATAGTGCTCCAACGCATTTGGTAATGTATTGTATCATGATACGTCTTGTGAAATGAGTGTTGACTCATACTAACTCATGTTCAATGATTTTTTACTACGTTTCATACGCAATGAGGTTTTACTCATGCTCCATGTGCAATGAGCATTAGCTTGCTAATTCCATGTTCTGTGTTGTTGCCACATTTCCATGTTATGATATTCCTGCTTTATCATGCCTTTATTTTCATGTTTCTCTTGAGCTACATTGATATGCTTATTTTCCAACATGTATTTTAATCCTAATGTTATTCAATTTATTTTCCCTTACTTGTATTTATAGAAAACACTTTTCTTATGCATGTTCCTTGGTTATCCTATGCAATGCTATGTACAGGGGAATGTAGTGGTCATGTCAAGGATGTTTTCAATATGATGATGAATTTCATGTTTTATGTTTTTATATATTCATCCTATGAAACAAAGACACTATAAATCTCTTTATTAGATGTTTTATCAAGTGATTTTTATGTAATAAATCATGTTTATGTTTGTAATAAGGAGTAGTGATGTTATAAACATTATGAAAAAAAGATTTATTCTGAGTTAGTCTTCTATGTGCCACTATTTATCTCTATAAAGACACCAAATAATTTATGGAAAATTTAAAAATATTGTATGGGGTATCCTCTTATTTAAATAAGATTTAGTCCCTACACAAAAGATCATTCAATGTAGACCAAAGTGTGGTTAAGTCTGATTTTGATTTCATAATTTGTGTGTGAGATACTTGAACACATTTTCTTATTTTTCATGCATCTTATTCCTTCTCAGTATTTTGATGTGGTGACCTTGAAACTACAGTTACGTGCAATTTATTTTTATTTAATATTTGGCACAAAAGATTCTTTCGCACAATTTCATCTTTTTCACAAAACTCGTGATTTTTCTATATTTTGATGTGACAATAATGAATCATTAGTTTTGAATATTTTTTAACTTCACCTATATCCATGATCACAAGATTTTTTTACAGAAAATAATATTTATACATACTCCAAATTTTGGGCTCAAACTTTGGGAGAAAGATATGAAAAGAAGCCATCGTCAGCACTGTATTCATCTTGTATTATATGATCCCTTTAATTGTAGACACCGTTATCATACAAATGTGGATTGAAAAAAATTAGAATCCATTTCTAGCTCAGAAAATACTTAGTTCAAATTGTGGACACATTTTATTTTTAGTGAATGGGCTCATGATTAGTGATCCCATTTTCATTATGTATCCCATTATGAATAGAATCAAGTAAAACATTGTTCTTGAATGGAAAACGTGCCACATAGTCCAGACCCATATGAAGAAAGGGGTATTAATACCATTTATTGTTTCATCTGGACCTAGTATTGGAGATACGGGTTTCACTACCTATCATTTGATGATAGGTATCAAGCCACATGTAGTTATTGAATGTGAAAATATCTATATATGTCTGACTAGTATGTATAGGGGGAAGTTTTTAAATAAATTAATGCATCTCGACCCATGATTGGAGATCTAAGAATCATTATGTATGCGGTGATGATATAAATCAAGCCACACATAGTTCATGAAGGATAAAATCTCAATGATGGACTACCCCATATGATGTGGGGGGGGGAATTTTTTGTGTTATTTATTGCAGTTGGAACTAGGATTGGATATCTGAATGAAACTCCTTGTACTATGGTTATATGAATCATGACGCATGTAGTTCTTTAATGGGAAACTCCCCATTTAGGTATGACCCATACATATAGGAGGTTATGATTCATATTGATTGTTGCAGCATGAACCATGATTGGAGTTCCGAGAATTACTACATATCTTTTTTTGGTTGGAATCAATCCAAACGTTTTTCATGAATAGAGGTGTGTTGGAATACAAACACCAAGTATAGTGGATCTCTCACGGTTGGTCTAGAGTAATGCATAGTTTTATTTCATGCAAGAGACACAAGATATGGATTTTAACATCATTGTACATATAGTCATGGTGTTCCTTTTATGGTCTTTCATGAATGACCATTCATACCAAATCATGAACTGATATGTTGTGACCATGTGGATAATCTCTTTACTAAATTTCTTAATCCCATGTGATCTATGATTAGTGTGAAGAGCATGGAGCGAAAAATGGTTATCTCACCCCATAGATGAAATTAAAGGATAGGACAAGGGAATTTTAATTCATAAGTTAGTTGGGCCATGATATAGGATCTAGGAATCTCTACACATATCATTGATATGAGAATCATGTTATAAATATTTTTGGAAAACAATGCAATTTAACGTTGTGTATAAAGGATGCCTGCTATGCAATTTAACATTGTACGAAAAGGATGATGGTGACACGAAATGAATAAATATCACAGCTTAACCAAAGAATGGAGATTTTGAAATCACTATATATCTTGTAATGGGTTGAATCAATAAAAGTTGTTGTTAAAAAACAATGTAGTTAACATCATGTGGTATAAATGTCAGCTATGTAGATTAATTTCATATGGTAAAGAAGAAGGTTACCCCTTATGAAAAAGACGGAAAGAACATTTTTGAAAATTATGATTTCTTCAATCTAGGATATATATATTATAGATAGAAAGCATATTTTGGAAATGGATATTACTAAAAATCTTGTGATGGATGTAATCATACCTTGCTTAGTTCTTGGATTGGGAATTACCTACTTTGATTTGACTTACTCACAATGATGGGTGAATTTAATTTCGCTATTAAATTGATCTAGATTGTGTGTGATGAATCATTGATGATATGATTCTTCCTATATATTTTAATTTCATGAGGTGGAGATGTATTATATAATGTTTAACATAAAGCGGTAGAGACATGTCATGTTTTTTAACATCATGTGACCGATATGAGAAATATTGTGTAGTTTAATGTCATGATTCTAGGATTTATTTTATTCATATAAACATCATATGGTTAGAAAATATCCCATATAGTTTGACATTATTTTTTCTGGATGTGGGATGTTTTTATGGATGATATGAAGATTATTAATTAATAAATATTTTTTTATGGGGGTGAAACATTCTCCATCCATTATGGCTAGTCAGTAATCCCCTTTGTGATAGACCATTTTTATGATATAATGACCTTCTAATTGGGTTCCATGATCGGAGGGTTTTTTTTTCTACCATTAGGGTTATGATGTCCAATAACAATTATTTTTAAAGGAACAAATGAATTTTAACCATTTAATTGATGTGACATGCAATCTTATTCTGATGGATTGTGTAGTTGTGTAGTGTACACGTCCTTTTCTCATTGAGGTTTTCCATTTCATCTGAGCACTTTTTTGGTGTATCATAATCTGAGTGATTTTTATAGAAATATATTTACAGTATGAGAATCTATTCATCTATTGGAAATACTTCCTTGATTCTATACACCAATGAATATGGATTTTCTTTTGTATTACTCCACATGGTTGTATGGAAGGTCCGTAAGGCATCGATGAGCTTATCTGACCACCTTTTTTTATCCTTATTGACCATGATCTAGAGTATATTTTACATTGTCTTACTGAAGGCCTAGATTTTTTTTATTTTCCTCTGAATGATAGTTGGATGAATGGTTGGACTTGATGATGGACTCTTGTTACAAATTATTCAACTCAGTAGAATGTAAATTGGTGTTGTTGTCTATCAATATTTTATCAGGGGCCTCAAATCTGGTAAAAATATTGGACATAAGACGATTAATGATATTTTTTATCCTAACTTCCGTGAAAATTATTTCATCTTCCTATTTGTAAATTGTTTTGTAGCATTATGTATGTACATAAACATCTTAGTTGTGGCTAAGACAAATGGCCCCATAACATTCATTCCTTATTGGACTAATTTTTAGGAATATTTAGTTTTATGTTCCAATTACGGGTGTTGATGGATGAGGTTTTCAAGATTCTTGAATGAATGAAATATCTAGGGGAATTCCACACAGTCCTATATCATTGTTTTCCATTATTAAACTAGCCTTCTATTTTTATGGGATAGCCTAATCCCAGAATGTTGAGAGTCATAGAAGCCTGCTTGGACATATTCCTTGATGGTAAGAATATGCATTTCAGCTATTCATATAAGGAGGATTCCATCAAAACCTCATTTTAGGGGAATTGTTTCTCATTATATCATCTTGATGGGAAGTCTTTTTACTTGTCACCAAATCGGTTCACTTCTTGTTCAGTCTATTCGGAGGGCCCCAATTTAAATATAATCAATTATGGGCTCCATCCAACCTAGGATGGATATAATTTCATCATGTTTTGGGGATGTGTTTATTTGATTGTTCTCCTCCATGTCAGAGAAAATTACTGATGAGAACATCTTTCAGTGTGTGATTTAAAATACCACCTCATCCTAATTAGGGTTGGCTCAAATCGTGGCAGCATTAGCCATCACATCAGCATGATCATTCTATGATCATGTGATATGATGAAATGTGGGTTCAAAAGAAAACTCATCCATCATCCAACTAAAATTTCTTGAGAGTGGGTTTATTTCTGCCTTTTTATTCCATGTCGATCATTGGCCCAATCTATCACTATATTTTAATCCCCTTTGATGTTTATGTCAAATATTTTAAGTTGTAGGGATAATTCCATGATAATAATTATGGAATGGTATTCAACACATTATTTTTGCAGACTATGAACAATGAGAAGGAGTAAGGAAAATATTCTTTACCAACAGAAAGCAATCCAACCCCTAGAACAACTTGATCGAGTTATAGTTTTATCAGTCTCGTGTTGATAGGAGTTTAAGACACACCATAAAAATGCATCTCATATGTTTTGGGGGTATCATGGGAATAAAAAACATCTTCATATATATATTTAGTGTGCTTTGGTGTACTATATGGGAAGGTATGTTTCAAGAGGAAATATTCTATGGATTTCCCTTTCAATGACATATGTGCCTCAAACTAGATTTCATACTACTGCAGAATAACGACCCATTGGTCCAAACATCTAGTTAGAATATGATGATGAATGATGTACTTGAGTGGATAAATATGAGATACCAATTGATCTTAATGGTTCTGCATGTAATTCCACAAAATTTTCACAGAAAATATATGTGTGTGTCTATTCTTATCAATATTAGAATATCAGGTCTTAGTTTATAACATATTTCAGCTTAGGTAGTAGTTTTGGTTCTCATTCCCTCCCTAATTTTTGTGTGTGAGTATAGTTCCCGGTGATAATTCCTTAGAGGAATCTTTTATTATGAGTGTCATCTATTCCACTCGTGAAATTATGACTGTGGGAGAATGTGGTAATAATTAATACCATCACGTGATTTCTAACAGTTCTTATCCCATTAGTAGGGAACTCCTGTCTTCGTTAGATTGGTGAAGGGGAGAGATTTTCCATGAAGGTAATCTATAAAATGATGAATTCATGTTATGATCCTTTGGATCCCTCTCAGTTCATGGAGACTATGTCGATGTGATGTTTTTATAATTATCCTATACTTTTTTTTGGAAGACTAAATTCCTTGGTGGAATACAACAAAACAATTGAATATTCTAAATGTCACCCTGAAATTTTATTTTAATATTTTTATCTCCAAAATTTACTAACATAAATTTAGGATGAATTTTTATTTTCCATTAATAGATCACTTTTTTATAAATATTTGACTATTAATCCATGAATGTAACACTCCACTATTCCTCAAATGAATGGATTAAAGATATGATCCATGGTGAATTGAAATTTATTTCCAATTACCTTTAATCCAATTGGAATGAGTTGTTAGAAAACGGTCCTCTGAGGTGCTCATATGAATTTGGATTCCCCATATTCAACTCACATCTTAATTTGATTTTAACTGAAATACCCATTCATGTTATAAATGCATTGGAATTCATAAGTTTCATCGATCAATAGTTATGTGATCATAAATGGGAAATCATACTTTGGGATATACTGATTAAGGTATATGAAATTTATACATAACCTAACCTACATATTCTTTTGCTTCACACGGTTGTTGTTGGTGAGCCATTTTGGTTATTTCACTTTCTAGAAAAAATTGTATTTGATAAATTTTTTCACTTATAACACTATATTAGTAATATGAGAGGGTTGAATCCTCCTGGGTACCCATATGAATCCTTGATGATCATCGAGTAAGCCGAGATGGTGCTTAGCCACATCGGGGTTTTTCATATTAATTTTTTTATATAATTTCATGTTACATGTCTCAATGTTTCATTAGAAACATTATATACATCTCTTACTCCTATAGGGGCTTGGTGGAACTAATCTACCTTAGCTATTATTCTTCTTATATTCCATGATTTACCTTCCCGGTCTCATTGATGGTGGTAGATATTCCTTTCTCCAATGCGGGAGGGGAATTCATGAGGTCACCATTTTCTTCTTTCACCTGTGAATATGTGGAAACTTTTCTAGAAATGTTAGATAACATAGGGGAATTTATAAATTTCTTGAGATTCGAGAGGATATGGGAAGTTACATTACCATCCCCTATAACCATATTCTCTTTATTTTGATATTAGATTTGAATTTCATTTACATTTTCAGTGGGAAAATATGAATATTAGACATCTGAGATTAATTCTACTACCTCAATAAGGATTATATGTTGCATATAATCACCATCAAGTAGACACTATAGATTTATAGTAGATGTCCCCAATACATTTTGGGAAGAAACCTATATATTTTCCTCCATAATTGGTTGTTTCCCACCCTTTTATAGAAACATACATCAAAACATGTTGATTCAAAGACTTGAAGGGGGAACTATCACCATATAGTTTTCCAAACATCCTGTTGATGGGGTATTTAAATCATTGATGGCATGTTGAAGGTACTTCCACATGGATATGAAGCCAAGTCCTTCTGAGATTGAAATTATATGTAGTGTCCTAATAGATAACCATGAAATCAGTGTTAGACTTGATATCACCAATGTGATCATGAGAATGATCATCTGGGGAGGTCTTCCCCCTCACTTATAATAACCATAAATGTTTACATTTGATAATGTTAAATCCCCCATTCTATATCCCAAATGTCAAAGGGTCCTATTGATGATTTGGTTGATCGTTGAACCATTTTCAATTATGGCCATTCATATTTTGACATTTTTTATCGTTATTTAATCATATAGGGGTCATATGGGTCCCTTGATGGAAACATCCTAATCATACACTAAAAATGAGATGGATACATATCATTTTTATGGAATAGTCTTCACTTGATAATAATCAGCTACAAACTATTTTGTCTAAAATTGTTGTGGACTATATAAGGATTTGATGAGGGCCTCTATTATATAGGTGGAGATATATAGCGCATCAAGGATCGAGAGATTGGCTGGGAAAGTATACAACTACTTTAGAATATTGTAATTTTTTACCAAATTCGGTCTCTTACCAAGGTGGGGTTGATCCATATTATGTGGATCATGATATGTTGTATTTGAGGTAAAGGGGCCTAGTTACTCTTCCTAGGATGAGAGAGTATATTCTTCAAATGGCGTAGATTTTTCTGGAATTCCCATTTGTCTGGTCTAGTCACCAATTTGAACCCCTTTCAAATACCAATGTAAGAATACTCATCTCAGATGACCACTAAAGAGTTCTATAGAATCCTCATGTTTCTATTTGTTTCACTAAGGTAATTTACCACGAGGTATGCTTCTATATATCTTCTCTATGGGGATGTGACTAATATATTGGGTCCATCTATGCTAGAATTATCCCCTACATCATAACATATTTCACATGTGGCTTCTCAATCCCCATTCGGGTGTAGGAAAATATTACATAGAGGAATATTAAACATCCAAGAAGGGGTATAAAATGTTTATTAAATTACCAAAATCAATGAAGAACTATTCTTCTGATATGAGCCCACTTTGGATAGTGGTGTCTGCAATCCGGATATTGATGTAAATGTGTCTATAAGAGCGAGAGCTTGCATTGAATCTAAATATTACTGTGCATATAATGCAACTTCCAATGTATGATGATACATCCAACTCTAGGAGGAATATTTGATGTCCACTACCTAGTTGAAGAAACTGTTTTGGGTTTTTGATGTTATTTCCTCACAGTGGAACGAGGGTAGTAAACTGTCTTTTGATTAATCAAGTTATCAACCTTCTGCCCATTCCTAGCTGAATCCACTTTCCAATTACCAGGTTCATCTTATAGGGTGATCGTTACACAATTCACGTGTGTTGGGTGTTTCTCTAGCATAAATTTTCAAGAATGAACCATGAATTGGAGGATGTATTTTAAGACGAAACAATCCTAGATTGTGCGTCCCATCCTCGTATAAAATAATAAGTGGTCATGATGATCATTGATGTTAAACTCATTATTTTTCCTTTCGTTCAAGAACATTAATATATTATTTTCAATGGATGTATGATAATAACAAAGGAAATTTTCATTTCAAAAAGAGTATGATTTATTCATCCATTCCCTAAACAACAAGTGACACTGGCCTCTTTTCCCTTCATGTCGATGGTGGTATTGTTTTTGTGTTTGCTGTAGGGGAGGCCATGGATAGTTCATGACCCCATGGTGCATGAATGGGCACATATACTAGTTTAAGGGTAATATAAATTCTCTATAGATTCATGAACCTTCTCCCCTTCACTGACAGTATGGATTGAGTTTCATCATTGTTGCACTCAATAAAATCTTCCAAAAATTGTTCCATTTATTTAAAAATCATTGAATCCACAAAAATATTTAACTAGGTTCAACTGTGTCTTAATATCATACTATATATTTTTAGCATAAGGTTCCAATAATTTATTCTAAGAAATATGGATACAGAGTGAATAGGTTAAACATTTCCATCTATGATATTAATTGAGACACCCTCTCATTTTCATGTTGATTGTAGTTTTTCAGGTTGATAAATTATACTTTCTTTACAAAGAGATAAATTTATAAAGTAATTTATTATAAAACACTTCCAATCATGAAATTAATCCTACTATACGGATTTTATTCAAAAAATGGCTAGCCATATGAGAGTCTGTACAGAACACTTCATCTTGTTCATGACCATCTGATCTTAATGCCCCATCATTGGACCATATCAAGATACAAATTGCAGGAGATCTAGTTCTAGATCTCTAGTGCCATAAATGGTGGACAAGGTAGGATTGAAAAAATTGGGATGGGGAAAATTTCATTTATCTATTCTAGATATGGATTTTTATTTTACTATATTGGTGATCTTCAACCTTTTATGGCTTCTAGTCGACCAGCCCAAGACTCAGTGGCATTGATAAGTTATATAGGTACTATTATCTTGACTGCTTCCCATCTATAGAGAGTAGGTGGTGCTTAATGAGGTATCCCCATTTTCATAACCTATGTTTTTTCAATCATTTATAGGTCTGAATGATTACACTGACATGGGACGTGCTTCCACCATAAGGAAAGGAATTAATGATCATTTTGGACTTCCCCATTTATGTAAACCATATTTCAATATCCGAAGTCAGCCTGATGCTAAAATTTCACTCATATAGGGGGATAAACTCATTACTGATGTACAAGAGGAGGTATATTATTCTCTTATTGAAGATGATACCCAGTGGGAATGTTTACCCTGAGTAGATCCTCATTGAGTTGTTTGCGATTTTATATCTCATTCTCATAATGTGCTAATTGCACCCCCATGGAAAGAATTTTTACTCTTTTGGGTGATGAGTGGGATATGACCACAACTATCCCGTTATCTATTGTATTTTTCCCATATAGAGGTGGGAACTCAATATTCATCGGTACAAAATTTTGGATCCTACTATGGTTCCACATGTATATAGCCGTAGCTGGTGCATATAGACCACAATAATCTCATTGCATGTTTTAGTATTGTAACCCTCTATGTTTCTGTCTTGATATGCATAATTTTTCATGTTGATGGTGATTATTTAAAATATGATATGTTGTTAAATGGTTTTTATCTCATTACACTCAATCAAATAGCATGATTCTTCCATGCATGCATCATGGCCATTTTTTCTAACCCCTTATTAGAACATTTATGATCATTCCACATGTGGGGTATTATCTTCTTTGTTATATGTTCTCCAATATCAGTTAATGAGTACTGACCCAGATGGAGTTTCTATTCATGTTTTCTAAAGGGGTATTGAATAGAAATGATTCATCTTAAAGGGGGATAATTGGATGGTATAATGAACATTGTTATTTACATCGCAACTTAGAGAATATTGATTCCCTTCGTTGTATTGATGATGTTGAAAATGAACCTAGCCATATGTTATGGGAACTATATGGGGCCTCCATTATAATATATTGATCTTTTTGATAAGGCTCAGAGGATTCTGGTTGAGGATATGATGACTCCTATGAAAAACATGGAGATATAAATACCCACATCCATATAGTCTTAGGTTAATATGGAACCACCACCAATTTCTCTAGGACCCTCTAATGATTTGTTGAAACTGATGATATCTATTGAGATAAAAAAATCCCCATCCCTGTCTTTTGGTTTGAATTTGTAGGTACTAATCATATATCCCCAATCCTCCGAGGGATGGATCATCTGTGGGGTGGAGGTGGTGCTAAATATTCCATCGACCTAGTGGGATAGTTTTTCTCATGTTGGCTACTATGGTAGCTACAATATGGTCCCGTTTGATTTGGTATTACTGTGATCATTTATGAGACTGGTTCAATGACATCCCATGATTGGGGTAATTTCTATGGGATGTCATTGGGATAACCTCAAATTTGGATTCTGTGTCTAAATTGCAATCTCATTGATTCAAATGGCCTAATTAACTTATCTATTGGTAGTCCTCTCCTATCGAATGTGATTTTATTACCCTGTGAAAGTATGATAATTCTGTTTTATTTACCAACTGGATCATGCATTTCCCAGTCCCTAGATTTTCATAGATGACAAGACATTATAGGATTCCATATCTGGGGTGTTATATTATACAAGGGGTGGGTGAAGTGAAATTTTCTATAATGTTACCATCCTTGAATATAGAGACATGAGAAGTATTTGAATATTAGTTTCCAATTAGTTGTTGTTGACCTCACCTGTTTTGATAATCCAAATTATGCTTTCATATACTTTGATAATCCCAATCAATTTTTATCTATATTTTAATTATTTCAATCTATGATATTCTACTGTCAATATGATAATAATATTAAAATATTCCTTGAAATATGTTAATCATATGTTTATATAAGTTCTGAAGTACTTATAACCCATTCGGTTATGTTTGTCATAAAACAGTAATGTATTAAGTCACTGGTCTGCGTATAGCTACTGATATAAAGCTATCGGTACTTATCCTACCGGTAGACTTAGTCTACCAAAAGACAGAGTCACTGATAAGGTGAGATCACTAATAAGCAGATTACCGATATGCATAAGTCCACCGGTAATCATAGAAAAAGTCTACCGACATACAAGGTTACTGATATAGAATGATGCTACTGATAGAAGTACCGATCTACCAATAGAATCAGTTTAGAGACAGCTACCAATAGAAGTCTGCTGATAAAGTCTACCGATACAAGTACAGAGTCACCGATAGAATGAATTCACCGATAGAACAAGTATATAGAGCTACTGATAGAGTAATTCTACCGATAGAATGAAGTTACCGATATATAGAGCTATCGATAGAGTATGTCTACCGATATAAGGAGTTACTGATACCAAGAGCTACCGACACAAAGTGCAATCGATACAAGTTCAAAAGAGGAACCGATGGAAGATCGCTGCTACAAAAAGTACATCGTACAAAAGAGCTAGTAATGATTTACCAAAAATTCAAACTCTATACTCTTATTACTATTTATTTATTATGCTAACAGATACATTTGATGGTTTTAATGCAGTTAATATTATTTAATGAATTTTGTTGCCATTTCAGGGAACCGTACCTAGTACCCATGCAAAAAGTAATCATTCCATTTTGTCGGAGCTGAAAGCTATAAAAGTGAAGATAAAGACCTTGTTAAAAGAGGATAATTGAAAGTGACGTGGTTGTATACAGAGAGTACAATAAACTAAGAAGGCTCAAATAGCATTCAACCGTGGAGCATTCACATAAGGATACATATATACTCCAAGAACACTAGACATACTTGAATCCAATCATTATGAAGGAAACCTCAAGCTGCATCATGAGTGAATAACTACAACAAAAATTTCATGCACTCATGCTGAAAAGCTGAACCTAGAACCAAAGAAGAAAACGACGCTCTGTTTTTCAGACAGAAACCAGAGAAGGACCCAGAAGCTTTTCTAACCAATCAAATGACTCCAGAGCTCCTCTACCAATCACTGAATCTCATCTAAACTCATTCTAACTTAATTTAGTGATTCTTCTATTTACATTTCGAGCAGTGTGTGTACCCTATTTATTTTACACACACACTGTCTCCTAAGCTGAACTGGAGGATTATTAAATCCTCACTCATACTCTATAACTCTCTTATTTCCCACTGTGGATAGTGGTAGAGGTCGAGTAAGACCTGGACAGCTGTGAGCTGTTGTTTGTTTTCCCACGTAGAAAAGAGGTAGAGGACTTTTGACCTGGACAGTATTGCACTGTTGTTAACCCCGATCCATGGTGTGGATAAATTTATACAAATTGTTTAGAGGACTAAGTCACGGGTTGAGACTGAACCTCTTGGTTACCTCTGCTATGATTTTTAGTTTAAGTCTTAAGTATACTATATATATTTCATATTCCGGTGTTATTACATTGAAATACAAAACTATTTTAAAGCTAATTTGATAGTTAAATTAGAAAGTGTTAATACTTATTGTAAACCAGTAAGTTAGTTTCAACATTTAATATAATCTTCAGAATAAGTTAACTGAGACCTAATCAATCTTTGAGAAACTGATTGAACATTTACACTCTGTATAAATTCACTACAGTTTACCTTTGTTTTTAAATTGGGGGTTTTTAAGAGAAATATTTTTAACAGAAATTTTAATTGGAACATAATTCACCCCCCTCTTGAGTGTCCACTCCGACCAACATTTGGTATTAGAGATAGTTTTTATTAATACAAATTTTCAAAACATTCTATTTTTTAACTGTGATTTTAGTTTCATCTTTAAAGATCTTAAATTTCTGTTTGTTCTAAATTTTATCTCTTTATAAATTTTTTCTAAAATCTAGTTATCGATAATAAACTAGAGGGTTCTGCTACTAATAGGACACCTTTCTTCAATGGTACAAACTATGCTCAGTGGAAACATAAAATGAAAATTCAGTTAGAGAGTATGGGTTTTGATATCTGGACTGCTATACAGTCTCAATATAAAATTCCATAAAATGAAAGAACAACATGGGATGAACCTACAATGGCTGCATACAATAATAATTATAAAGCTATGAATGCCCTGTATTGTTCTTTAAAAGATGAGGAATTCAATAGAATTTCTTCTTGTAAAACATCTTATTAAATATGGGATACTTTGGGTTATTCTAAGAAGGAACAACCAATGTTAAAGAAATTAGATTAAATACATATAGTATTAAATATGCTAATTTTAAAATGAAAAATGATGAACATATTTATGATATGTATCTCAGGTTCAATGAGATAGTCAATACAATGAGTTCACATGGAATGGTTGTTCAAGCAAAGGAACAAATTATGAGAGTCTTGAGATTTCTTCCAGACCGATGGAGGGGTACTTCTGTTAAATAAGAGAATCATGTGACATTAGATATCTTCCTGTGAAAGAGATTATTGGTAAATTAAGGATGTATGAGTAATAACTCAAGGTGAATAATGAGGAAGATGATAAACCCAAAAGAAAATCCATATCTTTTAAGTCTATTGCTTCTAAGAGAAATGACAAGGAGAAAATGCAAAGACATACTGAAAGTTCAACCAGTGAAGATTCAGAATCTAACAGTGATGCTGAGCTGGCTCAAATATCCAAGATATTTAAGAAGTTTTATAGGAACAAAAAATTATTTCTAAAATCAAACTACAAAGGAAAATATGACAATAAGGGACATTGAAAAAGTATTGGAAAATTCCTAACATGGAAGATGATATAGTCTGTTATGAATTCAAGAGGAAAGGACACATCAAGGCTGACTATCCAAAATTAAAATTCAAAAAGAAATATGATTACAAGGACAAGAAGTAAAAGAATGCTATGAAAGCTACTTGGAGTCCTTCAGATGATAGCACAAGTGAATCTAAAGTTTCTGATTCTGAAAAGATTCATGCAAATATGTGCTTCATGACCAACACATCTGAGGTACCTATTTCCCCTATTCTAAATAATTATTATTCTGAAAATAACAGTGATTCAGATAATGATGGAAATATATCTAAGGCTGAACTATTTGAATATTGTAATATACTAGAAGAAATATGTAATGAACTTAAGTAAAAATTTATGTCACTAAAAAAACAACATGCTCTTACTGCTAATGATAAATCTACTGTTGATATAGAAAAAGAAAAGAATGATAAACAGTTAAAGGATAATACTGAACTGAAAATGTCTAATAAGAATCATAGAAAGGCCTTAGAAAAGTTCACAATGGGAAATGATGCACTTACCCAAATGTTAGATAAACAAGTTTCACCTAAATACCCTACTGGTTTCGGATACCAACCTGGATAGAGACAGTTCACTAAAACTCAATTTATTCCTATGTCTGGATAAAATTCTTCTTATTCCAGTTCTAAAAATTCATATGTTTCCACTAGTTATCCAGAAGGTTATAGATCAAATAAAGTTTATCTTTTAAATTATATTTATTGAGTAAATTATTTGAGACACATAAGACAAATATGAGTACCTAATGTTCCGATTGGTACCCTTTCTGGACCCAAGAAGATCTCGGTACTAATGTCACATTCTCTCTAAATCTATTTTGTAGGAGACCTGCTTGAAGAGTTCTCTCAAGAATGTATGGTACTTGGATAGTGGATATTCATGACACATGTCTGGATATTATTCATGCATCAAAATCCTAATAAATGTTGATGGAGGCCATGTCACCATTGGTGATAATTTTAAAGGAAAAATCATCGGCCTAGGTCAGATTGGTAACAATGATTCAGATTTAATTTATAAAGTTTTATTTGTTCATTGAATTAATTATAACTTGTCAAGTATTTCTAAAATATGTTATGATGGATTTAATGTGAAATTTTAAAACTATTCTTGTAATGTTTTTAACTCTATAAATGTTTTAGTATTTTCTGATTTAAGAAATTAAAATGCTTATGTTGTCTATCTGAATTCTTTAGATAAGAAAAATGTTACTTGTTTAAATGATTTTCATAAAGAATCTTGTCTTTGGAACAGAAGATTAGGACACTGCAACATCCACTCACTTAGAAATTTAACTAGGAAAAACTTGGTTAGAGTCCAACCTAAAATTGAATTCCCAAATGACAATGTTTGTAATCCCTGTCAAAAGGGAAAGCAACATAAATTTTCATTTAATGAAAAGAATGAAGTTTCAACTTCTCAACCTCTCGATTTGGTTCACATGGACTTGTTTGGACCTTATAGAGTTTCTAGTTTAAATGGGATGCACTATGTCTATATCCTATTAGATGACTTTTCTATATATACTTGGGTATACTTCATAGCTCATTAAAGTGAATATTTTTCTTACTTTGTTAAATAATCCAAGTCTGTAGAAAACCTTAGTGGACATAAGATTAAAACCTCGAGAAGTGATCATGGCTGTGAGTTTATAAATCATGAGTTTGAATATTATTTCTCACACAATGGCTATATTCAAAACTTTTATTCTCCTTGGACACCTCAACAAAATGGTGTAGTAGAAAGAAGGAATAGAACCTTTCAAGAAATTTCATGAACCATGCATAATGAGTATGACCTGCCTATTTATTTTTAGGCTGAAGCTGTGAATATAACATGTTATATTATTAATAGATTATTAATTAGACCAGTTTTCGAAACGACCCCATATGAAATATGGAATAATATAAAACCTAAAGTTAGTTACTTTAGAGTCTTTGGCTGTAATGTTTTTATTCTTAATACATAGGATAATATGGACAAGTTTGCTTCTAAAAGTGATGAAGGAATTTTTCTAGGTTATTATTTAACAATAAAAGCCTATAGATTATTTAATAAAAGATCCAAATTTTTGGAAGAATATGTTCACATCAAGTTTGATGATAATGATCCACATGATCCTAAAACCACTCATGAAAATCTTGAAAAAGATTTGACTATTTTGGACCATAATGATAAAACTAAAGAACCTGCTATAAAGACATAATGTTCTAGACATATTCCAGAATTTGATTCTATTGAACCAGAACTTATAGACGAACCTGAAATTTCTATTCCTACCTTTACTAGATCAACTAGGATTCTAAAGAATCATCCTTTATATGTTGTTGTTAATAATCTTGATAGAGGGACACAAACTAGAGATTCTCTAAGAAACAATTTTGAACATCAAGATTTTCTTTCACAGCTAGAACCAAAAAATATCAATGATGCTATCAATGATGAATTTTGGGGAATGGATATGCAAGAAGAGTTAAATCAATTTGAAAGAAACAATTTCTGGGAATTAGTTGATAGACCAAAGGACACTTTAAAAATAGACACTAAACGGGTTTTAAGAAACAAAGTTGATGAGTCAGGAAACATAGTTAGAATAAAAGCTAGACTAGTTTCACAAGGATATAATCAAGAAGAAGGTATAGACTATGAGGAATCCTTTGCACCTGTAGCCAGATTAGAAACCAATAGGATCTGAATTGCCTATTCTGCTCATCTTAATTTCAAGTTATATCAAATGGATGTCAAAAGTGCCTTTTTAAATGGTTTTATAGTTGAAGATGTTTTTTGTTGAACAACCACCAGGATTTACTAATCCTCATTTTCCAAATCAAGTTTTTAAACATTCTAATGATTTATATGGTTTAAAACAAGCTCCAAGAGCATGGTATGATATACATAGTAATTTTCGTATTTCTAAAAGCTTTACTAAAGGGATTGTTGATCCAACTATTTTTATAAAAATAATTTCTAAAGATGTTTTAATTGTTCAAATCTATGTTGATGATATTATTTTTGGACCTTCTAAACATTCATTATGTACTGATTTATCAAAGTGTATGAAAAATTAATTTGAAAGGTGTTTAATGGGAGAACATAAATATTTTCATGGATTTCAAAATTTTCAAAATAAAAATGGTATTATTTTGAATCAAAGTAAATATACAATGGATCTTTAAAATTTTTTTGGTTTGGATAATGTTATGGAAAGTGATACTCCTCTGAGTACTGTTTGTAAATTGGATGCAGATGAAACTGGGAAACCAGTGGATTAATCAAATTATAGAGGTATTATTGGAATATTACTTTACCTTACTACTAGGCGACTAGATATTATGTTTAGTGTGTATATGTGTGCAAGATTTCAAGATAATCCAAAAGAATCTCATTTTATTGCGGTTAAAAGAATTTTTTAGTATATAAAACAAACTGTAAACTTAGGTTTGTTTTACCCAAAAGGACAATCCTTTGAGTTAATGAGTTATTCAGATGATGACTTTATTGGTTGCATGTTGAATAGAAAGTGCAAATCAGGAACAAGTCATTTATTGGGAAAATCCTTTGTATCTTGGTATAGAATGAAGACGAATTCTATATCTTTTTCCACTGCTGAAGCATTGTACATAACTCTTGGTAGTTTCTATGCACAACTTCTTGTGGATGAAACACAATATTTTGGACTATAGATATGATTTTAGCCATGTTTCAATCAACTCTGATAACACTAGCGCAATAAACATTTCGAAGAACCCTATGTCTCACTCTAGGACCAAACACATTGATGTGAGACACCATTTCACGAGAGATCATTACCAAAAGGGTGATATTATTCTTCAGTTTACGGGTACTGAACATTAGTTAGCTGACATTTTAACCCAATCTTTGAGCTCAGATAGGTTAAGATACATTAGGCATGAGTTAGGTATGATTAACCTTGATCGGTATTTACCTCACCAATAAATCCTCACTGATAAATCCTCACCGATAAATCCTCACCGATAAATCCTCACCGATACATCCTCACCGATAAATTCTCACTGATGTAATTTCTCACCGATGGACCTCACTGATAGGAACTCTCACCGATAAAATCTACCGATGAGTGTGCTGTTTTAGACATCTATCTACATCCAGAATCTGAATCGTGTTTACTTTATTTCATTTCATTTATTTAATTTATGATTCTTAAATGATAAAAACAAATTCCTAGGTACTTCTCAATCCACTGAGTCTCAAACCCTTTTCCCTCAAACCTTAGCTCTTGAATCCTTTGAGAACCCTAAATCCCTTGAACCATTGTTGGAAAAAACCAAACTTCCTTCTGTTAGAGATGTTGCTGATGAGCCTAAGGAAAAGAAGCAGAATTATGAGCCAGAAGAAAGTGGTAGTGTTGGCAGAACTAGTTCAGGTAGGAGACTAATGAATCCTCAATTACAGAATAGTGTTAGTGTGATTGAAAAGGAACTCTGCGTGGAATGGCTGGTACCAAGCAAGTCTCTAGTGCTGGAAGTTCTTGAAGATCAAAAAAGGGTAGATTGTTTTTCGAACAACAATGTCCCCTACTATCTGAAGCATGTGAAGATATTTTATGAGTTTTTAAGCTTTGAGAAATCTGAAAATGGGAACCGAGTGACTTATTATGTAAATGTAAAGGAGATATCTTTCTCATCTGTTGAATGGGATGAATGCTTGAAGGTAACGCATGAGGGTGTATATGGATTTTTCTCGAAATATATGCCTCATAGAAGTGATATTTTCGATTATGAGACTACTTTGGAAGAGTATACTGGTGATGGAAATCAAAGACAACTAGTATCTACAGGAATGAATGGAGAGAATAGATTTTTGTTCAAATTTGTTCAGCATGGCTTAATACCGCGGTAAGGAGAGATTGCGAATTTGAGATATCAGGATATCTATCTCCTGTATGTCCTGAGACATTGTGTGAAAGTAAATCTGTGCTGATTGGTGATGTTTCAATTGTAATACATGACAAGGCCGAAATCAATGACCAAAGCCCTATTCTTTTCCAAGTTGATCTCTGTGATGATCAAGGTAAAACCGGTAGCTGACTCTCAAGATGAGATAGTGGTGGTAAGAAATATTTTTATATTACATATACAGTTTGAAAATACATGAAGATTAATTGTAACCCATAGATAATAGAATGGGTTAATGATGACCAGAAGTTATATGATAAATTTAATCATGTGGATCACTCATCAAGACTTAAGGATGTGAGGGATACAGAAGTAAGACCTGATGAAGAAGAACCTGAGTACAATGATGAGAATGAAGAACAAGAGAATTCTATGGATTTTGGAAGAGATCCAGACATACCTCTAAGTCCACTTACTGAAAATATATCTTCAGAAAAGTAACACTTAGTAGAAGAAGAGACTCCTGCTGATGAGGAAGACTAGCCAGCCCCTGAGCATGAAGAAGAAAGAGGTATTGTCTCCGAAGCATCTGATTCTATTTTATTAAGCTTGAGTCCATGAATTGGAAGCTTAGTTGTTCCTGTTAATAATATGGAAGGAGAAACGGAATAATCTGTACCTAATCCAAGAGGACCCTCAAGCTGTTGTAGAGTAAGAATTGATAGTAAAAGATTCTCTTGAGAATGGAAGACCTACTCAGAATACTACTGAGAAACCTTTTGTTATTCTTGAGGATGAACCCATTGAGTGGGAGCATCAAATGTTTTTAAGTGTTACAGTAGTTGCTGATATTGAGGAATGGGTAGAGGAACCAGGTTTTGTAGTCGGTTGTTTAGACTATCCTGATTCTAAGGATGAGGCATATCTAAATAGACCAAAGATTATTTATTATGTTGAGACTGAATTGCTACCTGAAGATGTGGTCAGAATACATGACTTAGATACTTTGAATAAAAATCGTAAGGATAGTTTTGTGGTAGAGGTAACGAAGATGGATGCTTCTCTAGTATCTTCAATTCAATCAATTATGACTGATTCAGAGGTCATATTAGCATCTAAAAGTGTTCCTGTTGTAGTTTCACCAACTGATATGATTACCAATGCTGATATGGAATCCTTAAAGAATGAGCCGAAAGAGTCTTTTAGTACCTCAGTTGCTGAGATGATGCACTGTTTTTCTGAAGAGATGAGTATGTTGGAAAGATATTTTGACCTCTCTCTCAGTTGTAATTTGACAACATTTATGGCTAAAATAGGGGAAGAAGTTCAAGATTTCCAGACTCATGTGTCTATAATGTAAGTATATCATAAATCTCTAAAGAAATATGTTGCCTCTTTAGACTCTTACATGAGTTCGAAATCGCATGTTGAAAAGGACATAACCTATGTCAATAGTGTGGTAAGCCAGATGGTTTCAGTGATCAAAGGATTTATAACCTCCATGAAATATCATGTTAAAACCCAAGATTCCCAAGTTCAAAATCATATTAGTGGGTTGACCAAAAACATCAAGGAAATAAAATATTTCTTTGTTGGATCTATTTCATCCAGACCCTCAGTACATTTGGAACAGATTCGAGCTGTGATGAAGGAGGAGCTTCGTTCAGTTTCAACCAGTGTCTCTGTGGACCCATCTGATCTGAGAAAATTTGTGTTATCTTCTAGATATTCAGCTAGAGAAATAATAATAATATTATAAGACTCTATGAGAGAATATTTTTCCTTTCACAAAGAATCGATAGACAAAGTGGACTCATATTTCCAAAAGATTTACACGAAGAACCAAATGACCGGCCACTTAAAGATTCTGAAAGAGAAGATGAAGCTGCCTCCTATAAATCAATCCTTCAAAGAACAAGTTAGAAAGCTATGGGATTTGACTCCAGTGTTGGAGAAATTCACGGAGAACAAGGATGACTTCATATCTGCTTTGGAGAGAAGAGGATGAATATTTATGGATTTCAGTAATCATTTGCTACCTTTCATACATGTGGATGCTAGGCCAGTGATTGAACCTCCAGCCTTACATGCCTCTACCTCTACTGCTTCTCCTGTTCAGATGACTCCTACTCAAGAAATTAGAAGCTGCACACCTATGATCACTCAAAGAACTCCTCAGTATAGGCTAGGCACAGTTTCTGTGGCTCAGCCTCCTATGATCATCTTTGGTGTTCCTAAGCCTTCACCTGAATCCACATCACCTGAATCCTCTACTGATCCAAAGGGAAAGCCTCACATTGATAAAGTGGACTGAATACATGGCTAGGATGTTTGATGGGAATTCCTTGTACTTTTTTCTGTCAATGTACCTTTGGTCCTATTTTAAATGAAGGTGGCCTTCTATTCTTTCATAGTTTATTCCTATATTTCCTTACTGTTTCCCACTTTTTTATTATCACAAAGGGGGAGAAATATTTTACCAACCTTCTACACAGAGGGAGAAATATTCACCCAGGGGAAGAAGTATTAAAGGGAGACTAAATAATGGGTAGCAAGTATCAAAGGGGGAGATATTTTATCTAAGGAAGAGCTATCATGATTTTCCTCTTTGATACCATTACATTTAGTTCTCTGATACCATTTAATTTAACTCTCAGATACAACTAAATTTTACCTCTAATATCATTACATTTCAATTTATCTCTGATATTATCACATTTAATTCTACCTATGATAAATTATGTTCTATAAAATACTATTTTCTCTGAGATAATTGCATTTACTGATATATCCTCTAATACAATTTCTCACTATTTTAAAACTATAATATCATAATTTGTGATTATAAAAAATCAGGAGATTGTTGGCCTTGCCTGTTTTGATAATACCAATTATGCATTCATATACATTGATAATCCCAATCAGTGATTATCTATATTTTAATTCTTTCAATCTATGATATTTTATTTTCAGGATGATAATAATATTAAAATAATCCCTGAAATATGTTAATACTATGTTTATATAAGTTCTGAAGTACTTCTAACCCATTCAGAAATGTTTTGCATAAAACAGACAAGTAGTAAGTCAATTGTCTGCGTATTTCTACTGATATAAAGCTACCGGTACTTAGTCAACCGATAGACTTAGTCTAACGATAGACAGAGTCACCGATATACTGAGATCACTGATAAGCATATTACCGATATGCATAAGTCCACGGGTAAGAATAGAACAAGTCTACCGACATACAGAGTTACTAAGAAAAATGAAGCTACCGATAGAAGTACCGAGCTTCTGATAGAATCAGTTCACAGACAGCTACCGATAGAAGTCTGTCGATAAAGTCTACCGATACAAGTACAGATTCACTGATAGAATGAATTCACCGATAGAACAAGTATATTGATCTACTGATTGAGTAATTCTACCAATAGAATGAAGTCACCGATAGATAGAGCTACCGATAGAGTAAGTCTACAGATAGAAGGAGTTACCGATTCCAATATCTACCGACGCAAAGAGCTACCGATACAAGTTCAAAAGATATACCGATGGAAGATCGCTGCTACACAAAGTCCATCCTAAAAAAGAGCTACTAATGATTAATGAACCAGTCAAACTCTATACTCTCAATACTATTTTTTTATTATGCTAACCGTTTAATTTGATCGTTTTAATGCAGTTAATGTTATTAAATGAATTTTTTTTCCATGTCAGAGAACCGTACCTTGGACCCATACAAAAAAGTAATCATTTCTTTTTTTTCGGAGCTAAAAGCTATAAAAATGAAGCTGAAGACCTAGATGAAAGAGGTAGATAGAAAGTGAAGTGGTTGCATACAGAGAGTACAATCTACCAAGAAGGTTCAAATAGAATTCAAACGTGGATCATTCACGCAAAGCTACATATATTCTCCAAGAACACTGGACATACTTGAATCCAATCATTCTGAAGGAAACCATAAGCTGCATCATGAGTGATGAACTACAACAAACATTTCATGCACTCAGGTTGACAAGCTGAACCTAGAACCAAAGATGAAAATGACACTATGTTTTTCAGATAGAAACGAGATAAGGACTCAGAAGCTTTTCTGAGCAATCAAACGAGTCCAAAGCTGCTCTGCCAGTCACTAAAGCTCTTCTAAACTCATTCTCACTTACTATAGTTATTCTTCTATTTACATTTCGAGTAGTGTGTGTACCCTGTTTATTTTACACACACTGTCTCATGAGCTAAACTGGTGGATTCTTAAATCCTCACTCATACTCCATAACTCTCGTGTTTCGCACTGTGGATAGTGGTAGAGTTCGAGTAAGACCTAGATAGCTGTGAGATGTTGTTTGTTTTCCCACGTAGAACTGTGGTAGAGGTCTTTTGACCTGGACAATATTTCACTGTTGTTAAGCCCGATCCAGGGTGTGGATCAATTTATATAAATTGTTGAGAGGACTAAGTCTCGGCATGAGACTGAACCTCTTGCTTACCTCTACTGTGTTTTTTAGTTTTAGTCTTATGTATACTATATATATTTCATATTCCTCTACTATTACTTTGATATACAAAACTATTTTAAAGCTAATTTTATAGTAAAATTAGGAAGTGTTTATACTTATTCTAAACCTCTAAGTTAGTTTCAAAAGTTAATATAATCTTCATATTATCTTAAATGGGACATAATCAATCTTTGAGAAACTGATTAAACATTTACACTCTGTATAAATTCACTACATTTTAACTTTGTTTTTAAATTGGGGGATTTTAAGAGAAATATTCTTAACATAAATTTTAATTGGAACTCAATTCACCCCCCTCTTGAGTGCCCACTCTGACCAATAGTTTGGATGCAATAGAATAATATATGTTGTAGATTTTTTCGATGCTTTTATAGTTTCTCTTCTACTGCCCTAGAGATAGTAACCATGTATATCTGACATCATATTATATTGTTATTCAGATGGTTAACCATATATAATAGATAATTTTGGTGTCTATCGATTAACTAGTTAACCATTCCCCAGATATTATTTCATAGTTAAGGCATTAACTCCTTCTCTATATCATTTTTGATGTCATGTTAACAATTTGTTAGGCCATAGAACACGGGTGGGAGATTTTTTCAAGGTAACTCTCTCCATATATCTAAGTCAGATTCATCTTAATTAGAATTTCGTTCCTCCACATAGTCAGACCATAGAGGCTGCTTCTCAGGGTTTCCATCTGATCATTGTATTGGGTTTCTATTAATTGACAAGGGATTATATACTGTTTACTCTAATGTTTTAATAACCTCTCTATATGAAAGGAATTTAATTTTTAAAACACTTCTATAAGGTGGGGTTTGGGAAGGAGGAGTATTTCCTTGTCCGAGGGATATATCTTTGTTGGGAGGATTACCACAGTTTATATTAAGATTTATATCCCTACCATCCTTCTACACGCTACCATGAGTAGTTATTTAATGTAAATGATTACCTTATACTATAATTTAATAGATGAGAGACCATTTAGGTGTTTTAGATACGTTCCTCAAATCCTTAATGGCACTATCATTGAGAAGATCATGGATATGAGTCTCATTATGCATTTTGGATGGAAAATAATGACTTTCCTTTTGATGTTATTTTGGGAAATGATATTGTTTTGTGAGGGATAATAGAATAGTTTAATAACCAACTAGTGATATGGAATTATAATCCCATAATTAGGATTCTACTAGAGTGCACCAATTAGCTTCTTCATTATCAGCCGGAATATGATCAAAACTTTGGTAGGTCGATGAAATATTTCAGTGAACCATGGATGAAGTGGGGATATGTTCCAATTAAAAATAATCACCCCCTAGAATATGTATATGGAACTCCAAAACGTTATAAGGGATATGATCCACCACCATAATATCCTTTGATAGATTATGCTGTAGTCGTACATTGATATAAGTTGAGGTGTGATCCTGGATTATGTGAGCGGCTAGAATATGACATATAGCATCATTGATAAATAATATGAGCCTATCCCTAGGGGTGGGATGCTATAAGATGGTGTGATTTGGTAGGAATTAGGATGTTATAATGATTTGGTGCCTTTATAGAATGACTCATATCTTTTTTGACAGAGATATAAGATTTTCCATTGGTATGTACAACTCTCACTTAGTGATCCCTTATTAGAACAAGAATATGAGCCCATCCTGATACCTTTTTGGTATT
The DNA here is from genome assembly GCA_963277665.1 of Viscum album. Classification (NCBI taxonomy): domain Eukaryota; kingdom Viridiplantae; phylum Streptophyta; class Magnoliopsida; order Santalales; family Viscaceae; genus Viscum; species Viscum album. Next base: position 1,579,736,209 of record OY728125.1, read on the forward strand.
CCACTTTTCATTTTCTATAGTAGTTGTGCCTATCCATAGGAATGTGATCCTCTCAATTGGTGATCCACAATTAGAAAAGGAATATGAGCTCGATCTGGTGCCTCTTACATTACTATAATGTACTAATAATCCTCCTATAAATAATCATGAAGGTTCAGTTTCTCTAGAGAAACCACATTTTTATTTTCATCAGGGTGTTGTGTTAGCTTGGATTTAGGGAATTTAATATGTGTCTTCTCATACACCTCTATGATTTCAAGAATATGTTTGCAGAGTTCTTCAGTTCTTCATAGAATGTAGTGACATTTTAGAAAAGTGATCACATGAATGTAGGATTGTTAATATTATATCACTAATATATAATTAATGATATCTTAGATTAACGTGGTTATATGATCCCACTTCTTTCCTCCTTGTACAATTGTAATATTCCTATTGGATTCATGCAAGAGGGAAGGGTTATATTCCTCCCCTATGATTACTACATGAATATTCCAATAGAATTGATCTGATGGAGAACAGATATGAGCCTATCCACTAGTTACCATGAGAATATATTTTTAGGATTTATTAATGGAAGTAGGGATATTATCCCACACATAATTTTCTTGATAATTCTAGACCATCTATATCTTTCTTAGTTCTCATGCAAGAGTGTAAAATGTGGAAATGTGTTTTGGTGGTAAGAGTTTGAAGGGAACTAGTAGGATTACACTAGTGAAAATATTTGATAGGATCCCTCATCGACATCTCTTAAACCGAAAGGGAGTGGTAGTTTTCTTCTATATACACCATCATCAGATATTGATGTTGGTTATTATCACGCATTGTGGATAATATTCTATAGTGATTAGCGGTTGAAACGAGCGACACTAGATTTACTGCAGATTTTTTTTGATGGTGTGGAGTAATATGTTTCGACATCTGGATACCCATTCATGCATCCTCATGGGTTTAAATCGTACCATGTTGATGTTATTCCAAAAACATTGTATTTTACACCTGAACCTGAAGGTTCAAGGTGGGGATGTCTCATAGGGGTTGTTGTGCTAGCTTATTTTCTAGAATAATTGCAGGATGAATACATGTTCTTCGGATATGGTGTTATTTGTTTTATAAGTAGATAAATTAACTGAGATAATAAGTTACATGGTCACCAATCAATGATTCATTTTAGGAATGAGATGTGATCGATGAAAAATTCATAGCAAACACAATTTTTCTTTCATATACATTGTTTTTACATTTATCTTATAATGAATTTTCAGTCTGAGAGTGGACTATTTTATGAGAACAATGATATCATTGGATTTCACATTAAAAGTGTAATTGTTTTTGTAGGAAGAAAAATATTTAATTTCCTAATGCATGGTGAAATATTAATATTTATTATTTAATAGATTCAGATTCGGTTTATAATTTTTGTTTCATAAAATCTCACACACATTGTATGAACAAAATTGTCCAATTAGAAATCGGAAGTGTATCCTTTTTATCCTATTAATTTGATGTCATAATTAAATTTTTTAGCTTTAGGTTCAATTTTTTTTAATAAAAACAACATTCCTAGTGTCACCTAATGGTTTACTGTGAGAAGTTTTATGTTTATAAAATAATTCATGTTGGTTTTATTATTTTTTTTCCTTAACTAAAACCCCCAATTATTCCCTCATCCATAACTGAGTATGAACATGCATTCTAACAGTAGGTGATCCTTCATGGTTTCAGACCCAATGGTTCTTAGGAACACATAATGGTTGAGTGGATGTGATTTCAATGTCATCACACCCTTTTATAGTGAATTATTTCCAACTCTAAGACTCTCATATAGATTTAAAATAAAATAATGAATCACATCCTAATCCCGATATATAATTGGTTACCCTAAACAAACAATTAAATGTTTAGTCCTTCCATGTGTAAAGAGGAGTTGTATTAATGATTCAATCTGTATGTATCCATGATTCTTCAATTTCCCATCATTATTTCTCTGGAATTTTTATATTCTTATATTTTAACACCATATAACAAGATTATTTGGAAACTAATGTTATCCAGTGAGTTAGTTAATATATTTTGGATGGGTATAAATATTTATAATCCATTGTACGTAAACTGATTATTATAGGAATCAAAACCCATGTAGTTCATTTGAGTTGATCAGTTTAACATTGAGTGAAATGGAATTATATGAAGGCACATAGGAACCGAATATTGAGCATGAGCATTAGAGATTAATCCTATGTATCCAGTTTACAAAATGAATAAGAGTCTCTATAGTTGAATGTCACCCTTGAGACTTACGATGAGGAGGATTCAATTATATTGGATAAGTCATATCATGCCACTAAAATGGGATACACAATGAGGATTCCCTGACTAGGAGAGATTAATAATAGCAATGATTTGACCATCAAAAGTACCCATGTCACGTGATCTATGCTCGATGTGAGAAACAAGGGATAATAAGTGACTAGTCTCATTGCATAGAGAATTAGAACGTAGGCACTTGGGAGGACCTTATGTTATGTTGGATATAGAGCTCGAGTCTTAGGAAGTATTTGGATGTCTCCTAGTAATGGAAGGAATAAAAAAAACATAGTTCAGTTGTATTATGAATCTAATGATGGATGGGGCTGGGAGATGAACCATTAGTGAGTCTGGTTCCCATGAGATTGAATGATATAGACATAGAGGTACTTACATTGAAGTGGATTACCATTGGTTCTGAAGGATTTGTAAGGAATCCTATATATCATATTTGGGATGTTATTAGAGTTCTCCTAGTTCAGTTGAATTATAAATCATATTGTTGATGAAGAATAATGAAAATCCCATTGGAGATATTGGGTTCCAATGGTTTTAATGTTGGAGAAATGGTGGGTCTTACACCGAGGTGAATACCCATTTTATCTCAAGACTTTGGATGTTGTACTACACATCCTGGTTATAGAATAAATTATATATCACATTTCTCAGTTGGGGAATGCTCTAATATGTCCACTAAATAAAGTTATCATGTCATATGGGGTATATCTAACATATTCAGGGTACATTTGTGACATTTATGAGGATTCCTAGACATGTCTTTGATGATTTAATAACATGTATGAGGATGTATGGACATGCTCGAAGATGTATCAACTTGTCTTATTTTCCATGAAAACATACCAAAATACGATAAAATGATCCAAATGACATATCTGGAAGATTTAATGTGATCTAGATGACCTATCTTTGAGGCTATTGCATGATAAAGGCTATCATTTCTAGATGGTGTCTCATAAGCTAGATGATTTTTTGAAGACATTTCCTAATCTAAATGACTTTTCTAGGAAGTTGTCGTATGATCAAGGATTAAAGGATTGGAGGTTTTCGTGTGACCATAAGGTCTTGTATAATGGACCATACATGATATGTATGATTTTTATAGATGACTTTATATAACTAGAAAAAATTTATGGTATGTTTTCACATGATCAAGGCTGACTTGTCTGGAGAGTGTCACATGATCCAGTGGGATTGTGAGGAGGACATCACATGATCTTGATGACTACTGCGGAGACTCCACATGATTTGGATGACATACACTAATGTTTCCCCACAACATGGGTTACATGTATTGGTACATCTACATGACTTTTGTGAAATGTTTGGAGGGCATCACAATACATAAATAGAAAGTCTAGAGGATATATAAATATTTCATTGTCATGCACTAATGTTCCCACCTGACATGGGAGCCATGTCTAGAGGTCCTCTCAAGACCTGAGTAGAAATCTTGAAGAACATCACAAGAATTTTTTGGCATGATCAGAGGGCGTCACTTGACATTATGTCCATCAACCAATGAAAATTCCATGATTCAAATGGAATATTGAGAGATTTTCTCAATAATTTCGTGAAATGTACAAGAGAAATTTCTTGATCCAAATGGAATTTTGAGAGAGTGTCACAAGGCTTGGGTGATGTTCAATAGTTTTATTGTATGATCTGGGTAGGTCATGTGAAGATAATTAAGACTATAATATCCATCATCCCTTAATTCTTCCATATTTTATAGTATTCGTCTACCCCTTATTGAATATGGGAAACATGGTTTCCCAACCATTAGCTTCATTTAATTTTTTTGTGACCCGATCGACATATGGTAACTATTTTATATAATCGAACCAACATGTTAGAATTCCTTCATGTGATCAGTATAAAGATCATATGAAGAACATATCCATGTTTTTTTATCCCTTAGGTTATTCCTTGGATTTTACATCACGGAATACATTTGTGATCGATTGAACTTCAAATCGGAGATGTCCACTCTTGTACTCCAATATATTAGGAGTCATTGTGCGTGTGTGTTTGGTATTGAAAAGGTTGATTTATAAGCATCACATCCCTTTTAATAAATCACATTACAAGGAGAATATCTCACATATATGATCTATAGTCGATGGAGAAATTTTAGTGACACACAATCCACATTATTCTACCTTGGGTTATCCATGGAACTACGTAATGAAAATAATCACGAAAATGGTCAACCATCACCATGTTTTTTGGATAGTGACCAATCAGATGAATTTATATAAACCATGTTGACATGTAAAATAGACTTCACATGTTATATCCCACACATATAGGAGACTTTGTGATATTAGGATACCCATGGAAATGATTTCATGTGATCTAACATGACTTGTTTGGGGTTCTATAGTAGGCAATTGTTTCTTTTCAAGGGGCCCTCCACATTATTAGGATGACATATTTAAGGGACCAATAATGTTAATTATATCTTTTTGAGGGGGGTTTGGCATGATTAATGTTGATCACCCTAAAAATATAACCCCTTTTGTATGAAGATATATATATATATTACATTCATGAGACGATTTGTATTTCCCTTTTTTATTTCCATCATTATTTTACAAGGACATGAGATCTTGTGACATTGTTCAAGAATTTTAACGGAAAAAAACTATTATTTTCAGTGACGTTTCATGTGATCAATGATGGATATCACGATGCTATGCATGAATTACAATTAAAAATCCATCATGTTTTCCATAGAGCTGAAGGGGCACCATATGGTTGAATGGGAGTCTGCAAGATACATTGCATGATTAAGGTGACACTTCAGCATGATCTTGATTGTGAAGGCGGTCATTTCTCCTGGGCCTATACAAGGCTATTGATAATTGTATGCTCATTTAACATGAGTGTCAATGTAACTATTGAACACATGGAGATTCTGCCATTCTCCACCCATATTTTATATGGTATATTAGATGATTTTCATGTTTCTATTAGTTGGGAAGTCACACGATTAGTATTACTCACATGGAAGCCTCTCCATGATCATAATTTCTTATCAGTGATTCTTTACAAGAACATGAGTTCCTGTCAAATGGGCATCACATGATAATAAGAAGATCATACGCTATGCATGATCCATTCTCATGACCCTATGATTTCCATATAATTGCATGTCCTTCTAAAGAATACATGGTCTGCATAATTGTGACACCATTCCTTTGTTTCGAAGATAAAATAATACCATTTTTTTGTTTTCAAACCTTCATTATTGGTTATTGCTAATTTTTTAGGAATAAATAGATACTTCACTGTTGGAATGGGTTATGTGATATGGGAACATGTAAGTGGATTTAAAATGTTATATCACATATAGTCTAATATTGATGAACGAGGATTATATATATGGTTACATGATTCTTAATGGTGAGATACATGTTATGAGTGATTCATCTCTAGTAGTAGAATTTAACTGTAGTATGGGTGACTCTCCTATGTAAAAGAATCCAATAGTGGGTAGTGATATCTTGAATTGTGCCAACTAATGTCACGTTGACCCTGAGTGTCAACCTAGATCTTAGGGGTCAACGGGTATATATTTATTTCTTTATTTATTAATTAATTAATTCCCCTTCATATGATACTATTGCATGAACTATTTATTTAAGATGGATTGTTTAGACACCATGGTTGTCGGCATACTGAGTTTTACTCGAGACTTGTTCAAGCATCATTTTAAAGCCCAGAACACATCAGGGATGCTATTCTAAAAAGGAAAGGGACCCCATGCTTGACTGTATTATATGATGTATGGGTTTGAAGTGTGGAGACGAGATAGTGAATGTTTTTCGGGATACAGATTCTTGAAGAATTTATTATGGATAATGTCTTTTGTTTTTTACATGTATGAAATTCATCATAAATTTTAGGTAGTTTATAGTGTGACCTGAGATGGTTTTTTTGTATTTTTTATTTTTTATTTATCTATTTTCAACTTTAGTTGTATGTTATTATTTTTTTTAATTTAATAGTGATTTCTACTCTCTTAAAGAGGGTAATGTTTCCCAAAAATATTCTTTATACCCTAAAAGTAAGTCTACAACCTCTAACATACAACAAGGAATGGCTGAGGTCACATTTGGACTCGTCTTAGTTGCATAAAGGAAAACTAGGATAGAGATGTTACATTGTTTCTCTTTATCCTTGTGAGGTTTGAAAATACTTGATATATCTAGGTTCCTGAGTGTGTGGGAGTTTGTTTATTATAATATCTTCTTTCTCATATATACATACAAACCATAAATTAAAAAATATAATTGTATATAAACAGACATGATATAAATTTATTTAAATATAGTATTGAAAAATATTAAAGAACTTTTTTTTAAAATTCTTGCATTATATAATCACTTTGGAAATGTATTTGTAAATATATAATTATATATAATATATAAATATATTATATGAATGAATTTATAAATAATTATATAAATTTTAGAAATTATATATGTAAATATATATTTTCAAAATAATTATAACAATAAGTATATAATTTTTTTTAATAAATTCTAATTAATAATATTATTATTAATAATAATTTAATGTTATTAAGAGGTTATTTTTTATGTATAGATATTACATAAATTAACACATTGAATTTAGAAAAATATATCATTAAATTCATTATATATATTTATTTAAATATATTGTTATTCTATATTATATATTTTATTATATAAATGTATTTATAATAAATATAATATATACATATAACATATATAAATGTTATCAAATATATGATATAATTATATTAAATAAAAGTGTTATAAAAATTAATTTATAATAAAATCATTATATAAATATTATAAATATATATTTTTAACTTTTTATGTAAATATAAAAATGTACTAATGTATTTATAAATAAAATATACAAATATTTTTAGTTATATAGAGAAATATTGAAATATAATTATAGGTCAATATATATAAATATTATTATATATGATATTCAGTTTTATGTAATCATACTGTAAAAGGGGAAAATATCGGCATCATTATAAATCTAGTGGGTGTTTTAAATTCCATGTGGTGAAAATAATTAGGATTTTTTCAAAAGTCATGGGGGTGGCGCATGTCCTGTGTAGGGGTGACTAGTTTGGCCGAAGTTATGCACGATCTAGGTATGGACAGTCCAAATATTTTAAATGGGAAATGACATTCATGGTCCAAAAGAGGCCATTCATTTCAGTTAAGTATTTCCAGTAAATAGATTAAAATGAAATATCATTTCAATTTAAAATTCATAATCTTTTTGTATTTTTCTACCTTTTTTCCTTTTTTTAATCCCAAACTGGAAATAACTACATTTTTTCACTAAGATAATTATTTTTACCAATTTTAAAAACTCATTTTATGATTAGATTATATTCACCAGTATTATTTATAATGAATATTTATTGAAATTACCAGCAACAGTTTAACTCCCATCTATACTTTAAAAAAAATATATTTTACTCCAAAAAATTACATGCATAATTTCCATTGATATAATTTACAAAAACATGTATTGTTGTAACCTCTTAAAAAATAAGCATCAGTAGTTTTTTGAACATACCAACCATTACCCATAATAATTTATAAATATAGTAGGTGATTGCATTAGTGGATGTTTTACATTGGAACTTTTAAACCATTTAGAAGAGGGTATAATTACCGCAAAATGAATGAATATCCTATCTATAATAATTTTATGTATTAAGGATATGTGGAAATACTTAGATTCTATCTTGTTTTTCAAGATATTTTAATTGTGACTTTGTGATTCTCACTAGGATCAGATTAACATTTACTAGTTATATAAAAATCATAATAGAAATCATACCATGTAAAAAACAAGTTATACAAGATATATCATATGAAATACATATAATTGATGGATTTGGGGTGAAGCTAATGTAGTTATTCTTGTGAAAAAATAATATTTTTCATTGTTTTCATTGGATAGAGTCCTCTTAACTGGAATAAAAACCCCATAATCTTATACAGAAGATATTTTCACATTTATTTTATAAATAATATAAAAATATGAATTTCCACGATTAAATAATTATTTCATTAATGTCGATTCATTCATTTTTTACCCTTTCCATTTCATTTTTGATATGAAAAATCCAAAGATGAATTTATCTTTTGGTAAGTACACCTGCTCTACAAATCAGGTAACGTCATTGTTGGTATTCTGGGTGCTATCATAGAGGTACCATACACCATTTATTTTTCATAATTGGACACAAAAATAATTCTATTCGGTTTTATTAATTCATTCTCTTCTCATATAAATCATTAGTGGGTGGAGTAATAGTGTATCTCATTATTGAGAGCGTTCATGAGAGGTTCTCTCAACCTTGATGGAATTATCTTGAGAGGAAAGATTGTGCAGAAAATCTTCATAACCGTAGAAAAATGATATAAAATGTAATATATAGTTAGGGTTAACTATTTTGTTATTTAATTTTAGAACTCTAGAAATATGTCCTAGTAACATTAGGTGACCCTTCCAATAAACCATGACTATCATTTAGAAATATTTCAAGATACCCATCATGAAAGGGATTAATGCCACAATGATAGCGACCACATTGAAACACAAAATGTGTATTATAGCTTATTTGTCCTGACATATCATCAAGTAGGGTTCATATATTTTTTTTAACATTTATGCCCGATATATCATTATCTGAATACATTAAATAAAATTTTCAATGTACTACCATGGTCATTGATTTAATCAAATAAGTATATTTCAATAAAAGACCTAGAGATATAATTTTTCGTTACCCGTAATGTTAAATTAATTTCCTAACCTATTCAGTTAATATAATATAATTTATAGAACACTCAACGTATCCTACTTCTCCAAGAAGATATGTTTTGAAAATTTTCATTAACAAATTGAAGTACATTATTCATGATAAATATTTATAACAATACTAAGTCTAATGTACATAGCCCAGATTCATAGATGTGAATATATAATGACACATATAACATATATAATGTCAATTATAGGGTATTTCCTTATATCCTCCATTTATGGAGATTTCATATAGGAATATCCAAGGACATATATAATCAATCGGTTCACTAATTTTTTTTCTGTTGAAACTCTATTTGTTTTTCCTCACCCATTTGAGAAAAAAATATCTAAAGGTGATACTTCCATAATATATGCTTCATTTTATGATGTGACCATGGATCCTTAGCTCGGAATACTATTTAAATGTTATAAAATTATATTGTGCTAAAATATTTACTTCTAGTCACACCATCACGATCATGGATAAATTTAATGTAATGTCCAAACCTGGGTATCTCACACAAGTACCCTGATCAGATTCACTATGTGGCATCAATCATGCCTCCCCATATACCCGAGGCTACTGACTAGTAGCAAGGGAATAATATCGATCATGGGGAGACTATGTATCACCTAAAGTGTTTTATAGAATAAATTAAAATTAATGAAAATTTGTATAATGTATATTTTTAAAAATACATTTTAAACACAATTTTACTTCTTCTATGTTTTGAATTTTGAAAAATGTTCATCTATAATTCTGTTCAGTATGTTATTTGGTGTCTATTGGAACCAACTATTTTGGTAAATAGTAACAAAACCTTAAGAATAGTAATATAATCTTAACTAATATTAATTTGTATTATTATTTTATTTTCTTATGACTTTCAGATAATGAGAACTTGATTAATTTTGCAATATTAAATAAAAATAGTTATTGTTTTTAAATTTGTTTTATTTGAATTACGTATGAATTTAATAAAAAATTGATTTAAAAATATTTTTCATTTTTTTCAAAAAATGGTATTCATTTACAAATTTTTCACGTTGACAAATGGTTAGGGTGAATTTTGGGGATTTCTATGAAACAATGGATTTTTAGTGAATAGTGAAATATGCTATTTTGAGTTTTTGTGTATTAATAACATCATTAATGATTTAATAATGATGTAACAAATCTAGATGACTTTTTTAGAGTAAAATATTTTATTACATGTCCCACGTGTCTTATACCGTGGTAAAATACCATGGTCAATCCCAAGTTTTTTCAAGTACCACTAATGAGGTGTTCCTACAAAATTATTAAAATAATCCCTCGCTTTTGGAATAAATACCAACACATTCCTTCATTAACATCATTCCAAATTCCTCATAAACGAATATCTATTCTCCTTACCTCTTTTTTAGTCCTCCCATGGTTTCATAAATTCCATAGGGTCCAAACCTTCATGTTCTAGGAGTTACTTTACAAGGTAAGAAAATTCTCAATTCCATTATTCTTTTCTCATTCAACTTCACTTTTATGTGCTATAACATTAATGGTTCGATACCATGTTCTTAGTTCATTATTATTCTTGATGTATTTTGTTTTATGAATCATTTTTGGATGGATGACTCTTATCCCCTCTCTTTTAAATATTTTCTAAAATCATGTGGCATAATCGTTAGGCTGCCAAATTTTTGTTAGGGATTTCTCAATTATTCTGTTATTTTGATTTCCCTTCATTTGTTATTCATTATTCATATCATCATACCCAATTGCATTAAATATCTTGATGTCATTTATATTCTGGATTTTATCATGTTCATGGAAAATTAATCATCATTATTATTCTCCTCTCCCACTAATTTGGGGAATGAAAACATTGTACGTGATGTGCCGAATTACAAACATTGTGGATGATGTGATTTCAATTTAAATTAATTATTTCCAGTCTAGACATGAACCCATTTCTATGGTTGATCTAGGATATAATATATGTATTTTCACTCATCCATGTTTCTGCAATTCTTTGGCACTCATGGTTTTAATTTAAAAGACAACTTTTGGTTTATATTATCAAAGACCCACTAAAATGATCTAAACAAACATCATTATTGTTTTATATTATAAATCATCTTCATATAAAACATCAAAATAATAAATTCTATAAATAATGGTAGTAGAAATATTTCAATAAAATTCCCTTTAAATTATAGAGTTTCACATGTAATAGACAAAAACATCCATCAGGAACCAACCATGGAATCATGTAAAGAATGGTCCCTAAACAATGCATGGAACAAAATACTAACAGTTAGAGGGTGAAATTAGGTTATTAAATGATCATGAAATATATCATAAACCTGAACATGGTTCTGTAAAATACGAATAACACAATTTTAACCATTATATTATATGTTTAAACATGTTTTAAGTAAGAAAAGGATGAGGTAATGGAATTATTAACCTGATTTACATCCATTCGGTTAACTATACTATTCATTTTTTCTGTGGTATATAAATTGATTGTGTGATGACAATGGATTATATTATGTTTAATTATGTTTATTTATAGAGTATATAAATATTCTATACACTATATTACTTCTCCCTTAAATTATATGATATTTATAATGATCTTTTCTATTAAAAACCTCTTTTTAAATTCTTTTTTACAAAATTCAAAAGCAATGTATTTATGCTCATATTCATGTTGTATGATTATGTTTTGGAACTTGGGAATTTTTTATGATGAAGGGTGGGACCTATATTTCCTTCCAATTTATTGAATATGTGTATGTTGGAGGTCGGCCATATAGTTACTCCATGTGAAACTGCGATGGTTACACAAATGATAAGGTAGCCGTGGGGGTTAGAAATTATAAGGTAGATGATACAGTTACAAGATTATGTATGTAATTCCCCATGTAACCTTTATGGTTAAAATTATGAATATGTTTATTTTGGAAATATCATGTTTCCATAATTACGTATATATATAGGTGAAGATAATGTATTTGGAAATTTATTTCATAAGTTACATGTATTAATGGACTAATCTGTTCTTTTTTTATATACCTTACTGAGTTTCTGTGATCATCCCATTTTTTAAATGATTTCACTGGTTGTTGGATGTGAAATAAAAAGAAGTAAGGGACGTAAAATGTTGATGAATTTTAAATGAATCCTGTTTTATTTTTTAATGTTTTATATTTTGAAAAATAATGGAAAGTGTTTTTATGGTATCCACTCTATAACCATAGGTAATGTTAGGAATGTATTATGTCCCAATTCTTAAAATCATTAAACATGAAATGATCTTCAATGTAAAGGAAATTTTTTATGGACTAAATAAAGTATTATGTATGTAATATGATCGGGTCCTTATAGTTGGAATCATAGTATGGTTTAGATAGCTTTAGGGGTTAGAAAGATGTTAAAAGAATACCATAAATGATTTTTACTCTATGATTAATTTGAAATGTTGTTGCATTTAAGGATTACTTGGTTTCTTCATCTACGATATGTTTGATCTGAATGGTTGTCCACAGAAGAAACAGGGATGATGGAGAGGGGAGGTACCAATAGAAGAACATCCCACCGAATCTATGCCAGGAATGGTAGGGATTGGAACTGAGTAGTTTGTGATAGTAATGACTCAGAAAACCAAAGCAATAAATGGTGGTGGCATCCATGCAAGTGGAAATCTAGAGGTACCGAAATAAAACATTATAGTAGTGGAAGATTTTATGAGACAACACCCTCTTTCTTTCAATTGATCATCTGACCCAGTAGCAGTTGAAGGATGGATCAAAGCACATGATAATATATTTGATGTTATGGGATGATCAGAAAATCACAAGGTTCTTTCCATTTATTGTTTTGAAGGTGAAGTTGATCAGTGGTGGCCAATGGTAATAAATATCAGTGGTACATAGGATATTTAAGCAATTGAGTGGGTTGAATTTAGAAGTATTTTCCTAAAAAATAATTTATTAATGTGGTGAGACTTAGGATGGAGAAGTAATTACTTAAATAGAAGAAAAAGGAGGAATATTCAGTGGTTGTGTATGCAGTGAACATCACCTGACTTCTGACATATGCTTCAAATATAATTCTAAATGTTGATAGAAATATCAACTGCTTTTACTCAGGATTGAATCCAATGTATCAAAGGCAGTTGCCCTCCCGCGAGATCAAATGTTATGAAAAAAATGTCTGATGTGATGAGAGGCTATTGATGGAATTTTCTGATGATCAAGTGCATTTTATAAACAAGGACATGAAGAGGTCTAGGTGGAATGCAATGGGTATGAATCATCCCATGAAATCTGATGGTAAGAAAACCTAGTTCCAAATTTGTCTAATGTGTAGCAAGAAACAACCTGGTAAAGGTCTTAGAAAAACTGGAATGTGTTTTAAATGTGGTATGTTTGGAATTATGTCCCGAGATTCAAATAAAAATGATCATAATAATTATCCTGATATGAAAATTGTAATGTGACTTAATGGTGGTGAGATGGGTCATTATGGAAATGCATGTCCAAAGAGAGATCCGAATAATGCAAAGAATCCAATCTATAAGTAGGAAGGGGTGGAGAGATCCATTGCGACTACGCCAACAGTTTTCAAGGCATCCAATAATGTTGTGAAAGGTACTTTTTTTGTTCAATCAGTTTTCTCTAACGTTTTTATTGATATGCGGTCTACACATTCCTTTATATCAAATAAAAGTTTGGGTAAATTGGAAATATCACCCCAACAAATGTGACCTGAACTTGTTGTCAAAATACCAGGGAGAAATATTATAGCAAAGATATAACAACCCATACCTTAAATACATGGTCATTACTTCATAATTGAAGCACACTTATTACAACTCATAACAAAACCATGAAAGGACTGTATAGGTATAGTGTCTTTAGAAACAGGGAAACATAAACAACTGGTTCATAAATCGTCTACATTGTCTCCCATTTATTTCATCATATCTGGAGTCCCTTTTTGGAATATCTTACTTAATAACCTTCTTCATGACCTCGGGAAAGAAAACATACAAAAGGGTGAGATCAAATGCTCAGTAAAGGAAAAAAAATTATCAATCACAAAATATTCATAAGAACATATCATTTCAGAAATCTTAACCTGGGAAAGAGATCATAATCTCATAACATGGGATAAATCATAGTAGTGAAATGTAATCCCAATAATCATAACGTAAAACATGAAACTTTGTGGTATACACACATAATAATAGAGAATCATTTCATAGTAGTAAATACTCATTACCAATACTATCATAGCGGACAAAGCCCATTTCTGAACCGAGTTCACTCCTCGTTCCAGTCCTATTTCACTGATCTGAATTAACCTGCCATTCCAGCCATGTATATATCATGAGATATAAATATTTACCCAATTCATTGGAGGGAGATATAGGTCCCACCCATCTCATAATGATACCATTATTATTTGTGACAGAAAATCATAAACCATACATCATAGCATAACCCATGTAATAAAAATGGGAATCTAAAACATCATGCCATCATAACGTAATACATATAAGATAAAAGGAAATCATAAAAATAATTCCATCATAACATAATCAAATAAATGTAAAAAATTAGGGATATAAATAGAACCCTATATTATGTTAGATGGAAAATAATTTTGATAATACACTTGAAATCCATTCTTGAGGAAAATATTCTTTTTACTTAAAAAACATTTTTCTTTTCTTAACATGTCATACAATTTTAAACTAAAAGAATTTGATTAAAAATAAACTTGAAAACTAATAAAGGAAGATTCTTGGAAATAATGTTTTAAAAATCCATTAATGTCGTATAAGTTAAAAAAACATTTTTCCCGTACTTTGGCTGGAAATGTCAAAAAGTACCTCGTACGAAAAACGACAAAATATTCCTTTCATATTTTTTAATAAAACGCACCAAAGGGTAAAATTGGATATAAAAATTATAGTTGGATGGAAATAATATTACGTATTGAGGAAACATGGATGTGAATGATAAATATTCCCCAGTAAATTATGACGTAAAGGAAATCTCGGATAAAAATGAGATTGTGAGATTTTCCCTTACCTTAGGCCTGATTTGCTTCGTAAGTGTCTGAACCTCATCTTTTTTGAAGGGCCTCTTTGAGACTTCCTCTTAGGGCAGTAAAATTGGTCTTTGAAGAATACCAAGACCTTTAGGATGTTTCTAGGGAAGTGGAGAAGAGAATTTGGCCGGGGTTGTCTGAGCAGGAAGGCTCAAAGTTGTGTGAGGAAGAGAGGTAGGAGGTACCCTTTTATAAGGGAGGAGAGGGGAACCTTAGGAAAAACTAAAAATATTATTTTATTATAAAGTCATATTCGGTTTTTAATAGCTACAAATTGATTTATTTCTAAGCTAAGGTGGGGATGGGTCTAAATCCTCTCATCCAATATAATTTAGACAAGTTTAGGTTTCTATTTTAACCTTATCATTTGGATTTAACTTTAAGTTAAATAATATTACATTTATTGTGTCTTCTATTTTTTCTAACACTATAAGGTTAATAAATTTACTATAAATATCCGGACGAACACCAAGTTGTTTATTATTAATATATATAACCTTATCTAAGTCATTTGGCTGAACCTTATATTTTTAGGAATAAAATAATAATTAATAATATAATATTTTTTAAAAAAACCATTTTATGTCAATTTTGACACTATTCGGTAATTAATTTTTCTGTAAATCATAACAGAAATATTAGTTCGAAAATGGTTAATTATATCAATAGTAACATGTCATATTAACATATAAAATTATTTTAATTCATAAAAAGTCTTCAATTACATTTATTTGGGTATTTATAACATCAATTATGTCAATATTTCATTAATAATATAATTAGTGTATCATAATTGTGTCATAAATAAATCAAATGATTTAAAGTCTAAAAATTAAAAATAAAATACCATTATGTAGGAAATATTTTTATCTTTCTAATGAATGTTTATAGTCGAATTTTATGGTTTATAACTCTATATTAAAAATGATTTAGTTATTAAACATTGATTTTAACAATTTTAACCATTCTTTAAATAAATTAATAATAAATGACCTAATATAATACAAGTGGGTCTAAATGGTCATATTTTATTCCTAAGGTTTTTTTGGTCAAATAACACTTATCCAATAGAATTAGGACATGTGTTAGGGTAATAATAATAACATGTTTACCCTTAATTACCATATTTACTTTTAACTGTGGTAAAAAAAAGTAAAATGTTAATATTCATCAAAAATTATTTTCATGTCATTGAAACACATTTTAGTCCTTGATATTAACTGTTTCTCTCGTATTTTCGAAATTCCACTATCATAAGTGGTATAATTATGTTTTATGTAAATTTGCAAATTTTCCTAGGAGGTGGGCAAAAGACGGTGAAAAGTTAAATACAATTTTTATATATCTAAAATTATTATAAAATGACTCCAGTGAATTGCATTGAACATAAGTAGGTATTATGTATCAATTTTTACCTAGAATAAATTTAAATAAAATAAATAATTTTTTAAATAAAAATTCTGTTTTTAAATAGTAACACCATGTTTTCACTATTCATCAAAAATTGAAAGTTTTCAGAAAAATACAGAAATTTCACACTAGGATAATTTCGATATATCAAATCCAAAAATGAAGTCCATTTTAAAAAATAAAATTTTCAAAATTTCAAAAAGTGGGTATTACTATTCATAAACGCTATTTCTAATAATATTTTCATAGCATATCGTTGTTTAGTGAAATTCGTTATTGTGTACAACGCAAGCTATCGAGGAAGGTCTCGATTGCGTGTAAAGAAGTAAAAGCTAGTGTTGTGTGTAGTGAAAGATTCATTTTATGATTTATATAAAATAAAAACAAAATATTTCTCATAAAAGTCTCGGGTGTTACATTCTACCCCCCTTAAAATGATTTTCTCCCTCAAAATTCGCCACTTTTTAACAAACAGATGAGGATACCTCACCCTCATCATATCATCAAGCTCCCATGTAGCTTCTTCTAATTGGTTGTTCCTCCATAAAACATTCACCAAGCGAGTGGTCTTATTCCGTAGGACTTTTTCTCTACGATCCAGAATCTCTATCGGCTGTTCTTCATAAGAAAGATCTTGCTCCAGCGATACAACTTCTGAGCTGAGTACATGTGAAGGATCAGGTATGTACATACTCATGAGAGATACATGGAACACATCGTGAACTTGAGAGAGATTCGGTGGAAACGCCAATTGGTAAGATACCTTCCCAACATGATCCAGTATTTCGAAAGGATCGATATATCTAGGGCTCAACTTTCCCTTATTTCCAAAGCTCATTACTCTCTTCCAAGGAGATATTCGTAAGAACACATTATCACCCACTTCAAACTCTAGGTATTTTCTTCGGTTGTCGGCATAACTTTTTTGTTGACTCCGAGCTTCTCTAATGTGTTGTTGAATAGATCTGACCTTTTCTTCTATCTCATCAACTAGATCAGGTCCTAATATATTTGTTTCCCCAAATTCATCCCAGCAAGTTGGAGTCATGCATTTCTTTCTATAGAGAGCTTCATAAGGAGCCATCTGAATATTGGAGTGAAATCTATTATTATAATAAAATTCCACCAAAGGTAGGTGTTGATCACAACCACCTTTGAAATCCATAGAGAAAGCTCTCAACATATCATCTGGAGTTTGAATTGTCCTCTCAGAATGACCGTCTGTCTGAGGATGATAAGATGTGCTGAAACTCAACTCTGTATCTTGAGTATGCGGAAGACTTCGCCAGAACATTGTGGTAAACCTTGGATCCCGATCAGATATAATAGAAAGTGGTACTCCATGCAATCTTACCACATCCTTTACATATATCTTGGAAAGCTGATCCAGAGAGAAATCCTCTCTAATATCGATGAAGTGTGTCGACTTTGTAAGACGATCCACTATGACCCAGATAGCATTATTGACATTGGATGTTTTAGGAAGTCCAGTGACAAAGTCCATAGTGATGTTTTCCCATTTCCATTCTGGTATGGGTAATGGTTGTAACATCCCCTTAGACTTCTGTCTCTCAGCTTTAACTTGCTTACAAACCAAGAATCAAGAGACATATTCGGCAACATCTCTTTTCATACCATCCCACCAGAAGTACTCTTTCAGGTCCCAATACATCTTTGTGCTTCCAGGATGAATAGAGAATGAAGCACTATGAGCCTCATCCAGCAGCTCCTTCTTTAATTATGGTATGGGAGGAACACAAACCCGATTCCTGAAATTTATTATGCCATCACAATCAAGGTTGAATTCAGGAACATTTCTCACCATCTTTTGTAACTCTACATATTCTTTCTGTGCCTCTTTAATCTTCACATGTATAGATGGTTGAACATTCATTTGAGAAAGATACGATTTTTCCCCTTTAATTAAAATTCCAAGATCCATCATTTGTAAATCCATAAATATTGGATATTTTGTGATCCTCATCATGGATAAGCTATCATGGTCTTCTTGACTTAATGCATCTTCCATCCTGTTTTCTTTCCCAGGGTTGTAATGAATTTAGCAGTCATAATCCTTAATCAGCTCCAACCATCTTCTTTGGCGAATATTCATCTCCTTTTTTGTGAAAATATACTTTCAACTTTTATGATCATTATAAATATCACACATTTCTCCATAAAGATAATTCTTCAAAATCATTAATGCAATGATTACCACAGCTAACTCAAAATCATGAGTTGTGTAATTTTTCTCATGGATTTTCAACTGTCGTGGGGAATAAGCTATCACAATATCATTTTGCACAAGAGCACATCCCAGCCCCTTCTTGGATGCATCACTATAGATCACAAACCTTTCTCCACTATAAGGAAGTGTGAGTACAGGTGCACTAGATAACCTTCTTTTCAACTCCTTGAAATTATCTTCACATTCCCTCGTCCAAACAAACTTAACTCCTTTCCTAGTCAACATGGTGAGTGGATTAGATAATCGTGAAAAATCATTCACAAAACGTCAATAATAACCATCCAAACCAAGAAAACATTGGATCTCAGTTACTGTTCTTTGTCTCGACCATCTTTCGATAACCCCGGTTTTGATGGATCCACAAATATCCCCTCTTTTGAGATTATGTGACCCAAAAATGAAACTTTTTAAAGCCAAAATTCACACTTGGTAAATTTGGAATAATGCTTCTCCTTTATCAGGGTCTTCAATATAATTCTCAAGTGATCTTCATGTTCATCCTCGCACTTTTAATATACAAGAATATTGTCTATAAAGACAACCACAAACTAATAAAGATATTCTCTAAAGAATATATTCATCAGATCCATGAAGATATCAGGGGCGTTAGTAAGACAAAATGACATCACTATAAATTCATAGTGTCCATACCTTGTACAGAAAGTCTTCTTTGGAATATCCTCCGTTTTGACCCTTAATTGATGATACCCTGAACGAATATCAATCTTGGAAAATTATTGAGCTCTGTGTAGTTGGTCAAATAAGTCATCAATGCGTGGGAGAGGATATTTGTTCTTGATAGTGATCTTGTTAAGTTCTCGATAATCAATGCAGAGTCTCATTGATCCATCTTTCTTCTTAACAAACAGAATAGGTGCTCCCCAAGGTGATGCACTACGGCGTATGAATCCCTTATCATGATTCTCTGGTAGTTGCTTCTTCAATTCATGCTACTCAATTGGGTCCATTCTATAAGGTGTCTTTGAAATATCCAAAGCACACGTTACGAGTTCTTTTGAAAACTCTACATCACGATTTGGTGGAAGACCCAGAAATTCCTTCGGAAAGACATCATCAAACTCCAGTACAATGGGAATATTATTAATTGTGAGTTTCTCACCAACCATTTGAGATAAATAACCTTCATTTATTTGAATCAAGACCCATAATATGGATGAAATTTCCAATAGAAGTTTATGTTCATCCTTGCATCGATAGATGATCATAGCTTGATCTGGAATATGAAATGTGACTTTCCTTATTTTGCAATTGATAGGAGATCCATATAAAGAAATCCAATCCATACCAAGAATCACATCAAATTCCACTACAGGAAGGATCACAAGATTTTCAGGAATCACTCTCCCACAAACTTCAATCAGAGAATAATTATAATCTTTTGATGTGACTGTTGTGCCATTAAGGGTTTTCACAGCTAACTCAACATCTAATTGTTGAGGTAATACGGTGATACCCTTAGAAAATTCTTTAGAAATAAAAGATTGGGTGGATCCAAAATCAAATAAAACATTTTCTACTTTAGAGTGGATGGTATGTGTACCTTTCACCACATCGTTATCGTACTCTACATCGTTGATAGAAATTGCATGTGACTTTCCTTTGTCTTTAGCCTTAAGAGTTTGTTGACGTTGATCATCATAAAAAACCCTTGGATTAGGGAATTGATTGGAATAATTCCCCATTTCCTTTCATTTGTAGCATTGAAGTGTAGGAGGTGCACTTTGTGTAGCCTTTTCTTTGTTCGCATCACTAGACATATTCTGCCCATCATTGCGGAATTCAAATGCCCGATGACCTTCCTTTCCACATTTGAAACATTTACTTGTCGCTTTAAGACAACACCCTCCATGTTTCTTTCCACACTTTGAGCATAAGGGAAAGCTCTTCTTATTTTCAGTGTGCTCTTTATATTTTCCTTTGAATTCCATTTTCCTCTTCCTACCAAACCCATATGAGTGATGGGTTACTCTAATCTCCATCTCAACTTTGAGAGAACATCGAACGATTTCCTTGTAGCAATTGAAGTCCTTTATGGCTAACGCAGTTCAAAGACTTGGTTTTATGCCACTAAAGAATCGATCGATCTTACTCTCAGATTGAATAATAATACCAGATGTGTACCTTTCAATTCTTGTAAAATTTTCTTCGTAGGTACCAACAGATTCATCATCCTTTTTCTTTAGTTCAAGAAACTCCTTCTCCATCTTTGTTCGAAGATTACGAGGTAAGTACTTATTGAAAAACATGTTCTTGAACTCGTACCATTCCATGTACTCAATTTCATCTCTTTGCCTCGTATTCTTGATAAGATTCCACCATTGATCAGCATCACCTTCCAAACGATATACTACTAAGATGACTCATTCATGTTCAGAACATAGAAGAACTGAAAATATCTTTTCAGTGGTGCTGATCCATTGTTCAGTCACTAATGGATCAGAAGACCCGCTGAATGATGGTGGACGCTGCCTCATAAAGGATTCAACAGATTTTTGCCCCTTCCTATGCTCATTTGGATGTCCTGCATGATTCATAGCTTGATAAATTTTTGTGGGAACGACTACATGATTTTGCATTCCAACTCCCATAACGTTTGGTTGCTCAGGGGGACAATCATTTCATTGCTTATCGCATTCCGCATTAACACGGTTCCTTCGGGTTCCAGCCATTGACTAAAACCAAGATGAATAGTGTGAGCAACACTAATTACAATAGAAAAAACACATAATAAAGAATAAAATTTTACACTTAAGGTATTATCATAGGTTATTCATGGCCATTTATAAAACACTAATATTGTGTTATATGCTTATACTTATCCTTAGGGTTCTTACTAAGACTTTCACATCCTAGTTTCCAAACGTTGACTATACCATTCCTCTGATACCAACTATAACAACCCATACCATACATACATGGTTATTCCTTCATAATTGAACAAAACATATTAAAACATATAACAAAACAATGAAAGGACCATATTGGTATAGTGTCTTTAGAAACTGGGAAATATAAACAATTGGTTCATAAATCATCTACGTTGTCTCCCATTTATTTCATCATATCTAGAGTCCCTTTTTGGAATATCCTGCTTAATAACTTTCTTCATGACCTGGGGAAAGAAAAAATACAAAAGGGTGAGCTCAAATTCTCAGTATGGGTAAAAAAAAGAAATATCAATCACATCATATTCATAAGAACATATCATTTCGGAAATAATAACCTGCAAAAGAGATCATAATTTCATAACATGGGATAAATCATAATAGTGAAATGTAATCCCAATAATCATAACGTAAAACATGAAACATTGTGGCATACACACATAATCATAGAGAATCATTTCTTAGTAGTCAAGACTCATTTCCAAGACTATCTTAGCGGACAAAGTCCATTTCTAAACTGATTTCACTCCTCGTTTCATTCCTATATCATTGAACCAGATTAACCTATCGTTCCAGCCATGTATATCTCATGAGATATAAATCTTTACCCAATGAATTGGAGGGAGATATAGGTCCCACCCATCTCATATTTATAACATTCATATTTGTGCCACAAAATCATAAACCATAAATCATAGCATAACCCATGTAATAAAGATGTGAATCATAAAAATCATGCCATCATAACATAATCCATATAAGATAAAAGGACATCTTAAAAATAATTCCATCCTAACATAATCAAATCAATGTAAAAAAATAAGGATAGATACAGAACCCTATATTATCATAGATGGAAAATAATTTTTCTAGTACACTTGAACTCTATTCTTTAGGAAAATATCCTTTCTACTTCAATAACATTTTTCCTTTCTTAACATGTCATACAATTTTAAACTAAAAATAGTAGATTACCAATAAACTTAAAAACTTGTAAAGTAAGCTTCTTGGAAAAAAGGTTTTAAAAATAAATTCATACCGTATAAGTTAAAAAAACATTCTTCCAGTACTTTGGCCGGAAAAGTCAAAAAGTACATCGTACAAAAAACCACAATAGATTCCTTTCATATCTTTTACTAAAAACTCATCGAAGGGTAAAATTGGATTTAGACAATTGTAGTTGGATGGAAATAATATTACATATTGAGGAAAAATGTATTTGTATGATAAATATTCCTCATTAAATTCTGAATTATAGAAAATCTCGAATAAAATTGAGATTGTGAGATTTTCCCCTACCGTAGGTCTGATTTGCTTCGTAAGTGTCTGAACCTCCTCTTCATTGAAGCGACTCTTTGAGACTTCCTCTTAGGGCACTAAAATTGGTCTTTGAAGAAGACCACGACCGCTATGATGTTTCTAGGGAAGTGGAGAAGATATATAGGCAGGGGTTGGACGAGCATGAAGGCTCAAAGTGGTGTGAGGAAGAGAGGGAGGAGGGTCCCTTTTATAAGGGAGGAGAGGGGCACCATTGGAAAAACCAAAAATATTATATTATTATAAAGTCATATTAGGTTTTTAATGGTTCCAAATTGATTTCTTTATAAGATAACATGTGGATGGGTCGAAATATTTTCCTCCATTGGAATTTAGACAAGTTTAGGTTTATATTTTCTCCTTATCATTTAGATTTAACTTTATGTTAAATAATTTTACATTTACTGTGTCTTCTTGTTTTCTTACACTATAAGGTTAATAAACATACTATAATAAGCCAAAAGAACCCCAGGTTATTTATTATTAATATATATAACATGATATATGCCATTTGTCTGAACCTTATATTTTTTGAAATAAAATAACAACTAATAATATAATATTTGTTTTAAAAACTATTTTTTGTCAATTTTGGCACTATTTGGTAATTGATTTTTTGTGAAAATCATAACAGAAATATTAGTTCGAAAAAAGTTAATTAAATCAATACTTACATGTCATATTAACATATAAAATTATTTTAATTCATAAAAAGTCTCAAATTACATTTATTTGGGTATTTATAACATCAATTTTGTCAATATTTCATTAATAATATAATTACTGCATCATCATTGTATCATAAATAAATTAAATTGTTTAAAGTCTAAAAATAAAAAATAAAATACCATTATGTAAGAAATATTTTTAGCTTTATAATTAATATTTATAGTCTAATTTATATTATGTATAACCCTATATTAAAATTGATTTATTTATTAAGCATTGATTTTAACTATTTTAACCATTCTTTAAATAAATTAATAATAAATGTCCTAATCTAATCGAAGTGGTCCCAAATGGTCATATTTTATTAATAAGGTTGTTTTTGGTCGAATTACACTTATCCAATAGAATTAGGACATGTGGTAGGTAATAATAATAACATTTTTACCCTTAATTACCCCATTTACTTTTAACCGTGATAAAAAAAGTAAAAAGTTAATATTCACCAAATATTATTTTCATCTCATTGAACCACATTTTAGTACTTGATATTAACCGTATCTCTCGTATTTTCTAAATTTCACTGATAGAAGGGGTAAAATTATGTTTTATGTAAATTTGCAAATTCTCATAGGAGGTGGGTAAAAGACAATGAAAAGTTCAATAATATTTTTATTTATCTAAAATTATTATAAAATGACTCCAATGAATTGCATTGAACATAAATAGGTATTATGTATCAATTTTGACCTAAAATATATTTAAATAAAATAAATAATTATTTAAATAAAAAGTCGGTTTTTAAATAGTAACCCAATGTTT
The DNA here is from genome assembly GCA_963277665.1 of Viscum album. Lineage (NCBI taxonomy): Eukaryota > Viridiplantae > Streptophyta > Magnoliopsida > Santalales > Viscaceae > Viscum > Viscum album. The sequence goes on from OY728125.1 coordinate 1,579,760,852, forward strand.
TCACTATTCATCAAAAATTGAAAGTTTTCAGAAAAATACCAAAATTTCACCCTAGGCTAATTTCGATATTCCGAATCCAAAAATTATGTCCATTTTGAAAAATAAAATTTCAAAATTTTCAAAATGTGGGTATTACTATTCATAACGGCTAGTTTTAATAATATTTTATTAGCATATTGTCGTTTAGTGAAACTCGATATTGCGTACGATGCAAGCTATCGAGGGAGAATGTGATTGTATGTAATGAAAGCCAAGACAGTGTTGTGTGTAGTGAAATATTACTTTGATGATTTATATAACACAAAAACAAAATATTTCTCATAAAAGTCTCAGGTGTTACAAAAGAGGAATTATATGATTTCTTCTATTGTTTTCTGTGGAAATACATTACCTAAAAACCTTGTTGTTTTAGCTTTAGTCGAGTTTGATGTTATTCTAGGAATGGATTGGATTTCTATTTATCATGCTAAGACTGACTCTTGATCTAATGAAGTTGTTTTCATAAAGAGTTTCAGTTTGTATACAAGAATTAACCCATACAATTGATAAAATATCAGCAATCATAGGAACTATTGAAAGATGTATTTGAATGATATCATGCTCATATTTTTGGAAACAAGGGAACTTTTATGATAAAAAATGTACTAGGTTTAAATTAATTCCTTGATGTTTCTTTCATTGAGTTACCTGATGTCATATCTGATCAGGAAGTCTAATTAACTATTGAATTAGTTTATGATGCTAATCCAATCTCAAAACCCCCTTATCTTATGGCTCAAATAGAACATCTTGAATTGAAAAATCAGTTGCAGGATTTTCTCGATAAACGATACATTAATCCTAGCACATCACCATGGGGGGGGGTCTTGTTTTTTTGTTAAAAAATGATGGTTCCACGAGACTTTGCATTGATTATAGAACTTTTAATAACATCACTGTTAAAAACAAGTATCATTTTCCTCATATCAAATACTTGTTTGACTAGATCCATGGAGCTCCGTACATTACCATGATTGACTTGAGATATGGATATCATCAGGTGAAGGTGAAGGAGGATGACATTACAAAAACAACCTTTCATACTAGATATGGGCATTATGAATTTTTTGTAACACCATTTGGGTAAAAAAATGCAGCAGTTGTATTCATGAATATTATGAATAGAGTATATCATGAGTTCTTGGATAATTTTTCTGTGGTTTATATTGATGAAATATTGGTATTTTTAAAAATAAAGAGGAACATGAAAAATATAAAAGGGTTGTTTTACAAACCTTAATAGAAAAGAAACAATATGGAAAAATCAGTAGGAGAAGTGGTTTGTTGCAACCGATTTATTTTCTTGGTTGCGTTGTAAATAATAATGGAATAACATTTCATCTACCCAAAAAAAATTTGTTTGATGATTGGCCAAGACCCACAAATGTTATAGAGATTCGTAGTTTTTATGGATTAGATGGTTATTACCAATGTTTTCTTAGGAACTAGGCTATGTAATCTAAAATGTTAACAATGATAACATGGAAATGGGGTTACATGAGTTTGGACCAAAGAATGTGATGTTTGTTTTCATGACCAATGAAGAGATTGGTAAATGCTCCAATTTTTACCTTGCATTACCGAAATGGGTATTTCATCATTTATTGTGGTGCCTCGTTTAAGGGTAAAGGTTTTGTTTTCATACATAATGGTAAGGTAATTTCTTATGCTTCAAGACAAATAAAACTTCATGAGTTAAATTATCCCATAAATGACATGGAATTGGAGGTTGTGGTGTTTTCTTTGTAAATTTGGTGGCATCATTTATACGTATTAAAATTTCAAATATATACTGACCATAATATTATGAAGTATATATTCCCTAAGAATTAATTCAACATGAGGCATAGATGATGGCATGAACTGATACAAGATTATGATTTCACGAGCAATTACCATTCTGGATAAGAAATCATAGTGGAATATGCCTTGAGTTGAAAACATCATGCATCATTAACCATGTTACGTTTGGAACACGATCACTTGATTAATGATCTAATGAATTTTTGTATAGAAGTTGTTGGTGTAGAGAATAAATCTGTTCTGTTTTAGGTTTCAGTGTAGTCATCATTGTCAGATAGAATTAAGCGAGCTCAGTTGGAAGACCGTGAGCTACATAAAATGGTATAATTAGTTAAAGTTATTGAATTTTTAGAATTAGTACTTGATAATGATTGTGTTTCCAGATTCTGTAAAAGTTTGTGTGTTCCTTGTGATTCTCATTTGAAAAAAGGATTGTTGTGTGAATCTCATTGTTCTCAATTTTTAGTTCATCCTAGTAGTACTATGTTGTATAGAGTCCATTAGTAGTATTATTAGTGGGATGGAATGAAAGGAGATATTGGTGATTTCACGATGGAATGTTTGAAATGTCAATAGGTTAAGGCAGAGGGGTAGTTACTAATTGGGATGCTTCAGCCTTTTACAGTTCCAGAGTAGCAATGGGAGAATGTATCCATGGACTTTTAGGTGGGACTAATAAAGACTTATCGAGGTAATAATGAAATTTGGGTTATTATTGATCGGCTGAAAAAATCGGCACATTTTATTTCTATTAGAGATACAATGACTTTGGGTCATCATTCTAGATTGTAACTTAAGGATATTTTCAGGTTACATGAAGTATCTCTTTCCATTATATTTGATCAGGATCCCAGGTTCCCTTATAACTATGTGAAAGGTCTTTAGAAGTCATTGGGCACAAAATTAAATTTCAGTATAGCTTTTCATCCTCAATCAGATGGGAAAACTGAATGAAGGATTCAAAAATTGGAGGATATGCTTCGAGATTTTTCAATGGACTACAAGGGAAGTTGGGTTAAACACATTTATTTAGTTTAGAATTCTTATAATAACTGTTTTCATTCTATTATTCCAATGAAACAATTTGAGGATTTGTATAGAAAGCAGTGTTAGACTCCAACCTTTTTGGATTAAGTCGGTGAATGAATGTTGATGGGGTCAGAATTAGTAGAAAACATTGATGAGAAAGTGTTACTGATATGGAAGCACATGAGGACAGCTTAGAGCAGGCAGAAAAGTTACACAAATAGAAGAATGGAAGACATTTCTATTGTGGTTGGTGACCATGTTTTCCAAAAAAAAATCCATTGAAAAAAGTCATGTGTTTCTAAATGAAAGGAAATCAATGTCCATAGTTCATTAGCGCTTCTGAAATATATGATAATGATAGAACTGTTTCATTCCAAGTAGATTTTCCACCGATACTGTATTAGGTACACAATGCTTTTCATGTTTCGATGTAGATATAGTATGTGCTAGATTCATCACATGACCTGACCCCAAAAGTATTTCAGATGGAAGAGAGCATTTCTTAAGGAGAGAAACCAGTTCTGATTCTAGATCAAATGAAAATAGGTATTGTGGAATAAATTAATCCGTTAGGTAATGGTTTTTCTGCGAAACCACATGGTTAAAAAAGCAACATGGGAGTCTAAAAATGCTATGAGGGAAATGTACCCTCACTTGTTTAATAAGTAAATAAAATTGTGAGGACACAATTTCCAAAAGGTGGGGATACTGTAAAACCCCTTGGTTTTCTTAAAATAAATTTAAATTCTTGAAATTTTGTTTAATATAGATATTTAGAAGTAGAATTTAAACATAATTTTACTACATTTATATTTTTATGTTCGAAAATTGGTCATCTACAATTGTGTTCATTATGTTTTTGGGAGTCTATTAGAACCAACTTGTTTTTTGGTGAATAGTAACATACCCTTATGAATATAAATATGAATAGTAAAATGAATAGTAATATGAACCTAATGAATATTAAATCTTATTATGATTTTATTTTCTTATGGCTTTAAGATACTGAAATCTTGATTAATTTTTCAATGTGATATAAAAATAGTTAGAGTTTCTAAATTAATAATTTTTGAATTATCTATGATTTTATTTATAAATTAAATTAAAAATATTTAGAAAATTATTTTTAATAAATGAACATCATTTTTTAATTCTACACATTGATAAATGTTTAGGGGGAATTTTTTTTATTTTTATGAAACTGTTAATTTATCGGTGAATAGAAAAAAAAATACATTTTCATGTTTCGGTGTGTTAATGACATTATTAATGAGGTAAAATGTTGTATTAAATTTTTTTGACTTGTTTGTAGTAAAATATTTTATTATGTTTCCCAAGGGGCTTATACCATCAGAAAATACCATGGAAAAGTCCATGGTTTTACAAATACTACTTATGAGGTGTCCCTTGAATTGTTTTTAAAACAATCCCTCACTTTTGCTATAAATACCAACACATAAAGTTTAAATTCCTTGAAAATTCATCTGAAACTAAGCTCTGGTCTATTTACCTCCCTAGCATTCCTCCTATGGTTTCATAAAGCCCCCATGGTTCCTACCTTCATGTTCTATGAGTTTCTCAATAGGGTAAGGAAATTGTCAATTTCTATCGTTTTTTCACATTCATGATCTCTTTATTGTGGTATAACATTCATGTTTCTATACCATGTTATAATTTGTTTCTTATTCATGAACTATTTTGTATTATGATTCATTTCTATATGGGTGACACTTGTCCCCTTATTTTTTAATATTTTCTAAAACCATGTTTTCTAGCCGTTAGACTGCCGAATTTTTGTAAGGTATTTCTCAGATATTCATTTATTTTGAGCTCATTATTATCTTATTCTTTCTTCATCACTTCTTTCCCAAGACACATGAAATCTCCAGAAATAATTTATATTATAGATTTTATCATGTTCATGGAATAATCATTGTCATTATTCTTCTCCTCTCCCACTTATTCAAGGAATAAAAACATTGTTCATGATGTGATGAATTACCGACATCATGGAGGGTGTGATTTCAATTTACATTAATTACATGAATTCTGGTCATGAAAAAATTTATATGGTTGAACCAGGTTATTATATATGTATTATGTCTCATCCAAGGTTCTATAATTCTTTTACCCTCATGGTTATAGTTTATAAGACAAAATGAAGATGTTCTTATCAAAGAACCACTAAAATGATCTAAACAAACATCATTAATGTTTTAACATATGAATCATCCTCATATATAAAATAAAAATGCTAAAAGTTATAAATTATGGTACTGGAAATATGTAAATAAATTCCATTCCAACTATGGATTTTCACATCCAATCGACAAGAACATCCCTCAGGAACCAATCATGGAAATCATGTAAAGAATGATCCCTAAACAATGTGAGGAACTAAATACTATCAATTGAAGGGTAAAATGAGGTTATGAAATGATCCTAAAAGCTTATATAAACATGAAAATGTTTATTTAAAATACTAATAACACTATTATAAACATTATACCAGAATTTTAAACATGTTCGAAGTAATACAAGACTGAGGTAATGGGATTTGTAACCTGATTTCCTTCATTTCGGTTAACATTATTTCTCATTATTTACGTGGTATTTAAATGGTTTTTGTGGGGAATTCTGATTAAAATATGTTTAATTAAGTATCTTTACTGAGTATATACAAATTCCATCCACTATGATAAGTCCCAGTTTAATTATATGATATTTATAAGGGACATTTCTTTTAAACCCCTCTTTTTAAATTCTGTTTTACAAAATTCCAACGAAATGATTTTATACTAATATTTAATTTATATTATTATGTTATGGATCATGGGAATTGTTTATGATGAATTTTGGGACCTATATTTCCCTCCAATTAATTTTTTATGTGTATGTTGGAGGTCTACTGTATGGTTACTCCAAGTGTAACTATGATGGTTACACAAATAATAATGTAGCCGTGAGGGTTACAAATTATAAGGCATCTGAGAGGGTTACAAGATTATGTATGTATGGCCACAATGTTACTTTATGGTTCTAATAATGTTCTTATGTATTATGTAAATCCCATGTTTCAAAAAGTATGTTTATATATAATTTTGATAAGTATTCATTTTCAAAATGATTCGTACATTTCAAGTATCCTTGGACTGACCTATTCTTTCGTTCTTTTTATATCCCTTACTGAGTTTTTTTTCTCATCCCACATTTTAAATGATTTTCACTGGTTGTCTATGATTATGAAAAATAATTAAGACATGATAAATGTTGAAGAATAGTCAAAGAATCACGTTTTATGTTTTAATGTTTTATATTTTGAAAAAATAGAAATTGTTTTTATGGTATCCACTTTCTTAAAATGTGTAATGTTATCAATGTATTATGTCCAGATTCTATAAATCCCAAAACATGAAAAGATCATCAATGTAAAAGGAAGGATTTTCTTGAATAAATTTAAGATTATGTTTGTATTAATGTTGGGTCCTTGTAGACTATAAATTCTTTATCAATGTATAACAACAAAAAAATTAGTAAACAATATCCAAATGATGAAAAAATAAGTATACAAAAAAAGTATCACATGATAAATAAAACAAGAATACAATATCCAAACTTAAAAAGAAGATATGTCCTGCCAATTAAATTCCAACAGTCAAATGAAAAGCCCAAAGGTAACACATTGACAACTCTATGTGGTTCATGAAACCAGCTATGGTCCCCTCATCCCTGATCCATGATAAATTATCCATATAAAATATATATATATCATTCCCTTATCCTGTCCTACAATAATTAATTTTATGTAAGTAACGATCATGAAACCTGAGTAGGGTGTGACTGCAACTCAATTTCCCCCCACCAATGACATCTAAAAAAGATATTGTCAATAACAGTGTATGAAATAATACAAAGAATAATTTTACCTGCATAAGTAAATAGTTATCACATTTCATAATTCATTATTTAACCACATAAACCCCTAGGTTCCAATGGACAAATGATATCTTAATACCTGCTTAAGCCCAAGCCAGAGTTGGAACGGTATCACACTTTTATGTTAATCATTAATCATTTAATTTAAAATTATATCATGTCCAATTGGAACCGTAGTTCAATTCTCACTTATGGTATTAGAACATAGTGACTAACACCCAATGTGTATATAGAGCCCCAATCCATATTCAACAAATCAATTCCACAAGGGTATTTCGAGCCTCATTCCTTGTCCCATTCTCACTATGTCATATGGGGTTTTAGATCATCTGTCCTTATCCCACGTATCATTTATCACACATGGGTATTTAGAGCCACAATCCCTATAAAAAAAATTATAATCGCCTATGGGTATTTGGAACCATATACATTATACCATACAATAATAATCAAAAAAGTTATTTGAAGCCTCAGTCGCTATCCCACACTCGTTTACCAATGAATCATTGGGAATATATCATATCAATTATGGGTAATCAACATGATCCCTCTTATAGCATTTCAAATCACGATATTTCATTTCAACTATGAAAACAACTCATCATTCAACAATTTTATTACACAAAATAAAATGATAAATTCTCCATTTAAATAATAAACACAATTAATCCATTGATTAATTAATCAATTATTTATTCAAATTCCTCAAACCCAATATCCCATTAATTTATTCTATTATTAATTATTACAATTTAAAAAATCCCAATTTCTTATTAATTAAATCACTTATTAATTAATCTAATTCTAATACCCCAATAAACCATTAATTACAGAATTACAATATTCCATTAATTCATTCCCTAATTAATTAAATCAATTTTACAATTTCAATGATATGTAAATTTAAAAAAATACAAAATTTAGCTTATTAATTGCAATATTAAATAATCCAAGTTAATTTACTATTTATAAAACTCTATTAATTGTCTAATTCCATAACCCCATTAATCAATCAGTTCCACAATCCATAAATTAATTAATTCAGCAAATTAATTAATTCAATTAAAGAAATTAAATTTATGAATGTTCAATATATAATTTACAATTACATACACATAATTGAATCATGAATTTTTGGAAATGAATAATATACTTCCTACCTCAATATTGTTGAAAAACAGTCACCAACGGAAATCCACTCATTGAAGCAGAACGTGAATTTTTACAATAATGATTGAGATAAAGATGTAAATATTTGAAAAAAAATTAAATGGAATGAATTTATGAAAAAAAAAGTTTTTATCCACAAATAATAGAGGAAAAGTTTCCATAAAAAATTTATAGAATGATGAGAGAGCAGGAGGAAACTACATGGGATGAGATTCTCTTGTCAAGAAAGGCTCACATCTTCAATCTAGTCATTGAATCACCATGAACGGAGGTTGAATGGCCATAGAATCCATTTAGGTGCCTAAAAAATGAGATGAAATATTTAGGAACAAGATTTTTCCAATTTGGGGTGAATGTTTTGGGTTTAGGTATTTTAAATCTAGTTTTTGGTGGATTAAATTCCCAAATTATTGTTTTATGCTCATGGGGATAAATTTCTCATAACAGTGTTCCTCATCCAATGGGTCACACTATTACATATAAATGTAATGATGGTTTGACAAACCATTTCCCAACCATGAAATCACCCTCTATATTCGGTTTCATGGTTTTCTGGGGCATGTGGCCTGGATTGTAAAAATTGTGTGCCAATCGACATAGCACAAACCCCCCCCCCACAAAATTCCAATTTTCACATAAATTCATCGAAGATAAATCCTAGTAAAATAGTAATCGAAACAAGGAAAATATTAACTATAAACATTCTCTTGAAATCCACATAAAATTTTGGTATCTTATAATCTCCACCCCTTATAATATCTCATTGACGACTTGTACTCCAATGAATGAATAAGATCTGGGGTAAAAAATATTGTACCATTGAGCCCAGATATATGTTTCTCTCTCCCATATTTCCTCATAAACATACACATGTTTCCATAATTCACAGAATATCAGCACAATATTTCCCCAAAACATTGTCTCATTCTGATCCAACACACATATCACATACTCCTCAAAAGAATAAATGTTCTCAAGATCACCATCATCCACAATGAGCATATATGAAGAGTCAGGGTGATATTTCCATTGTTATGACACATTAATTTTTTTTAATAGCATGGTTCCTTTGTTTAAGAGATAGTAAGTATGACATAATAACAAATCTCAGAACTAACTCAAATGGTCAAAAAGGCATTTCTTCCATCTTTCCATATCTCTGTATCCAACAATGACCCAATCTATGAGACTACTGAAGGAATACACGATCATTATAAGTAAAATATCGGGGTTATGGTTGACTACCAGATAATGAAATCTATATATTATATTTCATATCCATAGGATTCTGAGTCAGATAATCCTACTCCAATGTATCACATAGGACACTCTATATTAATTTCTCTAATTCACTCACCTCTATCCAACAAAGAGGTAATCGTAATGACCTACCATAAAGTGCCTCTTATGGTTCCATATGAATCATCTCATGAAAAATATTTTTATATGAAAACTCCACCATCTCGAGGTGATTCCCCCATTACCAAATAAATTATTGGACACATTCCTAAAATATAACATCTTTCACAAATATCATATATTCCCACTTCCCAGTAATCTGTTGGTGGAATTATATACTAACCAAAACCAATATACCAGGAACATTTTATAAACCCTACCGGATGTGTGAAGTAAAACATGATTCATGATTTGAAATTATGATTCATACTATCTAGGAATATATGATATATCCTAAATATACATATCACCCAAATATTCCCCTAATTAAGTGTCCCATATAGGAAATAAAGTCAATACATTAATTATTCAGTCCACAATAACTCCAATAACATTATTATTCAAAGGAGTTCTCACAATGCCCACCACAAATTCCATTGTTACATCACCCCCTTCATTATAATATATGAAATGTATATATTAGCCCACAAGGTCGTTTATTCTCATCCTTCACCTATTGAGAGGTGTAAAATCATGTCCTTAACCCTCTTATGTCCTTTATCATTTTTGGACAAAAAAACTATCCTCAGAGGTCATGAAACAATTTTTCACACCTAAATGATCCCCACCATCAAATCATGATATTCATACATCATATACTCCAACATAATCATAGGAACAACAACATGTTTCCTAACATATATGATCTCATCCTCATCTATGGTCTACTACCATGTTGACTCACTGCCTTCAGGGATTTCCCTCAAGGAAAAACATTCTAGATCTAAATAATTCATGTAAATAATATGGATAAAAGTGTATAATCTATTAAAAATGATATTAGCATAACTTTTTATTGGTTATCCATATCCATAACAAGAATCTAATACATTATGTCATCATTTTCAAATCAACACTAGACACATTGACTATCTAAGTTTAAGTTTTCGTGCTTATTGAGTTAGCAAAATTCTTTCTTTTTCTGGGCATATATGCTTGCTTAAAATAAAATGGCAGCATATACCCAACCCATATTTACTTCTAGATAGTCAAATCTCATAGCAAAAAGATATAATTTTTTCACCCATGACTTGTATACATAGTAAAATTCTATACCACAAGATAACACTGCCATCAATTCAAAGGTATAAATTACTATATAAAATTCAAGGTCATGCATATGGTATTTTTGTTCATGTTTCATCAATTATTGAGACTAATAAGTCACAAATCGATCTCCCTACCTCAACACAACTCCAAACCTGATTCTATTATTTAAAAAAAACTATATACACTTCACCTGAATAAGGTAGGATGAAGATCAATGTTGCTGTTAAGAACTTAATCAACTATTTGAATGAATTGTTGCATGACAATAACCATTAAAACTCTATCCCATTATTTTTCAAGCCTAAAATTGTTGCTTCCAAGTAGGAAATTTTTGGGATGAACCTCTTAAAATAGCCATCAAATCGAATAAAATTCTGGATATAGAAAACATTCTTTGGATGCTCCCATGACTAAACTGCATGAACCTTATATGGGTCCAGTAACACACCTTCTATAAGGATTATGTGACCCATAAAGTGTACCTAATCTATCAAAAACTAGCGCATGGATTTTTTGGAAAATATCTGACCCACTCTCAGTTTACTGATGATAATGTTAAGATATTGGTCATGGCCATCATTTGTGCTGGAGTACACAATGAATTCATTCAAAAACAATACCACACACTAATCTGGGTATGGTTTGAATATTCTATTCACAATGGCCATAAACATTGTTGGAGAGTTCATCATCCGGAAAAAAATAATGATGAACTCATATAGGTCATACTTGTTCCTTAAATCAATCCTCAATATATCAAAATGGAATAACTATCTACTTATGATTCCCAAATATTAGGTCAATCATAGAGAAAACAAAAGCTTCTCTCAACTAGTCAAATAGATCATCGATACATGGAAGAGAATATCAGTTCATCATAGTCATCTAATTCATCATCCAGTAATCAATACATAAGTACAATGTACCATCAGCCTTATTTAGAACAAAACTACTGATTCCCAATGAGACATACTCAGACAGATAAACCCCCTTTCCATAAATTCTTCTTTGTATGTCTTCTATTTTGAATCTATTCTTGTGAGATTATTTATGGTGGAATAGAAATTATATTATCCCCTAACCTAATATCAATCATAAATTCCAAATTTCTCTCAGGATGATACTTTGATAATACATTAGAGAAAATGATAATAAATTCTATCCACTATAGGAGGAAATAAATCATTCATTATACCTATTTCATTCAAAAAATAGACTAGAAATGTGGGCGGTTATCTCCACTTGTTGCTATTGAACCAACCCTGTGTTTCCCATATAGATATCCCACTCTACATGATGAATATATATTTTCACCATCATGAGATGCAAAATTTACTCTCATGTTTCAACAATCAGTGTTGGATCGGTATAGTCCATTACCATAATTATTTCAATGCTCGACATATCACGGAAGTATATATCCCATAAAATATTATACTCCCAAACCTCAAGATAAAACACCTTGCATAGTCATATTTCCTCCAAGAATACTCCAAATTGTGTATAAATCATCACAACCCCACTCAAAAACATCATTGAAAGACTCAACCCATTCACAAGTTGGGTAGAAATAAAATAAGTAGAGGACCCCCTATCAAAAAAAGAACAAGAGAATATTGGAGACACTATAATATTAACTATAACTGCTAACAGCCTAGACATTCTACCCACAAATATAGGATGAACGATGTGAAACCTTCCAACCTGTATTCCCTATGATACAATTTGGCTTCCCTAAGGTGAACTACTCTGTTGATATGGGAACTATTTTCTAGAAGAACCACGTCTATTTCCTCTATATACATGGCTAGTAAAACACCACCAACCAGATTGACATGACATATATGATACCCTTCCCCCACTATGATTCTACCTAACTACTCCATCATTGCCTTTCTATCGCATGTTCCAATAGAACCTTTGTAGATGTCCAATACAACCACAAGATTTTCAATCTACCGGTTTTTAGGGAAAATGTATATGATATAAGCTCATTTTAAAATAGTTGTGGTAAATCAAATAGGTAAGGTCATGTGTATTTTATTCTCCCCTGGTCCACACTTCATTCCCATGATCGGGTCAACATTATCATAAAAACACTTCTTACGCTATAAAGATGTACCCCTTCTCTCCAATACAAAACCACTTTTTATCCATTGGAGGCCTCATTCAGGTTCCCCTTAGCTATGAGAGTATAATCCACAACTATATAAAACTAATTTTATTTGAAATTGTTATCCTATGACTTGATTAAAAATTTATGCCCATCCTGGAACAACCTTGTCATAGTGGTCTCACCCCAACTATCATTGGAGATAATTATTACAAGACAGTAAATCAATCAACATAGTCCATTATGAATATACTCTCTTGAGTCCATCACATGAACAAAGATACCATCTCTTGTCTCAATGTCTATGAATAAAAGTGTGTTAAGAACCAATCCAAAAATTTCTTCCATACATTACCATCAGCATTTCCAGTACAAGCCTGAAGATCCCACCAATTATTTGCTGATCCTAAAAACATATAAGCAACCAACATGAACCTTTTATCAATACGATTATCTGAATGAGCATGCATATTCTAGATGGATTCAATCCATAACATTAATACCTTATTTCTTGCCTCTCTAGTTAATTTTTGAGGCTGCTGCAACTGAATCTACCTTATTAGGTCGGACATACATTTAAATACGCAATTTAGCCCTCTCTACATAAATTAAATTATGGAATAAATGTTCTCTTGTAACTTCCCCCATGATTATTCTCCCAGAACTATCAGTGCCTGAGGTCCCACTATTGTGGGATCATCTCTTACCATGGCCAAATGATATCCTCTCAGCAAGAATAGTTATGGAGGTATATCTCAACAATTCCAAATAGACATCTTGGGACACATAACAAAAAAAATTAAATGTATGTAATAGGGATTAAAAATATCCATAACATGTCATTTACCCCTTTCCCCAACCACATGGTCAAAACAAAGTCAGTATCACTACCCTTAACAATACTACATCTAGTTCATTGTAAACAATTCGTAAAATCAATCTCATTAATCATGTTTCTAGTTATACCCCCATTAATTTTAAATTTTTAACATTTTTCTATTAAAATTTCAAATTATCCACCTTTTTTAGTTCAATTAAACAATCAAGGAAAAACATTTCAATTTCATCATCTTACCCAAAACCAGTTTTCCCTTAAATTCCTAAAATTATTCCAGTCATAAAATAATTCTGAGTTCATAGAATGATGCATTCATATTCAAATTTCATTCAATACCAAGCTGAAAAAGAACCAATCTTAACAACACAAATAAACAAAAATAATCCCACACAAGCTACATGGATTTTCCCCTCATATAGGAGTTAGTTACCCCATGAACATGGTTTTAACCAAGGCCTGACTCATCCTATTCTCTTATCTACATTTCACAAATAGAATGTCAAAATCAAATGAAACAAAAACCTATTGATACACCATTTTATCTTTTAAAAATATATATCTCTAATTTTCTAACCACATTGGTACTCGCCCACAATTCATGCCTCTCCAGATTAAATTATTTCAGAGGAACTTAAGGACATTTTTCGTATTCCAACTATTGTGTATATTTATCCTAAAATTTACTGAATTCAATGATTACACCACTATATCATTAAGGATGTGATACTACACAAGAAATATATATAATATTATCATCATAACTTTTAAATATGAGGGATTATATAATTAATATAAATTTATTTATATGGACTGTCCTATAAAGTTACACTTCATCCCTCATATAACTTTTTTTGGGTGGAGATAGCCTTTAAAAATGACTCATATACCCATAAATGAATATATGATAAAGGAAATTTTTTTTACCACATAAATCATATATAATTACAGTTTACAAATTAATTGAAAATCAATTTAGGGTTTATAATGATATCTTTAATTCATGTCCCCAAAAGTATAATTGAATATTTTCTTGAATAATCATAGATATTGACATATCCAATAATGTGTGATTCCAGATTTTTTTAACATTATTACACTAATCTTTATAACAAGGAGTGAGTTGATTTAGTATCCAAAACTCCCGTTGATTTTTTTAAGGAATCTGATATTTTCAATTGTGGTTTATGTGGTGTTTCTTTATCTTCTTATCAATATGATTATATAATTCATTATTTTAATCATTAAATTTCACACAAGATTAAACATTATTCCTTATTAAGTAGACATATACATAAAAAATAATTTGATATTTTTATGATGTTATAATATCCACATATATCATATTGTGGAACAATTGAACAAACATCTATATGAATTAAAACTAGAATTTTTGTGTCCCTTTCACCCATTTTAGTAAATAGAGATTAGGTAATTTTTCATTAAAAATATGAATGAAATATATCAATAAAATTTATTTCAAAATAATCTAAATATCATTCTTGGTATAGATATGGAAAATAATTCTAAATTAGATGACTAACCCAGTGATGCCACAACGAGGGGTGATATGAGTCAAGTGAACCTAATTCATTAGGAAATTCCAATAATTTATTTTCATATTGTTGAATATGAAGATAATTATTAAAATGTTCCATCAAATAACATATTATTTATTTATAAAATTATTAGCACTAATGTTTTTCTTAAAAATAGATCCATTTATATCTAAACTAGTCATGGATATTTCACATTTTGTTACACTGAGTGCATAATAAAAACAATTTAAAAAATGAACAAATCATGTTGTAATGTGATATGGTAGTATCCAATAGCCAGAGAAGCTAATATTACTCAATTATATGGTCAAAGATCTACATCACTGTAGGTAATCTTCCATGTTCTACATGGAACATGTATTTGGGTTCAAAATCTAGCTCCTGATGTAACGGCCCGATGTTTTGAATAAATCATGTTTCCTAATTTTGTGTGTTATTTTATTTTTTATACTCAAAAAAACTATTTCATTTAATAACATGAGTATAATTAAAATGAGTCTGTAGTGGTTTTGACTGTTATATGACCATTGGTCAATATGACCTCTAGAAACTAAACATTTTGATATTTGTCTATAAATACTAGTGACCTTGGTTAATTAATATAGAAAGTAGATTCGATGGCCTCACCCAGTAGTCTTGGACCGATCGAAGCCCATCTAACAGAACATGAGATGGAGGTAGCACCAATGGGCTTTGCTCTGGACCAAACCAAATCCGAACTTCATCGTGTGAAGCTAGAATGAAATCTCCTTCGCATGAAGTTCAAACTGATAGAAATTACTACTCGTGCGATGTTGTCCGAGCCTCCATCCGATTCTCTCACCTTAGAAAACCATACACATAGGTCCTATGCTGTTTTGATAAGGGGCTATGTAAGGAGACCGTAACTGCCTTGTGTAATCCTTTGTTTTAAATAAAAATTTCGATTTATTTTTTTGATGAAGTTTATGAATTTTCAAATGTCTGTATAAATATAGTATGCATATTTTTTGTGACTCTTAGAAAAATAATATTTTAAAAAAATGTTTATGAAAACATTAAATATTTAAAAATGTGTAATGATTTTCAAAAAATGGACTTCTACATTTATGTTCAGTACGAAATTTATCGTCTAATAAGATCAACATAATTTTTGATGAATAGTAAATTATGAATAGTGATTTTATGATTAGCATTAGTAATTTTTCCAAATGGATTAGTAATCTCACTTAAAGAAAGAATTAATATAATCTAGGCACCTTGATTAAGTAATGTGATTCAATAAAATGGTTAAATAACGGTTTACATAAATTATTAATCTAGTATTAGTGAATAGTTTTTTTTAAATAAAAATTAAATTAAAAATATTTAGAAAAATATTTTTATAAAATGGATTTCATTTTAGAACTCAGAGCATCGATATTGTGTAATGGTGATTTTTGGGGATTTTTTTGAAAAAAATGAATTTTCAATGAATAGTGTATTTATTTAAAAATTAAATAAAAATTATTTAGAAAATTATTTTTATAAAATGGAGTTCATTTTTGAAATAAGAGCATTGATATTTTGTTAATGTGAAATTTTGAGATTTTTCTGAAATAGATTAATTTTCGATGAGTAGTGAAATACATTTTTTATGTTACGAGTGTTTAATGACATCATTAAATTATGTATTAAGTATGTAATAAATATGGTCAACTAATGAATAGTAAGATAAGGTATGGGGAGTCCCATGTGGCCAATACCATGGGAAAATATCATGGGCAAGGCCATGGTTTTTCCAAAACCACCAATGAGGTGTCCCTTGGCCATTAATGCCTTGTCCCCTCACATTTCTATAAATACCAAGAGATCATCTCATACATTAGAATCCCAACTCTCCCCCACAGAATATATGGTCTCATTACCTCCCAAGGTTCCCCGAAGCCCTCAAGGTCCCAACCATTGAGTTTTAAGAGTTACGTTTTAAGTTAAGGGATCCAAACTCTCTCTTTCCTTTTAAATGCTCCCTTTTAAGTCATTTATTTTATGCTCCATGTTCTTATGTTGGATTATGTTCTATTATATTCCTCTTACTGATATTTTTATGTCCATATAATGATATATCCCCTCTTACTCTCATTATTTAGTTTTATGAATGTTTATGTGGTGTCGTTAGGCTGCAAAAAGTTTTCTAACAGATTCTATCTCCCTTCTCTTTTTTCATGATCTATTTTCATGTATAGTTTTTCAAGTTCCTTTTAATTATGTTGGGATATTATCTCTATATCTATCATACTGATCTTTTATGATCATATAATAAGAGACCCCATTTGATCTCTTCAATTGATTATTTTTATGATTTAAGTGGCACCGTTAGGCTACCGAATTTTTAAGTGGTTCTTTCACCCTTCCCGTTTTCAAGTTCTACTTTCATGTCAAGTATTTAAAGTTCCTTTTTATTATATTGGGTTATGATATCTATATCTGTCATACTGATCTTTTATGATAATATGATTAGAGACGCCATTTTATCTCTTCAATTTTGTATTTTAATGTTTTAGGTGGCGCCGTTAGGCTGCCTAATTTTAAGTGGTTCTTTCACCTTTCTCCTTTTTATACGTTCTAATTCCATGTCAAGTATTGAACGTTCCTTTTTATTATGTTGGGGTATGATCTCTATATATATCATATTGATATTTTATGTTCATATGATGAGAGACCATATTTGATCTCATCAATTCATTTTTGGTTGATGTTTATGTGACGCCGTTAGGCTGCCGAATTTTGATAAGAGAAATCCATTTTTTCTGTCTTCCTTTCATGTTCTTCATTTAATATGGTATATTTTAAAATTTCATTACCATGTTATTATACCATTTATATTATGTCTCTATACTGTTTTATGGATCATTTATGAGTAGGTGACCCTTGTCCCTCTCTTTTCAATGTTTTATAAAACCCTGAAACATAGCCATTATGCTGTAGAAATTCCGTCTCAAAATGTATCTCTCTTTTTATAAAGTTCTTTTATTTTATTAATTGAATACTCAAAGATCTCTCTTTTATAGGTGTATTTACATATATACCAAAATGTTCTATTTTAAATTCTGGTATTTACATACATGAGACCCACCTTCCTTTTTTGTGGGTTTTAAAGTGACACAAAGATCATGTCTTTAAAGAAGTTATTAAAACGTTATGATTATGAAATGAAACTCATTTTCATTATGCTATATGGGTTGTTTATGAAATGATTGATGATGATATATGTGGATCACATGATTATAAAGGTGAATTTAAGGGTGCCCCCTGATAGCTCTCCAATGCATTGGATAAACACTTAATCTCTAGAGATGACCATTTAGACTGATACCTTGGTGAATAACCTTGGTAATTTTTATTGACACCTTGGGGATGGACCTTGGTGAAACAGAAATGATTGTCAATATTAAATGTTGTATCCACATCTTCATGTTATGAAAAATGTTATTTTTATTATGATATGCCTCATGATTTCATTCTCATGCCATAAAGTTATTTTCATGACTTTATTGATGTATCTCAAGTTTACATGTTAAATGTTTCCCTTGTTTCCCTTACTGGGCCATCTGCTCACCCATTCATTTGATGTGTGTCCCCAGGTTTTGAGATGCAGTAATGAACCTAGGATGAACATGAGGAGAAGCCTTTAAAGTGTTTAAGAATAATGTTTTATGTTTTCATGTTTTAAGTTCCTGGTTTCCAAGACACTAAACCTTAAAGATCCTCGGTTTTGTAAAATGTAATGAAAGTTTATGTGATAAAAAGGCGGGATGTTATAGTTGGTATCAAAGGTTGGTTTAGTTATTTGTGGAAATTAGGATATGAAAACTTTAGTAAGAGGAATATAGAAAAGTTTAAATATAGGAAATATTCATGGTATTTTGTTGAGTATTGAGTAAGGGGTTGCCAAGAAAATACATTCTTGACTGGATACGAGCAGGTAGAGGTGGCTCTGTAACAGATGTACATAGGGGTAAATCCCGAAAACACCGCTTTTATCTAGACTCGAACGGAAACTGGTACACGACAACAGGCCTTGCTACACTCTTGGATACGACCCTCCCGTGGGATGTGCTTTCGTAAATTCACAAGCTTAGTATGATCCATTATTAAAAGAACAAAGATAAAATAATATAAATATTCACATCAGAATATTTGATCAAGGATAACCTAGTTTGTAACCTAGGGGATCACAAGTTAGGGTATACTTTTCTTCTACAAGTTATCCTTCTATGCTTTAAGCTCCTTTTCATGATTATTGGCTAAGTATTTAAGCCCCTAATTGTACTTTATTTTCTTAGTTAATGGCGGGAAATGGAATAACATGTCCCAGCAACCAATGAGATAGGAAATGTGACGATTACCGTATTAATATGAAAGAGATGATTAGGGGATTAAAAGATTATTATTATTTTGGAAGATGTTTACTATTTTTGGAACCCTATTTGATCGACGTAAATATATTACTGTGGTATTTTCTTTGAGGAGTAAAGGATGACTTTTATTTTGAAGAATCAATGAATTTAAGGTTAAGTTATAGTAATTTAGGTTACTTATGGAAATGATTAAGCTATCTTGGGTAAAATATGATTAGGTTAGATACTTTTGTTATAATATGTTAGGAGTGGTTTATGTTGTTTGGAGATGAACAATGATGTTTATTTTGGAAAACTATGTTATCAAATCTTTCTTGTATTTGGGTTTCAATCTTAGTTTGGTTTATTTTGAGGAATTTGAAGAACTGTTATTTATGGAAAGGTCAATGATGAACACTGGGTAGTACCATGGAACCTTGAAG
The DNA here is from genome assembly GCA_963277665.1 of Viscum album. Lineage (NCBI taxonomy): Eukaryota > Viridiplantae > Streptophyta > Magnoliopsida > Santalales > Viscaceae > Viscum > Viscum album. Next base: position 1,579,780,645 of record OY728125.1, read on the forward strand.
ATTTAAAATTAGTTTCCCTACCTATGGGATTCTTTCTTTTTGAAGAGTTGTTTTACCTTACCCTTTGTGTTTTTGGGAAAATTTTTAAAGATAGAATAAATTGATAGTTAATCTTTTGTGGATTAAGTGACTCTCAAGAAGATGATTCTTGTCTTTTGATGAGACCAAGTAGTTTTGAATACTCATCATTTAGAGAAAATATTATTTTTGGTAGAACCTTATTAAAGAATGAAACTCTACTAGAAGGTAGGTATATTTCCTTATGTTTTTATTCTGTGTAGTAAATGAATTCCTATAAATTATTAAAATGAACGAAAAACAAAAAGGTTGTTGGTTTATGCTTCCTACTGGGTAATCAAAGACCATTTACACACATCATAAGATTGTGATTTTCTAGTGGTTAACTTTCTCCAAATCATTTTTTCTATCACCCTCCCTCAGAACTAGACCTTTTCTTTTTTCTTCAATATCCATGTTTTCCTACATGGAGTCCTAGTATGAGTTAACTCGTGTGGCCTTTGTACCTCCTTTTCTTTCTTTTAAAGTAATAGTGTTACTGAATGTTTTTCCAATGTGGTACTTTAAATAACGTTTCAAAAACCCAATTTTAAAAATTGCGATGATGCAATTTCTTAAGGGGGGGAAGATTGTAACGAACCGAAATTTTGAATAAATCTTGTTTCCTAATTTTGTGTGTTATTTTATTTTTTATACTCCACAAAACTGTTTCATTTAATAACATGAGTATAATTAAAATGAGATTGTAGGATTTTTTACTGATATATGACCATTGGTCAAAATGTCCTCTAGAAACTAATCATTTCGATATTTGTCTCTAAATAAAAGTGACCTTGGTTAATTAATATAAAAAGGAGATTCGATGGCCTCCCCTAGTAGTCTTGGACCGATGGAAGCCCATCTAACAGAACTTGGGAAGGAGGTAGAACCAATTGGATTTGCTCTGGACCAAACCCAAGGTGAACTTCATCGTGTGAAGCCAGAATGAAACCGCCTACGCGAGAAGTTCAAACTGCTAAAAATTACTACTCGTACGATGTTGGCCGAGCCTCCATAGGATTCTCTCACCTTAGCACACCTTACACATAGGTCATATGCTGGTTTGATAAGGGGAAATTTAAGGAAACTGTAACTGCCTTGTGTAATCCTTTGTTTTAAATAATAATTTTGATTCCTTTTTATGATGAAATTTATGAATTTTCAAATGTCTGGATAAATATAGTATGCATATTTTTGGTGAATCTTAGAGAAAGGATATTTAAAAAATGTTTATGTAAACATTAAATATTTAAAAATGTGTAACGATTTTCAAAAAATGGTTATCTATAATTATGTTCAGTACGAAATTTAGAGTATAATAAGATCAACATAATTTTTTATGAATAGTAAATTATGAATAGTGATATTATGATTAGGATTAGTAATGTGTCCAAATGGATTAGTAATCTCACTTAAAGAAAGTATTAATATAATCTAGGCACCTTGATTAAGTAATGTGATTCAATAAAATGGTTAAATAACGGCTTCATAAATTATTATTCAAGTATTAGTGAATATTGTTTTTTAATTAAATATTAAATTAATAATATTTAGAAACTTATTTTTATTAAATGGATTTTATTTTTGTACTCAGAACATCGATATTATGTTATGGTAATTATTTGGGATTTTTTTGAAAAAAATGAATTTTAAATGAATAGTGTATTTATTTAAAAATTAAATTAAAAATATTTAGAAAAATATTTTTATAAAATGGAGTTCATTTTTGAAATCAGAGCATCGATATTTTTTAAGGTTAAATTTTGGGATTTTTTCTGAAAAAGTTGAATTTTCGATGAGTAGTGAAAATACAGTTTTTAAGTTACGGGTGTTTGATGACATCATTAAATGATGTATTAAGTATTTAGTCAATATGGTAGACTTATGAATAGTAATATAAGGCATGAGGTGTCCCAAGTGGCCAATACCATGGGAAAATACCATGGGAAAGCCCATGGTTTTTCCAAATCCACCAATGAGGTGGCCCTTGGCCATTAATGCCTTCTCCTCTCACTTTTCCTATGAATACAAAGCCATCCCCTCATCCATTAGACTCCCAACTCTCCCCTAACGAAGATATGGTCTCATTACCTCCCATGGAGTCCTCCCAAGGTTCCCCCAAGACTTCAAGGTCCCAACCTTTGAGTTTTAAGAGTTACGTTTTAATGTAAGGTTTCCAAACTCTCTTTTTTTTTCAAATGCTCTCTTTTAAGTCATTTATTTTATGATCGATGTTCTTATGTTGGAGGATGTTATATTATATTACTATTAATGCCCTTTTTATTTTCATATAATGAGAGATCCCCTCTTACTCTCATTATTTAGTTTTATGAATTTTTATGTGGGGCCGTTAGGCTGCCGAAATTTTTGTAATGGATTCTATCTCCCTTCTCTTTTTTTCAAGAACTATTTTCATGTAATGTCTTTCAAGATTCTTTTTTATTATGTTGGGGTATTATCTCTATATCTATAATACTGATATATTATTATCATATAATGAGATACCCCATTTTATCTCTTAAATTCAGTATTTTGATGTTTTATGTGGCGTCGTTAGGCTGTCGAATTTATAAGTGGTTCTTTCACCCTTCTCGTTTTCAAGTTCAACTTTCATGTCAAGTCGTTCAAGTATCTTTTTATTATTTTGGGTTATGATCTCTATATATATCATACTTATCTTTTATGATCATATTATGAGAGATCCCATTTGATCTCTTCAATTTATTATTTTGAAGTTTTATGTGTCACCGTTAGGCTGCCGAATTTTAAGTGGTTCTTTCACATTTCTCCTTTTTCAAAGTTCTAATTCCATGTAAAGTCATTCAAGTTCCTTTTTATTATGTTAGGGTATGATATATATATATCTATCATAATGATCTTTTATGTTAATATTATGAGAGACCTTATTTGATCTCATCAATTCATTTATGGTTGAAGTTTATGTGACGCCGTTAGGCTGCCGAATTTTCATAAGAGAAATCTATTTTTTGTCTTCCTTTCATGTTCTTCATTTCATATGGTATATTTTCAAATTTCATTACCATGTTATTTTACCGTTTATATTATGTCCCTATACTATTTTATGGATCATTTATGAGTGGTTGACCCATGTCCCCTCTCATTTCAATGTTTTCTAAAACCCCGAAACATAGTTGTTATGCTGCAGAAATTCCGTCTCAAAATGTCTCTCTCTTTTTATAATGTTTTTTTATTTTATTAAGTGAATACTCAAAGATACCTCTTGTATAGGTGTATTCACATATATACCAAAATGTTCTATTTTAAATTCTGGGATTTACATACATGAGACCCACCTTCTTTTTTGTGGGTTTTAAAGTGACACAAAGGTCATGTCTTTAAAGATGTTTTTAAAAAATTATGATTATGAAATGAAACCCATTTCCTTTATGCTATATGGGTTGTTTATGAAATGATTTATGATGATATATGTGGCTCACATGATAATAAATGAGAATTTAAGGGTGCGCCCTGATAGCGCTCCAGTGCATTGGGTAAAGACTTAATCTCTAGAGATGACCATTTAGACTGATACCTTGGTGAATAACCTTGGTAATTTTTATTGACACCTTGGAGATGGACCTTGGTAAAACGGAAATTATTGTCAATATTACATGTTGTTGCAACTTCTTCAAGTTATGAAAAATGTTATTTTTATTATGATATGCCTCATGATATCATTCCCATGACTTAAAGTTCTTTTCATGACTTTATTGATATATCTCAAGTTCACCTGTTAAATGTTTCCCTTGTTTCCCTTACTGTTCCTTATGCTCACCCTTTCTTTTGATCTATGTCCCCAGGTAATGGGTTGCAGTAATGAACCTAGGATGAACGTGAAGATAAGCCTTTCAAGTGTTTAAGAATAATGTTTTATGTTTTCATGTTTTATGTTCCTAGTTTCCAAGACACTAAACCTTAAAGATCCTCGGTTTTGTAAAATGTAATGAAAGTTTATGTGATAAAAAGGCAGGGTGCTATAGTTGGTATCAAATGTTGGTATAGTTATTTGTGGAAATTAGGATATGAAAACATTATTAAGAGGACTATAGAAAAGTTTAAATATAGGAAATATTCCTGGTATTTTGTTGAGTATTGAGTAAGGGGGTGCTAAGAAAATACATCCCTGTCTAGATATGAGCAGGTAGAGGTGGCTCTGACACAGATGTACATAGGGGTAAAACCCGAAAACACCGCTTTGAGCTAGACTCGAATGGGAACTAGTACACGACAACAGGCCTTGCTGCACTCTTGGTTACGACACTCCCGAGGGATGTGCTTTGGTAAATTCATATGCTCAGTATGACCCATTATTAAAGGAACAAAGATAAAATAAAATAAAGATTCACATAAGAATAAATGATCATGGATAACCTAGTTTTGAACCAAGGGGATCACATGTAAGGGTATACTTTTCTTCTACAAGTTATCCTTCTATGAATTAAGCTCATTTACATGATTATTGGCTAAGTATTCAAGCCCCTAATTGTACTTTATTTTCTTAGTTAATGGTGGGAAATGGAAGAAAATGTCCCAGCAACCATTGAGATAGAAAATGTTACGATTGACGTATTAATATGACAGAGATGATTAGGGGATTAAATGATGATTATTATTTTGGAAGATGTTCACTATTTTGGGAACCCTTTTTGATCGTGGTAAATAGATTACTATGGTATTTTTTTTGAGGAGTAAAGGATGACTTATATTTTGAAGAATCAATGAATTTAAGGTGAACATATAGTAATTTAGGTTACTTATGGAAATGATTAACCTATCTTGGGTAAAATATAATTAGGTTAGCTACTTTTGTTATAAGATGTTAGGAGTGGTTTATGTTGTTTGGAGATGAACAATGAAGTATATTTTGGTAGACTATGTTATCAAATGCTTATTGTATTTGGGTTTCAATCTTAGTTTGGTTTATTTTAAGGAATTTTAGGAACCGTTAAGGAATGGTCAATGATGAGCTTTGGGTAGTACCATGGAACCTTGAAGATTTAAAATTAGTTTCCCTTCATAAGGTATTATTTATTTTTGGAGAGTTGTTTTATCTTACCCTTTATGTTTTTGGGATAATGTTTAAAGATAGAAGAAATTGATAGTTAATCTATAGTGGATTAAGTGACTCTCATGAAGTTGATTCTTCTGTTTTGATGAGACCAAGTAGTTTTTAATGCTCATCGTTTGGAGAAAAGATTAGTTTTGGTAGAAACTTATTAAAGGATGAAACTCTACTAGAATGTAGGTTTATTTCCCTATGTTTTTATTCTATGTATTAAATGAATTCCTCAGAATTATTAAAAGGAATGTAAAACAAAAATGTTGTTCGTTTAAGATTCTTACTGGGTAATCAAGGTCCTTTTACACACATCATAAGTTTGTGATTTTCTTGTGGTTAAATTTATCCAAATCATGTTTTCTATCACTCTCCCTTATAACTAGACCCTTTTTTTTCTTCCATATCCATGTTTTCTTACATGGAGTACTAGTATGGGTTAACTCGGGTGGACTTTGTACTTCCTTTTCTTTCATTTAAAGTAATAGTGTTAATGACTCTTTTTCCGAAGTGGGACTTTCAATGAAGTTTCAAAAAACTAATTTAAAAAATTGTGAGGACACAATTTGTTAAGGGGGAATATTTTAACGACCAGAAATTTTGAATAAATCTTGTTTCCTAATTATGTGTGTTATTTTATTTTTTAAACTCAACAAAACTGTTTCATTTAATAACATGAGTATAATTAAAATGAGACTGTATGGTTTTTGACTGTTATATGACCATTGGAAAATATGACCACAAGAAACTAAACATTTAGATATTTGTCTCTAAATACAAGTGTCCTTGGATAATTAATATAGAAAGGAGATTCGATGGCCTCACCCAGTAGTCTTGGACCGATCGAAGCCCATCTAACAGAACATGGGAAGGAGGTAGCACCAATGGGATTTGCTCTGGACCAAGCCCAAGCCGAACATCATCGTGTGAAGCTAGAATGAAATCGCCTCTGCGAGAAGTTAAAACTGATAGAAATTACTACTCGTGCGATGTTGGCCAAGCCTACATCAGATTCTCTCACCTTAGCACACCTTACACATAGGTCCTATGCTGGTTTGATAAGGGGCTATGTAAGGAGACCATAACTGCCTTGGGTAATAGCTTTTTTTAAATAAAAAATTTGATTTCTTTTTATGATGAAGTTTATGAATTTTCAAATGTCCGGATAAATATAGTATGCATATTTTTGGTGAATCATAGAGAAAGGATATTTTAAAAAAAAAATTATGTAAACCTTAAATAATTAAAAATTTGTAATGATTATCAAAAAATGGTCTTCTACAATTATGTTCAGTATGAAATTTAGAGTCTAATAAGATCAACATAATTTTTAATGAATAGTAAATTATGAATACTGATATTATAATTAAGATTAGTAATGTTTCCAAATGGATTACTAATCTCACTTAAAGAAGGTATTAATATAATCTAGGCACCTTGATTAAGTAATGTGATTCAATAAAGTGGTTAAATAACGGTTTCATAAATTATTATTCAAGTATTAGTGAATAGTTTTTTTAATTAAAAATTAAATTAAAAATATTTATAAAAATATTTTTATAAAATGGTTTTCATTTCCGAACTCAGAGCATCGATATTATGTTATGGTAATTTTTGGGGATTTTTATGAAAAAAATGAATTTTCAGTGAATAGTGTATTTATTAAAAAATTAAATTAAAATTATTTAGAAAATTATTTTTATAAAATGGAGTTCATTTTTTAAATCAGAGCATCTATATTTTGTTAAGGTGAAATCTTGGGATTTTTCTTAAAAAGTTGAATTTTCGATGAGTAGTGAAAAAACAGTTTTTAAGTTACGGGTGTTTAATGACATCATTAAATGATGTATTAAGTTTGTAATCAATATGGTCGACTTATGAATAATATGATAAGGTATTAGGTTTCCCAAGTGGCCATTACCATGGGAAAATACCCTGGGCAAGCCCATGGTTTTCTCAAAACCACCAATGAGGTGTCCCTTCGCCATGAATTCCTTGTCCCCTCACTTTTCCTATAAATACCAAGCCATCCTCTCATCCATTAGACTCCCAACTCTCCCCCAATGAAGCTATGGTCTCATTACCTCCCAAGGAGTCGTCACAGAGTTCCCCCATTCCCTCAAGGTCCCAACCTTTGAGTTTTAAGAGATTCGTTTTAAGGTAAGGGATCCAAACTCTCTCTTTCTTTTCTAATGCTCTTTTTTAAGTCATTTCTTTTATGCTTTATGTTATTATGTGGGAGGATGTTATTTAATATTCCACTTACTTCCCTTTTTATGTTCATATAATTATATATCCACTCTTACTCTTATTATTTAGTTTTATGAATGTTTAAGTGGCGCCGCTAGGCTGCCGAATGTTTTTTAACGTATTCTATCTCCCTTCTCTTTTTTCAAGATCTATTTTCATGTAAAGTCTTTCATCTTACTTTTTATTATGTTGGGGTATGATCTATATATCTATCATACTGATATTTTATGATCATATGATTAGAGACCCCATTTTATCTCTTCAATTCAGTATTTTAAGGTTTTAAGTAGCCCCATTAGGCTGCCGAATTTATAAGTGTTTCTTTCACCCTTCTCGTTTTCAAGTTCTACTTTCATGTCAAGTCTTTCAAGATTATTTTATTATGTTGGGTTATGATCTTTCTATATATCATACAGATATTTTATGATCATATTATGAGATACCCAATTTTATCTCTTCAATTTAGTATTTTGATGTTTCAAGTGGCGTCGTTAGGCTGCCAAATTTTAAGTGGTTCTTTCACCTTTCACCTTTTTCAAAGTTCTAATTTCTATGTCAGGTCTTTCAAGTTCATATTTATTATGTTGGGGTATTATATCTATATCTATCTTACTGATATTTTATGTTCATATGATGAGATACCTTATTTCATCTCATCAATTCATTTTTGGTTGATGTTTATGTGACGCCGTTAGGTTGCCGAATTTTCAAAAGAGAAATCTATTTTTTTGCTTCCTTTCATGTTCTTCATTTCATATGGTATATTTTCAAATTTCATTACCATGTTCTTTTACCCTTTATATTATGTCCCTATACTGTTTTATGAATCATTTATGAGTGGGTGACCCATGTCCACTCTCTTTTCAATGTTTTCTAAAACCCCGAAACATAGTCGTTATGCTGCAGAAATTCTGTCTCAAAATGTCTCTCTCTTTTTCTAAAGTTCTTTTATTTTATTAAGTGAATACTAAAATATCTCTATTGTATAGGTGTATTCACATATATACCAAAATGTTATATTTTATATTCTGGGATTTACATACATGAGAACCACCTTCCTTTTTTGTGGGTTTTAAAGTGACACAAAGATTATGTCTTTAAATTAGTTTTTAAAACGTTATGATTATGAAATGAAACCCATTTCCCTTATGATATATGGGTTTTTTCTGAAATTATTGATGATGATATATTTGGCTCACATGATAATAAATTTGAATTTAAGGGTGCGCCCTGATAGTGCTTCATTTCAATGGGTAAAGACTTAATCTCTAGAGATGACCGTTTAGACTGATACCTTGGTGAATAACCTTGGTAATTTTTATTGACACCATGGGGATGGACCTTGGTGAAACGGAAATTATTGTCAATATTAAATGTTTTAGGCATATATTCAAGTTATAAAAAAATTTATTTTTATTATGATATGCCTCATGATTTCATTCTCATGCCTTAAAGTTCTTTTCGCGACTTTATTGATGTATCTCAAGTTCACATGTTAAATTATTCCCTTGTTTCCCTTACTTGGCATTCTTCTCACCCTTTCTATTGATGTATGTCCCCAGGTTATGAGATGCAGTAATGAACCTAGCATGAACATGAGGAGAATCCTTTGAAGTGTTTAAGAAGAATGTTTTATGTTTTCATGTTTTAATTTCCTGGTTTCCAAGACTCTAAACCTTAATGATCCTCGATTTTATAAAATGTAATGACTGTTTATGTGATAAAAAGGCGGGATACTATACCTGATGTAGTATTTAATTCAACATTTAATGAAATAGAACAGTTAAATTCAATAAAATATCAAATTTAAATACCCCCTTTAATCTTCAACAAGGAATAATTATTCTTCTAGTGACCCTTCATTACACAAGATAAACATCATTGATCCTTCTCTTCAGATCGCCCCTTGAAATTTCACCGATGGGAAGGGATGTGATGAGGATCCTTAGACATGGTTTTAGAATTATTTATTTTCATGCTACCATTCATGTTATTCACTATATGGACAAAAAAATCATGCTTGATGTCCTTATCATAATGTTAAATAAGGTTCAAGAGATATGGGAACATTTTCTCTATATTTCTAAAAATAAAATTCATAATAAAACAAAAGAATCTCCATGATGTGAGGTGAACATGTTGTCCCTGCAAACATCCATGGGTATCATGGAACGTATAATTTATTAACACTCAATGCAACCAATTATCACTACTTCACGATGTCCGACTGGTGCACCATCTCTAACATTGTTTATAAAGAGTTATTTTGAGGTCTTTCACAACACTTTTCTTGCATTCAAATAAAAATGATCATAGATATTGTAATACATGTTGTTTTAGTCCATATATCGATTCATATTTTGGATATAAGTAGTCATATATGATAACATTTGTAATTGGACATCCAACACATAGTCTACATGTTTCGAAAATATAGAATGCTCCTCCTAACTAACCTCATTAGAAGGATCATCAAGAATATGGGGATCCAACATATAAAACATATGATCATAGAATAGTAAGATGAGAATACACCTACAAAACTCCTTGAAGTCATAACCTTTTAAGATATTTTATTTCTCTTAGATATATCAAAATGATAATATCATGGTCGAATGACATTCAATTTTCCATAAAAAGTAGAACCAAATTTTACTAATTTATCTTGATTACCTAGTGTGATGTAATAATTTTTCTTTTATTAGTCTTTCAAAATTTACTTAAATTCCAATACCCTTTACCATTTGATTTAGAATATTCAATATCTTATATTTTATTGTTAAAAGGTTTCATATTTTCTTTCTTATAATATAGGCTTGGGCATGAAAAATTATTCAATGGTATTTAGGTAGGTCGTCTGGAAAACTACATTAGATTGAAGTTACTTTTTTTAGTGGACTCCCCAAACTAGAGACTATATTCGATACTTTTCTCAACACATTTCTCGAGGTTTCTCTATGTCTTTTTCAAAAAAATAATCCTTGATTCAAACTATGTTATGTTTTACTAAATATTTCTCAAACTCCCTAATAATGGAAATTACTCAGACTTGATCCTAAAAAGGAATTCTAATTATTTATCCAAATAAAATAATTGATGATGATATCCAAATTAATATTTTAATGAAGGATTTTGTTTATCGTATGTATATTTATTATTTATTCTATCGTTTTTAATTCCGGATAATATTATGTGAATTTTACAAAACTAATTAATCATGTTTGATAATATAGTTTATGCATTATAAATATTTTATTTTCTCGTTCTAGATTGTTATTTACTTGAATATTGTGATAATATTTATTTATAATGTAAATAAGAATAATATAAATAAATAACCATTAATTTGAAAAATAAATTAAACTAGTGTTATGATTGTGATATTTAAACTAATGGATAGTTTATCGAGTAGATGATAAAAAACCATAAACCTAGGAAAATAATACTCCTTGAGATGATAATTAACATGAGTTTCAGTATTCCTCCATTAAACTTTGTATAACCTTATTTAGTTTCCCTATATCATGGGTATATAACAATATTCTCTTGATGGTATCTCCTTCCATTATACTTATTTACACACTCACATGTGAGGGGTACTAAGGGATAAGGGTTATATAAACAACCCTTGAACACATAGTCCAATAAATAATAAAAGATAAATAGATGAAACCAAAAAAATCATATATAAATTATCAATAAATTAATCACAAAACCAATTCAGTGTATAATTAGATTAAATGGAAAGTGAACAAATACATCAGACCATCAACATCATGATCATTCATAAAATTCCATGACTATTTGATATGGTATAATTCATTTCAAATAATTATTTAATTAGGATTAATTTATAAAATAAGTAAAGTAAATATATTCTTAATTATTTAATTCATTACCATAGTTATATTTCCCCAAAGTCCCTCAGATTATCATCCACAGTAATTTTAAATAAATTATATTTATATTAATGTTAATTAATTACACAATGTATTCTAGAGGTGGTGTCACTTTTACCCTTATATTTATAGTTATAATACTTTTAGTTGTTTAACACTCACACAATGTGCAATATAATTAAAAAGGACATATTAGTTACACTATGTATAGTCCGTATCATTTACTGGGTACTGAGAAAACATGTATCCCTATACGGTTTGTCATGATATAATACAACTTGTTGTTCTATGGGCCAATCCATTTAGTTTTTATTACATGTATAACCACACAACAATCCTTGAATATATGTCATTTTTACCACTATCAATTCCCATTAAGTACACAGCATATATGAAAACAATAAATTTCTTGTAATCCATTATCACATTAAAAATACTTGATAAATTATTTAATTCCACATGACCAACTAAAATAATTGAATGTGTAATTAATTAAAACGTCCATGCCACGTGACATTTATAATATATACCCCCCTTTTAGATCATTTTTTTATTTAATATAATAATTATATCTTTATATCGACTTAAATGACACACAATTATCAATGTGTACCTTTCATGAGTTGGATCGAGTTACATGACATGTACATGTTAATACACAATATGTAATTCATTTTTTGTCACTTGTACAATGAACCCATGTATTCAATGTGTATCATAAGTATATTATCATGTGTTACAAGGTGTGTATATCTAGTTACATTCAATGTACTAAATGGGATAACATGTATCTTAGCTAGATATTGATACATGGAATACATAGAAATTACAAGCCATATAATTTAACCATACAACTTTTATGCTTTTCATAGGGGAAAACATGTGAGGTTATACTTTGATCACACAAGCTACACACTACCTAATCTTCTACTAATTGAGTTCTAATTGGTATTCAATAAGCTGTGTGTCATTACATGCTATGTACTGATCCCCACAAGACATGTTGTGATTTTTGTGGCCCATGCATGTGTGGTAGACTATGGATTAAAGAAATATGCTTTTTAGATAAATTACATGTGACCATCTAATTCAAAAAAATATCAACACCTTTGTATTACATCTTGAATTGTTATTAATCGTTTCTTGGTCAGATGAACTTGAAAAATAAATTATTTCAAATTTTTGATGAATTAATGAATAAATTGAAATGATTTACAAATATCAAAAAAATTGATCAACCAAATAATAATTTACTATAAATTATTATTTGATCACTCTAATACCACATTAAGGATTTGAGGCACAAAATTAGTATAATTACATGTTATAATCAATTTTTTCAATAGATTTTTCTTATAGAATTGTCATAACATGCCAAAACAACTCTTGGTTCATTATAAAGTGTATATTTTATCTTATAATTTATAATTTATTTAAAATAATAACTTCATTTGATTTATAATTCATTATTTGTTGTTGTATGATTCATTTATGAATTTATTTCTTTTTTTCAATATATTGAAGAATCCAATGTAAAATTAATCCAATGGTAACGACACATGATCTACAAATCTCACGAGGCCATCCTTTATAATTTGGTTCTTGCATAGAGACACCAAATGCATTGTTACATTTATTATTGTTTGAATAAATATTTTTTTTGGATTAGATGTTATTATCTTGTTTTATAAGATTTTAGAGAGAGGAGGAGGAACGTTGATCATTTTTATGAGTGTTCTTGAAAGGTTCTATATGTCTTGAGAGAATCATCTTGTGGAGAAATGATAGACACAACAATTTTCCTATCTATAAAAACGTGATATAAAAGGGAATTTATAGTTACTGTATAATAATTGATAATTACACAGGGGACATTCAAAAAATATTATCTCTAACATATTATCCTTGTCAAATAATATTAATATTATTGTTATTATATTCCATAACACGTGCTTACTAATTAATATTTAAATATCAATTGATAGATAAATTAATTAGTATTTATTTAAATATTATTAAAAAAAATAGGTAACATAATTCCTGACCTTAAATCATACTATCAATCATCCATATCATTTATAAATTCATTAATATTGATTTTTTTTAAATAAATAAATATATTTCATTTAATCAATCTATAAAAAAATCAATATTAAATTCTCCCAACATGATAATTTTTTTATTTTCATGAACTAATTAAATAATAATTTTAGTAAATATTTATTTATTTAATACCTTGTGAATAATAATCTAGAGATAAATTAATAATATCCATTTAATAAAGTAAAAATAAATTGTTTTTCACATTCAACTCGCATATTCTAGACTCGAATGACGGGTGATTAAATTCATGCAACCAAATTAACTTCAATTAATCTTAAACCAAAATTCTGGAATAATATTTCTACAAAATATTAAATTCAAATAAAATTTATCAAAGATTCAACATATACTTATTGTATGACCATCATGGCCAATTTCGTAGATTAATTATGATAGATTTCATAATGTTCAGGATTGGTGTCTAGAAACACAACAACATGCACAAAGAGAATGAAGGTATTGTCACAATGGAAACTAACACATACTAACACATACATGGTAATATATTCCTTTTTCATCGATTTCTCATCATGTAGGGTTCATAATTTGTGTCATAAACAACTGTTATTTATTTAAATTTATTTATCTTTAAAATAAAACCATGGAGGAGATACAATGTCTATATTTAACAAGACAGTTACATTTTAATAAAATTCCCAAAGATATTATCTTCTATAACATAGAAAGGAAAAATATTTTATCTAAAAGTAATGTTTTTTATTTTAGATTCACTTTTAAGAATAAAGTTGGAAACCAACAATGTTCAAAATATAGAAAATAATCAAACCTCAAAAAAATTATAAATCCATTTTAAAACAAATTAAATCAATTAGATTTTATAACCTTAAGAAGTCACCATTAAATATATCTAACCTCCAATTCCAGATTTTCATTAATGAGATCGTCGATATGAGAAGCCATTTTTTCCCAATTCTGTACACACTCTCCCAGGATTTTTCCCCTCATTGAATCCATGAGTCAATATCATGTTTTTTTGTCAATACGTGATAATTTTTATTGATTCTAATCAACTCTAAATGATCTTTCAATATTCTTTGTGCATCCTCATTTTATATCTTTATCAAGAAATACTACTCTATCATTTCTTCATTCGGCATCATCAGAAGATCCTAGGTGTTTTCATATTAAATACCCTCCATACCAACATTCACCAAACCATAGGTAGATGGTTCCTCTACTCGTGTTTTAGTCACCTCATTAGCTCATGGCATCATATGTATAATAGACACCTTTCACTCAGTCTTTAGGTTGTCGGCAGCTACTTTCAATCTCGCGTGGGGGGGGGGGGGGGGGTTACCTTTTCTTGCACGCCAAGTAAAAGGTGGGGTAGGGAAATTGGAGTAGTCATTCCATCTATGCGACCTCAACATATGCTGAATAAGTCAATCTCATTACATGATGAAAAAATCTCCATTATTTTAAGGGGATCGAAGGAACTCTTCAATGTGCACTCATTCCATGGGCTCCGAGGACCATAATTCAAAGGTAAAATAGATATCCACCCATATTTCATCCATCCCACCTCGAGGATGATGATCACATTAAAAACCATCCTTTGAATCAATTCCTTCCTTAGAAAGGGGAGGATCACCATCTCCATGAACTGAAAAATGGTTAAGAGAACAATTATAAAAAACTCAATTTTTACCAATACCATCTTGGGAGGGAGGATTTATAGCCTCACATATATCCTTTACTTTAGGATCCTTTTTGGACTGACTTGTGCTCTGGACCCTCTTCCTTTCACACTAAATACCCATATAGTGCATGTTCCTAACTATTGGAACCAGAATATCCATCCTTAACAATATCTTTTATCATGGATTCTTGAGAAGAATTATAATAGAATATCAGAACATCTTCAAATGAAGCATATTTCCTTGAGTAGTTTCTTGGCACCGCACACACCCACTCGTCCCCCCCTAAACCTCCTTGAAATTTCTTTGACATTGGTCTGGAACCCATGTCATGCCTCAAACTAGGAAAAACATTCCCAATCAATGGTTTAGAAACCATAAGACTCGCCTCCATCTTGGAAATTGACATTTTCTCTAATTCCCATGCACTTGAGGATCCATTGGATTGATGTTTTATACTAGAACATCATTCATGTTAGAACAAATCATCCATGCATCATGAATGGGTTGATGATAACCCACTGGTAATCGAATCTCCTGATAATTAAAAACCACATCCTCATTGACATCCTCCATGATCATCGATCTAGCCACATTAAATTAATTCAAAACCATCAAATTTATTCCTCTATGATAACATTACTGGCAAGAGTGACCTTAGACGAAGTAGGAAAAATAGTAATGAAGCCATGACTCATAAACAACCTACTTTTTGATTCAATATTCTCTTTTGATATCAATCTAAAAAAATTAAAAAGGTGGGTTGTAAATTTTATCCTCAGCAATAATTCTGGTTTTAATAAGACAAAATATCTCTTTTTTCGTAGCATTTGTAACCAAGTAATGTCCCAAAAGATTGACAATCAACCGAAATATTGTTGGATATTGGAAGGAGAGTATAAAACCTAGATGGAAGACGCAAATCTTCATTGGCTCCAGGTCACGATTAAAATGAACAAAAAAGGACCTCCAAAGGAGAATGAAACAAATTTTGTTTACTGAGTGTGAGCCTCTAAGCCATGTGGGGGCTATAACATCATCGATGGAAAAATAGATCATCATTTTTTGTGAGTCAAGCAGGCCAACCTCCGTTCGACGAAGAAGCCCCCATTTTGAGTATAGTAATCTTACAACGACATCCACTGAAGGCCTTCAGTGACAGAATCGAGAAACCTAGGAATGTTTATGTAGTTAAAAGTCTTTAGAAACTCAATGTGGGAAATAGGAAGTGAAGGGGATCCAACAAAAAATCTGGGAATTTTGTGGGCTAGTGCGATACAAGGGAAAATGGGGTGTAATCATGGATTGGTGAAGGGAGAAAAGTGGAGGGATTATCTAGTGAGAGAGGGCAATACAATACCATTTCCTCCCTACTCCTCTTGAAGGGGAGGGGTTGAAAACATTGATAGTTCTAGAAGTACCCTAGTGTTCCTGAAGCCAGGTGGGATGAGATCAAAAACCATAATCACAAGAGTTCTTATTTTCAGAAAGGACAAATAATTTACCAAATTAAGTAATTAATTTCATATCACATATGATACACCCATCATATCCTAATTTAATATGATCATATTTTATCACAATATCCATCAATACATAAAATTAAATGTTCCTTGATATACATTTATAGTAATATCTATTTTAAGGACAAATACAACTTTCCACATATTAGAATATCCCATAAATCATATAACAATTTGAATTCATATTGGAATGTAAATCATTGTAACCCCATCCCCCTACTTAGTTATTAAAAAAAGTTTACTTTTTGATAAGAAGTATAAGTGTCCTATAATCCCCTATCATATTATATCCAAACCACATCTATATCCCATTACATAGACGCCATTCATATCATATAACTTATGTTTAAAATTATCATTAAACATTCTGAAGGTTTTCATTTTAGTAAGAAAAATATATAACCATTCTACATGACATATAATCTGACGTAATTATCCCATTAATGTCACTTAGAAGAATACTCATCATTTGAGTATTTATTTTTTAATAATATTGTAATCAGTATTAAAAAATACATATGGTTTTAGGGAACCACATACAATAATAAAGTGTCGTATCAATGATTCTTCATTCCATCTCATTAATAGTACTATTCACAGAATGGTCCTTGGGCCAAAAAATGGGCCTAAAGGCCATGTAATTGGCTAAATGCCCATAGGGCCTTTGGGGTATGTAATGGGTCTCCCTTTATCATGTTAAAGATGTCTTTGATTTTCATTAATGATAAATGATGCTTCAGCCCCAACCTTTAAAAAAATGATAAAGGCCCATTTTTGGAAACCATTATGCTAAACCACTCAATCACATTACCAATATATGTTCTTATTAGTAGTCAAGGTATCTTTCAGACCTATCCCTATAGATAATTGTTGGTCGGAGTGGACACTCAAGAGAGGGGTGAATTCAGTTCCAATTAAAAATTTCTGTTGAAAACTTTAAGATTAAATCCCCCAAATTGAAAAACAGCCCAGTCAATTAAGGTAGTAGAGATATAGGTGACTTATTGTTCAACAGGTTTCTCTAAGGTTGATTAATCCTCGGTAAGGTTAGTTTGATGACTAACTTTACTTTTGAAACAAGTTTACTAAACAAATCTCTTATACACACTAACCAAAATTGACTATCAGAGTATATGCAAAAACAGATTTCTTGTTTAAAAAAAAAGAGCACAGCGGGAAAAAAAAGGCAAAGTAAAGAAAAGAATAACAAGCTATTTCAAACAAGAGGTTCAGTCTTAAGCTAAGACTTAGTCCTATTCCACTTGGTGATCACCTGCCAACAAGCAATTTTATAAAAAAGGATTGATACACAGCCTGTATCGGGCTTTACAACAGTTTTCAAAAACTGTCCAGGTTTGACAACCTCTGCCACAGTTATACGTGGGAAAACAAATGACCAAGCCACACCAGGCTTCTTCCACAGTTATACGTGGGTAACAAATGTAAAAATGTTTGGGATAGGGATTTTCAGTATCCCTCAGTTTAAGCACAGGAGACAGTGTGTGTAATACTAACACACTGCTCACAAATGTAAAACACTTAAACACAGTAGAGCAAGAGATAGAAAGAAGAAGGTTTAGAGTGCTCTATATTGTTGGCAGATCAGTTCTGGACTCGTAGGAATGAGTGACTTGAAGCTTTGGTCCTTTTTCTGTAAGTTGACACTAAAACAGAGTGTCGTGATTTCCAGACTTCCAGATGTTCAAGTGATCAGCTTCTTTGAGTTTGAGTGCTTCACAGCATGGCTTTTAGGAGACGGTTCTTTCAGTCGGTTCACTTGAGACTCTTTTGTTCTTCAGAATGAATGCTCGAGAGTTCTTCTTTTTGCGTATATGCATATCTCCTTCTCAGTTGTAGATGTTAGACTCTGTGTGTCCTTCCTCTATTCTTGTTCGTGTATGTAACTGTTCTTTTCGTTCCATTCATTGCTTTTTCTTGAATGCTTCTCTCTTCTTTTTATACTCCTCCATATATGCCCTTTTTGTTCACCCGAGGCCGACAAGATAAATAGTCTTGAGTTACACGTGCGATCTTCCTCGTACATTGTATTATTTCTTGATATGTCTGCAAATATCAATAAATAATGTTAGGTGTATTAATTTGTCTAGACAGGACCGTTAGATTAGTATTAATCAAATTGGTAAAGAAAAAAGTAGAAATATAATAATTATAGACTGGTCGAGAATGTATGTCACTATGGACTTCAACTGTGGTCTTCCAACTGTGGACTTCCTTCTGACTGCTGACTTCAACAAAAGGCTTGTTGTCTGTAGGCTTGCAATGGTACCTTTTACTCCATGTAACTGTAGCCTCTCTAACTGTAGACTTGTAATATCAAATTTGTAGAACTGTAACCTTTGTCAACTGTAGACCTCAATCATCAGTAGACTTAGTCGATAGAAGCTGTCTAACTGTAACCTTGACTGTAGACTTATGACTGTAGGCTTGTTCGACTGCGAACTTGTTCCAACTGTAGACTTGTTCGACTGCGAACTTGTTCCAACTGTAGACTTGTTCGACTGTGAACTTGAGCAGAGAAAACTTTGAACAGAAGTCTTGTAACTGTGACCTTCGTCTGTGAGCTTTGACAATAGATAGAGGTAGACTCGTGACTGTAAGCTTGTATTGGTCTTCAACTGTAACCTTGTAACTGTGAACTTATTGCAACAGTAACTTAAGGTGACAGTTAGATGTAACTGTGACTTTGAAAAGAAAACTCTGACTGGTAGCTAACAATACTAAACTTATGTAAATACTACTGTAAGCTGTTACAGTAAAGTTATGAGAGTAAGAATATGAACTGTTTAGAATAAAATACGTTTAAGCATAGAATAATAAGATTAATGCAAGGTTTTAATACATCATAATCAATGTTTAAGCATGATTTGGGATTATCAAAACAGGTGATTCCAACAATCTCCCCCTTTTTGATAATCACAAATTATGTCAGTATGGAATGAAATATAGATGTATCAGAGAGAAGTGTGCAAAACAAAGTATTAGCAATATGAGCACAAAAATTAGGTATAATCCTCAAGGATTTCTCCCTCTTTGTATAGGTTCATTTCTCCCACGAGTTTTCCCTATTTCTCCCTATTTCTCCCCCTTTGTGATTAACAAAAAGAAAGACAGAGAGAGAGAAAATAAACATTTTATTAATAATGAGTACATTACATGACCCAAAACGTGAATACATGATCCCTATAAAAAAAACATAAACAGAATCAATCCTCTTCATCTGTAGGTAAGGGATCTTTTCCATTGGAGGAAGAAGATGGAGCAGTAGGTGAAAGATCAACAGGCTTAGGAATTGTAGCAGGAATGTCTGGAGGGGCAGCAACAGATGCTCCTGAAGGCCTGTATTGAGTAGCTTGCCGAGGTATCAGTGGTCTAAGGCTTCTGAGGGCATCAGCAGGAGACATTACTGAAGAACCACTGGGGTTGGAGACAGGTAGGGCAGGAGGAACTATAACAGGTGTGCAGTCCACATGAAGAAAAGGTAGGAGCAGATTCCTGAAATCCATGATGATGTTTCCTCCTCTATCCATGGCAGATAAGAAGTCATTTTTGTTTTCCAAGAATTTATCCAAAGTCGGGGTCAACTCTCGTAGCTTGCTAACTTGTTCTTTTAAAGATTGAGTTACAGGAGTCAGCTTCATAGTTTCTAGCATGAGCTTGAAATGATGGTTCAAATGATGCTTGGTGAATATCCGATCAAAGTAATAATCCACTTTACTTTTGATGGCCTCCTGAGAAGCAGTAGCAGCCTGCAGGTGCTCACGAACAAAGCCACTGACTTCTCTTGTAGTAGCAAGGATCTGTAGGCTTGATGTGTCATTTGCACGGGCCTGAGTAAGCTCTTCTCTGAGCAGGCTTCTAAACTGCTCAAGGTCTACAGGAGAGCTAGATGAAGGAAGGGACTTGACTGAGAATTCCACTGTCTCCTTGAAAGACTGAGTCAGATTTCCAATCACTTTCTGAATGACAACATCCTGATTGCTAAAGTGTTCTTTTACTGATTTCTTGAAAGCCTCAAATACTTCCACAAACTGCTTGACCACTTCTTTGATGTATCGAATCTCACTGGCCACTTGTGTCTGAGAACTGCTCAGGGCAGTTAAAGAAGCATCTGATTGTCTGAGGGCCACTACTGTTCCAGTCCAGCTTTCAATTTGAGTGTGGCACACTTTCATTTCATCCATCACTTCTTTGATTGGACTTCCCACAACACATCCTAGAGATAATTCTAAGGATTGTTCTACATTTTTCAGCTCATCAAAAAGACTGGTTTTAAATTCAGCAACAGACTGTCTGATGGTCTCCTTCATTTCATTCTTTAAGGATTCATGGTCTTCCTTGGTGGCCAATCTTTTAGTTTCTAACACTGGAGAGCTGTTAGTTAGGATAATTGGATTTCTTGGTGGTTGGTTTTCCTCATCTGAATCCTCATAATTGAGTCCTAACACCATGTATCCTGGATCTGAGGTCCATCCTTCTATATCATACAGTACAGAGACTGAACCAAAACGCTCCCCCTCACTTGGAGCTCCTTCCTGAACATTTTCTACTATCTGCTCGACTCTGGGTAACTCTATGTTCTCTTCTGTAGCTCTAGCAGGTTCCATACTTGCTTCCTCTGTAGGTTCAGCAGTGAGGTTAGCCTCCCTCTCTGTTGAGTCATCAACCACTTCCATGACAACAGTAGTAGAGACCACTCCTGCTTCCTGGTCAGACACTGACTTGTCTGTATACCCTATCAGAGGTCTCATACTAAGTTCTTCTGTTTCTTCACCACTGATCTTCTCTTCATCTTCTGCAACAGTTTCTTGATTTTCATTTGAAGCTCCAGCCTCTTCTGCTTCGACTGTATCATCCTCGTCAGAGGTGTCCTTGACAAAATATTGAGATTCTTCTTCTTCTTCTTCTGTAGACTCAGTCTCACTGTCTCTTAGAACAGGTTCTCTACTAGGTAGTTCTTTTGGAGGGCATGCTGCTCCAAACGCCACTGTCCTGACAGGACTGTGAGTAGTCTCAGGATCACTACCTTCATCAATTGGGGTGTTCTCTCTTGCAGAGTCACCAACTACTGCAGTCTGTTCATCATCTGAGTATACAGGTTCAGGCTCATCAGGCTTTAATCCCGGATCTCTCCTATCTCTCGGTCTAGAGGGATGAGTAGAAGGGCTAAATTTCTCATAGATTCTCTCCTCATCATTCACCCATGATTTCTTCCTGGGATTCCAACTGATCCTCATGAATTTGCAGATTACTTTCGAGATACATACACTGTTCTTTGCCACTATCAACTCTTCCTGACTTCCAGCTGCACCTTTCACTTTCAACATTACCGAAATGAGTTTAGCATGAAACAAGGCACTTGATTTTGAGCTTGCCTTTATCATGTCCTCCATCTGAGCCATCAGCAACCTATAAAGGTTGACCTTCCATCCATGTTTTAATAAGTACATCAAGTAAATATCATGGTGCTTCAGAGTTGCAAAATCTCTTCTTCTAGGACTCAGTACATGCTGAATAAACTTAAACAGAAGCATGTCCTCTCCACTCATTTCAGCAGCAATAATCTTTCTTACTGTGCCATTGCCTGTCAGTTCTTCCAGAGCCGTCTCATGATCAAAGATTCCACTATTTGGAGGAGCCGCTCCAGAATAGTAGTTGTAAATACCCTCATGAGGAACTCTTAAACGTGCATCCCATTCAACAGATGAAAAACTGACTTCATTGCCGTTTACTCTGGATACCAGTCTATGCAGATCATCCTCTTCCTCGAACTGTAGATATTCATAGAATACCTTCACCAGCTTCGGGTAGTACGGTCCATTATTGTTTGCGAAGCATTCGGTCCATCCTTGCTCATTAAGCACTGCCAGTACTAATGATCTGCTCGATAAAATCCACTCTTCACTTAGCTCCTTCTCAGCAACTATTTCTCTCTTAGTCAGATGTGGATTAACAGGTCATATCGAGGCGTTCCCGGTGCCACTGGATTCGACTCGAGTCCTCTTTGGCATTGGTGCATCTTCATTGACAGTCGGGGGTCGCTTTGTTCTGGCCATTGGAACTGAATGAGGTTTCGAGGTTCGGTTGAAGGTTTAGGGTTTAGGACTTGAGAGAGCAAGGGTCGATATGAGTGGATTGAGATATTTTCGATGTTCTAAATTTTATCATTTAGGGATTTAGAAATAAAAGTATAAAGAAAAGAAACGGTTCGAATTCCCGCAAAAATAAAATAAGGTTAAACAGCGAAACAGCCTACAGAGAGATGTAACAATGAGGTACACCAGTGAGGACTAACTGTGAGGTTTCAACTGTGAGGTTTCAACTGTGAGGTTTCAACTGTGAGGTTTCAACTGTGAGGTTTCAACTGTGAGGTTTCAACTGTGAGGTTTCAACTGTGAGGTTTTAACTGTGAGGTTTCAACTGTGCGGTTTTAACTGTGAGGTTTCAACTGTGCTATAATTAATCATACCTAACTCATGTTTGATGTAACTTAATCTCTCAGAATTCAAAGGCTTTGTAAAAATATCAGCTAACTGTTGTTCAGTGCCAATGAAATCAAGAGTGATATCACCTTTTTGATAATGATCCCTCAGAAAGTGATGTCTCACATCAATATGTTTTGTCCTAGCATGAGATACTGGATTTTTAGAAATGTTAATAACACTTGTATTGTCACACCTTATAGAGACATGTTTGAATTGATATCCATATTCTAGTAAAGTTTGTTTCATCCACAAGATTTGTGCACAACAGCTACCAGCAGCTATATACTCAGCTTCGGCAGTAGACAATGCAACCGAATTCTGCTTCTTACTACACCAAGATACTAGTGACTTGCCTAAAATGTGACATGTTCCAGAGGTGCTCTTTCTATCTAACTTGCAGCCAGCAAAATCAGCATCAGAATAACTTAATAAATCAAATGATTGTCCTTTTGGATAAAATAATCCCAAATTGGGAGTATGTTTTAGATATTTGAAAATCCTTTTAACAGCAGTCAAATGAGACTCTTTTGGATTGGCATGAAACCGAGCACACATGCATACACTGAACATGATGTCAAGTCTACTGGCAGTAAGGTACAGTAGACTACCTATCATACCTCTGTAATTGGTTTGATCCACTGGTTCACCAGTTTCATCACTGTCCAACTTGCAAGTGGTGCTCATAGGTGTGTCACTGCCTTTGGTGCCATCCAAAGAAAAACGTTTTAGAAGATCTTTAATATATTTACTTTGGTTCAAAATAATACCATTTTTATTTTGAAAGATCTGAAATCCAAGGAAAAATTTGAGTTCTCCCATTAAACTCATTTCAAACTCATTTTTCATTATTTTTGAAAAATCAACACATAAAGAATTTTTAGAAGATCCAAAAATAATATCATCCACATAAATTTGTACTATTAAGACATCTTTAGAAATCCATTTAATAAAAAGAGTAGGATCAGCTATCCCTTTAGTAAATCCTTTCGAAATAAGAAAAGAGCTGAGCCTATCATACCAAGCTCTTGGAGCCTGCTTTAAACCATATAAAGCTTTAGATAGTTTAAAAACATGATTAGAAAAATGGGGATTTGTAAAACTAGGAGGTTGTTCCACAAATACATCCTCAATTATATATCCATTTAGAAAAGCACTTTTAACATCCATTTGATATAGTTTGAAATTCAGATGAGCAGCATAAACAAGTAATATCCTAATGGCCTCTAGTCTAGCCACGGGTGCAAAGGTTTCCTCATATCTATTCCTTCTTCCTGACTATACCCTTGTGCAACTAGCCTAGCTTTGTTTGTGATTATATTACCAAACTCATCAACTTTGTTTCTAAACACCCATTTAGTGCCTATGGTAAGAGTGTCTTTAGGTCTTTCCACTAATTCCCAAACATTGTTTCATTCAAACTGATTTAGTTCTTCTTGCATAGCCATTACCTAGAATTCATCACTGATAGCATCATTGACATTTTTGGGTTCAAGCTGTGAAAGAAAAGCTTGATGTTCAACCTGATTTCGTAGAGAAGCTCTAGTTTGTGTTCCTCTATCAAGATTACCAACAACAGCATCTAAAGGATGATTCTTTAGAATCCTAGTTGATTTGGTAAAGGTTGAACTAGAGATTTCAGGTTCATTTATAGGTTCGGGTTCCATAGATGAAGATTCTGGAAAAAGTACAGAACTGGATGTTTTTATTACAGGTTCTTTAGATTTGTCATTTAGGTCCAGAACAGATAAGTCTTCTTCAACATCTTCAAGAGAAGTTTTAGACTCATGTGGATCAGTCTCATCAAACTTGATGTGAACAGATTCTTCCACACATTTGGTTTTCTTATTGAACACTCTATAGGCTTTACTAGACATAGAGTAACCCAGGGAAATTCCTTCATCACTCTTTGGAGCAAATTTATCAAGATTATCTTTAGTATTCAGAATAAAGACTTTGCAACCAAAAACTCTAAAGTAATTAACCTTAGGCTTCCTATTATTCCACAACTCATAAGGGGTTTTCTTAAGAACCGGTCTAATCAAGACTCTATTAATAACATAGCAGGTTGTATTTACAGCTTCAGCCCAAAAGTAAACAGGCAGGTCATATTCATTAAGCATAGTCCTTGCAATTTCTTGCAGGGTTCGGTTTCTTCTTTCCACTACACCATTCTGTTGAGGTGTCCTAGGAGCAGAAAAATTGTGAGCATAGCCATTGTGTGAGCAGTAAGATTCAAATTCTTGATTCTCAAACTCACGGCCATGATCACTCCTCAAGGTCTTAATCTTAAGTCCACTACGATTTTCTACAGACTTAGAGTATTTAACAAAGGAAGAGCAGGCTTCACTTTTGTGAGCTAGAAAGTACACCCAAGTATATCTAGAAAAGTCATCTACAAGAACATAAACATAGTGCTCCCCATTTAGACTTGAAATTCTTGATGGTCCAAACAAATCCATGTGAACCAGTTCAAGTGGTTGAGAAGTTGAAACTTCTTTCTTTGGTTTAAAAGAAACTTTGTGTTGTTTTCCCTTTTGACAGGGATTACACACTTTGTCATTTGGGAATTCAAGCTTAGGTAGGTCTCTAACTAGGTGTTTCTTAGAGAGTTTTCTAAGTGAGTGAATGTTGCAGTGTCCTAATCTCCTATGCCACAGCCAAGACTCTTTATGAAAAGCATTTAAGCAAGTAACATTATGTTTAGCTAAAGTGTATAAGTCAACAGCATAAACATTTTCATTTCTTAAGGCAGAAAATATTAAAGCATTTTTGGAATTATAAACATCACAAGAATTGTTTTCAAACTTGACATTAAAACCATCATCACACAATTGAGAAATGCTAAGTAGGTTGTACTTAAGTCCATCAACAAATAAAACTTTGGAAATTAAAACTGAGTCAGTGTTACCAATCTGGCCTAAGCCGATGATTTTTCCTTTTGAGTTATCACCAAAAGTGACATATCCTCCATCAACCTTTATTAAGATTTTGAAGCACGAATAGTCCCCAGACATGTTTCTTGAACATCCACTGTCAAAGTACCATACCTTCTTGTAATTGCTTTTCAAACAGATTTCCTACAAAACAGATTAGACAGGAAATGACTTTGGTACCCAGATTTTCTTGGGTCCAGATATGTTAGCAATCAAGGATTTAGGTACCCAGATTTGTTTTATGGGTCCCATACAATTAATAGATGCAACAGATTTAGAGAGATATACTTTATTTGATCTACAACTATTTAAATAACCAGTTGAGGCATACGAATTTCCAAAACTGGAACTAGCAGGATTTTTTCCAGACTTGGGAATAGATCGGGTTTTAGTAAACTGTCTTTGTCCAGGTTGGTATCCCAAGCCAGTAGCATACTTAGGTGCAACATACTTTCCTAGTAGTTGGGTTAGAGTATCTTTTCCATTTGTGAATGTTTCTATGTCGTTTCTAAGTTGTTCATTAGATAGTTTCAGTTCTGTATTCTCCTTTAATAATTGAACATTTTTCTCTTTTTCTACATCAAGCGCAGACTTGACACTTGCAGTAAGAGCATGCTGTTTCTTTAAAGACTTATATTTTTCCTTTAGTTCATTACACGTTTCTTCCAGCATATTACAGTATTCAATCAGTTCATCTTTAGACATATTTTCAGAATCAGAACCAGATTCTGCTTCACCTTCAGAATAATAAGAGTTTAAAGTGGGAGTGTCTAAGGTTACCTCAGATGTGTTTGTCATGAAACATATATTAGCACGATTTCTTTCAGAATCACTGGATTCTGATTCACTTGTGCTGTCTTCTGAAGCACTCCAGGTGGCCTTCATAGCTTTCTTATAATTCTTGTCCTTGTACTCATATTTCTTCTTGAATTTTAACTTAGGACAGTCAGCTTTGATGTGTCCTTTCCTTTTACATTCATAGCAAACTATGTCTTCTTCTTTATCAGTTTTCTTCCAATATTTCTTCCACTTACCTTGTCTATCATACTTACCCTTGTAGTTTGGTTTTCTGAAGAACTTCTTCTTCCTATAGAACTTCTTGAATCTCCTTGCTATTTGTGCCATCTCGGCATCACTGTCAGAATCTAAGTCTTAACTAGATGATCTTTCAGTTGGTATATGCACTTTCTCCTAGTCTTTGCTCTTTGATGCAGTAGACTTAAAAGCTACAGATTTTTGTTTTGGGTCCTCATCTTCCTCTTTATTTACCTTGAGCTCATCTTCGTACATCATCATCTTACCAAATAACTCCTTGACAGGCAAAGTTCCAATATCACAGGATTCTCTAATTGAAACGGATGTGCCTCTCCATCTGTCAGGCAGACATCTCAATAATCTCATGATTTGCTCCTTTGCTGGAACAATCTTTCCGAGTGAGCTCATTGTGTTGACTATCTCATTAAACCTGAGATACATATCAGAAATAGGTTCATCAGATTTCATCTTAAAGTTATCATATTTGATAGTATAAGTATTTAACCGCATTTCCTTGACATTAGTTGTTCCTTCATGAGAAACAGCTAAGGTGTCCCAGATTTCAAAAGCAGTTTTACATGCAGAAATTCTATTGAATTCCTCATCTCCTAGACCACAGTAGAGAGCATTCACAGACTTACAATTATTATTGTAAGCTACCTTAGTAGGTTCATCCCAAGTTATTCTTTCAGTTTCTGGAATCTTGTATTGAGACTCTATAGCAGTCCAAATATCAAAACCCATACTTTCCAAATGAATTTTCATTTTGAGCTTCCATTGGGCATAATTCACACCATTAAAGAAGGGTGGCCTGTTAGTAGCAGCACCTCCTAGTCTATTATCCATAAGGAAATTTTATAAAATGTTTTAAAGAGATAAAATTTAGAACTAACAGAAATTTAAGATCTTTTAGATAAAACTACAATCACAGTTTAAAAACAGAGAGTTAAAATAAAACTTTGAGCAAGTATAACAGAGATAAACACATCCTCTGATACCAAATGTTGGTCGGAGTGGACACTCAAGAGGGGGGTGAATTGAGTTCCAATTAAAACTTTCTGTTGAAAACTTTAAGATTAAATCCCCCAAATTGAAAAACAGCCCAGTCAATTAAGGTAGTAGAGATATAGGTGACTTATTGTTCAACAAGTTTCTCTAAGGTTGATTAATCCTCAGTAAGGTTAGTTTGATGACTAACATTACTTTTGAAACAAGTTTACTAAACAAATCTCTTATACACACTAACCAAAATTGACTATCAGAGTATATGCAAAAACAGATTTCTTGTTTAAAAAAAAGAGCACAGCGGGGAAAAAAAAGGCAAAGTAAAGAAAAGAATAACAAGCTATTTCAAACAAGAGGTTCAGTCTTAATCTAAGACTTAGTCTTCTTCCACTTGGTGATCACCTGCCACCAAGCAATTTTATAAAAAGGATTGATACACAGCCTGTATCGGGCTTTACATCAGTTTTCACAAACTGTCCAGGTTTGACAACCTCTTCCACAGTTATACGTGGGAAAACAAATGACCAAGCCACACCAGGCTTCTTCCACAGTTATACGTGGGTAACAAATGTAAAAAGGTTTGGGATAGGGATTTTCAGTATCCCTCAGATTAAGCACACGAGACAGTGTGTGTAATACTAACACACTGCTCACAAATGTAAAACACTTAAACACAGTAGAGCAAGAGATAGAAAGAAGAAGGTTTAGAGTGCTCTATAGTGTTGGCAGATCGGTTCTGGACTCGTAGGAATGAGTGACTTGAATCTTTGGTCCTTTTTCTGTAAGTTGACACTAAAACAGAGTGTCGTGATTTCCAGACTTCCAGATGTTCAAGTGATCAGCTTCTTTGAGTTTGAGTGCTTCACAGCATGGCTTTTAGGAGACGGTTCTTTCAGTCGGTTCACTTGAGACTCTTTTGTTCTTCAGAATGAATGCTCGAGAGTTCTTCTTTTTGTGTATATGCGTATCTCCTTCTCAGTTGTAGATGTTAGACTCTGTGTGTCCTTCCTCTATTCTTGTTCGTGTATGTAACTGTTCTTTTCGTTCCATTCATTGCTTTTTCTTGAATGCTTCTCTCTTCTTTTTATACTCCTCCATATATGCCCTTTTTGTTCACCCGAGGCCGACAAGATAAATAGTCTTGAGTTACACGTGCGATCTTCCTCGTACATTGTATTATTTCTTGATATGTCTGCAAATATCAATAAATAATGTTAGTTGTATTAATTTGTCTAGACATGACCGTTAGATTAGTATTAATCAAATTGGTAAAGAAAAAAGTAGAAATATAATAATAATAGACTGGTCGAGAATGTATGTCACTGTGGACTTCAACTGTGGTCTTCCAACTGTGGACTTCCTTCTGACTGCTGACTTCAACAAAAGGCTTGCTGTCTGTAGGCTTGCAATGGTACCTTTTACTCCATGTAACTGTAGCCTCTCTAACTGTAGACTTGTAATATCAAATTTGTAGAACTGTAACCTTTGTCAACTGTAGACCTCGATCATCAGTAGACTTAGTCGACAGAAGCTGTCTAACTGTAACCTTGACTGTAGACTTATGACTGTAGGCTTGTTCGATTGCGAACTTGTTCCAACTGTAGACTTGTTCGACTGCGAACTTGTTCCAACTGTAGACTTGTTCGACTGTGAACTTGAGCAGAGAAAACTTTGAACAGAAGTCTTGTAACTGTGACCTTCGTCTGTGAGCTTTGACAATAGATAGCAGTAGACTCGTGACTGTAAGCTTGTATTGGTCTTCGACTATAACCTTGTAACTGTGAACTTATTGCAACAGTAAATTAAGGTGACAGTTAGCTGTAACTGTGACATTGAAAAGAAAACTCTGACTGGTAGCTAACAATACTAAACTTATGTAAATACTACTGTATGCTATTACAGTAAAGTTATGAGAGTAAGAATATGAACTGTTTAGAATAAAATACGTTTAATCATAGAATAATAAGATTAATGCAAGGTTTTAATACATCATAATCAATGTTTAAGCATGATTTGGGATTATCAAAACAGGTGATTCCAACAATAATTATATCTAGTATGTTGGATATATGACAATGTATTTCATTAAGAACCATTTTCATATATATACATTTAAATATTGTTATGTTTTGAAATAATTTAATATGTTTAGTATGAAATCATTATAAAATAATAAATATACCAAAAAAACACACACTAACATGCTTGTGCAAACAATAATAATACAAAATTCATTAACAAACAAAACTCAGTTATCACATTATTAAAATAGATGTTTGAACTTCAAGAACCATGAAATAATCTATAAATAGACAAATTATAAATACATACATTAATAAAATCATTTGTTACATGAAACCTTTTTTTTATTATCATATATACATCCTTCGATAAAATTATAATTATGTAAATATAATTTTAAGTTCATATTATATAGCACATAATCATATTCGGAAGCTATATTAATGAAAATATAAATTGCGTTTATCATTTCTACTATTGTAAACACCTATTTATAGTATATACCATGAATTTATTAATACCCTTTTCTAAAAATATATATTTATAGATAAAATATTTACCATGAATATCTAATTATTAAATAATACTCACATGAAACTTATGAGCCACACCCCTTCTGGATTATATATCATGTTTTAAAAATGGTTAGAATACATAGAGGCCATATTAGAGCTAATAGACTCGAACCATTTCATAAAATTTTAATTCTCAATACCCTATTATTTGGTTGTAGAGTCGTATTATTTGAATGATTATTCACCATTTTAACCCACAAGAAATCCATATATCCCCTGAACTAGATTAATCAAATTATACATTTATGTTCTTGTGTAACCTAATTCAATTATGTTATCATAAAATCTATTTAATCCATCTCACACAATATCTCTAAAAATATTCCATTATATTGTTTTTGAATTTCGTTTGGGAAAAAATACTTAAAATCTAACATTGAATAATTTTTTGGTTTATTTTGTTTGTTGAAAAAGAGGTTTCCCATAGTCACATGTGGTGTTCCAAATAAAATGATTACATGATATGTTTACAATGAACCACGAAAATTTAACAGGCGATCTGGAGGCTGTAATAAAATAATAGATACAATGTGGAATTTTTTTCTAGTGTTTTCCAAATTGTTGGGCCTGGAAATTGAAAATGGAGGAATGTATTTTTGGAAAATGAAGTTGTCAAAATGATTAGTTATTACACGCAAATTTGTAGGTCATGTGGAAAATATTTCTGAAGGCATGTTTCAGTATTAGAATGTCAAAAATGTTAAATTCATGTAGTTCACGAATGATGAGCTTTCTCAATAGAGACATACGCTCCCAATGTGATGTAAAATGGTGTTTTCACACCCCAATAGTATATTTCATGACACATAAAATCTTCCAAATATTGGAAAATAGTGTATATAAAAAATGGGTGTCCCCTCATTTGATTAAACTCATCACATAAATAGAATCTAAGATCTGAACCTTGTATGAATTTTATGAAAAGGGAGTTGCATGAAAGATTATGAGTTACGCGCATGCTAAGATAGTTATAAATAATATTCGAGTTGTGTACATGATTATAAATTTTCATAAGGGGTGTTTCACAACAAAAGTGTAATCTTGTGTGCAAGGACATAAAATTTGCATGTAAGATGTAGTTATTTTATCATGAAGGTTACCCATTAATGTTGCGGTAATTTTGTATTCATCAGTGGATAAAAGTGGGACATCAGTAGAGCATCAACATACATTGGAGGATTAATTACTTGAGATAATTAAGGGACCTATAAGCCCATAAAATTTGACTGGATCCCTTCCAAGAGTAGTGACTGAAGGAAGAGTAAGCTAGTGATTCATTTCACTGGGAGTGAGCTAGAGGAAGAGACATAGGGAGTGACCATTGGGAATGTAGTGATCAGACCCTAACCATTGTAAAGGTAGTGTGACTGGGTATAAAATATCTTTCCTGAACATTGTAATTTTGAAATAATCTTTACTGGATTAAGTACATCAGCACATCATCGTTGTATGCTCATTGGACGTGGCCCAATGAGGTTGTACCATGTGAAAATCTATGTGTTAGTCTTCTAGTATTCTTTCATTACATTCAAAGCATCATCAACAGATAAAGAAGGGAAGAATGTGATCAATAGTAACACATAAGTGCAAACAAAGTGACCCTTATAATAAAGAGGTCAAGATCTAGTGGCGTATAAATTATTTAGGTAATAGAAAATATGTACCCAGATTCACCCCCCTCTCAGGGTATCTATGCACCATTTAGAACAAACAATTTCACTATTTTCAATTTTAATAAAACTAAATCCTCAAAATATTTGAATCATGTCAAGTAAAACCCCTTGTTGAGACTAAAACACCTTGGGTTTAATATAATTATAAAAATAATGTCATGTTGTGTTGTTTAGGATAAAAAATAGGAATTCCTTTTTATTTTGTGTGATAATATGTAGAGCTTTATTTCATGTGGTCCATATTGTATATGAAGCCCTAAATAATGATATTTGACATCGGTGTAGAGGTCACGAGGGGTTTTAAGGTGTAGTTCCCCGGTTCGTATAAGAATAATGGTTTCGGGAAATAACTACCCCAATATATGTTTATAGGGTATATATGGAATGCAGAATTGGCACTATAAATTTTATTTACTGTTCAGATAGAACATTGGAAGAAAATAATTTTTTAAGGGTCCATTTTAATCAAAGGAAATAAATTTTTTATTTGGTATATATATAGGGACAATGAAGTAAAATGTTTTAATGATTCAAATGTGGAGGAGCTAAAAATCTATTTCACATAGAAGGTTGTTTCAACTCATAAATTCTATTCCCATGGATTTTGGAATCTTTATATTCACACATGGATGATTGAATATTTATTTATCCCTATAGAAATAAAAATCATTTTGACCATCTCTATATATATGGAATTGTTTCAAACCACCATGGAAATATTATATTATTATTATACCATATAAATCATTGTACTTTTTTTATAGTTTCATTTCCATAAAATGTTGTATCATAAATTAGTTTAAATATAAGGGTAAATTTTTTTCATACTGTAATATAAATAGATTGTATAAAAATTGATATTATTCATTATAATGGAAACAAATTTGTATTTATGAATATATTGATTCATGACTATCTGTTTTAGAAAAATATGTTCATACCATTGATTAGTGGTAAAATAAAATCAATTTCAGATATAGATTGCGATATTGTAGAGTAAAACACCTAATAATCATACAATTAACATTGAAAAAATGTGATATTCAATATCATGGTGGAGACAACTACTGTGTGACTGATAAATGCCTTTTCAAATATATATAAAAATTATTTTGTATAAAACGACATGTTTCTGATGAATATATCATTAATACTAAATATTGATAAGGGTAATTATATCATTGAACATATTAATGAATTTAAAATTGTTATCATCTAATTTATTTCGGTATATTTTTATTTCATAAGTGAAATAAATATATTACATCTCATATCATAACATCTGTTGAGACGATATGAAAAAGTGACAATATTGTGAGGATCCCTAAGAACTTCAGAATTTCGATTAAATGATGTTAATTATATAATCCAAATTTATGATATTGAAAAAATTTAATCCATAAAATTATATGGAAGTTCTATAAATATTGAGGTTATGGGATGCTCATTGAATTAGGTAAAATCAACGATAGATTAAATTTAAGATGATATATATGGTAAAAATAAATGGATTGGATCCTACATGTTAGACATGTTTAAAATGGGAAAATTAAAAAAGGATTAAATGTCTAGACAAGATTATTTGTAAAATTATTTGGATCATATTTATATATAAATCTATAAACATTCATTTGGCCCATTTTAA
Source organism: Viscum album (assembly GCA_963277665.1). NCBI lineage: Eukaryota > Viridiplantae > Streptophyta > Magnoliopsida > Santalales > Viscaceae > Viscum > Viscum album. The sequence goes on from OY728125.1 coordinate 1,579,814,603, forward strand.
ATGGTCTAGTGGTGCCATGCATAATTGACTTTGGAACTTATTTTAATTTAATTGTTGAGAAATAATTTCTACGAAATTCCATTCCATGAATGTTTCGGAATGTGAAACTCATTGATGATTCAAATTTTAATATAATTTAAAAAGTATATGTTCAAAGAAAAAAACATAATTGAACATTTTAAATTTTAATTTTTTAGATATATTTCTGAACATAAAATTATTTTAATATTCATTTTACATATTGATGATATTGGAAACTATGTCACATTTATGATGGGGTCATGTAAATCACTAAATTTATATAGTTATAACATGAAGAGTGAAGTCCAATTCACATTACATAATCTAAATTTAAAATCAAACACTGACATCTATAAAAATAAAAATAGACTTCAAAACGTGATATTGAAGATTAGGTCATATGAATGAAATGTTGATAGAGGTTATGAGTTTGAATGGAGTTCTAGTAGATATTAAATTATTTTATATAGGATTATATGAAGATTTAATTCATTGAAATGAAATCAAATAATCATTTTTGAATGGAGGAAGAAAATTGAAAGCATAGAAACATGATCCTATACATTACGATGTATGGGGACCAAGACCTCTACAATCCCATAGTGGATCACATTAATACAAGAAATTATTTTACGGCTTAATAAAAAGAGCATTCAGGTATTTACTAAATGTATTCCAATTTATTTAATACCTTATACACATGGAAGTGTATTATAGAAAATGAATAATTAATGAAGTCAAACCCTTTAATAATTAATCATAGTAGTGAATAAGAAATTTTATATTTTAATTATTTCTAAGAGAAAGTGAAATTAAAATTGAAAATATGGTTCTTAGATCACCACAAAATATATTGTTTTTTATAATGGTAGTTAATGGCCAATGGACGGACGCCACTCACTCATTTGATTCATTGTATGTTTATATTTGTTTTGTATTACTTTAGATAATTATTCTATGTAATTATTTTTTTTCAAAAATGAAATCAATCCATGTTCATTTTGAGGAAATGTGGATATACATTCTAATGGTATGCACTCATTGGGGATTTAACCATGGATCATTGGGAACACATCAGTTGAGGGGATAAGAAGTTAGTATCATGTCATCTTATTAGGAGGAATTATTTCCTACTTTAATAATATCTAAGAGAAATAATATAATTTCATGGGTCCTTTTATAATAGTAGAATGGGACTTGTTACAACTGTACTATTGATTTGATAAAATCCATGTTTTTATAGAACACCTATATGTATCATATGTTATATATATATTTATTCTACTTATTAGTGATTCAATAGTTTTAATCCACACATTCTATAACTCTAAAATTAACCACGATCCAGAAAGATGTTAGGTAGTGTGGACTTGGAAGATCCCATGAATAGGTGTAACGCCCCAACCCTAGATACCTATAGTCAGTGTATTATTACATAACATCGGCATGATCACAAAGGATCAAGTTTTGAAATACAAATTTGTTTAGTAGTCTTGTAAACACAAGATATATTCATAAGTCTTACATTACATCATAAGATAAAAAAACTACAACAACATCTTGTCTTCATATCCCCTCATACTATCCCTGCAGGTCATTCATAAATTAATTCTTCACATCCTGGGAAAAATAAAACATTGAAAGGGGTGAGATCAGATGCTCAGTAAGGATAACAATATAGCATAGGCTTTCATTGGTACACATAAACACTTAAAACAATTTATAACTAAAACAAAAGCCTTTTAAACTTGAATTTCAGCATAATATGGAAAAGATAAAATGAAATAATTCCATTTACTTATTCACATGGATATTCTACTAGTTGAACAATCACATGTAATATCAATAACCAATTTCATAATGATGGAATACATAATGCCAGACTATCATAACCACATAGCCAAGGCCTCATGCCAAGACTACAAATAAGATTTTGCCAAGGCCTTGTGCCAAGACAGTAGTTTGTCTCATGAGACCTACCGATGCATAGAAGAGCTATAGCGGGATCCACCCATAACTTATTATGTCCAATGCATTCCTCATATGAACAGGTTTAAACATAACATAAACATTCGTATTAAAACTAGCATATGAAATGCCAATACTTTAACCACAAACCATGAATGGTATAAAAATAGAAAAACCACAGTCAAACATAACTCATTTGATACAATATGGAAGATTTTATTGTATCACATTAAATTAAGTCAATAATAATGAAGGATATTGACATAGATGAAAATAATCATCAAAACTATTGGAGATAAATATCACCCTTTTTCTGGAAATCATTTAAAAGTCCCACTATTTGTCAAGAATCCATTTAAAATAGATTTTAGAATCAAAGTGTCCCATACCAAATTGAAACTTTTAAAATCAGTTTTAATTTTAAAACTTTAATGTCCATATAAATAAATCCTTAAAACTATTTTTAAAAACATGGACATTAATGAGCAATATTTAAAAGAATATGTCTTTAAAAAAATTAAAAATCGTATTTTAGTTACAGTTTCTTACCAAGCGAGAGACACTTGAATAAAAATAATTGAGGTAATAAAAACTTTGTAATATCATGATAATAAAGGGATTCATGATATACTATTTCAAAGTACATTATATACACCAAATAAAAGTGATTTTGTGTGTAACAACAAAGAAGTCTCAATAGAATGTATATTGAGATGAAATATCTCATAAAGGCCGTATCCTTAGATTAAGGATAAATAAATGACATAATTACGTGTGAGAAATATAAATACAATATATATGATTAGATATTTAGTGTAAAACAATCAAAGACATTCACACGTAATCTTGTAAAAACAACACCAATGAATTGGATGTTTAACTCAACAAATGGAGAATGAGTTAAAATTACTCTTATCAAATTCATATCAATGACTTGAGAAATTATAAATGGAGTGATTATGTGTATCAATAGTATATCCACAGGTAGGGGATTGTAAATTACGACATAATCAAATGAATAGTGATTCCACACATAATCTTGGAGTAATATAATCAATGAAATATGCGTAAATCCAAATGAGTGGAAATTGAAATTTCAAATTCCCTTTTCGATTAGGTAACTTACGAAACATACACCCATGGAAGAAGGATCATACCATGATGATGTCAATATCCATAAATTGAATTATATTACACAATTTATAAAATCATGGGCAGTACACACACCACATGCAATAAATAAGTGGTGAAAATGGTATTCTCACGGAATTAAAAGTGAGATAAGAAACCCCTTACTTTGTACTTTTTCCTTGGTCTATGGTAGGCTACAATCCTGTATAATGGTGAAATAATTGTTATTGAATTATAAAATAATCATTTACATTAATATTATATCATATATGATCTTTTAACATTGATTTTTTAATAATATCTTAGTATTATCGTTGTTTCAGGTGTTAACTTACTCGTTTTATTTTATATGTTTTTTTACGTAAGCCATTTTTTTCATCGATAGGTTGTATATTATTAATATCCAGAATTATATCAATTCTTGAACCATTATTTTTAAATAATTACATGATAAGTATACTTGAATGGATACGATGGAGAGTGAATCTCATCGTGTTTGTGGAGACGGTAGTCCGTATGTACGCACGAGCGACAATATCATTATTTTTATATTAAAATAATATATAATTAGATGGTATATCATATATAAAAAATCATTATCATGTTACATTTATTATTTACAGGAATTACACGTCATTATTATACCCATCCAAATAATAATTATTTTATAACAATTACACCACAACGTGGAGATGGTAAGCCGTATGTACGCACGTATGGTGACATGTTATTCAAAGGATGGATAGAATACTGAATATGATTGTACCATATTTATAATAACATCACAGTATATATAAGCTACTGGAGTTATTATTTTATAATGGTAATAACAAAGAAAGAATAAGTGGAAGAAGGAAGGAACTTGAAAAGGGGTGGTGAAATCACTACCTCTTCTTTGGGTTCTTCCTATTGAATTGATCAAAAGGGATAATTAAGATGGCTTTCTGACCAAAGTAAGGCCTCTAGGATGAAGTGATAGAAGTGGAGAGAGTAGTTGGGCAGAGGTTGGCTGAACCATAAGGATTTTAAGGTGTGAGTTGATGAGAAGGGGGAGTGACCTTTTATAAGAGGGCTGAGGGGCAACATTGGAAATGCTAGAAATATTATTTTATAATAAATTAATATTCGGTTTCTAATGGATAAAATGTGGATTATTTAAATGTTAATGTGGGTATAGGTCTACAACCACTCAACTAATAGAATTTAGACAGGTTTGGGTCATTATACTATCCTTATCGTTATGTATTAACTCTTAGTTAATTAGTTTCACTTTTACAATGTCTCTTTGTATTTTTATATTATATGGTTAATAAACATACTATATACATTAAAGCGACCCCGAAAAGGTCCATTAATGATACACCTTTCATGATATAAGTCTATTGGACGAACCATATATTTTTTGGAATTTATTATCAATTAATAATATAATATTTGTTTTAAAAACTCATTTATGTCAATTTTGAGACTATTCAGTAGTTTATTTTAGTAAAAATCATTACATAATTATTGCTTCGAAAAAAATCAATTAAATCAATTCTTAAATGTCATATTATTCTATAAAATTAGTTTGATTCATTAAAAGTCTCAAATTATATTTATTTTTGCATTTATAATATCAATTATTTTAAGTTTTCACTATTATGGTAATTACTACATCATCATTGTATCATAAATAAATTAAATTGTTTAAAGTCTAAAAATTATAAATAAACTATCATTATGTAGTAAATCTTTTTATCTTTCTAATGAATATTTATAGTCGAACATCCAGCATATATAACCCTATCTAAAAATTGTTTTTCTAAAAGATATACTCTTTTGTCATTTTTATATTCATTTTAACTTAATTAAAATAAAGTGTCCCTATCACTTACAAGTGGCACCATGGGGTCCCAAAATCGACCCAAAGATGCCCATGGTCGAACATGTATCAACCAATATGGTTAGGACAAGTTTTAGGGTAATTGTTTATTATTATAATATTATATTTTAACCATTATTTACCGGATTTACCCTTTAACCATGGTAGATAAAATATTTACCGAAGTAATTATTCAAAATTTATAAAAATAAAAGTTACCTATTTACACAATTTGAACATCCTGATTCCAAATATGGAATCCATTTTTCCAAATTTAATGCACAGAAGTGGCAGTAATGAATTTAAAATTAATTGTGAAAAGATTGATACTTGTTTATGTTCGTTTTAATTGTGAAATTATGTCCAATGACCAACATTGCATTAAATGGTAAAAATATATTCTAAATATACTTTAAAACCACTTAAATTCATAATTTATCACTATTGATTATTTTGATTAAAAAAACTATTTTTTATTAAAATTTAGTAATTTTCACTATTCATCTAAATATGAATGTTATCCGAAAAGTACCAAAATTTCACCGTAGGCTAATTTCGATATTCCGAATCCAAAAATGAAGTTCATTTTCAGAGATAGAATTTATAAAATTTCAAAAAGAAGGTATTACTATTCATAATGGGTAGTTTGATTGGTTGTTGTGTGTTAGAATCTCAAAGTTGCGTACAATGCACGCCATTGCATTATTCAAATAGAAACGTACCGTGGAATCATGGGGTGTTACATTCTACCCTTCTTCAATAAATTGCATCCTCACAATTTTTTAAAATTGGGCTTGATAATATAATGGAAGGTCATACATCGGAAAAACAGTTAATAAAACTATAACTTTAAAAGAAAGGAAGAGAGGTATAAAGGTCACCCAAGATATCCCATACTAGGCTTCCATGTAGGAAAACATGGATATCAATGATAAACTATGTTTTCAATTATGATGGAGAGGGATAGAAAAACATGATCAGGAGAAAGTTATCAATAAGAAAATCACAAACTTGTGTTGGGACAAACGGTCCTTAGTCTCCCAGTAGGAAACGTAAGCGGACAACATATTTTGTTTTAAGTTACATTACATAAGGACAAGGAATTAAATTATGATATTGACTAAGAACATAAAGAGATATACTTACTTTTTAAGTAGAGTTTCATTCTTAAATAACTTTTTACCACTAACTCATTTTTTTTTGAAAATGAGTATTCAAGAAGACTTGGCCACAATGGAAGAGATAGAATAAACATCTATATAAATACATGATTCACGTAGGATAAACTATATATTTACCTTATCTTTAAGGATTAATCAAAACTTAAATGGTTAGTATAATATCTGATGATCCCCCAAATTCATATTCCATTAGAGAAAAAAACACTAATCTTAATTTCTAAAATTAAACCATCAATACCCCAAAGTTATATAAATACAATTCAATAATCAATTGTCCTTAAAATCCTTAAATATAATACAAACTAATATTGAAACCCAAAACTTATAAGAATTTAGTCTTCCACATTAAATTGTATCTCCAAATGACATTAATTACACTTCAGGTCACATACTTAAAAGTAATAAACCTAATCATTTCCATAAATAACCCAAATAACTATAAATCCACAATAAAAACATAGATAAAAAACCATCATTACTCATTAAATGAAATACCGTAATATTCTATTTTCCTTGTGCGTATAGTGTTCAAAACAAAGCGAACAACTTCCAAAATAAGATTTATCACTTAATCACCAAATCATTTTCCTATACTAATGGTATTCATTTGATAAGACACAAGATCTCAAATAAAATTATTATTTATCAATAAAATCAATTAACTAAAAATAATAGTCACACTAACCAAGGACTTCACATAGTCTAGTGGTAGGTGATAAATCCCAATCGCACTTTGGTTGTGGGTTCGATTCACACAGCTTTTTCCAACCCGACGGGTTTTCACACGGTCTGCGTGTTGTCCTTTTTCAAAAACAATATTTTATAACATTACCAGAATGAGATAAATTTCTCAAAATAACCATAACATAATTTAACCACAAATATTATCTCATACATCGCATTTTCATCCCAAATTATAATAACTTATAATTTCCTCAAACCCAATGATCATATAAAACAAAATGGTTATTTATAACAATATCCACAAGAGAAAAGATAATTCTTCCTCAAATATCATTCTCAAATGGAATACTTCAGGGTTAAAAATACAAGAGAAAATTATTCCAAAGTAAACCCATCAACAAGGAGCAGTAATACTTTTTAAACATTTCTCCAACCATTTATTTCCACATAGCTTCTTCTTAGACCATGAAAATATCATATAGAATAGGGCATTCACTCGGGTAATGGTCAGGTCCCCTACATTTACGGAAAATGACTGTAAATGTATTCTTGGGACCATTTTTATCTTCTTCCATAGTAATATTAATTTTTCTTCAGCAATTCTTCACTTTATGTCCTTCCTTCCCACACGTAAATCATTTCTTTTTCCCATTGAGACACTTTCCTGGGTGTCTCCTTCCACATTTCCTGCATGATGGAAATTGAGGATTTGATTCTCCATGGTCTCCACTACTGGAGCTCATACCATTCATCACCATTATCTTCTTTGTTGTGTCTGAGAATTGGTTAATATATATATTGTTGATCATTTTTCTGGAAAATTGATTTGGCATAATGATGATATCTTTTACGCCTATCAACATTCCATTTTGTTGCTCATTATCACCACCGTTCCCACCTTTTACATCGTTCTCAAAGTCACTATGACTTCTTTGGAATCCAGTCATTGACTAAAACCAGAAATCATTATGTGAGTAACAGTAGTAATAAAATCATTTAGAGATTAACATGTCACCATATTCTCAATTTGAAAAACATTAGGATTAACCACAGTCATTTACTCTCATCTTATATATAATACTTCAAATTGGCTTGTAAAGAAAATGTAAATTATCCTAAGCATATCCCATGGGAGTGTCGTAACCATGAGTGCAACAAGGCCCATTGTCGTGCACCAGTTCCCGTTCGAGTCTAGCTCAATGCGGAGTTTTCGGGTTTTACCCCTAGGTACATCTGTTCCAGAGCCGCCTCTACCTGCTCTTATCCAGACAAGGATGTATTCCTTGGAAAACTCAAAAAATCTCTACAACACCAAAATTATAGGAAGTTATTCTATACTAATCCTCAATGTTTATCTTAGGTCTATGTGCTCTAATTAGAGTTTATCTAAATATAACTTCCAATGTTTGTACTAAACTTACTCTGATACCAACTGTAATGCCCCGACCCTAGATACCTAAAGTCAGTGCATTATTACATAACATTGGAATGATCACAAAGGATCATGTCTCGAAAGACCGATTAGTTTAGTAGTCTTGGAAACACTATATATATTCATAACTCTTACATTAAATCATAAGGTAAAAAAACTACAACAACAACTTGTCGTCATATCCCCTCATACTATCCATGAAGGTCATTCATAAATTACTTCTTCACATCCTGTGAAAAATAAAACATTGAAAGGGGTGAGCTCAGATGCTCAATAAGGATTACAATATATCATAGGCTTTCATAGATAAGCATAAACACTTAAAACAATTTATAACTAAAACAAAAGCCTTTTAAAATTGAACTTCAGCATAATATGGCAAAGATAAAATGAAATAATGCCATTTACTTATTCACATGGATATTCTACTAGTAGAACAATCACATGTAATATCAATAACCATTTTCATAATGACGGAATGCATAATGCCAGACTATTATAACCACATAGCCAAGGCCTCGTGCCAAGACTACAAATACGATTTTTCCAAGGCCTTGTGCCAAGACAGTAGTTTGTCTCACGATACTTACAGATGCATCGAGGAGATATAGAGGGCTCCACCCATCACTTATTAAGTCCAATGAATTCCTCATATGAACAGGTTTAAACATAACATAAACATTCGTATTAAAACTAGCATACGAAATGTCAATACGTTAACCAAAAACCATGAATGGTATAAAAATAGCACATCCATAGTCAAACATAACTCATTCGATACAATATAGAAGATTGTATTGTATCACATTATCCTCAATCAATAATAATGAAGGATATTGACATAGATGAAAATAATCCTCAAAACTATTTGAGAGAAATATCCCACTTTTTCTTGAAATCATTTAAAAGTCACACTATTTGTCAAGAATCCATTTAAAATAGATTTTAGAATCAAAGTTTCCCATACCACTTTGAAACTTATAAAAGGAGTTTTAATTATAAAACATTAATGTCCATATAAATAAATCCTTAAATCCATTTTTAAAAACATGGACATTAATGAGCAAGATTTAGATGAATAAGTCATTAAAACATTTAAAAATGGTATTTTAGTTAGAGTTTATAACCAAAAGAGAGACACTTGAATACAAATAATTGAGTTAATCAAAACATTTTAATATCATGAGAAAAAATGGATTCATGATATACTATGTCAATGTACATTATATACACCACATAAAAGTGATTTGGTGTATAAGAACAAAGAAGTCTCAATGGAATGTAAATTGAGATGAAATCTCTCATAAAGGTCGTATCCTTAGATTAAGGATAAATCAATGACATAGTTATGTGTGAAAAATAAAAATACACTATATATGATTATATATTTAGTGTAAAACAATCGACGGACATTCACACATAATCTTGTAAAAAAAATACCAATGAATTGGATGTTTAACTCAACAAATGGAGAATGAGTTAAAATTAATCTTATCAAATTCATATCGATGACTTGAGAAATTATCAATGGAGTGATTATGTGTATCAATAGTATATCCATATGAAGGGGAGTGTAAATCATGACATAATCAAATGAATAATGATTCCACACATAATCTTGGAGTAATATAATCAATGAAATATGCGTAAAGCAAAATGAGTGGAAATTGAAATTTAAAATTCCCTTATCGATTAGGTAACTTACAAAAAATACACCCATGAAAGAAGGATCATACCATGATGATGTCAATATGAATAAATTAATGTATATTACACAATGGATACAATCATGGTCAGTACACACACCACATGCAATAAATAAGTGGTGAACAATGGAATTCTCACGGAATTAAAAGTGAGATAAGAAACCACTTACATTGTATTTTTTCCTTGGTCGAAGGTAGGTTAACCTCCTGTATAATGGTTAAATAATTTTTATTGAATTATTAAAGAACATTTACATTAATCTGATATCATATATGATCTTTTAACATTGATTTGTTAATAATATCTTAGTATTATCGTTGTTTCGTGTGTTAAGTTACTCGTTTTCTTATATATGTTTTGTTACGTAATCCATGTTTTTCATGGATAGGATGTATCTTATTAATATTCATAAAGATATAAAGTCCTTAAAAATTATTTTTAAATAATCAAATGATAATTATACTTTAATGGATACGATGGAGAATGAATCTCATCGTGTTCGTGGAGACGGCAGTCCATATGTACGCACGAGCGACAATATCATTATTTTGATATTAAAATAATATATAATTAGATGTTATATAATATATAAAGAATCATTATCCTGTTACATTTATTATTTACATGAATTAAACATCATTATTATACCCATCCAAATAATAATTTATTTAATAACAATTACACCACGACGTGGAGACGGTAAGCCTTACGTACGCACGTATGATGACATGTTATTCAAAGGATGGATAGAATACTGAATATGATTGTACCATATTTATAATAACATCACATTATATATATGATACTGTATTTATTATTTTATAATGGTAATAACAAAGAAAGAAGAGGTGGAAGAAGGAAGGAACCTGAAAAAGGGTGGTGAAATCACCACCTCTTCTTTGGGTTCTTCCTTTTGATTTGATCAAAAGAGATCCTTAAGATGGATTTATGACTAAATTAAGGCCTCTAGGATGAAGTGAGGGAAGTTGAGAGAGTATTTGGGAAGATTTTGGCCGAACCAAAAGGCTTTGAAGGTGTGAGTTGATGAGAAGGGGGAGTGGCCTTTTATAAGAGGGGTGAGGGGCCCCTTTGGAAAAGCTAGAAATATTATTTTATATTAAATTCATATTCGGTTTCTAATAGCTCCAAAGTGGGTTATTTAACTTTTAAGGTGGGTATAGGTCGAAAACCACTCATCCAATAAAATTTATACTGGTTTGGGTCATTATACTAACCTTATCTTTAAGTATTAACTCTTAGTTAATTAGTTTCACTTTTACAATGTCTCTTTGTATATTTATATTACATGGTTAATAAACATACTATATACATACAAGAGACTACCAAGTGGTAAATTAATGATACACCTATCATGTTATAAGTCTCTTAGTTGATCCTTAGATTCTTATTAATTTAATATCAATTAATAATATAATATTTGTTTTAAAAACTCTTTTATATCAATTTTGAGACTATTCAATAGTTGATTTTTTTAAAAATCATAACAGAATGATTTCTTTGAAGAAAGTCAATTAAATCAATTATAATACGTCATATTATCCTATAAAATTAGTTTATTTCATTAAAAGTCTGAAATTATATTTATTTTTGTATTTATAATATCAATTATATTAATTTTTCACTATTATCGTAATTACTGCATCATCATTGTGTCATCAATAAATTAAATTATTTAATGTCCAAAAATTATAAATAAAATATCATTATGTAGAAAATCATTTTATATTTCTAATTAATATTTATAGTCGAAAATCCAACATATATAACCCTATGTAAAAATTGTTTGTCTAAAAGATATATGCTTTTTTCATTTTTGTATTCATTTTAACTTAATTAAAATAAAGTGTCCCTATCACATACCAGTGGCACCATGGCGTCCAAAAATCGACCCAAAGATGCCCATGGTCGAACATGTATCAAAAAATAATGTTAGGACACGTTTTAGGGTAATTTGTTATTATTATAATATTATTTGTTAACCCTTATTTACCGGATTTACCCATTAACCATGGTAAATAAAATATTTACCGATGTAATTATTCAAAATGTCTAAAAATAAAAGATAACTATTTACACAATTTAAACATCCTGATTCCAAATATGGAATACATTTTTCCAAATTCAAAAAACAGAAGTGGAAGAAATTAATTTAAAATTAATTCCCGCTGTCAAAACAAAAAGCGTGTTTTTAAGATATAATAACTATCAAAAGATTGAAACTTGTTTATGTTCGGTTTAATTGTGAAATTATGTCCAATGAACAAAATTATATTAAATGGTAAAAATATATTCTAAATATACTTTAAAAGAACTAAAAATCATAATTTATCTCTATTAATGATTTTGATTAAAAAAGTTATTTTTAATTAAAATTTAGTAATTTTCACTATTCATCAAAATATGAAAGTTATCCGAAAAGTACCAAAATTTTACACTAGGATAATTTCGATATTACGAATCCAAAAATGAATTCCATTTTGAATGATAGAATTTATAAAATTTCAAAAAGTAGGTATTACTATTCATAACGGGTAGTTTTATTGGTTGTGGTGTGTTAGAATCTCAAAGTTTCGTACAATGCACACCATTGCATTATTCAAACGGAAACATACCGTGGAATCTTGGGATGTTACAATAGGGTCCTCAAAAAATCCCTATGAAGGGAAATAGAACCCATGTATTTTGGTGCCACTTAAAGGGTCATGTATAAACATTCAAGTTGGTGTGGAAAACACTATTTTGTTACAATTTATGGCCAGGAAACCATAAACACTTATAAATATATTAATTTTATACTTAGTGGTCTACTAGGTGAAATATGTATTGAAATGGTCGTTGGGGGACATAAGCATGGGAAACCCTATTTGGATCACCTTTTATTTTTGTATCTACATAAGAGAATGTGTATTGGGATCTCAAGGGAATATCGACCTAGTAGGAATGGATTACATGGTTAATTATTTAATATGACGTAATGGGGAGGGGTGAAATGGTTTATTAAGAATGAGATCTGGTAATGATATGTTTTAGATGTTAGGTTCTAACCTAAGAGAGTAATCATATGTATCCTGAAGAATGGAAATTGAATCCTATGTAGTTTAAGATGAATAGTTAATGTTCATGTAACAGAAACGTACTATAATGATTAATTTCATGTGGTAAAGAAGTAATTGTTGGTTATAATCATGTAATAAGAATATTTTCACTATGAATTGGATGAAATAATGTATTATGTCTGAATACCACTTAGAAACCCATTTCCGGTTCAACTTGAAGTGAATATGTCCCTTTGATGATGATATTACGAGGGATATTTCCTTATGCTGATGAAATAAGGATTACATATTGAATACCCAAATGAATCCACTTCACATGTAATATAAAAAATTGGTGAAGGAATTGTATCATGGAATATGTCCCCTTGATGGTGGTATCCTAGGAAATATAGCCTCTGGAAAATGATTTGGGGCACACAAATGGTATTCCCACATGCTACTAGGTATATGTGAGGGTATGTGTGGCAATTATGCATAAAAACCCTTGGAAGAGAGTTTGGGCCTTTCACCAAATAGGTCGACCAAAAAACTGTCACCACCCGTAAACTAATGGTAATACTTATGTATTACTAAAACTATTTGGTATATAGACCCATGGGGAAGAAATTGGGGCTTTCACATAAGTTTATTATCCCACAATTAAGAACAACAATCATGGATTTATTCCAAGTCCGTTTATCTCTCGCTATCTCATTGGATGAACCAATTGCACTACTAAGTGACAAGGTATTTCATATACATGATATTAGGAAACTACGTTGGGAACCTCCTACCAGAGGATTTTCAATAGTTTTCTCATGAGTATGACTCTTCATATTAAGGGGATGGATGATTGAAACCCTATTATGGTCCCCATTACTTATTTAGGATAAATTAGAGATTACATTAATCAAGGTAATACATTATTTATGGGGTTTATTACGGTGTTTACATAATTATCATGTAATTCAAGAGTTTGTGGATGAGGCCTAGAGGATTACAAACTAGTAGCGAGTTAACCTATGATAATGGGTTCCCACAAGGTTATTTGGAAAAATATTATAATACAATTTGGTAAACCATATTGAATGAGGTACTATAAGTATTTAATATGAAATTTGTAATAGGATACAACTAAAGTGAGCTCTAGTTGAAACCCTATGTGAAGTTTTTAACCAATAAAAATTAGTGTGGAGTGATCAACCCTTTCATATGGTTGGGAGATATGGTCACCGAAGTGATGATAGGGAGAAGTGGTCACCCTCTTGACGAGATATAAAAAATTGGTCACCTTAGTGATTCTAGGTTAAGTTTTTCACCCATCTGAATAATTAAAAATATTTTCCTCCTTAGTACAGTACTAGGGAAAAGTGTTTCCTTTGTTAATGTCTTGGGGAATGTGTTCCCCAATTTAAATTCTACGAAAACTTATATCACATGTGAAATGTGATGGAAAATCATCACCCATGTTGATGTATAGTGCGAAGTGTATCCCTAATGGGAAGACAGATGATGATATCACCCTAGTTATATGTTAAAGAGGTGAACTCGATCTATGAAATCATTGAATAACCCACCTTGGTGAGTACATTTTCCATTATTTTGTAGACTATGGGTGGATTAGTATTCTAAAGATTTTTTAATGTTTTAAAATTTTAGGTAACTATGTTACCCCAATTTCCTAGTTATATCACTTATATTTTGGTTTAGTAAGATTCTTGAGTGGGGAAATATGACCTCGGAGTGGGGATTTGGGAACCTCTTTTCACCTCCCAATGGGTTTTCTACATATGGTAAAAAATGAACACCCATGGAGTTTATTTCTTGGAAATTGGTGACCTGATCACATGCCTCGTGTATGATACATAAGTGGTATGAAAAAGCACAGAGTTACAACACAAGATAAGTGAAAGGCATCTCCCCATGGTTTTTGGTGAAGATGGATAGGCAACGTAATGGCTTCTGATATTAAATGACTTTGACATATAGATATAGGACCATAAAAAAGGATGAGAGTTATCTTGTCTTGCAGAATACAACTTTTGAATATTGACTTCGGTATATTCATAAACATTAAAAAAATATCATATAATTATAAATTTAAACGACTATATGATTTTATTAGGGTGGCTATTTTTTCTTTGTGAGTACTCAAATAATGTACTAAAAAATAAAATATTCCCCCATTTATGTGGTTCCCCTATCAAAGGTGTTTTCTAATGAATAATGTTCCCATAATACCATTAAAATTTTATTAATGGCATCAATAACATTTTTAATCATAAAAATATGAAATACATAGACTACTCCTAGAGATAGGTTTTCACAAATACATAACCATATTGGGTTACATTTTTTATGGGACCTTACTGCTGAATGATTGAGATGTCCTTCAGTACATGGAAATCCAATCTACATCATTCATAGGAATAAAGATACTCTTTTTTAGTACTTCAATTCAGTTAATGGAATGAGTGATGTATCATACCCTCTTCATAAAAATAAATGGAATCCTTTTGGTTTCCAATAATGAATGAATGTGTAAATAAAACATAGGTTGATCATTTTACATTAAGGATGTATTATTCTGGGTAGCCCAAGTGGTTTTGATTTGATGTGGTTAACAACATAGAATATATAATAAATTATTTTATTACTATAGCATTGGGAGAGAAACAACTAGTATAGATTAGAAAAATTAATTATTTTTCATTTATATGTTTTCCAGGGTCTATCATATGTTCATGTTGAATCTCATTATTCTGATTAGTTTGATGTTAAATCCTTAGCATGTGTCTTCATTAAATATGGTATTGAAGAGTTTGGTTATCAATTTTGGAATTACGTAACCATAAATATAATTTTCAGGATGTAATAGAATAAATCATGAACTTTTTATTTACAACTATAGATATACTATTGATTATAATAGATAAATAATGATCTACTAATATTGAAACTAGGTTCAAATTTAAGGAAAACCAAAAACAATTCTGGAAAAACTGAGAATCAGGTAGAGAAATCATCTTACAATGACACATCATAAGATATTGATGAGGGTAAATATTCTAATACAATAATTTTAATCTTTTATAAACTAAATATTATTTCATTATTAAAGATAACTCCAGTGCTATAAATAAAAAGTGTTGGTGAAGAATTTGAGTGAGTGTGAGTTGGAATGAAATGATGGAATTGCATAATTGTATGATAATAAAATCTATGAATATTTTAATTTAGCAAAAAGGGATGAAAAAAATATAAAAATTTGATATTTTATCTCAAGGACTTACATAATGAAAAATTAACATATATGGTTGGACTTGTTATGGAAGGGTTAAAATAGAATGAGGGTGCAGATTACATGAATTTTTTCTCTTTTTTTAAATTAAACATTATAATATTTCTTTTAGGAATTACAGTTTCAAAGGGATTACATTTATACATGATTGATATGAATACTGACTTCCTCCATGGTGTTTTTGAGGTGTATATCTATATTGTACAATCATAATATTTCATTGAGTCCAGGATGTAAGAACATATTTAAAAACATAAAAACAGTTTATATGGGATAAAGTAGGCATCATTTTAGTCGAATAAAAAATTTGATTCATTCATTGGAAAAAATGGCAACAAGAGATGTGACATGTATATATATTTATATTTCAATTATTCAGATGCATTATATATCATTTTTTTATTGTATGTGAATTATATTGTAATTATAGGGTCTTGTGGGTATTTGATCAATGAGTTGAACCTGTAGTTATCCACTGAATTAATAAATGATGTTTCATAGTGATATGATGTATATTTCATAGATTAAGATCATGTTATATTATCTTTTTTGAACCTTGATATTATTACCCATACTTGAGAAAAAATATATTACATTCCTCTTCTGATTCACTTAATGTCATCAAATTAGTATTCCTTAAAGTCGATTAATGTATATGGATACATGTAAAAATTCCATTATTCATCATAAATAAAAAGATGGACGTATATTATTGTTTTTAGTTGACCTAAAAACACATTTACTGTGATTCATCATTATGTTCATGTATAATATAGGATGATAGAATTGAGATTATAAAAATTTGGCCATGAGATTATTTAATGTGTGAAATGATATGTATTCATGGTTTATGATAGGGTAGAATTTATAGGGATATTTAAATACAGACATGGAATGTCATATTGATATCAAATTCAACATATTTTTTAAACTGATGGTGGAGAAATTATTTTCTCACCAAAACAAATATAGAGGATTATGTAATTTTCAACTATAGAGGAATTTTTTTTACTAACTCGTGTTAGGAAATAATAAGGTTGAATAGATTGTAGAAGTAGTTGGATATAGAGAAGTGAGAGAATATGTTATTCTCTGATAGTCCATGTGAAATAATTCATTTTATGAATCCAATATACTAGTCCATGATGAAGTATATTATGTTGAATTATAATTTAACCATAGAATAATTAAAATTTGGGCCTTTAGAATAAATGATGATTCAAGGAATATTAACTCCTTCCAAATTGGTTAAAAGGGTTTTAGTCGTTGAAAAATTGAGTTATTTCTATGTATTAGTTAAACTATACAGATTATCATGGAGTGAGTGGAGGAATCAAGAAAATACTATTAGAGTAGAATGTTATTGTAAAAGTGTATCTATGAAAATTTTCTCCGTTTATAAGATTGGCGATATATGTGGAGCTAGATTTCATGTGTTCTAGAATATACACAAAACATATATTTCAAAACAATAAACTCAACACTTAGACTAAAATGGTTTATATGGTCTATTTACCACTATTTTTAAGGATGCGTTTTTCGGGGTTAGAGGCCCCATAATAATTTTTTATATAGTATACACATAACATGGAATTGATCATTGAATTTTCAAATAATGTTTCCAGAGAACATGGATTTAATCTTCTCAATTTCTTAAGGGGTTCATTCATATATGTATAAAAAAATTTACATTAAAAATATTTGAATAATTGGCATTGCAATTATTTAATGTGGTTTAGTTGAAGTACTTGAATATTTATGTTGTTCGAAAATCAGTTACAATACATATTTTTTGACCAACTAAGTTTTTATCATTAAATATTTACTAGGACACTAGAATATTTATGTGGCTATAATATATTAAACATCCTTGTAACTCTCCCTATAAATATTAAATTATTTCTCCCCAATATGGATACAGGTTATTATGACTAAAACTATAAACCATCACACAATTTTATTTCCATTGTTTCTGTAATTTACTAATTTTTTATAGAATATTTTGTCCAAATCCAAACATAATACACACTCTTCACAACCCTGAATCCACATAAAAAATAAATTGGTATATCTCATAGTTCATATCATATATGGTGTCCTTATTAATTATTTATATGAAATATGGTTTTCTATGAATGAAAATAAAACATGTGTATATCTTAAGAATGATATTGGAAGATCACACCGACTCAACATTGATCAAACAATATCCAAATATATATTATTCCTCCTTAAAACACACTATTCTAATATGATGCCATATGATTAAGGAGTTATGAATGAATTCCAATATAATTAAAATGATCAATAAATTACATGTTCAAGTATAAAAGAACATTATTTTATTCATGATTCTTACTAATTTATTCTTGTTGATTATATAAATTATTATTGAATTTTCTGTACTTTTAAAAATATTAAAAAATTTATATCTTAAGGAACAAATAGTTATGATTAATAAATTCTCTAGTAAAGGCGAAAAGGTTCTTATAATCACCATTTTATTAAATAATAATTGGTCTAAATAATTCACTATATATTATATCTAATATCATACTAACCCTACCACCTTTTCCACTAAATTTTTTCTTAGTTATTTTTTTTATAATATTTTATGTATTTTTTAGATGACTAGTAACAGAATGATTCTTACTATACACATCTACATTGTCTTTGGATATGTTTACCACTAATATTTCCATGTATACAATGAAAATGATACATAGTGTTTAAATCATCCTTAACAACCTTATCATGAATATTATCGACTAGAATATTCGTGTTAAAAATTTATAAACAATTCAATATATTTCCAATTATATAAAACATTTATATCATGTATATATAAATACTCTTGTTCTTAATAATGAGAAAAATACATTCTTATACTATGAATCTATAGAAATTTAATTTCTAATC
Source organism: Viscum album (assembly GCA_963277665.1). NCBI lineage: Eukaryota > Viridiplantae > Streptophyta > Magnoliopsida > Santalales > Viscaceae > Viscum > Viscum album. The sequence goes on from OY728125.1 coordinate 1,579,833,867, forward strand.
ATATCCAAAACATAGTAACTATTTTATAATTAAATAACTAATCTACTATGTAGATTAATATTATATGTCTTGAATTTAAATGATGTAAATATTAATCTCTTAAAACCAATAAAAATAAAATTATTTTTATTAATTATATAATATTTTTATGTCTGTATAAATTCAACAAAAATATATGATGAATACCCCATTACATATATTCATGGTTCAAAATTAATGAAATTAATTTCATTAAATACAACATTAAAATAATTCTAATTATTCTAATAGAGAATACTATTCAACCATAAATACAAATCAGTTAATCTATATTTCATATGTATTTGAGATCTCATGATTATAATTATGATGCCTGAAATTTTCTACCACAAGACATAAATTAATATGACTGTCCTGATTTAAAATAATATATTAATAAATTTTATTTATTAAACTCAAATATAGATGATGAAACCATATATCATATGTATTAGTTCACCATGTTTTATATTTCATAATGAAATAACACAAACAAACATGTTACATAATAAATGATTATATATGGTGAAAAGACATGTTAATAATATCACATTTGAATATTACATATTTAGGTGTATAAAACTAATTTTAATTTAATATATTAACCATCCCTACTAAATTCTTATAATCAACAAACATGGAGGCTCGCATAGATAAATTTTTATCTAAGGCTCACATATAATATTGGAATCTAATGATTAAGATCAACTATAATATGCTTATCTGAAAAAATATAATTCATGGTCCACTAATGTATAAGATTACCTGTAAAGAATGATTATTGCCATGGAATGTGCTCACTTTTGAAGGCCAATCACATTTAGTAAAATAAGGATTTATACATAGTATGGCCACTTTTATACACATCCTCGTTATTTTTTACAAAATAATTTCAACCCATGAAATCAATACATTTATTTCAATCCCAATATTTATTCATACTTAGAGTAATTTAGTTCTCAATCCTATCATATAAAGCCAAAATCCATATAAATGAAAAATCGGTGTGATAAGTAACCAAACTATAATTTAAAAAATAGAGCCTAAGTGCATAGGTTAGTGAGAATCTGGGACCGAAGTCTCGTTACATATAAATCATTACTCAATAGAGACCACAATTCTAAAATAACACTAACCTTATATATATATATATACATTCTAAGCAACCATTTATTATAGAATTCATAACTAAAATAAAAATTTATATTATGGGTTGAAGGAAAACTAATAGAATTTTTGATACATATAATGTAACTCTTATATCTGTTGAAAATTAATGATAAAATATACCTTATAAAATATGAATTAAATCATAGAACAATGCTAATATAAAAAACGTATTTATTGGAATATGAAATAGGGAAATCATAAATAAATGAAAATCCAAATATTTAACATGATATTAATAACATTAGATAATTACAATAATCAAAAAAATGTTTTATATATCCTAAATTAATGTGAATGGTCATGTAAATGGATATTTTTGAGATATTTTTTTAATTTTCATCCAAACATTGAAAAATTGGTTTTAAAAAAAATTCATATTGATATTTGATAAATGGTCCTTACTTGAACCATGGAAGAATTTGATTTTATAGTCATAAAAAATCACATATCATTAATATTTTCCACACAATTTTTTTAATCATGTGAATCTACTTTCTATGAACCTAGAATATTTTTATCAAAAAACATGTTGTAAAAATATTTATTCTTTTGTATAATATTTTAAAATGAGATATCCATGATTGTTTTCAAAAAAAAACATTTATAAAATTTTCTAAAATTACTGACATTCATTAATAACTTCAGTCATGGTTCTACAGAAACACAATTTTTTATATATTATTAGATATTTACCTTATATAATACTCAAAACATGTTCTCTGATACAATTATAGTATTTTTTTCTGTTCATATTCCAGAATATAGTGAAAAAAAAGGAAAAACCCATATAAAACATTTTCCAAGATTGGAAATAATAAAATTAAATAAAATACATGAAAAAATGCATACCTCATAGTACATGATAAACATTATTAAATAGTTAGTTATGTTTAAATCCCTCAATATAAATAAATGGATTTTTTCATACAATGGCCCACCAAATTCTATTACCAATGAACGTTTTAGTAGGATCAACTCTTTTTTATGTTTATGGTAAAACCCCCACTATGAATGAAAATAAATAGACGATTGTGAGAGGGATTCAACTTAGGGAGTCATCACAAATTGCATGCATAAAAAATTACGTTTATGGTTTCATTATATAGACATAATTAAATTATTTAAATAAATTAAAGGAATTTATATATTTAATACTTTATAACATAGAAGTCTCTTTTACTCAATATAATTTTAACATTTACAACTATCCAAATTTATATATGGGATTATTTCAATCTTTTAATAATATATAATGTATGTAAACAACATAACATGATTTATCACTAGTATAATGAATCATGATAATCATTATTAATGATTTCAATGAATAATATCCAATATTATTCATCATATACAATCTTCTGTATGTGCCAAAAACCTTGACAGTACACAAATCACATATTATGACTTTCACAATTTCATGGATGATTCATTAGTTCATATTTATAATAATATAGTATTTTAAAGTTATGCTTCCACAATTTTCCAGCAAAAATATGATAATGGGTATGGTATTTGGATGATACTCCATATGGTAAGCATAACATACAATTTGTGTCAATCAACATGGGAATAGATTTATAGAGTGCCATGTATAATTTTTGAATAAAATTACATAAATATTTTTGTTGAAAAATAAATAATCCACCTAAATAATATGTAAATATAATACCTATGAAATATATCACATGTCCCAAATCCTTTATATATAATTTATAATCATAACACAACAAAATTTACTGATTGAATGTATTATATGTTTAAACAAGGATAATTTTATAAACATAAATATCATTATATTCCTTGTAATATTTTTTATCAATAAATAAATAATGAATAATTAAATTATATATGTGAGAAACTAGTATTATATGCATAATTAGAAAATAGTTGATACCGTGCCTAGGAATCTAATATCATGTCATAAAAATATTTCTTTATCAAATAGACATAGTATGGATGTAAAAAATTCAAATAATATATAGGTTTCTTCATATAAATGTTCTCATGAAGTTGATCATGTAAAAATAGCTTTTTACTACCAAATTGATGATTTTTTATTAGTTATAAATGTGATAAAATTAAATTCCAAGTATTATCATTATTTATCATTAAGGTAAATGTTTTATCATTGTCAATAAAAAATTGTATATATCTCCCACCACATCCAAGGAACATTTTAAATTCTCAAAAATAAGTATAATCATTATTTTAAGATGATAAAATCACATAAAAAGAATAACATTAACATCTATAGGATTATATACTAAATCCCACATGATATTTCTAAGAATAGTGTAAAATTATTTATCCATGGAGACATTTATATTTGGCTTTGATATAGTTAATTTTTGTTTACTGGGTAAATGTTTATGATTATTCAGAATTTATATATTTAAAAGAAATTTTATATCAAAAATTCAATGAATTATGTGAGAGATAATGGAGTGATGTGCTTGTGACATGACTGATCATGTGGTCTAAGCCTCTATTAATTATGGAAAAGAAATTTTACCACAACTGATTATTGAATAGAGAAAGAAACCTGTTAGAGTGTGTTGGAATAGCTGGCATGTCATCGTATCCATTTTTATTAGTTGGAGAATATTATGTAAATAAGAGTGTAAATAATCATTAACAAACTCATGGGTATTTAAGGTAGGTGTATAGAGAATAAAAAATAAATTTGATACTCATAACCCTTATTATTATAATGGTACACTAAAAATCATAAAGTGGAACATGTATGACACATATTAATATTAATATAGGGAAAGGGAATATAAAATATATAATAAAAATTATATAGGTATATGATGAGTCTTGATGAGAGAGAATATAAGTTTTGGGAAAGCATTGATTATAAATTTTTTAGATTTATGCATAAGTGGTAATTGTACATTTATAGATCATGATTCTAAAATTTTAGTTGTATAGATGAGTGGAAAATAATTGATTCTTTAAAATTATTTATGGTATAAATTTTTATTTTTATTTTTCATTAAATAAGATATCTTTTGGAAAAGAAACAAAAATATTACTTATTCTTTTTAAAAAACATTTTAAATTAATATTTATTTTATTATTTCACATTATCATATTGAATTTTTTTAATTTTCAAAATGGGTTTTAATGAATGCACTAAAAGAGATAAAAATAAAATTTACATTTGATTTATTTTCAACGGTATATTTTATAGTAAAAATAATAGTAGTCATATAGAAAGATATTGTAATATTGATGAACTTCTAAACATGAATTTACTAATGTCAAAAAAATATCTATGCATAATGTCAGAAGAAAATTTATTATAAAAATATAAATTAAAAAATTAAAAATTATTTTGTCTCATAATTATATAAGACTGAAAATAGATGATCCAAAATATATTTTTCTTGAAGTAAAATTAAAATCCATCAGGAATTTTATGTAATTTTATATCATATGATGTATAAAATTATGCCATAGATTAGAATAAAGATTTGAATTTGTTGGGTGAGTCATGGTTGGTTGACTATTGAATGTGCTAAAGTGATTTATATATATTTTCTTATTGAATCACATAACTGAAATCCCTATCAGAAGTAACTTTATAAAAATAAAAAATATATCATACTCAATGTAATCATTATGGTTGCTCCTGAAATGATGCATAAATATCATGTTTTTTAAGAGTTTAAGTACCTGTAAAACATTTTCTTTAAAAGTTCATCCAGAAGCAAAGCATCTGACCAATTATTATTCAAAAGGACATATGTGTGGCGAAAGGGGTCAAACAAAAATAATTTCCCTCAATCAATACTAATAATCATAATATGGCATGTCAATTATGTAATCAGAGTCAATAGAAGTCCCCCACTCAGATTGAGACTTCTCCTGGTTGAAAATATTAAGAAGATTTTCATCCATCTTTTTTTACACCTTTAATGATAATCTAGTAGACTAGATCTTCGGAAGATAGGAAAAAACATTTCAAGGTCTCCTCCTTGGTGGAACAGAGGTAAAATCATCACCATCAGTCATCCTTGCCTCACCACATAAGACAGCATCCTTAAAGGATATAGGTTGAATGTTTCCCAGAGTAGGGGTTCTGTTGTCTCCCCTTTCAACATCAGAGACATTCCCCCATTTCCCAGAAACATTAGAAGACTACAAGAGCTTCTGAATTTCCAGGTGACAATCAGTGTGTTGTGATATATCAGTTTGATAAGTATAATCAACTAGGGAAGGTGAAGATATTACATTCTCCATTAAGGGAACCTCCTTAACAAAATCATCTTGAAGATTAGAATTTCCTCTATGAACACTTTTACGGGACGCATCAATCATCAAATATTTTCCTTTCAAAAGAGATAGTTGAGAATCAGGCATCCTTAAAAGCAACCCAACGGCCACACTTGAAGATGGTTTGGGGGGGTCATAGACCTTATTATTAGGATTTGACACCGTTGAGTCTTTCACATTAGGCTTTCATCGATAGAGGGTGGTAGGGGACCTTTCATGCCACACTTCTCACAAGAAACTTATTTCCATCATAGCTCTATAGAGTAACCAACACCCATACATTCAGAGTAGAAGAGGGGATTTTCCCATACTAAACATCAATTTGAATATTATCATATGTGGTAGATAGGGTTACCTTGTTAATTAGTGTGGATATAAGATCAACTTCCACCAGCATCCTAGAAAAGTTCCCAACTCAAACATCCTGAGTCTCCTTGTCGAGATGAATAGGAGTCCCAATTTCCATGCCAATGTAATGCAGAATCTTCGGATGCCAATGGACCTAGTTAAGACCATGAAGTTGAACCCAAACCTGAGAAAAAGAATTTATTGGATGAGAGTCATTTAAATCTAACTACAATTCATTTAAATGAATCCAAACAGGTTTCAGAGATAGATCACCTATACTACATGCACGAAGCTTCAAGTCATCTGATGGAAAAACGAAGTGAAAAAAACCACAAACAAGAGACACACATTTCCAACTGGAAAAGCCCCAAAACATCGATGTTATTCGGAACAAGTCATCTAGCTTCCACAGTTGTGCAATTTTGGTCAAGACAATGCCTACAATCAAGGAGTTCTTTATCATTTCCAATCTCTCGGAAAATTATATAGGATTGTCCTCAACATTCGCAGATGAACCATTACAAATAATTCTATGACGGTGTGAGTCCTTGAGTAAAGACCCATCCAGCTTAGGCACAGAAATTGTATCTTTCATCACATCCAAAAAGGATCAAACTCCAGGAAGAGTAGTGACCTGTGATTCTGTCCACGAAACTCGCAAGGACTCCAGAAAATCAAACTCAAGAGATGACCTCTTCCCCGCCCCATCAAAACCCATCTGTCCAGAAGTGTTCCACATAAAATATGAATCCATAAAGGTACTTGATTCCCTTGCACCGACCACAACGATCTGTTTAATCTCGGATTCTGTAACCAGATTTGTTGTAGAGGGAAAGTCGGCTTTGCTGTCTGTGTTTTCGGTGATTGATGGACCACAGTGTCGAACGGATATTCACGAGTCACCTGAGTCCACCTTCATTGGAGTCAACTTAGCTGTGGATGGCACCTTCACGGGATACTCCGATGAAACATCTCCAGCAGGCGGGAGGAGATTGAATATATGAAAATGGCATATTTCTATTGCCAAGAAACCATTGCTTTGTCCATCATGGTAGAGAAAGGGGACCACTCGCTCCTCCTTCTTTTCCATCTCATCTATGGCCCTCAAAATCAGGAAAGTATATATAAAACAGTATTACAAGGTAAATATAGTTATGTTAGATGAGGAGAAATTATCTAGAACCTTGAATTTTAATTTCCTTTCCATTTTAAATAATAATATTCAGCTTATCTCTCAAATTAAAATAATATGAGATGTTTATTTATGGAGGAGGGTTAATTATGTATATAGTTGTGTCGATGTCTATTTAGAAATATGAATCAGTTGCATTGAGATTCAAACTACGTATCATTTAATTAATTTAAGAAGGAAAATAATTCAAATAAGAATATCATAATGGATATAATACCAATGTTAAATAATCATGGTAAAAATAACTTCTTCGAAGAATTCATTGTGATGATTGGGGTGGGGTGGTACTAAATTCAAGATACTTGAAGAACAATCCCATGGCTATAATGACCATCCCTATGGATTTTATTGAATATAATTATATGTATCCTTGATCGACATTTACTTCTATGTCATTTATGAGTTTTAGTGTCCATTGTCAACCTTGTTTATTTATCTATGTCCATGGCCTCAATAACAATTTGATTTCCACTACCAATTTCTTTGAGTATAACTATGTTTTAGAAAAATTTTCATATGGTTTAATTGAATGTTTGATATATAAATAATTTCAAATAAATATATTGAACAAATATATTTAGAAAATATGATGGTTTAAGTGGAATTTTTTATGGATAGATCATTTTTTTCCTTCAATGTTTCTTTAAGAATTAATTTTGAGTTACCGTTATATAATCTATTAGATTCAATTTTTTATAAAGAATTTATTAAAACTTTTATATTTTTAATTTTTAAAAATAATAAATTAAGGAACCTCCCTATTATTTTACAATTGACTTCTAATATTAGATAGATGATAAATAGACATTTAGAATATGTAATAATATGCAGTGACATGTGGAAAATCATTCATATGTATATGAGTTAATCTATTATCAAAATAAAATGATTATAATTATTTTGTTATGAAAAATATTTTTCATCTATTTCAATGATTATTATTAAGTAAAATGTGGTTCTTTCATAGTTCAGTAAATCCATTAAAATAAAATACCATCTATGAGAATCCAAACCATTTATTTGAATTCAAATACAGTACTTTCTTCTATTTCAAAACCATTTTTTCACATGGAATGATTTAGTTGATAACATGTTAGGCTCAATAATGGTTTCTAAATTGATTAACCCATGAGGGGAATTATCATTTTTTCTATCTTTAGACTGACATGGATATAATTATTGATGTTTATTGTGAATAGAGTTGGATTAAAATTTTCATTTTTTAGTTTTTAATTAGTAGATGAGATTTTATAAATGAGGAATAATCCATAGGTTGTTCACAAATAGTACACAGGTGTAGACCACATTTATACCATGAATGAATCATTTTTCCTTTTATTTTGATGATTGATGAATTAAATACATGTGTACAAAAAATTGTCACATCTAAATCTGTAGACGTGGTTTGTCTCATTAATATAAATATGGATAAGGTTTTACAATTATAAACCTAGAGAATATAATCATATAATTGGGTATTTTCTATAAATTAAAAGTGTTAAAATTTATACACATTCTAACATTTTGACTGCTCTTGAAATTAGAAGTTTCCTATATAAGTTCTACCCAATACATTACATACATAGACTATAAGTTTTTATTTCATTGACTTTTAAAAATTAATATTCTAGTATTATGAGTATTGAGGGAGAGAGATGGAGTTTATGTGTTTGTTTTTCTAGGATAACTATAATCCAACTTATTTATGCTTCTTATTGTCTCCAAAAATCATTGTATTTTGATACACTAACTATTACTCTTGTGGATTTGGTAGGATCGCGTCTTCAAAACAATTAAAATTATGATTTAATAAATTTCAATTTGAATATTCTAAGGATGAAAAGTATTTTATTATCATTGAACATTCTAATTCATCATTGGGTGTAATGACCCACAATTGTTCGGGTTAATAAATTTTTGGGGAAGGTCGTGTTTTTTATCTTGAGAAGGTTTCATTTGAATAAATGATGTTCAGATCTATATTAAACGTTTTGGGACATTTAAATAAGGGTATTTTTTATATTTTTAAGGCCTAGATGGTAATACGAGTGCTATGGGAAGTGTCAATGAAGGAATTGGTGGCCAAGATGCTGAAAAAAAATCATTAATCAGTTATTCTTGATATAAAATGTCATTCACAATATAAATGGATTTCATCAGGAGGATCTAGGCCAGGAATAGTGATGGTTGAGGGGGTGTCCCTCAAACTCAAATATTTAATGACATGAACAATGGTTCACCTCATGAATAATGTTGGATGAGTGGCTGAGAGCCTATTTCTAGAGTGGTTCATGATGTGAAACTATTGGTCACATCATGAATGAGAGCATGACTGTGTGTTTTAGTTAGGGTAAATCCCATGCTCTTTCGTTTTGGGGCCAATACATTTTTTAGAGAATATATGTTGGGAGGAGGACATTTTGGCTTGATCTCAGTCACCACTTCTTACCATTATACCCCCATCAATAGATGTATATTTTGGTGAATTCCTATAATGATAAGTTGATTTATTATATTTTGATATTGATAATTTTTTCCATTATATTGAATTATTTTTTACTCGAATTTGGTTAGGGTTTCATGAAATTTTCCACAGGATCCTTGTTGAAATTATCTCGATGGACTGTGATTTCATTTGTAGTTTATAGAGGATGACCAAAGGGTAGTAACATGAAACATTTTTCACCATTTCATTTGAGGTAAGCCCCTACTGTAATGCCCCGACCCCAGTTACCCAGTGTCGGTGCATTATTGCATAACATAGGCATGATCACAAAAGATCAAGTCTCGAATGAATGATTAGTTTAGTAGCCTTGTAAACACTAGATACATTCATAAGTATTACATTATATCATAATGTAATACAAAACTACAACAACATCTTCTCTAAATATCCCCTCATATTATCAATTTAGGTCATTCCTAAAATACTTCTTCACATCCTGGAAAAATTAAAACATTGAAAGGGGTGAGCTCAGATGCTGATTAAGGATAACAATATAGCGGAATATTTCATAAATAAACATAAATATTTAAGGAAATTTATAACTAAACAAAAGCCTTTTAAACATTAACTTCAACATAATATGGAAAAAGTAAAATGATATAATTCATTTACTTATTCACATGGATATTCTACTAGTCGAATAATCACATGCAATATCAGTAACCACTTTCATAATGATGGAATGCATAATTCCAGACTATCATAACCAAGTAGCCAAGGACACGTGCCAAGACTACAAATAATATATTGTCAAGTCCTCATTCCAAGACACTAGTTTGTCTCATGAGACCCTCCGATGCATCAAGGAGCTATAGCGGGCTCCACCCGTCACTGATTACGTCCAATGCATTCCTTATATGAACAGGTTTAAACATATCATGAACCATAACATAATCGTATCACATAACACATGAATAAAGGAAACATAAAATTTCCACATTTCAATCACAATATATAAATAAAACATATTGATATAATAAAAACATTTTCAATACCATTTTCAATACCAAAATAAAATAAAATTAAAACATTGTAATTATTTTTCATTTAAAAAAGGTTATGGCTTGTAGAGGAAGCCGAAACTCAGATAATGGTCACGGCGCCGGAGAAGTAGTTGTCACTGCATACATACGACAAAATAAAACATTCCTTTTTTTCGTTTAGTAAAACGCTTCATATAAAAATATTACTTTTGAATAAACGTAGAATTCAAAGGGTTTATACACCGTATAAATGATAGTTGTGTATAAAACAAAATATGCCTTAATGAAAGGAGATTAAAACAAAGTCATTTACAAAGATAATTTTTTTAAATAAAATAGATTTATTATGTGTATTCACTATAAGTACACATAAATACAGTACAAATACAATATAGGACATAAAAATATCATGACATAATTTTAAAGTAGTAGATTAACCCAAAGAATGCGAATTGGGTTAAGAAGTTTCCTTACATCGTGTCCGACTTGACACGATCGATCTTTAACCACTTGAATAATAAACTAGAGTTAATTTATAGTTGATTAATAACATTTTTAAAGTTCAATATTCCTTTTATATCACTTATTACCATGTTATGAACATTATGTAAATATTTAAGTTAATAACAGTCGTTTTGTCGATCTTTGGAAGTTGAGTCAAAAATAAACTTCATATAATTACAAGTTGTTCATGTGGTAAAATATCCACTATATCCAGAATTATATTCATGATGTATATATCATATATATCATATATATCCAATATATACATGAATTTATAATGTTACATAACATTTAGAGGTAAAAAATGAAATGCACCGTTCATGGAGACGGTAAGCCGTACGTACACATGAACGCTACTATCATTTCTATTTCGTATTTAATGGAATAAAATTATAATTATATAAATTTATACTATAATTACAGTATAACATAATGTATAATACCATTTACTCCATCCTTTATCCATCCCACATATGGCATTAACGATTGAAATCACTTTGAGGGGGCGGTAGTCCGCAATTCCTAAAATGAAAATATCATGTTTACCCACAATGGAATCCATAAAGATATTCCATAAATGAATAATACAGAAGCCTATGTAAAACATAAAAATATTATATATAATATATAAATATATTAAAATCGTAATGGCCACCTTTGATGGTGTTATATGAGTGTTGAACAATCATCGTTTCGTGAGGCAGAAATTCTTCATCCACAGAAACAGTATGTTCTTTAACCATTATATGTAGGTGTGTGTATGTTTAGCTCAAATACTTCTTATAAAAACATCCTAGTATATTTAGGATACTTTTTTTGTTAAAAAAGAAATAAATAAAAATAGTTTAGGGGGTTGGTGAAGTGAAATAAAATATAAGAACACAAGAGAAAACACTACCTTTAAAACGGGTAACTCTTTTTGATTTGTGCTCAATGGATTCCTTGGGAAGACTTCTGCCCAAAGTGAGGCTACTTGGAGTAATAGTGGGATTTGTAGAGACCAAATAGGCAGGGTTTGGACAATCCAAAGTCTTGGAAGGTGTGAATCTGGTGGTAGTGGTGGGGGCCTTTTATAAGAGGAGAGGAGGGGCACTTTAGGAATATCATGATATGTTACTTTATTATATAAGGATTTTAGGATTTTAAAGGTCCCACAATTATATATTTTGAGGATAAGGTGATAAGGGTTCGAAATATACTCATAAAATAGGTTTTTGACAATTTTAAGTTTTATCATTTACATTATCTTTTCATTTTATTTAAATCATTAATTAATGAGTTAATTGCTGCATAATCATGGTGTCATAAAATATTTAATTTATTTAATGTCTAAAAATTATAAAAAAAATATCATGATTTAGGAAAGCTTTTAATATTTCTTATTAATATTCATAGTCAAAAATAAAACTTGTATAACCCCATTTAAAAATTGTTTTAATAAAACAACTCATGTTTGTGACGTTTTTATTTTAACATTAAATAAAAAGTTTTTAATGTCATTTTCCATCCAAAGTAGATCCATGGGATCCCCAAGTTGACCCATGGATTTTCTTGGTCTGAAATGACTCATCCAATAGGGGTAGGACATGTGTAAAGGTATTTTAATATTTTTATAATGTCATTTTTACCTTAAATTACACAAATTACATTTAATCGCGATTAATTAAACCTAAAAGTTACTATTCACCAAAAAATTGTTTTAATCCCGTTGAACCACATTTTACTTCTTAATGAAAACCATGTATGTCGGATTTTTGAAAATAAAATCACATAATTGGTAATGTTTCATTTAATCGAAAAATCAGTTTTTGTAACTACCACTTAGTGGTTTCACTATTAATCAAAAATTGAAGTTTTTTAGAACAATGCCAAAATTTCACCCTAATCTATAATTGATATTTAGAATTAAAAAATGATGTCTATTTTAAAAAATTACAAACATATAAGTTTCATTAATTAATTTTATAATTAAATCCTGGTGTCACAACAAATAGCGTGTTTTTAAGAAACAATATATATCAAAATATTGACAATTGTTTATGTCCAATTTCAAAGTGAAATTAATTCTTATGACCACTATTGGATAAAATGGTAAAAATTTATTCTAATTATACTTTAGAACCACTCAATAGTATAAATTATCACTATAATAATTTTGTTTAAAAAATTTGTTTTTAAGTATTTTTCACTATTCATAAATAATTGGAAGTTCTCAGAAAATTACCAAAATTTCAACATAGGCTAATTTGGATATTCTGAATCCAAAAATGAAGTCCATTTTGAAATATAAAATATATATAATTTCAAAAGGTTGGTATCACTATTCATAATGGCTATTTTTATTGGTCGAGGTGTGTTAGAATGTCGAAATTGCGTACAATGCAAGCTATTGCATTATTGAAAGATAACCATATCATAGAAGCTCGGGGTGTTACATTCTACCCTCCATCAATAAATTTCGTCCTCACAATTTGAAATTTTTCTCTGAAAACTAAAAGGTTGAAAATAGAAAAAACCATTGTGGAAAAACCACATCGGAAATAAGGTTAATAAAAATATAACTTTAAAAGAAAGAACGATAAGTACCAAGGTCACCCGAGAGAGACCATACTAGGATTATATGAAAATATGGATATGGAAGAAAAAAAATCCATCAAGGTCTGATGGAGAGTTGTAGAAAACAGGATTAGGAGAAATTTAACCACAAGAAAATCAAAATCTTGTGATTGATTAAACGGTCATTGAATCCCTAGTTGGAAAAGTTAACCGGAAACGTTTTTGTTTTAAGTTACCTTTTATAATGTTGAGGAATTTATTTAGGAGATTTACTAAGAAAGTAAGGGAATATACATACTTGTCATGTAGACATTCATTCATTAATAAATTTTTACCACAAACCCATCTATCACTCTAAAATGTAATAGAACTCAAAAATATTCTATTTATCATAATTGTATAAGGTTCCAAATATTAACACATACCATTTAGATTACGAAAACTTTTTTTTCAACAACCGGGGACTTCATATAGGCTAGTGGTAGGTAATAAAGGTATGTCGCACTATGGTTGTGGGTTCGATTCCTACAGCTTTGTCTGACGTGACGGTTTATCCCCGGCCTGCAGGTTGTCATTTTCCTAATACTATAGTATTATAATATTCCAAAAATAATCTTCAGAAATGCTTTAACCTAAAACAATACTATCCAATGTTCAACTTAATCCATACCATCCTTTATAGTTATCCAAAATTCCTATGTCCATACATTCTCTAAAAGGTATCTAAATTCCAAAATCAAATGAATCATTAGATTCCTCAAACAAGGTAAAGTTTCTCTTATTATCACATACTTAAAATATGATTACCTTAATCATATTAAAACCTAAATTAAATCAAAAAGTATTGAAGTACAATCCTTATATATATCACATTATTCTTATAATCAGAATATAATCCTTGAGTCCAAAATCCCCAATACATTAATCATTCAACTTAAAATGTATTAACAGCATAAGATTGTCCTTGATCCATTGGCCATTTCTGAGGTAAGTTTCCCTCATGCTTAGGACATTCATTTTCATAATGCCCCATTTACCTACAATTGTAGCATTCAACATTGATAGCCTCTTTCTTTCCCTTGCAATCACACACCTGGTGACCTTTTTATCCACATTTATAACAAACTCCGATTCATTTTAGGCAAGTTCCAAGGTGGTTCTTCCCACAGTTATCATATATTGCAAAATTCTTCTTTTCCCACGTCCCTTTATCCATCATTCTCTCTTCCATCCTTTTCTTCTCTTTCTTCCCTTCAAATCCATAGGACTCTGAGAATTCTTTACTTATCTTATTAACAGATGATACTATTTATTCATATGTTGAGAACACATGGGAGACAATTTCCCATCTACATTTTGGCTTAATGCTATGAAAGATATGATCCTTCTTACTCTATGGATCATACGTATTTATGGTGTTCACATTCCTTCTACTGGGTGCCATTTCTATACAATGGCATAAACTAGGTTAGTTTATGAATTGCAATGAATAATTACAAACATGTAAAATACCTAATGTAAATTGAACGGTATAAGGATATAATCCATAATCATAAAAATGTTTTCTTTGAGGATGTATATACTCATAACACTTCATAGTGGTTTGAAATGAAAATTAGAATTATCCTAAGCATATCCCCCAGGAGTGTCGTAACCAAGAGTGCCGCAAGGCCCATTGTCATGCACCAGTTCTCGTTCGATTCTAGCTCAAAGAGGTGTTTTCGGGTTTTACCCCTAGGTACATCTATGCCAGATCCACCTCTACCTACTCATATCTAGACAGGGATGTACTGCTCGAAAAACAAACAAAATCTCAATAATTCCAAAATTATAGGAAGTTATTATATACTAATCCTCAAAGTATATCTTAGGGATATGCGCTCTAATTAGAGTTTATCTAAATCTAGCTTCCAAGGCTAGTCCTAAACTACCTCTGATACCAACTGTAACGCCCCAACCCCAGTTACCCAGAGTCGGTGCATTATTGCGTAACATTGGCATGATCACAAAATATCAAGTCTCTAAAGACCGATTAGTTTAGTATCCTTGATGACACTAGATACATTCATAAGTATTAAATTACATCATAAAGTAATAGAAAACTACAACAACATCTTGTCTTCAAATCCCCTCATATTATCCCTTCAGGTCATTCCTAAAATACATCTTCACATCTTGGAAAAATTAAAACATTGAAAGGGGTGAGCTCAGATTCTCAGTAAGGATACCAATATAGCGGAAGCATTCATAAATAAACATACATTTAAGGTAATGTATAACTAAAAAAGACTTTTAAACATGAAATTCAACATAATATGGAAAAAGTAAAATGATATAATGCCATTTACTTATTCAAATGGATATTCTACTGGTCAAATAATCACATGAAATATCGAAAAACCACTTTCATAATGATAGAATGCATAATGCCAGACTATCATACTCATGTAGCCAAGGCGTCGTGGCAAGACAACAAATAATATTTTGTCAAGTACTCATGACAAGACTCTAGTTTGTATCATGAGACCTGTCGATGCATCGAGGAGCTATAGCGGGCTCCACACATCACTGATTAAGTCCAATGCATTCCCCATATGAACAGGTTTAAACATATCATAAACCATAACATAATTGTATCACATAACACATGCATAAAGGAAACATAACATTTCCACATTTCAATAAAAAGATATCAATACAAGACATTGATATAATAAAAAACTTTTTCAAAAACATTTTGAACAAAAAAATAAAATAAAATTAAAACTTTGTAATTATTTTTCATTTAAAAAAAGATATGGCTTGTAGAGGAAGCTGAAACTCCTATAATGGTCACGGTGGCAGAGAAGTCATTGTCACCGCATACGTATGACAAAAAACACATTTCTTTTTGTCGTTTAGTAAAACTCTTCATATAAAAAGATTGTTTTTGAATAAATGTAGAAGTCAAAGGGGTTTATACACCGTATAAAAGAATGTTGTGTATAAAACAAAATATGCCTCAATGAAAGGAGATTGAGACAAAGTCCTTTAGAAAGATCATTTATTTTAAAAAATAGATCTATTATGTGTATTCACTATATGTACACATAAATACAGTAAAAATACAAGATAATTCATAATAATATCATGACATAATTTGAAAGTAGGAGATTAACCCAAAGAATGGAAATTGGGTTAAGAAGTTCCCTTACATTGTCTCCGACTTGACTCGATCATTCATTAACCTCATGAATAATAAACTAGAGTTAATTTCTAATTGATTAAGAACCTTTTTCAAGTTCATTATTCCTTTTATATCACTTATTACTATGTTATGAACATTATGTAATTATTTAAGTTGACTGTCATTTTGTCGGTCTTTGGTACTTGCGTCAAAAATAAACATTTTATAATTACAAGTTGTTCATGTGGTGAAATACCCATTATATCCAAGTTTTATATTCATTATGTAGATAACATATATATCATATATATCCGGTATATACATGAATTTATAATATTACATAATATTTAGAGGTAAAAAATGAAATGCACCGTTCATGGAGACGTTAAGCCGTACGTACGCATGAACGCTACATTTATTTCTATTTCGTATTTAATGGAATGAAATTATAATTATATAAAGTTATATTATAATTACAGTATAATATAATGTATAATACCATTTATTCCATCCTTTATACATCCCACATATTGCATTAACGATTCAAATCACTTTGAGGGGGCGGTAGTCAGCACTTCCCAAAATGAAAATATCGTGTTTACTCATAATAGAAACCATAAAGGTATGACATCAATGAAAAATACAGAAGCTTAAGTACAACATAAACATATTATATATCATATATAAATATAGTTACATCTTAATTTCCACCTTCGAACGTGTTATATGAGTGTTGAACAATCATCATTTCGTGAGGCAGAAATTCGCCATCCACAGAAACAGTATGTTCTTTAACCATTATATGTTGGTGTGTGTAAGTGTAGCTCGAATCCTTATTATAAAAACATCCTAGTATATTTATGATACTGGTGTTGTTACAAAATAAATAAATAAAAAGAGTTTAGGGGGTTGGAGAAGCAAAATAAAACAGAAGAACACAAGAGAAAACACCACCTTTAAAATGGATAACTCTTTTTGATTTGAGCTCAAAGGCTTCCTTTGGAAGACTTCTGCCCAATGTGAGGATTCTAGGAGTAAGAGAGGGATTTTGAGAGACAAAATGGGCAGGGGTTGGCCGATCCAAAGGCTTGGACAATGTGAATAAGGTGGTAGTGGTGGGGGCCTTTTATAAGAGGAGAGGAGTGGCACTCTTGGAAAGTCATGAAATGTTACTTTATTATATAATGATTTTAGAATTTAATAGATCCCACACTTAAATATTTCAAGGATAAGGTGATAAGGGTTCGATATATACTCATCCAATAGGTTTTTTCCAAGTGTAATTCTTATAATTTACATTATCGTTTCATTTTATTTAAATCGTTACATAATGAGGTAATTATTGCATCATCATGGTGACATAAAATATTTACATTATTTAATGCCTAAAAATTATAAAAAAATATCATGATGTAGGAAATAATTTTATATTTCATATTAAAATTTATAGTAAAAAATATTACTTGTATAACCCCATTTAAAAAATGTTTTAATAAAACAACTCATGTTTGCGAAATATTTATTTTAACATTAAATAAAAAGTGTTTAATGTCATTTTCCTACCAAAGTGGCTCCATGGGGTCCCCAAGTTTACCCATGGATTGTCTTGGTCGGCCATGACTCATCCAATAGGGGTAGTACAAGTGTAATGGTATTTTAATATTTTTATAATATCATTTTTACCTTAAATTACACTAATTTCATTTAATCACGATTAATTTAACTTAAAAGTTACTATTCACCAAAAATTATTTTAATCCCATTGAACCACATTGTACATCCTAATGACAACCATTTATGTCAGATTTTGTAAAATAAAATCATAGAAGTTGTAATGTTTCATATAAATGAAAAATCATTTTTTTAACTACCACTTAGTGGTTTCACTATTCATCAAAAATTGAAGTTTTTCAGAACAATGCCAAAATATCACCCTAAGATATAATTTATAATATTAATTAACAAATTATTTATATTTTAAAAAGTTACAATCATATAATTTTAATTAATTAATTTTATAATTAATTCTCGATGTCATAACAAATAGCGTGTTTTTAAAAAACAATATATATCAAATGATTGACAAATGTTTATGTCCAATTTCAAAGTGAAATTAATTCTAATGACCATAAATGGATAAAGTGGTAATAATATATTTTAATTATACTTTAAAAACAATAAATAGTATAATTTATCACTATAAATTATTTTGATTAAAAAAGTTGTTTTTATGTATTTTTCGCTATTCATAAAAAATTGAAGTTCTCAGAAAAATACCAAAAATTCAACATAGGCTAATTTTGATATTCTGAATCCAAAAATGAAGTCCATTTTGAAATATAAAATATATATAATTTCAAAAAGGGTGTATTACCATTCATAATGGCTATTTTGATTGGTCGCGATGTGTTAGAATCTCGAACTTCCGTACAATTCAAGCTATTACATTATTGAAAGAGAAGTGTATCATGGAAGCTCATGGTGTTACACATAACCTAATTTATTTAGGTATTTTATAAAATTTAGTTTAAATTTATGAAAAAATGAGAATCCATTGATACTGATTTTTGATGGGATATTATTGGGGATGGGTTATGGACCTTCGGTGGGTGGGTGGTAAAGTTTTTGATGTGACAATTATGTATAATCAGTTTTATTACAATTATTACTCAATGTTTCAAATTACAAAACTGAATATAAAACTTTTTAATCAGTAATTGATGGTTTATGGAATACTATAAGATCTCAGGTAGTAGTACCATTTATGATGAGAGAGAGATGTTCCCGACAGAGGATCGGGGGAGCTTGTATAGGGTGGTAACTCCTAAAAATGTAGTAGGACTCTATGATAAAATTTCATATGCATTTCCATTTTAAAAAATGAATTCCTTAATAACTAAATGGATTAAATAGACTGGTATTAGAAATGTTAGAGTAATTAGGTGAGATAACAAGATGACATGGAGCCCCTTGGGATGTGACGTTGTGCTTTTTAGCACCATGGGTAATTTTCGTATCTTGTAGAAACTACATATCCAAGTTGATACGAGTCCCATTATGATAGTGATTGGATATATATTGATCACAGAGTGAGAGCGGAGGAATATGATATACTTTTTCATGATCCAGAGATTATTGGTCTATTAAGAAGTTATTGGGGCCAAGTGATGATTAGATAGTTAACCGTCCACCTCATGGGTGACTAAGATTTACCTCCTAGGATACAATATAATTTTAGTCAGTGAGGTGAGCTGGGAAAGACCTCCAAGACGTAGAAAATATAACAGAGAGTGATTTTCCATTGGTATATGGGACAAGAGCTCCCCCTTTTGAGATTTGAGATGGGACCCTAATGTGGAGCTTGAGGTTTATAGGGGACATTGAATCATGATTCTATGGTGATTGGAGAAATATATCCTTGTATGGTCCCTGAGTATCTAGACAAGAAGTGATAGGGGACTTTTAAGAGGATGTGGACCAATCTCATGGGGGGTCTCGGTTGTGGGATCCTTCACATAGTATGACCATCGATGGGTGATGGTTTCCATATGGTATAAGTTAGTGGAGGGAATGATGGGTTTAGAAGACCATGTTGATACCCTGATGGAAATGTGAGATACATTTCATGCTAGGGTCTAGTTTAATGTAAATAGAAACCAGGTGATGAATTGATAATCATTTGTGATTAGATGGATGCCATGATTATGATTTTTATGTGTCGTTTTGATAAGACAAACCTAGTGGAAAGGGAATCCTATAAACTATATTATCCACATGTGCGAATGATTGATGTACTACCTTGGGTGTTACAGAGCCATTATTCGTGAATTGGGACATTACCTAGAAAGGATTGGATAATGTTGATGGACCATTCCATTGTATGGTTGGGTTTAGGACCAGTTTTTTGGATGAGTCCTAATATGATGTAAGAAATGGATGAATTAGCGATTCATGCGTTGTATTAGGTTGAGAACCACCTATTATAGGTATGGGTCATGGTGTGATATGAGATGCAAATGACAGAACCTTCCTTGAGTGACAAGGTTGTGTGTTGAGATGTAGATTTATGATCATGCCCTATTCCTTCAAGATGTGGGTCGAGGATTGAATGAAGACTTACCAAGAGGCATTGGGTATGGGTCAGGTAACAAACACAATGGTATGCAGTAGTGAATAGATTCTGACATGTCCCCAAAGTTGGTATGTTCATGAATTATGGGGTCATTGTTAGCACACAGTGGCCTAACGTGCATGAGTACCTCGTTAAGAGACATGAAAAACAGTTAACAACATAATGACATTGAATGAACGATTCATTACTATAATTAATTTTAAGTCTAAACACACACCAATTAAAAAACATATTAGTGATTCTTGATGATGACATATTGAGTTATATAATCATACAGTGAAGGAGAACTCTAGTCCATGTGCAAATGTTATGTTTGATTTCAGGTCAAAACATGAGACATGAAGTGGATTGGACTGGGATAGGCCAAGGGTATCAAGATTTTATGATGATTCGTGGGGATGGTAGTAGGGAAAATATGTATATCATTAATAATTATCATTCTATATTTGGTAACTATAAAGTTGACAATTAATATATGTTTTGTATTACAGTATCATGAAATATATTGGTTATATTGATTTATAATATGTACACTTATGTGGATGTGGTTTAGTTTTTTTATAGCTATGATATTAATTTTATAGTCTTTCCAATCCATGTTTTACGCCCTTATTTCTAGTCAGTATCTTATGGAAACAATCAGATTTTCTTAAATTCATGTGGTGACCTTGAAATGGGAACTATTAAGTTGTCCAAGGATGAGGTATTACAATGTGCAATAAAATATTTTTGTTTGTTTGATGATTTGGGGATATGGTTGAGAGGTGGTCTAGGTATTTTTTTCATCTTGGGATGGAAATCAAATAAGATCATTGATATAAATTGTTTGAAAGGAAACCCATGTTACTTGGAGCATGGGATTTCTATTATTTGTAGCAGATGTTATGGTTGTATGATTTCAAAATCTGTGAAACACATTAATTTTTGGGGTTTATGATTTATTATGGATTTGGATCTTATTACATTGGAAATATTTCTTGGGAATATATCACAGTGTAAATGTAGGATTTACATGAAATCCATAGGCTGGTCTATGGTTGTTTCTAAATGAAGGTTTCGATTGATTAAAGTGTCAAATATATCTTATATAATAATTTTGTAAATAAATTTGTGGTATAATTAGATATAGGAAGATAGAAATTAATTTTATTTCAATTTAATGTAATGTGGATCTTTGGTGGGTGGTTCTATGGTGATGGTAATACATCCCCTTTGCCAAGGGATGTTTGGAGACCCATCAAGTTCCATCAAAGGAATAAATACATTGTTAATGATCAGATGAAGGCATCATTTAAATAGTAGGAGATCTGTGGAAGGGAATTGGATTCCTTTAGGATTTGATTTTGGTTGCATAGACTCTTAAAAAGAACCAAATATAGTATTTTCCCCATATAGAATCTGTTATGTTTTTGATGCTCATAATTGTGTGTCACACACTTTATCGCAATTGGAAACCTGGGATGTTTTTTAGCCTATCATAATCATTGATGTTATGATGTTTTTGGTTCATATTATGTGTCAGATAAATGACGGGGAAAGTCTTTTTATTCAACATCATGGTTCTATGACGTCTGTCTATCATGATTGGAATTGATGTTTCCTACCTTCCAATTAATCCTACCCACACCATTACTCATGAACTCATGTGTAGAACCTCCAATATGCGGGGATGCATCGGTTGAGATACTAGGGAGTCCATCGGCTATCTTGTGAGTCTGAGAATATACAACTTGTGGGATTACGTGCAGCCTCCAAGTAGATACATGACGCAATGATGGTACACTGTGGAAACAATCTATTTGGAGTTTCAAAGATTCTTCAAGAATTATAATACCATATCCATGTCAAGAATATCCATTGTAATGGAGAATAATTCAAAAATTCTTGGAATCATGTGTCATCTTCCGCTAAATCATCGTCAGGTGGGAAAGAAATCATGATATTTTTATTGATGCATTTAACTCTTCATGATGACATTTCCATTATGTGGAGACATAATTTTTATATGATTTCATATGATGAGAAATATGATAATTATCCCATTTCAGTGATTTAGATATCCCCTACTAAAAATATTACTGCCATAGGGGGTCTCTGTAACATTTCTAGTTAAATGCAGTGGCACTACATATCACCATATGCGGAGTGTTAAGTCGTCGCATATCCCCTCATGTGAAGTGGAGTCATTTCATATCACATCACATGATGGATGTGGCATCATGTATCCCCTAATTCCATGGATTTTCCAACATGTATCTTATCTCGTGAAGGCTTTCACTACATATCTTATTACAGGGATAGATGATGAACCGTGTATACATAAATTGCGAGCATGTGGTTGGGACACACCAAAATTTGGGAGTAATCAACCGAGGGAGTCATGGTCAGCAACACCCTAATGTGAAGTCTCATTTGGTGATCAATGTGGTGGACTAGCAGTAAGGAATGGATAAGTTGTAATGTGTAGATGAGCTACCAAAACCCAACTATTGACGTTGTTCTTTTCATCCTCATTGAAATATGATTTTAATCCCATTGTGTGTAAGATTGTGACCCTACACCTAGTTCGACATGGAGACAAGAGGAATAATAGTGACTACTCCCACCATATATCATGTGGATGTCAGCAATCTTACCAAAAACATTAAATTCTTTTGTTTGTCCGTTTTTCTCCCTTTCTGTGACTTTGGTGTCACACACCTTTGTTGAACCTTTGAAAGTAGTATCCGAGGGATCCGGATATAGTGTGTTTGAAATGATGGTGCGACACTGACTTTTCAAATGACTGAAAAATTAAAATTGGTTAGAAAATTTTTCTGAGGCCATATCGGTTAATTGGTCGACAATACAATTCCAACGGTGAAAGTAGCGTAAAAACAGAGTTGAAACAAGCTCGATAATCTCAATCAACATTTTGGTCCAATCAGGAGTGAATAGTAAAAACGTGAAAGATAATGCAGTATTGTTCACACTGCCTGGGGAAATTTTTGTTGTGATTCAAAAAGCTTCTCCAGCATGCCACGTCAGTTCCACGTCATCGCCACTTTAGATGGTGATATAAACCATTGAATTTCTTCATGTCATTTCTCAACCAAATGGACACTGATTTCGACTATTCTGAAATCGATTCCCACTATTATAACCATTCTAGACGCATCCATAAGCATTGTTTTTCAAAATTCACATTCCATAATGTGTTTTAGAAGGGTGTGATATCGATGGTGGTGATTATGTTTTGTGACATTGAGTATGGATGGTGGTGACGCACCACCAAAATTTTACCGTGAGATGTTCGATGGTCAATACCATTCCGGTTTTTGGAAAATCACTGTGAAAGATAATCTATTACAGCATCGTATGATCAAAGTATTGATTAGAAAAAACTAGAGATAACTAGTTATAATTATTAGGATGATCATGAGATGAGGGTTGTCATCACGATTCAACTGTGGCTAGTGGACAATGTTAAATACTTAGTGATAGATGAGACCTCACTGAAGGAGATCTGGGAGACGTGGGACCAGTGATATATGGTTAAGTCTCTCACCAAATAATTATTCCTGAATATGAAAATTTTATAGATGTCTCAGGATGAGGGAATGAATTTGTTGGATAACATAAACAAATTCATCAAAATCCACACATACTTATTGGGGCTAGGTGTGATGGTTGGAGATGGAGACAAACCACTTTCGGATTTTTCATCTCTACCAAACTCATCTGAAGGACATGTGACTGCATTGCTCGTGGGGAAGTAAACATAGTAGTTGGACAATGTGGTGGCCTCATTTCAAGATTTGGATTCATTTTTAAGACCAATGATGCATTCAAGAGAACAAGTCATGGTGATGTGAGATGTTCAATTTTGGAGGATCTAGCATCAGAAGTAACGCTGTCAATAATGGGGGCCAAAATGAAGGGGCCATGAACCAAGAAAAATCACTTGTACATGATGTGAGAAAAAGGTTCAGTATAGAAGAGATTGGGGAGAGAATAAATGATACATTTATGAGAGATAGAAAGTTGAAGAGAATGTTGCAAACATCACATAATTATTGGAATATGATGAAGTATATGTGACAATGGGAAGCTCGCACTCAAATGGCATAGCTGAACATGGTGAAATGAAATGTAATTACAGCAAAAGATACGGACACATGAAGTAGGAATGTCAATTTTCAAAATGGAAGAATATAATAGCGCAAAAGACGAAGGAAGGTGAATGGGTTTTGGATTCTGGGAGCTCGGTGAACATATGATTGACCAATTATGGGTTTCATACTTTTCAACAGGTGCAAGATTCAATGAGACATGGTTATTGGACAACATGTGAGGTTCAAGGAGTCAGGATGGTGAAATTGAAGACACCTTATATGGGAATATAAAAATTGGATGATGTGAAATTTGTTCCGAGGACGAGATGAAACTAGTTATCATTATGTAGGATAGATGTGAGAGGATACACGATTTCTATAGTTGGTGGAGTATTGGAATTTTCATGTGGGGAAGAAATGATACTTACTGGGAATGACTCCCATTGGTTTTATCATTTACTAGAGATTTAGTTAACCCTAAATAAATTAAAGATTATGGAAGTTCACATCATATGGTAAGAAGAAGCGTGTACGATTTTCTAATGATGTTTCCAAAAACTGCAAGGATAATGTAGGTCAGTATTCTACCCCAAATTGGTCATGATGGGGAGATTTATGGGGAACACACCCACATTTGGGAGGAATCAATGGTAGGTGTCATGGTCAGATACAATCTTGATTCAATGTCTCATTTGGTGGAATGTGTGGGGGATAAGGAGTAGGCGGCGAGAGAAGTTTTCATGACTAGATGAGCAACCCAATCCCAACCATGGACATCATTGTTTGCATCCATTTTAAAAAAGGTATATGAATCCCATAATTTGTATGTTTGGGAACCTCCATCAATTTTGATATGGATATGAAAGAAATATAAGTGAATCCCTCGCCCCGTTAAACCCATGGATGTAAAAAAAGCATCTGAACCACGTGAAATCATCTTGTTCTTCCATTTTCTGGATTTTTTTGTGATTTTCATTGTAAAGAAACATTGATGTTCCCTTCCTCAATATACAAAGAAAATATCATGGTCCTACCTCTACATAATATGTGAATAAATTACTAGATATCCAATTATATGATGAATTGAGAAAAACAACTTGGCATTTGGCAATGATCACATCCTAAATTTGTTAGTTTATGTGCAGAAAAAGATGATCATGAAATAATATTCCTGACTTGATGAACTAGGAATATTCAATGAAACTCCACACCATAAACATGAAATATTCACGTGTGTACCCAAAGATTCATATCGTGATTGGTATTTCCATGAGAATAAAATAAATATTACATGTGTTTGTGTGAGACTCCATCGATCCCACCCCATTATCGGATCACATGAGGAATTGGACATCATATAAAATCATCATGAAAACCATCAGTTGCACAAAACGTTCATGTGATATGGGATATTCAACATCACTGGGATAGATTACAACACATTCCAAGAATTCTTTGGCATGGTGCCATGACATAAAAGAACAATTGGTCACAATATGGCTTCATACATCCATAGACACACAATATATCAAGGGTGAGAAAGTCAAATTTCAATGACAATGCCCTCATGTCATCACAAGACCCAAGAGTATACATGTGGTGCATCATGGTCAAATAGAGTAACTGTCCATGATATCATATTCATTCCACCATGAGATCCAGCACTGATCAAGTGACGTGTAATAGTCGAACATGATGAATGAACAAGACAAGTTGTGTGCTTGCAACCAAAAGATCCCATATTAATCAAGCAACACAGTCAAGGAAAATTAGTGGGTGAACACCATGTGGTTTGACATAGAAATGTTCCTAAAAGACAATCTGAAATCCCCCAAAAATAATTTTGAAGTGACATCACCAGGAAGAGACCCCAGTAGTCCCAAAGAACACGATAAAAATCATCAATTGGAGGAATAAATTCCCATATGATATCCTAGAAATCTAGTGAAACCTCTGAGTCTTCACCACAAAGAACAAATGAGATAACTATGAGGAGGAGAAATGGTTTTGCAGTCTTCGGAGGACATGTAGTGCACCCCGGAACACACGCGACACACCCCAACCAACCTAGTGTATCTTGGGATTCCATGTTAGCTCATCAAGCATGTCACATGAGAACCACCAGAAAACTCTACAGTGCTCTAAGGAAAAATACACAGTTTTGGGAATAATACTTGTGCACTCTTATATAATCTTCATTGTGAATGTGAGAATCCACCTGAAAAACATTTAGAAATCATGGATATAATCCGAGGAAACATGCATATAATCCAACCATTATCAAATAACATATTGGTGATCAAAATGGAAGTGGTGGTTGGTGTCTGTAGTTGCTGAAATTCATTTGACACGTTCCTCGAGCGACATATGGGACACCACGAGACCTATGTATCAAGACCACCTCACCTCACAAGGTCCCTCTTGTTTTTGAATTTTAGAACATTAAATACCTAGCGTATGTTTAGGCAACCTCGTAGCAATCTATGGATGAACAAACATGTTTGTCTACGAAATAATCACGCATCACAATGTGACCCAAATCGGTCAAGAGAATCATATTAAAAATATAGGAAATACCCTCAGTTCCATACATTCAATCGTCCATGACTCCGGAT
Source organism: Viscum album (assembly GCA_963277665.1). Taxonomy (NCBI): domain Eukaryota; kingdom Viridiplantae; phylum Streptophyta; class Magnoliopsida; order Santalales; family Viscaceae; genus Viscum; species Viscum album. The sequence goes on from OY728125.1 coordinate 1,579,861,435, forward strand.
CTTCGTCACATAAAATGAAGGAGATGGAAAAGGGGGAGTCGAGCAGGGTTGTTGGTTGGTGAAGGACATGTGACGCATCCAGCGTACTCTCACCACGGACCACAAGACACTAATATAGGCCATCCAAGGACTCGTTATTTCCCTTTGATGTTCACATAGATCTGATGAAGACCCTTGGACATGTTTACATGATGAAATGGAATCCCTTCAAGGTGTGAGTCTTCAATAAGCATCAATAATCTGATAAAGAATTGGTAGGCCTGCGACCACTAAAAATCTTGCAGCACCCTAGACGCGGTCCACTATAGAGACTCACAAGACATTGTAATGACAAACCCCACATCAACTCTATCATAGAATCACATCGGATTCCATTCACAAACCGGTATGTACCCGAGAAGGCTATGCCAATCAATTTTCTATTCCAACTTGAAAAAGGAATGATTGGATAATTGGATAGTGGGTCTATTGACTGTAGTATTAAGGCTACACATGTTGACGATTTGATCTCGGGCTTATGTTCTTATCTAATCATGTGATCAACTATCGTTCCCCCATGTAATACACTGACAGATCACAATAGTAGTCATGTACTGAGCATAAACTCCTACATGTGTTCAATCAAAGATCATGCAATGGACTCCTGGAAAGACAAGAAGGGTCTACATTTCATGTCTTCCATATTACATGAGAAACAAACAAACAAAAACAGAAATATTACAAGGTACTCTCAATACAAGGGAAAAATATAGGATTCAAAGTGGAAAACTCAAGTATTGTTAACGATCGCAGACCATTGTGGTCTTTATGTGTGACGTCAAGAGACACATGAAATCACCAAGTCAAACTACCTAGATATCGTGACATCCCTTCTTTATGTCACCTAAGACATGCAAAACACTCCAGACATGTCAAGATAGGACATGCGAACCCTCTGTAGGCACTAACTGAATCCCAAAAACCCTATGGGTTTGTCACCTTGGATATACAGCGTCCTTCGAATGCATCGCCCGACACATATAATGGCGCATATTCACGTCATCTGAGTCTCTTCGACACATAGAGACATAAAACCCATTTATCATGCCCCACCCCCCTAAAAGAGTCATCTGAGTCCCACGAAACCTCCGGAAATGCTGGCCTGGACTCAAGATGTCTCACTGAGGTATCGGCCAAGACCTACTACACCCCACTAGATATGTCGACCATGACTCACGATGTCTCCTCGAGGTGTCGGCCAAGACCATTGGAACGCCTTTGGACATGTTATCCGAGAATATTTATGTCTCCTTGAGGTGTTGACCAAGATCTATAGCACCCCTCTGGACATGGTTTCATGGACTTGCAAAAATCTCTCTGAGGTGTCAACCAAGGCTTGTGGCCCAACTCTGGACATGTCGTCCTGGACTTGCAATGTCTCCCTGAGGTGTTTTCCAAGACATGTGTTACACCATTGGACATGTCAGCCTAAAAATAATTGTAACACCCCAAGCATCCACTGCATGTTTCTCTTTGAATAATGCAATAACATGCGTTGTAAGCAACATCGAGTTCCGGCATACCACGACCCATCAATCAATCCATTATAAATTGGAATACCCACTTTTTGAAATTTAATAGATATTATTTTTCAAAATGGACTTTATTTTTGGATTTAGAATAAAAAAACTATCTTATGGTTAATTTTTTGTATCTTTCTGAAAACATTTAATTTTTTTATGAATAGTGAAAAACACGTTATTTTTTTAAACCGACATTTTATATAAATAAAAATTTCTTTTATTTAAATATATTTTATTTTAAAATAGATACATAATAAATAAATAGGTTCAATTTAATTCACTGGATTCATTCTATAATGAGATTAGACATAAAAAAATTATTGAACATTAAATGTCTTTTTCGCACCTTCTAGGCACATTTGCAAATTTTCATAAAACATAATTTTACCACATCCATAAAATGAATTTCAAAAATCCAAGACACATAGTTGAAATCAATTTTTATAATTTGATTCAATAGAATGAAAATAATTTTTGGTGAATAATATCTTTTGATTTTAATTTACCACCGTTAAAAAATAGGGGAATTAAAGGTAAAATTAATATTATACTTACCCTAACACATGTCTTAATTCTATTGGATAAGTGTATTTCATCCAAAATAAAACATAGGAAGAAAATATGAATCTTTTGGTCCCCTTGTATTTGATTATTACATTAAATATTATTTTATTAAAAGAAGAGTTATAATTGTTAAATTTGAAGACAAATACAAAACCTTTTTTAATATAGGGTTATACATAATGTAAATTAGACTATAAATATTCTTTAGAATGATACTAATATTTTATAAATACTGGTGTTTTATTTATAATTTCTTGAAATTATATAATTAAATTTATTTATAAAACAATGATGCAGTATTAATTACCTTTTTATTGAATTATTAAAACAATTGATATTATAAAAATTAATATAATTTTAAATTGTGACTATTTATGTATTCCAAAATAATTTATTATTAATTTGAAATTTTATTGTTTATTAAATAAATTTTTTCTATTTGATAATGTTGGTATGACTTTCAAAAAAACCAAATAATTAATATTGGCAAAATTGACATAAATGTGTGTTTAAAACATATAATATATTAGTAATTGATATAATATTCCTTAAAACAATGGATATGCCAAAAGACATAGATAAGGATTGATATATCTATATTTATCCACATGGGGTAATCTTGCCATTTCATTTTATGTTTATTAACCATTTATCATAATAATACATGAATACATGGTAAAAGATAAACTATTTAACTAAGACTTAAATCTAAATGATAAGATTAATATGGGTACCTAAAGCTATATAAACCAATTCATTGAGATGTTATAGACCCATCCCCACAGTATCGTTGAAATAAATCAATTTGGAGACATTATAAACCAAATCTGATTGTATAATAATGTAATATTTCAATCTTTTCTTATAGTTACCCTCTCATCTCATATAAAAGAGTACTTATCCTTCTGTAAAAATAACACCTCCAAAGCCACTGGGATTCTCCATTCCCTACTCAAATATCCTCCCAACTACCCTCCCATAAACTTAGAGGCCTTAAATTTAGCATAAGGAAGCCTAAGGAACCCTTTTGATAAAATCAATAGGAAGCACCCAAAGAAGCAGTAATAATTTAATCACTTTTTTCAAAGTTATTTTCTTCTTCCACTTCATCTTTCGTTGTGGTTTCCAAAAATAATAATAACTAGAGTACCTTATATGTACTGTGATGTTATAAAAATATGGTAAAACCATATTCACTATTTTATCTAGTCTATGAATGACAAAGACACTATACATGCGTATGTATGGCATACCGTCTCCACGTCGTGGTTTAGATTGTTATTCCACAATTAATTATTTAGATGTGTATAATAATTAGTATAGTTGATGAAAATAATAATTATAACATGTTAATGATTATATATATATATGATATAACATCCAATTACATACGATTTCATAATAAATTGAAAGATATTGTCCCTCATTGGTATGCACGGATCAACGTCTCCCTGAACACGATGAGACTAATTCCCCATCGTAATCATTACAGTATATTATTAATTTTATGATTTAAAATATATTTCAATAACATAATATCATTCAGGATATAAATTAAATACATCATATCAGTAACAAACATGACATACAGAATAAAATATTTAATGGAAAATGAATCAATTAACGCCCGAAGTGATGATACTCTTGAAATATTATTAACAAAGAAATATTAGAAGATCATAAATAATATAACAATTATGTATATGGTTCTTATATAATTTAGTAAAAATTATTTAACTATTATACTGGAGTTTAACATTCCATCGATCAATGAAATTTACTAGGTAAGTGTTAATTTTACAATCTCTTCTTTATTTGATGTTGTTTATTCGTGAGTATCTACTGGGACCTCTTTATCATTCACATATGTGTTTCATAAAAATATATTTCAATACATTTTTACTATTTCAAATATTATGGGTTAAATTCATTTTTACAAATGTTAGAAATTTTATTAATTTTTTATAAAGGAATCATTCTGTCATTTTCCAAAAAGGCCATTTACTACCTTTTAGAAAAAATAAAGGAAAGAATGTTTATTTAACATTCTCAGTGAGTGCAGCTATTTTCCACCATTATAAAACCTTTTATGATTCTCTTACATTATTATAAGAACATATTCAAACAAATTTCTTTTATATTTATGTTACTTTTAAATGATTTCAAAATATAATGAGATATTTCTCTCAAATATTTATGACTTCATCTATGTCAACATCCTTTGATGGATTTAACATTTGTTTGAATTTTATTTAAAATGATAAAATATTCAATATATTGTTGAAGGTGGTTTGATATGTTTGACTATGGATGTGTAATTTTTATATCATTCTTGGTTTATGGATAAAGTATTAACATTTTGTATGTTATTTTTAATACGAATGTTTATGTTATATTTCTTCTTTTTTATATAAGGAATGCATTGGAAATATTAAGATATAGGTGGAGCCTGATATATCTCTTTGATGCACCGAAATGTCTCATAAGGAAATCTGGATTCTTATAATAATGCCTTGACGGAATATTATTTTTAGTCGTGGGACAGGGCCTTGACTATGTGGTTATTATGTCCGGTATTATGCATTCCATCATTATGAAATTAGATATTTATATTACATGTGATTATTAGACTTGTATAAGATCCATGTAAACATGTAAATGGAATTATATTGATTTATATTTTCTATATAATGCTAATGTTTAATATTAAAAGACTTCTGGTTTAGACTAATACATTTCCTTAAATGTTTATGCTTATTTATGAAAGATTCCTCTATATTGTTATACTTAATGAACATCTGAGCTCACCCCTTTCTATGTTTTATTTTTCCCAGGATGTGAAAAAGTATATTATAACTGACATTCAGGGACAGGATAATGGATATGAGTGTGATCAAAGGGGCCAGAACGTTTTTTTATATTTATTTCATTATGTAATGTTAAACATATGTATGTATCTAGTACTTACAATGCTACTAAACTAATCGGTCATTCAAGACATGATCTCTTGTGATCATGAAAAAAGTTATGTAATAATATACTTACTCAAGGTTAGTAGGTTCAGGGAATTACAGTTGGTATCAGAAAGAAGATTAGTAAAAACTATGTAAACTGGATTTAGAAAAACTCTAACTAGATAACGTTAACATAAGATTGACTTTGAGGATTAATATAGAAAAACATCCCAGAATTGTGGTAATGTAGAGATTTTGGGAATTGTTCAACAAATAAATCCCTTTATGAATACGATCAGGTAGAGGTGGCTTTGGGACAAATGTACCTAGGAGTGAAAACTCTGACAAGGATTTTTGGGCATTACCTAGGGTATCCTGGTACACGACAACGGGCCTTACTACACTTTTTTTATGACACTCCTGGGGTATATTTATAGGATAATTCAAAATTTTTTTATAGACCATTGTGAAGGATTTATGAATAAATACCTCTTCAACGAAATCATTTTTTATGATTATGGATTATATGCATAAATTGTTCAATTTATGTTACATATTTTACTAGTTTGTAATTATGCATTTCAAATCATAAACAAATATATTTTATTCCATTGTTTAAAAATGAAATGTAGTGGATGGAATTGAAACTATATCAACACCCATAATACATGTTGGGGTTTCCCTCCTTCTAATGATAATTATAGTGGAGGTGGTGATGAAACTGGTGTTGAACTACTTATAACCATTCTGGGACAACTCACCCTGGTTATGAATAATAACCTTAACTGTATGGAGCACTCTGATACACAACATGGTGGATCAATGTTAGAAGCTTTATGAGGAAACATCCACCCAAATTTAGTGCGACTATAAATCCATTTGTAGCTAAGCAATGGATAAGTTCCGTAGAGAAAATATTTTTTTTCTTTGGGGAGTAGTGAAAGGGAAAAAAATTCATGTCATTTTATAGCCTCATAGGAGATGAAAATCAATGATGGTCATTAATTCAAAACACAAAAGAGGGTGAAAGAGTATCAACTATAGAATGGTGGAGTTTAATGAACTTTTTGTAGAAAAATACATTCATTATGATAATAAAGAAGATATGGAAGGTAAATTTCGGAGTCTAAGGAAAATTGAGGATTATAATGTCAAAAAGTATGAGGCTAACTTTAAAAGGTTAGCAAGGCATGCAGTAGATTATAAATGTAACCCAAGGAGTGTGAATGATCGATTCATTGATGGGTTAAAACTATTTCCCTATTGGGAATTAGTCTCACAATCCTTCTCATCATACCAAGATATTGTCTCATGTTCTATCAAGAAACAAATGTACTTCTCTATGTCTTACGACATTAAAGAAAACCAAGATAATAAGAGATTTGATTAACACTCAAAAAAATGGAAATAATTAGAAGAAGGGATATTTTTAATTTCCATCATGTAGTAAATGTATGAAGAAACACCTTGATACTTTCTTGAAGGGAATGGAAGTTTGATACATGTGTGCATAAAAAAGAAACATAACTTATCATTTCAAGAGAAATAAAGAGGTAGTAAATGTTGAATCCAACAATTGTAGATAAATGGAAAATTATGCAAAATAATGTTTGAAGCGCCAAGGAAACACATCATAAAAAAGGCCAAGGGAGATATGCCTAACTTACACGATAACTAATGCTGAGGTTGAAGCTCTGAATGATGTGGTGGTGGATAATTTAATGGTTTTCTCAAATTTAGACAATGATTTATTTGATTTCGGAAAGTCGCATTGTTTAGTATCATCCTATTTTGGTAATAAAATTAGATTTTTCGAATTTAATTTAATAAGGGAGTTTTCAGTCAAAACTCATATGGTAAGTATCATTACAAGGATGTTTTATCAATAAGTTACTGTTATGGCATATAAATGGGCCTTATCTGCTTATCTTATGATCATACACACGAATAAATATGATATAATCCTTGTTATAGATTGGCTATCAGACCATGATGCAAAAATTTATTATAAGAAGAAGTAGGATACTATTTTATATGACTATATAGAATATCTTAACTTTAAAGAAGAAAAGTCACCATATGATTCTTATCTAGATCCACCCCCCAGTTTCTCTATTAAATTAAATTATAGGATAGTAAGGGGGAGAAATAAATATGGGTGAGAAAAGAATGTTCAAATAGAGGATGTACCTATTGTGAAAGAATATGTTAATATGTATCCAAAGGATTTACCTGGTCATCCTCCATAACAAGAAATTGAGTTTTCCATTGATTTAATTCCTAGTTCAAGGCCCATATCAAATACCCCTTATAGAATGGACATTGTGGCGTTAGCGGAACTAAATACAAAACTAGATAAATTGAGTAATAAAGGGGTTATTCACCATAGTGTTTCTCTATGGGGATCCCATGTTAATTTTATTTAGAAGAAATATGGATCTATGAGGTATTGAATTGACTACAGGGAGATCTATGCTATAACAATAAAGAAAACGTATCCCCTACCTCACATTGATGATATATTTTATCAACTTCATGGTGCTCAATATTTTTCAATGATTGACAATGGATCATGTTATCATAAATTGTGTGTGAAGAAGGTACATAATCCTAAAACAGCATTTTATACTAGGTATGGGCATTATGAGTTCATAGTAATGCCTTTTGGACTGACTAATGCAACCTCTATCATTATGGATATAATGAATATTGTTTCCAAGGAACATATTTATGAAAATGTTGTGGTATTTATTAATGATATCTAGGTTTACTAAAAAATTTATGAAGATCAATAAAATCGCTTGCGCACTATAATAATGAATCATAAAATAATTGAATTATATGGGTTGTTTAGAATGTGTGAATTCTGGTTTTAGGTGATTTATTTTCATTGTACTATTGTCTCTAAGGATTTAATATTTGTTGATCCTTCAACGAAAAGAGCAATAAAAGTATGGCCAGTACCGATGAGTATAACTTAGGTATGTAGTTTTATTGATTTAGAAAGTAATTATTTGAGTTTCTTCCAATATTTAGCATTATTATGTAACCCAATAAACAAGGTCACACGTACACTGGTTAAATTTGTTTAAAAAAAGTGTGTGAAGAATTTTTTTAAGAAATAATGAGAAGATTAGCAAATTCTTTTATCTAGAATCTACCATAATGGAATGATGGGTTGGTTATTTATAGTGATGATTTAAGGAAAGGACTTGGTTTTGTCCTTATGAATAATGATAGAGTTATTGACTGTGCATCATGATAGAAAATTATTCATGAACAAAACTATCCCACTCATGATCTTATGTTAGAAACTATAATATTTTCATTGAAGATATGGAGACTCTATATCTATGATGAAAAATTTGAGATATATATTGATAACAATAATTTGAAGTATATTTTCTCACAAAAATAACTAAACAGGAGGAATAGACGATGTCTTGAATTACTCAAGGATTATGATTACAGTGTACACTACCACCCAAGGATGGTAAATAAGGTGTATGATGCTTTGAGCAGAAATGATCATGGAGTTTGGAACTATATGAGAGTTGAAAGGGATATTATGTTCATGGATCTAGTAAATATAGATATTGGAATAATCTTGTAAGGTGAAACATCAATAATTTATCAAATTGATTCCAAACGGTCTTTACTAGAAACGATAAAATGTTGTCAGACTGATTACGAGGAGTATCAAAAGAAAATTAATGTTGTGAATGATGGGATATTGATCGAATTTGTATATGAAGATTTGATTTTGAAATTTGGGAATGGAATTTGTCTTCCTGACATAAGATATCTAAAAATTAAATTTTGGATGATTCTCATATATATAATTTCATTATACACCTTGGTTGCACTAATATGTATATAGATTTGATTGAACATTTTTAGTGGCACAAAATGAAGAGGGAGATTGCTGATAATGAGTTCAGATGTATAGTTTTTCAACATGTCAAGGTAGTAATACAACATCGTGGATGAGTCTTGCAAAATCTTCATATACCTAAGTGGAAATGGGGTGATATTACGATGGAATTTTCCATGGGGCTACCAAAGACTCCAAGATGGATTGAGGCAATATGGGTCATTGTTGATCGTCTTACCAAGTCACCATATTTTCATGCAATAAGTAAATATTTACCACTTGAAAATTTAGAAATATTATATATTAATAAATTTGTATGACAACATGGAGTACCCCTATCGATTGTTTTTGATCGTCATCCACATTTTACATCAAGATTCGAGAAAATTATTCAGAAGGTCCTAGATATTGAACTTCATTTGAGCACTGCATAAAACCCTCTAACTAATGGACAATCCAAATGGACTATTCAAACCATAGAATACATGTTGAGATCTTTCACACATGACATTAATGTTATGTAGGATCAACATTTTTTTCCAGTATAATTTTATTTAAAAATATCTTCCATTTGAGTATTTAAATGGAACTATATGAGGTATTATATGGAATGAGATCTCGAACAAGCACTTGTTGGGATGATGTTGTGAAAGAAAAAATATAGGCCTTGAAAGTGTTAAGGGAAAATTGTAAAAGGTGAAGATTATCCAAATCCACATCAAATGAGCTCAAGGTAGGTGAAAGAGTATTACTAATAATTGAAGAAATGATTTGGAATTTCAAATCGGAGATCGTGAATTCGTGATGGTATCTTCATGTATTGGTGTTGTACAATTATGTAATAAGGGTAAATTATGTCCTAGGTACATCAGATCATTCGAAATTATAGAACGAATTGAAGTTGTAGCTTTCCATTTTTAAATGCCTTTATGTCTTTTAAAGGCCATTATCTGTTCCACATATCACTGTAGAGAAAATACATGCCTATCCCAACACATGTTCTCAACTATGAAAAAATTGAACTTGAAACTCATATTTATTATTGGGAAGAGCATGTCAAGACTCTTGATACCAGCGTACAAGTGTTGAGAAACTAAACGAATTTTCTGGTATAATTTATATTGAGAAACTATTAGATGGAAGAGTCAACGTGGGAACCTAAAGAACTTATGATGAATAACCACTCAGATATTTTTTTGCAGTGGTATTCTATAAATTTCAATAATAATTTATTTTAAGGAAGGACGAGTGTTCCACAACAATATTTCTCGGTATGTTTGTCTTTAAATAATGCAATAGCATGTGTTGTATGCAATGTCTCGTTCTAGCACACCATGACAAATCAAACTAGCCATTATGAATAGTAGTACACACATTTTAAAATTTTGTAAATTATATTTTTCAAATTGGACTCCATTTTTTGGATTCAGAATATCAAAATTATCTTAGGGTGAATTTTTGACATTTTTCTAAAAATATTCAATTTTTGATGAATAGGGAAGAACACTACGTTTTTGTTTAAAACATACTTTTTTATTTAAATATTTAACTATTTTATTTATATTTATTTTAGGTCAAAATTTATACAAAATACCTATTGTTGTTCAATTTAATTCCATGGTGTCAATTTATAATATGATAAGTTATATAAAATTTAATTGAACTTATAACGTCTTTTTCCCACCTTCTAGGCACATTTTCATAATTTCATAAATCATAACATTACTGCTTCTGTGAATTGAATTTCCCAAATCCTAGAGACAATGTTGACATCAGTATGTAAAATGTTGTTCAACAGGATGAAATTAATTTTTGGTGAATAGTAACTTTTAAATATTACTTACCATGATAAAAAGTAAATTGGGTAATTTAAGGTAAATAAGATATTATAATTACCATAACACATCTCCCAATTCATTTGTACAAGTTTATTTAGACAAAAATAAACATTAGGAAAAATATATGATCTTTTTGGTCGACTTGGATTAGATTAGGACATTTATTATTATTTTAGGTAAAGAAGAGTCAACAGTGTTAAATTAAAATATTAATAACTAAACCATTTTTAATATAGGGGTATACATTAGATAGATTTGAATATAAATATTCATTAGAAATATAAAAAGATTTCCTACATAGTAGTATTTAATTACTAATTTTTAAACATTATATAATTAAATTTTTGTTTCCCACAACGATGATGTAGTAATTACCTTATTATTGAAGGATAAAAATAATTTATCTTTTAAGTATTAATATAATTGTAAATTGCGACTTTTGATTTATTCCACAAATTTTATACATAAATATGGAATGATAGGGTTGATTAAATAATATTTTTTATGTGATAAGGTTGTTATGACTTTCACAAAAACCCAATCATAAATAGTGTCAAAATTGAAATAAATGAGTTTATAAAACAAATACTATATTATTATTTTATGTAATATTCCTAAAAATCTATTATTTGGACAAAATAATTATATAAGGTTATAAATATCATGAATGAACCACATGGGGGTATTTTTGGGTTTTTATCGTATGTTTATTAACCATTTATTATAATAATACATGAATTCTTCTTTAAAGTTAAACAATTTAACTAAAAGTTACATATAAAAAATAAGGTTTATATGGTTACCTAAACCTATCTAAAACCTATTGGTTGATATTTTTCCGACCTAGTCCTACCTTGGAATCGAAATAAATCCTTTTTGTGCCAGTATAAACCATATATGATGTTATAATAAATTAATATTTCAAGCATTTTCGAAAAGTTACCCTCACCTATCTTATAAAATGGTACATCCCCTTCTATAAAATCACACCACCAAAGAAATTTTGATATTCCAACCACAACTAAAATATCCTCCCAACTACCATAACATAATCCTATGGGCCTTACAATTATCAGAAGCCAGCCTATAGATCCCTTTTGATCCAATCAAAAAGGAAACACCCAAAGAAGAGGTAATAATTTCATCACCACGTTCAAAGTACATTACTTCTTCCAATTCCTCGTTCATATAAGTTTTTGTAATAAAATAATAACCCTAGTAACTTATACATACATAGATGTTATTTTAAATAGGGTATAACCATATTCAATATTCTATCCATCATATAGTGGACAAAGTCACCATATGTGCAAAGGTACATCTTACCGTATCCACATCGGGGTGTAGTTTGTTATTCAACAATTCATTATTTTTATGGGTATAATGATGACTATAATTGATGTAAATAATAAATATAACATGTTAATGATTCTGTATATATGATATATAATCCAATTATATACTATTTCCCCATCAATATAATGATATTGTCACTCGTGTTTAGGTATGGATTACCGTCTCCACGAATTCAATGAGATTCATTCCCCATCGTCATCATTCAAGAATAATTTTCATTTTATGATTAAAAATATTTTTTATGAACATAATAACATTATGAATTTGAATCAAATAAATCATATTCATAATATAAATGACTTATGTGACAAAACAAATAATGGAAAATCAATCAGTTAACACCCGAAACGATGATAATACTGAAATATTATTTACAATGAAATATTAGAAGATCTTATATGTTATCATATTTCTCTATGTGGTTATTATATAATTTAGTCACAATTATTTAACTATTATACATGAGGTTAACATACCCTATATCAAAGAAAAGTACAATGTGTCGGTTAATTCTACAATCTCTTCATTATCTGAGGTTGTTTATACGTGAGTATGTCCTGTGAACTCTTTATCATCCACATCTGTGTTTCATAAAAATTTATCACCAAAAAAATTTACTATTTCCTAGAATATTGTAAAATTTTATTTATACCATTGTTTTGATTTTTATAAAATTCTTATAAGGTAATCATTCTGTCGTTTTCCAAACAATGTCATTTATGAACATTTCGAAAAAATTAATCAAATATTTTTTTAAACATATGTATAGAGTGTGGCTATTTTCTGCCATTATAATAGCTTTTCGGATTCCCTTACAAGATTATGATAATATTTTTACATTAAATATTTTATTTTATAAATATCTTACTTTTTAATTATTTCAAAATATAAAGAGATATTTCTCTCAAATAGTTTTGATTTCAACTATGTTAACATCCTTTGATAGATTTTACAATTATTTGAAGTTGATATATTATGTTACAGTCTTCAATATTGTATTGAATGTTTTTTGATATGTTTTACTGTGGATGTTTTATTTTTATACCATTCATTTTTTGTGGTTAAAATATAAACATTTCGTTTTCTAGTTTTAAAACAAATTTTTATGTTATATTTCAACCTTTTCATATGAGGAATGCATTGGATTAACTATGTGATGGGTAGAGGCCGATATAACTCCTCGATGCATTGGTAGGACTAATGAGACAAACTACTATTTTGGCACAAGGCCTTGACAAAATCTTGTTTGTAGTCTTGTAACATGGCCTTGACTATGTGGTTATGATTTTCATTCATTCTGCATTCCATCATTATAAGATTATCTATTGATAGTACATGTGATTATTTGACTTCTATAATATCCATGTGAATAAGTAAATGGAATAATTTTGATTTATATTTTCCATATTATACTGATGATTATGTTTAAAAGCATAGTGTTTTAGTCTTATAGATTAACTTAAATGATTAGGCTTATTTATGAATGTTTATGATATATTGTTATCCTTACTGATCATGTGAGCACACCCCTTTCTATGTTTTATTTTTTCTAGGATGTGAATAGTATATCACAACTGACCTATAGGGATAGACCAAAGGATATGTGTTTTCTCAATGGGGGCAGAATTTTTTTATTTTTTTATTCATGATATAATGCAAAACATATGTTTATATCTAGTACTTCCAAGGCTACTAAAAATATCAGTCATTATATACCTGATATTCATTGATCAAGAAAATAATATGTAATAATGCACAAACAATGGGTAACTAGGGTCAGGGAGTTACACACGAAATGTCTCCCCAAGGTTTCAGTCAAGACATGTGACAACTGTCGGACGACATCACCAAGTCTCTCATGACAACCCCCATATGTGTCGATCTCGGTCACACGATGACCCCTTGGGTATGCCAACAGGATCACAATATAACATCCATATATGAAGGATCATTAATTATAGAATCCTTAGAGTGTATTCACCATCCTTAATGAACTATGAGGAATGTAATTCCTACCATAACTATGCTATATAGGATGCCTAAATAAAGGCTTGATCTACATATAAAATATCTCAAGTACTACCCCAATATGAATATCCTATATCAACATTCCATGATTCTAATCATACACACCCTGTTGTTTCTCCCAACGAGCTTGGCTCACTTGGGCTTAGGGGGATGAAACTAACACCATATAAGGCATCCTTCATCAGGGAAAATCTTAGTGTGTAAGCCCCCATCTTAATGAACTACGAGGACTTGGATTCCTTCTATAACACTGATAGATATGAATCCCCAGTTAAAGTCTCAATCCCAATTTCAAATATCATAACAGTTTCCCCAATATGAAGATCCCACATCCACATTCCATAATGTTGATCATACACTCCCTCTTGTTTCTCTCAATTAACATGGATCACCCATGAAATGGGGGACGAAACAAACACCTCATTTGGAATCATTATTTAGGGAATACATATTATGTAATATCCATCCTAAAAGAACTACGAGGAACCATATTACCACCATAACAGGGATACATATGGTGCCTCTATAAAGGCTCGAGAGCCACATCAGATATCTCAAGTACTTACCCAATATACAGATCCCATATCCACATGCCATGATCTAGATCATTCACTTCCTCTTGTATCTCACAATAAGCATGTCTCATGTGGGCTAAGGGGGATGCAATGAACTCTTCATTTGAAATTATAAATAGGGAAGCTTTAGTGTGTAAGTATCAATTCCAATCAAAATATGTAGGTTTTTCTTCATGTATTGACTTGGATATGTAGGATGCCTCATAATGGCTTAATCCCATCCTTGGAATATCAACCACCTCCACCCATTGGGTCATAGAGAAAACACATGGTGATGCAAGATCAACACATAAGCGAATTTTCACTATTGAAAAATGATAATGAACCTCAGATACATACGGATGAAACCCATTCCATTGTATGTAAAAGAGAATCGACCCATAAACATTTTGTTAGGGTTACAGATCCCATTTCGATATTAGGGAGAGATTAGAAAACAAATATTTAATCTATAAGAGTGTCCCAGTGTATTGACCCATCCCCCGGGGTCCGTTCCCTGACTACCCCATGCATGTTTCCCATAGGCCAGAGGTTGGCGACTAGCACCGAGTAATCATATCCCACTAGTGGATGGAATTATCCTTAGTACCTGTAAGTCCGCACCCAAATCCAAGAAAATGATGAAACTAATAACTCCATGTAATCATGGATGAAAACAACTATGAAACCCCACTCAGAGTAATATTGCAAACTGTAATTTAAATGGCCTAGAATACAAGCCCAACTGAAAATAGAAAAGTGCATGCTCCTGGATCTCATGTTCAGAAATCCTACCTTAAGGTTAGGTATAGTAAGCTTTAGGAATATCACTAATTCACATGATCTCATTATAGTCACCCTGAGGAACACCTATCTATGTTCCCCCAAGGGCTTCGTCAAACCATCCAATCATCTACCCAAGACATGCCATTTATGGTTGAATCTCGTACATGGGTGAGTAAAACAATCCTCAGAATGGAATCTAAAACCATAAAGGTAACAGAAATATGAAAATACATGATGTACACCACAGAGGAAACACACGATGTATATCCCAAAGGGTAGAACTATTAAATACACCATGTATACTACCGTGGAGGCACACTATTGGTTACCAATAATATGTACAGTTAAGAGAGTCACTAGAGTAATCTCACACCATGTATAGGTCACTGCAAGGTAAATACGATTGTCCTATGAATCTACAGTACACTAAAGTAGTAACAAACATAGTGTAGGTAACATAAGGATTGTCAGTAACACACAAAGTGTTAGTAACAAACTGAGAGAAGATGACACACAGTGTGTTGGTAACACATATAGTGTCTTCAAAAACTGGAGGAACAACATCCTGGTTGGATATGGGAGTACCCACTAAGTCTTAATAAGGAAAAAAGTCTATATAAGTCACAAATTATAGGTAATACATGAAAAATCTTTAATCAAATAGCTTGTTGGTAATAGCCATTTGCAAGATTATATCCTTAGCATGCTCATTACAAAATCATATACTCCTCGAGAAAATATTCTATATACGAACATCCACTAAAACTAACATAATGTATATCAAAAGGACAACCTCATCGCAAGGGCCCAAATGATGCAATCAACTCATCAAACGGTCTCACAGTTTTACAGTTATGTGCATTCCAGTAAAAAGGGGTCGGTTGTTAATGGGATTGGTCCAACCCGGTGGTACTGACCCAACCTCGGTTTCACCTGAACCGACCCGACCCACCAGGTCCGATTCAATTCATTGGTTCTGACTCATTCCTCCTAGTTGACCAAGACTGCTAGGTCCGATCAGCCCTAGTTGGGCCTCACCCACTGCCATTCTAGCACTTCATCTCCTGCCTGACCCACTAGAGCAGGCCAATTCATCCGCTCAGACGTGGTGGCTACCGCGTACGCTCCCTGTCAACATGGGGAGGTCACCACATGAATAACCCACAACCTCTTGAATCTGTCTATGCCCACCATCATACGGGTGATAAAAGTCCATGTCTGCTGCACACGACGATTTTCGTGGGTTCCTCCCACCGCGTGGCTGCCACACCACATGCCAACAGCATATTCCCTTCTGTGGGCCACCATCAATGCTGTGGTGGCTTGGATTTCGAACTAAGATATCCTACACAATCCTTGGTTCTCTTTCATCACTGTATTGGGATCAAGAATGTCTTTTAATTGATCTAGGTGTCCAGACTAATTCAAATGCGCTTCGAAATGCATGACACGACTATTGGGGGTATGTCAGGGAAGAATGCAAGAATGGGAATAGGAAATTAACCAATTGTACCCTTTAGAATGGATACATTCCGTTTTATCTGTCCAGCTAAATTCATTCTAGGTAGCATGATCACAATGAACAAAATAAATATCACAAAGATCTAATTCCCACATTAATCCTGCATTTTTTATGATCCCGCATAAACGATCAAATCACAGATCAATCTATTAATGTGTTGTTCCACGTTCTAGGTTGGAAAAAAGAATGGGGAAAATATTCATGAATAATATTAAATCCCCTGCCTGGAGTGTCGATCAATCAGTGAATAACATTAACCATTGTCAGAAATTTTCCTATGAATGTTCATGATCTTTCGTCTCATCGTTATTCATCGCTCTCCAACAAGAGGATTTTCCCATGAGTTTTCATTTTTTCAGCCCCCAAGGAATTATCCAGGATAATTTCTGATCCTATATCCCTAACAAACTAATAATTAAGTAAATTCATTTCAACATCATTGTTTTGTTTAGGTTTATGGTCATCCCATTGTTTCCCTTATGAAAAGAAACAACTATCATTCCTCTACATCGTATTATTACTATGTCATCATGAAACATTAAAAGAAAAATAAAACAAACCTTTAAAGATTATTTTTATTCATGTATGAAACAACCAAAAAAGATTTCCATTTTCAACACATGTTAGTGGAATATAGGTTCTACCTAAGAAGAACATGCTGCTATGAACACAAATGTTCCCTCAGATTTTAAATCGGAGAACTCATATAAAAGGTACTAAAACTGAGAGATCACACTATTTTTAATAAACATAAAAATAGTTCAAACATTTATTTTGGGAACCCCAAGACTCAAAATCATGTGTTGACTCAGTTCATGGTCTTGAAATAATCCCATATGATTTAAAAAAAATACATGGAAAATCTGGGACATTACATTCTCCCCATCATAGGGCTCTACATCCTTGAAATCCAAAACAAAAGATAAACAAAAAAAGTGATAATAAGAATTAAAATATGCCTCCCACTTTCACGTTCTCTCCAAAAGATTCAGGTGCTTCCACCATATGCACACTAGAGGAATACATCACTCACGGAGGGTCCTCTCTTTTTGATCCTTGATCTCCACCGGGTACTCAATGAAAGTCACCCCGTTGACAATTTCTAGATCACCCCAGTTTAGGACGATGATGGGTATTTCACTTATCTCCGAAGTTGGGAATCATGGAAGATGTTGTGAACCCATTCTAAATATTGAGTTATAACCATGCGGTGTGCTACCTCATCCAATCTACACAGTATCAGAAAAGGTCTAAAGAACCTCATAGATAACATGTCTCCCTAACCAAATATCCATATCCCACATTGAGGAGAGACCCAAAGGAACACATGTTCTCTCTACTCAATCTCTAAGGGCCTCTCGAGCCTATATGCATAGTAATTATGATGGCTTTATGTAGTCTTCATCCATAACAAGAATGTCATCGTAAGGTCTCGACGATGCCAACAAGAGATCCCAACCAAAACACTAACACCGATAGTAAGGTCACAGTATTGGCACATGTGTGTGATTTTTGATCATCCACTCGTTGGAGTATCCAAGTGTAGGGATAATGTCAATGGTTACACTAGAATCTCTGTGTCTTGAAAATGGGTCTTGGATAGAGAAGATTGACTGGAACCATTATCTATCAAAACTGTAGTTCTGGTGGAAAAGGCACAGATCATACCTATAATAATATCCGGAGTCTCATGATTGTATTCCTTTGTTTCATAGATTCGGCCTCACCCTTGTCCACTAGCCCCCTAATCTAGGGGTGTACCACTTGGGGGTGGGGGTGGTAGTGCCTCAAACCACCGCCAACCACCTTCTACTCGTCCCACACTCCTTCCACATCTACTGCATGGTGGACCACAATTTTCCTACCTCCTCCATTTCCTCGGTGCCCCCTGGACTATCTCCTAGTAAGTCGTATGTCATGTCGGACAATCTCTAGCATGATTCCCCAAAATTCCACATGTGTAGCACAATCGACCCTATAGCGGACTCACGTTGCCCTAGGGTCCCCGCACTGCTATCCCCATTTTCTGGGGCCATTCCCCAGACTGTCTAGTCCTCTAGGAAACATGCGTCAGCTATAAGATACTTAATTCCAAGAGACCTACCTGCCTAATTTCTGATGGTAGCTCTCACCACTAGAATAGATAAAAATCTCTCAATCTGATGATGAGAATCTGAACAAGAAAATTAATGATGTCTAGTATTTGAGATTGTTATACTTCGTGTAGGAAGGTGTTCTGAATTGTTTTAAGAGGTTATGTGGTAGATCAATACCTGACCATAAAAGGGAAATATTAGACAATGCTCATAACTCAAATTTCTTTATAAACGTGTGTAGCACAAATATGTATATAGACCCGAACCAAAAATTTTGGTGTGATAATATGAAGCGGGAGATTGCTGACTATGTGTCACGGTTCATGATTTTTCAACAAGTGACGGCATGGAGGCAACATCCTAGAGGGGTGATGCTACCTCAACCTATTCCATTGTGGAAGTAGGATGAAATTACAATGGACATTGTCATTGGACTACCGGGGACACCTATAAGGAATGTTGCAATATTGGTAATTGTTGATCATCTCACAAAATAAGCACATTTCCTTTATATAAGAGAGGATTTACCACTTGAGCTCCTAGAAATACATTATATTAATGAATTTTTTAGACTTCATGGTGCACCTCTATCGATTGTGTCCAATCAAGATCCCTATTTTACACAAAAATTATATAAATTTCACAAGAAGGATTTGAATACTAATCTTCGTATGAGTACTGCTTATCACCCCCAAACAGAAGGACAGTCTGAAAGGACTATTCAAACTCTAGGAGACATTTGAAATTCATGCTCTCATGAAATTCAAGGTATGTGAGATCTATAAATGCCTTTGGTGGAATTATCCTATAAAAATAGTCTCTTTTTTAGTATTCAAATGGAATCATATGAAGATATATGTCTAACTCCAACTTGTTGGGATAATGTTGGTGAGAGGTAACTTATATGCCCTGATCCTATTGATGATACCATGAAAAATGTGATGAAAATCCAAGCCTGTATTAAATAAAACCAATGTTGGCAGAAGAGTTATGCTGACAACCGGATAAAGGATTTAGAATTCCAAGTTGGAGATCATGCCTTTCTGAAAGTATCTCCATGGAAGGTTTTCATAGTGTTCGGTAAGAAAGGGAAAATGAGCACCTGTTACATCAGACAGTTTGAAATTTTGGGAAGAATTAGCGCACTAGATTAATGTTTAGTAATGCCTCTAAGTCTATCCAAATATTATGATGTCTTCTATGTTTCATTGTTGAAGAAATACATTCAAGTTTCAATTCATGTACTCACCGGTGAAGAAATTGAACTGGAAAATGATTTTTCATATTTTGAAGAGCCTATTAGGATCCTTGAAAATAGGGAGCATGTGTTGATAAATCTGTTGAGTCATCTGGTAAAGGTAGTTTGGCTGAATCCAGAATATAGTGGAAGAATCATGGTAGCATGAGGATGTTATGAAGAAGAACCCCCCCACTACATTTTCATGGGATTTATAAATGAATAATTTCATGGATGAACTTTAGGACGTGGGGAATAATGTTTCCCCCCAAACATTTTATGGTATGTTTCCCTTAAATACATTCTTTTCATTGCCTATATTTCATAAAGATTTGAGTTACTTAAAAAAAATAATTTTTTATTTAGGATATATTCATAGCCCAACAATTGATATTAAATTTTCCACTAGTGTGATTTGAATTCTAGAAATCTGAAAAACATAGTTGTATTTAGGATGATATTTAAAGTATGATATAATTAACTTAATTTTTAGTGAATAGTAACATACACTTATGAATAGTAACCAAATATTATGAATATTAACATACCCTTATGAATAGTTAAATGGTAATTATGAATGGTATTCATACCCATGAATGTATAAATATATTTAGGCACCTTAAAAAGGAACAGCAATATTTTAAGTTTATATTATTCGATTAAATAATGATTTTAATTAAATATTAAATTTATATTATTTAGGTAATTATTTATGAAAAATAGACATCATTTTTGGATTCTACAAGTAGAAATATTGTTAGGGTGTATTTTTGGTATTTTTCAAAAATACGTGAATTTTTTATGAATAGTGAATCACAATAATTTACAAAATATACTAAATACACTCTTTATAGAGACTGTTATGATGTTCTACTATTGTATAACCAATTTATTCTGATTTGCATGATAAAATTACAATTCATGGTAATGCAAGACTTATTATTATATTTCCTGTGGGTAAATAATAAATTAATGAATATAATTTTGTGAAATCCCCTCTCCCCTCCACTATATAAACCACCCCTCACCCCCTATTCCCCCCACACCACTCAAGCCTCAATCCTTTCCTAAAAAAATTATAAAATAGCCCCATAACTCCCCCCATGTCCAAGACATATTGGCCTCACCAAAAGTCCAAAAACAAATGCCTTAAAGAGTTTCTCAAGGAGGAGTACTCAAGATGTGAACCTGTCATACTTTTTCATTCAATTCCATTTACAAATTAAATTATTTTGTTCTCTCATCTCACCTATTCTCATAAAAATTCCATGATTATTATTTTATCATACATGTAATGGATTTTAATTATGATAATGGATTATTTCATCACAGTCTCTCTTTTTTCCTACCTTTTATTCTATAAATTAAAAAACCGTCCGTGATGTGTTAATTTAACACACTCAAGGAATGTGCGTTTTAAATTTCCATTAATGTATTCAAAACAGGTCATGAAACCGTTTCAATGGTTGAACTAGATCATAATATATGTATGTTATATTTTTTATTGTTCTGTAATCCTTACACACTCATAATATTTAATAATAATACAAAACAAGTTCATTGTGCACAAAACCACCATGCCAAATCCAATCGTTTACCATTAACATGAAGAATGAGGCATACTCATGGTATATAAAAAAATAATTATAAGATAATTTATATCTATTTTATTTCACTAATTATATATATTTACAATTATTGCTTTTTAACCACATATAAAATGATCTTCACTTCATGAATTCATGTAAACAGAATATGAAAACCAAAGAAGAAAATGATTCCAAAACCAAAAAAATTGATTCTATGAAACCCATCAAAAAGGAAATTTATAATCCTAAAACGGTTATAACATATCAATTAAATGTTTTTGAGGTTCTATAAATACTAATTAATAAAGATAAATTTCATTATTCAGGTCGTTACGAACAATCAAGAACACCTTCGAGCATATGGTAAGGGATCCTCTCTCTCACATTTGTTCATGAATGTCCCCTCTATTGTGCCCTTTTTTAATTCCTAATTATGGGGTATGTTTTCTCACATCCCACATACATCCATTATGATATAAAAATAATGGGATACTCTTTACCTCTCATTAATACAGCACAATAACTCATGTTACCATGCTGAAATGTTGGTATGGGGTTTACTCATCTCACTTTCATTTCTGTAACATTTCTATTGTTCGACACTTATTTCATGAATGTAGTGGATGTGTACTACCATTTTTCATATAATATAATAATTATATTTATATTCAAGGAATTCAATTAATCATTTTCTGGTTATTTTGTTTTGATCATATGATTCAACTGATTACATTGTGGTAAGGGACTCTGTCTCAATTTTCTATTTCGTTTACACAAACCTTTTATTATGCACATAATAATTATGATGTGGTGTAAATACTGCCCATTTGATATCAAATTTCATTTGAAATTATAATCCTATTATGTATCCATATTCTCATATCTTGGATATGGTAATTGTCTAAGCCATATACCGTTTTACATACTGTGTTTATTTTTAATGTAGTATTAACATTGGAAGTGTTGATGAATCAGTATCCTCTATTCTATACGGAAAATGTAAATAAATATTTATCTTTTATTTAATCAAAGTATAAGTAATGAAATGGACATGAAGTGATGGGTCAGCCCCGCGATATCCCATATATGCATCGATGGGTCTCATGAGATAATCAGTTTTGCAAAAAACCCAACGAGTTTGTTTACAAAAAATCCTATGGGTTTCTACCAACATAATTAAACTAATTTAATGGTATTGTGGTTTCATGTAATAGATACATGAAAACCAATTAATGATGATTCCCTATATTCAATATGAGTTATTAATATGCATTAGGTTTTCACTATGACAAAATCTATGGATGCACTTTCATTCTTATTTTATTAATGTCATGAGTTTTTCATCTATTCAATATGCCATATTGACTACGCCAAGTTTTTTATGATTCAGTTATTATTGATTCATGCCACTTATTTTTTGAACCCATAATGAGTGTTTGAGCTCACCGCTTTCATTTTTTTACCTCCATCAGGTTATGAATAGGAGATCACTTATTGAGTGTCTATGGAAGCTATTTTCAGTTTCTGTTGGGCGATGTATTTGGTACCCTTCTAATGTAATTTGAGTTACATATACATATCTGGTTTATCAAAACTATGAAACTGATCTATCCATTATGCATTCATTTCTTCTAACCATGCTAATGTACTTTGTAATGCACTGGGTCTGGTCTAGAGGGGTCGGGGTGTTACATATTTCCTTATAGATAACCAGTATGTAAAGTGAAACAAATGATTATGACAATTGTTATAAGTTTATAATCTATGGGAGTGAAAGGTCTAGATGATGAAGACTTAGTATACTAGAATATTGATATCATGCCTAATGAGTGGGAATTGAAAAATAGTAATTGATGTGAATAGGAACATATCTCAAATTACTCTTGATGAGCGTTTTGGAAATCATATTCAACATTAGACATGAATGAAAATAGATGTTTAAATAAATATAAAGATAACTGGTAAGGGATGTGTATCATTTAATACAACTAAATCGAAGACTCTAGACATGTTTACAATATATATGATAATGAATGTCATAGTTTTAACTAAATCTGTTGAATGTGAAAATAGTCAAATTGAACTAGCTAATCTTTCTCAAATGATGAACATGATAGTTGGAAAGACATACTTTAAGAATAGATATTAGAAGAAAGAAGGAAAAGGCAAAAAAGACTTGGAAGTCACTTGTTGTGAATGTAAAAGAACATGGCACATCAATACAAATTTTCCTATGCATAAGAAAAAGTATAGAATGGAAAAGCATTCGGAAAGGAATAGAATGAAATACTAAAAGGCTAATGATAAGAATGTTTTGATAGACAATGACACCAAGAGTTTCATTGTTGGAGACTCTTATGATGAATCCTCATAGTAGGAATCTTCTCATCAGAAGAATCTTGGTCTACTAGCCATACCACCCATTGAAAATCACTGTCCAATGGCCATGGTACACAATGTTGAATATATCACTAATGTATCATTGAATGATATGTATACTATTGATATAATCTATAAGTCTCCAGATAATGATTATTATTCTGATGAAGAAAATATATTACCTACTTATGATAAACTGTCTAGAATTTCTAAACTTCTTGAGAATAAAAATTTTAAACTCAATAAAATGCATGATAAGATAAACTATAGAATAATAATTTTAACTAAAGAAGTATCAGATCTTTCTAAAGATCTTGATATGAAAAGTTATGCTATTAAAATTAATTCCAAAAAGCATGAGGAATTTAATATTGAGAAGGACATACTTTCTAAGGAACATGAAAATGTAAATTCTACAAAAAATATTATAGAAACTAACTATATTTCTAAAACCACAGTTTTTGGTGATAAAAACATGGTTATTAAACTGAATTCATATATATTTTCCATGAGAATTTGTTTGTCAATCTTTAACTCCGATAAAAAAACTATTAAAAAATGTATTCCCAAATTGGACCTATAAAAAAGAGTTTTGGATTTTGTTATACTCATTCTAAGCTAGTTTTTAGTAATAACTATTTTGTTCCTCAATGTTATTTGTTCTGTACTAAATCAAATGTAGTGGAAATTGGAAAAAAATGTTGTTCATTAAATATAACTCAGTCTTTTGGTTTTTATAATGCTTATTTTTCTATGATAATATTTATTCCTAATATATTTCATTCTAAATTTTCCAGATCCAAGAACGTTTGGGTTATGAAATTTTAACACTCTTATTTTCATGAAAATAATGATTATACCAACATCAACACATAGTACATGGATAGTATATTTCACAGACATAAGACTAGTTACAAAAAAATCGTTGAAAAGATTATGCAGATGAAAGGAGGAAAAGTAACTTTAGAAGATAATTCTCATGGAGAAATTATTTGTATAGGTAACATTTTTCTTCTTGGAAAAACATAGATTTAAAATTTTTAATTTGATAAGGGTCTTAAGAACTACTTTATTAGCATAAGCCAACTATGTGATGAAGGTTACCTTGTGAATTATAGGAATGTAAAGTTATTAGTACCCAATTCAGAGGATGAGTGTAGTCTTTCTTACCATAAGAAAGAGAATGTATACACACAATACCTAATAGACCATAGGAGACACGATATACCTTGATTTAGTGCTATAGAAGTGTAATCTTTGTTATGGAATTGAAGGTTAGGACATTGTTCCCTTAGGAACTTATGAAAACCCTCAAGGAAAAGACTAGTTAAAGATCTACCGTAGCATTGATATGATTCTTCAAAAGTTTTTGACCATTTTCAATGTGGAAGGAAAAATAATTCATTTTTTCAATAAATCTGTGAAGTCTCAACAACTCGTGCATTAATTTTGATGCATAAAGATCTTTTCAGTCCAACACAATCTATAGCATTGGATGAAAATTTTATATATTTGTCTTAGTTGATGATTACACTAGATTCACAAGGGTCAATTTTCTATAAAATATATCTGAATATTTTTCTTATTTTAAAATATTCAGAGCCAAATTAAAAAAAATGAAAAAAATCTACCATTGATAACTATACATCACAATACGGGATGAGACTTTCAAAGTTCTGATTTTGAAACATCTTGTAGAAAAAAAGGCATGACTCGTAACTTCTCAGCACCAATTACTCTTCATTAGATTGGTGTGTTTGAAAGAAGAAATTTCATTTTTCCCGATATAACTAGAACCATGTTGAGTGAAAAATAGATAGCTAAACATTTTTGTGCTGAACCTGTAAGTACTGCTTGTTATTCTATAAATCTAGTATTCATTTCACGTTTTCTTAATAAAACACCTTATGGGTTGTGGAATGGTCGAAAACCTAAAATTTATTACAGCACTGTATTTGGATGAAAAGTATTCATTCTAAATAATAATGATAATTTATATTAATTTTCACCAAAATCTGATGATGGAATTTTCATAAGAAACACAATAACTTCTATGGATTATTGAGTTTTTAATAAAAATACATGTACTATTGAAGAATGGGTACATGTTAAATTTATTGAAACTGGTCCAGTTTTTTGAAACAAATTCAACCTACATCCTTAGATGTGTTTAAAAAACTAATTCTTAACCCTTGATAGAAGATCATTATAATAATTTTTTTTTCATGAATATGTTTTTCAAGCATTTACCTCAGAATATTTACTACCATATGATGATGAACTGGTTTTACAAAACCCAAATCAATTTTTTCTTAAGAATCATCCCATGGATAGTATAATTGGAGATGTAAATCAACCTGTAAGGACTGCATGAACCTTGAGAAATTAAGTAGAACATCTAGCATTCTAGTACAAATTAATACCAAAAATCATTTTTTAAGCATTAGGTGATGATGATTGGATAAAAGCAATGTGGGATGAGGTAAATGATTTTGAATTGAATAACGTCTAGACATTGGTGGAAAGACCTAAGGAAACATCTATTATTGTTGTAAAATTGGTCTTCAGATATACATGGGATTAATATGGAATCATCGTAATAAATATGTGAGATTAGTTGCTACATACTTTAATCATCAAGAAGGAATAGATTATAATGAAACCTATGCTCTTGCAGCTAGTCATGAATCTATTCATATTCTACAACACTTTATAGAATTCCTCAACTATAATATTTTACCAATTTTTGTTAAATGGGACTTCCTTAATAGATTTGTTCAATAGGATTTTTTTGGAATAATCTCTTGGTTTTGAAAACACAAAACATCCTGAATATTTTTTCAAACATACCAAAAATTTATATTATCTTAAAGAATCTCCTTGAGCTTATTTTGATAGACTTACAATATTTTTGTTACAAAACAACTATGTTAAGTGAAATTTTGATCCATCCCTTTGTATACGAAAAAATAAAAAAATGATTTTATTGTTCAAATATATATTGATGATGTTATATTTGGATCATCATAGAAATATTTAACTGATTCGTTTGCATATTTTTGAAATATGAGTTTGAAATGAGTCTTATTTTTGAATAAACATTTTCCTAGGTTTTCTTATTTTCAAAAAACTAGAAAGAAGATATATATCTCAATATAAGCATATTAATGATCTTATTAAATATTATGTATATGAATACTCTATGTTCATAAGAACTCCCATTGGTACCTATAATTTTATTGATCTTGATGATTATGGGATACTCGTAGATACTACATAATGTTGAGGTATGATAGGATGTTCCCTATACATGATATCTAGTCATCCAAAATTAATATTTTTAGTATGATTATGTAAAAGATATCAATCTAATCATAATGAATCTCATTTAAAGCCATTAAAAATAACTTTTCTCTATTTTAAGGTAACCACATATTTAGGACTCTTTAATACTTCTAGAAATTATTTTATTTAAAAATATTTTTTTGATGCTGATTTTGGTGGATGTTTAATGGATATGAAAAGTACATCTAGAACTTTCCATTTAATACGAGGTTCATTAGTTTCATTTTCATGCAAAAATAAAAACTCAGTTGAACTTTCTATAGCTAAAGCTAAATTTGTATTAGCTAGAAGTTGTTGTGCCCAAGTGTTGAGGATACAACAAACTCTCATAGATAATGGTATGAGTTTTAAAAAAACAAAAATATTTTTTGATAACACTAGTTCAATTTATATTAAAAAAACCTTTCACATAACTGTCATTAAAAACAAGTAGATATTATAAATGACATTCTTTGGGATCACAAACAAAAAGAACATATCATTTATCAATGTATCAGAAAGAAATATCAACATGCTAATAATTTCACAATATTCATTCCCACCGATAGATTTTAATACATTAAACAAATTTTACGGATGATAAACATAAGTTAATCTTTCATATTATAATTTTGTTCAATCCTATATAATTATAGTTTGAAACAAAATTTCATAGGGGGAGTAAATTGTCTAGGTAGTAAATATTTCTTAGTGAAAATTCCTTCATAATCAAATTTTTTTTTCCGTAGTGAAAATTTTTTGTAATCAGTTTCGGGAATTAAAATATTTTTCAAGGAGAAATTACCTCATTATTGATAATTTTCCATGCAATCCGGAAGGTATGTTTCCATACATAAATTTTTGTAATAATGTTTTTTTCCAATTATTATTTTCATTTTATGCTTAAAATTATTCGTAGTCAATATAATTAAATTTATTTTTGTATCCTAAAAACCTCAGAAGATTGGAACCTACCAAATTCTTTCTTCGACTATCACTCTCAACTATCAGATCTGATCAAAATAGTTTCAACAGTAGGATTAATCACGGATGATTAACTATTACCTCAAACACTTATATAAGGACACCCCAATGGTTGTCTCACATCAATTTTCAATGCCTTGGTGTGCTGATGTTCTGGCATACTACTTAAGGTAGTTCTGAATCATTAAGTTTTACTCAATTATAAATGTATGTACCGGATTCTCCTGAGAATGATATGTTGTTAGTAAAGGAAATCTCTGACTGTCATAAAGGAAAAGGTAAATCGATCTGATATTCACTACTAATTTTTATTCTATTATTTCGAAAAATATCATGTTGAGTGGATGGGAGAGATTATGTGTATTCACGCTAAAGTCACAAGATCTAGTTTATCCGTAGTTGGTGATAGAATTCTATGAATCTGTGAGTTTATTCAGTGATGGAGGAAGATAAATTTTTAATTTATGTGCTATGAATAAACATACTCACTTTATTACATTAAGTCTATAAGCATTATTGGAATTTCATATGATGGTGATCTAAAATTTGGAACCCACAAGTTACCTGATGTTTCAGGAACATTCGATAAGGAAATGGATTTAGAGTGCCTTGGTCAATTAGAAGTGATGACTCCAAAGATTATCCATCTCACTAAAAATATATGGATTTTGGAGTTATGGGTTCAAGGATTTCTTATTCCATGAACAAGTGGCAAGGATTCCTTGAAGATGAGTGATATTTATGCTTTGAAAATTATGGTGAATCTCCGAATGATAAATTTGGTGATGTATGATTTTATGAAAATCATGAATATCAATAATAGAACCCTAGAATATGAAATTATCTTGTATTTAGTTATTCTGTCTAAAATTATAATCCTTTTTCTATAATCATTCAATATCCATTTTTGTACTATGCCAATTAATTTCAATGTAAGGTTGTTGAGTGATGATACTCTAAGGAGAATGAATGTTGTTTTTTCTAATAAATTGGGAGAATTATATGATTCGTCTGAATCTGAAATTGAAGCTTTATCCATAAATATAGAAGTGTCTAAGGCATCAAATAATGTTGGGAAGAAGAGGAACGTGAAGGAACAAGATAATAATGAAAAATATATTACTGATAAGGAAACTCATTCAAAACCTCTAAACCAATGACGCAAAAGTCTTATTTAAATGAAGATGTTGCTATGTGGTGAGAAGACAAGAAGAATAAGAAAGAAGCAGATCCTAGTTTTTTGAATGCACCATAAAATGGTAAATCAATTAATTTTGAATGCTTCTGATGATCTTGTGAATAAAGGGAAAGAAATGATATAGAGGAAGAAGATGTTAGATGCTAAAATTGTTTAGTCTCTTTTCAAGGCTGCTGAGAACGATTCTGAAAAACACTAGTTACCCGAATTGTTTATGAAAGAATCAATTCTAGTGACTCTTGGAAATAAGATAGTAATTTCAGATTATGAAGAAGAAGAAGAAATAGTTCAAGAAGACGAAGTCAAAGAAGAACAAAAAGGAAGTGGTTATACTGATGATATGATATGGCAAGTGGAGGAATATCAAGGGATGGGGGGTCCTTCTAAAAACTATCAATACGAACTTCTGAAGTAGAATCTTCAATACATTCTACCACAGATAAATAGGAAAAGGGTCATGAATAAGTTAAAAAACCACTTGAAGAAGAGAATAGTAATCCTGATTTTGTTAAACAAGATTATCTTGTTGCTGGTTCCGAGAACGAAAATATTGTGGAAGACAAAGTTGTTCAATTATCAGATTATGAACATGATTTTCCCAAAGAAGAAGAGTTCATTCTGAGACCTGATAAGGGAAAACATGTGTTTTTTGATACACCTAGGAAATATTTAGTGAAAAAGAAAGATGATAGTGATTTGAAAAAATGGAAAACAAAAAAGATAGAAAAAGAATCCCTACCAACCAATCAATTGGATTATGAATTTTCCTCTCTTGGACATGATTTATAATGTAATCTATGAATTTATGGTTTAAAATTTTCCTTTTTCCCAAGAAAACACTCAAGGTGATAGATTCATCAGCACTCGTTTAATCAGAAATCAGATTCACATACCTTGATTTTGGGAAATTTTTCCAGGCTTATGGAAAATTTCAAAACATTAATCATCGGATATAAAGCTCACAAAAGATTATACATCTATGTAACAAAGATTTAATGGA
This sequence comes from Viscum album, assembly GCA_963277665.1. NCBI lineage: Eukaryota > Viridiplantae > Streptophyta > Magnoliopsida > Santalales > Viscaceae > Viscum > Viscum album. The sequence continues at coordinate 1,579,892,280 of OY728125.1, forward strand.
AAACACTCGAAAATATGATAATCCTCGATGATTTTCAAGAATGTGTGGAGCATATTTTTGAAATTAAAGATTGAACGTTCAAGGATCTTACTATATGTTTTGAATAAATGATGTTTCTCAAATAGAAAACCAAGAAGTAGGAAGTCAAATATTTGTATTGAATTCTTAATTTAGTTTCTTTGAATTGGAAAAGGGAAGAGATCATAGAATTGTGTCTGAAGAAAAAATCAATAATAAAGAAGAGGTTTCATTATCGGAAGTGGAAATTCATAAGGCTTAAGAGGAAAATATCAAATCCATAGTAAAAAGATGAAGATCTAGATCAGCTGCTAATGAATATTGAAGATGATAAAAAGGAGCATAAATAGTGGAAAACCATCATAAAAATGCTAAAGTCGAAGGAGAAAGATGGAATTTTTTCCCCAATCTGATCTTTTGTTTTATTTCTTTGTTTGTATAACCTTTTCCCATCATAATGAAATTTTGGTTGAAATTAATATATTTTTTTATTCAGTACTAATATGTTAGGTACCAAATTTTTCTCCCCATTCCCTTTATTCTTTTTTGAAAATCTCAAAATGGGTAAAGGAAGTGATAAAATAGATTACCATTTAATGAATTGAATTACTTATGTAAGGGGGGGTCTATCTAAGGGGGAGTTTCATCAATGAAGATTTTCCTATATAGGAAATGGAAAAATCAATATAAGGAATTCAAGAATACGATCGTAAGAAATTTCAAAACGTAAGGGGGAGTTATTCATATTCATCGTGATTTATATGTTATGGGAGATATGTCTTTATTTTAATGTCCATAAAGAAAAACTCTATGTACTTATATTATTTTTCGTAATGATGATTGTGCTTTCTAAAAAGGGGGAAATTTTTTTTCCAAAAAGGTTTCATTATAAATTTTCCATTCCTCTACATTTTGAAAACCACAAACACCTTATCTGAAGGAAAATTCTTTTTCATTCGAATTATTTTAATAAGAAATATTTTCCTTCCCCTAGGAAATTTTATCATTACCTATGTTTTCATTGTTCATTTTATAGTTTCTCTAAATCAAACTCATTTTGGTCCAATGTCTAATTTTTTTTTTAACATTTAAATCCTTGGAATCCTATAAATCCTTGGTTATAGTGTATTCTGATTTTGGACTCTAAATTCCTCCGAATTCTTTAAAATTTATATTCAGAATTCCTCTAAATTAGAGTTCGAATTCCACAATATTCCAACTATGATTTCATCAATATTCAGAATCATAATCCATTATAATTCTGACTCCAAATTACTTATAATTCAGACTCCAAATTATTCTGAATTCTTTAAAATTCAAATTCTGAATTCCTTAGAATTTAGACTCCGAATTCCTCAAAATTCAGCCTCTGAATTCCTCAGAATTAAGACTCAAATTCCATAGAATTCAGACTCAAAATTCTATATAATTCATTATCCAAATTCTTTGATAAACAGTATCCAAATATCTTAGGGTTATAGTATTTGAATTTTTATTTGGTTAGACTCTGAACTTTATTTTACCTTTGACTCAGAAAAATAGATTGGGATTAGAAAAAATATTTGACTTACACTTTTTATAGTTATGAAACAATGTCATACAATCTATTTCAAACTAACCAGTTTTTGAATGACACGGGTATAGGTCCCTCATAGATTCAAGGAAAAATATTACTGAAGGAAGATGGTGTCGACTATTGGAAAAGTACCTATAAATAGTATCTCATTTGAACGAACTCGTAGTTGGTTGATTGCTCTAGATATTTCATGTTGTTGTATTGATTTCTAGATAGAGAGTCTCTCATTCATTTTCCTTACTAAACATCTTGTTCAGATTTCATCATGTGACTCTGATTGTTGTTGTGTACAATAAATGACTTCTAGGGATAGGATGACAGAGGATCCGACTACCTTATGGTTCGAGGACTTATATAGATAGAAATTTCAAGGTTCCAACTACATTAATGTTCAAGGGTTTGTTGGAATATCAAGACAGATTCTAATATTCCATTAATGGGAATACACTGGTGTGGGTAAGATAATAATTCTTGAAAGTATAAATGAAAGGACCTTTATCCATTGTTTTTGGATACCCTTATTTTTGGGTAAAATGATTTCATAGATGACACTTGTTTTGTTTCATGTTTATTTCCAATGAATTTTGATATTGGAACATAGAATAACCTTCTTATAATTTTATGATCTTTTGTAAACTCTCATATGTAGGAATCTATACACATTAATGTATAATTTTTTACTTCTAAACATTTCTTATGTTTTATTTCCTGAATCATAATTCTGAATCCTAGAATGTCTGTAGAAATAAAAGTGTTTTTGTGAATTTAACTTTTTTTACATTTTAAAAAATAGTTTTCCTAAGGTTTAAATGAATTATTTTAACATAAATCCCCCCCACTCTTGTATTTGTTCATAATAATCATTATTTTGATCCTACCAGTCATTATTGTAGGGTCCCTCCACCATGGTCTAGCACGACATTGGCCTCCTTCCACATCTATTGAGGCCCTCTTGTGACATGTGTACACTGTCTGCTGCTTTTGTAGCAGGTTCCTCCCCCCATGCAGCTGCGGGTCTCCACCATCATTGTGGTGGCCCGTTTCTTCGAACGAGGAAAACCCTCAATGTCTTTGGGTCTCCTTATATATTGTTTTGGTCTCAATGTCATCTTGTCATATCTATGGGGGTCTGGTAGAAATCTAAACCTCCCGACAATTCCTGACAAAACAATATGGGTCTGTTAGTAAAGAACACAAGAATGGGGACAATAAAGGTACCAAGAGAACCCTTTAGAAAAAATCCCGGCCATTTTTCATGTCATCTAAAATTCTTAATCATTTTCTGGATAAAAAATAATGGATTAAAAATCACAAAGATCTAATTCCCACTTTAAAATCTCATTTTTATCCATCCCACAAAAACGGTCAAACGGTGAGTCAACATGTTTGTGGGTTGGACTGCGTTTTTCGTTGAAAACATGAAAATGGAAAGGAATCAGGAAGAAAAATAAACCTCCTCCAATACTGTGGATCGATCAATGAAGATGTTTCTTCGTTATCGGAGATCCTCTCACAAATGAGCTCATCCTTCGTCTTGTCATTGTTCTTCTCTCTCCTACGAGATGATTTTTCCAAACACTTTATATTTCCAAAGGCCCCAAAGAATTCTCTAGGATTGTGTCTGATCTACTATACCTACCGAGATACTAATTGAGGAAACACATTTCATCATCACTATTTCTCTGAGTTTTTGTGCCTCCATGTTGTTTCCTTTATGAAAGGAATCTGTTGTCTTCTCTCTATTCCACATCATTGTTGTTTCTTGCTGAAACATTTAATGAGAAATAAAATATACTTTTTATTTTAATTTATATTCTTATTTAAATCATCATAAAAATATTTTTTTCATTGGACCCACATTGGTTGATGAAGGTCCAACCTATGAAAAACCCACTACTATGAACATAACAGTTCCCTCCGATTTGAAATTCGAGTATTCATTTAAAAAAATACTAAAACCAAGAATGCACACTATTTTTAATAAACATAATAATCATTCAATGATTTATTCTGGTCACCCAATTCCTCAGAATCACATGTCATCTCACTTTCGGGTCTCAAAATAATCCAATATAATTTTTAAAATATTTACATTGAAAATATAGGACATTACAACTAGATTAGGAAACAATTCCCCCTAAAATTTTGGTGATGAGCCTGACCTACCGTCCTCTCAACCAATGTGAGTTCCTAAGAGTCATTGGGCCTCATAACCCAAATAACCACTGGCCTTTGGAATGTAGTTCCGTACTCAGCTATGAATGGTGGAACCATTGAGAGTTTCAGGGAAAAGTAAAATGGTATCATGATGAGAAAGAACAATTTCCACACTATGAAACCCCAATGAGAAAAAAATGGTGAATGTAATGGGAATATATGAGAAATAAAAACGACTAGGTTATAATCTGTCGAGCTATGTTTCTTGTCCCACATAAGAGGAAAACATTGATAAGCATCCTGTAAACCTCATAGGACACTTTTTTGTTAATTTATAGACATGAAAAGTTGTATGACCACCATAAATAGAGATTCTTATATGTCCATCCTCGTCTTGCCTAGTCCACCTACGAATAATGGACAGAAAGGGAATATATGTAAATTTTTTTAACCCTCTATATTTGATTTATCATTATCATACCTAGGAAGTGGCACCGACAGGTGACCTATTTCTGTGTTGTCTGTATGCTTTCAGACTCCCTATTTGTGAAAATGTCTTCATATTCCATCTCTCATTCTGGAAATTCATCTGCATCTGAGACACCTGTGGGTCTTAAATGTAGAGACCCAAATCATGACGTACATGGACATTACATTACTTTTTCGGAATACTTAATACATAACAAAAAACAACACACATGGACTTTAATAATTTAGTGTCTTCGGAAACTCGGAACATAATCTTCTAATCATGGTGAAAGATCTTCAAAATATCCCATAAAGATCTTCCCCTTTTGTTTTCTAACCTAAAACCTTTCAATATATCATGGGGAAGAGAAAACATAGTAAGGGTGAGCTCAAATTCTCAGTAAGGGTATGTATTGAGAAAATAAAACAAACCATATAGATTTTAACTTAAAAACATGAACATGATACTTAATCATCAAAATCTTGAGCAATGACATAAAACATGACAGTACGTAAGGCATAGATAATAATGGAACATCAATCATGATAAAATAACATGGGAATAAAACATGTAATTGTGTAAAAACATTAAGCACATGATTTGATTTCCATAGTATCCAAGGCATTGCTACCAAGACCATCTTAGTGGACAAAGTCCCTTTCTGAATCGTGTTCACTCCTCATTCTAGTCTTGTATCACTTAACCGGATTAACATAACATTCCAGCCATGTCTATCTCATGATATATAAATCTTTACCCAATGCATTGGAGGGTGATATAGGTCCCACCCATCTCATAATGAAATCATTTTTACTTGTGCCACAATATAAACATTAATCATTCATCATAACACACAGAATAAAAATGGGTTTTATAAACATCATCCCATCATAACATACGCCATATAAAGAAAATTAATATAATTTCATCTTAAGAAAAGAGAAACCATGTAAATCATAGAGATATTATACTAAAAACATACACGTATAAAATCATGTCATCTTATATGGAAAATGGTTTTGATAAAACACTTGAAAATAAATCTTGATGAAAATATCCTTTATTCTTAAAAATCATTTTCTTTTCACAAAATTTAAAAAAAATTAAAAGAAAAGTATTTCATTGAAAATAAAAATGAAATCATGTAGAGTAAACTTCATCAAAATAAGGTGTTATGAAACCGTAAAAATCTGGTCATGCCGTATAAGATAAAAAAACATTCTTCTTGTACTGTTGCTGGAAAAGTCAAAAAGTACCTGGTATGGAAAATAAAAAAAAGATTACTTCCATATCATGTGTTAAAAGTCAAAAAAGGGTTAAAATGACTTTAAAAATACAGGAAACCATTTTTAGAAAATAGAGACATGAATGATAAATATTACCCCAGTAAATACTTACGAATAAAAAATCTCGAATAAAAATGAGATTGGAAAAGTAATCCCTTACCTTAGGTCTGATATACATCATACTTATCTGAAACCTCTATATAATGATTTAAATAGTTTCATATACTTAATAAAGAATCATATTTATTGTTATTATATCATATAAGGTTCACTTATGACATTATATTTCCCGTTCTTTTGTAAATTCCATGTTAAAGCAGTGTTTTGGGTAAAATCGTTTTATTTATCGTACGTGTTTGGACGCGTTGTTCTTGATATTATTATCATGATTTATTTACTTATAGAATTTAAATAATTATTTATATATCATATATATTCAATATATATATATATAATAAATAGATGAATGAAATGAAATACACCGTTCATGGACACAGTAGGATGTACGTACGCATGAATATTTTTTTCCTTTCCTTATTGACTTCAACAGAAGTAAGTAGATGACACACACACACATAAACAGAGATATATATATATATATATATAGTAGTTTCATAATGTCATATATTTCATTATTTTTCATTTTATATACTTTATAATCATTCCTGAATAGTTAACATGGAGATTAAATCTCATCGCGTCGTGGAGACGGTAATCCGTACGTACGCACAAGTGATGATATCATTCCCATAATTATTGAATGGAATTGAAGTAGACGATATAATATATCAGAATCAGTATGATGTTATAATAACCATATATAATTATTCATTACACCATTATACCCATCCAAGTAAGGTGGTGGTGGAAAAAATAGATTACACCACGACATGGAGACGGTATTCCGTTCGTACGCACACACGGTGATTTCATTTTCCATAGGATGGATAGAAGGTTAAATCAGGTTATTTCATATTTATAATAAAATATCGGTATATTATTGATACTGATTTTATTACTTTATGATGAAAAAACTAAATAATAGGAAGTTGACGAAGAAAGAAACCTGAAAGAATTAGTAGAAGAGATTACCTTTTCTTCAACGCACCTCTTTTATGATTCCTCTTAAGGAACTAGAGTTGGACTTTTGAAGAGACCGGAACCTCTATAATGATTCTAAGGAAGTTTATATGGTAAATGGGTAGGTTTTGGCCGATCATAAAAGCCGAAAATTGTGTAAAGAGAAGAGGGAGGAGGTTCCATTTTATAACGGAAGAGAGGGGCACTTTAGGAAAAAACTTAAAATATTATTTTATAATAAAGTCATATTCGGTTTATAATGGCTCCAAAGTGACTTATTTTGAATATAAATTGGGGATGGGTCGAAATACTCTCAAAAAATAGTTTTTAGATAAGTTTAGGTTAATATTTTAACCATATGATTTAGATTTAACTCTATGTTAAATAATTTAACTTTTACCGTGTCTTCTTCTTTTCTTACACTATATGGCTAATAAACTATCTATAAAAAGCCAAAAGAACCCAAAGTGGTTCATTATTCATATATATAACCTTATAAAAGTCATTTATGTGAACCATAGTTTTTTCGGAATAGAATAAAAATTAATAAGATAATATTTGTTTTAAAAACAATTTTATGTCAATTTTGACTCTATTTGGTAATTGATTTTTGTGAAAATAATAAAAGCATGATTAGTTATAAAACGTTAATTGAATCAATAATAACATGTCATATTAACCTAATAATTTATTGTAATTTATAAAATTTCTCAAATTACATTTATTTGTGTATTTATAACATCAATTATGTTAATATTTCATTAATAAGGTAATTACTGCATCATCATTGTGTCATTTCTAAATTAAATTATTTAATGTTTAAAAATTTTAAATAAAATACCATTATGTAGGAAATATTTTTATCTTTATAATGAAAAATAATATTCGAATTTATCTTATGTATAACCCAATATTAAAATTTTTTTTCTATTAAACATTGATTTAAACTATTTTAACTCTTCTTTAAATATTATAATAATAAATGTCCTAATATAATACAGGTAGACCTAATGGTTAATATTTTATTCCTAAGGATATTCTAGGTCGAATTAAACTTATCCAATATAATTATGACATGTGTTAGGGTAATTATAATATCAATTTTACCCTTAATTTCCCTATTTACTTTTAATCATGGTAAATAAAAGAAAAAAGTTACGATTTAAAAAAAATTATATTTAACTTATTTAACCACATTTTACTCTTTGATATTAACTATGTCTCTCGTATTTTCAAAATTCAACTCACAGAAATGGGAAAATTAGGTTTTTTTTACAATTGAAAATACTCATAGGAGGTGGGTAAAAGACGGTAAAAAGTTCAATAAACTTTTTATATATCTAAAATTTTTATAAAATGACTCCAATAAATTAAATTGAACATATATTGGTATTATGTATAAATTTTTACCTATAATAAATTTAAATAAAATAAATAATTATTTAGATAAAAAGTTAGTTTTTAAATAGTAACCTAGTGTTTTCGCTATTCATTAAAAAATGATAGTATTCAGAAAAATACCAAAAATTCACTCTAGGCTAATTTCAATATTATGAATCCAAAAATGAATTCCATTTTGAATGTTAAAATTTATAAAATTTTAAAAAGTCAGTATTACTATTCATAATGGATAGTTCAAAATAATATTATAATAATATATCGTTTAGTGAAAACTCGGTAATGCGTACTATACACGCTATCGAGGAAGGTATTGATTGTGTGTAATGCAATACAATTCAGGGCTAGTTGTAGTAAAATCTCTGTTTGGTGTTGCATATCACATAATCAAAACTTATTTCCTTGATACATTAAACAACATCTATACTTAATGTTGCGTAGAATAATTTCCACAAAACGAACATTAAATTGTGTGGAACACGAGCCAAGACTAGTGTTGTGTATGCTGAAAACTGATACAGTTTTGCGTATAGTACAAGCTATTTTTGGTGTAGTGTATAATACAAGACATCAATGAAAATAATATATCTCATAAAATATCGGGGTGTTACATTCTACCCCCCTTAAAATTAGTTTCTCCCTTGAAATTATTCGGGGTTATTAATCGTTTACTAATTGAAAGTTTCATTCATAGAAACCCACATCGTAAAAAGGAATAATAAAACATCATTTTAAAAAGGTATGTTAGAATCATAATGGTCACCCATTGTAACTCAGTACTGTGTTTCAACATAGGATAACATAGGTGAAAATATGGATACAGACAAAAAATCTGACAATCATGTTTAGATGAAGAGTGTCAGAGAACATGGCTATGAAAAATCCAACAATAATAAAGCCATAAATTTGTGATGATATAAGGTACCATCTGATTCATCATATATGAGGTCACTAGGATAACTCTTTTGGTTTTCATGATCATTTCCCTAATGATGAAGAATTTTTGAATTAAAATAAATACTTACTTGATTTTGTTACAATCATACTATTGTTTGTGCATTGAACAATTTCCACTTCATATATTAATGAAATGAAGTTGAATTTGTCTTCTGTGAAGTGTTAGAAGATCATGTGATAGGATGATAGGTCATTCCATCTATCTCAAATAAAAGGTTAGAAAAAGTTATAAAATATACAATAGTCCATCTATAATGAGATTAATCATATATGGTTCCTAAAATAGACTCGTACTTCATATATCATACAACTAAATAAATTAAAACTAATTTATACTAACCAAGAAATTCATGTTGGCCAGTGGTAGGCGATAAAGGCATGTCGTAATTCGGTTGTGGGATCGATTCCCACAACCTTGTCTAACGCGACGGGTTTTTCCTCGTCCCGCAGGTTGTCCCTTTTTCTAAAAATACATTATTATAACATTCCTGCAATAATATTGAAAAAAGTTATAGCCATAAACAATACTATATTATGTTAAACTTAATTCATTCCAATATTAAGGCTTATCGAAAGTAATTCGGTACAAGCTCATAGTATATATAAAATGATGACTTGAAAGGTCACATAACAAGCACGTGAATACCATCATTTATCCCCCATATATCATATGATATTTCTTGTTGGTCTCATTCCACACATGTGAATAGCTTAATCATGTATTCTCTTAAAAATGAATACCCATTGAACCTTAGTGATAACATGAATTTTGTCATAAGTTATCTCTTTCCACATACCAAAATCCTAATATTTCTATATACATAAACCATGATATAACTTTGTCCATATATTATTTATGATCTCATTTCATTTTCCCTTTATCCCTTAATTATGAACATATCATCTTCTTTCCAAAAATATTTCAATCAATTTTCATGGTTACTGGTACCATGTAATTATTGAAATCCAATAAATAGATATTCCAAAATTCCACAATACCATAAATGAGATTCCATGATACTATTTTGAAATCCCATTACATAAACACTTAATCATTCCACAACATCATTTTCATACTCAACATCACAAATAGTGATCGCATGCGACCTCCCTTTATCTTTTTATTTAAGAGGTTGCTCAGGTCGATCATCATTAACCCTTGGATTAGGGCATTGATTAGCATAATTCCCCATTTCCTTGAACTTATAGCATTGAAGTGTTGGTTGAGCGTTCCCTGTAGTCTTTTCTCTATTCACATCATTAGAAACCTTTTTCCCATTACTTATGCAATCAACTGCTCGATGGCCTTCTTTTCCACACTTGAATCATTTTTTAGTACCATTTAGAAAATCTCCACCATTCTTCTTTCCAGACATTGAGCATAAAGAATCATTCACCGTCTTTTCACCATTGTTCAGAGATTTTTTCATGAACTCCATCTTTCATTTCTTGTCCAAAGCATGAGATGGATATATATCACCAACTTCCAGTTCTACCATTGATACCACAACACACATTTTCTTTATATCTAATGAAGTCTCTTATCTCTAATGACATTTGAAGACATGGTTTTAAGCCACTGAAGAATCGATCAACTTTACATTCAGGCTGGATGATAAATCTAGATGAATACCTTGAAACCCTTGTAAAATTCTATTTGTATATACCAACAGATTCCTCATCGTTTTTCTTAAGCTCAAGGAATTACTTCTCCACATTTGTTCGACGAATACGAGAGAAGTACTTATTGAAAAACAAGATCTTGAACTCGTTCCATTCCATGGATTAAATTTCATCTTAGGGCCTTGTATTCTTAAATAGATTCCACCACTGGTCTATTTCACCTTCTAAATGATAAACCCCTAAAATGAATTTTTCATGTTCGTATCAGTGAAGTATGGAAAATAACTTTTCAATGGAATAGATCAATTTTTCAGCAACAAGTGCATCAAATTACCCATTGAAAGAAGGTGGACGTTGCCTCATGAAGGACTCAATAGAATATTGTTCCATTCTCTTATCATTTGGAAGTCCAGAATGATTCATAGCTTGTGTAAGTATAGAAATATGTTTTTTCACTCCATCTCCCATAATTTTGGTTCGTTCATGAGTACAATCATTGCATCGTCTATTAAATTTATCAAAATTGTTCCTTCGTGTTCCAGTCATCATCTAAAAGCCAAAAAGAATAGTATGAGTGGAAAACTCATGATAAGAAAACAACATTATAAAGGGGGAGTACCCTAAATATCTTACAAAATAGGTTTATTTATAATATCCTTACAATATATCTTGAACTATAACCTATACTTATACTTAATCTTAGGGACATCCCTAGACATACCTTAGAAATATCTCTAGAGATCTCACTAAAGATTCCGCATCCTAGTTTCCAAAGGTTAACTAATCCTTTCCTCTGATACCAACTGTAGAGACCCATAGCTTGATGTAAATGGAAATTACATTACTTTTGTGGAATAATTAATGCATAACAAAAACCAACACATAAAGACTATAATAGTTTAGTGTCTTTGGAAACTCGGAAAATAATCTTCTAATCATGGTGAAAGATCTTCAACATCTCCCATAAAGATCCTCCCCTTGTGTTTTTTTAAATAAAACCTTTCATTATATACTGGAAAAATGAAAACATATAAAGGGTGAGCTCAAATGCTCAGTAAGGGTATGTATGGAGAAAATAAAACAAACCATATACATTTGAACTTAAAAACACGAACATAATACTTATACATCAAAATCATGAGTAATGACATAAAACATGGTAGTACGTAAGGAATAGATCATAATGAAGCATCAATCATGATAAAATATCATTGGAATAAAACATATAATTGTGGAAAACCATTAGGCACATGATATTATTTCCATAGTAGCCAAGGCATTGCTTCCAAGAACATCTTAGTAGACAAAGTCCCTTTCTGAATCGAGGACACTCCTCGTTCCAGTCATGTATCAATGAACTGGATTAACATACCATTATAGCCATGTCTATATCATGAGATATAAATCCTTAAACAATTCATTGGATTGATATATATGTCCCACCCATCTCATAATTAAATCATTCTTACTTGTGCCACAACATAAACATATATCATTCATCACAACCCAAAGAATAAAAATGGGTTTCATAAACATCATCCGCTCATAAGATAATCCATATAACAAAATGGATATAATTTTATCGTAATAAAAGTGAATCCATGTAAATTATAGAGATATTATACTTGAAACATACACATAAAAAATAATGTCATCTTAGATGGGAAATGTTTTTGGTAAAACACTTGAAAATTATTTTTAAAGAAAATATACTTTCTTCTTAACAATCATTTACTTTTCACAAAATGCCACAAAATTTTAAAATAAAAGGTTTTTAGTGAAAATAACCATTAAATCTTGTGGAGTAAACTTCATGAAAATAAGGTGTTATGGAACTGTAAAAATCTGTTTATGCCGTATAAGTTAAAAACACATTCTTCTTGTACTTTTTCCGGAAAAGTCAAAAAATGCCTCATATAGTAAATATTAGAATGATTCCTTCCATATCATGTGGTAAAAGAAAAAAAATTTTAAAAATTAATTTAAACATACATGAAACCATTTTTATAAAACAGAGACATTACTGATAAATATAACCCTAGTAAATACATACGAATAAACAGTCTTGGATAAAAACGTGATTGGAAAAGTTATCCCTTACCTTAGGTCTGATATGATTCGTACGTATATGATCCCCCTGTATAATGATTTAAGTAATGCCATTTACTTATTACATAATAATATTTATTGTTTTAATATCATATATGGTTCACATAGGACTTTATATTACCCGTTATTTTGTAAATTCCATGTTAAATTAGCGTTTTGGGTAAAATCGGTTTATTTATCGTACATGTTTGGACTTGTTGTTATTGATATTGTTATCATGATTTACATACTTCTAGAATGTAAATAATGATTTATATATCATATATATTCATTAAATTTATTTATATATATATAATAGAAATATTTATGAAATGAAATACACCATTCATGGTGACGGTAGGTTGTACGTATGCATGAACATTGTTTTCCATTCCTTATTGACTTGAAAATAGGTAATTATATTATATATATATATATTTACATGAATACAGTACCTTAATTATTTCATAAATTTGATTATTATTCATTATATATACTTTATAATCATTCTTTAATGGTTAACATGGAAAATTAATCTAATCGCATCGTGGACACGGTAATTCGTACGTACGCACGAGGGATGATATCGTTCCCATGATTATTTTATGGAATTGGGGTGGATTATATAATATCTCATAATAATTATGATGTTATAATAACCATATATAGTTATTCATTACACCATTATACCCATCCATGTAAGGTGGTGATGGAAAAACAGATTACACCACGACGTGGAGACAGTATTCCATACATACGCACGCGCGGTGATTTTAATTTACGTAGGACGGATAGAAGGTGAAATGGTGTTGTTTCATATATATAATAACATATAATTATATTATTGATACTGATTTTATTACATTATAATGAAACAACTAAAGAAAAAGAAGTTGAATAAGAAAGAAACTAGAAAGAATCGGTAGAAGAGATTACCTCTTCTTCGACGCACCTCTTCTAAGCTTCTTCTTAAGGAACTAGAGTTGGTCTTTTGATGAAACCATAACCTCTATAATTTTCCTAGGGAAGTTTATTTGGGAAATTGTCATTGGATGGCCTATATTGAAAGCTCAAAATTGTGTAATGAGAAGAGGGAGGAGGTGCCCTTTTATAAGGGAGGAGAGGGGCACATTAGGAAAAAACATTAAATATTATATTATAATAAAGTCATATTCGGTTTATAATGTCTCCAAAGTGACTTATTTAGAAGCTAATGCGGGATGGGTCGAAATACGCTCAACCAATATTTTTTAAACATTTTTAGGTTACTATTTTATCCTTATCATTTAGATTTAAATCAAAGTTAAATAATTAAACTTTTACCATGTCTTCTTGTTTTCTTACACTATATGGTTAATAAAATTACTATAACAAGCCAAACTAACCCCAATTGGATCATTATTAATATATATAACCTTATATAAGTCATTTGGTTGAACCTTCGATTTTTACGAATAGCATAACAATTAATAATATAATATGTTTCTAAAAACTATTTTATGTCAATTTTGACACTATTTGGTAATTGATTTTTGTGAAAATCATAACAGCATGATTAGTTCAAAAAAAAGGTAATTTAATAAATAAAAACCTGTCATATTAACCTAAAAATTTATTTTATTTTAAATAAAGTCTCAAATTACATTTATTTTCGTATTTATAACATCAATTATGTTAATATTTCAATAATAATGTAATTATAGCATCATCATTGTGTCATAAATACATTAAATTATTTAATGTATAAAAATTATAAATAAAATATAATTATGTAGGAACTCTTTTTATCTTTATAATGAATAATTATAGTAGAAGTTATCTTATGTATAACCCTATATTTAAAATGTTTTAGTTATTAAACATTGATTTTAACTATTTTAACTCTTATGTAAATAAAATAATAATAAATGTCCTAATCTAATCCAAGTGGACCTAAAGGGTAATATTTTATTCCTATGGTTGTTTTCAGTCGCATTAAACTTATCCAATAGAATTAGGATATGTGTTAGGGTAATAATAGTATCATGTTTACCCTTAATTACCCTATTTACTTTTAACCGTGGTAAATAGAAGTAAAACTGTTATTATTCACAAAAAATTATTTTAATCTTATCGAACCAAATTTTACTCTTTTATATTAACCGTGTCTCTCTGAGTTTCAGAATTAAACTCACAGAAGAGGTAAAATTATGTTTTATGTACCATTGCAAATGCTCCTAGGAGGTGGGTAAACGACGGTAATAAGTTCAATAAACATTCTATATATCTAAAATTATTATAAAATGAATCAAATGAATTAAGTTGAACTTATATAGGTATTATATATAAATTTTTACTTAAAATAAATTTAAATAATAATAATTATTATTTAAATAATAAGTCTGTTTATAAATAGTAACCTAGTGTTTTCACTATTCATCAAAAAATGAAAGTTTTCAGAAAAATACCTAAAAATAACCCTATGCTAATTTCAATATTCCGAATCCATAAATGAAGACCATTTTGAATGATAAAATTTAAAAAATTTCAAAAAGTGGGTATTACTATTCATAACGGCTAGTTCATAATAATATTATAAAAATATCTCGTTTAGTAAAACTCGGTATTGCGTACTACACATGCTATCGAGGAAGGTCTTGATTACATGTAATGCAATCCAAGTCAGGGATGTGTGTAGTTAAATCTTTGTTCAGTGTTGCGTATAACATAATAAAAACTTATTTCATTTATACATTATACAAAATCTATACTTAATGTCTCATAGAATAATTTCAACAAAACGAACTTGAAATTTTGTGTAACATGAGCCAAGAATAGTGTTGCGTATACTGCAAGATAATACAGTGTTCCATATAGAACAAGCTAATCTTGGGGTAGTGTATAATATAAGACATTAATGAAAATAATATATCTCATAAAAACTTGGGGTGTTACAGTAATACAGTCTTCCCTTCCAAACAACTCAAGCCGCAGGTAGAAAACTCATTGATTCGTGTGTACCACCGATATAACATAGTTTGAAAAATAGAATCTTATCATGATATTCTTCTTGCACAGAAGATTGAATGTCTACCTCACTCGATGAATGTTTTCATTAGGGTAGTTCCCCCCATCATCATGACCAATCGGTTTGGGAGTCTATCCCTAGAGCAAGACAATTGGCACCTTCCTTACCTAATGGAGGTGAATCAGGAGGCCAGATCCGGCTCTACTACGGTCTAGAAACATTTGAGGAGGGTTCGTGCTAACCATCGTCAACGTCAAAATCATCATACTAGTTCTTATACACTGTTTACTAATGGATATTTTCTAATAACATCCATCTTATACGCCCATTCATGGGATTCTGTGAGAAATATTCATCGAAGGAAGAAAACACTATATTCGAAAGATAATAGAATATACATGGTCCTTCAAAAAATGACCACCTATATACTATGGTATGGACTAGTCAGTGTTTTAATTTCCCTACTCACCTTTGACAAGTCTATGTAAATAATATTGTAGAAAACATGGGGGGACTCATAATCCTACTCCCATGCATGAAGCGCGCATGAATATCCCAGTGGCATGTGGAGGAAAAAAGTCAGTGCATATCCCGACTACAATAGAAGACGTATGTCCTACGATTATTGAAATAGAGGATGAGAAATCTTATATTCTTGCACACCCTTTTTAAAAGGTTTCAATTCATTTTAGAAACATTTTAAGAACACCGCAAAAATAATCTGAAACTTTTTATGAATAAGGGATATGCACATACTCTTTTCTCAATAGCTTGGACAACTCAACAGTCAGATCATTGTGATCAAGTGGTTATACCAGATGAAGCGCACATTCTTTCTTCCACTCAGGAGGATTATCAAAATATCCCAATCAAGGGAGAAGAATCCTACTGGGAACATAGTTCCATTCCAACCAGGAAAAACAAGATGAGAGTGGAACATTCCTCAGGACAGGGGCACATGACTATCGAAAACGTCCTCAGCATGATCTGAAGGCCCATGATCAGGCCCATATCTACATTCTAGCTGAGTTTAACCAAGTGAGATTAGAATAGGCCTAATGATAGGACTATATTTCTAAAAATTAACCTTCTTGTATTACTCTATTTGGGAATATAAGCAAGAAACATATTCTTTCTTCAACCAATGAATGACTTCTCCAACATAATTATGAAGTAATATAGGAGGAGGCTCATATTACATCTCCCATTCTGCAGATCCAACAACATATTCAAGGGGGGATTCATATTTAGAATAAGCATATATTCTTGATCCAACTGAGGCAAACAATGTGATAGTGTAACATCCATCAAGACATGCTCATATCCTTGTCAGCAATGAAGATGCACATCGACATATTCTAACAGCTCCTCGATAGTGGGCTCATATCCCCACAACACTAGGTGGTTATATGAAAATCCCAAAAACTGCCATAAAAAATACCATGTCCCTACACAACCACCAATGTAAGGTTGACATATTGTGATCACGACATCAAAAAAGACTTATTTTCCTTATATTCTTGATGTCAGTGTTCTTGAAGTTGTTCGAGACACACTATGAACACCACAAGTGTCCATCAAATCCTATATAGAATAAGAAGCTAGAGATGTTAATTATTGTGATAATCTTTCTCATGGTAATGTAGTGATGGATCATAAGGACTCTAATCCTGGCATTCACTATGGCCAACCTCCCCACAATGATATCTCCAATATAAAAGGCAGACCTCCCTTTGTCCATACACATTTATATAGAGATGTGAAACAAAAATAGACACCTTCATATACTGAGGAGAAAAAATTGTTAGGTTCAACTTTATATATCTCACCATCATCATCTAATATCACTCCATCCCCGTCAGTAGGAGACCATTAGAGGCAACTTCAAAGGTATGATCAAATGGAGGCATGTAATGTTGATTAATAAGCGGCTGGAAAAGAAATATGGAATGATTTAGACAGAAATATCCTCCCCATCATGTTCTTCACCACACAACTTCCAGCTATGAGATACCTGATGAGCTAGAAATTGAGTGCATGCCTTATATATTCCATAATATGAGGTCCACTCATTAGAAACTAAAGGATCAACATCACTCTTATATAGGATAGGATTGTATCCTATAGAACATTAGGATACTATTTTTCTATCTCAACCTACATGCAATCTCTATGGACCGAGATCCAAAACTAGAAAAGAACAACGTGAAATTGAAAGACTCTTTCCATCATTGCATTATAACACTTTTGAAGCTGATATCCCATAAAGATCTTCCCCTTTTGTTTTCTAACCTAAATCCTTTCATTATATCATGGGGAAGAGAAAACATAGTAAGGGTGAGCTCAAATTCTCAGTAAGGGTATGTATTGAGAAAATAAAACAAACCATATAGATTTTAACTTAAAAACATGAACATGATACTTAATCATCAAAATCTTGAGCAATGACATAAAACATGACAGTACGTAAGGCATAGATAATAATGGAACATCAATCATGATAAAATAACATGGGAATAAAACATGTAATTGTGTAAAAACATTAAGCACATGATTTGATTTCCATAGTATCCAAGGCATTGCTACAAAGACCATCTTAGTGGACAAAGTCCCTTTCTGAATCGTGTTCACTCCTCATTCTAGTCTTGTATCACTTAACCGGATTAACATAACATTCCAGCCATGTCTATCTCATGATATATAAATCATTACCCAATGCATTGGAGGGTGATATAGGTCCCACCCATCTCATAATGAAATCATTTTTACTTGTGCCACAATATAAACATTAATCATTCATCATAACACACAGAATAAAAATGGGTTTTATAAACATCATCCCATCATAACATACGCCATATAAAGAAAATTAATATAATTTCATCTTAAGAAAAGAGAAACCATGTAAATCATAGAGATATTATACTAAAAACATACACGTATAAAATCATGTCATCTTATATGGAAAATGGTTTTGATAAAACACTTGAAAATAAATCTTGATGAAAATATCCTTTATTCTTAAAAATCATTTTCTTTTCACAAAATTAAAAAAAATTAAAAGAAAATAATTTCATTGAAAATAAACATGAAATCATGTAGAGTAAACTTCATCAAAATAAGGTGTTATGAAACCGTAAAAATCTTGTCATGTCGTATAAGATAAAAAAACATTCTTCTTTTACTGTTGCTGGAAAAGTCAAAAAGTACCTGGTATGGAAAATAAAAAAAGATTACTTCCATATCATGTGTTAAAAGTCAAAAAAGGGTTAAAATGACTTTAAAAATACAGGAAACCATTTTTAGAAAATAGAGACATGAATGATAAATATTACCCCAGTAAATACTTACGAATAAACAATCTCGAATAAAAATGAGATTGGAAAAGTAATCCCTTACCTTAGGTCTGATATACATCATACTTATCTGAAACCTCTATATAATGATTTAAATAGTTTCATATACTTATTAAAGAATCATATTTATTGTTATTATATCATATAAGGTTCACTTATGACATTATATTTCCCGTTCTTTTGTAAATTCCATGTTAAAGCAGTGTTTTGGGTAAAATCGTTTTATTTATCGTACGTGTTTGGACGCGTTGTTCTTGATATTATTATCATGATTTGTTTACTTATAGAATTTAAATAATTATTTATATATCATATATATTCAATATATATATATATTATAAATAGATGAATGAAATGAAATACACCGTTCATGGACACAGTAGGATATACGTACGCATGAATATTGTTTTCCTTTCCTTATTGACTTCAACAGAAGTAAGTAGATGACCCACACACACATAAACAGAGATATATATATATATATATATAGTAGTTTCATAATGTCATATATTTCATTATTTTTCATTTTATATACTTTATAATCATTCTTGAATAGTTAACATGGAGATTAAATCTCATCGCGTCGTGGAGACGGTAATCCGTACGTACGCACAAGTGATGATATCATTCCCATAATTATTGAATGGAATTGAAGTGGACGATATAATATCTCAGAATCAGTATGATGTTATAATAACCATATATAATTATTCATTACACCATTATACCCATCCAAGTAAGGTGGTGGTGGAAAAAACAGATTACACCACGACATGGAGAAGGTATTCCGTTCGTACGCACACACGGTGATTTCATTTTCCATAGGATGGATAGAAGGTTAAATCAGGTTATTTCATATTTATAATAAAATATCGGTATATTATTGATACTAATTTTATTACTTTATGATGAAAAAACTAAATAATAGGAAGTTGACGACGAAAGAAACCTGAAAGAATTAGTAGAAGAGATTACCTTTTCTTCAACACACCTCTTTTATGATTCCTCTTAAGGAACTAGAGTTGAACTTTTGAAGAGACCGGAACCTCTATAATGATTCTAAGGAAGTTTATATGGGAAATGGGTAGGTTTTGGCCGATCATCAAAGCTGAAAATTGTGTAAAGAGAAGAGGGAGGAGGTTCTATTTTATAACGGAAGAGAGGGGCACTTTAGGAAAAAACTTAAAATATTATTTTATAATAAAGTCATATTCGGTTTATAAATGCTCCAAAGTGACTTATTTTGAATATAAATTGGGGATGGGTCGAAATACTCTCAAAAAATAGTTTTTAGATAAGTTTAGGTTAATATTTTAACCATATGATTTAGATTTAACTCTATGTTAAATAATTTAACTTTTACCGTGTCTTCTTCTTTTCTTACACTATATGGTTAATAAACTATCTAAAAAAAGCCAAAAGAACCCAAAGTGGTTCATTAATCATATATATAACCTTATAAAAGTCATTTATGTGAACCATAGTTTTTTCGGAATAGTATAAAAATTAATAAGATAATATTTGTTTTAAAAACAATTTTATGTCAATTTTGACTCTATTTGGTAATTGATTTTTGTGAAAATAATAAAAGCATGATTAGTTATAAAACGTTAATTGAATCAATAATAACATGTCATATTAACCTAATAATTTATTGTAATTTATAAAATTTCTCAAATTACATTTATTTGTGTATTTATAACATCAATTATGTTAATATTTCATTAATAAGGTAATTACTGCATCATCATTGTGTCATTTCTAAATTAAATTATTTAATGTTTAAAAATTTTAAATAAAATACCATTATGTAGGAAATATTTTTATCTTTACAATGAAAAATAATATTAGAATTTATCTTATGTATAACCCAACATTAAAATTTTTTTGCTATTAAACATTGATTTAAACTATTTTAACTCTTCTTTAAATATTATAATAATAAATGTCCTAATATAATACAGGTAGACCTAAAGGTTAATATTTTATTCCTAAGGATGTTCTAGGTCGAATTAAACTTACCCAATATAATTATGACATGTGTTAGGGTAAATATAATATCAATTTTACCCTTAATTGCCCTATTTACTTTTAATCATGGTAAATAAAAGAAAAAAGTTACGATTTAAAAAAAATTATATTTAACTTATTTAACCACATTTTACTCTTTGATATTAACTATGTCTCTCGGATTTTCAAAATTCAACTCACAGAAATGGGAAAATTAGGTTTTTTGTACAATTGAAAATACTCATAGGAGGTGGGTAAAAGACGGTAAAAAGTTCGATAAACTTTTTATATATCTAAAATTATTATAAAATGACTCCAATAAATTAAATTGAACATATATTGGTATTATGTATAAATTTTTACCTATAATAAATTTAAATAAAATAAATAATTATTTAGATAAAAAGTTAGTTTTTAAATAGTAACCTAGTGTTTTCGCTATTCATTAAAAAATGATAGTATTCAGAAAAATACCAAAAATTCACTCTAGGCTAATTTCAATATTATGAATCCAAAAATGAATTCCATTTTGAATGTTAAAATTTATAAAATTTTAAAAAGTCAGTATTACTATTCATAATGGCTAGTTCAAAATAATATTATAATAATATATCATTTAGTGAAAACTCGGTAATGCGTACTATACACGCTATCGAGGAAGGTATTGATTGTGTGTAATGCAAGACAATTCAGGGCTAGTTGTAGTAAAATCTCTGTTTGGTGTTGCATATCACATAATCAAAACTTATTTCCTTGATACATTAAACAACATCTATACTTAATGTTGCGTAGAATAATTTCCACAAAACGAACATTAAATTGTGTGGAACACGAGCCAAGACTAGTGTTGTGTATGCTGAAAGCTGATACAGTTTTGCGTATAGTACAAGCTATTTTTGGTGTAGTGTATAATACAAGACATCAATGAAAATAATATATCTCATAAAATATCGGGGTGTTACATTCTACCCCCCTTAAAATTAGTTTCTCCCTTGAAATTATTCGGGGTTATTAATCGTTTACTAATTGAAAGTTTCATTCATAGAAACCCACATCGTAAAAAGGAATAATAAAACATCATTTTAAAAAGGTATGTTAGAATCATAATGGTCACCCAATGTAACTCAGTACTGTGTTTCAACATAGGATAAAATAGGTGAAAATATGGATACAGACAAAAAATCTGACAATCATGTTTAGATGAAGAGTGTTAGAGAACATGGCTATGAAAAATCCAACAATAATAAAGCCATAAATTTGTGATGATATAAGGTACCATCTGATTCATCATATATGAGGTCACTAGGATAACTCTTTTGGTTTTCATGATCATTTCCCTAATGATGAAGAATTTTTGAATTAAAATAAATACTTACTTGATTTTGTTACAATCATACTATTGTTTGTGCATTGAACAATTTCCACTTCATATATTAATGAAATGAAGTTGAATTTGTCTTCTGTGAAGTGTTAGAAGATCATGTGATAGGATGATAGGTCATTCCATCTATCTCAAATAAAAGGTTAGAAAAAGTTATAAAATATACAATAGTCCATCTATAATGAGATTAATCATATATGGTTCCTAAAATAGACTCGTACTTCATATATCATACAACTAAATAAATTAAAACTAATTTATACTAACCAAGAAATTCATGTTGGCCAGTGGTAGGCGATAAAGGAATGTCGTAATTCGGTTGTGGGATCGATTCCCACAGCCTTGTCTGACGCGACGGGTTTTTCCTCGTCCCGCAGGTTGTCCCTTTTTCTAAAAATACATTATTATAACATTCCTGCCATAATATTGAAAAAAGTTATAGCCATAAACAATACTATATTATGTTAAACTTAATTCAATCCAATATTAAGGCTTATCCAAAGTAATTCGGTACAAGCTCATAGTATATATAAAATGATGACTTGAAAGGTCAATAACAAGCACGTGAATACCATCATTTATCCCCCATATATCATATGATATTTCTTGTTGGTCTCATTCCACACATGTGAATAGCTTAATCATGTATTCTCTTAAAAATGAATACCCATTGAACCTTAGTGATAACATGAATTTTGTCATAAGTTATCTCTTTCCACATACCAAAATCCTAATATTTCTATATACATAAACCATGATATAACTTTGTCCTTATATTAGTTATGATCTCATTTCATTTTCCCTTTATCCCTTAATTATGAACATATCATCTTCTTTCCAAAAATATTTCAATAAATTTTCATGGTTACTGGTACCATGTAATTATTGAAATCCAATAAATAGATATTCCAAAATTCCACAATACCATAAATGAGATTCCATGATACTATTTTGAAATCCCATTACATAAACACTTAATCATTCCACAACATCATTTTCATACTCAACATCACAAATAGTGATCGCATGCGACCTCCCTTTATCTTTTTATTTAAGAGGTTGCTCAGGTCGATCATCATTAACCCTTGGATTAGGGCATTGATTAGCATAATGCCCCATTTCCTTGAACTTGTAGCATTGAAGTGTTGGTTGAGCGTTCCCTATAGTCTTTTCTCTATTCACATCATTAGAAACCTTTTTCCCATTACTTATGCAATCAACTGCTCGATGGCCTTCTTTTCCACACTTGAATCATTTTTTAGTACCATTTAGAAAATCTCCACCATTCTTCTTTCCAGACATTGAGCATAAAGAATCATTCACCGTCTTTTCACCATTGTTCAGAGATTTTTTCATGAACTCCATCTTTCATTTCTTGTCCAAAGCATGAGATGGATATATATCACCAACTTCCAGTTCTACCATTGATACCACAACACACATTTTCTTTATATCTAATGAAGTCTCTTATCGCTAATGACATTTGAAGACATGGTTTTAAGCCACTGAAGAATCGATCAACTTTACATTCAGGCTGGATGATAAATCTAGATGAATACCTTGAAACCCTTGTAAAATTCTATTTGTATATACCAACAGATTCCTCATCGTTTTTCTTAAGCTCAAGGAATTACTTCTCCACATTTGTTCGAAGAATACGAGAGAAGTACTTATTGAAAAACAAGATCTTGAACTCGTTCCATTCCATGGATTAAATTTCATCTTGGGGCCTTGTATTCTTAAATAGATTCCACCACTGGTCTATTTCACCTTCTAAATGATAAACCCCTAAAATGAATTTTTCATGTTCTTATCAGTGAAGTATGGAAAATATCTTTTCAATGGTATAGATCAATTTTTCAGCAACAAGTGCATCAAATTACCCATTGAAAGAAGGTGGACGTTGCCTCATGAAGGACTCAATAGAATATTGTTCCATTCTCTTATCATTTGGAAGTCCAGAATGATTCATAGCTTGTGTAAGTATAGAAATATGTTTTTTCACTCTATCTCCCATAATTTTGGTTCGTTCATGAGTACAATCATTGCATCGTCTATTACATTTATCAAAACTGTTCCTTCGTGTTCCAGTCATCATCTAAAACCCAAAAAGAATAGTATGAGTGGCAAAATCATGATAAGAAAACAACATTATAAAGGGGGAGTACCCTAAATATCATACAAAATAGGTTTATTTATAATATCGTTACAATATATCTTGAACTATAACCTATACTTATACTTAATCTTAGGGACATCCCTAGACATACCTTAGAAATATCTCTAGAGATCTCACTAAAGATTCCGCATCCTAGTTTCCAAAGGTTAACTAATCCTTTCCTCTGATACCAACTGTAGAGACCCATAGCTTGATGTAAATGGAAATTACATTACTTTTGTGGAATAATTAATGCATAACAAAAACCAACACACAAAGACTATAATAGTTTAGTGTCTTTGGAAACTCGGAAAATAATCTTCTAATCATGGTGAAAGATCTTCAACATCTCCCATAAAGATCCTCCCCTTGTGTTTTTTTAAATAAAACCTTTCATTATATACTGGAAAAATGAAAACATATAAAGGGTGATCTCAAATGCTCAGTAAGGGTATGTATGGAGAAAATAAAACAAACCATATACATTTGAACTTAAAAACACGAACATAATACTTATACATCAAAATCATGAGTAATGACATAAAACATGGTAGTACGTAAGGAATAGATCATAATGAAGCATCAATCATGATAAAATATCATTGGAATAAAACATATAATTGTGGAAAACCATTAGGCACATGATATTATTTCCATAGTAGCCAAGGCATTGCTTCCAAGACCATCTTAGTAGACAAAGTCCCTTTCTGAATCGAGGACACTCCTCGTTCCAGTCATGTATCACTGAACTGGATTAACATACCATTATAGCCATGTCTATATCATGAGATATAAATCCTTAAACAATTCATTGGAGTGATATATATGTCCCACCCATCTCATAATTAAATCATTCTTACTTGCGCCACAACATAAACATATATCATTCATCACAACCCAAAGAATAAAAATGGGTTTCATAAACATCATCCCCTCATAAGATAATCCATATAACAAAATGGATATAATTATATCGTAATAAAAGTGAATCCATTTAAATTATAGATATATTATACTTGAAACATACACATAAAAAATAATGTCATCTTAGATGGGAAATGTTTTTGATAAAACACTTGAAAATTATTTTTAAAGAAAATATACTTTCTTCTTAACAATCATTTACTTTTCACAAAATGCCACAAAATTTTAAAATAAAAGGTTTTTAGTGAAAATAACCATTAAATATTGTGGAGTAAACTTCATGAAAATAAGGTGTTATGGAACTGTAAAAATCTGTTTATGCCGTATAAGTTAAAAACACATTCTTCTTGTACTTTTAACGGAAAAGTCAAAAAATGCCTCATATAGTAAATATTAGAATGATTCCTTCCATATCATGTGGTAAAAGAAAAAAAATTTTAAAAATTAATTTAAACATACATGAAACCATTTTTATAAAACAGAGACATTACTGATAAATATAACCCTAGTAAATACATACGAATAAACAGTCTTGAATAAAAAAGTGATTGGAAAAGTTATCCCTTACCCTAGGTCTGATATGATTCGTACGTATATGATCCCCCTGTATAATGATTTAAGTAATGTCATTTACTTATTACATAATAATATTTATTGTTTTAATATCATATATGGTTCACATAGGACTTTATATTACCCGTTATTTTGTAAATTCCATGTTAAATTAGCGTTTTGGGTAAAATCGTTTTATTTATCGTACATGTTTGGACTTGTTGTTATTGATATTGTTATCATGATTTACATACTTCTAGAATGTAAATAATGATATATATATCATATATATTCATTAAATTTATTTATATATATATAATAGAAAGATGAATGAAATGAAATACACCATTCATGGTGACGGTAGGTTGTACGTATGCATGAACATTGTTTTCCATTCCTTATTGACTTGAAAATAGGTAATTAGATAAAATATATATATATATATATCTGTACATGAATACAGTACCTTAATTATTTCATATATTTGATTATTATTCATTATATATACTTTATAATCATTCTTTAATGGTTAACATGGAAAATTAATCTAATCGCATCGTGGACACGGTAATTCGTACGTACGCACGAGGGATGATATCGTTCCCATGATTATTTTATGGAATTGGGGTGGATTATATAATATCTCAGAATAATTATGATGTTATAATAACCATATATAGTTATTCATTACACCATTATACCCATCCATGTAAGGTGGTGATGGAAAAATAGATTACACCACGATGTGGAGACAGTATTCCTTACATACGCACGCGTGGTGATTTTATTTTACGTAGGACGGATAGAAGGTGAAATGGTGTTGTTTCATATATATAATAACATATAATTATATTATTGATACTGATTTTATTACATTATAATGAAACAACTAAAGAAAAAGAAGTTGAATAAGAAAGAAACTAGAAAGAATCGGTAGAAGAGATTACCTCTTCTTCGACGCACCTCTTCTAAGCTTCTTCTTAAGGAACTAGAGTTGGTCTTTTGATGAAACCATAACCTCTATAATTTTCCTAGGGAAGTTTATATGGGAAATTGTCATTGGTTGGCCTATATTGAATGCTCAAAATTGTGTAATGAGAAGAGGGAGGAGGTGCCCTTTTATAAGGGAGGAGAGGGGCACATTAGGAAAAAACATTAAATATTATATTATAATAAAGTCATATTCGGTTTATAATGTCTCCAAAGTGACTTATTTAGAAGCTAATGCGGGATGGGTCGAAATACTCTCAACCAATATTTTTTAAACATTTTTAGGTTACTATTTTATCCTTATCATTTAGATTTAACTCTAAGTTAAATAATTAAACTTTTACCATGTCTTCTTGTTTTCTTACACTATATGGTTAATAAAATTACTATAACAAGCCAAACGAACCCCAATTGGATCATTATTAATATATATAACCTTATATAAGTCATTTGGTTGAACCTTCGATTTTTACGAATAGCATAACAATTAATAATATAATATGTTTCCAAAAACTATTTTATGTCAATTTTGACACTATTTGGTAATTGATTTTTGTGAAAATCATAACAGCATGATTAGTTCAAAAAAAAGGTAATTTAATAAATAAAAACCTGTCATATTAACCTAAAAATTTATTTTATTTTAAATAAAGTCTCAAATTACATTTATTTTCGTATTTATAACATCAATTATGTTAATATTTCAATAATAATTTAATTATAGCATCATCATTGTGTCATAAATACATTAAATTATTTAATGTATAAAAATTATAAATAAAATATAATTATGTAGGAACTCTTTTTATCTTTATAATGAATAATTATAGTAGAAGTTATCTTATGTATAACCCTATATTTAAAATGTTTTAGTTATTAAACATTGATTTTAACTATTTTAACTCTTATGTAAATAAAATAATAATAAATGTCCTAATCTAATCCAAGTGGACCTAAAGGGTAATATTTTATTCCTATGGTTGTTTTCAGTCGCATTAAACTTATCCAATAGAATTAGGATATGTGTTAGGGTAATAATAGTATCATGTTTACCCTTAATTACCCTATTTACTTTTAACCGTGGTAAATAGAAGTAAAACTGTTATTATTCACAAAAAATTATTTTAATCTTATCGAACCAAATTTTACTCTTTTATATTAACCGTGTCTCTCTGAGTTTCAGAATTAAACTCACCGAAGAGGTAAAATTATGTTTTATGTACCATTGCAAATGCTCCTAGGAGGTGGGTAAACGACGGTAATAAGTTCAATAAACATTCTATATATCTAAAATTATTATAAAATGAATCAAATGAATTAAGTTGAACTTATATAGGTATTATATATAAATTTTTACTTAAAATAAATTTAAATAATAATAATTATTATTTAAATAATAAGTCTGTTTATAAATAGTAACCTAGTGTTTTCACTATTCATCAAAAAATGAAAGTTTTCAGAAAAATACCTAAAAATAACCCTATGCTAATTTCAATATTCCGAATCCATAAATGAAGACCATTTTGAATGATAAAATTTAAAAAATTTCAAAAAGTGGGTATTACTATTCATAACGGCTAGTTCATAATAATATTATAAAAATATCTCGTTTAGTAAAACTCGGTATTGCGTACTACACATGCTATCGAGGAAGGACTTGATTACATGTAATGCAATCCAAGTCAGGGATGTGTGTAGTTAAATCTTTGTTCAGTGTTGCGTATAACATAATAAAAACTTATTTCATTTATACATTATACAAAATCTATACTTAATGTCTCATAGAATAATTTCAACAAAACGAACTTGAAATTTTGTGTAACATGAGCCAAGAATAGTGCTGCGTATACTGCAAGATAATACAGTGTTCCATATAGAACAAGCTAATCTTGGGGTAGTGTATAATAGAAGACATTAATGAAAATAATATATCTCATAAAAACTTGGGGTGTTACAGTAATACAGTCTTCCCTTCCAAACAACTCAAGCCGCAGGTAGAAAACTCATTGATTCGTGTGTACCACCGATATAACATAGTTTGAAAAATAGAATCTTATCATGATATTCTTCTTGCACAGAAGATTGAATGTTTACCTCACTCGATGAATGTTTTCATTAGGGTAGTTCCCCCCATCATCATGACCAATCGGTTTGGGAGTCTATCCCTAGAGCAAGACAATTGGCACCTTCCTTACCTAATGGAGGTGAATCAGGAGGCCAGATCCGGCTCTACTACGGTCTAGAAACATTTGAGGAGGGTTCGTGCTAACCGTCGTCAACGTCAAAATCATCATACTAGTTCTTATACACTGTTTACTAATGGATATTTTCTAATAACATCCATCTTATACGCCCATTCATGGGATTCTGTGAGAAATATTCATCGAAGGAAGAAAACACTATATTCGAAAGATAATAGAATATACATGGTCCTTCAAAAAATGACCACCTATATACTGTGGTATGGACTAGTCAGTGTTTTTATTTCCCTAATCACCTTTGACAAGTCTATGTAAATAATATTGTAGAAAACATGGGGGGACTCATAATCCTACTCCCATGCATGAAGCGCGCATGAATATCCCAGTGGCATGTGGAGGAAAAAAGTCAGTGCATATCCCGACTACAATAGAAGACGTATGTCCTACGATTATTGAAATAGAGGATGAGAAAGCTTATATTCTTGCACACCCTTTTTAAAAGGTTTCAATTCATTTTAGAAACATTTTAAGAACACCGAAAAAATAATATGAAACTTTTTATGAATAAGGGATATGCACATACTCTTTTCTCAATAGCTTGGACAACTCAACAGTCAGATCATTGTGATCAAGTGGTTATACCAGATGAAGCGCACATTCTTTCTTCCACTCAGGAGGATTATCAAAATATCCCAATCAAGGGAGAAGAATCCTACTGGGAACATAGTTCCATTCCAACCAGGAAAAACAAGATGAGAGTGGAACATTCCTCAGGACAGGGGCACATGACTATCGAAAACGTCCTCAGCATGATCTGAAGGCCCATGATCAGGCCCATATCTACATTCTAGCTGAGTTTAACCAAGTGAGAGTAGAATAGGCCTAATGATAGGACTATATTTCTAAAAATTAACCTTCTTGTATTACTCTATTTGGGAATATAAGCAAGAAACATATTCTTTCTTCAACCAATGAATGACTTCTCCAACATAATTATGAAGTAATATAGGAGGAGGCTCATATTACATCTCCCATTCTGCAGATCCAACAACATATTCAAGGGGGGATTCATATTTAGAATAAGCATATATTCTTGATCCAACTGAGGCAAACAATGTGATAGTGTAACATCCATCAAGACATGCTCATATCCTTGTCAGCAATGAAGATGCACATCGACATATTCTAACAGCTCCTCGATAGTGGGCTCATATCCCCACAACACTAGGTGGTTATATGAAAATCCCAAAAACTGCCATAAAAATACCATGTCCCTACACAACCACCAATGTAAGGTTGACATATTGTGATCACGACATCAAAAAAGACTTATTTTCCTTATATTCTTGATGTCAGTGTTCTTGAAGTTGTTCGAGACACACTATCAACACCACAAGTGTCCATAAAATCCTATATAGAATAAGAAGCTAGAGATGTTAATTATTGTGATAATCTTTCTCATGGTAATGTAGTGATGGATCATAAGGACTCTAATCCTGGCATTCACTATGGCCAACCTCCCCACAATGATATCTCCAATATAAAAGGCAGACCTCCCTTTGTCCATACACATTTATATAGAGATGTGAAACAAAAATAGACACCTTCATATACTTAGGAGAAAAAATTGTTAGGTTCAACTTTATATATCTCACCATCATCATCTAATATCACTCCATCCCCGTCAGTAGGAGACCATTAGAGGAAACTTCAAAGGTATGATCAAATGGAGGCATGTAATGTTGATTAATAAGCGGCTGGAAAAGAAATATGGAATGATTTAGACAGAAATATCCTCCCCATCATGTTCTTCACCACACAACTTCCAGCTATGAGATACCTGATGAGCTAGAAATTGAGTGCATGCCTTATATATTCCATAATATGAGGTCCACTCATTAGAAACTAAAGGATCAACATCACTCTTATATAGGATAGGATTGTATCCTATAGAACATTAGGATACTATTTTTCTATCTCAACCTACATGCAATCTCTATGGACCGAGATCCAAAACTAGAAAAGAACAACGTGATATTGAAAGACTCTTTCCATCATTGCATTATAACACTTTTGAAGCTGATATCCCATAAAGATCTTCCCCTTTTGTTTTCTAACCTAAAACCTTTCATTATATCATGGGGAAGAGAAAACATAGTAAGGGTGAGCTCAAATTCTCAGTAAGGGTATGTATTGAGAAAATAAAACAAACCATATAGATTTTAACTTAAAAACATGAACATGATACTTAATCATCAAAATCTTGAGCAATGACATAAAACATGACAGTACGTAAGGCATAGATAATAATGGAACATCAATCATGATAAAATAACATGGGAATAAAACATGTAATTGTGTAAAAACATTAAGCACATGATTTGATTTCCATAGTATCCAAGGCATTGCTACAAAGACCATCTTAGTGGACAAAGTCCCTTTCTGAATCGTGTTCACTCCTCATTCTAGTCTTGTATCACTTAACCGGATTAACATAACATTCCAGCCATGTCTATCTCATGATATATAAATCATTACCCAATGCATTGGAGGGTGATATAGGTCCCACCCATCTCATAATGAAATCATTTTTACTTGTGCCACAATATAAACATTAATCATTCATCATAACACACAGAATAAAAATGGGTTTTATAAACATCATCCCATCATAACATACGCCATATAAAGAAAATTAATATAATTTCATCTTAAGAAAAGAGAAACCATGTAAATCATAGAGATATTATACTAAAAACATACACGTATAAAATCATGTCATCTTATATGGAAAATGGTTTTGATAAAACACTTGAAAATAAATCTTGATGAAAATATCCTTTATTCTTAAAAATCATTTTCTTTTCACAAAATTAAAAAAAATTAAAAGAAAAGAATTTCATTGAAAATAAACATGAAATCATGTAGAGTAAACTTCATCAAAATAAGGTGTTATGAAACCGTAAAAATCTTGTCATGTCGTATAAGATAAAAAAACATTCTTCTTTTACTGTTGCTGGAAAAGTCAAAAAGTACCTGGTATGGAAAATAAAAAAAGATTACTTCCATATCATGTGTTAAAAGTCAAAAAAGGGTTAAAATGACTTTAAAAATACAGGAAACCATTTTTAGAAAATAGAGACATGAATGATAAATATTACCCCAGTAAATACTTACGAATAAACAATCTCGAATAAAAATGAGATTGGAAAAGTAATCCCTTACCTTAGGTCTGATATACATCATACTTATCTGAAACCTCTATATAATGATTTAAATAGTTTCATATACTTATTAAAGAATCATATTTATTGTTATTATATCATATAAGGTTCACTTATGACATTATATTTCCCGTTCTTTTGTAAATTCCATGTTAAAGCAGTGTTTTGGGTAAAATCGTTTTATTTATCGTACGTGTTTGGACGCGTTGTTCTTGATATTATTATCATGATTTGTTTACTTATAGAATTTAAATAATTATTTATATATCATATATATTCAATATATATATATATTATAAATAGATGAATGAAATGAAATACACCGTTCATGGACACAGTAGGATATACGTACGCATGAATATTGTTTTCCTTTCCTTATTGACTTCAACAGAAGTAAGTAGATGACACACACACACATAAACAGTGATATATATATATATATAGTAGTTTCATAATGTCATATATTTCATTATTTTTCATTTTATATACTTTATAATCATTCTTGAATAGTTAACATGGAGATTAAATCTCATCGCGTCGTGGAGACGGTAATCCGTACGTACGCACAAGTGATGATATCATTCCCATAATTATTGAATGGAATTGAAGTGGACAATATAATATCTCAGAATCAGTATGATGTTATAATAACCATATATAATTATTCATTACACCATTATACCCATCCAAGTAAGGTGGTGGTGGAAAAAACAGATTACACCACGACATGGAGACGGTATTCCGTTCGTACGCACACACGGTGATTTCATTTTCCATAGGATGGATAGAAGGTTAAATCAGGTTATTTCATATTTATAATAAAATATCGGTATATTATTGATACTGATTTTATTACTTTATGATGAAAAAACTAAATAATAGGAAGTTGACGACGAAAGAAACCTGAAAGAATTAGTAGAAGAGATTACCTTTTCTTCAACACACCTCTTTTATGATTCCTCTTAAGGAACTAGAGTTGAACTTTTGAAGAGACCGGAACCTCTATAATGATTCTAAGGAAGTTTATATAGGAAATGGGTAGGTTTTGGCCGATCATCAAAGCTGAAAATTTTGTAAAGAGAAGAGGGAGGAGGTTCTATTTTATAACGGAAGAGAGGGGCACTTTAGGAAAAAACTTAAAATATTATTTTATAATAAAGTCATATTCGGTTTATAAATGCTCCAAAGTGACTTATTTTGAATATAAATTGGGGATGGGTCGAAATACTCTCAAAAAATAGTTTTTAGATAAGTTTAGGTTAATATTTTAACCATATGATTTAGATTTAACTCTATGTTAAATAATTTAACTTTTACCGTGTCTTCTTCTTTTCTTACACTATATGGTTAATAAACTATCTATAAAAAGCCAAAAGAACCCAAAGTGGTTCATTATTCATATATATAACCATATAAAAGTCATTTATGTGAACCATAGTTTTTTCGGAATAGAATAAAAATTAATAAGATAATATTTGTTTTAAAAACAATTTTATGTCAATTTTGACTCTATTTGGTAATTGATTTTTGTGAAAATAATAAAAGCATGATTAGTTATAAAACGTTAATTGAATCAATAATAACATGTCATATTAACCTAATAATTTATTGTAATTTATAAAATTTCTCAAATTACATTTATTTGTGTATTTATAACATCAATTATGTTAATATTTCATTAATAAGGTAATTACTGCATCATCATTGTGTCATTTCTAAATTAAATTATTTAATGTTTAAAAATTTTAAATAAAATACCATTATGTAGGAAATATTTTTATCTTTATAATGAAAAATAATATTAGAATTTATCTTATGTATAACCCAATATTAAAAATTTTTTGCTATTAAACATTGATTTAAACTATTTTAACTCTTCTTTAAATATTATAATAATAAATGTCCTAATATAATACAGGTAGACCTAAAGGTTAATATTTTATTCCTAAGGATGTTCTAGGTCGAATTAAACTTACCCAATATAATTATGACCTGTGTTAGGGTAAATATAATATCAATTTTACCCTTAATTGCCCTATTTACTTTTAATCATGGTAAATAAAAGAAAAAAGTTACAATTTAAAAAAAATTATATTTAACTTATTTAACCACATTTTACTCTTTGATATTAACTATGTCTCTCGGATTTTCAAAATTCAACTCACAGAAATGGGAAAATTAGGTTTTTTGTACAATTGAAAATACTCATAGGAGGTGGGTAAAAGACGGTAAAAAGTTCGATAAACTTTTTATATATCTAAAATTATTATAAAATGACTCCAATAAATTAAATTGAACATATATTGGTATTATGTATAAATTTTTACCTATAATAAATTTAAATAAATTAAATAATTATTTAGATAAAAAGTTAGTTTTTAAATAGTAACCTAGTGTTTTCGCTATTCATTAAAAAATGATAGTATTCAGAAAAATACCAAAAATTCACTCTAGGCTAATTTCAATATTATGAATCCAAAAATGAATTCCATTTTGAATGTTAAAATTTATAAAATTTTAAAAAGTCAGTATTACTATTCATAATGGCTAGTTCAAAATAATATTATAATAATATATCGTTTAGTGAAAACTCGGTAATGCGTACTATACACGCTATCGAGGAAGGTATTGATTGTGTGTAATGCAAGACAATTCAGGGCTAGTTGTAGTAAAATCTCTGTTTGGTGTTGCATATCACATAATCAAAACTTATTTCCTTGATACATTAAACAACATCTATACTTAATGTTGCGTAGAATAATTTCCACAAAACGAACATTAAATTGTGTGGAACACGAGCCAAGACTAGTGTTGTGTATGCTGAAAGCTGATACAGTTTTGCGTATAGTACAAGCTATTTTTGGTGTAGTGTATAATACAAGACATCAATGAAAATAATATATCTCATAAAATATCGGGGTGTTACATTCTACCCCCCTTAAAATTAGTTTCTCCCTTGAAATTATTCGGGGTTATTAATCGTTTACTAATTGAAAGTTTCATTCATAGAAACCCACATCGTAAAAAGGAATAATAAAACATCATTTTAAAAAGGTATGTTAGAATCATAATGGTCACCCAATGTAACTCAGTACTGTGTTTCAACATAGGATAAAATAGGTGAAAATATGGATACAGACAAAAAATCTGACAATCATGTTTAGATGAAGAGTGTTAGAGAACATGGCTATGAAAAATCCAACAATAATAAAGCCATAAATTTGTGATGATATAAGGTACCATCTGATTCATCATATATGAGGTCACTAGGATAACTCTTTTGGTTTTCATGATCATTTCCCTAATGATGAAGAATTTTTGAATTAAAATAAATACTTACTTGATTTTGTTACAATCATACTATTGTTTGTGCATTGAACAATTTCCACTTCATATATTAATGAAATGAAGTTGAATTTGTCTTCTGTGAAGTGTTAGAAGATCATGTGATAGGATGATAGGTCATTCCATCTATCTCAAATAAATGGTTAGAAAAAGTTATAAAATATACAATAGTCCATCTATAATGAGATTAATCATATATGGTTCCTAAAATAGACTCGTACTTCATATATCATACAACTAAATAAATTAAAACTAATTTATACTAACCAAGAAATTCATGTTGGCCAGTGGTAGGCGATAAAGGAATGTCGTAATTCGGTTGTGGGATCGATTCCCACAGCCTTGTCTGACGCGACGGGTTTTTCCTCGTCCCGCAGGTTGTCCCTTTTTCTAAAAATACATTATTATAACATTCCTGCAATAATATTGAAAAAAGTTATAGCCATAAACAATACTATATTATGTTAAACTTAATTCAATCCAATATTAAGGCTTATCCAAAGTAATTCGGTACAAGCTCATAGTATATATAAAATGATGACTTGAAAGGTCAATAACAAGCACGTGAATACCATCATTTATCCCCCATATATCATATGATATTTCTTGTTGGTCTCATTCCACACATGTGAATAGCTTAATCATGTATTCTCTTAAAAATGAATACCCATTGAACCTTAGTGATAACATGAATTTTGTCATAAGTTATCTCTTTCCACATACCAAAATCCTAATATTTCTATATACATAAACCATGATATAACTTTGTCCTTATATTAGTTATGATCTCATTTCATTTTCCCTTTATCCCTTAATTATGAACATATCATCTTCTTTCCAAAAATATTTCAATAAATTTTCATGGTTACTGGTACCATGTAATTATTGAAATCCAATAAAAAGATATTCCAAAATTCCACAATACCATAAATGAGATTCCATGATACTATTTTGAAATCCCATTACATAAACACTTAATCATTCCACAACATCATTTTCATACTCAACATCACAAATAGTGATCGCATGCGACCTCCCTTTATCTTTTTATTTAAGAGGTTGCTCAGGTCGATCATCATTAACCCTTGGATTAGGGCATTGATTAGCATAATGCCCCATTTCCTTGAACTTGTAGCATTGAAGTGTTGGTTGAGCGTTCCCTATAGTCTTTTCTCTATTCACATCATTAGAAACCTTTTTACCATTACTTATGCAATCAACTGCTCGATGGCCTTCTTTTCCACACTTGAATCATTTTTTAGTACCATTTAGAAAATCTCCACCATTCTTCTTTCCAGACATTGAGCATAAAGAATCATTCACCGTCTTTTCACCATTGTTCAGAGATTTTTTCATGAACTCCATCTTTCATTTCTTGTCCAAAGCATGAGATGGATATATATCACCAACTTCCAGTTCTACCATTGATACCACAACACACATTTTCTTTATATCTAATGAAGTCTCTTATCGCTAATGACATTTGAAGACATGGTTTTAAGCCACTGAAGAATCGATCAACTTTACATTCAGGCTGGATGATAAATCTAGATGAATACCTTGAAACCCTTGTAAAATTCTATTTGTATATACCAACAGATTCCTCATCGTTTTTCTTAAGCTCAAGGAATTACTTCTCCACATTTGTTCGAAGAATACGAGAGAAGTACTTATTGAAAAACAAGATCTTGAACTCGTTCCATTCCATGGATTAAATTTCATCTTGGGGCCTTGTATTCTTAAATAGATTCCACCACTGGTCTATTTCACCTTCTAAATGATAAACCCCTAAAATGAATTTTTCATGTTCTTATCAGTGAAGTATGGAAAATATCTTTTCAATGGTATAGATCAATTTTTCAGCAACAAGTGCATCAAATTACCCATTGAAAGAAGGTGGACGTTGCCTCATGAAGGACTCAATAGAATATTGTTCCATTCTCTTATCATTTGGAAGTCCAGAATGATTCATAGCTTGTGTAAGTATAGAAATATGTTTTTTCACTCCATCTCCCATAATTTTGGTTCGTTCATGAGTACAATCATTGCATCGTCTATTACATTTATCAAAACTGTTCCTTCGTGTTCCAGTCATCATCTAAAACCCAAAAAGAATAGTATGAGTGGCAAAATCATGATAAGAAAACAACATTATAAAGGGGGAGTACCCTAAATATCTTACAAAATAGGTTTATTTATAATATCGTTACAATATATCTTGAACTATAACCTATACTTATACTTAATCTTAGGGACATCCCTAGACATACCTTAGAAATATCTCTAGAGATCTCACTAAAGATTCCGCATCCTAGTTTCCAAAGGTTAACTAATCCTTTGCTCTGATACCAACTGTAGAGACCCATAGCTTGATGTAAATGGAAATTACATTACTTTTGTGGAATAATTAATGCATAACAAAAACCAACACACAAAGACTATAATAGTTTAGTGTCTTTGGAAACTCGGAAAATAATCTTCTAATCATGGTGAAAGATCTTCAACATCTCCCATAAAGATCCTCCCCTTGTGTTTTTTTAAATAAAACCTTTCATTATATACTGGAAAAATGAAAACATATAAAGGGTGAGCTCAAATGCTCAGTAAGGGTATGTATGGAGAAAATAAAACAAACCATATACATTTGAACTTAAAAACACGAACATAATACTTATACATCAAAATCATGAGTAATGACATAAAACATGGTAGTACGTAAGGAATAGATCATAATGAAGCATCAATCATGATAAAATATCATTGGAATAAAACATATAATTGTGGAAAACCATTAGGCACATGATATTATTTCCATAGTAGCCAAGGCATTGCTTCCAAGACCATCTTAGTAGACAAAGTCCCTTTCTGAATCGAGGACACTCCTCGTTCCAGTCATGTATCACTGAACTGGATTAACATACCATTATAGCCATGTCTATATCATGAGATATAAATCCTTAAACAATTCATTGGAGTGATATATATGTCCCACCCATCTCATAATTAAATCATTCTTACTTTCGCCACAACATAAACATATATCATTCATCACAACCCAAAGAATAAAAATGGGTTTCA
Organism: Viscum album; assembly: GCA_963277665.1. Classification (NCBI taxonomy): domain Eukaryota; kingdom Viridiplantae; phylum Streptophyta; class Magnoliopsida; order Santalales; family Viscaceae; genus Viscum; species Viscum album. The sequence continues at coordinate 1,579,931,158 of OY728125.1, forward strand.
TAAACATCATCCCCTCATAAGATAATCCATATAACAAAATGGATATAATTATATCGTAATAAAAGTGAATCCATGTAAATTATAGAGATATTATACTTGAAACATACACATAAAAAATAATGTCATCTTAGATGGGAAATGTTTTTGATAAAACACTTGAAAATTATTTTTAAAGAAAATATACTTTCTTCTTAACAATCATTTACTTTTCACAAAATGCCACAAAATTTTAAAATAAAAGGTTTTTAGTGAAAATAACCATTAAATCTTGTGGAGTAAACTTCATGAAAATAAGGTGTTATGGAACTGTAAAAATCTGTTTATGCCGTATAAGTTAAAAACACATTCTTCTTGTACTTTTAACGGAAAAGTCAAAAAATGCCTCATATAGTAAATATTAGAATGATTCCTTCCATATCATGTGGTAAAAGAAAAAAAATTTTAAAAATTAATTTAAACATACATGAAACCATTTTTATAAAACAGAGACATTACTGATAAATATAACCCTAGTAAATACATACGAATAAACAGTCTTGGTTAAAAACGTGATTGGAAAAGTTATCCCTTACCCTAGGTCTGATATGATTCGTACGTATATGATCCCCCTGTATAATGATTTAAGTAATGTCATTTACTTATTACATAATAATATTTATTGTTTTAATATCATATATGGTTCACATAGGACTTTATATTACTCGTTATTTTGTAAATTCCATGTTAAATTAGCGTTTTGGGTAAAATCGTTTTATTTATCGTACATGTTTGGACTTGTTGTTATTGATATTGTTATCATGATTTACATACTTCTAGAATGTAAATAATGATATATATATCATATATATTAATTAAATTTATTTATATATATATAATAGAAAGATGAATGAAATGAAATACACCATTCATGGTGACGGTAGGTTGTACGTATGCATGAACATTGTTTTCCATTCCTTATTGACTTGAAAATAGGTAATTAGATAAAATATATATATATATATATATGTACATGAATACAGTACCTTAATTATTTCATATATTTGATTATTATTCATTATATATACTTTATAATCATTCTTTAATGGTTAACATGGAAAATTAATCTAATCGCATCGTGGACACGGTAATTCGTACGTACGCACGAGGGATGATATCGTTCCCATGATTATTTTATGGAATTGGGGTGGGTTATATAATATCTCAGAATAATTATGATGTTATAATAACCATATATAGTTATTCATTACACCATTATACCCATCCATGTAAGGTGGTGATGGAAAAACAGATTACACCACGATGTGGAGACAGTATTCCTTACATACGCACGCGCGGTGATTTTATTTTACGTAGGACGGATAGAAGGTGAAATGGTGTTGTTTCATATATATAATAACATATAATTATATTATTGATACTGATTTTATTACATTATAATGAAACAACTAAAGAAAAATAAGTTGAATAAGAAAGAAACTAGAAAGAATCGGTAGAAGAGATTACCTCTTCTTCGACGCACCTCTTCTAAGCTTCTTCTTAAGGAACTAGAGTTGGTCTTTTGATGAAACCATAACCTCTATAATTTTCCTAGGGAAGTTTATATGGGAAATTGTCATTGGTTGGCCTATATTGAATGCTCAAAATTGTGTAATGAGAAGAGGGAGGAGGTGCCCTTTTATAAGGGAGGAGAGGGGCACATTAGGAAAAAACATTAAATATTATATTATAATAAAGTCATATTCGGTTTATAATGTCTCCAAAGTGACTTATTTAGAAGCTAATGCGGGATGGGTCGAAATACTCTCAACCAATATTTTTTAAACATTTTTAGGTTACTATTTTATCCTTATCATTTAGATTTAACTCTAAGTTAAATAATTAAACTTTTACCATGTCTTCTTGTTTTCAAACACTATATGGTTAATAAAATTACTATAACAAGCCAAAAGAACCCCAATTGGATCATTATTAATATATATAACCTTATATAAGTCATTTGGTTGAACCTTCGATTTTTACGAACATCATAACAATTAATAATATAATATGTTTCTAAAAACTATTTTATGTCAATTTTGACACTATTTGGTAATTGATTTTTGTGAAAATCATAACAGCATGATTAGTTCAAAAAAAGGTAATTTAATAAATAAAAACCTGTCATATTAACCTAAAAATTTATTTTATTTTAAATAAAGTCTCAAATTACATTTATTTTTGTATTTATAACATCAATTATGTTAATATTTCAATAATAATGTAATTATAGCATCATCATTGTGTCATAAATACATTAAATTATTTAATGTATAAAAATTATAAATAAAATATAATTATGTAGGAACTCTTTTTATCTTTATAATGAATAATTATAGTAGAAGTTATCTTATGTATAACCCTATATTTAAAATGTTTTAGTTATTAAACATTGATTTTAACTATTTTAACTCTTATGTAAATAAAATAATAATAAATGTCCTAATCTAATCCAAGTGGACCTAAAGGGTAATATTTTATTCCTATGGTTGTTTTCAGTCGCATTATACTTATCCAATAGAATTAGGATATGTGTTAGGGTAATAATAGTATCATGTTTACCCTTAATTACCCTATTTACTTTTAACCGTGGTAAATAGAAGTAAAACTGTTATTATTCACAAAAAAATTATTTTTATCTTATCGAACCAAATTTTACTCTTTTATATTAACCGTGTCTCTCTGAGTTTCAGAATTAAACTCACAGAAGAGGTAAAATTATGTTTTATGTACCATTGCAAATGCTCCTAGGAGGTGGGTAAACGACGGTAATAAGTTCAATAAACATTCTATATATCTAAAATTATTATAAAATGAATCAAATGAATTAATTTGAACTTATATAGGTATTATATATAAATTTTTACTTAAAATAAATTTAAATAATAATAATAATTATTTAAATAATAAGTCTGTTTATAAATAGTAACCTAGTGTTTTAACTATTCATCAAAAAATGAAAGTTTTCAGAAAAATACCTAAAAATCACCCTATGCTAATTTCAATATTCCGAATCCATAAATGAAGACCATTTTGAATGATAAAATTTAAAAAATTTCAAAAAGTGGGTATTACTATTCATAACGGCTAGTTCATAATAATATTATAAAAATATCTCGTTTAGTAAAACTCGGTATTGTGTACTACACATGCTATCGAGGAAGGTCTTGATTACATGTAATGCAATCCAAGTCAGGGATGTGTGTAGTTAAATCTTTTTTCAGTGTTGCGTATAACATAATAAAAACTTATTTCATTTATACATTATACAAAATCTATACTTAATGTCTCATAGAATAATTTCCACAAAACGAACTTGAAATTTTGTGTAACATGAGCCAAGAATAGTGCTGCGTATACTGCAAGATAATACAGTGTTCCATATAGAACAAGCTAATCTTGGGGTAGTGTATAATGGAAGACATTAATGAAAATAATATATCTCATAAAAACTTGGGGTGTTACAGTAATACAGTCTTCCCTTCCAAACAACTCAAGCCGCAGGTAGAAAACACATTGATTCGTGTGTACCACCGATATAACATAGTTTGAAAAATAGAATCTTATCATGATATTCTTCTTGCACAGAAGATTGAATGTTTACCTCACTCGATGAATGTTTTCATTAGGGTAGTTCCCCCCATCATCATGACCAATCGGTTTGGGAGTCTATCCCTAGAGCAAGACAATTGGCACCTTTCTTACCTAATGGAGGTGAATCAGGAGGCCAGATCCGGCTCTACTACGGTCTAGAAACATTTGAGGAGGGTTCGTGCTAACCGTCGTCAACGTCAAAATCATCATACTAGTTCTTATACACTGTTTACTAATGGATATTTTCTAATAACATCCATCTTATACGCCCATTCATGGGATTCTGTGAGAAATATTCATCGAAGGAAGAAAACACTATATTCGAAAGATAATAGAATATACATGGTCCTTCGAAAAATGACCACCTATATACTATGGTATGGACTAGTCAGTGTTTTTATTTCCCTACTCACCTTTGACAAGTCTATGTAAATAATATTGTAGAAAACATGGGGGGACTCATAATCCTACTCCCATGCATGAAGCGCGCATGAATATCCCAGTGGCATGTGGAGGAAAAAAGTCAGTGCATATCCCGACTACAATAGAAGACGTATGTCCAACGATTATTGAAATAGAGGATGAGAAAGCTTATATTCTTGCACACCCTTTGTAAAAGTTTTCAATTCATTTTAGAAACATTTTAAGAACACCGCAAAAATAATCTGAAACTTTTTATGAATAAGGGATATGCACATACTCTTATCTCAATAGCTTGGACAACTCAACAGTCAGATCATTGTGATCAAGTGGTTATACCAGATGAAGCGCACATTCTTTCTTCCACTCAGGAGGATTATCAAAATATCCCAATCAAGGAAGAATAATCCTGCTGGGAACATAGTTCCATTCCAACCAGGAAAAACAAGATGAGAGTGGAACATTCCTCAGGACAGGGGCACATGACTATCGAAAACGTCCTCAGCATGATCTGAAGGCCCATGATCAGGCCCATATCTACATTCTAGCTGAGTTTAACCAAGTGAGAGTAGAATAGGCCTAATGATAGGACTATATTTCTAACAATTAACCTTCTTGTATTACTCTATTTGGGAATATAAGCAAGAAACATATTCTTTCATCAACCAATGAATGACTTCTCCAACATAATTATGACGTAATATAGGAGGAGGCTCATATTACATCTCCCATTCTGCAGATCCAACAACATATTCAAGGGGGGATTCATATTTAGAATAAGCATATATTCTTGATCCAACTGAGGCAAACAATGTGATAGTGTAACATCCATCAAGACATGCTCATATCCTTGTCAGCAATGAAGATGCACATCGACATATTCTAACAGCTCCTCGATAGTGGGCTCATATCCCCACAACACTAGGTGGTTATATGAAAATCCCAAAAACTGCCATAAAAAATACCATGTCCCTACACAACCACCAATGTAAGGTTGACATATTGTGATCACGACATCAAAAAAGACTTATTTTCCTTATATTCTTGATGTCAGTGTTCTTGAAGTTGTTCGAGACACACTATCAACACCACAAGTGTCCATCAAGTCCTATATAGAATAAGAAGCTAGAGATGTTAATTATTGTGATAATCTTTCTCATGGTAATGTAGTGATGGATCATAAGGACTCTAATCCTGGCATTCACTATGGCCAACCTCCCCACAATGATATCTCCAATATAAAAGGCAGACCTCCCTTTGTCCATACACATTTATATAGAGATGTGAAACAAAAATAGACACCTTCATATACTGAGGATAAAAAATTGTTAGCTTCAACTTTATATATCTCACCATCATCATCTAATATCACTCCATCCCCATCAGTAGGAGACCATTAGAGGCAACTTCAAAGGTATGATCAAATGGAGGCATGTAATGTTGATTAATAAGTGGCTGGAAAAGAAATATGGAATGATTTAGACAGAAATATCCTCCCCATCATGTTCTTCACCACACAACTTCCAGCTATGAGATACCTGATGAGCTAGAAATTGAGTGCATGCCTTATATATTCCATAATATGAGGTCCACTCATTAGAAACTAAAGGATCAACATCACTCTTATATAGGATAGGATTGTATCCTATAGAACATTAGGATACTATTTTTCTATCTCAACCTACATGCAATCTCTATGGACCGAGATCCAAAACTAGAAAAGAACAACGTGAAATTGAAACACTCTTTCCATCATTGCATTATAACACTTTTGAAGCTGATATCCCATGCCATGTTAGGCATCTAATTTCTATGATGGGGAAAATATTTTGCATTACACATTGGCACACCCCTATAACAATAGAGCCCCTCAAACATGACATCCTACAATGTTACAGCATCCAGTGAAGTCATAAGAATAAGGAATTCTTAAGCTAGTATGTCACTACAACCGAATTTCCTCACTCCAATGGTACATGAAATCATAGACTGAGATAGAGTATAGATAAAAATCATTAAATTGGACCCTATAAGATAATAATAGGACCTTCCAATCATAGTGATCAAAGTTGTGATAACCTGGACAACTGCCTATATGGAGTGACCCTCATCACGGGATGCCATCACACCCAGTTCACACAAAAGAAAAACGGCACCACATCATGGAGAGAATAGTAACATCAAATATAGAAGTCATCCTGGAGTTGACTGGCCCCTTGTTCCTGGATAATATTTCCCACTGGCTCGACCTCTTGGGTCATTAGTCCCTGAGAAAATTTATGGTGTTTTTTAGCAGTCATGGGAAAACCTCATCTTAGGGGGATGGGGTCATTCATATCTCAATCACCACCCCCAAAATCTCACATACTCTTAAATGACCTAGGAGAAATCAATGAAAATCATAGATCAATCACATCCCATATGATTGGGATCATTTTTATCATCATCACCACCCTAGAGGAAATAGGAATTCACTATATTGGGAGGAAACGATCAACGATCTGCATCCAACCAGTTCCTCTAATAATAAGGAAATCCTATATTGGTCGGTTCTCATTAAAAAACCTGACCAAATAATCCTTCAATTTTATCCTTCATAAACAAAGAAGAGATGAGAACACATTGAATGAAATCCGGACATGTTGGGGCAACAATCCACTATGTCTCAAAAATATCAAGAGATTGAGTAATATCACTAATGAAATCCATATAGAGCTGGCTTTCCATGTAGAATGCAATGGAACAATAATAATTCCCTGATATAACTCTATGTATTCCATCACTCTGACTGATATCGATCAAGATCCATATGCAGAGGTTTTCAATATGGAATACATACCCTAAGAGGATGGTGATTTGGATGCCCCAAATTAGGATGCACACACTCGGAATCAAATATGGAACCTGAATTCATAACCACTGAATTAATATTTTCCACCTACTCAGTGGAACACCTCTAATGATAATTGGAAAGAAGAAACTATGTCATTGTTTCAATCTTCAGATGATAAATTTCCACAATATTAGAGTGCGATACGAGCTCTCTGGCTTCTTAATGTGGAGATACTTATGAGAAATATTCCATGTATGTGTCATATCCATATATAGGTGGATATTCCCCCTCCTATGGATGATTCACCAGCTAGACCATCATATGGATAACATATTACCTCGTGATCTAGATAACCCATCCACATAAATGAGGAAATCTGAAATGATCGGGACTTCCCTCCGCTATGGCAACAACCCCTCAGTCACTTTGGCAACTCCTCATTCATAGAAATGTTAAAGGATCAATGATAGGTGAAAGTTGTACCACCTTACTGGAACCCACCTACACCTTATATATGTGATGCAACTCAGACAATAGATCCCCTAGAGTACTTTAATACCATTGAATACCTAACTACTTGGATGGAAGCCATGAGTAGATGATACCCTACCTCAACCAAATTTCATAAATCCTACCTTCTCCACCTTTAATGGTACATGGGATCCTGAGAAACATCTCACACACATTGAATCACAATGTGGGTCTATAATGGGCTATCAAGATTGGAAGGATGTGAACAAACTGGGGGGTTTCATACATACATTGAGAGGTCCAGACTTCATCTGGTATATCAGTCATCCCGTGAGGTCTATCACAGGATGGGAGTTCCTTCGCCGTTAGTCCTATTAAAAATTCAGTTCAACATTATGGAAGAAAACAATCATCGACCTAACGAACTACAAGAATCATGAGGATTAGAGTGTATCTATCTTCATGGTAAGGTGGAAGTGTCTGACCTATTCACTAAGCACCCTTATCATGCTGGAAAAACTATCGGAACTCTATGACGAAAATCTTAGTGATGTTTTGTAGAAACCCAATATCCCCATGGAATTTCAGGGTGGATTATTTGAATTCAATGAAACAGAAAAACTTCTTGAAGATGCTATCTGGCGAACCTGATCCATGTCTCAGATCATGACGACAACCCAAGGTAATGTCATGTTAAGAGGATGCTCCAACTATCACCCTCAACCATACAATGGTCCATGCACTTGGGAAATCTGTAAACCACCCACCACCTGCTAATGGCCTATGGAAACCATGGATTCTCCCTCAGTCAGATGTAGAATGAAAATTAGTCCTCTCTAGATTCATGGAGTGGGTGAATAAGACATTGTAATTATAAAATAAACAACTCTTGGGAATATTCTTGGTAGCCATGAAAAAAAACTACTCATGCTCCCATATCTCAGGAAGCTCGACGAAAACAACTCACTAACCATCTCGATTATTTCCCTATCCACTAAAGACTGGGTCATAATATCAAAAACAATTTCATATTTAAGGACATCCATTAAGGTATGATCTACTATAGATATATGAAATTAGTTGATTCTCTAGAAAAAGTGGTCTGAATAACCATTCCCTGGTTAGAGTAAGAGGAAGGATTATATAAAATTAATTCAAAGAAAGTACAAATGTTTGACAATTGGATGACTCATAAAATATTTGTTCCTGCCCATGGATCCCTCAAGGAGAATTTTTGAAAACTCATAATATATCCACCACAAAAGGGAGAAGTCTGATGTACCTCTGAATGGTTGGTGTGACCACTAGATGGAATTAGATACACAGGATGAAGATTCATATTCTTCTATAACAAAGACTCTAACTCTTGCAGATGTCTTACCTATGACATCCACAACACTAGAACCACCCCACTAAACAGAATCATCAAGAGGTGAAGAACTCATATTCGGTTCTTTCAACATGATACATTTTACAAACCACATATCTGATGATGAGTATGACCCCTTGAATATGGTTATCCTGTATAAAATAGTGGAACTGGAGGCCGCATGCACTGAAGTCGATTATACATGGGACAATATAGATATTTCTGGAGTCAATATCTTAGTCATGTCCTCATAGAGGACTCATATACATCCTAGAATTGTGGGCAAGTACTCCATCAGGATCGAAGGTGGTAGGGAGGTCCCTTAGATCCCTCTAGTAGCTACCTGCACCCAATTTTCATGTGTGACCATTTAGAGGGGGTTCAACATAATCAATCCAAGACATATGAAAGGTTAGTACAACATATTCCACTGGTGGAATATATTCCCCCGACCTCCATATTGGCCCTATGTCCATTGTCCTCAATCACTCCATCACCTCATCCGCATGTCATGGAGAATCCCCATATTTGGATGCAGCGACCTGTAGTGCAGATGTATGATATTCTATAATATCTATCAACTATCACAACCAAGCTCTCAATCATTGATATGCTTCGTCTTTAAAAAGTACTTTTCGAGGCACTTGTTTGAGAACTCTGAAGCCCATGGAAATTTGAGATAGAAGACACTACATCCAAGGTCTATATAGTGGAATCCCTATCCTTTGAATGTAATGTGTCCATTTCATTCACTGGAAATGATTAGGAAGAGGCCACCCAGGGACACATCAGACCCTTGTATGTCTCATACAAACTCAACAATGTCGGCTTCCAAAGGGTGTTGATAGATAATGGATTCGAGATAAATTTATTCTCAGCCTGAACACTCCGAAATTTAGGTTATATTAAATAGGACATATCCCCTACAATACAGACCATATAGGGGTAATATAAGTGTGATCAAATGAAAATTGGAACGATTAGAATAGAGAACCAATTTGGGGAGCTCACGTCTGCTGCGGAGGACATGGTTATCCAAAAAGATACCTCTTATAATGTCATTCTTGGAAATGAATAGATTTATATCAACATGGATTCCAACTAACATTCCACCAATATTTGATGTTCCCCATCAGTGGAAGGGTTGTAATACTCCATGGAGACAATTCTCCCTTAAAAACATGTGGATTCAAATATGATGAATTATAATTCTACAAGAATGGAGGAAAATTACCAATAATGGATGATGTTATATAGGTTGGTTCCCCTAATGGGTTGGGGAACACACCTACAAATCCATAAAGCAATCTAGATGAGGAATATGTGCACCATAGAATCATTGTTGAAATAGCGGTCATAGTCCTAGAAGATGAACCCTCTCTTTTCCTATGCAACATTCACCAATAGAATCCATATTTAATAGCCCAGATGATGGGGGGTAAAGAATAAATATCTTTATAATAACCCTCACCTTCATATTCATGTAGATTCCCCCAAAATTCCATCCTCACCCAGGAGTTTTCCACATGAATTGGAGAACAGAAGAGGATGAGGATGATCTCAGAAACACCCCTCTGGAAAACGAGGAAGGTGTTTCAACTACCATTGATGTACATCAAAAATAAAAATAGGGACCAAAGAAAATCCATATCCTACTATTATTAGCACCTCCATGCCTCCAAAGGAACATTACAATTGCATCAAATTACTAATGAAGCACTAATATGTATTTTCCATGAACTATATGGAAATGCCTGGATTGAATACAGATATAGATATGAACAATGTTGGACTAAATGGAGATCATAAAGGCTTAAATACAAGAATCCATAACACTGCATCACTCCCATGCCCAATATATAGAGGAAAATGTCATCATGTTGATCAAATTCGACTTCATTCACCAGGTAAAATATCCCAAATGGATTTCCAATATCGTCCCTCTCAAGATACAAAATAGGTATATTAGTGGATACATTGATTTCAGAGTCCTTTATCAGTGATGTTATTAATATTTTAATCAATTAATTTGTATTATATTTACTTATTTTATATGAAATGTGAATAATTTATGTGAAATATTAATGTTTAATTATAAAATATAATTTCAAAGCACTATTTTAATTCCTCCAGATATAAGTCTATTTAATGATTTCATAATACCTATCAACCTTCTAAACCAAATAGTATGTTTCATGAATTGGAGTATATATAAATAAATATTAAACATTTCATTAGAAGGGATCATTTTCCAATTCTTCTAATGTAGGGCCATGTAGATCATACATGAAGCCCCAAAAAATTTTGTGAATAAACTGGATCAGTTATGAAGATTGAATTACTGGGCTCAATCCAGAAATACAAATTATTTTATTCTCCTCCAATGGTCTGGGGAAAATTAAATTCATCTTGGATAAAACTATCAAGGTCCAAATCCAAATACATGAGACCCCACTAATGAATTTAAACACATCCCATCATTTGATGCGGGAATTGGAATAAAAATACTATTCATGACATTTCACATGATATATTCATCCAATCAATCTGATATTTTGTAATGTGAAAGAAAAGATATACATGGTCTAATTTCTTGAATAAGGAATCCATATTTTATTGAATATTCCTATTCAAAAATCCATTCACATTTTGGACATCAAATCATCATTGATAGACATGAAAAGATTAAAATTATTTAGTCATACCACCATAAAATTGGTTCCATAAGTCCAAATCTGTCCCACTTTTGAAAGTAGTCAGCCAATATTATTATCTATATGTTTGAAAAATAGGATATCTCTAGATTCGGTTGCATGGAAAGACAAATTAGTGATTCAATTGGAGAGGCATATTTGGAATGAAAACAGTCCACCTCCATGAGCTATAAATACAACCCCCTCATCACCATGAATATGGTTGGAATTTAAAAAAAAGAGAATTAATTAGCACGACGAAAAATTTTCCAATGGTTTGGTAGGTCCTTACATACTCATTTTTTCACTTGAGAGACATTTCCTCCTGTCTTTGATTTAATTTTCATTTGTGGTTTCCTTCATTTGAAATTTCACAAGTGTTTTTCTTTGTAGTTATATTTTAATGTATGTTTCTTCATCAATATATCTTATTTTCATACACATTATATAGTTTAATATTAATTTTCTAAAAGTATTTTAAATCATGTTAATACCATTTCCCTTATTTTTCATCATCAATCAATCGAAATTCTTGTTTAACTCTATTCAACAACCATGAGTGTTCAACACACTACTCTTTTCTTATCCCATTATTTTTGTTCTATTTATAATTCATTAACATAATCATATATTAATGTATTAATGATAGTATTAATGGCTGAGTAAATCTACCAATGTGGTCAGTCCTTACTTAGAGATGTTATGTGATTGAGAGATTTTTCTCGATTTGTATTCTTTAATTAAACATTTTGTATGTTGGATGTAACATGTCTTGGATTAATTAATTGTTTTGTTTAAAATGTAGTTTCCATGGATTATTGGAACCATAAATATACTACCATAAACTAGATATTTTTGAGATTAAAACCCTATGTTATGTTAAAATATTGATTAAATCCATAACACTTAGGAATTCCAATCTTCATTATCTAGTGAAGGGGGTGTTAATTTAAATTCAATATAAAGCAATCCTCAAGTATATCACAAGCTTATCACCCTAAAATGGACTTACCCAATCATTATAAAATTGTTAAATCAAACACCAAATATTAATCACTTCATTTAATCTCTGCAAAAAAATCCACCAATCATAATATAATCAACTAAAAAAATCAACTGTTAAAAAGTGTCATCAATGAGGATTCGACCCGAGTGCTTCTATACACATTAGTCGAGCATCGTATCATTGAATGGTTTATAGGAGACAATCGATCGTTATTTAAAATGGCACTGTTGCTGAGGATGGTAAAATTAAAGAGTCCCTGGTTTCAGGTTATTGAAAAAAAACAAAATTAAATAAAAAAAACTGAAAAAAACATAATGAAAAGCCCGCCTTCTCATAAAAATTATAAGCAGAAAGCACACAGAGAAATTCACATCTTCCTATTTTATTCAAAATATCTTTGAATACCCTATATCCTCCAAAACAATCCCTCGGAAGTGTAAGACTCTAAAATTGAGTGAACACATTTCCAACAAAGGTGGAACATATGAGATAATCAACCCATTCAAGAAACCGTCCTAGTTCAACCTATTGAATTAGATATGGCCAATCCTTGGTAACAGACTCTTAAAGAACTAGCTTCCACTGATATGAAGAATCAACCAAATTTTATTAAATATCCAAACATAGAGGCTGACTTCGAACTCAAATTGGGGTTGATTCATCTTCATATGTATTTCCTCGGGCTAGCCAAGGAGGATCCATATCATTATTTTAAAGAGTTACAAGTGGTGTGCTCTACCATGAATCCTTAATGGGTTTTAGAGGAACAAATCAAACTCTGAGAGTTCCCTTTATCCCTAGATGACACTGATACGTCATGTATTTAAAACCTCCCTACTGGTTCCACAACCACATGGAATGACATGAAACGACTCTTTTTAGAGAAATTATTTCCTCCTTCTCGTAATACTACTATCTGAAAGAAAATTTATGATATCCAACATTTCCCAAATGAATCACTCCATGAGTATTGGGAGAGGGTAAAAATTCATGTTTCAACCTTCCCACATCACCAGATCTCTAACAAACTCTTCATCCAATACCTCTATGAGGTGTTATTGTCTATGAAGCGAATACTAATTGATGTCACAAGTGATAGTTCTCTTGTTGATAAAATTCTTGCAACTATAAGAGATCTCATAAGAAACATGGATGAAAACACACATAAATTACATACTCGATAACATGCTATAGTCAAACAATCCAAAGAGAATAAATCTGTAGAGCCCAACAAGATGACGGAGTGGATGAGTGAACTTGCAGGTCATGTAAGATGACTAGTTATGGCATATAGAGCCCAAAACCTCATCTTCTCCACAATATATCTTCCCAAGACCAATCAAGAACTCTAAAATATATATCTCCCCATCTCATCTAATTGACACAAGTCCAAAACATCAACAGGCTACCTCTGATTCATACGGGCCAATGGTGCTCAATACATTATATGTTGAGCAGAACCCCAACACTCAATAATCGGCTCAGTTTGTTAGAAACATCAACCAACCCCACACTGAGACCTCCTCATCTACCAAAAATCCTTACTTGAGATATGGTAATCCCATTTCTCATCCCCCTCAATACCCTCATAATAACCCAAACCAACTCTAATAGGGTCATGATGGTGGATAATTCCATCAACCGTATCATTTTGTTCATCATCCTAAAAGGAACAATACTTCTCCTGGACTCCACTATCATAGTGAGCCTTCACAATTCCCAAACCAATACAATTACATTCCCAAGAACCAAAGTCAAGGTTATCCTAATCATGGACACGGCTCTTCTTCCATGCAACCATTAAAAAGTGTAGTGGATGATCATCCCTCATTCACTTGTTCCAGCCTCAAAAACATTGAAACCCAATTTTGTCAACTAGCCTCCCACCTATGCCAGCAATAACAATAAAATTCTTCCCAACTCCCAGATCAAACATTACCCAACCCCATGTGTAATTTATATGCAATTTCACATCTATCGGAAATGAAAATTGATATGCCTGAAGGTAAATCTTGTAACACCCCTTTAAATGTTGACCTATAAAACGAATAGAAAAAGAAACATGAACAAGAATCAAAATCCATTCCCTTGTGTAATACCCCAAGATTCCACGATATGCTTCTCTATTAATAATATAGTAGCGTGTGTTGTACGCAACATCGAGTTCTAACACACCACAACCAATAAAACTAGCCATTATGAATAGTAATACCCACTTTTTAAAATTTTATAAATTTTATCTTTCAAAATCGACTTCATTTTTGGATTCGTAATATCGAAATTATCTCAGGGTGAATTTTTTTTATTTTTCTGAAAACGTTCAATTTTTGATGAATAATGAAAAACACTGAGTTATAGTTTAAAACAGAATTTTTATTTAAATAATTATTAATTTTTTTAAAATTTATATTAGGTCAAAATAGATACATAATACTTATATATGATCAATGTAATTCATTGGAGTCAGTTTACAATAATTTTAGATATATAAAATTTTATTGAACTTTTCTTCGTCTTTTACCCATCTCCTAGGAGAATTTTGAAATTCACAGAAAACGTAATTTTACCGCTTCTATGATTGGAATTTAAAAATCCAAGAGACTTAGTCAATATCAAAGAGTAAAATGTGGTTCTATAAGATAAAAATAATTTTTGGGGGAAAGTAACTATTTACTTTTATTTACCAAGTTCAAAAGTAAATAGGGTAATTTAGGGTAAAAATGAAATTAATTTTACCTCAACACATTTCATAATTCTATTTCCTCAGTATAACTCGACCAAAAAACCTTAGGAATAAAATATGAGCCTTTTTGGTCCACTTGGATTAGATTAGGACATTTATTATTATTTAATTCAAAGAAGTGTTAAAAGAGTTAAAATCAAAGTTTAATAAATAAAACATTTTTAATGAAGGGTTATACATAAGATAAATTATATTATAAATATTAATTATAAATATAAAATTATTTCCTACGTAATGGTGTTATATGTATAATTTTTAGACAATAACAAATTTAATTTATTTATGACACAGTAATGATGCAGTAATTACTTAATTAATGAAATTTTAAAATAATTGATATTATAAATATCCAAATATATGTTATATTAGACTTTTTATAAATTAGACTAATTTAATAGGTTATTATGAAATAGTAGGTTTGGTTATATGGATTTTTTTAGAATTAATAATGCTTTTATGAATTTAGAAAAAACAAAATACCAAATAGTGCGAAAAGTTTCATAAAAGAGTTTTTAAAACAAATATTATATTTTTAATTGATATTCTATTCTTAAAAATCTATGGTTCGGAAAAATGTCTTATATAATGATATTAGTTTCATTAATAAACAACTTGTGGTTATTTTGGATGTATATAGTAAGTTTAATAACCATATAATATATAAATACAAAGAGACATGGTAAATATCAAACTATTTATCTAAGATTTAAATCTAAAAGATAAAGTTAATATAGTGATCCAAACCTATCTAAATTGTATTGGTTGAGTGTTTTTAGACCCATACCAACCTTATCCTTTAAATAATCCATTTTGGTTCAATTATAAACCTAATTTGTTTTTATTATAAAATAATATTTCTATCTTTCCCTAAGGTTCCCCCCACCCTCTTATAAAAAAGAACTCGCCCTTCTCTCTAATTCAAGCCTTAAAAGCCATTTGGCTCAACCAACCTCTTCCCAAATACCCTATCAACAGTACTAAATTCATCCTGGAGGCCTAAAATTATCTGAAATCCATCCTAATGGTCCCTTTTGATCAAATAAAAAAGATGAAACCGAAAAGAGGTAAATATCTCACTACTTCATTCATGTTCCATTCTTCATCCACTTGCTTTACCTTTGTTGTTACCATTTTAAAATAATAACTCCAGTATCTTCTATATACTGTGATGTTATTATAAATATGTTAAACCAAATTCATTATTCTATCCATCCTTTTAATGACATGTCACTGTACGTGCATACGTATGTCTAACCGTCTCCACGTCGTTGTGTAATTGTTATTCAATACATAATTATTTGGATGGGTATAATAATGATGTGTAATTAATGTAAATAATAAATATAATATTATAATTATTATGTATATATGATATACCATCCAATTATATATTATTTTAATATCAAAATAATGATATTTTCGTTTGTGCGTACGTACAGATTACCGTCTCCACGAACGCGATGAGATTCATTCCCCATCGTATTACATCAAGACTAATTTTCATTAAATGATTAAAAATAATATTTAAATACTTAATATAATTCTGGATATTAATAAGATACATCCCATTCATAAAAAATATGGCTCACATAACAATGAATATAATGGAAAACGGATCTGTTAACACCTGAAATGACGATAATACTAAGATATTATTCAAAAAAAATGTTAAAATATCATATATGATATCATATTAATGTATATGATTCTTCAATAATTTAATAACAATTATTTAACCATTATACAAGAGTTTTACCTACCCTAGATGAAGTAAAAGTAAAAGGTAAGGGTTAATTTCAAAATATCATAATCATCTGAGGATGTTTTTACGTAAGTATCTACTGGGACCTCTTTATCATCCACATCCATGTTTCTTAAAAATGTATTCCAAAACACTCATACAATTTTATAAACTATTGGTTAAAGTCATTTATACCCTTTTTTGACTTTTTTAAGATGTTTATAAAGTAATTGTTCCGCCGTCTTCCAAACAAGGTCATTTTTAATCTTTTCGGCATAATTAAGGTAAGAATGTCTTTTTTAACTTATACGCCTGGTGCACCTATTTTCCACCATTATAAAATCTTCAAAGCATTCCTTACATGATTATAAGAATATTTTCAAAGTAAATGTTTTCTTTTATAATTATTTTACTTTTAAATTATTTCAAAAAAGAGATATTTCTCTCAAATAGTTTTGATTTTTCCATGTCAACATCCTTTGATGGGTTTTAAGATTATTTAAGGTTGATTTATTATGATACCAAACATCCATATTGTGTTAATAGTTTTGTGATATTATTGACTATGGATGTGTTATTTTTATACCATTCATGGTTTATGGATAAATTATTGACATTTCGTATGCTAGTTTTAATATGAATGGTTATGTTATGTTTAAACCTGTTCATATGAGAATGCATTGGACTTATTAAGTGATGGGTAGAGCCCAATATAGCTCCGCGATCCATCAGTATGTCTCATGAGACAATTTAGTGTATTGGCATAAGTCCTTGAAAAAATATTATTTGTAGTCTTAGCACAAGGCCTTGACTATGGGGTTATTATAGTATGAAATTATGCCTTCTATCATTATGAAAGTGGTTATTGATATTTCATGTTATTATTCAACTAAAAGAATATCCATGTGAATAAGTAAATGAAATTATCTCATTTTATTGTTTCCATATTATTCTATTGTTCATTTTTAAAATTATTCTGTTTTAGTTATACATTGGCTTAAATGTTTATGGTTATTTATGAAAGTTTATACTATATCATTATCCTTACTGAGCATCTGAGCTCACCCCTTTCTATGATTTATTTTTTTTCAGGTTGTTAAGAAGTATTTTATGACTAACCTACAGGTATATTATGAGGATATATGAGTGTGGACTATGGAGACTTTTTTGTGGTAGTTTTCACTTTATGATTTAATGTATGGCTTATGAGTGTATCTAGTGTTTCTAAGGATACTAAACTAATAGGTATTTCGGGATGTGATCTTTTGTGATCATTAGATTGTTATTAATAATGAACCGACTCTTGGTAACTGGGGTCGAGGTGTTACAGTTGGTATCAGAGGAAGCTTAGTATAAACCATGAATCTAGATTTAGATAAAATATGATTAGAGCACATAGACCAAAAATGGACTTTGAGGATTAATATAGAATAACATCCTATAATTTTAATATTGTAGAGATTTTGTGATTATTCTGAGTAATACATCCATGTCTGGATATGAGCAGGTAGAGGCATCTCTGACGTATATATACTTATGGGTAAAACCAGAAAACACCGCTTTGAGCTAGACTAGAATGGGAACTGATGCACGAAAACGGGGCTTGTTTCACTCTTGGTTACGACGCTCCGGGGGGATATGCATAGGATAATTATCATTTTCATTACAAAACATTATGAATGGTTTATGAGTATATAATTCCTCAGTGAAAACATTTTTATGATTATGGATTATATCCATAAACTGTTCAATTTATGTTAAGTGTTTTACAAGTTTGGATTTAGGTATTTCAATTCATAAACTAATCTTGTGTATGCCATTGGTTAGAAATGGAGCCTAGGGGAAGGAATGGAAACCATATAAATGCACACACTCCATGTAGGGATTTCCCTCCAACTCAGGATAATTATAGTGGAGCTGGTGATACAACTTGTGCGTATCAACTTATCACCATAGTGGGAATACTCAATAAGGTTATGAATAATAACATTACCCAAATAGAGCACCCTGATCTTCAACGTGGAGGATCAATGTTAGATCTCTTCATGAGGAAACAAACACCAAAATTTAATGGTGGTATAAATCCACTAGTATCATATTAATGGATAAATTCCATAGAGAAAATATTCCACTCCATGGGGAGTATCAAAAGGGAAAAAGTTATCATGGCAGTTTACCGCCTCACTGGAGATGATGATCAATGGTGGTCATTGATTTAAAACACGGAGGAAGATGAAGAAGTATACACTATGGAATTGAGAGAGTTTAAAGTTATTTTATTAGAAAAATACATTCCTCATGACCATAGAGCAAAAATGGAAAGACAATTTCTGAGTCTAAGGAAAAATGTGGATGAGAATGTTGAAAATTTTGAGTATAACTTTTCAATGTTAGCAAGGCATGCTGCCAATTATATACGTAACCCAAGAAGTAAGATTGATCGTTTCTTTGATGGTATAAAACCATTTCTCCATCCAACATTAGTCTCACAATCCTTCTCGTCATACGAATTTATTGTCTCATGTGCTATCAAGATAGAAAATAAGTTCTCTAATTCTTACGTCTTTAAAGAAACGAACAAGAAGACGAGATCTGGTGATCACTCTGGAAATGGAAATAAGGGGACGAAGGGAAAATTTGAATATCCATCCTACATGAAATGTGGGATGAAACATCCCGGTACGTGCCTGAAGATAATGGGATTCTGTTATAAGTGTGGTGAAAAAGGTCACCATGAACGTGATTGCAAGGGGAAGAAAGAAGCTACTGATGTTCAATGATACAATTGCAGGGATATTGGACATTATGAAAATTAATGTCGTATGCATTAGGGGTACTTACCTCAGAAAAGGCCAAGGGATCAAGGCCAAGATTATTTTATCACTACTACTAAGGTAGAAGCTCCAAAAGATGGGGTGGTAGGTAATTTAATGGTTTTCTCAAGTCTAGAAAATGCTTTATTTGATTCTGGATGATCTCATTGTTTCATATCTCCCTGTTTTACTAAGAGAATTAGATATTTCCAATTTTATTTAACAAGGGAGTTTTCAGTTAAAAATCATAAGGGAAGTATAATCGCAACAACGTTTTGTGAATCTGTTCCCATTAGAGAATATAAATGTTCTTTATCTACTGATCTCATCATCTTACCCATGATTTAATTTTATATAATCTTCTATATGGATTCGATTTCAGACCATTATGAAAAAATTTGTTATAAGACAAAGGAGGTTACTATTGTTTATAATGATGACAAGGAACCCCTTATCTTTATAGCATAATCGTCACCACCTAATTCGTATCTAGATCCACCCCCAATAGCTCAACTAAATTCAATTATTGGGGAGGAAGTGAACTAAATAAATATGTGTGATGAAAGGAATGTTCAAATAGAGTATTTACCTATTGTGAAAGAATATGTTGATGTTTTTCCAAAGGCTTTACTTGGACATCCTCTAGAAAGAGAAATTGAGTTTTACATTGACCTAATTCCTCATTCTAGGGACATATCAAAGACCCCTTATAGAATTTCCACCATGGAATTAGTGGAACTAAAGAAAAAACTAAAAAAATTGAGTAATAAGGGATATATTATCCCTAGTGTTTCTCTATGTTTAGCTCGTGTTCTTTTTGTTATGAAGAAATATGGATCTATGAGGTTGTGCATCGACTATAGGGAGATCAATACTATAACAATAAAGAAAAAATATCCCATAATGATTTACTTGAACAACATCATAGAGCTCAAATCTTATCAACGATTTACCTTCGATCTGGATATCATAAGTTGTGTGTTAAGAAGGAAGACATTCCGAAAACATCATTTCGAACCAGGTACGTGCATTACGAGTTTACAGTAATTCCTTTTGGGATGAAAAATGCACAATCTGTTTTAATGGATATAATGAACATAGTTTTCATGGAATGTCTTGATGACTTTGTAGTGGTATTTTTGATGATATCTTGGTATACTCCAAAATCTATGAAGATCATGAAAACCACTTGCGCATTTTCTTGAAGTCTCTGAGAAGACATGAATTATATGGGATGTTTAGAATGTGTAAATTCTGGTTTTAGAATATTTCTTTTCTAAGACATATTTTCTCTAAGGATGGAATCATTGTTTACCCTTCTATGAAAAGGGAAATCCATGAATGGCCAACAACAATAATATAACTGACGTACCCAGTTTTATTGGTTTAGCAGGTTATTATCAACAGTTTTCCAGAATTTTTCCTGATTGGATAACCCATTAACAAATCTCACATGAAATGGGGTTAAATTTTTTTTGAACAAAAGAGCTCGAAGAATGTTTTGAATAACTGAAGAGAATATTAGTCAATGCCCCTACAATGACACAACCATCAGGGAATGATGGGTTTGTTATTTATTTTGATGCTTCAAAGAAAGGACATGGATGTGTCCTTATGTTGAATGATAGGGTTGTTGCCTATGCATCACGCCATCATAAAATTCATGAGAAAAACTATCCTACGTATGATCTTGAGTTAGAAGCTATATTGTTTTCTTTGATGATATTAAGACACATTCTATATGGTGAAAAATGTGAGATTTATACTGATCACAAGAGTTTGAAATATATTATCTCATAGAAATAACTCAACATGAGGCATTGGAGATGGCTTGAACAACTCAAGGATTATGATTGCATGACAAACTACCCCCTGGGGAAGGAAAATATGGTGGCAAATGATTTGAGTAGAAAGGATCATGATGTTTTGAAAAAGTTGAGAGTTGGAATGGATGCTATTTTCATGGATCTAGTAAAGATATACATGGGAATAACAATGGACGGTGAAACCTCAATGCTTTTTGAAATGGTTTCTAAATCATATTTACTAGAAAGGATTAAGGGTTATCAGACCGATGATGATGAGTTTGAAAAGAATATTAAAGATGTGAATGATGGGAGATTGAGTGACTTTGTTTATGAAGATGGAATTTTGAAATTTGGTAAGAGACTTTGTGTTCCCAATATACTGGATCTAAAAATAGAATTGTTGGATGATTCTCATAGTACCAATTTTTCTATACACCCTGGTAGCACTAAGATGTATAGAGATTTGAAGGAACATTTTTTGTTGGACAACATGATGAGGGAGATTGCTGATTTATTGTCAAGATGTATGGTTTGTCATCAAGTGAAAGCTGGATGGAAAAAGCCTGGTGGTGTATTGAAACATCTTCCCATACCTGAGTGGAAATGGGATAATATCATGATGGACTTTGTCATGGGACTACCAAATACTCCTTAAAGGAACGATGCAATATGGGTCATTGTTGAACGTCTTACCAAGTCAGCAGATTTTCTTACTATAAGAGAATATCTACCTCTTGAACGTCTAGAAAGGCTATATATTAATGATTTTTCGAGACTTCAGGGAGTTCCCCTATCAATTGTTTTTTATCATGATCGATGTTTTGCATCAATTTTTTGGAATATTCTTCAGAAGGAATTATATACAGAACATTGTTTGAGCACTGCCTACCACACCCAAACTGATGGAAAATCAGAACGAACTATTCAAAACTTAGAAGACATGGTGAGATCCTGCTCACATGACTTTCAGGGTATGTGGGATCAATATTTACCTTAGGTAGACTTTTCCTATAACAATAAATTCCATTCAAGTATTCAGATGGCTCCAAATGAAGCATTATTTGGGAAGATATGTCACACACCATCTTGTTTGGATGATGTTGGTGAAAGAAAATGTGTAGGCCCAAAAGATGTTGAGGAAACGATAGAAAAGGTAAAGGTAATCTAAACCCACAACAAAGCAGCTCAATGTAGGGAGAAGAGCTATGACGATAACCGAAGGAAGGATTTGTAATTTCAGGTAGGAGATCATGTTTTCTTGAAGGTATCTCCATGGAAGGGTGTTATACGTTTCGGTACGAATGGTATATTCAGTACCATGTACATCTGACCTTTCAAAATTTGAGAACTAATTGGGGTAGTATCTTACCATTTGGAAATGCAACCATATCTCTCCAAAGATCACAATTTGTTCCACGTATCATTGTTGAGAAAATACATGCCTGACCAAATGCATGTACTCACCAATGAGGAATTACCACTGGAACTCGACTTATCTTATTTAGAATATCCCATCATGTGCCTTGATACGAGAGAACATGTATTGAGAAACCGAATGGCTCATCTGGTAAAAGTTTAATTGAGAAACAAGAGGATGAAAGAGGCAACACGAGAACTCGAGGTTCTTTTGATGAAGAACCACCTGAGTATTTTTATGCAGTAATATTCTAGAAATTTTGAGGATGAAATTATTTGAAGGAGGGGAGAATGTAACACCCCACGCTTCCATGGTACGCTTCACTATGAATAATATAGTAGTGTGTTTTGTACGCAAATTCAAGTTTTAACACCCCATAACCAATCAAACTAGAGGTTTTGAATAGTAATATCCACTTTTTGAAATTTTTTAAAATTTATCTTTAAAAATGGACTTCATTTTTGGATTCAAAATATCGAAATTATCTTAGGGTGAATTTTTGGTGTATTTCTTAAAACATTCAATTTTTGATGAATAGTGAAAAACACGGAGTTATAGTTTAAAATTGAATATTTATTAAAATAATTATTTATTTTATTTTAATTTATTCTAGGGAAAAATAGATACATAATACCTATATAAGTTCAATGTAATTCATTAGATTTTGTTTATAATAATTTTAGATATATTAAAATTTTATTGAACTTTTCAACGCCTTTTACCCATCTCCTAGGAGAATTTTCAAATTCACATAATACATAATTATACAGCTTCTATGAGATTAATTTCAAATTCTGTGAGACACAATTAATATAAAGGAGTAAAATGTGTTTCAATAAGATAAAAATAATTTTTGGTGAATAGTTACTTTTTACTTTTATTTACCACGGTTAAAAGTAAATAGGGTAATTGAGGGGAAAAATGATATTATTATTACCATAACACATGTCTTAATTCTATTTTCTATGTATAATTCGACCAAAAACATCCTTATGAATAAAATATGTGCCTTTTTGGTCCACTTGTATTAGATTAGGACATTTATTATTATTTAATTCAAAGATGAGTTAAAAGAGTGTAAATCAATGTTTAATAACTGACATATTTTTAGTATAGGGTAATATATAAGATATATTCGATTATAAATATTCATTATAAAGATAAAATATTTCCAATATAATGGTAATTTATTTATAATTTTTAGACATTTACTAATATAATTTATATATGAAACAATGGTGATGCAGTAATTACCACATTAATGAAATATTAAAATAATTGATATTAAAAAAATCCAAATAAATGTAATTTTAGACCTTTTGTGAATTAAACTAATTTTCTAGGTTAATATGACATATAATTATTGGATATATGAATTTTTATTTAATTAATAATGCTTTTATGAATTTAGAAAAAACAAAATACCAAATAGTGTCAAAATTGACAGAAAAGTGTTTTTGAAAAAATATTATATTATTAATTGATATTCTATTCCTAAATAACTATGGTTCGGCCAATTATTATATAATGATATTTTAATCATTAATGAACCATCTGGGTACTCTTGGAAATATATTTTATGTTTATTGACCATATAATATAAAAATACATAGAGACATGGTAAATGTCAAACTATTTAACTAAGAGTTAAATCTAAAGAATACAGTTGATATAGTGACCCAATCGTCTCTAAAACCTATTGGATGTTTTTTTTAGACCTATACCACCTTTAGACTTTAAATAATACATTTTTGAGCCATTAGAAATCGAAAATGATGTTATTATAAAATAATATTTCATGCTTTTCCTAAGGTTCCCTTAACCCCTCTTATAAAAGGGCACTCCCCCTTCTCAATAATTCACACCTTAAAAGTCATTTGGCTTGGACAAATTGTTACCAACTAACCTCTAATATATCCTCCCTTCACCCTAGAGACCTTACTTTATTCAGAAATCCAACCAAAGGGGCCCTTTAGATCAAATCAAAAGGAAGAACCTCAAGAAGAGGTAAATATCTCACCACCTCTTTCAAGTTACATTCTTCTTACACTAACATTATCTATGTTGTTTACATTATAAAATAATAAATCCAGTATCTTATATATATTTTGATGTTATTATAAATATGGTACAACCAAATTCATTATTCTATCCATCCTTTGAATGACATGTCACCATAAGTGCGTATGTACGGCTTATCGTCTCCACGTCTTGGTGTAATTGTTATTCAATATATTATTATTTGGATGGGTATAATAATGATTTGTAATTCATGTAAATAATAAATATAATATGATAATTATTCTTTATATATAATATACCATCCAATTATATATTATTTCAATATCAAAAATAAATATATTGTCGCTCGTGCGTACGTACGAATTACCGTCTCCACGAATGCGATAAGATTCATTCCACATCGTATACATTCAAGACTAATTTTCATTAAATGATTAATAATAATGTTTAAATACTTGATATCATTTTTTATATGAATAAGATACTTCCCATCTGAATCAAATATCACTCACATAACAATAACTATAAAGGAAAACTAATCCGTTAACACTAGAAACAACGATAATACTAAGATATTCTCAACAAAACAATATTAAAAGATCATATATGATATCATATTAATGTATATGATTCTTTTATAATTAATAAAAAATAATTCACCATTATAAAATTGATTAACCTACCCTCGACCAACGAAAAGTACAAGGTAAGGGTTAATGTCTTTATCTCTTCATTATCCATGTTTTTTACATAAGTATCTACTAGGACCTCTTTATCATCAACATCCATGTTTCTTATAAAATGTATTTCAAAACATTCTTAATATTTTATAGAATATGGGTAAATGTCATTTATACCCTTTTTTGACTTTTATAAGATGTTTATAAAGGAATCTTTCGGTCGTTTTCCAAATAATGTCCTTTTTAACCTTTTCGACAGAATTAGGGTAAGAATGTATTTTTTTAACTTATACGGCAGGTGCGGCTATTTTCCGTCATTATAAAATCGTTGAAGCTTAAATCAAAAGATTATAAAAATATTTTCAAAGTAAATGTTTTCTTTAATAAATATGCGACTTTTAAATAATTTCAAAAAAAATAGATATTTATCTCAAATAGTTTTGATTTCATCTATGTCAACATCCTTTGATGGATTATAAGCTTATTTGAAATAGATTAACTATGATACAAAACATCCGTATTGTATTGAAGGTTTTTTCATTTTTATGACTCTATGTGTGTTATTTTTATACCATTCTTGGTTTATGGATAACGTGTTGACATTTAATATGATAGTTTTAATTTGAATGTTTACGTTATGATTAACCCTATTCATATGAGGAGTGCATTGTACTTCGAATGTTACGGGTGGAGCTCTCTATAGATCCTCGATAAATCGGCAGGTCTCATGAGACAAACTACTATCTTGGAACAAGGCCATGACAAAATCCTATTTGTAGTCTTGGCACAAGGCCTTTACTATGTGGTTATGATAGTCTAGTATTATGAATTCCATCATTATGAAAGTGGTTATTGATATTGTGTGTGATTATTCGACTAGTAGAATATCCATGTGAATATGTAAATGGAATTATTTCATTTTATTTTTCCCATATTATACTGATGTTCATGTTTAAAATGATTTTGTTTTAGTTATACATTTCCTTAAATGTTTATTCTTATTTTTGAAAGTTTCCCCTATATTTTTATTTTTACTAAGCATCTGAGCTCACCCCTTTCTAGGTTTTATTTTTCCCAGGATGTGAAGAATTATTTTATGAATCATATGTAGGGATAGTCTGAGGGGATATGAGTGTGGACAATGGAGACTATGCTGTTGACGTTTTCCAGTTTATGATATAATTTAGAACTTCTGAATGTATATAGTGTTTCCAAGGCTACTAAACTAATCAGTCATTCGAGACTTGATCTTTTTTTATCATGCCAATGTTATGTAATAATGCACCGACTCTGGGTAACTGAGGTCAGGGCGTTACACCTTTCCTCCTTTTATTCCACTAAGGAATCTAATTCAATTTCCTCAATCCTTTTCTAAACTAGGGAATTACTCTGATCCCGATCCTGAAATGCTTGAAATGTTTAGACATGTTGAAGTCAACATTCCCCTCAGAGAATCCATAAAACAAATCCATATGTATGACTAGTTTCTTAAGGAATTTTTCACCCAAAAGAGGCATCTTGGGACCTTCAAAAATGCTTCCACCTAGTAGTCTATTCCAAAAACGTGAAAATATCCTGGGAACTTTACAGTTCCATGCCTAATTGAAAGTTACAAATTTGATGATGCACTCATAGACCTATTCTCCTCAATTAATTTCATGCCCAAGTCCATATTATCAAACCATGGTCTTGGTCCCTTACATCCAATATGTTTGGTCATTCAATTATCCAATACAAGCACATATAACCCCGAGGCAATAATTGAGGATTTCATTATCTGAGTTAATAACCTTATCTTCCCAGTTGATTTCTATGTCCTTGACATGGAAGGTGAGACGACCTATTCTCAATCTCCCCACGTTCTAGGAAGAACATTCCTCGTGAATGATAGAACCAAGATTGGTGTTCATGTAGGTATATTATCAATGGAATTTCGTGACCAATTGGTCATGTTAATCATTTTCCAATCCATGCGATACCCATCTAAGAGTCACTATATATTATCAATCTATGATTTTGAGGACACATCTTAAAGTCAATTGAATCCCATTACCTCATGTTGATCATTTTAAAATGATATAATATCTTTTTAAATATTCACCATGATTAACCACATCATAA
Organism: Viscum album; assembly: GCA_963277665.1. Lineage (NCBI taxonomy): Eukaryota > Viridiplantae > Streptophyta > Magnoliopsida > Santalales > Viscaceae > Viscum > Viscum album. Next base: position 1,579,958,925 of record OY728125.1, read on the forward strand.
ATGGTGATGTTTATGTAGACCTTTCACTCATAGACACCATCAATCTGGAGGAACATAAAAACTATCTTGAATCCCACGTTAACTATGATATATACTGATCTACCATGGAAAATATTAAGGAAATAAAATCTGATGCAACTAAAGTTACTTCCAACCCTCCTGACATTTCTAACAAAAAATTAAAAAATGATACTGATCTAAAACATATTATTGGACACTTTAAATATGCATTCCATTTCCAAGATCACTCTTATCCTGTCATTAAATATACTTAACATACCAAAATTGAGGGGTAAAACTTGTTCAGGTGTTTTAGGAAAACAAATAAGCCTATGGTTGAAGCCTAGATGACAAACCAGGAATCAACCCTCCTCTTTAGATGAATCACATCAATCCTTAGTAATCATGCAAACCAATAATATCACCACCAAGTAGTCTCAATCCATTCATACATGAGGTATTTAGGGAAGGGATCACCAATATTATTCATGATGTTAATATATATCTGACTTTTGATAGTGAATGGGTTAGTCCAATTATAGTTGTACCTAATAATGGTGAGATAACTATTGTCATAATTGAACATGGAGAGTTAATCACAAATCATGTGAAGAATAAATGGAGTGTGTGAATCGATTATATGAAATTGAATGAAGAAACAATAATAGATCACTATCCTCTTCCTATCCATGATCAAATAATAGAATGATTATCTGAAATGTCACACTATTGCTTTCATGATGGATACACCAGTTAATTAAAAATCCCAATCGCACCTCACGACCAAGAAAATGCTACTTTTACAATCCCATTTAGAACATATCCATAAAAGTGAATGTCATTTCGCCTTTGTAATCTTCCTACAACAATTGAGAGGTGTATGATGAGTATCTTTTCAGAAATCATTGAACACTCCATGGATATATTCATTGATGAATTCTCTATTTATAGTGAGTCATTTGAATCCTTCTTGAGTTCACACTCTCTTGTCCTTCCATAGTGTGTCAAGTGTAAACTTATGTTAAATATTGAAATATGTGACTTCATGGTGGAAATGGGATTGTTCTAACGAACATAATTTTAAAAGTTGCTATTGAAGTTGATCCTTCCAAAATTGAAGTGATTCAATTACTTCTAGAGCCCACTTTTTTTAGATATCCATTCATTCCTTGGTTGTGATGGTTTTTATCCAAGATTCATCAATAACTTCAGTATAATTTCCCTCTCACTCACTCAATTGATCAACAATGATTTCAATTTCTCTTTCAATGAGGTTTTCATGAGGTCCTTCATTGAACCCAAAACTGCTCTTACAACTGCCCTGACAATCCGACCCCCAGATTGATCATTAGCATATGGGTTGATGTGTTATTCTCCTGATACAGACATTGGGGTTGTTCATGGCCTAAGAAGAGAAAACAATTTCTCTTGTCATCTTTTATTCCTCAAAAACATGGGATGAAACTCAATATCACTACATTGTGACTGAAAGGGAACCTTTAGCGGTTGTTGTTTCCTTAAAAAATTCAGGCCCAATCTCTTAGGTTCCAAAATCATCATCTTCAAAGTCCATTCTAATGTAAAGTTCTTACTCAAGAATTTTTATTGCAAACCGAGGTTAATAAGATGGATCCTAATTCTCCAAGAGTTTTACCTTGAAATAAAAAAAATACATGGAATGGAATACATTGTTACTGACCACTTGAGTAGAATTTCTAAATCTTCTCATTTTAAATTCATTTATCCCGAGTTCTACACTGAGCACCTTTCATCTCGCACTTCAAAAATACCATTGTATACCCCAATTGTAAATTACATTGATTCTGGAGTTTTTTCATGAAATTGTTTCAAAACAACCAAAAATTATTTTGAAAATTGATTCAAAATAATATTTTTGGGACCAAAATAAACATTGGAAAACATGGGAAGACTTGGTAATTAGGTGATTTTGTGATGAAGATGAATAATCCTCCATAATATAATTTTCTCACTCACTTCCCAGAGGTGGCCACTTTAGACTGCAAAGGACCTATTAAAAAGTTATAGACATTGTATTCTTCTACCCATCATTCTTCATGGACTCACATGAGTTGTGTCAATGATGTCACACATTCCAAAAGAATGGAAACATTTTAAATAGAAAATAAATTCCCCAAAAACGCCAAAAAAATTATTCCTCTTGATTTTTGAGCATTTTAGGATAGGGAGTGTAAGCCTTGCGCTCTTACAAACTCTAAGATATTCACTATTAGTTTGGGAATTGGTGAAGCTATATAAATTAATTTTATCATCTTGAGAGGAGTATGTTTTCTATGCCACCATTTTCCATTTATAAATTTAATCATGAATAAATGTATTTTTTTGGGAACATTTTTTCTCTAAAAACTTTTGGTGGAATTAAAGATGGAAAAGTGAAATAGTCTAAACCTCCCCTGAGTTGGGAAAAAATTGTAATATATGTTAGCGAGTGAAATTTTTTTTCATGGTTTTATATTTTTTGTATATGATAACATGAACAAGTATAAGTTTGGGTGTGTTTATAATATTACTATTTTCATGAATTATTATATACTCCCATATTATATATTATATGGAATGTGCATAATTTGTGAGAAACATTAATGTTTAAATATTATATATAATTTTAGAGAACAATTTGAATTCATCCAGAGTCATGTATAAACAATGTTTAAATAATAACTCCCACCCTAATAATAAAAATTGTATGGTTATTGTTTTATAGTATTTATATTTCATTTTAAAACATTTATTTAAAAGTGATCTTCAGCCAACTCTTCCATTTCAATTGTTATATAGATAACACAACAAGACCCAATGCATTTTTGAAGAAACTGAACCAAATATGACGATTGAATTATTGGGCTCACTCCAAAAGTCCAAATTCAATAATTCTCCTCCCGTGTATGGGGGCCAATTCAGTTCATCGTGAATAAAATGTTCATGTCCCAACATAAAATACAAATGTCCCAAATGTTTATTTAAACCCATCCCACCATTCTGTCTAGGAATCAAAATCTAGACACTCTTCATGAAATTGCTCATGATCTAGTCATCACATAATGCTTAGCATTTTCATTGTGAATGATGGGATACATGTTTCCTATTATTTTGACTAAAGCATTCATATTTGAATGCATATTAATATTCAACAATCCATTCACATTTTGGCCTTTTTAAAAGCATTGATAGAATTTGAAAGATTAAAATTGATTAAAAAAACCACCATATCATTGGATCCATAACTCCAAATGGCTATAAAATTTAAGAGTAGACATCGAAAATTTTTATCTACTACTTTTAAGAATATTATGTCATGAGATTCAGCAATATGGATGAAAAAATTGGTAACAGAAGTAGAGGGGAAGGATTAGAATGCAACAGTCCACCTCCTTGGGCTATAAATACAATAGCCTATTATACTTGAATTTGTTTGACATTTCATAAGAGAGGAGAACTTGTTGTCAGATCCAATGCATTTCAAAAGGAATGGTAGGACCTTCTATACTCATTTTTAAACTCGAGAGACATTTTCTTTCTTTATTTGTTTTAATTTAATTTTGTAGTTTCATTTGTTTTTAATTTCACAACTGTTTCCTTTATAATTATGTTTTAGTGAATGTTTCTTATTAAATATGTATTATTCTCAAAAACCTTCTATAGTTTGATATTAATGTTCATAAAATATTTTTATTCAAGTTAAAACCCTTTCCATTCTTTTTCATCCTCATTAAATTGAAGGTCTTTTTATCTATCTTCAACGATCGTGTGTGTTCGACACAGTACTCATTTCTTATATAGTTCTTTTTGTTCCATTTATAATAAATTAACATAATAATATATTACCCAATTAATAAACATCTTAATGGATAAATATATAGACCATTTGGTTGAGTCATTATTAGCAGATGTCAAGCGATTGAGAGATTTTTCACGATTAGTATTTTTAATTTATCATTGTCCGTGTTGGACTTAACACATCATGGATTAATGAATTATTTTTTAAAAATGTGGGTTATATGGATTATGGGAACCATAAATAAAGTACCATTAACAATATCTGATTGATTTTAGAAACCAATGTTATGTTATGTATTATAATAATTCCCTAACACTTAGGAATTCCAATAAATGTTATCTTATGAAGGGTGTGTTAATTTTAATCCAATAAAAAGAAATTTCAATGACATCACAAAGTTAATTCCATTAAAATAAAAACACCTCAATAATTATCAAATTGTTATATCGAACACCAATCATTAAAAACAACATTTATTCTCTTCAAACAATCCCACCAATAAAAATACCATCGACAAAAAACAAACGACTAATAAAAAGTATCATTGCCGAGGATTTGACCCGAGTTTTATTATACACATTAGCAGAGCATTATAAATTTGAATAATTGATATTATAAATAACCGAATAAATATAATATGATACTTTTAATGAATTGCACTAATTTTTCATGGTAAATATTACATGTGATAGTTATTAAATTTATTTAGTTTTAAGTAATAATGTTTTTAGGACTATAACAAAAAAAATTATTAAATAATGTCAAAATTGACATAATTGAGTTTTTAAAACAAATAAAATATTATTTTTTGATATAATAATCCTAAAAATATAAGGATAGTCCAAAAGACATATATAATTATAGGAGTATCATTAATGAACCTATTTTGGTTCTCATGGAATTTTATGGTTAGCTTATTAACCATATAACCCAAAAATACAATGAGACATTGTAAATGCCAAACTATTTAACTATGTGTTAAATCTAAACGATAAGGTTAACATAGTGACACAAACCAGTCTAAACCCTATTGGAAGAATGGTTTTAGACCCACACCCACCTTATCCTTTTAATATTTTATTTTTATTCCATTAGAAACAAAAAAAATTATTTTATTATAAAATAATATTTCTTTCTTTTCCTAAGGTTCCCCTCACCCATCTTATAAAAGGGCACTTCCCCTTCTCTCTAATTCACACCATAAAAGACATTTATCTCGACCAAATACTACTCAAATACCCTATCAACTGTCCTACATTAATCCTAGAGGAATTTTTTATTCTTAAATCCATCCTAATGAACTGTTTTCATCAAATCAAAAGGAAGAAACCGAAGAAGAGGTAAATATCTCATCACCTCTTTCATGTTTTTTTCATCTTCGACTTATTCATTTCTTGTTTTTCCCATTATAAAATAATAACTCCAGTATCCTCTATATACTGTGATATTATTATAAATATGGTATAACCATATTCATTATTCAATCCTTCCATTGAATGAAATTTCACCATACGTGCGTACGTACATCTTACCGTCTCAACGTTGTGGTTTATTTGTTATTCAATACATTATTATTTGAATGGGTATAATATTGATGTATAAATGTTGTAAATAATAAATATAACATGATAATGAATCTATTTATATGATATAAAATCCAATTATATATGATTTTAATATCAAAATAATTATATTTTCGCTCATGCGTACGTACGGATTACCATCTCCACGGACACGTTGAGATTCATTCCCCATTGTATCCATTCAACAATAATTTTTATTAGATGATTAAAAATAATGTCTAAATACTTAATATAATTATAAATTTTAATAATATACATTCTATACATAACAAACATTACTTATGTAACAAAGCATATAAAGGAAATGAATCAGTTAACACCTAAAACTGCGATAATACTAAAATATTATTAATAAAGCAATATTAAAATATCACATATGATATCATATTAAGGTATATGATTCATATATAATTTAATAACAATTATTTCACCATTATAAAGGAGGTTAACCTATCATCTACCAAGGAAAAGTACTATGTAAGGGTTAATTCCACAATCTCTTTATTATCTGAGATTGTTTTTACGTAAGTATCTATTGGGACCTCATTATCATCCACATCCTTGTTCCTTAAAAATGTAGTTCAAAACATTTTTACCATTTAATAGACAATGGGTTAATGTTATTTATACCCTTATTTTACCTTATATGTTTTTGAAAGTAATTATTCTGTCATTTTCCAAACAACATCCTTTATGACCTTTTCCACAAATTTAAGGTAAGAATTTTTTTTTAAACATATATAGAGGGTGAATCTATTTTCCTCTATTATAACATCATCAATGATTCCCTTACAATCTTATAAAAATATGTCCAATATAATTGTTTTCTTTCATAATTATATGATTTTTAAATGGTTTCAAAATAGAAAGATATATTTCTCTAAAAGGTTTTGATTTCATCTATGTCAACATCATTTCATTGATTTTATGCTTATTTGACCTTGATTTATTATGATACAAAACATCAATATTATATTGATGTTTTTGTGATATGTTTTACTGTGGATGTGTTATTTTTACATCATTCATGGTCTATGGATAAAGTATTGACATTTCATTTTATAGTTTTAATATGAATTTTTATGTTATGTTTGCACCTATTCATATGATAAATGTATTTGACACAATAAGTGATGGATATAGCCCACTATAGCTCCTCGATGCATCGGTTGGTCTTGTAAGACAAACTAGTGTCTTGACATAAGGATGTGAAAAAATATTATTTATTTTCTTGGCACAAGGCCTTGAATATATGTGGTTATGAAGTCTGGCATTATTCATTCCATAATTTATGAAAGTGGCTATTGATATTGCATGTGACTATTTGACTAGTGGAATATCCTTGTGAGTTAGTAAATGGAGTTATTTTGATTTATATTTTCAATATTATGATAAATTTTATGTTTAAAAGGCTTTTTTTAATTTTATACATTGCCTTATATTTTCATGCTTATTTATGAAAGTTTCCTCTATATTGTTATCCTTTATGAGCATCTGAGCTGACCCATTTCGATGCTTTAATTTTTAATGGATGTGAAGAATTATTTTATGCATGACCTGTAGGGATAGTATATGGGATCTCAGTTTTGCCTTTGTAAACATTATTGTTGTATTTTTCCATTTTATGATGTAATTAAAACCCTATGAATGTATCTAGTACTTCAAAGGCTACTAAACTAATCGGTCATTCGAGACATGATCTTTTGTAATCATGCCAATGATACATAATAATGCACTGAATTTGGGGAATTGGGTTCGGGCCATTATATTTTGTACAAGTGGAATTTTAGTACAATCCTCGAAATCTAGATTTAGATAAACTCTGATTAGAGCACATTACCCTAAGATAGAATTTGAGGATTAGTATAGAAGAACTTCCAAGAATTTTTTAATTTTATTTATTTTTTATTTTTTCCAAGAAATAAATCCTTATTTGGATATGAGCAGGTAGAGGTGGATTTGGCATAGGTGTACCTAGGGATAAACCCTGAAAACAACGCTTTGAGCTAGATTAGAATAGGAACTGGTTCCCGAAAAAGGGACTTGCTGCACTTTTGGTTACCAACCTCCCAGGGGATATGATTAGGATAATTATCATTTTCTTTACAAACCATTATGAAGTGTTTATGAGTATATAATTACTCAAAGAAAACATTTTTATTATTCTGATTTATATCCATAATCTGTTCAATTTATGTTACCTGATTTAAAAGATTCGATTTATGTATTGTGATTCATAAACTATTCTGGTGTATTCCATTATTTAGAAATGTTGTCTAGTGCAAGGAATGAAAACTGTATCATTGAACGCACTCTATGTAAGGATTTCCCTCCTGATCAAGATAATTATAGTGGAGCTGGTGTTACAACTGGTGCTGATCAGCTTATAACTATACTGGGACAACTGACTTAGGTTATGAATAATAACCATACCCATATAGAGCACCCTAATCTGTAGCATGGAGGATTAATTTTAGATCTCTTCATGAGGAAACAACCACCAAGAATCATTGGTAATAAAAATCCATTAGTAGCTGAGTTGTGGATAATTTCTTTAGAAAAAATATTCCATGCCTTAGGGACTAGCTAAAGGGAAATAGTTGACATGGTAGTTTTTCGCCTCATTGGAGAAGTTGATCAATGGTGGTCATACATTTCAAAATAGAAAAGAAGATGATGAAGTATCATATATGTAATGGAGGGATTTTAAAGATATTTTCATGGGAAAATATTTTCTTCATGACCATCGAGAAGATAAGGAAAGGCAATTTCTGAGTCTATGGAAAAAGGAGGATGACAATGTCACAAATAATAAAGATAATTTTACAAGTTTAGCAAGGAATACTACAGATTATATACATACCCCAATAAGTAATATTTATTGTTTCTTTTAAGGGTTAAAGCCATTTCTCTATCAAGCATTAGTCTCAAAATCCTTCTCATCGTATGAAGATATTGTCTGAAGTGCTATCAAGACAGAAAAATAATTCTCTAAGTATTTAGACTATAAAGAAAAGCATGAGAAGAAGCGATTTTTCAAACACTATGGAAATGGAAATAAGTGGAATAAGGGAAAATTTGAATATCTATCCTATAGTAAATATTGGAAGAAACACCATGGTACTTGCCTGAAGGGAATGTGAGTTTGTTACATGTGTGGTGAAAAAGGCCACCAAGTTCATGATTTCAAGGAGAAGAAAGATGATGTCGATGTTGAATGCTAAAATTGTTGATAAAGGGGTCATTATGTGAATTAACTTCCTAATCTTCAATGGAACATAGCTTAGAAATGGCCAAGGGATCAAGTCCAAGCATATGTTATCACTGCTACTGAGGTTGAAGCTCCAAAAGATGTAGTGGCATGTAATTTAATTGTTTTCTTCAAGTTTAGACAGTGCTTTATTTGATTATGGATCATCCCATTGTTTCATATATTCCCATTTTTTTAATAAAATTACATCTTTACAATTTGATTTAACAAGGGATTGTTTAGTCAATACTCATAATGGAAGAGTCATTGCAACAATGTTTTGCGATTCAGTTCCCATTAAGGCATATAAACGTTATTTATCTGCGGATCTCATCATCATACCCATGATTTAATTTGATATAGTTCTCTATATTGATTGTATTTTGAACCATTATGTTAATATTTATTGTAAGAAGAAGGAGGTTTCAATTTTTTATGATGATAATGTGTCTCTTATCATTAGAGCAGAAACATCACCACCTAATTCTTATCTATATCCACCCCTAGTAGGTAAAATAAATTCAAATATTAGAGAGGAAGAGAATGAAATAACTATGGGTGAGGAACTGAATGTTCAAATAGAGGATGCACCGATTGTGCAAGATATGTTGATGTGTTTTCAGAGGATTTACCTAAACATCCTCCAGAATGGGAAATTATGTTTTCAATTGACTTAATTCTTCATTCGAGGCCCATATCGAAGAACCCTTATATAATGGACACTGCGGAATTAGTGAAACAAAAAAAACAAGAGGAATTGATTAATAAGGGATTTATTTTCCCTAGTTTTTCTCAATTGGAAGCCCATATTCTTTCTGTTACTATGGAAGATGGATCTATGAGGTTGTGCATTGACTACATGGATATCAACACTATAACAATAAAGAAAAATATCCCATACCACAAATTGATGATTTATTTGACCAAATTCATAATTCTTAGTGATTTATAAATATTTAACTTCAACTAGATAACATCAGTTGTGTGTGAAGAAGGAAGACATTATGAAAAAAAACATTTCGAACCTGGCACAAGCATTACAGGTTTATAGTAATTCCTTCCGGATTGACTAATACACCCTATGTCTTCATTGATCTAATAAATAGATTTTTCAAGTAATATCCTGATTACATTTTAGTGGTATTTATTAATGATATCTTGGTATAAAATAAAATCTTCTAATATCATGAAAATTACTTCTGCATTATTCTAAATACTCTTAGAAGACATGAATTATATGGGATGTTTATCAAGTTTGAATTATGGCTTCAAGAGATTTATTTTCTTGGCCATACTATCTCTAAGGATTGAATCTATATTGATCCTTCTATGACAAGAGAAATACATGAATGGATAGTACCAATGAGTATAACCAAGGTTCACAGTTTCACTGGTTTAGTAGGTTATTATCGATGTTTCGTCCCGAATTTTTCCCGGTTGGCTAAACCATTAACAAATCTCACATGAAAAGGGGTTAAATTTGTTTTAACAAAAGAGTGTGAAGTATGTTTTGAAGAATTTAATATAATATTAGAAAATTATATTATCATTAATCTATCATTGGGGAATGATGGGTTTGTTATTTATATTGATGCATCAATGAAAGGACTTGGTTGTGTCCTTATGAAGAATTATATGGTTATTTCCAATGCATCATGACCACTAAAAATTCAAGAGAAAAACTATCCTACTAATGATCATGAGTTTGCAGCTGTAATCTATTCTTTGATAAAATGGATACATTATCTCTATGGTGAACAATGTGAGATATATACCGATCACAATATATTTATGTATATTTTCTCAAAGAAAGAACTCAACATGAGGAAAATGAGATGGCATGAACTACTCAAGGATTATGATTTCACCATGAACTACCACCTAGAGATGGAAAATAAGGTGGTAGATTCTTTTACCAGAAATGATCATGGAGTTCTGAATAAGATGAGTGTTGAAAAGGATCCTATATACAAATATCTAATAATGCTGGTAATGGGGATAATCATGGAAGGTGAATCATCAATACTTTTTCAAATGGTTTCCAAACTATCATTACATGAAAGGATATTGAGTTCTTAGACCGATGATGTTGATTTTAAAAAGACGATTAAATCTATGAATGATGTGAGATTGAGTGACTTTGTGTATGAAGATGGAATTTTGAAATTTGGGAAAAGTCTTTGTGTTCCCGATATACCTGAGCTAAAATGGAAATTTTTGGATGATGATCATAGTTCCAATTTCTCCACACCTTAGTAGCACTAAGATGTATAGAGATTAGAAGTACCATTTTTTGTGGTACCACATGAAGAGGGAGATTTCTCATTTTGTGTCATGATGTATGGATTTTCATGATGTGAAAGCTGGTAGGCAATATACTCGAGGAGTCATGCAACCTCTTCCCATACTCCAGTTGAAATGGGATAATATTACGATGGACTTTTTCATGGGACTACCAATGAATCCTAGAAGGAATGATGTAATATGGTTCATTGTTTATTTTCTTACCATGTGAGCACAATTTCTTGCTATAAGACAATATTTTATCAATTGAATGTCTAGAAAGACTATATAATAATGAAGTTGTGAGACTACATGGAGTACCCCAATCGATTGTTTCTGATCATGATCCACGTTTTAAATTAGGATCCTGGAAAAAGTCTTCATAAATACCTGGATACTTAACTACATTTGAGAACTTCCTACAACCCCCAAACTAATGGACAATCAGAACGGACTATTAAAACCATAGATGAAATGTTGAGATCATGCTCACTTGACTTTCATGGAATGTGGGATCTATATTTATCTATAGTATAATTTTCCTAAAACAATAGCTTCCATTCATGTATTCTGATGGCACCATATGAAGCGTTATACGGAAAGAGATGTCGCACACCAACATTTTGGGATTTTGTTGGTGAACGAAAACTCATAGGACCAAAAATGGTGGAGGAAACGATGGACAAGGTGAAGGTAATCCAAACCAACATCAAAGAATCTCAAAGTAGGAAGAAGAGATATTTCGATAATTGAAGGAAGAATTTGGAAATTCAAGTAGGACAACATGTTTTCTTGAAGGTATCCCAATGGAATGTTGTTATACGTTTTTGAAAGAAGGGAAAATTAAGTCACAGGAACATCAGACCGTTCAAAATTCTAGAACGAATTGGGGTCGTAGCATACAATTTGGAAATACACCCAAGTCTCTCCAAAGTTTACGATGTGTTCAACGTATCACTGTTGAGAAAATACATGCCTGAACCAATGCATGTAATCACCTATGAGGAATTATAACTAGAACCTGATCTGTCTTATTGTGATTCTCCTGTCAATGTTCTTGATACTAGAGAACTAGGGTTATAAAGTATACGACTCTTCTAGAAAAAGTTCTATAGAGAAACCATAAGATGAATGAAACAATGTTGAAACCCATGTAACATTTGATAAAGAAACTCCGATGTCATTTTATGTAGTTGTATTCTAGAAATTTCTAGTGTGAAAATATTTGGAGGGTAGAATGTAACACCACAAGCATCCATGGTTCTCTTCTCTTTAAATAATACAATAGCTTGCGTTGTACCCAACTTCGAGTTCTAACACACCATAACCAATCAAACTACACATTATGAATAGTAATACCCAATTTTTGAAAAATTCTAAATGTTATCATTCAAAATGAACTTCATTTTCGTATTCGGAATATCGAAATTAGCTTAGGTTGAATTTTTTATATTTTTCTGAAAACATTTAATTTTTGATGAATAGTGAAAAACAATGAGTTATAGTTTAAAACCGAATTTTTATTTATATTATCATTTATATTATTTAAATTTATTTTAGGTTAAAATAGATAAATAATACCTATATAATTTCAATGTAATTCATTGGATTCAGTTTATAAAAATTGTATTTATATAAAAATTTTATTTAACTTTTTACAGTCTTTTACCCACCTCCTAGGAGCATTTTAAAATTTACATAAAACATAATTTTACCACTAATGTGAATTGTAACACCCCAAGCTTCCACTGTACGTTTCCCTTCAAATAATGCAATAGCGTGTGTTGTACGCAACCTCGAGCTCTAACACACACCACAACCAATTAAACTAGCCGTTGTGAATAGTAATACCTAATTTTTGAAATTTTATAAATTTTATTTATCAAAATGGACTTAATTTTTGGTTTCGGAATATTGAAATTAGCCTATGTTGAATTTTTGGTATTTTTCTGAGAACTAAATTTTTATGAATAGTGAAAAATACTTAAAAACACATTTTTTAATCAAAATAATTTATAGTGATAAATTATAATATTTAGTGGTTTTAAAGTATAATTAGAATATATTTTTACCATTTTATCCAATGGTGGTCATTAGAATTAATTTAACATTGAAATTGGACATAAACAATTGCCAATCTTTTGATATAAATTGTTTCTTAAAAACACGCTATTTGTTGTAACAGCAAGAATTAATTATAAAATTAATTAATAAAACTTATATGTTTGTAATTTTGTAATATAGACATCATTTTTGAATTCGGAATATCAATTATAGCTTAGGGTGAAGTTTTGGGCTTATTCTGAAAAACTTCAATTTTTGATGAATAGTGAAACCACTAAGTGGTTGTTAAAAACTGATTTTTCGTTAAAATGAAATATTACCACTTCTGTGATTTGATTTTCAAAAATACGAGATACATGGTTGTCATCAAGAAGTAAAATGTGGTTCAATGAGATTAAAATAATTTTTTGGTGAATAGTAACTTTTAAGTTTTTAATCGCGATTAGAGGTGATTAGTGTAGTTTAAGGTAAAAATAATGTTTTAATAATATGAGATGAGCTTGAAACTTGTCCTTCTCCTATTGGATGAGTCATGGCCGACCATGACAACCCATGGGTCAACTTGGGGACCCCATGGAGCCACTTTAGTTGGAAATGACATTAATATATATTTATTTAATGTTAAAATTAAATTGACACAAACATGAGTTGTTTTACTAAAACAGTTTTTAAGTGGGGTTACACAGATCCCAATATTGACTATAAATATTCATTATAAAGCTAAAAAGATTTCCTACATCATATTATTTTTTTATATTTTTTATACATTAAATAAATTAAATTATTTATGACATCATTATGATGCAGCGATGACCTCATTATTTAACGATTTAAATAAAATGAGAAGATAATGCAAAATCCAAGGCTTAAACTTGTCCAAAGCCTATTGGATGAGGAGATTTAGAACCCTTATCACCTTATCCACGAATTATATAAGTGTGGGACCTTTAGAATCTGAAAAGCATTGTATAATAATGTAACATTTTAATCTTTCCAAAAGAGCCCCTCCTCTCCTCTTATAAAAGGCCCCCACCTCGACCACCTTATTCACACTTCCAAGCCTTTTGGTTCGGCCAACCTCGGCCCAAAGACTCTCCCAACTTTTCTCCCTTCATCCTAGAAGCTTTAATTTAGTCAGAAAGCCTTCATAAGGAGTCCTTTTGATCAAATCAAAAGGAAGAACCCGAAGAAGAGGTAACATTTTCATCACCCTCTTTCAAGTTTCTTTCTTCTTCCACCCCCTTTTTGTTTATTATTTCAGTTATAAAATTATAACTCCAATATATTATATATACTGTGATGTTATTATAAATATGGAACAACCATATACAGTATTCTACCCATCATTTGAATGACATGTCACCATACATGCGTACGTACGGCTTACCGTCTCCACGTCGTGGTGTAAGTGTTATTCAATATATTATTATTTAGATGAGTATAATAATGATATTTAATTCATGTAAATAATAAAAATAACATTATAATTATTCTGTATATATGATATAATATCCAATTATATATTATTTTAATATCAAAATAATGATATTGTCGCTCGTGCGTACGTACGGACTACCGTCTCCACGAACGCGATGAGATTCATTCTCCGTCGTATCCATTCAAGTATAATTATCATTTGATGATTTAAAAATAATGGTTAAGGACATGATATCATTCTTGATATTAATAAGATACAACCTATCCATTAAAAACACGACTTACGTAAAAAAACATATAAAAGAAAACGAGTAAGTTAACACCCGAAACAACGATAAATCTAAGATATTGTTAACAAAGCAATGTTAAAAGATCATATATGATATAATATGAATGTATATGATTCTTGTATAATTTAATAACAATTATTTCACCATTATAAAGGAGTATAACCTACCCCAACCAAGGAAAAGTACAAGGTAAGGGTTTACTTCGCAACCTCTTCATTATCCAAGGTTGTTTATACATAATTATCTACTGGGACCTCGTTATCATCCACATCCATGTTTCTTAAAAATGTCTTTCAAAACATTTTTACTATTAAATGTAAAATGTGTTAAAGTCATTTATACCCTTATACATTTTTGAAAGGAATCTTACCGTTGTTTTCCAAACAATGTACTTTTTTACCTCTTTGACAAATTTAAGGTAAGAATGTTTTTTTAACTTATACGGCGGGTGCGGCTATTTTCCGCCATTATAACTTCGTCGAAGTTTCCCTAACAAGATTATAAGAATATTTTCAATGTAAATGTATTATTTTATAATTATGGGACTTTTAAATTATTTCAAAAAGGAGAGATATTTCTCTCAAATAGCATTGATTTCATCCATGTCAACATCCTTTGATGGGTTTTAAGTTTAATTGAAATTGATTTATGATACAAAACTTCCATTGAACATTTTGTGAAATATTTGACTGTGGATGTGTTATTTTATACCATCCATAGTTTATGGAGAAATTGTTGACATTTCGTATTATAGTTTTAATACGAATATTTATGTTATGTTTAAACCTATTCAAATGAGGAATGTATTGGACTTAATATGTGACGGGTGCAGCCCGCTATAGCTCCTCGATGAATCGGTAGGTCTCATGAGACAACTAGACGTGGAATTGGCCAAGGCCCTTTCCCAATTTGATTTATGGTTTTGGCCGAGGCCTTAATCATTATAGACGTCTTGGCCAAGGCCTCGACAAAATGTTGCAGAATGTCTGGCATTATACATTCCCTCATTATGAAAGTGGTTATTGATATTTCATGTGATTATTCGTCTAGTAGAATATCCATGAGAGTAAGTAATGGCATTATTTTATTTTACTTTTTCCATATTATGCTGAAGATCAAGTTCAATAAGGCTTTTGTTTTAGTTATACATTGCCTAAATTCTTATGTTTTCTTATAAAAGCTTCCGCAATATTGTTATCCTTACTGAGCATCTGAGCTCACCCCTTTCAATGTTTTAATATTTTACAGGATGTGAAGAAGTGTATTATGACTGACTTGCAAGAATAGTCAGTGAGGATATGAGTGTGGACTATGAAGACCATGTTATTGTAGTTTGTTTACTTTTTGATGTAATGAAAGAATTATGAATGTATCTAGTGTTTTCAAGGCTACTAAACTAATCGGTCTTTCGAGACTTGATCTTTTGTGATCATGCCAATGTTACGAAGTAATGCACCGACTCTGGGTAGCTGGGGTCGGGGCGTTACAATTGGTATCAGAGGCAGTTTAGTACTAACCTTGGAAGCTAGATTTAGATAAACTCTGATTAGAGCACATATCCTGAAGATAGACTTTGAGGATTAGTATAGAAGAACTTCCTATAATTTTGGTATTGTAGAGATGTTGTGAGTTTTCCGAGCAATATATCCCTGTCTGGATACGAGCAGGTAGAGGCGGCTCTGGCACAGATGTACCTAGGGGTAAAACCCGAAAACACCGCTTTGAGCTAGACTCGAACGAGAACTGGTGCACGACAACGGGCCTTGCTGCACTCTTGGTTACGACACTCCCGGGGGATATGCTTTGGATAATTACCATTTTCTTTACAAACCACTATGAAGGGTTACGAGTATATACTTCCTCAAAGAAAACATTTTTATAATTATGGATTATATCCATAATTAGTTCAATTTATGTTAAGTGTTTTTCAAGTATTGAATTATGTATTTTGATTCATGAACTAATCTAGTTTATGCCATTATTTAGAAATGGCGCCTAGTGTAAGGAATGGAAACCGTATCAATGCACGCACTCCGTTTAGGGATCTCCCTCCTGACCAGGATAATTATGGTGGACCTAGTGATACAACTGGTGCCGATCAGCTTCTCACCGTACTGGGACAACTCACGCAGGTTATGAATAACAATCTTACTCGTATGGAGCACCCTGATCCGCAACGTGGAGGATCAATGCTAGACCATTTCATGAGGCAACAACCGCCAAACGTCAATGGGAGTACAAATCCTATTGTAGATGAGCAATGGATAAATTCCTTAGAGAAAATATTCCATGCCTTGGGGAGTAGTGAAAGGGAGAATGTTGTCATGGCAGTTTACCGCCTCACTGGAGATGCCGATCAATGGTGGTCACTAATTCAAAACACAAAGGAAGACGATGAATTAAAAAACATGGAATGGCAGGAGTTCAAAGAGTTGTTCTTAGAAAAATACTTTCCTCGAGACCATCGAGCAGATATGGAAAGGCAATTTCTGAGTCTGAGGCAGAAGGAGGATGAGAATGTCGCAAAGTATGAGGCTAACTTTACAAGGTTAGCAAGGTATGATGCAGATTACATACGTAACCCAAGAAGTAAGACTGATTGTTTCTTTGATGGGTTGAAACCATTTCTCCGTCGAGCTTTAGTATCACAAACCTTCTCTTCATACGAAGGTATTGTCTCGTGCGCTATCAAGACGGAAAAGGAATTCTCTAAGTCTTATGAATTTGAATCAAATCAAGATAAGAAGAGATCTGCTGAAAACTCTGGGAAAGGAAATAAGGAAACAGGGAAGAAGGGTAGAAATGAATTTCCACCCTGTGATAATTGCGGTAGGAAGCACCCTGGTGCCTGTCTAAAAGGAAAAGGAGTATGTTACAAGTGTGGTGAAAAAGGCCACCAAGCTCATGAATGCAAGGGAAAGAAAGCGGTTGTCAACGTGGAATGCTATAATTGTAGAGAGAAGGGACATTATGCAAATGAATGTCCTATGCGTCAGGGGAAATTACCTCAGAAGAGGCCAAGGGATCAAGGCCAGGCTTATGCTATCACTACTGCTGAGGTGGAAGCTCCGAAAGACATGGTGGCAGGTAATTTAATGGTTTCCTCAAGTTTAGCAAATGCATTATTTGATTCTGGATCATCGCATTGTTTCATATCTTCCCAGTTTGCTAAGAAAATTAGATATTTCCAATTTGATTTAACAAGGGAGTTGTCGGTCAAAACCCCTAAGGGAAGTATTGTTGCAACAAAGTTTTGTCGATTAGTTCCCATTAGAGAACCTAAATGTTCTTTACCTGCTGATCTCATCGTCATACCCATGATTGAATTTTATATAATCCTCGGTATGGATTGGATTTTGGACCATGATGCAAAAATTTATTGTAAGAGGAAAGAGGTTACGATTCTTGATGATGATGATAAGGAACACCTTATCTTTAGAGCAGAATCGTCGCCACATAATTCTTATCTAGATCCACCCCCAGTAGCTCAACTAAATTCAATTATTGGGGAGGAAGAGAAGGAAATTACTGAGGATGAGGAAAGGAATATTCAAATAGAGGATGTACCTATTGTGAGAGAATATGTTGATGTTTTTCCGGAAGATTTACCTGGACATCCTCCAGAACGAGAAGTTGAGTTTTCCATTGATTTAATTCCTGGATCAAGGCCCATATCGAAGACCGCTTATAGAATGGCCATTGTGGAATTAGTTTAACTAAAGAAACAACTAGAGGAATTGAGTAATAAGGGATTTATTCTCCCTAGTGTTTCTCCTTGGGGAGCCCCTGTTCTTTTTGTTAAGAAGAAAGATGGATCTATGAGGTTGTTCATTTACTATAGGGAGATCAATGCTATAACAATAAAGAACAAGTATCCCCTACCTCGCATTGATGATTTTTTTGTCCAACTGCATGGAGCACAATACTTTTCAAAGATTGACCTTCGGTCTGGATACCGTCAGTTGTGTGTGAAGAAGGAAGACGTTCCAAAGATAGCATTTCGAACAAGGTATGGGCATTACGAGTTTACAGTAATGCCTTTTGGATTGACTAATGCACCCTCTTTTTTCATGGATATAATGAATAGAGTTTTCAAGGAATATCTTGATGACTTTGTAGTGGTATTTATTTATGATATCTTGGTATACTCCAAAAGCCACGAAGATCATGAAAATCACTTACACATTATCCTGAAGACTCTTAGAAGACATGAATTATATGGGAAATTTAGCAAGTGTAAATTCTGGCTTCATGAGATTTCTTTTCTTGGCCATATTATCTCTAAGGATGGAATTTCCGTTGATCCTTCTAAAACCAAGGAAATACAAGAATGGCCAGCACCGACAAGTATAACTGAGGTACGCAGTTTTAATGGTTTAGCAGGTCATTATCGACGTTTCGTCCAGAATTTTGCCAGATTGGCTAACCCATTGACAAAGCTCACACGTAAAGGGATTAAATTTGTCTGGACAAAAGAGTGTGAAGAATGTTTTGAAGAACTAAAGAGAAGATTAGTCAATGCCCCTGTATTGACTCAACCATCGGGGAATGATGGGTTTGTTATTTATAGTGATGCATCGAAGAAAGGACTCGGTTGTGTCCTTATGTAGAATGATAAGGTCATTGCCTATGCATCACGACAGCTAAAAATTCATGAGCAAAACTATCCTACTCATGATATTGAGTTAGCAGCCGTGATCTTTGCTTTAAAGATATGGAGACATTACCTCTATGGTGAAAAATGTGAGATTTATACTGATCACAAGAGTTTGAAGTATATTTTCACACAAAAAGAACTCAACATGAGGCAAAGGCGATGGCTTGAACTACTCAAGGATTATGATTGCACATATAATTAACACCCGGGGAAGGCAAACAAGGTGGAAGATTCTTTGAGTAGAAAAGACCATGGAGTTTTGAATGTAATGAGAATTGAAAGGGATCCAATTTTCTTGGATCTAGTGAAGATGGACATGGGAATAACTAGGGAAGGTAAAACGTCAATGCTTTATCAAATGGTTGCCAAACCATCATTACTAGAAAGGATTATGAGTTCTCAGACCAATGATGAAGAATTTCAGAAGAAGATTAAAGGTGTGAATGATGGAAGATTGAGGGACTTTGTGTATAAGGATGGAATTTTGAAATTCGGGAAGAGACTTTGTGTTCCCGATATACCTGATCTAAAAAGGGAATTGCTGGATGATGCTCATAGTTCCAACTTCTCTATACACCCTGGGAGCACCAAAATGTATAGAGATTTGAAGGAACATTTTTGGTGGGACAATATGAAGAGGGAGATTGCTGATTTTGTGTCGAGGTGTATGGTTTGTCAACAAGTGAAAGCTGGAAGGCAACATCCTGGTGGAGTATTGCAACCTCTTCCCATACCTGAGTGGAAATGGGATAATATTACGATGGACTTTGTCATGGGACTACCAAAGACTCCTAGAAGGAATGATGAAATATGGGTCATTGTTGATCGACTTACTAAGTCAGCACATTTTCTGGCTATACGGGAGGATCTACCACTTGAACGTCTAGCAAGACTATATATTAATGAAGGTGTAAGACTTTATGGAGTACCCCTATCGATTGTTTCTGATCGTGATCCTCGTTTTACTTCAAGATTCTGGAAAAGTCTTCAAAAGGACTTGGATATTGAACTTCATTTGAGCACTGCCTATCACCCTCAAACAGATGGACAATCAGAACGGACTATTCAAACCTTAGAAGACATGTTGAGATCATGCTCTCTTGACTTTCAGGGTATGTGGGATCAATACTTACCACTGGTAGAATCTTCCTATAACAATAGCTTCCATTCGAGTATTCAGATGGCACCATATGAAGCGTTTTATGGAAAGAGATGTCGTACACCAACCTGTTGGGATGACGTTGGTGAAAGAAAACTTGTAGGCCCAAAACTGGTGGAGGAAACGGTGGATAAGGTGAAAGTAATCCAAAATCACATCAAAGCAGCTCAAAGTAGGCAGAAGAGCTATGCCGATAATCGAAGGAAGGATTTGGAATTTCAAGTCGGTGATCATGTTTTCCTGAAGGTATCTCCATGGAAGGGAGTCATACGTTTTGGTAAGAAAGGTAAATTGAGTCCCAGGTACATCGGACCTTTCGAAATTCTAGAACGAATTGGGGTTGTAGCTTACCGATTGGCAATGCCGCCAAGTCTCTCCAAAGTTCACGATGTGTTCCACGTATCTCTGTTGAGGAAATACATGCCTGACCCAATGCATGTACTAACCTATGAGGAATTAGAACTGGAACCCGATATTTCCTATTTTGAAGAGCCCGTCATGATTCTTGATGTGAGGGAGCAGGTGCTGAGAAACCGGACGACTCGTCTGGTGTAGGTTTTGTGGAGAAATCATAAAATGGAAGAGGCAACGTGGGAACCTGAGGAATTTATGATGAAAAACCACCCGAGTCTTTTTATGCAGTAATACCCTAGAAATTGCGAGCACGCAATTATTTGAAGGAGGGGAGAATGTAACACCCCAAGCTTCCACTGTACGTTTCCCTTCAAATAATGCAATAGCGTGTGTTGTACGCAACCTCGAGCTCTAACACACACCACAACTAATTAAACTAGCCGTTGTGAATAGTAATACCTACTTTTTGAAATTTTATAAATTTTATTTATCAAAATGGACTTAATTTTTGGTTTCGGAATATTGAAATTAGCCTATGTTGAATTTTTGGTATTTTTCTGAGAACATCTAAATTTTTATGAATAGTGAAAAATACTTAAAAACAACTTTTTTAATAAAAATAATTTATAGAGATAAATTATAATATTTAGTGGTTTTAAAGTATAATTAGAATATATTTTTACCATTTTATCCAATGGTGGTCATTAGAATTAATTTAACATTGAAATTGGACATAAATAATTGCCAATCATTTGATATAAATTGTTTCTTAAAAACACGCTATTTGTTGTAACAGCGGGAATTAGTTATCAAATTAATTAATACAACTTATATGTATGTAATTTTTTAAATTAGACATCATTTTTGAATTTGGAATATCAATTATAGCTTAGGGTGAAATTTTGGCCTTATTCTGAAAAACTTCAATTTTTGATGAATAGTGAAACCACTAAGTGGTTGTTAAAAACTGATTTTTCGTTAAAATGAAATATTACCACTTCTGTGATTTGATTTTCAATAATCTGACATACATGGTTGTCATCAATAAATAAAATGTGGTTCAATGAGATTAAAATAATTTTTTTGGTGAATAGTAACTTTTAAGTTCTTAATCGCGATTAGAGGTGATTAGTGTAGTTTAAGGTAAAAATAATGTTTTAATAATATGAGATGAGCTTGAAACTTGTCCTACTCCTATTGGATGAGTCATGGAAGACCAAGACAACCCATGGGTCAACTTGGAGACCCCGTGGAGCCACTTTAGTTTGAAATGACATTAATATATATTTATTTAATGTTAAAATTAAATTGACACAAACATGAGTTGTTTTACTAAAACAGTTTTTAAGTGGGGTTACACAGATCCCAATATTGACTATAAATATTAATTAGAAAGATAAAAAGATTTACTACATCATAGTATTTTTTTTATAATTTTTAGACATTAAATAAATTAAATTATTTATGACATCATTATGATGCAGCGATGACCTCATTATTTAACGATTTAAATAAAATGAGAAGATAATGCAAAATCCAAGGCTTACACTTGTCCAAAGCCTATTGGATGAGGAGATTTCCAACCCTTATCACCGTAGCCACTAATTATATTAGTGTGGGACCTTTAGAATCCGAAAATCATTGTATAATAATGTAACATTTCAATCTTTCCAAAAGAGCCCCTCCTCTCCTCTTATAAAAGGCCCCCACCTCTACCACCTTATTCACACTTCCAAGCCTTTTGGCTCGGCCACACTCTTCCCAAATACTCTCCCATATTCTCTCCCTTCATCCTAGAAGCTTTACTTTAGTCAGAAAGCCATCCTAAAGAGTCCTTTTGATCAAATCCAAAGGAAGAACCCGAAGAAGAGGTAACATTTTCATCACCCTCTTTCAAGTTTCTTTCTTCTTCCACCGCCTTTTTGTTTATTATTTCAATTCTAAAAATATAACTCCAGTATCTTATATATACTGTGATGTCATTATAAATATGGAACAACCATATTCAGTATTCTACCCATCAGTTGAATGACATGTCACCATACGTGCGTACGTACGGCTTACCGTCTCCACGTCGTGGTGTAAGTGTTATTCAATATATTAATATTTAGATGGGTATAATAATGATATGTAATTCATGTAAATAATAAATATAACATGATAATGATTCTGTATATATGATATACTATCCAATTATATATTATTTTAATATCAAAATAATGATATTGTCGCTCGTGCGTACGTACGGACTACCGTCTCCACGAACGCGATGAGATTCATTCTCCGTCGTATCCATTCAAGTATAATTATCATTTGATGATTTAAAAATAATGTTTAAGGACATGATATCATTCTTGATATGAATAAGATACAACCTATCCATGAAAAACACGACTTATGTAAAAAAACATATAAAAGAAAACGAGTAAGTTAACACCCGAAACAACGATAAATCTAAGATATTGTTAACAAAGCAATGTTAAAAGATCATATATGATATCATATGAATGTATATGATTCTTGTATAATTTAATAACAATTATTTCACCATTATACATGAGGTTAACCTACCCCAACCAAGGAAAAGTACAAGGTAAGGGTTTACTTCGCAACCTCTTCATTATCCAAGGTTGTTTATACATATTTATCTACTGGGACCTCGTTATCATCCACATCCATATTTCATAAAAATGTCTTTAAAAACATTTTTAATAATAAATGGAAAATGTGTTAAAGTCATTTATACCCTTATAAATTTTTTAAAGGAATCTTACCGTCGTTTTCCAAACAATGTACTTTTTGACCTCTTTGACAAATTTAAGGTAAGAATGTTTTTTTAACTTATACGGAGGGTGCGGCTATTTTCCGCCATTATAACTTCGTCAAAGTTTCCCTAACAAGCTTATAAGAATATTTTCAAAGTAAATGTATTATTTTATAATTATGGGACTTTGAAATTATTTCAAAAAGGAGAGATATTTCTCTCAAATAGATTTGATTTCATCCATGTCAACATCCTTTGATGGGTTTTAAGTTTAATTGAAATTGATTTATGATACAAAACTTCCATTGAACATTTTGTGAAATATTTGACTGTGGATGTGTTATTTTATACCATCCATAGTTTATGGAGAAATTGTTGACATTTCGTATGCTAGTTTTAATACGAATATTTATGTTATGTTTAAACCTATTCATATGAAGAATGTCTTGGACTTAATATGTGACGGGTGGAGCCCGCTATAGCTCCTTGATGCACCGGTAGGTCTCATGAGACAACTAGACGTGGAATTGGCCGAGGCCCTTTCCCAATTTGATTTATGGTTTTGGCCGAGGCCTTAATCATTTTAGACGTCTTGGCCGAGGCCTTGACAAAATGTTGCAGAATGTCTGGCATTATACATTCCCTCATTATGAAAGTGGTTATTGATATTTCATGTGATTATTCGTCTAGTAGAATATCCATGAGAGTAAGTAATGGCATTATTTTATTTTACTTTTTCCATATTATGCTGAAGTTCAAGTTCAATAAGGCTTTTGTTTTAGTTATACATTGCCTTAAATGCTTATGTTTTTTTATAAAATCTTTCACAATATTGTTATCCTTACTGAGCATCTGAGCTTACCCCTTTCAATGTTTTAATATTTTCCAGGATGTGAAGAAGTGTACTATAACTGAATTGCAAGAATAGTAAGTGAGGATATGAGTGTGGACTACGAAGACCATGTTATTGTAGTTTGTTTACTTTTTGATGTAATGAAAGAATTATGAATGTATCTAGTGTTTCCAAGGCTACTAAACAAATCGATCTTTCGAGACTTGATCTTTTGTGATCATGACAATGTTACGAAGTAATGCACCGACTCTGGGTAGCTGGGTTCGGGGCGTTACATGAATTTAATTTTAAATATCCAAGAGACACTGCTAATATAGGTAATTAAAATTTGATTCTATAAGATAAAAATAATTTTTGGTGAATAGTAACTTTTTACTTTTATTTACCACGGTTAAAAGTAAATAGAGTAATTAAGGGTAAAATGATATTATTATTAACCTAAAACTTGTCCAAAATCTATTGAATAAGTATAATTCGACCAAGAAAACCTTAGGAATGAAATATGAACCTCTTTGGTCCACTTAGATTAGATTAGTATATTTATTATTATTTTATTTAAAGAAGAGTTAAAAGAGTTAAATTCAATGTTTAATAACTAAATAATTTTTAATATATGGTTACACAAAATATAAATTAGACTATAAATATTAATTATAACGATAAAAATATTTCTTGAATAATGGTATTTTATTTATAATTTTTAAACATTTAATAATTAAATTAATTTACGACACAATGATGATGGAGTAATTATCGTATTAATGAATGATTAAAAAATTGATAATATAAATTTCCAAATAAAAATAATTTGATACTTTTAATGAATTAAAAAAATTTTATAGGATAATATGTCAGGATTGGTTTAAGGAAATTTATTTATTTCTTATTAATAGAGTTTCTAGGTCAATAAAAAAATCAATTACAAAATAATGTCAAAATTGACATAAATGATATTTGAAAACAAATATAGTATTATTGATTGGTATAATATTCATAAAAATCATTGCTTCACCCAAAAAAAATATATGATGATAGTTGTATCATTAATGAACCACTTGGTGTTCTCTTGTAAGTTTATAGTATGTTTTGTAACCATATAATATAAAAATACAACGAGAAATGGTAAGTGTCGAACTATTTAGTTAAGCGTAAAATAAAAAAGAAAAGGCTAATATAGTGACCCAATCCTGGATAAAACCTATTGGTTGAAAGTTATTTGACCCATCCCCACCGTTGCCTTTGAATAATTTATTTTTGAGCCATTAGAAACGGAAAATTATTTTATTATAAAATAATATTTCTAGATTTTCCAAAGGTTCCCCTCACCCCTCTAATAAAATGGAACTTCCACTTATCTCTAATTCACACCATCAAAACCATTTGTCTGGAAACAAACCCTACCAAAATACTATATAAACTTTCCTCCCTTCATACAAGTGGTATTCCTTTTTTTATAAATCCAACCTATGGATCCCTTTTGATCAAATCAAATGGAAGAACCCGAAGAAGAGGTAAATATCTCACCACCTCTTTTATGTTTTTTTCTTCTTCCACTTCTTCTTTGATTATTGTTTCAATTATAAAATAATAACTCTAGTATCTTCTATATATTGTGATGTTATTTTAATTATGGTACAACTATATTCATTATTCTATCCATCATTTTAATGACCTGTCACCATACGTGCATACGTACGACATATCGTTACCACATCGTGGTGTAGTTGTTAATAAATACATTATTATTTGGATGGGTATAATAACGATGTATAAATTAAGTAAATAATAAATATAACATTATAATTATTTAGTATATATGATATAAAGTACAATTATATATGATTTTAATATCAAAATAATGATATTGTCGCTCGTGCGTACGTAAGGATTACCGTCTCCACGAACAAGATCAGATTCATTCCCCCATCGTTTCCATTCATGAATAATTTTAATTATAAGATTGAAAATTATTTTTAAAAACTTAATATCATTCTGAATATGAATATGATACATCCTATCCATAAAAAACATTACTTACATAACAAAGCATGTAAATGAAATGAATCTGTTAACACCCGAAACGATGATAATACTAAAATATTATTAACAAATCAATAATAAAAGATCATATATGATATCATATTATTGTATATAATTTTTGTTTAATTTAATAATAATTATTTCACCATTATACATGAGATAAGCTTACACTTGACCATGTAAAATTACAAGATATGGGTCAATTTCACAATCTCTTTATTATCCATGGTTATTTTTATGTAAGTATCTACTGGGACAACTTTACCATCCATATCCATGTTTCAATAAAATGTATTTCAAAAAAAAATTACTATTTAATAGACAATGGATTAAATCCATTTATACCCTTATTTTTCCTTTTATTTTTTTCAAAGGAATCATTATGTTGTTTTCCAAACATGGTACTTTTTGACCTTCTCGATAAATTTATGGTAAAATTGTGTTTTTAATCTTATACGACGAGTACATCTATTTTCCGTCATTAAAATATCATCAAAGCCTCCCATAAAAGCTTATAATAATATTTCTGAAATAAATTATTTTTTAATAATTATATTATTTTTAAATGATTTCAAAATAGAATGAGATAGTTCTCTAAATATTTTTTTGTTATCATCTATGTGACCAATTTTTGATGGATTTTAAGCTTATTTGATGATGAATTATTATGATACAAGACTTACATATTGTATTGAATGTTTTGTGATATTTTTTATTATGGATGTGTTATTTTTACACCATTCATGGTTTATAGATATAGTATTAACATTTCATATGCTATTTTTAATACGAAAGATTGTTTTAGGTCTAAACCTTTTCATAAGAGGAATGCATTGAACATAATAAGGGATGGGTGGAGCCCACTATTTCTTCTAGATGCGTTGGTAGGTCTCATGAGACAAAATAGTGTCTTGGCACAAATCCTTGACAAAATCTTATTTTAAGTCTTGGCCCACGGCCTGGACTATGTTGTTATGATATCTGGCATTATGCATTCCATCACTATGAATGTGGATATTGATATAGCATGTGATTATTCCACTAGTAGAATATCCTTGGGAGTACATAAATGATAGAATTAGATTTATATTTTCCATATTATGATTATGTTTATGTTGAAAAATATTTTGTTTTAGTTTTATACATTTCCTTAAATGTTCATGCTTATTTATGAATGTTTCTACTATACTGTTATCCTTACTGAGAATCTAAGATTAACTATTTATATGTTTATTTTTCCCATGATGTGAAGATGTATATTATGAATGACCACCAGGGATTGTCTATGAGAACTCAGGGTTTTCTATGGAAACAATGTTGTTGTATTTTTTCATTTTATGATGTAATGTAAACCATATGAATATATATAGTACATCCAAGGATACTAAACTAATTTTTCATTCGATGAATGATCTTTTGTGATCATTAAAATGATACCTAATAATGTATCAACTCTGGGTAACTAGGGTTGGGGCGTTACATACTGGTAGATTGAGTTGGAAAGGAATTGATCTCACGTTGACAGACAAAATTCACCTAGTAGGATGCTCCAAATAATCAGATAATCCAATACATGTGTGGAATCGATTTAATTATCCTCATATGAATTGCTGAAGGAGATATTATTTCCATCATGGTGGAAGTATATACAGGTTCATGTGGAACCCACCAATATAGAACTAGGCTTTCCCACCAGATTAGATGTTTGGGGTATTACTATAAAACCATGATACAAGACTATGTGGAATTCAGCAGAAAATGCCAAGCATTACAAATTCATGATAAATTCACCCATCAGCCACCAGAATTACTACAAATTACTAAATACTATTGTATATTCACTATTTGGTGGATGTATGTTGTTGGTCCATATCACCCAGCCATAGCCAAGCTGTTCATGTTCATCGTTAATACTACAAACTTTTACTCCAAATGGCTTGAGGTGATACCCCTAATGGAATTCAGGATGAATAATATCATCAACCTCATAATGCCACACATCATCTCTATGTCAGTATTACCTCACATGATATTGATGTATAATGACACCAGCCTCTGTTTAGCAGAGTTGAAGAAGTTATATCAGGATCATAACATCGAATCCAGTCACTCATCGTAAATTAATATATTACAAAAGGGACAGATATAGGCCATCAATAAGACTCTATCGAATATACTCCATAATATGGTGAAATTGGATAATAATTCCATGATAAAAAAACACTTCCATGATTTATGGGCCTACCAACCACCACACATACTTCTACACAAGAAACACCCAATTCATTGATGTACGAGATTGAGGTGGTGCCACCCATAGAGGTAAAACATCCCTCATTCCAAATAGACATTTGAGGGAGACTCATATCTGATGAAAATCTCAAAAATATCTGGATGAGTTGGTGCGACTAGATGAGAAGAGGTTGCACACACTTCACAACATGGAAATCCACCATAACTGGATAGCACATGCCTTCAATAAAATATTTCACCTCTATTTGTTCCACTATGGATAATTAGTGATTTCTCTGAAAATATCGATTATACCAACAAATAATTCCCCAAATTTGGACCCATGTGGGAGGGACCATTTGTCATACATAAGGTCAATCATAATGCATCATATTCTCTAGACCCCATTGATAGGGAGCGTGTCACACCACCCACCAATGCAAGATTTCTCAAGAAATAATTTTAATAATATCCAGCTAAAGGGAATCCATGATGGTGTAAGTACCAAACTTGTCCTTTCCATATGACGTCAAAATGCATGAAATTTCTCACACATGATAGTTATCTATGCAGATAAGTCCTCACAACATGGTGTTAAACTACATGATCTCTCTAGTACTATGTATGGTTCGACTACCATCATTATGTGATACATAGGGATTGCTTGATCCTATATCCTGGCCCAACCACCAAAAAACATAAAATAATCCCATCATATTCAAAATGCCTCTAAATAATGGATGTGGTCATTGTCATTATTGGACTCCTCATGTATTAATCATGTTTTAATGATCAAAAATCTTATGGAACATAGTTAACTCCTTTAAATTATATCTGATAATGTGTATTTATGTTTAATGTTTTCTCATGATTTAAGAAGATACAAGAAAGATCTTAATAGCACTATATTCAGTTTACTTACATTATACCATCTTTGATCTACTCTCACACTACCTACATTGAAAAATTCATAAGTATAATAATTTATATTATCTACATTATTTATGTCTAAACATAGTTACTTTGAAAATTCTAAGACACCGTGAGTCTTCCACTAGCTATGTATTTCTGACAACGTGAAGCTGGACACCATGAAGCCAAACATCGTAAAGCCAGACACCATAAAGCCAGACACCATGAAGCCAGACACCGTAATGCAACACACCATGAATCAGACACTGTGATCACAAGACACCATGACCACAACACACTGTGAGCTTCAGACACTTTGACACTCAGACATCGTGATCAATCTAGAAACCGTGTGAAAGATACATCGTTTACATGACATACAGTGATACAGTTTCTTAAACTATTTTTTCATCTTTCAATTTGATTTCTAATGGTCATATTTGATTATTTTAATTCACTGACATAGTTATTGTTTCATTGTAGACATATCATGGTATAGTACAAGGTACGAGGTGCATAACACATGCAACCTGGCGGCTCCAACACATGAATTCCATGTTAAAAGTGATGTGTGGCCAATAATAAAGGTGCGTGATAAAAAAAGAAAATAATGGTCGTGAGCACAATGAAAAAGAAGATACTAGGGGGAAGTTTTTAAAGAAAGTCACATGGAATAAAACTCGACCCTGCTGAACACACGAAGCATACTTGAATCTTAATTAAAATCTTCACTCGATTGAACCTCACGAAGAACACAAGATGTAGTGCAAAACTCTGTTTTCCACACAACTTCCAGAGAATGAATCAATGATTCATCAACTTCAATCGAAATGAGTCTAGAGATGGATTGAAATCACGCAAGATCACTCTATACTCATCTCTATATTCCTACACTGATGTGATTATTCTTTTCTTTACATTACAGACAATGTGTGATTCTGTCTGTTTGGGAACACACTGACTCTAAAGTTGAACTAGAGGATATTGTAATCCTCACAAAATAATCACTATACCATTGTGTATCCCACGAAAAAATGTGGCAGAGGTCTGAGGACCAGGACAACCTGTGTGCAGTTGTTGTTGCTTTCCCACGTAGAACTGTGGTAGAGGTATGAGGACCTAGACATTCTGAGTACTGTTGTAATCCCTGATCTAGGTTGTGGATCAATGTTTATTTATATAAATTAATTGGTGGACGGTGATCACCAAGAGGAGTGGAATAGGTCTCAGCTTGAGACTGAACCACTTGTTTCATATATGTTGTATTGCTTAATTTAGTTATCTTTGTTTTATTGTTTTACTATATAATCCAGAAATCACTAATTTCACTATGATAGTTAGTCTTGGAATTAAGTGATAACTACATTTTCTTAGTAGAATAACATTAAAAGTAATATTAATTACACAATTTCTGATTACTGAGAATAAATAAATCTTCTAAGAAGCTATTTAAATAGTCAAACACTTATAAATGTATAACCGAAATTAACTGGGCTGTATTTAATCTTTGGGGAAAACCTTTTTAAAAATAATTTTTAATAGAAATTTTAATTGGAACTCAATTCACCCCCTCTTGTGTATCCACTCCAACCCACATTTGGTATCAGAGGAGCTTTATTAGGACTCTATGTAATCTTATTCAACTGTGATTTTAATTCTATCTTAAAGGTCTTAAATTAAATTAATTTATTATTTTTTTCTCTTTAAATACTTTTTCTAAAATATAATTATGGATAACAGATTAGAAGGTGTAGCTACCAACATTCCACCCTTATGTAATGGTGTCAATTATTCCTAATGGAAAATAAAAATGAAAATCCTTTTAGAAGGTATGTGATTTGACATTTGGAATGCTATAGAGACTCAGTATAAGATTACAAAAACTGTTAGAAATACTTGGGATGACCCGACTAAAGTCTCATAAAATAATAATTGTAATGTAATGAATGCCCTGTATTGTTCTTTAGGAGATGAATAATGTAATCGAATATCTCCTTGTAAGACTGCTTATAAAATATTGGATAGTCTTGCTATTTCCCATGAGGGAACAACCAATGTTATGTAAATGAGAGTAAATATATACACTATTAAGTATGATAATTTTAAAATGAAATATGATGAATGTATTTCAGATATGTATGTCCTGTTTAATAAGATAGTCAATACAATGAGCTCACTAGAAAATGTTGTTCCAGAAAAGTAGCATATCATAAGGATACTATGATTCCTTCCATACTGATAGAGAGGAACCTTTGTATATATACGATAATCATGTGACATCGCCAAGCTACCTTTCTAAGAGATGATTGGAAAATTAATGGTCCCTAAAGAAGAGTTGAAGGTAAATAAAGATAATGATGATGAACTTAAGAAGGATTCAATGGAATTTAAGTATACTTCTTCAAAAATCAAGGACAAAGGGAAAGTTCACATAACAGAAGAAATCTCAACTAGTGAAAATTACGGCTCAGAAATTTATGAGTAGATGGCTCATATAGCCAGGAGATTCAAGAAATTCTATGGAAAGAATATATTTTTTATAAAATAAATTTATAAGGATAATTATGAACAACATTTTAATTAGAAGATATATTGGAAGAATGCTGAAAAAATGATGATATACTCTGTTATGAATGTGAAAGAAAGGGACGTGTTAAGGCTGACTTCCCAAAAATGAAGATTAAGAAGAAATTTGATTATAAGGACAAAAAATATAAGAATGCTATGAAGGAAACATGGAGTGCTTCAGAAGACAACTCACGTGGATATGATGTTTCCGATTTTGAGGAAATGAATCATGCCAACATGTGTTTCATGACTAAATCATCTAAGATACATGTTTCCCTTATGCTGAATGATTACTATTTAGGGAATGAAAGTGATTCAAATACTGATGATAATGTGTCTAAAGATTAATTATTTGAATACTCTAATATGATAGAAGATACTTGTAATGAGCTAAATGATAAGTCCAATTCATTAAAGAAAATGTATTCCTTGACTAGTACTGTTAAATCTGATCTTAGTATTTAAAAAGAAAAGAATTTTCAACTGTTAAAGGAGAATAATGATCACAAATTGTCTAATGAGAAACTTAGAATGGACTTAAGGAAGTTTAGAAATGAAAAGCATACTCTAACTCAAATTCTTGGAAAAAAATTTACACCAAATTATACTACTGGTTTATGATACCAACCTAGACAAAGACAAATTGTTAAGAATAAATTTATTCCAAAATCTGAACTGTATGCTGCTAGTTCATGTTCTGGCATCTATTATTCATTATCTAGCTATTAAAATTATTACAGAACAAACAATGTTTAGTTATCAAAAAAATTTGAATATGTTAATTATAGGAAACCCATTAGTCAAATATGGGTGGATAATGTTTTACTTGCTATCCTTTCTCGACCGAAGAAAATCTAGGTACCAAAATTATCTTATGTCGAAATCTATTTTATTGGAAACATGCTTGAAAAGTTCATGTAGGAATATATGGTACATGGACAGTAGATGTTCAAGGAATATGATAGAAGACTACTCATGATTTAAGAGAATAATCAATTTTTATGGAGGACATGTCACATTTTGGTATAACTCAAAAGAAAATATCTTCTCCTTAGGACAGATTGGTAACATTGATTCAATTTTGATTTCTAATGTACTATTTGTTTATGGATTAAAATACAACCTGCTAAGTATTTCTCAGTTGTGTGATGATTATTTCAAGGTAAAATTTTAAAAAGATTAATGTAATTTTTTTTAATTCTACAATTTTTTTGGTATCAACTGCATTAAAAAATAAAAATGTTTATTTTTTTTGTGCACTGTGTTGCATTTTTTTTCAATAAGGTTTCATGGATTGAATGGATGACAAGGAGTGTCAATATGTGAATTAAAAATGAAGTGATGGTGATGGTGATGTTGTCAATATGGTGTCAAGGATCGAATGAATGACAAGGAGTGTCAATATGTGAATGACAAATGAAGTGATCGTGATAGTGATGACTGGAGAATGACCATGGTACTAAGAAGCATGTCACTTATTTGAATCACTAAGTGGAATAGGAGGTAATGGTTAAAACATTCTCCATACACAATCAGAAGATTGTTGAGATGATCTTTAGTTCAATGAACTTTTATGAAGAAGATACAATGTCACAGCATTGTTAGAAGTCCATGAATTGTCATCACAATGCATGAGTAGAGTAAAAAGATGAACCATCCACAGCTACTAAGTGGATGAAGTGGTCTGTAGAAGACCACACACTATCTCTTAGTGCATGAGGATTTGAATATGATCCAACATCATCTCTGGTTGGATCATTGATGAACACTGAAGGAATATTTGATTCAAGATCAACGGTTGAAGAAGAACCTTTGAGAATTCCCTTCTAAGTGAAGAATACAGGTTGAGAGGAGTATATAATTCTAATGAAGAAGAGGAGAATGGCATGAAGAAGACTTGTTCCTACTTGTTCATTTCACCAAGTACACAAGTGTTATGTAAAAAATGGGGCATGACCACGAGCTAGCTACACAAGCTTCAACCCAAGGCTCATGCGGGACTACCAGCGGTCGACTGCGCCCATAAGGAGGCCTGGGTAGAGCTATCCCACAGGAGGCTGGGTTGTGTGTAAACCTGAGCCACGCGGAGGTCAAGCCCACATAGCATCGGCGCCAAGGGCGATCCTGGAGGAGCATAGTGGGCGCTAGAGCGTGCCCGCGGGAGAACTAGTGTGGTGTGCCACCGGAGGGGGGAGAGGAGTAATCTGAGCTGAGAATGAGAGGCATTGTTTGTTAAACTGCAAGAAAGTCGCGGCACGATTCGATGTGGGACGAGCTTTTAAAATTCGGAGGAAATCTGGGCCGCTCATCCGATGATGCATCTGATCGCTGCCGTCCATCTCATCTGTGGTGTTGTGTTATAATCCTTGCCTTCTGTGATCATTTAATGTGGATCCAACGGTCGTGGCATCGTCTCCTACCTCTCGCCGTGCTGAGGACTCCCCACGACCCCTCCCGCGAACCAGAGGCACCCGAGCGATATAGATGGAGCTCCTGGCCACCTCTGATGAAGTTTTTGCCTCCAGTGTGTTCGTATCCTCTTCACGAACACATTCATGCATTAAAATTCACATTCATGCAATGAGATTAATAATTTTAACTCGGCTGAGGAAAATGGAGTTGCTGAGGCCACATGAAAACATGCGAGATTCATGCACAAGAATCGGCCATATGATCTTGAATCTGCACACTAAGAAAGAAAGATCCCGTTGTTGAAAAAGAAAAAGGAAACACCCGAGATATGCGGAAAATCTTGAGTGCAGTTGAATGTTTGTAAAGAACCCAATATCTCGGTTATTCAGGGAATAAATCTCGGATGATTCATGAATGGATCTTGAACATCCTCTGCCTATAAGAGGAAGAGATGATTCCTTGAAGGAAGCTGCTGATCACTTTAGAAAAACGGAGGTCCCGCGAAGCTCCTAGCCTCACGAAGTAATGCTCCACGCACAACATGTGCGGAAGAGTTGCCCGGAGCCACCTGAGGCTCTGAGAGTTCCTTTTACGCAACCCCTGTGCGAAATAATTTGAGGAGGAGGCCACCCCATGCGCTCCCCTTATGCGATAGGGAAGAAGCCGAGTTCCACGAACTTGTGCACCCGCTGCTCGCAACACTTGTGCAGTTTCAAGCGTCCGCACTTGCGCGCCCTCAGTGCCCGTGAACTTACATGGAAGGAGGAATCCACAGCACCACCTGCGTGATAGGAGGGAGCTTCCGCACTTGCGCAGCTCTTGAACTCAGGCACCTACGTGGCAGTAGAAGGTGCCACACCACCCACGCGGTAGAAGCTACTCCTGCACCCTGTGCGGTTGAAGACAGGAGTTGGCCGCATCCTTGCGTGCCTTCCTTTGAAGTGGTGATGAAGTGGAAGGCCACACCCACATGGGTTTATGTGTGTGTTCATGGGATGAATAAGGAAGGTCATGTGTCCAATGTGGATAGGAAGGCCACAAAATATCATGGTTGTGTGTTTGCAAGGGGAGGAAGGCCACACAATCATTGTGTGTGTGTGTGTGTGTGTGCAAAGAAACAATAATATCATATGGGTTGTGTGTGAGAGAAACAAGTTAAGAGGTCATTACCATACAGTGTGCACAAGTGGAGTGTGCACACATTGAATAAGAAGAAGAGAACAATGTGTGTGCAAAGAAACAAGAAGGTCGTAGCCTTGTATGTGAACAAGTGAAGGAGGCCATACCTCTTGTGTGTGCCCAAATAAAGGAAGAACATACGTGAATGAATGTATGAATAAGTGAACAGGTGGGTGAACACCATGAGAGGAAAGAGAGAAGGAGAAATTCCCACTAAAGAACAACACAAAATTTGGTGTGTGTGAGAAAGAATAAAAGAGTGCGACTACAAGAAGAAGGTGTGTGTGCTAAAAGCGATTACACCCTTTAAAGGTTTATCACACCAAATTGAAAAGGGGAGATAATTCTTGAAATGCATGCACATGCACACCTAAACAAAGTTTAAATAAGTGTGTGTGAATTTGAGAAGTCCAAGAACAAAGGTTCTTGAAGATAATTGAGAAGCCATGTAAACAGTGCATGAAGATTCAGAGATGCCATGAACTCAGTGCATGAAGTTTTATTAAAGAGATACTAAAGTCAGACTGAAGATAAAGACATCATTCATCTATGTTTTCGGTAGTTGAGTAGACCAAGAAGATTGAGTGGGCGTACTCAGTGCAAGAACATATTGGCCCGTCAAGATTCTTGAAGACAGAGGTCGGGTCATCCTTAGAAGATGGAGATAAAGCCTAAGCAATGAAGAGGTGTCCTGATCACCAAAAGTGATCAGAAGAATTGAGAAAGGCCAAAATACCTTACTCAAGGTAGTTGAAGACTCTTGAAGAGCTTAAAGAAGAATAGCAACTCGTGTGACTCGAGGAGGCAGGAGAAGACCCCCAGTGAGACTCAGTGTGGAGAAGTCTTCGGTGGAAGCTGAAGCAGGCCAGTGGGACTATGGTAACACTATGGGATGTAGTATAAAGAACCTCCTGTGGGACTCAGGAGATATACTGTGTGGCTATGTATCGACCATTGTAATTACTAACCGAATTATAGAGGAGAAA
The DNA here is from genome assembly GCA_963277665.1 of Viscum album. NCBI lineage: Eukaryota > Viridiplantae > Streptophyta > Magnoliopsida > Santalales > Viscaceae > Viscum > Viscum album. Next base: position 1,579,995,765 of record OY728125.1, read on the forward strand.
CCATGTTGGGTCATTTGACCAACATGACAAGGATGTAGACCTTTGGAGCCAAATCATGTAAATCCTTGTGTCATGTTCCTTTAAATTTACTTTATCACTCGAGGAAAGGTTGATAGATACAAGAAGAGTGGATCGAGGCCTTAACAATCCATAGAGGTTTATTTGATAAAGACTCAATTAGTAAAAACTTAAAAATGATCACTTATTCACCCACTCCCCCTCTTAGTGATTACACTGATCTGAGCACTTCAATTGGTATCAGAGGGAGGTTGCCATTAAAAGATCCAAGAAAGTTTGTATGAAGTGTAGATTTGGGGAAATGAGCGAACACCCTCAAATGGAGATATATGCCAAGACTCAGAAAAATAGAAAGAAGAAACAGGCCAAGAACATGGAGAAGAAGGTTGCTACTAATAGAGAAACACCCGCTATTGAAGGTAATGTAAAAGTCACAACAGATGAAAATTCCTTTTATCACTCTTCTAATGAAGCCTGCTCTAGTTGTGATGATTATGTAACAATAAATGATCTTCTAAATGTACTCAAATATCTTCAGAAGACTGTTCCCAGGTAAGTGGAAATGTGTATTACTACAAGAATCCATGATCTTCAAGAAGAAAAATTACAGCTATAAGAAGAATCCAATTCTATGGAAGAGTAATTGGCAGGAAGGGTTGGCATAACCAACACTCTCACAAAGCTGGTGAAGGCTAAAGATGAAACTATTTACCTTTGCAGTGAATAAAATGATGGTGTTAGTGAAGAATTGAAAAGAAGCATTTGTGAGAAAGAATTTATTGAGATAGTGTTCAAATGTGTTTTCCATGCACTGGAAAAGTCGCACAGAGTGTCAATGGTTGTCAAAGATGCTCAACGAGAAGAAAAAGTTAAAATGGTAAAGGAGCTTGACAATTCATTGCAAGAAATGAATAAGGTGCATGTAGACCAGATCAAACAACTAAAATTGAATTGGGAAGGAAGGATAAGATTTTTTGTGGATGAGAATAAATCTCTCAACATGACATGCTTAGAACTAGAGTTGATATTGAAAAATAATCAATTATCTAAAGCCGAAACCTCCCAGTCAACTGGAAGTAGAAATTTCACCACTCAAGTGTGCATTGAGAAGGATGATTCCAAAATAAGGACATCCTCTCATTAAAGGGAAACATCTACCTATAAGAAGGTACAATCCATCCCATCTTGTACTAATGATTCTAAATGTGTTTCCACAAAAAGTGCAGGATGGAATAATAACTCTAAACAATTATGGATGAAGAAGATGAAGAAAGAGGGCTCTCCTGAAAAAACACAGCAACTCAAGAGAGAGACACAACAATCAAAAGAAGTCAAGAAGACAAGATTTTATGGTCAATGTTGGTTCTGCAATAGGTATGGGCATTGTGCAATGGATTTTTGGTACAATCCTCTAAATAAAAAATCACAATGGAATCCCATGCCAAGGGGGATCAAGCCAGAGAAGAAGAAGAAACATCCACAGGTCTAGAAACATCTGTTTACTGAAAACAAATTTGGAATGTTTGATAACATCTGGGATGAATGCAAAAGTGGTCACAAGAATGATACATACCAATCTCCAGATTTATCCAAAACTGAAAATAAGATAAGATCATAGAACCTGTCTATGAAAGAAGAAGTATCCTTGGGAAGCTAGCAGAAGAAAGTTTAAAATTCTCCCAAGAAGATTTTGAAAAAGAAAGAAAAGTCCATGGATTACAAATCCAAGAAGGGTGATGCATCCACTGGGACCACCAAGAAAAAATGCTTCTACTGTGGAAAGAAAGGTCATTCCATGGATCTTTGTAAACAACCCATGGAACTAAATAGAAGAAAACTGAACTCAACAGGTAAATCAATCCAGAAGAAGAAGAATGGATTGATTGAAAATAAGCTACCTAGGAAAGGTAACATAAAAGAATCAAAGGAACCATGTGGAACAACCAAATCTGATGCCTCACATCTAAATGACATATTTTTCATCTTGCCAGACGATTTGGAATGAATGAGAAAGGAGGAAAATGAACATTCCAATGATTGTTCAAAAGGAAAACAAAAGATTTCACATGATGATGATGTTCTGTGTGTGAGGTGCAATAAATCTGTTCATATTAGTAATAAATTCATGACACTCATTCTAGCTCAAAAAGAATTCTTCAAGAGAATGAAGATTGCACCAGAAGATTATAGTGCTCAGAAGGCACTTAGTAAGAAAGGAGTCACGCACAATGAAGTTGAAGAGGTGTTAAGATCCATACCACCACAAACATCATTGAAGATCAAATGTTCATGTTTTAAGAATGGAGAAATTGGAACATCTCGGTTGAGGGAATATTCTCAACCTTGTTATTAAAACTGATGAACCAAGGAGGTTCCATCTTATTCCATAATCATTGGTATATACATGTTCTTACATTTCAGGGAATTAAATATGATTATCACTCTCAAATTGAGAATGGTATGGACAGAATGCAGTGCACCCCTTGAGGGGAATCCTATCTGTAGAATATGATATTTTGAGATTCATGAAGGTATTTCAATCACACTTTCATCCATTGTTTCATAATTTTATTTAACATGTCAATTAAGGGGGGGTAATTTATTGAAGACAAATGGATGAAAGGGGGAGCATTATCTTTTCACTGGAACTTTCTAATGATTTTGGTGAAGTATGTGCAAGATTTAGCAATTCAGTAAAATATCTGAAAAATTTCAACCCCGTGAAACCTAAGCATGATCTCACATGTATATTGAATTGTGGATAGAATTGAATTCCTTTGTTACATCACTCTTGTTTTCTACACTGTGTTACCCCATGTAGCTTAGAGATGATTTACTAAAGTCTCTTTGCTAAAGTGAACATGTGACATCATCCCTCTCTTAGTAATTTTCAAGAATATTCTATTCAAAAGGAGGAATAAATATTTTGAATAGATCCACACCACACCATTGCATTTGGTTGAAAATAAAGGGGAGAAAATCTTGGCCCACATATTGACCCATTCATATGTTCTCTAGTGATATTGACAACAAATATAAAGTGGGAGATTGTTGTGCACTGTGTTTCATTTGCTGTCAAAAAGGTGTCAAGGACTGAATGGATGAAAAGGAGTATTATTATGTGAATGAAAAAGGAAGTGATGGTGATGGTGATGTTGTCAATAAGGTGTCAAGGATTGAATGGATGATAAGGAGTGTCAATATGTGAATGACAAAGGAAGTGATGGCGATGGTGATGATTGGAGAAAGACCATGGTAATAAGAAGCATGTCACTTAGGAGAATCACTAAGTGGCATAAGAGGTATTGGTTGAAACATTATACATACTAAATCAGACGATTATAGATCTAAACATTAGTTCAAAGAACGTGTATCAAGAAGATACAATGTCACAACATTGTTAGAATTCCATGCATTGTCTTCACAACGCATGAGGATAGTAAAAAAGATGAGCCATCCACAACTACTAAGTGGATGAAGTGGTCTGAAGAAGACCATAAACTATCTCTTAGAGCATGAGGATTTGAAGATGATCCAACCTCATATCTGGTTGGATTATTTAAGAACACTGAAGGAATATTTGATTCAAGATCAACAGTTGAAGTAGAACCTTTGAGAATTACCATCTAAGTGTAGAATATAGGTTGAGAGGAGTATAGAATTCTAATGATGAAGAGGATAATGGCATGAAGAAAACATGTTCCTACTTGGAAATTTAACCAAATACATAAGTGTTATGTAAAAAACGGGGTCTTCCCATGAGCTAGCTACCCAAGCATCAACCCAAGTCTCATGCAGGACTACAAGGGGTCGACCGCACCCATGAGGAGGCCTAGGTAGATCCAGCCCACAGGAGGCCCGGCCATGTGTAATCCCGAGCCACACGGAGGTCAAGCCCTTACAACGTGGGCGCCAAGGGCGCACCCGAAAGAGCATAGTGGGCTCTAGAGCGTGCCCGCAGGAGAACCGATGCGGGGGGGCACCGGAGTGGGGAGAGGAGTAATCTGAGATGAGAACAGGAGGCACTATTTTTTAAACCATGAGAAATTCGCGAATTGTTTCAATGTTGGATGAGTTTTTAAAACGCGGAGGAAATCCTGGCCACTCATCCGACCGTGCATCTGATCGCTACCGTCCATCTCATCCACGGCGCTGCGTTATAATCCCATCCGTCCACGATCATTTAAAACAGATCCAATAGTTGTGGCATTGTCTCCTACCTCCCGCCGAGCCGAGGACTCCCCACGATGCCTCCTGCGAACCAGAGGCACCTGAGTGATGTAGATGGAGCTCCCGACCACCTCTGATGAATTTGTTTCCTCCAGTGTGTTCGTATCCTCTTCACGAACACATGCATGCTTTAAAAGTCACATGCATGGAATGAGATAAAGAATTCGAACTCGGACGAGGAAAACAGTGTTGCCGAGGCCACGTGAAACCGTGCGAGATTCATGCACAAGAATCGTCCATACGATAATGAATCCGCACACCAAGAACGAAAGATACCATGGTTGAAAAAGAAAAAGGAAACAATCAAGATATGCCGAAAATCTTGAACACGGGTTGAATGTTTTTAATGAACCGAATATCTTGGTTATTCAAAGGAATAAATCTCGGATGATTCATGGACGGATCTTGAACATCCTCTTACTATAAGAGGAGGATCTGATTCCTTGAAGGATGTTACTGATCACTTGTTAAAAATGGAGGTCCCGTGAAGCTCCTAGCCTCGCGAAGTAAAGCTCCGCGCACAACCTGTGTGGTAGAGTAGCCCAGAGCCACCCGAGGCTCCGAGAGTTCCTTTTGTGCAACCCATGTGCGAAAGAATTTGTGGAGGAGGCCACCCCGCGTGCTCCCCTTGCACGACAAGGAAGAAGCCGAGCCACACGAACTTGCGTGCCCACTGCCCGCAAAACTAGTGCGGTTGCAAGCGGCCAAACTTGCGCTCCCTCTGTGCCCACGAACTCGCGTGGCAGGAGGAAGCCACCGCGTCACCTATGCGATAGGAGGGAGATGCCGCACTTGAGCGGCTATTGTACTCAAGGAGCTTCGCAGCAGTAGAAGGTTCTGCACCAGCCACGCGGTAGAAGCTACTCCAGCACCCTGCGCAGTTGAAGATAGGGGTTGGCCGCATCCTTGCGTGCCCTCATTTCAAGTGGTGCTGAAGTGGAAGGCCACACCCACATGGGTTTATGTGTGTGTGAATGGGTTGAATAAGGAAGGTCGTGTGTGCATAGTGGAGTGGAAGGCCACAACATATCTTGGTTGTGTGTTTGAAAGTAGAAGAAGGCCACACTGTCTTTGTGTGTGTGTGTGCAAAGAAACAAGATGATCATACGAGTTGTGTGTGTGAGAAACAAGTGAGTATTTCATTAAGTTAGAGTGTGCACAAGTGGATTGTGCACACTTTTAAGAAGAAGAAGAGAACAAAGTGTGTGCAATGAAACAAGAATGTCATATCCTTGTATGTTCACAAGTGAAGGAGGCATACCTCTTGTGTGTGCCCAAGTAAATGAAGAAGATGAGTGAATGCATGTATGAATAAGTGAACAAGTGGGTGAACACCTTAAAGAGAAATAGAGAAGGAGAAATTCACACTAAATAACAACACACAATTTGGTGTGTGTGAGAAAGAATAAAAGAGTGTGACTCCATGAATAAGGTGTGTGTGCTAATATAGATTACAACCATTAAGGGTTTATCACACCAAGAAGAAAAGGGGAGAGAATGCTTGAAATTCATGCACATGCACACGTAAACAATGTTTAAATCAGTGTGTTTGAAATTGAGAAGTCCAAGAACAAAGGTTCTTGATGATAATTGAGAATCCATGAAATCAATGCATGAAGATTCGTAGATGCCATGCACTCAGTGCATGAAGTTGAATTAAAGAGAGACTGAAGCCAGACTAAAGTTAAAGACATCATTCATCTATGTTTTCAGTAGTTGAGAAGACCATGAAAATTGAGTGGTTGTACTCAGTGCAAGAACATATTTGCCCATCAAGATTCTTGAAGACAGAGGTCGGGTCATCAATAGAAGAAGGAGAAAAATCCAGAGCAAAGAAGAGGAGTCCTGATCACCACAAGTGATCAGAAGAAGTGAGCAAGACCAACAGACCTTACTCAAGGCTGTTGAAGACTCTTGAAGAGCATAAGTAAGAAGAGATACTTGTTTGACTCGAGGAGCCAGGAGAAGACCCCCTGTGAGACTCAGGGTGGAAAAGTCTTCGGTGGAAGCAGAAGCAGGCCAGTGGGACTCTGGTAACACTGTGGGATGCAATATAATGAAACTCATGTGGGACTTAGGAGAGATACAGTGTGACTATGTATCGACCATTGTAATTACTAACCAAATTATAGTTGAGAAACCATGTTGGGGAGTTTAACCAACATGACAAGGATGTAGGCCTTTGGAGCTGAACCTTGTAAATCCTTGTGTCATGTGCCTTTACATTTACTACATCACTCGAGGAAAGGCTGAGAGATACAAGAAGAGTGTATCGAGGCCTTAAAAATAAATAGTGGTTTAATTGATAAAGAATCAATTAGTAAAAAGTTAAAAAGGATCACTGATTCACCCCCTCCCCCTCTCAGTGATCACACTGATCCGGGCACTTCAATTTTATAGATTTGAATTCTTTAGCTAAAAAAATGTCACTTGTTTAAAAGCTTTTCATAAAGAATCATGGAAATGGAAAAGAATACTAGGACACTATAATGTGCACTCACATATCAAACTGACTAGGAAAGGTTTAGTTAGAGACTTACTTAAATTGGAATTCCCACTTAACAAAGTGTGTAATCCTTGTTAAAAGGGAAGATAACACAAATATTCTTTCAAATAAAAGAATGATGTTTCCACTTCTCAACCTCTCAAGTTGGTTCACATGGATTTGTTTGGACCATCAAGAGTTTAAATTCTAAATGGAAAGCACAATATTTATGTTCATGCAGATGATTTTTCTAGGTACTATTGGGTATAATTTCTTTCTCACAATAGTGAAGTCTGTTATTATTTTATGAAATATTCTTAGTATCTAGAAAAACTTTGTGGACTTAGGATCAAGATCGTGAGAAGTGATCATGACCGTGAGTTTTAAAATCAAGATCTTGAATTTTATTGCTCACGCAATGGTATAGTCACAACTTCTCTTCTCCTAGAACAACTCAATATAATGGTATAGTAGAATGAAGAAATAGGACACTTTAAGAGATTTCTAGGAAAACACCCAATGAATATTGTTTTCTAATTTACTTTTGGGCTGAAGCTATTAATACAGCTTGTTACATTATCAATGGAGTCTTGATTAGAATAAATCTAAAAAATACGCCTTATGATCTTTAGAACAATAGGATGCCTAAGGTTAATTACATTAGTGTTTTTGGTTACAAATTATTTATCCTTAATACAAAAGACAATCTTGAAAAATTTTCTTCCAAAAGTGATGAAGAAATTTTCCAAAGTTACTCAATCTCGAGTAATGCCTATAGAGTATTCAATAAGATAACTAAATATGTGAATAAATCTATACACATCAAATTTTATTAAAATGATCCACATGATCCTAATAACCGTCTTGAAAATATTGAAGAAAATATGTCCATTATAAACCTTAATGACAAAAACAGTAAACCGGTTTTTAAGACAACCAGTTCTGGAAATTTTCCAAAATCTATTTATGTATAACCCAATCCTGTAAATGAATCTAAAATTTCTAAACCTACCAATTATAGACAAACTAGGACCCTAAAAACCCATCCATTAGATGTTGTTGTAGGATATTTAGATAGAGGGACACAATCTATAGCTTCTCCGAGAAAATAGGGTCAACATCAGAATTTTCTTTCACAGCTTGAACCTGAAAATATCTATGATGCAATAAATGATGAATCATGGGTGATGGCTACGCATGAAAAAATTAATCAATTTGGAAGAAAGAATGTTTCGAAAAATGTTGAATGATATAAGGACACTTTGACCATAAGGCACTAAATGAGTTTTTAGGAATAAAGTTGATGAACCAGGTAACATGGTTAGAAACAATGATAGACTAGTTGCACAGGGCTGTAGTCAAGAAGAAGGAAATGACTATGAGGAGACCTTTGCACTAGTAGCTAGACATTAAGACATTAGAATCCTTCTTGACTATGCTACACATTTGAATTTCAAACTATATGAAATGGATGTTAATATTGTATTCTTAAATGGGTATATAGCTGAGGATGTTTTTGTTGAAAAACCCCCTGGATTTACAAACCCCCATTTTCCAAATCCTATTTTTAAACTATCAAATGATTTATATGGTTTGAAGCAAGCTCCATGAGATTGGTATGATAGATTGAGTACTTTTCTTATTTCCAAAGGTTTAAAAAAAAGATTAGATGTCCCTACCCTTTTTATAAAACTAATTTTTATTGATCTTTTAGTTGTTCAAATCTATGTCGATGACATTATTTTTGGTTCTTCGAAGAATTATTTATGTGTTTATTTTTCTAAAATCATACAAAACGAATTTTAAATGCGTTTAATGGGAGAACTCAAATTTTTTCTTCGATTTCATGTTTTTCAAAATGAAAATGGTATTATTTTAAATCAATGTAAATATAAAAAGGATCTTCTTAAACATTTTGGATTGGATAGCTCTAAAAGTAGTGACACACCCATGAGTACCACTTGTATGTTGGATCATTGTGAAGATAAGAAATATATTGATCAAACCACTTCAAGATGAATGATTGGAAGTTTTCTCTACATAAGTTCTAGTCGTCCTGACATTATGTTTAGTGTGTGTATGTTTTCTCATTTTCAAGAAAACCCTAAAGAATCTAATTTAAATTCTGTAAAGAGAATTCTCAAATACCTCAAGCATACACCCAATCTAGGACTATTTTATCATAAAAACAATCATTTGAATTAGTTAGTTTTTCTGATGTTGACTTCGGTGGCAGTAAGTTAGATAGAAAAAAACTCTAGAACATGTCACCTTTTAGGCAAGTCACTAGTATCATGGTGTAGTAAGAAACAAAATTCTGTTGCATTATCTACTATAGAATCCGAATACATACCTGCTGGCAGTTGTTGTGAAATAATTTTGTCGATGAAACACACATTATTAGATTATGGATGTCAATTCATACATGTACCTATAAATTGTGACAAAACAAGTGATATTAACATCTCAAAAAATTCAGTCTCACATTCTAGGAAAATGTATATTGATGTAAGACATAACATTTTGAGATATCATTATCAAAATGGTGATATCACATTGGAATTCCTTGTTAATGAATATTAACTTTCTGATATATTCACTAAACCATTAAATTCTTAGAGAATAGTCTACATTATACATGATCTAGGCATGATAAATCTCAAATAGATACCTTACATGTGACTGTTTCAGGTCTTACTGTTTGACATCTTACTGTGTTATACATTACTATTTTATGATTACGGTATATCGGTTACTATCTCTGATGTTTACTATCTCACTATAAAGTTTTATGTTTACGGTCTCATAGTTTGTATTGTGTACATACTATCAGCAGTTTACTGTCTCATCGTAACGCACATTGAGATGTTCGTTAACGGTCTCATAGTGAAGCTTGTTTATGGTATAATTGTAAAAATTCATTATGTTTTTTAACCCGTATCATGGTAATTATCCTTTTCACCTTTTTTTTATTTTAACTTGTTTTTATTTTTGTAATATTTGGTAATCCTAAATGATAAAACAAAGAAAGCATCACTCGATTATTCACTAGAGGTTTCTTCTACATTCTCCTTTTGACCCATTCTTCATCCCTGCAACCCTTCTCTCACTCGATGCTTCTGTGAATTCCAAGAATGAAACATACCTCATCATCGACACCATATAAGTGAAACTCGATGAAGATGAATATTTCATGTATGCTGAATCCCGAAGGACCTTTAAATTTGAATATGGTAAATCACGTTGTTGTACCTAAGAAAGAGTTTTATCCCAAATGGATTCTTTCTAGTAAGTCTCTTGTATTGAAAGTTTTAGAACAACAAGCCTAGTTAAAATGGTTCTCGGAGGGGGATAAACCCACCTATCCGATGTTAGTGGATCAGTTTTAGGAGTACATTAAGTTCTCACTTGATTCTGGTGAGTGTTATGTTGTGAAAATCTGGGTCAATGTCCAGAGATTCTCATTCTCTTTGAGTTTATGGGATGCATTCCTTAGGATAAATCATGAAGTCATATGTGTGGATTATCAGAGAGGACCACCACCTTCAACAGATTTCATTGATTTAGAAGTTTTATTTGAAAAACTTAACTGGAAATGGCACCCAAAGGACTACCATTACTGCTGAATTAGATGATGAATCAAGGATTATGTTCAAGTTTATATAGAATTTTGTTAGTCCCAGAAAAGGTGATTTTACTGTTTTAAAATATCATGATGTGTTTTTGTTTCTGCTTGTGAAAAATGGGCACATGATCAACTTGTGAATGTATATTATACAACATATGTGTGATTTGATCAATGTCACATCCATCTCAACTTCTCTGTTCTACTCTCGGGTAATCTCAGCCATGCTTCTTGCCAAAGGTATGGTTGGACATAATGAGGAAGTAATTAAGGACTGTGAATATTGTCTCTCAAAATCCACTATCAAAATAATGAAGATAAACTAGAATCCTTGGAAAAAGGAATGGGTGGAAGACTGTGATAGGATTTATGTGAAATTAAATCCTGTTGATTATCCCTCAAGGCCAAAAGACATTTCTGATCCTTGTTTCGATCTAGATGAAATTGTTGAGTATATCTAAGAAGAGGAAGAAGAGGTCGAACTGCCACCTAGGGAAGTTGTTATTACTATGGATGACAAGAATATTATTCCTTATGTTGTTCTTGAAGAAGAATTCACTTCTCTTAAAGAAGCTATTAGTCTAGAAATTCAACCCGAGGCTGAAACAGAATCAGTTGCCAAAGAACCTAAAAAGCATTCCATGGAAGAGCCTATAGTAGAAGAGCCTATGTTAGAATAGCTACCTGTTTTGAAAGTGGTCAATCTTGAGGAACTACCTATGGAACAATCTAATCCTGAAATCATCCCTCCAGCTAAATAAAGGATAGAGCTAGCCATTCTACAGGTTAGTCCAGAAATGATTGAGGAACTTACAACTGAGTCTGTGGAATTAGACCAAGAACCTAAGCCTCTTAGTCTTGAGAAGGAGACTCCTATTGAGGGGGATAAAACCACAAATATTATGTCTATTGAAGCCTCAAATCTAACAGAGTCACGTCCTATAGATACTTAGTATAAATTTCCTAGTTTCTATGATGTGGATGACTCTCAGGAGGTTACAGCATCCAGACTTGATATTTCCTCCATATTTCACTTGAAATCAGTGTCCAATTATGCACCTAAGAAGTAACCTAAGCCTCTACTATTCCCTACTACTGAACCATTATCAGAATATCCATCCTTTTTTAATAAGGATGATGTGAATGAATTTGGTGAAACTCTCTTATCCGGAGTTGAGAAAATAATGAATACCCATCCTTGTCCTGTGACAAATTTATGTGAGAGAGATTCCTCACTATTATTGGAGAAATTTATTTGGAAAATACAACCTATGATTATCAATGAGATTCAAGAAGAGAGAGTTGAAAATAAGCTTCTCAGTAATGAAGTGAGGACCCTAAAAAGTATAGTTGAAGACATGCAGAGTGAGAAGTAATCAAGATCTGAATCTATTGCTCCTCCTGTAGAACCTGTTGCACATCAAATCCCATAAGTTGGTGTGTCTCTGATTCAATCTTATCTAGCATCCTTAGATGAAATGATCACTGAAATGAACAATCAAATTCTAATGGAAATGAATGAGCTTGTTGCCAATCTTAATATACTCACTGATGAGTATACATGGTTTCTTCCAAAAGTGCTGAATCAACAAAAATCTTTGACCACAGTTGTCAAAGCATCTAGTCAATCCTATAAACCCTCCTAGGATACTGATCTGCTAAGAACTATAGTCAAAGAAGAGCTTCATAAGGTACTGAGGGGCTTCAATACGGCTTCCTTATTTGAAGTTTTCATGAAAAGTTATAGAGTTCTTGACAAAGAAAAAATCCACTCCAAAATTGATAATGATTCTCAGCAAGATATTGCTATGAAAGTTGATTTCTAGTTCAACAAAATCTTCTCCAAGAGGGATATGACAAACCATTTAAAGTACCCTATATAAAATCTACATATTCCTAATGCGACTCAAGCATTCAAGAACCATTCCAAAAATCTCACCAAGTTTACTCGATTGATGAACATGTTTATAGTGATGAAGAACAATTTTGAGATAGTCATGCACTATGGTGGAGAGATAATTACAGATTTCATCCAACTCTTGAGGCCCTATATTCATGTCCAGAGTATAGCCAATGTTTCTCTAGAGGCTACAAATCGACCTAGGCTGCCTACCTTCTCCTCTGGCCTAGCCTCAACCCCCATGTTTATCGGACAAGCACTCAGTCAGATCTGGCCTGTGATTATTGATCAGCAACTCCCTAGATCTTCTACTTATCCTACCATGCCTCCATCATCCTTTGAAGGAATTCCTTTACCCTCATTATAAACAACCACTCTTCCTTATTCTACCTCAACCACTACCTCTATGGCTTCATCTTTTTCTGCTGCTAAATGCAAAGAGAAGTCAAGCCAGTGAAGAAGAACAATGATTACATTTTTTGATTTGGATGCCATTTATTTAATATTACTCTTATGTTATGTACTATGACTTATATTATATTAATGGATTGTTCACTTATTGACTGCTCTTGATTATCCTAAAAGGGGGATATGATTATGTAGGTTATCCATTTATCTCTATAGTTGAATCCAATATACACATTAACTGTATATTATTTGCGATCATCAAAAAGGGGGATATTATTGGACTCATCATGTATTAATCATGTTTTAATGCTAAAAAATCTTAATCAAACTAGTTAAATCCTATAAATTATTTCCAATCATGTGTATTTATGCTTAATGTTTTCTCATTCTTTAAGAAGAGCCATGCATGATCTTAATTGCTCTATATTCAGTTTACATACTTTATACCATTTTTGATGTACTCTCATACTACATTCATTGACAAATATTTAAGTCTAATCCTTTCTATTATCATCATTATTTATTTCTGAACTTAGTTACATTGAAAAGACTAAGTCACCATGATCCTTCCACTGGATATGTATTTCTGATACCGAGAAGCCAGACATCGTGAAGCCAGAAACGCTAAAGCCAGACACCATAAATCCAGACACCGTGAAGCCAGACACCGTAAAGCATGACACCGTGAAGCAGACACCGTGATCATAAGACACTATGACCATGAGACATGATGACCATGAGACACCGTGCATATCAAACACTGGGATCAATATAGAGACCTTGTGAAGGAGACACCCTTTCCATGGATTATTGTGACATAATTTCTTAAACAATTTTTTCGTATTTCAATTTAATTTATAACTATCATATTTGATGACTTTAATGCACTGGCATAAATAATGTTTCTTTGTATATATATCATCAGACAGTACGAGGTTCGAGGTGCAGAACACACAAAACCTATCGGCTCCAACAAATGCATTCCATGTTAAAAGGGAAATGTGGCTATGAATCAGTGAGCGTGATACAAAAAACTTAAAGCAAGGCCATCATCTCAATAACAAAGAAGAAATTTGGAGGATGATTTGAAAGAAATTCACATGGCATTCAACTCAACACTGCTGAACACACAAATAATATTTGAAGCTTAAAGAACATCTTCGATCGATTGAATCTCATCAAGAAAACAAGTTACATCGCGACACACTTTTTTCCACACAACCTCTAGAGAAGGACTCAAAGCTTCATCTGCTTCAATCCAAAGGAGTACAGAGATGCATTGACATCACACAAGAGAACTATAAACTCATTTCTATATTCCAGCTCTACTGTGATCATTATTTTCAATACATTACTATCTGTGTGTGCATCTATCATTTAGGGAACACACTAAATCCTAACCTGAACTAGAGGATACATAATTCATCACAAAAAACTATTTATATCTTTTTGTATCCCACAAATAACATAGGTAGAGGTCTGAGGACCTTGACAGCCTGTGTGTTATTCTTGTTTCTTTCCCACGTAGAATTTTTGTAGAGGTCTGAGGACCTGGACAGTCTGAGTACTATTGTAAACCGCGATCTAGGGTGTGGATCAATGTTTATTTATATAAATTTTTTGGTAGTAGGAGATAACAATGTAGAGTGGATTTGGTCTTGAAATGATACTAAAACACTAGTTTATTATCCGTTGCACTGCTTAATATAGTTATCTCTGTTTTATTGATTTACTGTATAATCTAGAAATCTCTAATTTTAAATTGATAGTTAGTCTTGGAATGAAGTTATAGATGTATTTTATTAGTAGAATAACTTCAAAAGTAATATTAATAATACAAATTATGATTACTGAGGATTAATAAATCATCGAAGAAGTTAGTCAAATAATCAAACTCTTATAATATTATAACCATTAATAATTGGGTTGTATTTAATCTTTGGGGAAAAACTTTTTAGAAATATTTTTTAACATAAATTTTAATTTGAACTCAATTCACCCCCTCTTGAGTTTGCACTCCGACCAATAGTCATTCCTTTCTTATGGCACCGAGCATCACTCACACGTGAATAATAATTTCAACAGGGGATTCCCCACACAAAACAAGGTTCAAAATATTTAGATGAAACCATTATCATCTTAAATATAAGGAGATAAATATGATTTCATGATTCTTTTCTTCTTGATATCACAATTCATGGTCAATGTCCCCTACAAGAAATAAAATTGTATGCTTTTGTGGACCTTGTCCGATAGAATCACCATCATTTCTATTGGTCTCCTACTATGAAAGAATTTCAAGAAGTACGTGAGTATTTATTTTCATTATCAATGATAGAAGTAGTGATGCTTGAATCCCTATTTATGGACCAATCCATATGATTATCTTCCTTTAACATCTGGTGATCCAATGTCTTTACCGCATGATATAAAACAACATGGAACCGTGGTATCTGTCCCATTCACATCAACTGACCTTCTTCCTCCCCTCATGATGTTAATCTTCATTGAATATCAATTACTATGTGTGGCTTGATTCCCATCCTCATGGGTAATGTAGGAATCCCCACATGATGTTAAAACATTAGTATTTCAGAAATCTTACCCTTTTTGATGATAAAAATCATGGGATTTATAAGCCATATATTATAGTAAATACATAATAGTTGAGTATATATATATATTATTATTTTCTCCCCTTTCCAAATAAAAAAATAAATGATTCATTGTCTTATTTCTCCATAAATATAATCATAAATGACATGTCTATTTTTTCCCCCTTCTAGAATTATTTAAAATATTGTGTATAATTTCTTTTAAGAGAATAAAAAACAACAATTCTTATGGGATTTAATTGAATGATATTGTTTAGTAAAAGCATAATACAAATTTACAATACATCCATATCAAAAGAAATATTCCACTTCTCTTCATAGCTTACAGTCTTATATTTTCCCTTGAAATGTTAGCTAGAGGGGCCATATGTGGATATGTGGAAGTGGTAGAAAGGATATATCAAACTGTAAGATAAGAAAAAAGAACTTTTACTCAGAAATAAGGAGCATGATTTGGTTTGGTTAATGTATGAGGCAACAATATCTCAATAATAAAAGTTTTTATCTAACACAATGGTTGAGATATTGAAATGGTAGTAGGATAATGGTAGTGGAGGAGGAAGAATTTGAACCAAGTCACAAAGGGGTAGCTAAATGATCCACTATTGCAGTAATTTTAACATGAAGGGATGGATTCAACAACTGAATGAAATCAGTAATGATATCACCACCATACTTCGTAGCCTTCCCAAATTCATATTTGTTCTCCAAATATTTTTCCAATAGAGGAGTCAAGCCTTTTTGCATCTGATGATGAGTTATAAAGTCTTGAGTGATAAAAGGAATTTTCATATTATCTACAATGTAGTTGATGTGATTGGTCAGATCATGCTTAGAATAAATTCTTGTTGAAGTATATGTACACATAATTAAAAATTTACTATTGATAATAATGGGATGTCATTGAATGAATCCTCACTAAATCAAGTACTCAGTCATTATTCATGATGACAACAGAGAAACCTTCCTTATCAATACTGATCAGCATTGATAGAAGCTCCACTTTTAAAACTGTTCTGATCTCTTCACTGTCCATAGGCTAAGAGGGTTGTACAGAGGTAGTCGAAGCTGTAAAATATAATGTGAGAGAATTCAGTTTATTTATAACCCAATATAAACATATATTATATTCATCTATCATCATGTTTATTGAAACCACTAATACATGCATATCACTAACTCTCTATGTTTTTCTCTCATACTATTTTAGATTTACAATAACCCATTTTTTTCAATCATAGATACATCCTTCTATGGGATTGGATCACAATCATATTTAATAGGATGATCAATATGTTCTTGACCAATTTCCAGGAAATTTTTCATTTCTGCAACAATATATTTTAGATAATTCAAATGATCACTCAAATATTTTTTCTCAGTCCTAACTTTTTGATTTTTATGAATCATTTCTGGTTGAATGTTCCAAATAATTTTCTGTAGAATTTTGGAAATATCTCTTCTAATGAGATTAGTCATTGGGGAAGGTTCTGACTTCATGACCTTTTCAAATCCGGATAACAATTTTTTTCCAAAATATTTCAGATCATTGTGACTCATAATATCAAAAGATTCTTGACTAGGATCAGAAATAGGTTCAGGTTCCTTAGTAGAGGTTTCATCTATGGAAGAAATTCGTTTCACATGAAACATAGAGGAAAAATCTATGCATTTTACCAAGGCCTCCTAGGTATTATTCACATCGAAATAACTAGGAATCATATACCAGGAATCCAAAAAGCATTGGTCAACATGATTTGGTACTTGAACACATTCTATTATTGGGTGCTTCTCCCCCTCAATTGGTGAATCTCTTTTATAACACATAGATTTTGTCTCTCGATCTATTTCAAAATACTCAGCTATGTCAGGCCCACACATTTCCTCTCTAGAGATCATAAAATATTGTTTCATTTATTCCTGAATATATAAATTAACTCTAGTTTAAACCTATTTTTTATTATTCTCTAGTAGAAGCCTCTTCCTCAACAATATATTCTTCTTCTACAATAGGTTTTTCTTCAATTCTAACACTTATTTTAGTAGCTACTAAATCTTTTGAACCCAATTAATATACAATAGGTAGGTCACTATCTCCTTTTTCTACGAATGTTCCTTCCTCAAGTGAAACCTTTTAATCTTATGTCTCTTCATTTTAATATTAAAAAAAATCATCAGGTTCCATATCAGGAATAGAAAAATTATTAGGTAATAGAGGGTTCTCAACAGGGAGGAATTTTAATAAATTCTATCATAATTTTCTACACATGGTCTCTTTCATGGGTTCTAGAAAATTTTCATTCTTTAATTATATTCTTTGAGACACAGTACTCAAAATCATCAATTACTTCTTCATTCAGACCAAATACTCCCATGAAAATCAATTTTGTTGCAAATATTACATTAGAATAAAGTAGAGAGGTTGATTTTGAATTTTTCTTGATCATTTATCTCATTTGAAGTATAATATACATACAGAGATTGATCATGTTCCCATTCTTTATTTGATGTATCAATAACACATCTTGATACTTAAGGTAAAAAATTACTCTTTTCTTGGAAAAAATATGATTAATAAACAAGAACAACAACCTTTTCTAACCATCCAGCTGAGAAATAATTGTTCTTCTCTTCTTTTTGTTTACAGGTAAGCCGCAATGTGCCTCTTCTGGGATAAAAACATCACTTGGAATAGGTGTACCTTTATCGTATTCCTCAAAAATTTATTCATGATGTATTCAAAGGCTACCAGACCATAGCCTCAATGAGAAATTAAACCTTTGACCATTCACCCAACTTCATATTATAAAATCATATTCAATGTTGAACAAGAACAGATCAAACTAAATAAACTATGAAACTAACTACAAATAAATGGTTCCTTTCTCATTTTTTAACCATTCATACCAAACCATCTCATACAACACTTTCAAAGCAAGCGACTTACTTGTTAGCAGCCACTTCAGACAGAATTCGTTCTCATTCAATATTGTTCAATAGGTAATGCTTGTATTCGAGGTCCTCTAGGGATTACATTCAGATGTTTTTTTACTTTATTATGAGACCTTCACTTCTCATGATTTGATGAATAAGGGAGCTTAATTACGGTCATCTTATGTGGGTTTTAGAAAGATTAATGGTTGAATGATGTATAATTTTTTGAGAGATAAGGGTTTTAGTTTCAAGAGTGGAGAGCTCGAGTGAATAGAGGAGTGTAAAATATATGGTTTTAATTATTTTTGGATTTCAATCATCCACAAAAACTATGCTGAATAAAAACAATAATATAATCGATAAAAATATATGGGAATGGAAAATCTAAATATAGAAATATGAGTCATTTAGTGAGACTAGAATAGGTAGTCACAATGTGATTATTACGTTGTGACTCTAAATAGTGTGACTATATCATTAAGACATCATGTATGAGACTTTAACTGAGAGACAGTAACTATGAGACCGTAAGTGTAGGATAGTAAGTGCAAGACAGTAACTTGTGAAACCATGAATCATGAAATTGTAAACTAGGAAATAGTAAAATGTTCATAAATGACTTATCATACCTAACTCATGTATGATGTAATTTATCCTTTTATAATTTAAAGGATTATTGAATATAATAGCAGTATGACGATTACATCTAATGAATTCCAAAGTGATATCACCCTTTTGATAATGATATCTCAAAATGTGATATCTTATAGCAATATGCTTTGTTATAGAATTTGAAACATGGATCATTGAAATTTTAATAGCACTTGTATTTTCACAATTTAAGGTACATGTATGAATTGATATCCACGATCTAGTAGAGTGTCTTTCATCCACACATTTGTTTCTCAACCACTACCTACAGTCGTGTATTTAGCCTCAACTGTAGATAATTCTTTAAAAGACTGTTTCTAACTACACCATGATACTAGAAACACTCCTAAAGGTGAACTGTTCTAGAGGAACATTTTATATCTAACTTACAACCTCTAAAATGATCATTAGAAAAGCTATCAAAATCAAATTATGGTCCTCTATCACAGAACAGACTTAAATTGGTTGTATGTTTAAGGTATTTAAAAATTCATTTAACAACATTTAAATGATACTCTTTAGGGATTTATTGAAAATGTTCCCACATGATAACACTAAACGTATTATCAAGACGACTATTAGTTAAGTAGAGTAAACATACAATCGTTTCACTCTAAGTTGTATGATCAATAGATTTTCCATTTTCATCAAGATCCAACATACTAGTTGTACTCATTAATGTATCACTATTTTCAGTCCTATCCAAGACAAAATTTTATAGAAGATATCTGGTATCCTTTATGTTATTTAAAATAATTCTTTCCTTATTATGAAAAATATGAAATCCAACGAAGATTTTGAGTTAACCCATTAAACTCATTGCAAATTCATTTTTCACCAATTTTTAAAAATCTTAAAATAATTCATTTCTTGAAGATAAAAAAATAATGTCATCTACATCAATTTTAAAAACTAAAACATCATTATAAATTAGTTTTATAAAATTATTAGGATGAATTATACCTTTTGTGAAGCCTTATGAAATAAAAAAACTACTCAATCAATCAAACCTAGCTATTGGAGCTTTTTTTAAGCCATATAAATCCTTAGTTAATTAAAAAACATGATATGGAATGAGGGGATTTATAAATCAAGCTAGTTGTTAAAAAAAAATATCCTCAACTATATAATAATTTAAGAATTCACTAATGAAATACATTTGATATAGTTAGACATTGAGATTTTAGGCATATGAAAAAATGATTCAAATGGGTTTAAGTCTCGCTACTAGTAAAAATGTATCTTCATAGTCAATTCCTTATTCTTACCTGAATGGCTCGAAGGAATTAATTTTTATTTATTTTTGATATACCAAATTTCAAGGGTTTAGGGGGAATCCTTACAAGTCCTGTAGGTTTAGAGATTACATGGCCTATAGTCTTAAGAGACATTACAAGACCCATAGGTCTTATAAAATTCAACCTAACTACAACTACAAAGAACAACCCCATCCCAATATCTAAATCATGATTATAGCTCTCCACATTCTCATGAAAATCTACCTATGATTCCCTTGCAATAAGAGGTTGGTCCATATGGCATAGTCATACCCTCTCATTCTTCCAAATCCATTGGTTCTACTTTGGTGAGTGCACCTACTCTGAATCCTACTTTGGGGTGGATCCTTTTTTATTGAGTCTGTCTAGGGATACTGCACTAATATTGTGGCCTAAAACCCATTAGTTGGCCTGAAGGTCATAATGGTGTCCCAGAATCCATACTGACCCAAAGGGGTTGGGGTCTCAAAGGAATTAAAGACTCCATGCCCAAACCGTGGTCCAAGTTAAGTTCCTTCTTCTTGACTATAAGCTTATGTAACCAATCTAACATTATTTCTCTATATGTTACCATATTATTCTAATTTATTACCAAACACCGATTTATTGCATATGGTCTAGATGTCTCTCGGTATATCCCCAAGTTTCCAAACATTATTCTTTTCATATTTATTTAGCACCTCTTTCATGGACATCTCCCAAAATTCATCATTGATAGAATCATGGATGTTTATAGGCTCAAGATGTGATTAAAAATCTTTATGTTCAATATGATTTCTTAGAGAAGATCTAGTGATTGTTTCATTATCTAAGTCTCTAACCATTTCATCTCATGTATGGTTCTTAAGGGTTATAAAAACTCTAGAAAAAGTAGTAAATGTTATTTCAGATTACAGAATAGGTTCAGGTTCACTACGGCTTGAATCATGAGAATTTTTATAATTGGAGGTTTTAAAATATTGCATAATAAGATAGTAATAATATATGTCATTGATTTTTATTTTTTAAATATCATCCTTAGGATTTTCTAGCGATATATTAGGTTAATGTGGTTCTGTTTCATCAAATTTGACATGTACGAGTTCCTCCACAAATTTTTTTCTTTTGTTAATGACTCTATAGTCATTACTAATGATTAAATATCCCAAAAAAATTACTTCAGCACTCATGGATGCAGCTTATTATGACTATACTTGGTATTAAGAATATAAAATTTGAAACAAAAAATATTGAAGTAATTAAACTTGTGTTTCCTATTTTTATGCAACTCATAAGGAGTTGTTTTAGGAATTAATTTAATTTACACTCGGTTAATAATATATCTTGGTGTATTTACAACTTCAACCCAAAAGTAAATAGGTTGTCCACACAAAGTAATCATGGTTTTAATAATTTCATGAAAGGTTATATTGATTATTTTTACTACACCATTTTGTTTAGGTGTTCTAGGGGTAGAGAAGTCATCACTATATAAATTTTGTGAGAAAAAAAAGATTCAAACATTTCGTTTTAAAAATCACCACTATGAACATTTCCTAGATATTTTATCCTAAGTCCACTAAAATTTTATATAGTCTTAGAATACTTGGTGAAGATGTTACATGATTCAATTTTTGGACCAAGAAATTATGTCCAAGTATACCTAGACTAGTCATCCACAAGAAAATAAACTTAGATCTTCCAATTTAATCTAGAAACAGTATATGGTTTAAACAAATACATGTGAAACAAATACATTGGATGAGATGTTGAAACATATTTCTTTGGTAGAAATATACTTTGTTTTTTTACCTATTTGAATAGGATTAAAGACATTAGAATTTGGAAAATAAATTTTGCGTTGTTCCTTGACTGTTCCTTTTCTAGTAAACATTCAAAAGGAGTGTATATTGTTGTGTCCTAGTCTTTTATGTGAAATCTTTGAATCCTTGTGAAATATAGTTAATCATGAATATTTTTTAGAGACTAACAAATATATGTTAACAACATAAATATTTTCATTTCTAAAAGTAGCGAAAAAATAATTCATTTTTAAATTAAAAAAAAGTATATGAATAATTTTCATATTTAACATGATGTATATCAACACAGAGTTGTTAAATAGTAAGATGATTAAATTTTAATCCATCAACAAAAAGTAAATTAAAAATTAAAACAGATTTATTGTTACAAATTTTTCTTAGGCCAATTATATTTCATTTAGCATTATCACAAAAGGGGACATGAACACTATCATTTATTAGTAAATTCTTGATGCATGAGTTATCTCATCTCATGTGTCTCTAACACCCATTATCCATGTACATTATGCTTTTGCAAGAACTCTTCAAACAAATTTCCCCAAAAAACAATCAAATGAAAACAGATTTTTTGTACCCAGATTTGTTAGGGTCCAGTAACGTTAGTAATCACTGATTAAGGAACCCAAATCTTTTTCATGGGTTTACAATAAGTATTATAAAACATATTTGAAAATTAAACTATATTTGGTGCATATAAAGGTGATGTAAAAAATGATTTTCCAGAACTGGAACTAGTAGTAGAATTTTCATTTTATGTAGAAAAATCTAATTTTCTAGATTATGTTACAAACATATTTTCGGTGAGATTTATTTTCCGGGTTGGCATCTTATACTATTAGTGTATCTAGGTACAATTATTTTACCAAGAATCTATGTATGAGTATTTTTACATTGGTGATTTTCTGCATCTCTTTTTTGAATTTTTCATTAGATAACTTTTGTTCTTTGTTCTATTTAAAAAATTGATCATTTTCTTCTTTATCTACAGCAATATTAGATTTCACAGTAGTGGTTAAGCCATAATTCTTGTTAAAATATTTATACTTATATATTTTTTCATTACAAGTGACTTGAAGCATATTACAGTATTCAAATAATTTATCACTATTCATATTTTTAGAATCACATTCATCTCGAGAATAATATAAAATTTGAACAAGAGAATGAAGGGTTATCTCAGATATGATTGAAATAAAACACATATTTTCATTGTCAAAATTTTCATAACGTGAAGACTCTCTGTCATATGAG
This sequence comes from Viscum album, assembly GCA_963277665.1. Lineage (NCBI taxonomy): Eukaryota > Viridiplantae > Streptophyta > Magnoliopsida > Santalales > Viscaceae > Viscum > Viscum album. Next base: position 1,580,018,961 of record OY728125.1, read on the forward strand.
TTATCCTCAGAAGCACTTCATGTTTCCTTCATGGAATTTTTAATCTTTTTATATTTTTCCTAATATTTCTCCTAATATTTTAAATTATGAAAACCATCATTTACATGCCCTTTTATATTTAATTCATAGTAGATTATTCTATCATATTTATCACTTCATTTTCAATACATCTTCCATTTTACCTTGTGATCATATATTCTATTAAAGTTATGCTTTTTGAAAAATTATTTTCTTCTATAAAACATCTTAAATCTTCTTGAAAATTGAGCAATTAACACGTCACTATCTAGTGATGATTCTTCAATGTGAGAAAATTCTACAGGGCCATGTAATTTCTCATTTTCCTTTTCATTATGTTTGGAAGTAATGATTTTAAAGGGAACTCACTTTCTCATAGGTTCATCTTCCTCTTACTTGGTGAAAATTAATTATTCCTCACACATCAACAAATTTGATATCATACAATTGAATGGAAGAATTCAAATATCACAATATTAAATTATTGAGATAGATACCATTCTCCAACTATCTTGTAAGAATCTGAGTATTCTCATAATTTTCACTTTGGTGGTGACATCTCTTCACAATGATATCATAGTGTTCACCATATAATTAAACCCGAGATACATGTCAGACATAAGTTCATCAAAATTCATATTAATTTTATCAAATTTTGTATTATGTGTGATAATTCTCATTTCCCAAACAATAGTGATTTAAGAACACTTATTACAACATATAACAAAACCATGAAAGGACCGTATATGTATAGTGTCTTTAGAAACTGGGAAACATAAACAACCGATTCATAAATCATCTACGATGTCTCCCATTTATTTCATCATATCTAGAGTCCCTTTTTTGGAAAATCCTACTTAATAACCTTCTTCATGACCTGGGGAAAGAAAACATAAAAAAGGGTGAGCTCAAATGCTCTGTAAGGATAAACAAATGAAATATCAATCACATAATGTTCATAAGAACGTATCATTTCGGAAATCATAACCCGCAAAAGAGATCATAATTTCATAAAATGGGATAAATCATAGTAGTGAAATGTAATCCCAATAATCATAACATCAGACATGACACTTTGTGTCATACACACATAATCATAGGGAATCATTTCTTAGTAGTCAATATTCATTTCCAAGACTATCTTAGTGGACAAAGTCCATTTCGGAACCGAGTTCACTCTGTGTTTCAGTTCTGTTTCACTAAACCGGATTAACCTGCCGTTCTAGCCATGTATATCTTATGAGATATAAATCTTTACCCAAATAATTGGAGGGATATATAGGTCCCACCCATCTCATAATTATATCATTCTTATGTGGGCCACAAAATCATAAACCATACATCATAGCATAACCCATGTAATAAAAATGGGAATCTTAAACATCAAGCCATCATAACATAATCCATATAAGATAAAAGGAAATCATAAAAATAATTCCATCATAAAATAATAAAATCAATGTAAACAATAGGGATAGAAATAGAACCCTATATTATCATCGATTGAAAAAAAAATTGTTAATACACTTGAACACCATTCATGAAGAAAATATCCTTTCTACTTCAAAGACATTTTTCCTTTCATAACATGTCATAAAATTTTAAACTAAAAGAAGTTTATTAAAAATAAAATTGAAAACATGTAAAAGAATATTCTTGGAAATAATGTTTTAAAAATCCATTAATGTCGTATAAGTTAAAAAAACATTCTTCCTGTACATTGGCTGGAAAAGTCAAAAAGTACCTCGTGAGAAAAACGACAAATGATTCCTTTCATATCTTTTACTAAAAACTCACTAAAGGGTAAAATTGGATTTAAAAAATTTTATGGGGATTGAAATAATATTACATATTGAGTACACATGGCTGTTGATGATAAATATTCCCCAGTAAATTCTGAAGTATAGACAATCTCGGATAAAAATGAGATTGTGAGATTTTCCATTACCTTAGGACCGATTTGCTTCGTAAGTGTCCGAACCTCCTGTATAATGATTTAAATAATGTCATTTACTTATTACAGAATCACACTCATTTTTATGATATCATATATGGTCATATTCTTAGCTTCTTATTATTAATATTTCATTGCTACTTGTTATTTGGGTGTTTATTGTTTTTTATTCTTATGCATGTTTTATCGAATAAATTCTTATTCATCTTTTTAGGTTATAGATACCACATTTCCATAATGGTATTAGTGTAACACATATCAGATTTATTCACCCAATTTATTTATGTAATCATTATGAAATGAATATCATGTAGAACGCGTCGAATCACATCGTGGAGACAGTATTCTGTACGTATGCACGAGCGATGATATCATTCCCATGATCTTGGAATTTTATTATAGTGTATGTATACTATTTCAGAAATAATATCACTTTACAATAATAATATATAGTTATTATTTACACCATTATACCCATCCATGTAAGGGGGTGGTGGAAAATAGATTACACCACGGCGTGGAGACGGTATTCCGTACGTACGCACGCACGGTGATTTCGTTTTCCGTAGGATGGATAGATTGTAAAATAGGGTTGTTTCATACATATAATAACATATCAGTGCATTATTGATACTGATTTTATTACTTCATAATGAAACAACTAAAGAAGAATAAGTGGATGAAGAAATAAAGTTGAAATAATCGTTAACGGACATTACCTCTTCTTTGAAGCGCCTCTTTGAGACTTCCTCTTAGGGAACTAAAATTGGTATTTTAAGAAGACCAGGACCTCTAGGATGTTTCTAGGGAAGTGGAGAATAGAATTTTTCAGGGTTTTTCCGATCTTGAAGGTTCAACGTGGTGTGAGGAAGAGAGGGAGGAGGTGCCCTTTTATAATGGAGGAGAGGGGCACCTTTGGAAAAACTAAAAATATTATTTTATTATAAAGTCATATTCGGTTTTCAATAGCTCCAATTTGATTTATTTCAAATATAAGGTGGGTATGGGTCTAAATACTCTCATCTAGTAGAATTTATACAAGTTTAGGTTTCTATTTTAACCTTATCATTTAGATTTTACTTTAAGTTAAATAATTTTACATTTACCGTGTCTTATTGTATTCTTACACTATATGATTAATAATTTTACAATAACAAGACAAAAGAACCCCAAGTTGTTTATTATTAATATATATAACCTTTTATAAGTAATTTGGCCGAAACTTAGATTTTTAAGAATAAAATAACAATTAATAATATAATATTTGTTTTAAAAACTATTTTTTGTCAATTTTGACCCTATTTGGTTATTGATTTTTGTGAAAATCACAACAGAAATATTAGTTCAAAAAAAGTTAATTAAATCAATACGAACATTTCATATTAATATATAAAATTATTTTAATTTATAAAAAGTCTCAAATTATATTTACTTGGGTATTTATAACATCAATTATGTCAATATTTCATTAATAATATAATTAGTACATCATCATTGTGTCATAAATAAATTAACTTATTTAAAGTCTAAAAATTAAAAATAAAATACCATTATGTAGGAAATCATTTCAGAGTTATAATGAATATTTATACTCTAATATATATTATGTATAACCCTATATTAAATATGATTTTGTTATTAAAATTTGATTTTAACTATTTTAACCATTCTTTAAAAAAATTAATAATAAATGTTCTAATCTAATCCAAGTGGGACTAAATGGTCATATTTTATTCCTAAGGTTGTTTTTGGTAGAATTAAACTTATCCAATAGAATTAGGACATGTTTTAGGGAAATAATATTAACATTTTTACCCGTTATTACCCTATTTACTTTTAATCGTGGTAAAAAAAGTATAATGTTACTATTAACAAAAAATTATTTTCATCTCATTAAACCACATTTCAGTCCTTTATATTAACCGCGTGTCTCATATTTTCAAAATTCCACTCACAGAAGAGGTAAAATTATGTTTTATGTAAATTTTCAAATTCTCCTAGGAGGTGGGTAAAAGACGGTGAAAAGGTCAATAAAATTTTTATATATCTAAAATTATTATAAAATGACTCCAATGAATTGAATTGAACATAAATAGGTATTATGATTCAGTTTTGACCTAAAATAAATTAAAATAAATTAAATTATTATTTAAATAAAAAGTCGGTTTTTAAATAGTAACCCAGTGTTTTCACTATTCATCAAAAATTGAATGTTTTCAAAAAAATACCAAAATTTCACCCTAGGCTAATTTTGATATTCTGAATCCAAAAATTAAGTCCATTTTGAAATATAAAATATATAAAATTTCAAAAAGTGGGTATTACTATTCATAACGTCTAGTTTTAATAATATTTTAATAGCATATCATTGTTTAGTAAAACTCGGTATTGCGTACGACGCAAGCTATCGAGGAAGGTTGCGATTGTGTGTAAAGCAATCCAAGATAGTGTTTTGTGTAGTGAAAGATTCCTTTGATTATTTATATAACATAAAAATAAAATATTTATCATAAAAGTCTCGGGTGTTACAGAAGATCACACAACCCATTTCCAATTTTTATACACATTTATAATCTTAATCAATGGATGTGTATGATGAAAACATTCACTTTAATGAGTATACTCATATATGGACTCTCTTATCCCTAAAATGATATATATTTATACATTCATCCTTTAATAAAATATTTGAAACATATTTGGAATGCGGGAGTATTGACATAACATGCATATTTGAAAGACATAAATCAGAGGCGTGTAGCACATATGTGGATGAACAATGATTTTCCTACTTATGAAATGATGTCAGGAAGGGGAATGAAGGGAAAACTATCGAATCATATTTTTATAACGAATAAACAATCCATAATACTGGAATTTAACTATAGTATTAGTTTTATGAGACATCGACAATTCATTCCAATGGACCATCCATATAAGAATAATATTTGATGATTTATCAATACCATATAGACCGACATTCCACCTCCATGTATATCCATGAACTGATATGCTCAATCAATTATAATCTTTCATTTATTCTTTGGGGAATGGTCCGATGAAATATAAAAAGAGGAAGAATGATTCCAAAAAAAAACCTATTATAGTTGTAAGAATAGAAGTATCTCCATTGAGTTTCCTTATTGGTCAACCAATTTGGTATGCCATTACATAGACATAATGAACATTGAAAAGATTATATTTGAAATGTTTCATTCAATTCATCTAATTATTTACATTCTCATAGTGACTTGGTGGATTGTGGCATCAGTCCCGAAAGGCCTCCTTTGCGTATTCGTGAAAATAAATGGAAAGCTCCATGTTCTTCTTATGTGATGAAAACTGCAGAAACAAATCAATTTCTAAATGTACTAGATACCATTAATTTTTCTCATGGATATTCATGAACAATATCAAAACAGGTGAAACGTAGAGTGTTGAAGATGAAATCATTGAAGACATAATATTATAAAATCCTTATTCCTGAGTTGAATCCAATAGTAATCAATCATCATATGTTCAATAATGAAAGGGTGTTATTTATTTATTTGTTCCATTTCATTAGAGATATTTCTGATATGAATTTTTCGAATTCTTTCTTACAAAAAAACTAGGTAGAGGAAACATTAATTTTGTGTGAGGTGGATAAAATATTTCTCCCGCATTTTTACATGCATGATACATTTAATTATCAATCTTCCTACCGAAATACTTATCGGAGGACCTGTTGCTTTTCCTTAGATGTATCCAACTGAAGGTAACATGTAGAAATTGAAGAATTATTTCTAGTACAGAAATTAACCTGATGGTTTTGTCATCAATGGTTACTAGGACCAAGAATCTATGGATTTTTTTATCAATGTATTAGTCTGATTTGAATATGATATGGAACAAACCAATGATAAATGAAGAATAATAATTTGGGAAATTGAACCTAGTTTTCCATCACGTCCCCAAATTTGGGGAATCACAGGATTATATACATTGATGACATTAATCCATGAAGAGTGGGAGACAGAATGTCACACAATTTGGTTTAACTATGATATGTTTGATAACAACATCAAGTCAGAAAATTAAAATTGTATATATTATTTTATCTCTTATAATTTTAAAGATATTTCAAAAATATTTCAATTTTTTTAGGGAACATAATGAAATGGTAAATAGAAAGAATCATTTTTTATCATCCATAAGGTGATATACATTTCATATAATAGAATTTTTTGATTAATTTAAATTGATGGTAGAAATATCACTATATTAAATTATTAAAATATATTTTTAATTATGTTTAATATACATTTATATTTTTGGTAAAAAAAATTTCTACTTGCTCTATCTCTATGGAAAAGGGATAAGAGGTTTTTTGTAATAATTATGTGGTTTCTGAATGAAAATTAATTTTGATTAATGGGTAAAAATTCATTATCAACGAACAAGATATGAACATAAGAACACAATATGATGTTGTTATGATAACCTCTATTATAGACTATCATTCCAGGGTATCAGATAGTGTACCTCGATTTGAAAATGTATCTTATTATGGATTTGTTGATAAAATACTAATATTGGATTATTACTCTCATGGTCGAGTGACTCTTGTGAAATTATTGTGGTTTGATTTGATGAAATAGAAATAAAAATGCATGGATTCTTATGGAATTAGAGTTATTAGAATGACTCTCACTCTTTCTACTAATGAAACATATATATAGGCTTCAATTTTTAAACATGTTTATTATTCCAAATATCATCTTTGACCCATATTTGGTGTCATTATTAGAGTAATCTCAAGATGTATTTTTTATTATGGTGATAATGGAATTGATGGAATCTCTTCTCCATTGAACCAGATCCATTCATTAATTAGGATGACTCCAATACTTCAATTGATATATTTGATTGTGAACCTAACGTTGTGGTGGAAAAAATATAGAATCAACCATCTATTTTCATAGCAGTTTTGAGTTATCTCTACATGATATGTTGAGGTTTTTCCTATAAAAATTGATTTAATATTGAATTCAAATATCCAACTAGACCTTCATGTGAATTGAAAATATTTACTGGTTTCTTGTGTTCAGTGAGTTGTATTTTCAAATTTTGAATTGAACTGTATTCCAAACTACTAAACCAAAAAAACTGAAAAATATTAATTATAACAATGAAAAATATGTATTGAATTGGAATTATTTAATTAATTTATATGAAAAGATAAACCAATGAAAATATTTAAATAACCAAAATATGGAAATTGACATATCCCAAAATATAAACCAACTAACCTAAGATAAATAAACACAGATAAATGGATTCCGAAATTGACAAAAATGAACCAAATCAACTAAATACAAATAATAATGGACAAAATATGTAATCAATTGACTAGAATGAACTAAAGGACCAAACTAAAATTGAATATGATCTAATTTAAAATTGAAAATTCTATATCACATCCCTGCTAAATATGTTAACTTGAACGTATTGTTCTTTCTACGACATGTCTTATATTTTTATATTAATCCCACTAGATATAAAATTATTTTGTAACATCACTGCATATCTTGTATTTTTTGAAAAGTTGCATTATATTATTAAGTCATTTAACATCTTATTTATTTTTTTAGTTAATCATTAGTTATTTACTTCTAATTAATTCTATTGTTTTTCAAATTCATGATATGAAAAACACTGAGGAGATACAAAGAAAAAATAAGGCATACCACAACCAATGAATGGGTGACACGTGTAACCCACATATAATGACCATTGCGAGTATTTTATTTCAAGAACATATTTCAATAACATATAATTTCATTGGTTTAATTTTTTATATTTTAATCATTACCCACCACCATGGAGAAAGTTCTTCACAAACTAGTTGAGTAGTTCTGGTGCCCATGATAGAGATTTGTGGGCAGCGGTACTACAGTTAGGCGCACTAGTTGGTGTACCCGATCACATCCCATCCATACCCCTTGCATACCATCTACTACAAATTTTGATCCTTCAATGTTGTTACACACACTTGGAATATTTATGGGACCCATATTTCCACCTCTATTTTCATTTTAGTCCCCCAACCTCTCTTTCCAATATCTTTTGTTGATTCATATTCCTCATCCTAATTATGTATATTCTCATAAATCTATGCCATATTCTTTTCCTTATTCTTCCTTCTCCTCATGATACTAAATTATTTCTTCTTTTAATAGTTCCCTAATACAATTTGATCATACATAGCATACAATGGGACCCACCACATCTATACTGGTTGACGTTCCATCAGTTCCTAGGGATCCATCAACGCCTGTTGATCAGACTGCCCTAGGTATATTTACAGAACCCTTGTAAATTTTTTACCATAATTTATTTTCATTATAAGTTGTATTTATATACTATTTTTTTCCATCTTTAACATTTGTATATAACAATAACTGTCATAGGAATACACACATGTGTGTGGAGTGAATCTACCATACAAAACTAATGGTGGACTAAAATGAAGAAAAACAAAACATTTAAAAAACATGAACCAAATTTTGGTATTTTTTGTTATGCTTTCAAAATTCATAGACATTATTCCCATCTATCCACTCTCTTAGAGACACCTACCAAATAAAGTAAAGGATAATTCCTGGGAAAAAATAGAAAAAAAATTCATTTGATTTTATGTTATATTATTATTTTATTTATATGATTGAATATTTTTGTAGTAGTGTTATTTTATATTTCATGATCATGAGTCTGTGATGGAAGTAAAACTTATCGAATTAGGTGAGAACATGATATGCTATAACCATGGGTTGTTTAGTTGTTGGAATCCTAGAATTGAAAAAAAAATGATTCCACACCTATCATAGATTATTTTCTAATTGAATATTATCAACAAATGATTACTCATTGGATGAGTACTCAGTTCAAGCCATTAATTATGTTTTTAGGGTTTTAAGTAAATATTTCCATGATTTAAAATAATAATTAATGTTTTATAATTATAATTGGTTTTATGATTTTTTAGGAAAAATTAAAAAAACAAGGATCCTACAACATACATATACCCTTAGGTGAGGACTACGATGTTAGACCATGATAGGAGGTAGGTACGACACTCATTTAATTAGATGTGATTAATTTTTAATATCTCATGAAAATATTTGTGTCAATAAAATGCGAAATTTACCCTCTAAAAATGTTGTTAATGTCGTTGGTTTGGACCATCTTAGAAAATTGAATCATAAATTTTATGTTTTATCCCTTTATGATTGGACATGAATTCTTGTACCTCGTATTTTATAGTTCACTTATCTCCTAGGCCTTAGGGAGTTATGTCATTAAATTTAACTTCCCTAAAAAATAATGATAATAAATAATATGATCAATATATAATTGACGATGACATAAATAAACTAAAAAAATGAATTTAAATAGAAATAACCAAAACCAATGTAATAATTGTTTAACGATGTAAAAGAAAACTCAATATTCCCTAACTAAAATGAATGCAATTGTACTAAAATAAAATGAAATAAATAAATATTAAAAATACAAAAATAAATATTTAATAAATGACCTAAATCAAAAAAATCTAACATTTCCAAAACTATATAGTACTGAAAATACCTTATCTAACCAATCATTAAAATACCAATGTAATTAAATCTAAACAAAACTATCTACATCTTAATAAAGTTGAACCAGGTCCAATTAAAATAAATTATGGAAACATAATCAATCAAAAAATCTACAAAAACAATATTCAATTGATTTAAAATAAATTAAACCAATGATTAATGAATTTAATTAATCCATATAAAACTCAAATAATAATAATACTGCACTAACCTAAAATGACCCAACTCAACACAATCCACACTAAAACAAAATAAACAAAAATAAATAGAATCATACCAAACCTAAAAAAATACAATAGATTTGATCCAAAATTATTGGACATTACATGACATAAATAAAACTTAATGAAACCTAAATGAATATAACTAAATCACATGTACCTAAATAACGTTGAATTCAATCCATCCGAATTAAATACAACTAAAAATAACTGAACTGGCCTTTGAATAACTAAAAAATTTCGATCAAGAAAACATGGCTAAAATATTTGAAGTAGAGGTAATCCAAATTAAATTATCTATAAAAGAATATATTTATAATAAGAATTTTTAAACAAACTGAGAAACAATTGAACAAATTATTAATGAAACAAACCATACTAAACCAAATTATATAGAAATGAATCAAACTATACAAAAATAATAAAAATTATATTTTATAGAATAAAATTAAAACATATAAAATCTAACCAAATAATGATGAGCTGATTTGATCCTAGTTTAGTTATCTTTTCCAAAATAGACTTAAACAGATCTGATCCAAACTGAACAATGTTAAACTAAAATAAATAAAAAACAATGTAATTAATGTATAAGAAAACCTAATTGAATTGTGACAATATGAATTGTACTAAAATTATATATACTAAATTAGATTTATCTAAAGATGATAAGTTTGAACCATCCTAATATGAAGGAAATTAAACTAGATCTAACTAAAATAAATAATGTAACCTAAGTATAACTAAATTAAATTGATCCATAACCAATAGAACTAAAATATAATGAAATAAATGAAACCAAATAGAATAGATCTTAAACAAACTATGTGAAACTAAAAATATAGATAAAAATAGCAAAATAATGAATTGACCTATCCTGAACCACCCATAACCAATCATAAACTAAACTGATGAGAATCAAATTAAGATGTATCAAAATAGACAAAATAAATGATATAAATAATTAATGAATATGTCATTTTCAAACCTGATTACAATCAAATTTTACTAGAATAAAATAAATTGAATTAAACAAAACATAATTTAAACAATGATTAGAAAGAAACCATGAAAAATAATTCTTGTAGTTATTATTTGGATCACAGTAATTTGAATGAGAGGATTCAAAGATCACTATGACCTCATGTGATGGAGAAAACAATTTCACTACATACATTATATAAATAAACTCAATTAGTACATTTAAAATATCAAAATGATCATTTAGGTAATGGAATGTGTAATATTAAATAAAATCAAAGAGTAATTTCATTATGTTAGTGTGACGATTATATTATTAATAAACCACTCGTGCATATGAATTTATGGTATAGTAATACTGGTTCATATTATCTTTAATTATGGTGGTCACAAATCCAACTTATTTTTCATTAATTAGATGACATCATATCTAATTTATATGTTATATCTATTGATAACCCATTAATTATTACAATGTTATAATTCATCAACCATATGTAATTCTTTTTAAATACATTTATAAATAACATACATTTTATTTTAGTTATCAAATTCATCATTATTAACCTATTTTAAATGATGTTTTCATACATTCAATGTAATTATAGAGGTTTGGTTTAAATATTTAAGCATGTCTACCTCGAGATATTTTTTTCCTTCATGAAAAAACGAAAAAATATTGAGTTGTGGTAAACAAAATAACATAAAAGAAAATTGTAATTTTTTACTTTGATGATTTAAATTTATAATATCAAATTTTTAACGTAACAATTTATTTTTATTTGTAAAAGTCTACTTTGGAGGCCCATGATGACAGAGAACCAAAAAAATTTGTCTCGAATGGCCACTTACATAACTTTTTGGGAGACGACATAAATGTCTGAGTACGCTGCTGACAAGGGAAGAGTATTTTCCCAATGATGCATTGACCGACTTATGGTTCATGATAATGTAACACCGAGTTGGAATAATTTAATGCAATGGTTGAACAAGATGTGGATAATACATAGAATTCATAAAAGGGGATATATAGGCGGATGAACGTACTCATAGGGAGAATGATAAATTTATTAAACTAGTGGAAATTTTATATCCCCCACTTCCACCAGAGGCCACTACAACATATGATGCATATTGGTTTGATGATAAGTTACTTATATAGTTCATTGAGTAGTAGTCCAAATGTTTTTTGGAATAATGACATATTTTTGATTGGGATGATGAGGATGACCATGAGAAAGATGGTGATCATGATGGAAAGGAAGTGGGAGGTGATGATGGAGAGGAAGAGAGAAGGACCGAGGTTGAGGATGTGAATGATGATGTGGGAGAACAAAAGGAATAGGATGAGGATAATGATGATCTTGAGTAAAATTTTCAATATAGTGATGGTGATGAGGGACATATTGATTAGTTACATTTTTATTGATATTTATGACATTTTTGTTTAATGATTTTGTGTGAATGAATATATGTGATTTTTTTATTTTTTATCATTGGTTAAATTCATAAATTTAATTTTATATTAAAAGTTTATATATATATTTTTTTCTAGTTGGAGATTATATATTTCTTTCGTTGTAGATTATACATGTCGAGGATGTCTTGATGGTTTCATTATAGGTTGAGGATGTTTTGATTCAATTTAAGTTGTTCTATTTTGATTACAGGTGCATTGGGTAGTTAGTATCATTATTCCCATTGTTCTATATTGATTGAAGATAGTTTTGATTATAGTGAATTGTTCTATTGGTTTTATTATTTCTTGTGTTCTATTTTGATGTTATGATTGAATGTGTGTTCTATTTTGATGTTTTGATTTCAGTTGTAGTGGGCAGTTGGGATGCTACTGGAAGGTGAGTGGGGGAGGGGGGTCTATACCAACATCTTCATAAATGTTGGAATACCTCTATTGTAATGGTTCCTAATGATGTATTGGTAAAATAAAATTGACACCAACATTTAACATCATTCACAGTGAACTATTCTTATAGATATTTCTCAATGGATTTGAACCATTGGGATAGATCTATCCCAATAGTTTGAACCATTGATAAAAATTATTCGCAATGGGTTTGAACGATTTACATATATAAATTCCAATGGTTCATATTGAATTCTTGGTAAACAATATTCTAACTACTCTATACCTATATATCACTATAAACTATTGGTGTTGGCCTTTCCTGGTGGCACTATAGCCAAAAGGTTAGACAATTGTTGGTATAGGCTATACAATCAATTCTCCATCATATATAAATGGTTTTGAACCATTGGTATAACCATCATTTATAGCAGTGCATTTTAAAATGATAAAATGGGTGAGAGATATAATTTGAGTAAGTCATGTATTAAGATAAAAAAGTTTTGGAACACAATCATATTCTACAAAGCCTAATTGAACTGGGAATTATTAAGAAATAAGTAATGAATTTGAGCATAAGGGATGTTAATGTTATATAATGATATGGTCTTCAAGTCACTAATGATGATAACTCATTATTAAGTGAAAATAAAGAACCTTTAATCGAAAAAAGTATTAAGTGGAACAAAAGAAACCACATAGAAAGAATATTTGAATTTTAAAATTAATTCCATGTACCAATATATCATTTTTACTTTCCTAGATCCTTGAGTGGATATAAATCCAATAGTTTGTAAATGGGAATATAAGAAGAAATGAGACATAGATGGACAATTCAATACCCTTATGTAATGAATTGTTGAAAAAATGTTTAAATAACCTTAATTCATATATTAGGTTGAAATTATTATAGTAGTTTCTATACTGAAATATATACTAGTTATAACATTATTTTGATATCTAGTTGATGGATATAAAAGAATGTTTCATTAAAGTGAACATACTGGAATATGTATATATGACCCAACCAAAATGGTTTATGATGCCATACGATGAAAAAAAGATATTAATACTTTATAGATACATTTATAAATAAAATAAAACATCTAGATCAGGAAACTCTTGATTTGATGAAGTAAAAATGTATTTTGGTTCCATAGAGAATAAATGTGATGCATGTGTATAAAACCAGTTTTGTGTATGTGTAGTCATTATCATATCTATTTATGTTGATGACATACTACTCATTAGAAATGAAATAATTTTCTTATAGTACGTTATGGTCTGGTCAGAAATATTATTCTCCATAAAGGACATAAATGAATAGACATATATTCTTGGTATCATGATCCATCGTGATAGATCCAAGATGTCACTTGAACTAATTCAATGTACAAATAGGGACACAATAATAAAGAGATTCTGTATTGAATAATCCTAGAGAGGGTTATTTATAGTCTCATATAAAATTCAAATATCATGGAAAATGTGTCCTCAAAAAAAGTGGAGAGATATGGGATGAAAATTATTCCATTAATTCTAATGATTGTACCAATTATGTATTATATTATATATACTATGCTAGTTTTTTCTTACAACTTAAGTGTGGTCAAAAGATATCAACATTACCTAGGTGAACACTATTAGATTTCAGTCATGAATATCCATAAGTATTTGAGGAATAATATGTATATATTATTGGTATATAGAGTATATGTGGAGACATTCATCAGGTTATATACAAATTCTAGTATCTAAACAGATCAATATGATATTAAATCACAACTAGGATACACCTTCTCTCATAGTGAATGTATTGTGAGCTATAAAATCTCAAATAAATCCATATCCACCAATTGTAACATGGATTCAAATTATATATATAATATATGGTAGAATAGTAATTGGTTTCTATAGATAATTTCATTTAAGTTCTTGATTTGAATCCAAGCAGTAAAGACCCCATCATACTCTACTATTATAATACTATAGAGGTAGATATTGCAATGTAACCAATGTAAAAACACTCGATGAAGAACATAATATGGAAATATTTTATCTTATGAGATTATTCTTAGAGTGGTTGTTTTACTTTGTGTAGATTTTACATGAATGTTATCATGGATATCCTATTAAATAATTCCTTAACTATGTTGAAACACAATCATAATATAATGTCCGCAATATTAAATGTAATTTTTTTAAAAAAATATATGGGACTATTTTGAGACTAGAAGATCATAAAAAACATAATTCCAAGTCCTAGTGATCCTGTAAAAAATGTTAAACCTTCTTTTAGAATTTTAAAAAATGTACATCAACACTGTTTTGGAAACATTTGAACGGGTTCTGGATTAAAAATCTAGGGGCACCATTACATTAAGAATTTTGAATCACCTAAGGACCTAACCATGACCGGTGTGGGATGAGGGAAAAAATTAATTTTTAGGCATTTTGAGAAAAACGAATATATACTTAAAAGAGGTTATTTTACTCAAAAATGTTCAACTAAGATCCAACAATAGGGAAAATATTTCATTTAACAAATAAAAATGTGTAGAGACACTATGATGCAGCGTAACTGAAATGTTGAAACATGAAATCTGTATTTAATTTATTAATGTGGATCAAGAATTATAGGAAGATCTTTGAGGCCATATGTAGATCGCTCTGATCCTCTGCAAATTTCTCATTTGAAAACAATAAAATCACCTGTGATGACGAACACATTTCTTACATCCTATCTCTTCGAATGATATCACCATCAATGATAGTTTTGAATCGGTGAATGATGAGGGAACAGCCCCCATCCCTCACTACTAATAATATGACTCCATCTAAGGGGTTATCATTTATGCATGATCTCAAACCCATCATTCTTCGTTCTAAATGATGAACCTGTGTCAATCCACTAATAAATTGTCATGCGTATAGGTAGTCTTTGTGGGAAATGGGAATTTTCATGCATAGAATTAAGGAAATTTGGATTCAAATTTTGATTATACTTCACTAAAAATCCTAACAATTATGAATCTATCCAACCTGAATAATGGTCACGGTCCGTACTTTGGGTATTTTTCGTGCGTTCTTCTACTCAGCCCATTCCTTTCTGTTCTTGCTAACGTGACAACAATTGTAGCCCAGGATGGACTGTAGTCGTGGATGAACCAGGGTAGGAAGACTAGGTAGACATCGGCGTTGTGTGAACCACTACATTCATTGATGGTTGGCCGTGGTGAAGAGGTCGTGGCAACAGCAAGGGATGCTTCCTCGAAGGCCGTCAGTTGTGGAACCTGCGGCAGCCGACACGGTGGTGGATCAGGGCCACCGAATGCTTGTAAAGACAATGTTGGGAGCCTTATCCAACGAAAGAAGACCAATTTCATGATAGAACATTGAAGGGACCCCACGAAAAATCCATGATGCGGTAACACAACGGAACGTGGGGGGCTTGAATGGATGCGGTGAGCACCACATCCCTGTTGGGTGAAAACTGGCCCACCATTACTGGTAATAATGTTGAAGACCACGCTTCTGGGAAAACTAGTGGATTGGGCCCATCTCCCAAGGATATTGGTCGATTATCACCAATGGGCCTAGCCAGACCGGATCGGGTCAGGTCGGCCCAGCCGTGTCGGACCATGCTCAGACCCAACCAACCCTCTTTTTACAAAAAATCTCATAAAATCGAAACCACTAGTCTGATTGATGAGCCGTTTACAGGTATGTGACCCTCATGAAAAGTATATCCTTTTGATATAATCTATGATGGTTTTAGTGGACGATGAAATATGACTAATAGATTGAGGAGTATATTCTCTGAGAATCAAACACACTACGAGTGGGAACCCTACGGGTTGCTATAATGACAAAAATGTGAGGAGCGGGTCTAGGTTCCCTAGAATTCCTATGTTATTAATAGCTCTATGATACCTTGAAATCGTAAGTGACGAGCGGGTATAGGTTCCCTAGAAGGCCTAAGTCACGAGCGTGTTTTGGTGCCCCATCAGGCCCATGCGACTAGTGGGTCTAGGTGCCCCAACAAGCCTATTTGAGTAGCAGGTCTAGGTTCCCCAATAGAACTATGTGACTTATCAGGGATTAGTTACTCATCATTACATGATGTTCAATGTTTATGATTGAAGTTATTTCATTTTCATTATTAAGTTTTTACTTTTGTTAGTTGACTCTAGTGGCTCTCTCTTTATTGTACTTCTTAGGGGCTACACATAATGTACCTCTTGGTAGTCTACATTGTTCATACTTTTATTTTTGGTATTACCTTTGTGTTTTGGGGTCCTTCATATGTGTTTTGTATTTCACTCTTGCATGGGATCTACCCACACCTGTCATGTCTTATGAATTCAAAAGATGATTTGACATTTGTATTAGTGGTCTGGGACTAGGTCGTGTCGAGTGTGATTTGACAGATGAGGTGACCTCTATAGCATGTGGCCGAACCTCCATCACCAACCCTTTAGGTAGGGTTTACCATAGACATACATCATGGTCTGGTACATTTATTTTATTGGGATTTTATTATATCCCTTTTATATTTGGTTTTTACTCTTACACTCAATGGTTTTCTTAGTGGAATGCATGTTTAATTTTTGTATTGCGGGGTTGGAATGTGTGTGTGTGTGTGTGAGGACAAGAAATCAATAAAATTCCTCCCACTTGTTTTATAGTGTCATATGTGCTAGTCTCCATCCCATGGCATTCAGAAGGTGGGCTTGGGGTAGTCATGACATAGGCCCCGAGGGATGAGTTTTTAAAGAGTGGTATTAGAGGTGGTTGGTTCTGCCTTAATGATCGAGGGAGAGTGGATTTGTTTTGGGGAAATAGTCTTAAATTTTTTAAGTTAATCTTTTATACTCAAGGACATTCGTTTTAGTTTGAAAATCGACATAATCATACACTAGGACTCCGAACAATGCATTTCATCTCTGTTTATGAAAACACTTATTGCAAGAATCATATAGGAATCGGGAGTGTTATTGTGTCCTTCTTAAGTCAGATTCTGCTCTCCAGGATTAATATATTTACTATGGTACATCATAAACTATTTTGGGATTCTTTCACATAGACAACTATCTAGGATTTTGGGGAATGACTATGAATAATGTATGCCTAGCTATGAGGCATTAGTGTAGGGACCATTATTAATGATTCACCCAGTAGGTGGTACGTCGGTTCTTCAACCACCCATCGATGAAATGTTCCTACCGAAATTATTATTAGAGGACACACGCACACATAATGCCTTACACGTGTTGTAGAAGATGAGACCTCAAATGTTTAGGGGTGAGACTGACCCCCAAATAGCTGAGGATTTGATGGAGGTGGTCATCAGACTCTTCCGTCTTGCGAGGACACCACTCGACCAGATAGAAATTTTATCTGCAACCCTTCATCAGGGATCAGTGGGGATATGATGGATCTTGAGGATTCGTATGCACGATGGGGAGACCCTCACATTGAATGATTTTAAGCACATATTTAGGGAATAATTCTTTCCCACAACTCTATGCTCAGTACACATCCAAGAGATTCTACACCTACATCAGGGTATAATGATAGTAGCAGATTACCCATTGAGATTCACCAAGAATTCAATCAATCCTACATACATATTCCACCTCTCATTCATTAAGACATTAGATTTTGAGGAGGTACTGCATCGTGAGATCGGGGAATCCATGGTTTCTTTTATCATCCATACCCAGGCTAGGGTGATGGAGAAATGCCATCTCTAAGAGAGCATCATGACGGAGAGGGTTCCAATAACATGAGCTAATAGTTTACATCAGTCGGTGGAGTCCTCAGTGGTGGGTAGAAAGTCTCAGACGTGGGGACCCATGTGGGACATGCATTTCGGGGCATGTCCCCTGGGCATAAGGTTGGAAGTATGAGGCTCAAATGGAAGAGAGAGTCATCAGAAGATTTTGGAGTGCTACGCCTACATTGGGCATGGACACATAACTCATGACTACCCGACTCACCATGAATACGATCAAAAGACGGTCGAGGGACTGCCAAGGTAAAGACAGAGGGTCGGGCATGGTGGTCCACGGGATGGTCGGCGTAGAAGGGGAGTATTTAGATTTACATGCGGTTGGTGGATGTTATAGGTACTACTGCCACCACCCCCAGGTGGTCCACTGTGGGCTCCAGGAGCAGGTGGACATGAGAGGTCCCAACATCAGGTTATAGAGGTGTATGATCCTGACGCTCCATATATGATTAGAGGTACAATTGGTGTATTCAACACCTTATATGTTTTTGTTATTGTCATAGTTTACAATCACTATTTCCTTTCCAAGGACCTTTTTATGATCATAGAGATTCTGGTACATCCGATGTATCGATCCTTACGGTTAGAGACTCCTATGGGATGGGTTTTAATGATAACGTGCATGCATCTGCATTGTGATCATACTCTTAGCAGTGAGAGATTTGGATAGGTTATCTTAGTTATAGTATGAAGGCCTTACGACGTCATAATGGGTAAGGAATGGATATCCATAGTCCATGCTCAGAGTGACTATTTTAGGTGCAGAGTGTGTTTTTTTGGGAGATGGAACAAGGATCTCCTTTATCGGAAAAATGGAATGATAGTAACACATGACAAATTTACTCAGATAATGGTGCATCTGTTCATTCACTATTTGGATATCCTTACCCTTAGTGCAGTGGAATAGAGGAGTCCTCAATTTATTTCAATGGTGGAAGAGTATGAGGGATTATTTATTTAGGATGTTTTCGGATTACCTCCTCACAAGGAGGTTCACTTCTACATAGAATTGTACCTCGGGATGACACCAATATCTACACTAGAATATCGGATGGCTCCAATGGATGTAACGCCAAAATCATAGTTACCAAGAGTCGGTGCACTATTACATAAAATATGCAGGATCACATGTTATCAAGTCTCAAAATATTGATTAGTTTAGTAGCCTGGGAAGTACTAGAAACATTCAAACGTTTTACATTATATCATGAAATAAATAAAAAAACAATATTTTTCTCCATTTTAGTATACTCATATAACTTAGCATATCCCTCTAGATCAGTCATAATATACATCTTCCCATCCTGGTGAAAATAAGACATAGAAATGGGTGATCTCAGATAATTAGTAAAGATAACAATATAGTGGAAATATTCATAAATAATTATTATATTTTATGGAAATTTATAATACTAAAACACAAGACTTTTAAACATAAACATCCTCATAATATGGAAAATGAAAATCCAAATAATTCCATTTACTTATTTACATGGATAGTCTACTAGTCGAATAATCCAATGTAATATCAATTTCTATTTTATAATGATGGAATGAAAAATGTCTAACATCATAACCAAATATTCAAGGCCTCATGCCAAGAATACAAATATGATTTTGTCAAAGACATGTTCTGAGACACTAGTTTGTCTCATGAGACCTACCGATTAATCGAAGAGCTATAGAGGCCTCCACTTATCACTTACTAAGTCCATTTAAATCCTCATATGAAAAGGTTGAATCATAACATAATCATTCGTATTAAATCTAGCATACGAAATGTTAATTCCATAACCATTCAAGTTGAATGGTATAAAAATAAAACATCCATGGTCCAAAATATAAAAAAACCATTAAAACATTATAGAAGATTGTATAACAATAAATCTACTTCAGACATGTGTAAAATCCCTCAAAGGATGATGACATATAAGAAATCAAAACTATTCGAGAGAATAGTATCATTCTAATTTGAAATAATTTAAATGTCAAATAATTATTAAAGAACTAATTTATTTTTAAAATATTCATATAATCATGTAAAAAATGAATCGAAGGGTTTATAATGGTGGAAAATATCCCCACTCTCTGTATAAGTTAAAAAAAATCCTTTCTTTAATTTTGTTGAATATGACAAAAAGGAACTTATTTAGAAAATGACAGAATGATTTATCTATATAAAATTTATTGATATTCAAAAACTGGTATTACTGGCTTTAATAACTATTATATAGAATGGTAAAAATGATTTTAAATACATTTTTATGAAACACATTTCTTTATGATGAGAGGTCCTAGTGAATACTCAAGTATAAACATCTTCAGATAATGAAGAGATTGTTGAATTAAACCATACATTGTACATTTCATTGATGGAGGTTAATTTAACCACATCTATAATAGTTAAATAATTATTATTACTTTATATAATAACCTCATACATAAATATGAAATCATATATGATCTTATAATTTTTCGTTGTTAATAATATTTCAGTATTATTATCATTTTGGATGTTAAATGATTCGTTTTCAATTCTATGTTTTGTTACATAAGTCATTATTGTTAGGAATTGGATGTATTTGATTCATATATAAAATTATATTATGTACCTAACTTTATTTTTAATCATAATATGAAAATTATTATTGATTTATTACAATTGGGAATGAATATTATCACGTTCATGGAGACAATAATCCGTACGTAAGCAAGAGCGACAATATAATTGTATTGATGGTGAAATACTATGTAATTGGGTGTTATATCATATATATAGATTCATTAACATGTTATATTTATTATTTACATCAATTTTACTCAATTATATACCCATACAAAAAATGAAGCATTGAATAAGAAACTACAGCACGATATGGAGATGGTAAGACGTACGTACGCAAGTATGGTGACTTTTTCATTCATAGGATGGATATAATAATGAATATGGTTATACCATATATATAATAACATAATAGTAACTATAAGTTATTGGATTTTTTATTTTTTATGGAATCAATAATGACAGTGGAATTTCACAAATAAAAGAAATTTGAAAGAGGTGATGAAATTATTACCTCTTCTTCGGGTGCTACCTTTTGATTTGATAAAAAGGGATCATTAGGTAGAATATGATCAATGTAAGGCCACTAGTATGAATTGAGGATATTATGTATTGAATATATTTAGATTTATATTGAATAATTATCTTCAAATTTTTCTTATGCATAACCCTATATTAAAAATGGTTTTGTTATTAGACATTGAAAATAACACTTTTGAGCCTTCTTTGAATAAAATGATAATAAATGTTCTAATCTAATCCATGTTGACCCAAAGGACCATATCATTAGCTATAATTTTTCATTTGGTTTAAATAAACTTATCCAATATAAAGAGGACATTTTTAGGGTAATTATAATATTATTGTTATCTTTAATTACTCTATTTACATTTTACCATGGTAAATAAAATTCAAAAGTCACTAATCACTAAAAATTATTTTCATCCTATTGAACCAAGTTTTACATACTGATGTCAATTGTGTCTCTTGGATTTTTGAAATTAAATTCCTTGATGTGGAAAAATTATCCTTTATGGAAATTTTCAAATGTGCCTAGATGTTGTGTAAAAGACGTTAAAAGTTCAATAAAATTGTATATATCTAATCTTATTATAAAATGAATCTAATGAATTACATTGAAAAAATATTGGTATTATGTATCTATTTTTACATAAAATAAATTTAAAAGAAATAAATAATTATTTAAATAAAATTTCAGTTTTAATCAATAATGCAGAGTTTTTCACTATTTATCGAAAATTGAATTTTTTAAAATATACCAACAAATCACCCTATTCTAATTTTTTTATTCCAAATCCAAAAATGAATTTCATTTTGAAAAATAAAATTAATAAAATTTCAAAAAGTAGATATTACTATTCATAACGTCTAGTTGGATTGGTCATGGTGTGATGGAACTCGATGTTTCATACTATTCAAGCTATTACATTATTCAAATAGAAATGTTCCACAGAATCTTGGGGTGTTACATTATTCTCTCATTCAAATAATTTCATCCTTGAAATTTCGAGAATACTAATGTATAAAATGATTTGAGTGGTTCTTCAAAAAAAGTTCCTTAGGTTCCCACATTGTCTATTCCATCATATGGTTTCTCCATAGAACTTTTTCCAGATGATTCATTTGGTTTCACAATACATGTTCTCTATTACAAATAAACTTGGCAGGCTCTTCACAATAAGACCGGTCAGGTTGTAGTTCTATTTCTTCATAAGTGAGTACATACGTGGTGTCATGCCTATATTTTATCAATAATGGTATGTGGAACCCATCCTGATCTTTGGAAATACTAGGAGGCATTACCAAATGGTAAGCTACAACTCCAATTATTTCTAGTATTTCGAAAGGTCTGATGTACCTGGGTCATAATTTACCTTCTTACTGAATCATACATCACATTTCCTTCTACATACCTCAATAAAACAAGATCTAATACTTGAAATTCAATATCCTTCATTTTTTATCAACATTGTTCTTTGGCCTACTTTGAGAAGTTGTGATGTGGGTTTGGATAATCTTCAGCATTTCCATTTTTTCCTCAACGTGTTATGGTCTTACAAGTTATCTTTCACCATCATCATTCGAACATGATGGTGTTTGGCCTCTCTATCCATATAATGCTTCATATGGTAAAATATGAATATTCAAATGGAAGCTATTGTTACAGAAAAATACAACCAGAGGTAAATATTTATACAACATACCTCTAAAGTCATTTGAGTATGATCTCAACATATCTTATTAGTATTTAATAGTTCTTTCTTATTATCCATCAGTTTGAGGGTGGTAGGTTGTGCTCAAATGAAGTTTAGTACTAGGGCCTTCTGTCGAATTTTCCAGAATCATGATGTAAAATGGGGATCATGATCAGAAACAATTAATAGGGTTACACCATAAAAATATACAAATTCATTAATATATAGTATTTATAAATGTTCATTTGTGAAATATTCTCTTATAGAAAGAAAATGTGTTGATAAGGTAAGCCGATCAACAACGATCCATATTGCATCATTCCATCTTTGAGTCTTTGGTAGCCTCATGAAAAAGACCATCATAATATCATCCCATTTCCACTCAGGTATGGGAATAGTTTTCATAAATCATCCTGATTGTTGTCTTCCATCACTAACCTGTTGAAGAACCATACATAATGACACATATTCACAAATCTCACTCTTCATGTTGTCCCACAAAAAAACGTTTTTCAAACCATTATACATCATAGTGCTACTAGGGTGTATATAGAAATTGGATCTATGAGAATCATCAAACAATTCCATCATTAGATTAAGTATGTCAAAAATACATAGTCTCTTCACAAATTTCAAAATCAAATCTTCATATATGAAGTCGATAAATCTCCCAACGTTCACTCCTTTAAATTTCTTTTGAAACTTCTAATTATCAGTCTGATAACTTTTTATCATTTCCAGTAAAGATGGTTTGGAATCCATTTTTAAAAATATTGATGTTTCACCTTCAATGATTATTTCCATGTCCATATTTACTATATCCATGGACATAGGATCCATTTAAAGACTAATCTTGTTCAAAAATCCTTTATATTTATTCTCAAAGAATATTCCACCTTCTTTTATATCCCTAGGTGGTAGTGTATATTGAAATCATAATCCTTGAGTAGTTCATTACATTGACATTTTGTTCATGTTTAGTTCATTCTGTGAGAAAATATATTTCACACAATTGTTATCAGTATATATCTCACATTTTTTACCACAGATATTGTGTATTCATATCTTCAATATGATGATTAACGGTTATATAACAAGATCATGATTGGGATAGTTTTGTTCATTAATTTTTAGTTGTCATGATGCATATGCAAAAACTCTATCATTCTGCACAAGGACACAACCATGCATTTTCATTGAAGAATCATTATAAATAACAAATCCAACATTCACCAATGTTAGAGTCAAGATAGTATAATTGAATAATGTTCTCCTCATTTCTCCAAAACATTCTTCACAATTTTTTTCAAACAAATATAACCCCTAATATGTGATCTTGGTAAATGGCATAGCCAATCATAACGAATGTAGGAAGAAATGCCGAAAATAACCTGCTAAACCAATAAAACTGTGTACCTCAGTTATAGTCATTATTTATGGCCATTCATGTATTGATATTTCCATAGAATGGTCAATAGATATTCTATCCATAGGGATAATATGTCCAAGAAAAGAAATCTCCTGAAGCTGGAATTCACAAATGCTAAACATTCCATATAATTCATTTCTACTAAAAGATATTTGAATAGTTCACAAGTGAATTTAATGATCTTCACATTTTTTTTATTAAACCATCATATCATTAATAAATACCACTACAATGTCATCATGATATTCCATGAAAATACTACTCATTAGGTCCATGATGAAAGAGAGTTCATTAGTCATTCCAAATGGTATTACTATAAACTCATAATGCATATACATATTACAAAATGATCTCTTCAGAATGTATTCCTTCTTTATACACAACTCATTATATCCAGATTGAAGGACAATCATTTTAAAATATTGAGCTCTGTGAAGTTGATCGAATAAATCTACTATTCGAGTTAGAGGAGACATGTTCCTTATTTTAATGGCAATGATCCCTTTGTAGTTAATTCTGATCCTCATAGATCCATCATTCTTCATAATAAAAAAATCAGGTGCTCCCCATGGAGAAACAGAAGGGATGATAAATCCTTTATTACTCAATTCCATTATTTGTTTCATTAGTTCTACTAATTCCATAGTGGCCATTCTATATGGGGTCCTCGATATGGGCCTTGAACCAAGCATTAAATCAATGGAAAACTCATGTTCTTGTTCTAGTGGATTTCCTTGTAATTACTATGGATACACATCCAAATATTCTTTCACAATAGGTACATACTCTTTTTTATCATTACAATCCTCCCCCATAGTTATTTCTCTCAATTATTCCCTAATAGTTTAATTTAGTAGAGATAATTGTGGTGGATCTAGATAAGAATCAGATGGTGTTGTTTCATCACTAAAGATATGGTATTCTTTATCATCATCAAAAATCGTAACCTCTTTCTTCATACAATAAATTTTTGCATCATGTTCCGAAATCCAATCCATTCTGAGGATTATATAAAATTCAGTCAGGGTTTTGACCATAAAATCAGCAGATAAGGCATGTTTATTTGACATAATGGTAACTGATTGACAAAACATTGTTGAAATGATACTTCCCTTATGATTTTTGACTCACAACTCCCATGATTAAAAAATTTAGAAATAAATAATTGTAATAGAAAACTGGGAAGATATGAAAAAATGTGATGATCTAGAATCATATAATGTAATGGATAAATTTAGGGAAACCATTGAATTAACTGCCACCACATCGTTCAGAAATTAAACCTCATCTGCAGTGATCATATAATAATGGACATTCTCCCTTGCCCTTTTCTGAGATAAGTTTCCCTGGTTCATAGGACATTCATTTTCAAAATGCCCCATTTCTCCCCAATTGTATCATTCTACATTGATAACCTCTTTATTTCCCTTTCAATCATGTGCGTGGTGGGATTTTTAACCACACATGTAATAGATTCCTATTCCCTTCAGGAAAGTACCATGGTGATTTTTCCAACATATATTAAACGATGAAAATTCTACTTTTCTATTCATCCCCTTATTTTCATTTCCTGAGTTTCCAAAAGACCTCTTCTTCTCTTTCTTTTCTTATTGTCGTAAGACTTTGAGAATTCCTTTTCTGTCTTAATATCAAATGAGAAAATATCATTTAACGACGAGAAGGATTTTGAGACTAATGCTCAATAGAAACATTGTTTTAACCCATTAAATAATAGATCAATCATACTCCATGGGTTACACATATAATCTGATACATGCCTTTCTATCCTAGAAAATTTAGCCTCATACTTTGCGACATTCTCATCCACATTTATCTTTAGTCTCAGTAAATGTATTTCCATGTCTATTTGATGGTCATGAGGAAATTAGTTTTCAATGAAAATTTTCTTAATCACCCTGCATTACATATTATATACATCTTAATCCTCCTTTTTGTTTTGAATTATTGACAAAAATTGATTTTCTTCTCCCATGAGGCAATAAATATCCATGAAAATTCATTCCCTTTTTCTACTCCCCAAAGCATGAAATATTTTAACTAAGTAACTTATCCTTTTTATCATCTACTAATGGATTTGTATCCCAATTGAATATTGGTGGTTCTTTCCTCATGAAGCTGTCAAATAATGATCTTCCACATTGTGGATAAGAGTGCTCTATACGGGTATTGTTATTATTCATAACCTGAGTGAGATGTCTCGGTATGGTTATAAGTTGTTCAACACTGGTTGAATTACTAGATCCACTATAATTATCATGAGTAGGAGGGAAATCCCTAACTGGATTACGTGCATTGATACAGTTTCCAATCCTTCAAATAGGTTCCATTTTTAAACAATGGTATATAATAGATTAGTTTATAAATTGTTATTAGTAAATCTAAACTAGTAAAATACCTAACATGAAGTGGAAAGTTTATGGATTTCATCAATAATCATAAAAAATGTTTTTTTGAGGATTTATGTACTCATAAATCATTTATAATGGTTTGTAATGAAAATGTGAATTATCCATAGAATATCCCTTGAGAGTGTCGTAACCAAAAGTGAAGCAAGACCCATTATCGTTTTCCAGTATACCCCGAGTAAAGACCGAAACTACATGCCGATGTTTTCACTACTAGATACATCTGTTCCAAAGCCACATCTACCTTCTCGTATCCTTATAGTTATGTATTTATTGGAAAATGCACAAAACTTCTACATTAACAAAATTCTAGAGATGTTATTTTATACTAATCCTCAAAGTATATTTGTGGGAAATGTTCTCTAATCAGAGTTTATCTAAATATAGTATCCATGGATGGTACCAAACATCCTCTGATACCAACAGTAACGCCTCAACCCTTGTTACCTAGAGTCGTGCATTATTACATAACATTGTCATGATCACAAGAGATCATGTATTGAACGAACTTTTTGTATAGTAGCCTTTGAAGTACCAAATACAAATATAAGTTTTACATTACATCATGAAATAAAAAACAACATTGTGCCCCCTTTGAGAACACTCTTATCCCTTATAATATCTCAACAGGTCAGTCATAATATACTTCTTTCCATCTTGGAAAAAATTAATCATTGAAAGGGTTGAGCTCAAATTGTCAGTAAGGATAACAATATAGCGTAATATTTCTTAAATAAGCATAATAATTTAAGTCAATGTATAAGAAATAAACCCAAGCCTTTTAAACATAAATATCAGCATAATATAGAAAATATAATTCAAAGTAATTCCATTTAATTATTTACATGTTTATTATACTAGTATAATAATCACATGTAAAAACAATTGCTAATTTTGTAATAATGGAATGCACAATGCTGATCATTATAACCACATAGTAAAAGGCCTCGTGACAAGACAAAAAATAAGATTTGTCCTGGGACATGTGCCAAGACACATTTTTTTCTCATGAGATCTATCGATTGATCGAGGAGATATAGAGTTCTCCAATGGTCACTTACTATGTCCAATGCATTCATCATATGAAAAGTATGAAACATAACATAAACATTCGTATTTAAAATGGTAAACAAAATGTTAATAATTTTACCAAAAACCATTAATGGTATAAAAATAAAACATCCACATTCAATGTTATCAAAAAACATTCAATATAATATGGATTATTGTATCATAATAAATCTACATCAATCATGTGTAAAATCCATCAAAGGATGTTGACATAAATGATATCAAAACTATTTGTGAGAAATATCTACTTGTATTTTGAAATAATATAAAAGACATGTATTTATAAAAGAAAAAATTTATTTTTAAAATATTCTTATAATCTTGTGCATGAATCATTGAAGATGTTATAATTGTAGAAAATAGCTTCACCCCCCGTATAAGTTAAAAAACATTATTTCCTTAATTTTGTCAAAAAGGTCGTAAAGGACCTTGTTTAGAAAATGATAGAATTACTCATTAATAATTTTTTTTAAAAAGTAAAACAAGATTATAAAAAACATTATCACATAGTCTATGAAATAGTAAAAATGTTTTGAAATACATTTTTAAGAAATGTAGATGTGGATGATAAAGCGGTCTCAGTAGATTCTCACGTACAAACAACCTCGGATATTGATGAGATTGAATAATTAACCATTAACATGTACTTTTACTAGATAACGGGGACTTTAACCTCCCCTATAATAGTTAAATAATTGTTATTAAATTCTAGAAGAACCACATACATAAATATGATATCATATATGATCATCTAATATTGTGTTGTTATTAATATTTCAGTAGTATCATCGTTTCAGGTGTTAACTGATTCTTTTCCTATTATATATTTTGTTACGTAAGTGATGTTTTTTATTTATATGATGTTTTTGATTCATATAAAGAATTTTATTAAGTTATTAAACATTATTTTTAGTCATAAAATTAAAATTATTCTTGAATTATTACGATGGTGAATGAATCTAAATGCGTTCGTGGAGAGAGTAATCCAGAAGTACGTACAAGTGACAATATCATTCTATTGATGGTGAAATTTCATGTAAATGGATGTTATATCATATATATAGAATCCTTAAAATTTTATACTCATTATTTACAACAATTTTACTCAATATTTTACCCATCCAAACAATGAAGTGTTGAATAACATACAATACCACGACATGGAGACGGTAATCCATACATACGCACATATAGTGATTTTGTAACTCATAGGATGGATAGAATAATTTAATTTTTGTGGTAACATAATTATATTAATATCACTGTATATATAATACATTAGTGTTTTTATTTTGGTATTTAAAAAACAAATAAGTAGGAAGTGGAAGAAGAAAAGAGCTTTGAAATATTGGATAAAATTATTACCACTTCTTCTCATGCTTCATTTTTATTTGATCAAAAGGGCCCCATAGGTTGGCTTCTGGTCATAGTATGGCCTATAGGTTGATGTGAGGGTAGTTGTATGGATATTATATTAGGGTTTGGCCAAGCCAAATGGCTTGGTAGTGTGATTGGGGGAGAAGGGGAAGTATTCTTCTATAAGAGAGGTGAGAGTCACTTTATGAAAGTATTGAAATATTGTTTTATTATTCAATAATATACAAATTATAATGGAAAAAGGGATTTAATTTTTTACTATGGTGGGAATGGGTCAAAAACCACTCAACCAATATGTTTTAGATAGTTTTAGGTCACCATATTAACCTTATCTTCAAGATTTAACTCTTAGTTAAATCGTTTATCTTTTACAATTTATTCTTGTATTATTATAACAAATGGTTAATAAACTAACTATAATAAGCTAGGATTACCCCAATTTGTTCATTATTAATATATCTAGCCTTATCTAAGTCCTTTTTCTGAACCTTCGATTTTTTGAAATATTATATCAATTCATAATATACAATTTGTTTTAAAAAATCATTTATGTCAATTTTGACACTATTTAGTATTTGATTTTTGTGAAACTTGTAAAAACATTATCATTTCTAAACCAAATTATTTAATCAACCCTAACATGTCATATTAACCAATAAACGTTTTGTAATACATCCAAAGTCTTAGTTTACAATTTTATTAATATTTAAGATATAGATTAATTTATTTATTCAATAGTAAGTTAACGACTACATCATCATTGAGTAACAAATAAATGTAATTATTTAATGTCTAAAAATTATAAATAAAATAAAATTATGTAGGAAATAGTTTTTTTATTTCTAATGAAAATTTATAGTCGAATTTACCTTATGTATAACCCTATATAAAAAAGTTATTAGTTATTAAATGTTGAATTTAACACTTTTTACTATTCATTAAATAAAATAATATTAAATGTCCTAATATATTTCATATAAACACAAAATATTATTTTGTTCCTATGGTTGATTGTGGTCCAAATAAACTTATCCAATAGAATTAGGACATGTTTTAGGGTAATTATAATTTCATTTTTACAATTAATTACCCAATTTACATATAATGGTGGTATATAAAATTCAAAAGTTACTATTCACCAAAAATTCTTTTTTTGAACCGAATTATACTTATTGATGTCAATCGTGTCTCTCATATTTTTGAAACTCAATTAATAGAAGTGGTAAAATTACATTTTATTCAAACTTTCAAATGTTCTCAGAAGTTGGCTAAATTTCCATTAATGTTCAGTAAGATTATATATATAATCATTTTTTAAAATGACTTTAATTAATTAAATAGAAAAAATATAGGTACTATGTATCTATTTTGACCTAAAATAAATTTTGATAAAATAACTAAATATTTAAATTAAAATTTTGGTTTTAAACAATAACCCATTATTTTTTCATTGTTCATCAAAAATTGATTGTATTTAGATAAATAGAAAAAATTCACCCTATATAATTTTGATAATCCAAATCCAAAAATGATGTCCATTTTCAAAAATGAAATTATGTAAATTTCAAAAGGTTAGTATTTCTATTCATTGCGGCTAGTATGATTGGTCATGGTGTGTTGGAACTCGATGTTTCATACAACGCATAGAATATCATTATTCAAAGAGAAAATATCACGAAGGTTTGAGGTTTTATAAGGTGGCTTCATGAGATAGGGGTATAGCTTGAGGTCCTATAGAGAAAGGGCTTTGTATGGCACAATGTTTCATCATGGGTAGCCAAATTTTTGTTTTTCATGAAGGCATAAAATATCTTGAAACAATTTGTGCACTATCGATGACTGAATCATATTACCTTGAAGAATAAATACCCACTTCCATGAATCAATGACCCCTATAATAACTTATGTGAGCGAGGTGGTACTCAATGATAGACCTCGAGTTTGGCTATCCTCAAATTCAGGTAAAGGATGGGGATGTACCATGGAAATTAATTAGATGTCGGAATGGACACTATGAGTTCTTGGTAATGCCATTCATCATGACCAATTCCCCAGAAGTGTTCATGGGAATTATAAAAATGATCTACCTACCATACATTGACCTATTCATTATGGCCTTTGTTAATGGCATCTGGGTGTACTCTATGTCCAAGGAGGAGCATGTGACACATATGCGGATGGTCCTTGATATGCTCTGAAAGATCCAAATTTATGTCAAGCCATCGAAGTATCAATTCTTGAATCGAGAGGTCCACAATAAGGGACACAACCGTTTGGGGGCTGCAGTTGTTGGGGACCCAGGATTATATAGTTGCGGATTTCTTGGGATCCTTCATGGAGAACGACAGAGTTGTGGAGTTTCATAGGTTTCACTGAATACTACCAGAGGTTCAAGATCGAGATTTATAGGGTAGAATCACCTTTATTTTAATTTTCATAGAATGGATATCCCTTTGTGTGGATGGAGTTGTTCCAGAAAAGTATCATGGAGTTGAGGTAGAGACCGAAGAGAACCCCTATCTTGAGACTTCCAAAGAAGGGTGTGTGGTATGTAGTGTTCTGTGATGCATCAATGGTGAGACTGGGTTGTTTTCTAATGCATGAGTAGGTTTTAATTTCCATATATTTATGATAGTTGAGGAAACATGATTTTAAATACACATACAATGATATTGAGTTATCAGTAGTGGTCTTCTCTTTGAAGATGTTGTTGCACTACTTGATGGGTTAGTGATTTATTGTATTCTCCACCAAAATTGTCTCTGGTATATCTTCCCCCAGAAAGACCCGATGATGAGACAACAATAATGGATATAGTTCTTCCATGAATATTACTTTGATATAGTCTATACACATGGGAATGAGAATGTGGTGGCAGACACACTCAGTAGGAGAAGAGGGTTGCCGTAACAACATGAGGCATCAAAGTAGTTAGCCACGATGTAGATAGCATTCCTAAAAAATGATGAAGCAACATACCATTATCTGATGGTTTTCTCTCCCATACATTTGAATTGATTTAGGGAGGAACTTCTTGGGGATGTAGACTGTGATTCCCTGCATGTTTATATATCTACAAGGAAGTTCCTAGATGGATATTCTATAGGTGGGGCTCACATCATCATTTTCGGAGGGCACACGATTGTAAAAGTGATTTTCGGAGTGGAGGTTATGAGGGAGTTCCAAACCACACCCTTTTCTGTTGCATCTAGGATTGGGAAATATGTTTAGGGATCTCTAACATTAGTAATAGTGGATGTGGATGAAGAATCTAGTGGAAGAGTTCATTTCTCGATGTCTCACTTGTCAGCAAGTGAATGAAGATAATCATGTTCCAGCTGTCTTGGCTCAACCAATTAAGGAACCAGATTTGAAATGGGATGGTATATCGATGGAATTTGTGAAAAGGTTACCAGAAACCTCCAACATACATGATACCATCTAGGTGATTATTGGCCCACACACCCAGTCGGCCAATTTCATACCCATTCATGAGTAGGGTTTTGTAGATGGCATGTGATGCCTCTATGTTAAGGAGATAGTTCATCTTCATGGGGTTCCATCGATGAGTTTTTATGACTATGATGATCGCCTCATGCCATGGATGTGTATCGGAGTGGATGAGGAATTTTGTAGTTAGCTACATTTGAGCATGCTATTTCATCCCCAGAATGTTTCCCAGATAGAGAGGATAATCCAGGTTTTTGTGGACATGCCTTGTGCTGGCATCCTAGACATTGGTTTCAGTTAGGAGGACCGTATACCACTTATGGAGATTCTGAACAACAACAGATACCACTCCACCATGGGTATGACACTATTCGAGTTACTGTATTGGAGACCAAACATATCATTGTTATGCTAGACAGACCCAGGTGAGTCAACACTCATGGTTATATAGGTTGTATGTGCCACAACTGATAAAGAGAAAATCATCTAGGAGCAGATGAGGACATCATTGAGCATGAATTATTTTTATGATGAAAGGAGATAGAGGAACTTGGATTTTTATGAAAGTTACCATGTTTTCCTTCAGGTCTCATCTAGAAGGTGATTGAAAATAATTGGAAGGGATGAATGTTGTCTCTGAGATGCATCAGCCATTCCTAGATTCTAGACAGATTTGGAGATGTGGAGTACAACCTAGATCATCCCTCAATGATGATTCTGATGAATAATATCTTTCACGTTTTGTAGTCGAGGATCCACGTGCAAGAACCATCACACATCATGACTGTGGTGAGGAGGACATTAACGACGGGGTGATATCTGTAGAGTTCATGGTAGAGATTTATGATTATAATAGTGATTCCTTCACGGGAAGTCTATTTCTATGGTTCACATTTGGAGGCATCATAGGAATCTTGATGTGTGAACTTGGGAGTTGGAAGCTCCGATTCGAACAGATAATCCCCATTTTTTTCTTATCCCATGTTCTGGATTTCATGGAATAAAATCCATACGGTGGTGAAATGTAATGTCCAATAAATTCCATGTAATGTTTTTTACAAATTTATGGATTTTTTCGAGACTAGGTGCTGAGAAAGAACGTGATTCTGAGGCCCAATGATCCTGGAATAAATGATCACACCTATATTTTGTTTGTTTAAAATAGTACGCATGAAAAGTTTTGGATTATTTTGAATGGGTGGTCAGATTTAAAATCTAGGGGCAACATTGCATCTAAAATTATGACTTCACCCAAGGATGGACATAACCTCAGATGGATTGGTTCGAGGGAAAAATTAAATATTTAGGAATTTTTTTGAAAAATAAAATAAACATAAAACAGTTTGTTTTATTTAGAAATTTTTATCTAAGATGCAGTGATGAGCCAAATATTTCGTTTCTTAAATGAAACATCATAATGATGTAGTGGCTTAATGTAATGATGTTTCGACACAACACAACTGAAGTTCTAAACTATGTTATCACCATTTAATGGATTAATGTGGATGCGAGAATTAGAGGATGATCTTGGAGGCTCTTGGGTGATTTCATTGAACCAATGGATAACTATCATTGGAAAACTACAAACTTCCCATGATGACGAACAACATCCTTTATCATCAAAGGATATTTCCATCAATGAGAGTTGTGGATCTGTGAATGATGACAAAACAAACCACATTCTTTACCTATTAATGATCCAACTTCAGGTAAGAGGTTTTTATTTTTGTGTGGTCTCCCTTCCCCTACTCATCTTTTTAAATGAATAATGTTGCTCAATCCACTAACAGATTGACCCACGGATCGATCGTCTTCGAGGAAATAAGAATTTTCATGCGAGGGGTTAATGGATGTTGGATTCAAATTTTGATTATCCACCATTAAAAATATTAACAAGGAGGAATCAATCTGAAAATAACAATGGTCATCATCCATCATTTCTGTATTCTTTGTGTGTTCTTATACTTCACCCACTCCTCTTCGTTCTTCGTGATGTGACAACAACCACGACTTAGGAAGGACCATAGTGGTGGATAAACCCATGAAGGAGGTTAAGAGAGATAGTTCCATCAATTTAATGAATTCTTTATGGAAGGACAGTGGTGGAGAGGGGTTGCGGCCAAGTAGTCTATAGTGGAAATCGAAGGTTGTGGCTAGGAGGACCATGACAGTGGGAAGGACTATCGGCTCGAAGGCTATTGGAGGTGGAGCCCGTGGTAGCCACCACCAGTGTTGGATTGGGCCCAACAATGGGTCGGTCGAACACAAAGGAGGACCGTGGTCCAGTTGGATCACAGACGGGACCCGACAGTAAATCCACATGGTGGAAATGCAGTAGTCCATGAGGGGATCGAACAGACGCTGCGAGTTCTGTATCCTGGATCAACAAAATTGACCCACCAGTATAGGCTAGGATAAAGGGGGGGGACCGTGTCACTGATCATCTCAGATGAGAGAAAATTGTTTCACCCACATTATATGGGTTTAGTATTCCTAATTAGATTATCCTTTGTGCTAGGATGGACTGGGTTGGGTTGGGTTAGGTTGGCCAGACTGGGTCGGACCGGGAGCCACACCAACTGACACCATTTTACAAAAAGTCTCATAACATTTAAACAACATGTCTGATTGATGATCCATTTATAGATTTGGGACCCTTGAGATGAGGAGGTCTATTTGATGTACTCTATATATGTTTTAGTGGATGTTTAGATATGATTGATTTCTTTATGAGGTTATTCTCCCAAAATCAAGTGCTATATGAGTTTGAATCCTACGACTAATTGTGATTAGATGATTGTGAAGAGTAGGTCTAGGTGCCCCAAAAGGACTAAGTGATAAGAAAGTATAGGTGCCCATACAGGAAGAAATTATGATAATTTATAGGTTCCCCAGAAGGCCCAAGTGACAAGCAGGTCATGGGCCCTAGTAGGGGCAAGAGATGAGTAGGTCTTGGGACCGCAGCAGGCCTAAGTGTTGAGCAGATCTAGTTTCTCCATCATGAATAAGTGACTCATCAAGGACGAGTTCCCCATTAGTACAAGGTGATTAGTGTTTACAACCAATATTAATTATTTTCATACTTCAGTATATAGCTGTGTGATCTGACTCTAGTGACTCTCTCTTGTCTTTACTTCTTAGGTGCTACACATCGTGTACCTCTTGGTAGTCTACATTGTGCATACGTTTCTTTATGTTATTACATTTTAGATTAGGGTTACTTACCAATTATTTTGTTACTCAACCCTAAATGGTATTCTCCTATACATGACATGTCTTATGCAGATGATAGACTCTATAATAGAGGCCTTTGTAGCCTGTGACAAAGTGGATACCGGTGAGATCTGATAGACAAGGCGTACATCAACACCTTCACGAATCACCCCATATAGCTACACTTTTGGTTGGGTTTGACTCATATGGATGTCAGAAGTTTTTACATGTCTTTTTTTGTGAATTTTTAGAGGCCCCATTACTTTCAATTTTGTACGGTTACCCTCAGTGGTTGTCTAAGTGGCATGCATATTTACTTTTCAACATTGTGTGCAGGGGATGTTTGTGTGATTGCGTACAGGTCCTCAAGAAAACTCCCCCAACATGAACGATAATGCCTTTGGTAGTAGTTTACATCCCTTGGCCATTGGGGGTGGGATTGTGGTAGTCACAGAATGAGACCTAGGAGATGGGTATTGACACATAAGGTGAGATATATCATTCTAAAATTCAATTGTAATGAGCTCTAGTCCACATGGGAGTATTTAAGAGTTGATTTTCCAGAACTAACTATTTATACATAATATTTCATGTATATTTGATTATTTGAATATAATGAAAATATATAATTAAATTTTTTTCATTATTCAATGTGACATTAATTTTATATTGTCCATGTCTATATATAAAATAAAAAATTGTACAACAGTTCCTTCTAATTATTAGAACCTTAAATTTGTGGGACAACATTCTTAAATATTTTGATATGGTAAGATAATATTCTACGATAGGACACATGCTATATTGATAGTCTTGGATGAGAACTCATAATTTGATGGAACTTCAACATATGAATATTTCACATATTAATCTCTTATATGATAGATTATGAAAATATACCAATAATTTAAAATTCTAGAGGTATTCTTTAAACTGGATATTTATATCTAGGTGTCTGTGTAATGATCCATAGAAATTATGATTATTAATAATTCATTCCATGACTCACACACCTATACGTATATTCATAAACAAAGATGACACAACTTCATAATGAATTTGGGTGATTTGGTTGTTATAAAAATGATATTTCATTAATGAAGAAGCTGAGGAAGGATTTTCCCATCTATCATTATAGAAGTTGATATCCAACACTATGATTGAAATGAAAAAATCACATAAAATCACATATCCATGGTGTATTGATGTGTTTATTTTAGATATTATATTAAAGACACATCAAATATATATATGTTGATGAAAAATTTGTATATCCTTCTTGATGTAATATCGTGATAAAGAGATGATATTACGTAGTGAATGTTCATATGATGTTTTTCTCTTTGTGAAATTTTCGTAGGCTATGAGGGACTTGACCCATTGAGAGACAATAATATTGGACTACATAGAAACATGTCGATTCTATTTATTAAGAGTCCTAGGGGGTCACAAGCAAAGTGTCTTCGTCGATATTAGTTAAATATTATTAATTACTAAACAATTGTAAAAAATAATATTCCCCTAATCGAGATGTAATATTTATCAAGGATTTATTTAATTATCAGAAATTTAAAAAGAATATTAATTTTCACTGTATTTATTTAATTATTTAAATATACAATATTTTTCTATTTTATGTTATTCATAAGGAATAAATACTTATTTATTTGAAAAATAATTAATTTAATTTATGGGAATATTAAATAAATAATCTTATAGAATACACATAATATAAAATTTATTAATTAAATTAATACAATTTATTTAAATATTTATTGGATAATTGAATGAATGAGGAGGATAATGAAAATACCAGGATTTAGGTCTGATGATAAATATTTATTTATAATATTGAAAAAGTAAAATTTATCCAATAATGGGATTCTAAATGCCATTAAATGAAGTATGAATAATAATATTTTATATAGAATGGATTTTATTATATGTTTTTATGTATTATTAATAGATCATGTGAAATTAATTAAATATTAAACCCTAACCATGATTCTACAAATAGACTGTTGTGTAATTTTTAATGAACATAATCATTGAGCACAATATTCCTATGCATCTCCTCCTCATATCTTCCTATAATGAGAAAGAAGAAGAATATACATTGCTTTAAACCTAAAAGATCATGATGAGATATATTTAAACAATAAAATATGATTAATCAACTCCACTATCACCCGAAATTTAATCATATTTATTTTTATGTCAAAAGGGCATGTGTGGATCAATAAGAGAGGGTCACTTCATTGGGTCCTTACGATGTAATGATGATACACTGATTGGGTTACAATGATCAACACCATTAATGAAAAAATATTTAAGGGAAGGGGTATTCATTAACCTTGTGATTGAAATTAATTATAAATTAATATAAAAAGAACTTATCATTGTTTTTGTGAAAATATTCATCATTATTCATTAAAAATATTTCATAGATCACAGTTTTCATCGTTATGAATATTGTGGATGGTCTTTTTAATCTGATAAAATATGAGTGCAATATAGTCCCAATTTGAAAAATTGTTTTATATATAACCCATAGGGAGGAAGCCATTTTTTTGGTTCTCCCCCACATATTTACCTTATTCAAACACACATCAATAGGGATATAATTTTGTGTGTTCTAGTAGTAATTATTGGTTTTTTATTTTCTTATTCAAATTTTTCACGGTTTTATTTTTTAGATTTTTATTTATTTCACGATTTTGGTTTGGATTAATTGATGATTTCAACCAGTTAATTGTAGAAATATCCCCAAATGTTGGGAATTTAATATGCAATTTATATAGGAGGAACCTTGGAGTGGAACTCATATGGTTACCCACACTTTTCATACATTGATATTACATCTTAATAGATGATTATTCAATATATTTTATAAATAAACATCCAATGACTATAAAGGATTAGAGAATTTTCCAACTAGAAACATATGATTCAAATTTCATAAAATATATTAAACATTTCCCAAAAATATATTGAGAAATAATACTTTTATTTGATCTTATCAAATGAAAACTGATATTTATAACTTGGGGAAAAGAAACACAACATAAGGTGAGCACAAATGATCAGTAAGGGTAAAAAATGGAGATATAACTGACAATAAAAAAACATGTGTAGAAGGGTACGATAAAATGAGTTGAACCTTTTAAAATCCTTAACTAGCATATAATATATCATAATATTAATTAATGTCCAAATTCCTGGTAGTTCATCTGACATGAATCGAAAAATAATTAAAGAATATTAGCCATGAGAACATAAAATTGGCAGTGGATATAAGTTTCTATAATACACAAAATCACATAATATCATTTCTATAGATTAATTTCACTAAGAATACTATTTTATTGGCTACCCATTATATTGTTATCTTCATCAAGGTATATTCCCACGACTATCACAGTGGAAACATTCTCTTACTGATCAAGATTCACTCCCAATTCTTTTACGTATAATCTCATGAGATATACATCATTGCCCAATGTATTGTAGAGATATATATGTCCCAGAAAATCAATCACATAATCAATAAATATTATTATATTTTCTATAGACCATAAAATATTTATCATATATCATTACTCAATAAAAAGAAACAATTTTAATAAAAAAATCCAACAAATCATTATAGCATAACCCATGTAAAATAAATAGGCTTCATAAACTTTTCTTCATCATAATCATAAAGCATATAGATAATGAATTAGGATGGTTTATTTGGATAATATCCCTATTAAATTTTATGTTACATCAAATTATGTTATCATTAATAAAAATCCCATTAAAATATCACTAGGAGTATTTATTGAGGAAAATATTCCTTTATTTTGGAATCACTTCATTAAAATAAAAAACATTCCCAAATTTTCTGAAAAAATATAATTGAAAATAATAAAGGAAAATTTTATAGGAATACTCAATGAATTTAGTTTTCATAATGGGGGGAAATAAAATTTAGTTCACGTACATTAAAAAAAATATTCCTGTAACATATTTGGTAAAAGTTGATAAGTACATTGATCAGAAAATGAAAAAAAAATTAAACTTAATCCATTTTTTAAATCTATAATAAGGGTCAAAATAAAAATAAATTATTATATTACAATATGAAAATAATTTATGAAAATATATTATGGATAATAAGGTCATGGATGAAAAATATTTCAATCCAAATATGAAATATAGTCTGTTTTTAATAAAAACATTGTCCAGATCTTTTTTGTGACCAACGGGAGGGAAATTGTATTATTATTAAAAATTTTATTCATAAATATGGGACTATAAAATTCATGATTTCATTTATAGTTATATCACTAGATTTTATTTTAGGAAACATAATCATACGAAATCAGGTAAACAACAAAAAATGTCACAAAAATATAATACATATTCAATAACATTGGAATAAAAAACATTTTAAAGTGATAAAATTATATGGATATATAAATAAAAATTAATTAAATGTGAATCATCATAAAATAAATTAATGGAATTTATATAAATTATATAAATTAAATAAGTTGAAAATATGGAATGTGTCTAATATAAATAATTGTCTGGAAAAAATCCCTTATCTCATGATCAATATACGTTGAAATCCCTCTAACCTTGTGTATAATAAATTAAAATTTATTTTAAATATATATGAGAATAATTTAAATACTTATAATATCATATATGATTCACTTATAACATATCCACAACTATTTATTAATAATTCATTATTAAAATCATCGTTTCTATGTGATAATAATTTTATTTTTTAAGAGAGTTTCCATTTGACAGGTATGATTCATGTAATTTGATCATGGTTACATCATATAAAGAAATTTATTCATGATATAAATGTAATATAAAAAAATTAAATGTATATTTTAGTTTTCTATAAAAATTTTGAGTATGAAAAATGATTTACACTATTCGTGGATATGGTAGGTTGAATATACGCTGAACATAATTTTTTATTTTCTAATAAAAATAATAATAAAAAAGATAAATATTGTTTAACTATTATAGAAATATAATAACATAATATATACCATATTTATTAATGAAATATAACCTTATTAAAATAATATTGAATTATAAATGAAAAATGAATCACATCGCTTCTTGCTGGTGGTAGTCCACACGTACGAATGAGTGATGTTACCATTTTTCAACTGATGTGAAGGATACAAAATAGATATGATACTATAATTTTTGATGAATACTTATATCATAGTTATAATAATAAACATTATATATATAATAATAATCATCCCTAAATGAAGTCAATTTAAAATTAATTGTTTCATAATTTGGCGGCAGTTGTCCACACAAACTCAAGATGAAAATGTTGACATCCCATAACATTGAATGGGGGGTGAAAAAATGGGGGTTACATAATCATAATAAAATTTTACTATATCAATTATACTGAATTTATTATATCACGATGAATACAACAAATTTATAATATTTACAATAATAAATGAACTGAATGTGGTTGGGTAGGATGATTACAACTTCTTTGGTAACACTCCTTTAGATACCCTTTTAAGGAAAATTGGAATGATATTTAATGCAGAAAAAATATATAATTAATTTATATTAAAATATATAATATAATTTTATATGGGTTTGTTGACTAATTTTTCTCAATATAGTGTTCATAAGATAAAGGATGAGTGTCCTGTTATAAGTTGGGGAGATGACACAATTGGTATTTTATAGAAGATTAAAATTTTAAAATGTAATTCTCAAGAAAAATGATTTCAACAATATAATGTTTTTAGTTTAATGTTTTATGAATTATAAATATTTTAATATAAGTGTATTTATACAATTTTTAATGGTAAATATACAATTATCCCTTGGTTTAACCCCCAGTAAACCTATTTTATCCTTAACCACAGAAAAGACGGTTTCAATAAAAAAATTGTTATAATTTTACTTATAAGTTAAAAAGCTTCTAACTAATTATAAAGGGATCACATTTTTTTAATTTATTATCATTATTTTAATTTTTAAATTTTTTTTAGTTTTTTAAATAATTTTATAAAAAATTAATTTTTTATGATATATCATTAATGTAATTTTTTTATTCAGATAATTTTACATTAAAAACAACTAGATAACGAAGTAATTCAAATAGAATATATTAAGTCATTAATAATAAATTTTTATTTAAAATAAAATCTATGGTACACCTTATGAAATCCAAAATATATTACTTTACTTTTTAAGAAAATCATTTACATTGATTTTTCTACCACATGCAAGCACTGAGTAAGAAATGTGTGATTATTTAAAGTAATTATAGTATTAATAATTTTTATAAAAAATTACAGAATTAAAAATAGAATAATCAGGTTTAAATTAAACTTTTATATTCATTTATAACAATATTCTTATTTCTATAGGAATATGTAAAATATATTAAAATTAAAGAGAGTGACATTTTGAAATTTCCTTTACGTGAAATAATTTAAAGGTCATTGTCAATAAAACCCATAATATTTACCACGTTTACTACTAATAATGACACATAATATATGGTTCATATTTATAATATTTTAAAATTAGAAATCCAAATATGTATTTTCAGATAAAATATATATATGTGATATAAATTAATTTTAATATAATTGAACAAAACAAATAATACAACAATTTTAGGAAAATCAATTTGTAAGCATAAAATTAACTTATATCAGAATCATGAATATTCATAATTAAAATAGAAAATATTATTTAATAATAAATCAAATGGATCATATTAAACATTAATATAAAATAGGATATATATTGGTACTTATAAATTTGTCATTTTAATGATAATAAATGATAGTATTTGAATAATCTATATTTTTTGCTATTAATTATTAACCCAATCATTACTTAAAAATAAATAAATTCACCATAAGTTGTTTTTTTTAATTTTTTAAAAAAGTAATTAATTTTTTTAAAATATAATTTCTAAATGTTCTTGAAATTAATTATTATTTCCACACATGAAATTCAGTACAAATATTTCTCGATGTAAATGCATTTTTGTAACATTAAATGAATTCACTAAAAATTGAATGCCTAGTTAATAAGAAATAGTCAATTTATATATGTGTATTTATATAATTATAAATTTATTTCATTATTCATTTACTCATATTCATACCCACTAATTCAATTTTAGGTTTATAATAATTTATTTATAATATTTCATAATTCACATAATGCTTAGAAATGCCTGTTAAGAAATCTATCAAGCCTTTTATTATTTGAAACTAATTTTTTGGGGATGTTCATAACCCTCTATATGTATCACACAAAATTTTATCTTCATCATTAATTTTTTGAAATCTCGAAAAAACACATGATATAGTTAGATAATATGATTTTGATTGAAAAAGGTAAGTGGGAGACACATTGGATTCCCAAAATAACACATAATCGGGTTTAAATAAGAAAAGTAAATAGGTCCAAACTAAAAATATATAAATAAAATAGAAAAATTTTATCCACATAATATAAGAGAGTGAAAAATAATATTATCTTAATAACATAATTGACCACAAAAATAGAAATTAGGGAGGAGTGAAATGACCATGAATTAATTAGAAATAATGTTAAAGAGATACAATTGTTATGTCAATATTATTTTACAAAATATGAAGGATTATTTTAATATCAGAATAGATAACGTGATAAACTATATTAACATGATTTATTTCAATTTCAAAATCACATTTTAATTCTTTGGTTATTTTTCAATCCATTCCCACATTACCTCTTACATCAGGAAATAAATATTCAAGATTATTTTTTAATTCACGAAGGATGAAAATTAAAATTTAACATATTATAGGAACCATAAAAGAAGGTAGTTTTTTTACTTTATATGAAAATATTGACTAAAATTGAAATGGTTATATCAATTTATCAATATGTACACACAAAACATAAAGAT
This sequence comes from Viscum album, assembly GCA_963277665.1. NCBI lineage: Eukaryota > Viridiplantae > Streptophyta > Magnoliopsida > Santalales > Viscaceae > Viscum > Viscum album. The sequence continues at coordinate 1,580,063,144 of OY728125.1, forward strand.
AAACATAATCCATTCCATAAAGAGTTTACATTAAGACTCATCCAAAATATATCTGACCAACTTCCAAACCCAAATATCTGAAATATTCGACCCTGTATAATTTTAAAATATCAAATATTTTTTTCAATCAAACTACATAATGGTTTAAACAATATCACATACCAAACATGTGAATACCTTGATCATATATTCTCCAAAATATGTTAATAACTCGAATCAAAATATAAAATAAATGAAAACATATATTATTTCTGAAATTAAATAATAGTAATATGTTCCTTAAATATATAAAATGTAATAATATTCATCAAATATGAATTAAATCAATTTTCAACAAATAACCAGCCAATTTCATGGGTACTAATACTATCCAATTAATTTTATCTATGTAATCAATATCATTATCTTCGCTAAAAATTATTAACATAACATCATCCACATATTTTGGTTTATATTTCCAATAATCATGTATTATTAAAAAATACATTTTAATACTTATTTACTTTTTTGGTAATCATTACCATTCAACATATCATTTTAAACCCTTGTAGAGAAACAAGTACATAATAATACTTAGATGTTTCATGATTCTTATAAATATAATATCATATATATATATAACACTTACACAATATTATTCATGAATCTAATACCTAGACAATTAAAAACATCCAATTAAATTATTGGAATATCTAACTCTTTATGATATTAAAGAGTTATCCCTTAGATTAGGTCATTGACTCAGAGAATTTCTGTATTTCCCACACATAGGGTATTGAAATATAAATTGAACATTATGATGAAATTAATATCCCTATATTATACTGTAAATTTTTCCTTCTAAATTAAATTATCTATTACCTTTTCCATATATATAATGTCTATTTTCCTACAAGATATTTTCATGAGTTATTCTTCCCATATATGTTACTTGATGGAATATGAATCTTCATCCCTTTATAGTCTTCACGAGTCATAAATTTTTTTATTATTAGTTGTTTCAATATTCTCACCCAAATTGAAAAAAATCATTATATAATGAGATTAATGATTAAGAATAATCAAATGTTTTCACATTCTAGTTCTTATTTAACTTGTATGATCATGAGAAAACCCATTCCCTTGTCAACAAGATTCAGCATCATCAAAATTTTTCTGGATTACATCAATTGATTAAAACAGAAAACATGGTGTGAGAACCAATATTCATTGTAAGAAATACCGATGACTAATTCACAAAATATCTAAATGATTACAAACTAAATTCACAAAATAACATATTATGTTTAAACTAGGACATTAAATGTCACTGTAAATACAAAACAATCATATTGGTTCTAAAGTTAATCATTAATTAACTAATACATATTATCTGGAAGTTTCTATCTAGGTCTTCAGTTATAGGTACACTCATCCTTCACCAATGATAATTGAGGTAATATACAATTCAACCCATTAATATTTTTTATCCCAAGGTGAATCTACACAAAAACCAAATCCAATTTCAATTACCTAGTATGGAAGGCAATTTCTAAAAAAGCAATTGAATATCTATTTTTATAATGCTTTAGGATTCTATTCTATAATCACAAAAACACCTTATTTTAAAAAAAATATGTAATTATAATATCTAAATATTAACTAATCCTTCCTCACACACAAACTATAGAGTTTAGAAATTTCTATACAATGATATAAAATCATCAGAGATGAATATTTAATACCTATTAAAAATACCCAAAAAACGATAATAAAGTTTTAGTTTATGTTAATACTATATACACAATGTTCTTATTTTTTGAAATATATTCGATATCTACCACAAATATCTTCTCATGTAGTACTTCTCTTTAACATACCCTAATTAAAATATTCTTTAAAATCATGGGGAATGAAAACATAAGAAAGGGTGATCTCATATGCTCAGTAAAGGTAAAGAAGTGGTATAACAATGATCACATAAATATAACATGATAATATGTGTATGAGAACATGATTTAAACATTCTAAAATTCACATGATGTATAAAATATATCATTATATTGAATTATTCCATAAATATTTTTAGTTTGTATTTTATGAATCATAAAAAAATAGAAGAACATAAACCATTTAAAGAAAATATTAGCATAACTTAGAGGTTTTTGGAATATAAATAATCATATATAAACATTTCCCTAGTAAAGGTTAACTTGTAAAACAAACATAGTGGATTTGGTTCACTCCCCATTCCATCATATCCTCAGTCATGGTTCACTCCGAAGAATGTCATAGTTAGCATAGTACCATATTGAACTTCTTTATCTCCTCATTATAGTAATTATTATCTTCTGAGATATCCATGTTTTCCATTGAAAATAAACGGATATATAAATATGATCCTATGAATCACATAATCAAAATACATTCTTATGTGTGCGAAAATATCATAAAACATTTATTATACATCATAACTACTAGAAACGAATGAGGTTTATAATGACATAAAAAATTAATTATAGGATAACCCATGGAAAATAAATAGGTTTCATTAACATATCATCTTTATAATAATAAATTATACTAATAAATAATTTTGATGATATAATTGGATCATATACCTAGTAAATCATAAGTAACATTATAACAAACTTGACCCCAATATACTGGATCTGGTCCTTAATTTAATACATTTGATTATTATAGATGGAATAAAATCCCAAGATAGTGAATATTTTTGTTGTCATGGTAAACTATATACATACAAGTAATCCATAATAAATTTTGAAACATAAAATACACAATTAATTTCATTGAGTCTGCAAATATTCCACCTTTGGGTAACCCTTTATATTAATCATAACATAGCTCACAGAATCCTGGGAAAAAATGAAACATACAAAAGGGGTGAGATCAGATGCTAAATAAGGGTAAGCATATAGTGGAATATATAATGGAATGCAGAATAAAAATATGGAATGATAAATAGCTGATTTAAATTCCCTTTAAATAATCCCATGAGCTAAGAAACATAACCATATATTTTTTAACTAATTAAAATTTCACATGAAATAATAATATTAATTGAATGAAAAATATTGGATATATGTACTATCAATAGTAATCCTCAATAAATCAATTATCCTGACCTATTCTAGAGATATTTTAAGTCTTTGTCTAGAAATCCATCATATTGTTGTCAAGATCTCTTATCATGATAATTTAAAACTAATTAGAGACAAATACAATGGGTCTTTCACCAAATGATTTCATCTCAAGATAATTCGTGACACATAGAGGGGATATAATAGGATCCACCCTTCAAATACTATTTTCAATTCATTTCATATTTGAACATGGTTAAACATACCAAACCCAAACATTTATAATAAAAAACTGGAATAGATAATATGAATTCTTAAACCATAAACCATGTATGGTATCAAAATAGAACATCTTTTTTCAAAATGATTGTAAAAAATATATGAAATATGATAAATGATATCATAAGGGATTAACATAATTTAATAATAAGATTCAACTGAGGAGGGAGACATAGTAAAAATACAATAATAAAAGAATAAATTGTTTTTTATATAAATACCGTGTTTTATTTGAAATAATTTATTTAAGATTATGTACAATTAAAAATAAAAAAAATTTATCTGAAAATATACATTTAAAATTTGAGAGGATGATTCTATACATTTATAATTTTTTATGCTGTAAAAATATTATCACGCCACAAAAGTTAAAAAACAAACCTTACATCGTATAAGATACAAAGTACCTCGTTTGGAGAATGACAATAATATTCCATTATAACTATTTTATAAAAATTAAAACATGTGTACAAATAAATTTAAACATTAATAGGATAATAATAAAAATCTGTTGGGAAAAAAATATAAGAAACATGTGCATTTATAATAATTTTTCCCTAATAGATACTTACGTATAAACAATCATGAATACTAACGAGATTGCGAAATAAAAATTACCATGAACTTTCCATTAGATGAATGTTATGTAACCTCATATAAAATTGTTTAAAACAATTTATTAAATAATAATAGAACCATGTACATATTGATGAGATCATATATGATCCTTTTATATCATTTGATAGATAATATTGTTTTATTACCCTTGTTTCTGGTGTTGATGGATTTATTTTCCACTACATGTTTTGTCATGTAAGACCTATTTCTTATGAATAAGATATATTTTATTCATATAAAAGTATATATTAATTAAATAAATATTATATTTTCTCATCATATACATTTTTTTTAATAATTCATGAATGTTTACGTGGAATATGAATCTCATCGCGCCTGAATATGGTAGGTCATACAAACATACGGGCGATGACATCATTCCATTAATGGTAAAGGGTAACAAATTGGATGATATATTATTTATAAATAATCAATATCATTTAATATTTTTCTATCATATCCATCATTACACACATCCAAATTAAGTGGTGATGAAAAACAAATTACAACATGGTATGGAGACTATAAGACCTACCTACACACGTACTTTGATATTTTTTTCATAGGATAGAAATAAGGTGGAGTATGGTAGTCCTATAATCATAATTAAATATAGAAATATAGATTAGCTTTATTTATTACTTTTTTATGGAAACAACATATATAGAGTAATTAGATTATGAAATGAACTTGAATGACTTTGTAAAACATTTACCTATTCTTCGGTGGACATCATTTAGATCGTTTCTCAAAGGTCCATGGAGTTGGTATTTTTGGAAGATGAGAAAAAACAAAACATGGATGAGGATATTGGCAGGATAAACTATTAAGTTTTGGTTGACCTATAAGTCTCAATGTGATTTGAGGAACTGAGGGAAGATCTTCCCTTTTATAATTGAAGTGAGAGTACTTTTGGAAACATTCAAAATATTAAAATATGATTAGGATATTCTATATCCAAAAACATATAACATATATATAAATGTATTATAGAAGACATGTTATACTATATATAATTTTATTCAATAATATTTTAAAATTTTTATAATTTTTATATAATTTAATAATATATTAATTCAATAAAATACCGTTATTTTCAAATTTGATACTATCAATTTAATTGAAAATTAAATGAATGACGAAAAATTAAAAATTTGAATATAATTATTTCAAAACTCTCTAATATATTTTATAGATATATTAAATTTGTTCTACAGTTTTATTCATCTGATATATATCAAAATTGATATTATTAATATCAATTATTTTATATTTTTTAAAATTAAATAAATATTTTTTATCATTGAACCATCATTTAAGAAAATTATATGATATAAAAAATTAAAAAATAAATTTATATAATTAAAATAATTTCATTTTTATCAAAAGAGACATTAATATTCATTAATATCTTGAATTTGTCCTAACTAGGACACATCAATGATATTAAATATAAGGGAGTGATATTTTGAAACTATATTTGAATTAAGTAATATATAAAGAAATTTTTCCATTAAACAAAAATTAGATCTTATGCTGATAAAGGTAGAATCCCATTCATCCATTTATTTCTAGGCAACTCTGTATTTTTTTAAACCTTACCTTATTATTTTATCCCTTATTTAACCCTTTTATCTCTTACTGTGATATCATGTAAGTTATACATTAAGGGTTAATAATATTGCTATTAAATTCCAACCAATCTCAAAATGAGTCATTGATAAAATTTTGCTACTTTTCCCAATAATTTGGATGAATTTTATTTTTTTAGATATTTTATATAGTTTTTATTAAATATTATTTATTTTAAAATGTATATGAGGTCATTTTTGACACTATTAAAAGTTTTTTCTTATTACAAAACCAATGCAACAATATAAATTCAATTCCGATCATCTAAAACATTACTAAAATGTATAGTAATAAATAAAATTATAGTATGACATCGAATATCTCAAATTATATTAATTTTATCATTTTTAATATAATTTATTTTATTCTTCAAATATTTAATCAATTAATACATCATCACTTTATCACAATTTATGTTATTTATTTTATCATTAAAAATTATAAATAGATATCCATGATGTAGACAAATTTTTTATCTCAAGTTACTATATTATATTATAATATATATTTTTTAACCCTATATTTAATATTGTATAGTTACTTAAAATACGAGTATATCATTTTAAACTTATCTTTAAATAAAATTGAATAAAGGTAAAATTCTCAAAGAAGTGGGTTAAAAAGGTTATAGTTTCAGGCAAAAGTATATTTTCTTCTAAAACCACTCATCTAATTTAATTATGAAATTTGTTAGGGTAACTGTATATTATTTAAAATATTATTTTCACCATTAATTACTTGATTTGTCTGTAATCGTGGTAAATTAAAAAAATTTATTTAGATTTCATAATTTCAAAAAAAATATGTTCATCCAATTATAATATAAATATAATAATTATTAAAACCTTTCATTTTTATTTTTAAAATTAAATTCATATAAGAGGTAAAATTATGTTTAATTCTAATTCTAAAAACATGGTGAGAAGGTGGGTAAAATGAACGTTCAAATGTTTTATATGTTTTTATATATAATTTCAATATAAAAATGATTCTAACGACAAAAGTTAGATTAAAAAATGTATGATTGATATATTGTGACACAAAAATAAATTTAAATTAAAAAATTTATTTAAAATGAAAGAAAATTTTTAACTACAACGTAGTATTTTTTACTATTAATGAAAAATTAAAAATTCACAGAAAAATACAATAAATTAACACAAATGTAATTTTGAAATTCAAAATTCAAAAATGTAGTTTATTTTTTAAAATAAAAACTATAAAGTTTCCAAAATTTAGTTTTAAAATAGGTTCACAATTAAAAGGTGTTAGAAATCAATCTAACATATGTTATCCTAGAATGTAGGTCTTACGTGTAACATACAATAACTCCGTGTTGAGTTTATTACAAGATATATAATATATTTAACTTTTTAAAAAATAAAAATATTGTATATTCATGGGGTGTCACATTCTCCCTACCGTAATTAAATTGCATCCTCTTAATTTTAACTTGATCTTAGTAATCATGAGTTGAAATTTGAAAATATTACTATTTTAGAACCCACATCATTAATATTTTTAATAAAACATATTATTTATAAGTTAGAGACGAAAATGTAAAGGTCATAAAACAGAACCAGGCATCAAAATATGATAATTATAATTGAATGTAATGATATGTAAAAATTCGATATTTATAAATATTTTTTGGGAGTGACTGAGGGCATGAATCTTAATAAAATGAATGATCAGTGGAAATTTGAGGTCTTGAAATCCATAAATATGTATTGATTTAATATTCCATCAGGTGAAAAAAATTAGCATTTTTTGATCATTTTACTAGTGTTAAGGACTTCTTTCACTCTATAAAACTGGACGGAAATATAATTACTCGTTATGATTCTATAAACCAATCATATCCTTTTAATTTTACTTTAACTATTTATAATGGAAAATTTATGTCATTTGGTGACATTATACATTACCCCCTAAAATTGTTTTCCAAGATCAACAAAAACAATTTCCTAAATGGTTAACTTTTCCAAAATGTACTTACCATTACTCTTTCAACAACATGAAGCTGCTCTTAACATTCATATTATATACATGTAAAACCATTTATTATGTATTCTATTGATATAACTCTTTATTGACACATGATTGCATCCTTATTCCTTAAATACAACATATATTATCAGATATACTCATTAAATACTAAAATGTTGTAAACAACATTAATAATCAAATAAACCACTTTTTCAACAACCCATTAATCAAATCATAAGTAGCAAGTACTCTCAAAATTAATTTATCTAAATGAATAATCTATTTATTCCAACATCAAAATATTAGAATATGGAACATATGAAAGGATATCTTTTCTTCAACTAATTTTCTTCCAAAAAAACGTTTACCTTTCTAAAGTATCTATTTTAATTGTCATATGTATGATTAAACACAAGATCTCAAATCCTTAACTAAATAGTAATATAATACATTATTTTCATATTTAATAATTATTATAATTAGTACATCACAGATAAAATAATATAATGAAATATTTCTTGAATCCAAACATAAGCACATAAATCATTCTTCTCCACTCATGGTATTAACATGATCATGAAAAAATTAAATTAGCTTATTATAGGTTATATCCCATTGATGTATGAGAAAATTATTTGTGTAGTTTCCCATAACCATGTTGATAAATCATTGTATATTAGAAACATTTTTCTTTTCAAAAAAACACCAAGTATGATGATCTTTATCTCAACACTTATTGCAAACACCAATTCCATTTAATTAAGCACCATGTTGTCTATTTAAAAAATTATTACTTGTAGGAAAATACAACATTCCCTTCTTCCTTTTATACATATGTTTTTAATCTACCATTTTATTCTCATACTTCCCTCCAAATACATAATATGTTGAGTACTCATTAACTTTCCCGTTATCACATGATACAATTTTATAATATGATGAAAATAATTGGGATACTATTTCCCTTCTAAATATTGTCTTAATACCATGAATGAAAGATTCTTCTTACTATTTCGATCATCTTTATTAGTGAGGTTCATATTCCTTCTACTATGCTCTATTTTTGAAATGTCAAAAACACAAGGATAGACCATATTATAATGTAGGATCCTAAAAATAATACATAACATATATTGAAAATTTTATGCACAACCAATCTTATAATCATAAACATGGTTTCTTTAGGGACATATATTCAATTAAATCAATAAAAAAATATTGTAATTAATATATGAATTATCCTAATAATATCCCCTATGAGTTTCAAACCATGTGCACATTATGGTTCATTTTCATGTATCAGGATACACCGAGTCAGGACTGACAAACTATGTTGGAGTGGTAACCCCAGGGTACATCTGTGTTAGAACCACACCCACTTGTATTATCCGAACCATGATTTATTTCTAGAAATACCCCACACAATCCATACCATACCAAAATTTTAGGATTTTATTCTATAATTATCCTCAAAGTCTATATTAGGTTTATGTTGCTAATCTTTTCTTTCTAAATCTATTTTACAAGGATTCTACAAAATCTTACCTGATATCAACTGTAAAAACCCAAAACCTAGTAGCTCGGAGCCAGTAACTTACATTAATAAATTAGAATAAGATACAAGGAATCACAACCCAAGGGATATAATCGTTATTATTCATGGTAAACATTATAAATACTTGTAATCCTTATTTAATTTCTAAACATAATATTCAAATGAATTTCATTGAGTCTTAAAATATTATACCATTGTGTAACCCTGTATATTAGGCATTACATACATCTAGGAATCCTGAAGAACTGAATAAATAATAGGAAATGGGTGAGATGAAATTCTCATTAACGGTAAGCTCACAAAGTAAGAAATGAGTAAATATGAAATAATCTTTATGGAAATATAGATAACAAATACACATGGAATTAAAATAATCACATGAGTTAGGAAACAAAACCCTGAATTTTATAACAAATAAAAAAATTAACATCGAATAATAATAACAATTAAATTAATAATGTTGGGTTTATTCACTCTCAAGATATATCCTCAACATAGATACTGTAAATATCTATCATCATCAATATCTATGTATATAGGTAGAAACCCTTCTAATTTGTGTCATTATCTATCCTCATAACAATTTAAAACTACACATAAAGAAACATTAAGTGTTTATCGCAAATTGATTTCATCTAATGATATCCAATAATTCACTTAGGGTCTATAAGCGGCCCGTAACATCCCTTACAATGTGCAATTAATCCCTTATATGAAATGTGTTAAACATAAATCACACCAACATTAGTATTGAAATACTAGCATAAAAAATGTGAATACTCCAACCATAATCCATGACTAGTATCAAAAATAACATCCACAATCCAACGGATCACAAACCATTCAATGAATAATGATAAATGACATCATATAATATTATCCCCAATTAAGCATTATATTCAATTAAGTATATTGAAATAGTTGAAAATAATCTAATAAAATCATATATATTTTTTGATAGAAATACCCTTTTTACGTTGAAATTATTTATTTTTGAAAAGGAAATTAAAAATGAAATAATTTTATTTTAAATTAATCTTGTAAAGTAATCTTCAAAATGATAAGGTGTCATGATGGTGAAAAATTATACTCATATCGCATATGTCAAAAAACATTCCATCCATCGAATATGTAACAAAGAACCTCATTTAAAAAACCAAAAAATATAAATTTTTCACAATTATATGTAAAATGAAACATGTGTAAAAATTACATTAAAAATTCATAGTATAATATTGAAATTATTTGTTAAATAACATAAAAAGAACAAAGATATGGATGATCATTGTTCCCCAGTATATAATTAAGTATAATTTATCCTGAATAGAAATGGGATTGTGAAATAACTCCTACATTGCACATTACATTAGTTGAATGTTCTTTAACCTCTTATATAATTATTAAAAAATTGATTAAATTATACATGAACCATATCCATATTTTTTATATCATATATAATATAATTATATCATTTTTATACTATTTCTTTATTACATTTGTTTTAGTTGTTAATTGAATTATTTCCATATGCATGTTTTTTAAGTAAGTTATGTTTGTTATGCAGAGGATATATTTAGTTGATATCTTGAATGATAAATGTTAATTAATATTATATTTACTCAACATATAAATTTGTATAATTATTCTTGCATGTTTAACGTGGAATATGAATCACATCGTTTCATGGAGACAGCAGGCCATAGAAACGCAAGAGCGACGTTATCATTCCCTTAATAGTAAAGGGGTAAGGAATATAATGCTATATTATTTGTAATGAATCAATATAATTTCATATTTATTATCTATATACACTATATATATCATTATAACCATCCAATTATGGTGATGATGAATAATAAATTACTCCATGATGTGGAGATGTTAAACTGTAAATAACTATGCATGGGGATTTTGTTTTTAGTAGATTAGATAAAAAGAGGAATATGGTTTTCAAATATTAAATATAAAATATCAAAATATATATGATAAATGAATTTTTACTTTTGTATGGAAACAACATTGGAGAGGAATTATAAGATCAAATTAACTTAAATGAGTTGTTAAAACAATTACCTCTTCTTCAGTGGACTTTTTTATCTATTATCACGGGTTACATAGTTGATATTTATGGAAGAACAGTACATCCCTGACATTGATATAGATTTCTGGTGGTGAAATATGAAGGGTTTGATCAAGCTATAAGGCTTATAGTTTTGTGAGGAAGTTATGGTGGAGGTTCTCTTTTATTATTGAGGTGACAGGAACTTTTGGAAATCCTCAAAATATTGGAATATAATAAGGTTTTCCAATTGTAAAAACCTCCCAATTGATATATAAATTAAATGAAGGAGTGTTTTTAGACAATATATGATCCCCTTTTAGATTATTTTACATTTTTTGTTCATGAATACTTTAATTATATATTAATTCAATAATATATATTTTTCTCTGTAAAAATTGATATAAATAATTTAATTTAAATTTAAATTCATCACGAAAAAGTGATAATTCTATTATATTGATTTAAAAATTCTCCAACATATCTTATTGATAGATAAAATTTATTATAAACTATAATTCAACCGAAATTTATCCAAATTATTATTATTAAAAACAATTATATTATATTTTAACAAAATAATAACTATTTTAACATTGATGATGCACTTAGGGTAATTATAAAATTTCTAAAAATTAAAAATATAATTCAATAATAAAATTAGTTTAATTGTTATCAAAAGTTAAATTTAGATTTATTAAAATATTTATTTACTCTAAATGTGGACACCTAAAAGATATTAAATAGAAGAGAGTGATACTTTTTAAATATATTCAGATTTACATAATATATAAGATATTTTCATGGACATGTGTCTATTAAATAACTCCAATTAGACCCTAAGGTGATTTGGGTAGAATGTTCTTCATCCAATATTTTTTGGACATGTTTTTATTCTATTTTTAATCGAAATCTATTTTTTATCGATCATTTAGAACATTTAACACTTACATTGATATCATGTAATTTATACATTAAGGGTTAATAATATTAATATAAAATTAAAAACGAACACTAAAAGAGTCATTGATGTCATTTTAGGAATTTTCTCAATCATTTTCAGGAATTTTATATTCTTATATATTTTACATAATTTAATAAAGTAATTTTTTTAAATATCTACAATGTCAATTTTGACAGAATTCATTATATTTTTATAGAAAAACCGAAACCACATGATAATTTTAAAAAATAAATATAAAAACATTGATAACATGTAAAATTAATCAATAAAAATTAAATTATTACATTAACTCTCTCAAATTATATTTATTTTAATATTTTTAAAATTTTTCATATTATTCTTCCAATATTTCGACAATTACTGCATCATCAGCATTTCACCAATTAAATTAATTATTATATCATTAAAATTTATAAATAAACATCCATGATGCATAAAAAAAATTATATTTCAAATGACTATTTATATTTCAATTTAACTTTCCTAGAATCCTACATTATAAATGTTATTGTAATTAAAAAAGTAGTTTAACATTTTTAAATGATTATAATAGTTATGAGGACAGGAATGGATACAAATAAACTCCTACAATGACTCAAAAAAAAGACCTCAGTGATACATGAACCCAATAACTCACTGAAACCCCCCAGGGCCCCTACAACTGAGATGGACCCTAAGGGACATTACAATTTTTATTTATCTTTAAATAAAGTAAAATAAATATCAAATTCTCACCAATGTGTCTTGAAAATGTAATAATTTTGGGGCAATGATGATTTTGGTTGTATCCAACAAAACCAATAAAATTATGAAACGTTTTGATGTAATTTAATAATATTTGTAAAATTATTTTTAACATTAATTACCTGATTTACACATAATTTTGCTAAATGAAAGTATATTGTTGAAAATATTAATAATATAAAACCAATTGATCCTATTAGACTTTAAATATTATACTTATTTCAACCATTTATGTCCATTTTTTAAAATTAAATTCATTGATGCAGATAAATTATGTCTAATTTTAATCTTGTAGTCATGGTGAGAAGACGGGTAAACGGAAGGTTATAAATTCAATATGTTTTTATATCAAATTTCAATATAAAAATGACTCCAATGACCTAAATAGGATTTATATTTATAATTGATCTGTTATAACACTAAATATCAATTTAAATTATATTATTTATTAAATCAAAATAGATTTTTTTTGATCTATAATGTAGTATTATTTCTTGAACATTTTAATATGAAACGTCTCAGAAAATACCAAATTTATTTTCTAAGATAATAATGACAATCAAATTCCAAAAATAATGTTTATTTAGGAAAGTAAAATTTATAAAATGTCAAAAAGTTCATTTTAAAATAAGTGCGCAATTAAATAAAACTATTGAAGAACCCACATCCTAAATAGGTTTAATTACATATATTCATAATATGTACGAAATAGAAATGTGAATTTCACAACAGAAATATGATTTAAAATAAGAGAACATTAGTTGAAAGTAGAGACATATACATAGTTGAAAAAAACGAATATTTAAAGGGAATGACTAAGTTCATTACTCAATAACAAGTGAATCATCAATGAAAATTTTATGGAGTCAAAGCCATAAATCAGTGATGAATTCAACATCCATCAATTAAACCAAAATTTACATTTTTTTAGTTTAGATCATTTTCTTACATTTGATAATTTATTTCACTCTATATTATTGTAATAAAATATAATTACATTATATGATTATATAAACATAATCATATCCTTTGTATTTTTATTGAACTATTTATATAGCACAAGTTCCGTTATAGGGTTATGTAATACGTTACCGTATAAATCCTATTATTATGATCAACTAAAACCATATCATAAATGGTTATCTATTCAAAAATGAACATATAATTAAACCATCCTCAACATGAAGAAGCTCTTATCTTTCATATTCCATACTTGTGAATACTGTTATCTAGTATTCTATTGAAATTAATAATTATATAAAACAGTAATTCTTACTAATTCAACTAATATATCATATATTATGGGATATAATACTTATATCTAGTAATTTTTAAAACACCATTAATGATGGAATTAACCACTTTTTCTGCAAACCATTAATCAGTTCATATTTCCTTTTTACTATACAAATTACATTATCCCAATAAATCATCTCTTTATCCTAAAATCATTATCTCATTTTCTAGAACATAGTAAGGGTTATATTTACTTCAAACATATGTTTTCAAAAATATTAACTAGCTAATTAGTAAATTTTCTTGGTAACATGTACCATTCAAAATAAGATTTTAAATCCTTAATGAAATATTTATGTAATACAATCATTTTATATTCAAAAATTCAAATGACATATGCATCATTGATAAAATAATCAAATTAAATATTTATTTAATCCAAACATAAAAACAATAATCAATATTTATTATTCATGGTTGTAAAATAATCTTTACCACATTCCATTTGCCTAATTTCTACAACATACCTTTGAACAATTAGTCATTGATTTGTGTGGTGTCCTATATCATTTTAGTGGAAGAATTATACAATAGAAACCTTTTCTATCCATTATAATCCCATTAATAGTGGAATTTATTTCTTAACCTTTCAAAAACTCCCATTTTATTAATGAATTGAAAATGGTTATTATTTCTAAAAAAATTACACGTGGTAAAAAATTATTCCCATTATTCCTTTTATACATATTTTTTCTAGCGATTATTTTATTCTCATTCTTCCCCCAAAATAAATAATACTTTCAGTAATTTATACATGTCATGTTATAAAATGATACTAAATTATCATTTGATGAGAATACTAGGGAGAATATTTCATTTCAAAAAATTGGTTTATGATCATAAAAGATATGATTCTTCTTACTCTATGGATCACATGAATAAGTGAGGTTCACATTCCTTATAATACAATCCATTTCTAGATAACGAGATACACTAGGTTGTATCAAATAATAATATATAATCTAAAAAAATATTTAACATAAATTTATATATTTATGCATAGCTAATATCATAATCCTAAACACGGTTTCCTTGGGGTATATTTGCTTTTAAATCAATCATAATGGTTCTTAATGAATATGTGAATTATCCAAACATTGTCTACCAAGTGTGTCACTCATGGTGCATAGTAAGGCCCTTTTTCATGTATTAGTATAAATCGAGTTTGGCTTGACACACCTTATTGGAGTTATTACCCCTAGGTACATCTGTTCCATAACTGCATCAACTTGTAGTATCCATAAAGGGATTTATTGATAGGATGTCCCAAATAATCATTATATTACAAAAATTATAGGATGTTCTTATATTATTATCCCCGAAGTAAATCATATGGATATGTTTCATAATCTATGTATTCTAAATCTATTTCCCATAGTTTCTACTAAAAATTCTCTGATACAAACTATAACGACTCCTACCCCAGTAGCCCGAATATGATGTCTTACATTAATACATTGGAATAAGATACAAAGAATAAAATCCAAATGGACTATAAATTTTAGAAGTCTTAGTACACTAGATAAATACTTGTAATCCACATTAAAATAATAACATACGATACACAAATAATTCCATTTAGTCTACAACTATTCCCCCTTTATGTATCCCTACATATCAGTCATAGTATACTTGTCATTATCCTAGGTAAACAATGAAACATATGAAAGTGGTGTAGTGAAATTCTTAGTAAGGGGAAGAGGAAAGTGGAAGAAATGAGTAAATATGGAATTAATAATATGGAAAATTAAATGACTGAAACAAATTACATTTAAATAAACTCATGATCTATGAATCTTAACTATAGATTTTATGAATAATAAAAGAATTACATGGAATAATAAAAATGTAGGAATGTACATTGTTGGAAAACATCATTATCTGTATCAATTGTAAAGATAGATAATGTCAATATCTATCCGTATGAAATTTTATGTCTTTTGGTATAAAATCATCTCAGGTTGGTCAACATCTACCCTCCTAATAATTTGACACAACATGGAAACCAATGAGAAGGGTTTTATGCTAAATGAATTCATATCATAAGACGTACCAATGCATAGAGAGTCTATAGTGGGACCCACCCATCACATAAATTGTTCAATGAATTAATAATATTAGATATGTGAATCACAAACAATACAATCATTTCTGTTAAAAACCCAGCATACGAAAAATGAATTCTTCAATAATAAAACATGAATAATATCAAATTAGATTATATATTGTAAAACTAATCATTAAACATTAAATGAAATAATATAAAAGATATCAATATAGATTAACCATAATTAAGAATAATATTCAACAATGGATATTGACATAGATGAAAATAAATTAATAAAATCATTGAATTTGTTGGATTGAAACACCATTTTTTACATTGAAATCATTTATTTAAAATTCCATGAAAAAAAAATGAGTAAATTTTATTTTAAAAGAACCTTGTGAACTTTTAATGTAATATTCAAATCACTAAGGCATGGTGATATAAAAAAAAATCCTCCAATTCACATAAGTTAAACAATATTTCTTCAATTAAAAATTTCATATAGTTCCCCTTTTAGAAAATGAAAAAGTGATTCATTTATAAGCAGATAATAAAAAGTAATATATGGATAAAAATGTCATTAATGTCACGACACATCCCCCGGGGCCTGTGTCGTAACTATCCCAAGCCCACCTTCCATAGGCCAGGGGATGGCGACTAGCACAAAAAGCGTAAATCCCTATAACTGGGATAGCGTTGCCTTTATAAACGTAAACAAATACAAAAACAGAGTACAAGAAGAAGAAAACACTAAGTACATCAGTATCAAAAGTGCTGAATGTACAAAGGGGAAAGAAATACAAGCCCAACAGATAGGTACAACTAAAACTGAATGTAATGTACAACAGAAAAGACAAGCAGCTGGATGATGACATGCAGCTCCTGGTTCATCCACCACGGTTCCTACCTGATGGGGAGGTTCAGATGTCCTCCTCAGTACTCCACGTCCGATCATCCGTTCGTCTGTCTCCTCCAAGTACCGAATCGTACTGAGATCCACCTCCAGGTACCATCTAGTCCTCGAACGCTCGGCCTCCATCAGCATTGTCTGTCATCTGTATCCAACACAACGAGGTGCGGGCATAGCTCGTGCAGCGGTGAGTATAAAGATACTCTGTAGGGACCCCAAGACCCTCAGGGTATCTCTAAATCCAACAAGGATAACCACAAAGCAGAATCTCAACAGATAACCCTTACTTAGGTAAAATCCCATACATATACCTAAGTTATCAAGTAACCCATCTCAAACATTAGAAAACACAGTGGTTAAGAAATCAACGGATAACCACTACTTAGATATATGCCCATACATATACCTAAGTTATCAAGTGACCCATCTCAACCATGAGGTAAACACATAGGTCATAGACTCAGCTCAAACCATGATTTTCATTATCGAAACCGTAACTACTGAATAGCTCCGTCTCTGACAAGTACAGTGACCCTGTCACGACTCCGAGGTACTTCTCACTAACCATAGACTGCTGAGGTACTCCTCCTGTCGAGTACCGTGGGTCTTCTGCCAACTACCGGGCACTCCGTCCTCTGAGGGTCTCCAGCAAAATACCGGGTGCTCTCCCTAATAGCCTACAGAGATACTCCTCCTGTCGAGTACCGCGGGTCTGCGGAGAACTACCGGGCGCTCTATCAACCATGGGCATGTCGCCAAATATCGGGCGCTCCGTCCACTGTGCTAGTCAACTCACTCCAAGTCGAGTTGGTCAAACAGTCGTCAGGTCTCAGCCGGCTACACGGTCTCCGTACTCCACACGCTCGTCTCCGAGAGGGTCCTCTACACGAGCTATAGGTCATTACTCCAATTATCATATAGTTCCACAAATAACTATCTCAAATGACCGCCTCGTCATAGGGGTCTCAACGCAACAGACAACGCGTCAATCAGACGCCCGGTCTGTGAGTTAATAGCCTTTTCATCCCGGGGGCCCGGTTGGTTTCATGTGCGAACCAACACGGACATATCTCAACCTTACCCCGAACTATTATAGGGTTTACTAATAGGGACCGTTTCTAAAAGTGATCACCAACGCCTCTGATGGTTCGTCAAACGAACGTTCGGTCTGAAAGTTATCAGCTTTTCCGTTCCAGGGGCACGGTTGAATTTCGTGTCCAATCCAACCCGGACACTATCAAACTGCATCCAAACATCATGATAAGTCTTCTAAAAGTTCCTTCTCATCAAGAGGAATCCAAAAAAGTCGACGGCACGTCAATATGACATCTGGAACTCAAGTTATAAGCGTTTCCGCTCCGAGGGCCCGGGTGGTTTCGGGTTCGACCCAACCAGGCCATACCAAAAGATCTCCGAAACATTGAGTGTAATATACCGAAACGACCGTCTCGATCCAAGGATCACATCAAAACTAGCGATGCATTGATCGGAGGTTCGTATCTAATGTTATAGGCATTTGAATGAAACTGATCGAGAAAAGGGGGTTCGGGCCCGGTCCGACCCGGCCCGATACCCCCTGGGTCAGCCCGAACCGGGCCGACCCGACCCGGGTCCAGGTCCAGCCCAATTGGGCGCAGCACGGCCCAGCAGGCGTGGTCCGGCCCAGCATGGCCGGTCCGCTTGGCCAGCGTGGAGCGGGGGTTACACCCCCCTGCGATTGAGCGAAATCGGCGCGACATAAGCCCCGTCGCCCAATCCGGAATGGCTTCGGCCGTTCCGGTTCTCCATCCACCGCCGCGGAATAGCCGCGGCGGTTTGCTATGGAGGCTCACCGCCGCCACCTTCTGCGGACGATCGAACGTGCTCCGGTGGTTCGTTTCGCCTACCGTCTTCGCCAGTGGTCCTCACGGGACCCGATCTTTTCTGTGAATAGTTTCAAACGCCATTGCAGCCCGCTTCTTTGTCGCCCGTCGATCCGCACACCAATAAACAAACTGCGAAGTCTTCGAATTGCCACTACGGCCCCGAATCTGGCCGCAGTTTCATTCGGCCTCAACGGCACGGTGCGACAGCGCCATGCTTCTTCGTCGTGTTCTTTCTTGTTTCCGTACGGTGCCATTGCACCGCGCCGACTTTGTTCAAGCTGCAACAAACAAAACATAAAAGGGGGGGGGGATCGGCCGTGTTCGGGCGGTCCGACCTACTCCCGTTAAATTGATAACAGGTGGCCTGAATATTAAACTATGAATGCAATGAATTATTTATGAACAAAACCAATCCCATACTTGGATATTTGACACCTCATGTCAGGTGTCGCGGAGAACGGTGTCGCGGGTGTTGGACGTTGATTCCGTGGACGTCAGGGTGTGTCCAAGGAGGAAATGAAATCTCCTAACTTGTTGCGGGGATGAAAAAGGAAGGTACATTGTCGTTGGTGATGATCACTGCGGTCGGCAACTTATCCCTTGTCGCGAAGGAAAAGAAGTGTTGATGGTCGTTCTTCATCGAGAACGTTCTTCGCTGGAGAATGAAGTTCTTCACGATGGATGAACTCCCGTCTTTCATCACACAAAGGCTCCCCTCAAAATATATGCCCAGAAAATATTTCATTAAGCCTAATTCTCCTAAAATTTCTCCATGCCATTCAAAAAAAAGTCCAGAGGTTACAAGGTAAATTAAATTTTTTATTTGGCTCATTATGTTTGGGATGTGGGGATACTCCTCATTAAGAAGGGAAGTTTCCAAGGAATTTACAAGGGAGGTTTTAAGAGGTCACTAGGGGGTTATGGGGAGTTGAGGAGTTAGAGATTTGTGTGGGTCCCACCACTCTAAACCCTCCCATGGGAGGTTAGGTGGGTGTGGGAACCACCTCTAACTCCCCATTTGTAGGATTAAATTCACCTTCCTTAGATAAATTTGTTCATAACAACATTTATCTATGTTAATCAAATCCCATTTATTAAACCTCAACCTGCTCAAAACGCAGCTACGACAAAGGTCCCCCTAAGCAATTACCGGCGTTATGACTTTATCAGTGCCCTCGGATTTCAATTCCAGGCACTGGTTCAAAAGATATAAAAACTCGCTCGTACGTCCACTGAACGTACCTGAGATAAACTTCGGATATTGAATCTGGGCACACCGGGACTCAGAATCAGGTGCCGTCAGTAACCACATACTCGTAAAATTCCAAAGAAATTATGAAAAAAACTTTCCGTGAATTTTACGGGACTTTAAATTACTCCCACATCATTGCTTTACATCCTCATAAAGCTTTAACACAAACTAGGTATTCAAAAGTGGTATAGAGCACGCATCTGAGCCTTCCGCTCCCATGTTCTCACTAGGAGTTTTCTGTGCTGTCAACGAAAGCGCACAAGAGGAATCGACCGTCCTCGTAGGACACGCTCCTGTCAATCCACAACCTATACTGGAACCCCAAAAAAGACACCCCATCGCCAACGTCCAGCTCCCCATGGTCGATGATATGCGTTGGGTCAAACACATATCTCCCCAGTTGAGATACGTGGAAGTTGTTGTGCACCTGGTGCAACTGAGGTAGATGGGTCAAGCAGTAACCCACCTCACCTACCCAGCTGAGGACCTTTAAGGGTCCGATGAAGTGCGGAGATAAATTTCCGCTTTAGCCAAATCTCCATAATTTCACATCAAGGTGAGACCCATAAGGAATCACTTTCACCATCCTCGAACTCTAGTGGTCTTTTCCTCCTGTCATCATAAGACTTATGTTGGCTTAGAGCTGTCCTCATCTACTCATGGATGACATGGACCTTCTCTGTCGTGGCCTGGACCATCTCTGGTCCCACAAGAGCTTTTAATATTTATTCTTTTCCAATAAGAGAAATATAGTCTCAACCCCTGGATGAACCACGTTCTTTTCCTAATACAGTCAATCCGGACATGAATGATACATTCATTACATTGAAGACATCGTAAGGCCTCGACGTTACTACCAAAAGATCGAATAGTCACTCTCACCTCGACGGGTCGAGTCACACTAAAATCATCAGTGTGAGGTAACTGGGTCTCCTAGAGTAGTAATCTCGAATGTGAGGGTCAAGTCAACAGTTTTAACCGAGACCTCATAGTACACAAAAAGAAAAGGAAGAAAAAATCACAGAGAAACGTGTCTTTTATTACTACATCTCAAGTACAAAGACACACAACAAAGACAACAAGGAAACTAGAAGAACCAAAATCAATGGTCCCATGCCTAGAACTAGTCCTGCTTTTGGCCGACGACTTCTGGAGCTCCGTAGTCGTATGCTTATGCTGCCAGAAGCTGAGCTCTCCCATGTCCAACTATTCCCTATGGTCGGGGGGGGGACCTCCTGGTGGTGGTGGTGGAAACACCTCGAAGATTCTTCCACCTCCAGTTGCACGGCCAGCTCCCCCGACAATGGCCGCCTGCTCCTTGCGGTCCGCCCTGATCGAACATCTGCCTCTGTCTAAGGGGTTCTTCATCTACCTGTTGATCATCTATATGACGGGTTAGACAGTCACGTTCCTGTGACCAAGACGGCCGTAGGAGTAACACTACCCACTCTTGGAACGACTATCCCTGACTCCAACCCAGTTTCCCCGTACAACTGAAACTGAGTTGTGCAGCCGGCCACCGGTAGGTCTGGTCCTCTTGGACCTCTGCGTTATCTGTCTACTGCCCGTTGCAGAAGACTCTGCCACATTCCGGCTAGTGGTGGGTCTTGCTACTAGAGACTACTCAGCAGGGAAACTCTCTACTAAGAGGGCTCGCTCCAACACCCATGTCTGCATCGAGATGCTGTGAGAAACAACAGAATCTCTAATCTCTCACCTGAGCCCCTACTCGAAGGTTCGGGCCCTGAAGAACGGGTCTCGTACCATTTCTGTAGAGTAGCGCGAGGGGTATGTGAACCTTGCTGAGTATTGTGCCAGCGTCATGCTACCCTGCTGTAGATGCAGTAGCTCTTGTATATGCACCACTCGAAGGGTGGATGTTACAAACTCTGCCCGGAATAGGCTCTCGAAGTCTACCCATAGAAGTGTCGCCTCGTCATGCATTTGGAGCATCAGGCTCAACCATCTGCCTGCTGATGCCTGAAGGAGGCTAGCAGCAAGTATCACTATGAAGTCTACTGGCGTCCCTATAGCCTGAAGACTCTCACTACACCCTCCATCCAATCCATAGCCTCTTGCGGGTCCGTCTCTCCCCTAAACCTGGGTGGCCTTTGGCGCTGGAACTCGTGCAGTGCGCTCATGAGACATGAACTCTCGGCTGCTGGGGCTAGTGGCATCGGTGGCCCAATAGGTGGTAGTACCGCTTGTGCATCCACTGGTGCCTCAACTGGGATAGGGCCCTGTACTGATGCCACATCGCTCGGTGGGATGTCAGTACGTAAAACTCTCTGGGCTCTAGCTGGTCGTCTGCGGGGAGGCATCCTGAATGAAACAAACATGACACGGTCAAATGATGTACCTGGTGAGCTGACCTACATTGAGATGTTTTAAAAGAAACTATTGAAAACACACACGCAATCAGTTTTTTCATGAACTGATTTGGAAATCAGAATTCAGGGTCCTGGTGTATAGATACGCCGGTCGCCCGCACCAACACTAGACTCACTGAACTAAAAACCACACATAGTACGCTTAACACTATTGCTTCAGAGAAATGAAAAAAAATATTAGAGTCCGAAGTTCTGCGGTAGAATCGACTCCTCTAATACCAATTTGTCACGACCCGTCCCGCGGGGCCCATGTCCTAACTACCCCATGCCCGCCTTCCATAGGCCAGGGGATGGCAACTAGCACCAAAGGCGTAAATACCTAAAACTGGGAAGTCTTTTCATTTATAAATGTAAACAAAAACGCAACCAGAGTACAAGCAGGAGAAAACACTAAGTACAACAGTAACAAAAGTGCTGAACGTACAAAGGGGCCGGAAATACAAGCTCAATAGATAGGTATACCTACAATTAAAAGTAAAGTACAACAGAAAAGACAAGAAGCTGGAAGATGACACACAACTCCTGGTTCGTCCTCCACGATTCCTACCTGATGGGTAGGTACGAATGACCTCCTCAGTAATCCACATCCGATTGTTCGTCCGTCTGTCACCTCTGGGTACCGACTTGTCATGAGATCCACCTCCGGGTACCGTCCAGTCCTCGAACGCTCGGCCTCCATCCGCGCTGTCCGTCGTCTGCATCCAACACAACGAGGTGCAGGAATAGCCCATGTAGGGGTGAGTATAACGATACTCATTAGGGACCCTGAGACCCTCAAGGTATCTCTAAATCTAATAAGGATAACCACAAAGCATAATCTCAACAGATAACCCTTACCTAGGTATAAGCCCATACTTATCCCTAATTTATCATATAACCCATCTCAAACATGAGGAAACACAGAGGTTATGAAATGAACGGATAACCACTACTTAGATATATTCCTATACATATACCTACATTATCAAGTGACTCATCTCAATCATGAGGTAAACACATAGGTCATAGACTCATCTCAAACCAGTATTTTCATTATCGAAACTATAACTGATGAAGAGCTCTGTCTCTAACAAGTATAGTGATCCTGGCACGACTCCGAGGTTCTTCTCACTAACCATAGACTGTTGAGGTACTCCTCCTGTCGAGTACCGCGGGTCTGCTGCCAACTACCGGGCACCCCGTCCGCAGAGGGTCTGCCGCCAAATATTAAGGGGCTCTCCCTAATAGCCTACATAGGTACTCCTCCTGTCAAGTACTGCGGGTCTACAGCCAACAACCAGGCGCTCCGTCCGCCGTGGGTCTGTCGCCAAATAGCGGGCGCTCTGTCCACTGGGCTAGTCGACTCACTCCATGTTGAGTCGGTCATGTAGTCATCATGTCTTAGCCGGCTACACGGTCCCCGTACTCAGCACGCTCGTCTCCAGTAGGGTCCGCTCCACGAGCTACATGTCGATACTCCAAGTATCAAAAATTTCTACTAATAATTATCGCAATGGACTGCCTTGTCATAGGGGTCTCAACGCAATAGACGGTGCGTCAATCGGACGCCCGATCTGTGAGTTATTATCCTTTTCGTCCCAGGGACCCGGTTGGTTTCGTGTGCGAACCAAACCGACCATATATCAACGGTACCCGTAACTCTTATATGGTATACTCATAGGGGTCGTTCTTCAATGTGATCACCAACGCCGCTAACAGTTCGTCAAACGGACATCTTGTCTGAAAGTTATCAGCTTTTCCGTTCTAGGGGCCCAGTTGGATTTAGGTCCAATCCAACCCAGTCACTATCCAACTGTGTCCAAACCTTTGGCGAAGTATGCTAAAAGTTCTCTCTCATAAAAAAATATCCAACAAAGTCGACGACACGTCAATCGGACGTCCGGAGCTCATGTTATAAGTGTTTCCGCTCCGAGGGCCCGGTTGGTTTTGGGTTCGAACCAACCCGGCCATACCCCATGTTCTCGGAAACCTTGATTGTAATATACCGAAACGACCATCTCGATCCAAGTATCGCATCGCAACTAACGGTGCATCGATCGGAGGCCTGTAGCCCAATTTATTGGAATTTTAACGAAACTGCCCGAGAACAGGGGGTTCGGGCCCGGTCCGACCCGGCCCGGTACCCCCCCTGGGTCGGCCCAAACTGGGTCGACCCAACCCGGGTCTGGGTCCGGCCCAATAGGGTGTGGCCCGGACCGGTGGGCGCGGCCAGTCCTCGTGGCCAACGTGGAGCGGGGGATACACCCCCCCACCCCACCCCCGCGGTTGAGCGATACCGGCGCGACATAAGCCGCACCGCCCAATCCGGAACTGCTTCGGCCATTCTGGTTCTCCATCCACCGCCACAGCTTAGCCGCTGCGGTTTTCTCCGGCGGAACGCCGCCTCCACCTTCTACGGACCACCGGACGCGCTCCGGTGGTCCGTTTCGCCTACAGTCTTCGCCAGTGCTCCTCACCAGACCCGATCTTTACTGCGAAGAGGTTCAAACGCCACTACGGCCCACTTCGACATCTCCCGTCGAACTTCACACAAATAAAAAAAACTGCGGAGTCTTCGAATCGCCTCTGCGGCCCCAACTATGTTCGCGGATTCGTTCGGGCTCAATGGTGCGGCGCGAGGGCACCGCGCTACTTTGTCGCGTTCATTCTTGTTTCTGCGCGGTGACGTTGCACCTCCCTACCTTTGTTTGAGCCGCAACGAACACAACATAAAACGGGGAGGAGGATCGGTCATGTTCGGGCGGTCCGACCTCTTCCCATTAAATTGATAACAGGCGGACCGAATATTAAACTAAGAACACAAAGAATTATTTACGAACAAAACCAAACCCATTCTTGGATATTTGACGTCGCACGTCGGGTGTCGCGGAGAATGGCATCGCGGGGGTCGGACCTAGATTCTGTGGATGTCGGGGTGCGTCCGGGGAGGAAACGAGTTCTCCTCACTTGTTGCGGGGATGAAGAATGAAGGTACATTGTCATTGGAGATTATCACTACGGTCGGCGACTTCTCCCTTCTCGCAGAGGAAAAGAAGTGTTGATGGTCATTCTTCGCCGAGAACGTTCTTCACCGGAGAATGACGTTCTTCACGAAGGAGGAACTCCAATCTTTCATCACACTAAGGCTCCCCTCAAAATATTTTCCCTGTAAATATTTCATTAAGCCTCATTCTCTTAAAAGATATCCATGCCATTCAAAAAAAATTCAAGAGGTGACATGGTTAATTAAATACCCTTAGTTGGCTCATTATGTTTGGGAGGTGGGGAGGCTCCTCATTAAGAAGGGAAGTTTCCAAGGAATTTACATGGGAGGTTTTAAGACGTCAAGGGGGTGTTATGGGGAGGTGAGGAGTTAGAGGTTCGTGTGGGTCCCACCACACCAAACCCTCACATGATATGATAGGTGGGTGTGGGCCCCACCTCTAACTCCCCCTTTGTATTATTAAATGCACCTTTCTTAGATAATTTTTTTCATAACAACATTTATCTATGTTAATCAAATCCCATTTATTAAACATCAACCTGCCCAAAACGCAGCTACAACAAAAGGTCCCCCTAAGCAATTACCGGTGCTGCGAGTTCATCGGTGCCCTCAGATTTCAATTACGAGCACTGGTTCAAAAGATAGAAAAACTCGCTCGTACGTCCACTGAATGTACCCGAGATAAACTTCGGAAATTGATTCCGGGCACACCGGGCCTCATAATTATGTTCCGTCAGAAACCACATACTCGTAAAAATCCCAAAAAAATTTGAAAAAATTTCTTTTACATTTCTGAGTCTTTACAATTAAACATTAATAGGATAATAAAAAAATTATTTTGGATAATAATTATAAGAAACATGGATGCGGATGATAAATTTTCATATTAGATACTTACTTTTAAACAATCCTGAATAATAATGAGGTTGTGAAGTATCCATTACATTGTAATTTATTATAGTTGAATGTTATTTAAATTTCATTAGGTTTTATTAAAAAAATATTTTAAATTATAATATACCCATATCCATTTTTTTTATCATATATGATCCTATTATATCATTTTTTAATAATATTTCTTTTATTACCCTTGTTTTTAGTGTTAACAGCTTCATTTTCCAATGCATGTTTTGTCGTGTATGTTTTTTTCTTATTCATAGGATATTTTTTTCAAATATTGCATGATATACTGATCCAAAATATTATATTTAAAAACCATATTTTTTTAATAATTCTTTAATGGATAATTTTTAAGATATGTTTCATCATGTCAGGGATACTGTAGGTCGAATGTATGAAAAAGCAATGATATCATTACCTTAATGAAAATGGGGTAGGAAATTGGACACTATAATTATTATATAGTATACATATCATGTCATATATTTTATTTATATCCATTATATCTATAATTATACCCATCCAAATAATATGGCGCTGAAAAAATGTAACAACTTGGCTTAGAGGCAATAAGCCAAACGTACGCACAAAAATTGATTTTGATTTTAATAGGTTAGATAAATGGTTGAATATTATTGTCCCGTAATAAGAGTAAAATCTTATCATATATATTATACTTTATTTATTAATTTTTTATTGAAAAAATATATTAATAATAATTAGGTGAAGAAATGAACTTGAATGACTTGGTAAAAAAATTACCCCTTCTTCAAATGGACTTCATTTAGATCTCCTCTAAAGAGATTTAATGATGGATGTTTTGGTACACCAGGACTTCCAATACATGGATAAGGATGTTTTTGGGAGAAATAGGCAAGTATTGGTCGATCTATATGGCTGAATGTCCTGTGAGGAAGTGATGGAGATGGTGCCCTTATATAATTGAGGTGACAGTCACATTTGGAAATCCTCAAAATATTAAAATATAACAAGGATATTTTAGAGTGAAAAAAATCCAAATTATATATAAATTAATTTTTCAATCCATTTTAGAGCATATATTAACCCACTTGTTATTATTTTATTTTATTTTGTTTTTAAAATAATTTAATAAAATATTAATTCATCAAATTATCAATATTTTAAAATTTGATAATACATTTAATTTGACATTTAATTCATCATGACAGTGTGGTAATTTTAATATAATGAATTAAAAAATCAATAATATTTCTTATATATCTATAAATTACATTAAACACTTTAATTCTTCCAGAATAAATCAAAATTAATATTATTAAAATGAATAATTTTATATTTTCTTTTAATTAAATAAATAATATGATGTCATTGAAAAATAATTTAAGGTAATTATATATATTATTAAAAATAAAATTAAAATTTAATAAATTAATTAATTTCTTCATGACCATTATATACATTTATATACAATCATATATTTATTTTCCTTCATATGGAAACAAAAAAGTTATTAAATACAAGAGTGATATTTTCGAACATTCATTGGCATTAAATAATTTATATGTTATTTTCATAGACATGTCATCATTAAACAACTAAAATTTGATATTATGTTTATATGGGTAAAATCCACTTCATTCAATAATTTTATTCAATTTATTAATTTTTTTAATCATTTACTTTTTTAACCATTATTTAACACCTTTAACTTTTACATTAATATCAGGTAATTTATACATTAAGGGTTAATATTATTAATATAAAATTAAAATTGACTGCTAAATGGTTTATTGATGACATTTTGAAACTTTTACCTTTTATTTGGCAGAATTTAGATTTTTAGAAATCTTATAATGTTTAATAAAATATTTTGTATTTTATAATATCTATAATGTGAATATTTGCACTATTCATTAATTTGTTTTATGAAATATCCAAAAAAGGTAAATTAACAAAAAAGTCTTCTAAAAAATTAATAACATGTTAAATCCATCTCTAAAATTATTCAATTTCATTAACTCTATAAAATTATATTTATTGTATTATTTTGAATTTTATTAATTTGATCCGACTATTATTTAAATAGTTACCATATCATCATTGTCTCACTATTTAAGTTAATTATTTTATAATAATGAATCAAAAATAAATTACCACAAATTATATATAAATTTTAAATTTTAAAATAATATCTATTGTCAAAATTAACTTTTGTGTATTCCTATATTAAAAATGGTAAATTTTTTAAAAATATGAGAATTAATTTTTTGAATTATCTGTAAAAAAAATATAATAACTATCACATTCTCCATCATGTTTCTTAAAATGGTTATTATTTTGGGCTAAAGATGATTTTTATCAAAACCAACTCATCCAATTAAATTAGGAAAAGTGTTAAAGTAATTTTATAATAACGTTTTTACCTTTAATTAACCGTTGATCCCATAAACATGGTTAATAAAATGAATCTAAAGTTATTATTCATAATATAAATTAATTAAAATGTATTTATTTATAATTTCAATATAAAAAAAGATTCCAATGACCTAAATTTAATTAATACAAGTACAATTTATTTTTTGTGAATTTAAAAATAAAAATATTTTATAATAATTATTTAAAATTAAATTTCATTTTTAAGTGTAATGTAGTACATTTTACATTGTATCAAAAAAAAAGAAATTTTCTTACAAAAAAAATATACCATATGACAATAAATATATTACAAATACAATAATTATGTTTATATTGACAAATAAAATTTTTAAAATTTGAAAAATAATTAGTTATAAATTAGATGTCTTATTATAATTTTGGTAAAACTCAATCTTACACATGCTATCAATGAAAGTTTCCCTTGTGTGTAACACAACATAACTCCATGTTTCATGATTTACATGATATAAAATATATTGAATTTATATTAAAATAAAATTAATGTAAATTCATGGGGTTTTACATCATCCCCAACATAATAAAATTTCATCCTCATAATTTAAACTTAATCTAAGTAAGTAAGAATTGATATTTGAAAATTCAATTTTGGGAGAACCCACTTTGTAAATAAGGTTTATAACATATATTCAAAATAAATAGTGAAGGGAAATGTGAAGGTCAGTATAAAACTATGATTTTGAGAAGATAAAATTAGTAGAAAGTATAAATATCTACATAGAAAAAAGATTTAATATAAATAGGGAGTTATGGAGGAAATAAATAACAAATAAATAAATGACCAATGAAAATTTGAGGTCAAAAAATCCATAAATATATCATGATTTAAAATTCCATTGGTTTGTAAATTATTACATTTTTATTATTTTTAGTTCCTTTTCCAAGAGTTGAGGATTTATTTGACACTATATGGTTGTAAGGAAATATAATTACCTGATAGGGTTATATAAACACATTATTTTTCATTCTTTATTCATTCAACTATTTCTATAGCACAAGTTACATCATAGGGTGAAGTAATACATACCTAATAAAACATTTTAAAAGATCAACTCCAACCATTTCATAAATGGTTATTTTTTCTGAAATAAACATATAATTAATATTTCTATAACATGAAGTAGCTCCTATCATTCACAGTCAAAACATCTCATTACATTCAAAATTTATTCTATTGAATTAAAATTTTATTTAAAACATATGTTATTCCATATTATATAAATATAAAATAGAATATTGGATATAATCCTTAAATTTAAAAATATTTTGTAATCCATTTACGAAGGAATAATACACTTTTTTCAAAAAAACCATTAATCAATTAAAAAGTAGTAAGTACTATCCAAATTACATTATCCAAATAAAATATCTCTTTATTCCCATATCATTATATATATAGAACGTATTATGTGTTATATTTCCATTAACCATATGTTTTCTTAATAATATTAACTTTCTACTAATTCACTTTTCATGGACAATGGTACCATTCATTATAAGATCTCAAATCCTTAATGAAATAGTATTTTATTACGATCATTTTATATTCAATAATTCATATGAAAAATATATCATTGATAATATACTAAAATGAAATATTTAATGAATACAAACATATCCACAGTAATCATTCTAATTCATTCATTGCAGTAGTATATTATTGACCATAATCCATTAGCCTCTTTTGTGGAATATCCATTCGATTCATGAGATATTTATTTGTGTATTATCTCGTCTCTTTGTTTTTAATGAATTATAAATTATAACCCTTTTTTTACATTCTATTAAAACAAAAATGAATTTCATCTCCAATCATCAATAAAACTCACATTACTTTTATGAAAGTACCAACATGATTATTTCAACAATTATTACGTGTTGGAAAATTATTCATTCCCTTCATAATTTTATCCAGATTTTCCCTACCTATATTTTTATTCTTGTTCTTACGTAAAAATCTATAATACTTATATTAATATTTACTTCTCACAGTATCACATGATAAAATGTACTCATATGATGGGAATAATTGGTATACTATTTCACTTAAATATATTTTTTAAGGTCAGGGAAGACATGGTTCTTCTTACTCTTTGGATAACATGCATTAGTGAGGTTCATAATTATTCTACTAGGGAGTATTTATAAATGAATACATACACGAGGTTAGATCATATGATAATGTATAATACAAAAAAAATACTTATCAAAAATTTGAAAATTTATGCATATATAGTATTTTAATCATAAACATGGTTTTTGGGACATATTAACATTCAAATCCTTCATAATTGAATGTAATGAAAACATGAATATTCATAATAATATCCCCAATGATTGTAAAACTAGGAGCACAATAAGGATCATTATCATTTACTAGGATATGTCGAGTCTAGATCATTGCGCCATGTCTAAGTTGTTACCCCTATGTTCATATATCTAAAAACCATGTCCACTTGTAGCATCCACATATGTATGTATTGGTAGGATGACCCATATAATCTATACCTGACCAAAATTATGTTATGTTCTTATATTATTATCTACATAGTATATCTTAAGGAAATTCTCCCAAATATATGTTTCCAAAATAATGATTCTATGGTTTCTACTATATGTGCTCCGATACCAATAGAAATGACCTCGAACCCAGTATCTCTTAGGTAGTTCATTTAATACATTGGAATAAGATACAATAAATCACATACCAATGGACCAAATATTTTTGTGGTCATTGTATATTAAATTTATATTTTTATTCTAATTTTCATTTTTAATTTTAAAAAATAGAAAGAATATTATTTAGTCCACACTTTTTCCCCCTTTGTGTTACCTTGTATATCAGTCCAAACATACTTCTCAGAATCATGGGTAAAATAATAAATATGAAATGGGTGCGATAAATTTTTAGTATGGGTAATTGTACATTAGAATATATGAGTAAATATGAAATATAAAATATTCCAAGGTGAATAAATGATACACATTCCATTTAAATAATTACATGATCTAGGAAACATAACCATGGATTTTCTAACTTATCAAATAGTCACATGGAATAATAATAAGGACATAATGGAAAATTATGGAAGTATTTTCTATAATACATGTCCTCAAGATATATACTATCTATATCTATCCACCTGAATGTTTATTAACATGGGTACAATTGGACTTAATTTGTGTCTACATCTATCCTCCTAAATATTTAAAACTGCTTAGAAACAAACATTAAGAGTTTGTTGGAAACTGATATTTCCTCATGAGGCCTACTAATGAATTGAGGGGATATATAAGGACCGAACTGTAACATACTATGTCTAATTAATTCCCCATATGAAAAGTATGAAACATAAAAAAAAATAAAACTTCATATGATAAAAATACCATATAAGTTGTTAATTGTAAACCATAAACTATAAATTATATCAAAATATCCAATCCAAAATAAAGTTATCATATTGCATTAAATGAAAAATGAAAAATGATATCATAAGATAAAAACCAAAATAAATAATAAAATTAAAAATAGGATGTTGACATAGATAAAAATACTATATTAAAATCATTGAATCTTTTTAATGACCCCTTTTTTAATTTCAAATCATTTATTTAAAAACCCACATAATTATAATTTTTAAAATTTTAATTTAATATAAAATTGTAAAATTATAAATTAATCATTAAAATTATAAGTTTTAATAAGGACAAAATAAGATAACCATGTCGTATAAGTTAAAAAACATTCCTTCCATCGAAATGGTCACAAAGTACATCAATTGGAAAATGAAAAAAAATTATTTTTTATAAAAAGACCAACATAGGTAAAAAATAATTTAAGAGTTCACATGATAATATTACAAATATTATTGAAAATTATTATAAGAAATATGGACATGTATTATAAATTTTCCCCCGAAGATACTTATGTGTAAAAAATAACGAATAATATTGTGATATAAAAATAATCATTACCATGTACTTTAATTTAGTTGAATGTTATTTAACCTCATTTATCCTATTTTGAAAAAATTTATTAAGTTGTAATAAGACCATATCCATATTTATGATATCATATATGATCCTCTTATATCATTTATTTAATAATATTTTGTTATAAACCTTATTTTTTGTGTTAAGTGATTCATTTTCAAATGCATGTTTTGTCGTGTATATAATGTTTTAGATACATAGGATATATTTTATTAATATCCTGAAAGATATTAAGTTTATAAATATTATATTCACTCACCATATACAACTTTATAATCTTTCTATAATGATTATATTGGAAGATTAATCTCATCATGATGAGGATATGGGAGGTTGTATGTACAAACGAGCGACAACATCATTACCTTAATGTTAAAGGGATAAATAATTGAACTATATATTAAATATAAAAAATCAATATCATGAAATATATATTATTTATATCAAATATATCCCTCACTATACATGTCTAAATAATGTGGTGAAGGAAAAAAAATTATACCACAGTGTAGAGATGCTAAGAAATATGTACGCACACACGATGATTTGGTTTTTCATAGGATGGTTAAAAGGAAGAATATGGTTTTACCATAATCATAAAAAAATATCAATATATAGATGATACTGGTGTTTTGAATTTATTATGTAATAAAAATTTTAAGAGTAATTAGATGAAGAAAAGAATTTGAATCTGTTGGTAAAACAATTAACTCATATTCGGGGGACTTATTTGATATCTCTTCTTAAGTGATCTGGAGTTGGCCTTTTTGGAAGGCTATGACATCCTTATGTCGGATAAGGATATTGGTAAGAGAAATTTTTAGAGTCTGTTCACTCTAGAAGGATTACTTTTATGTGATTATGTGAGGTAGGAGGTTCCCATTTATAATTTTGGTAAGGGGTACTTTTGGAAATCCAGAAAATATATAAATATAATAAGTCTATTATAGTGCCAAAATAATCCAAATGAGATATAAATGAATGGGGGAATATATATTAGACCATATATTATCCAATTTTGGATTATTTTTCATTTTATGATTTTAAAATAATTTAATAATTTATTGATTCATTAAAATAACATTATTGTCAAATTTGAAACGATTCATTAAATATGACATCTAATAAATCAAAAAAAGTATTCATTTTTATATAATAATTTAAAAAATCAGTAATGTATCTTATATATATATATAATAAGTTATAAACTTTAATGTTTAAAAAATATATTGAAATTAATATTATTAAAATAAATTTTTTTTGTTTTGTTGATTAAGTAAATACATTTTTAACATTGAAAAATAATTTAATCTAATTATATAATTTATAAAAGTTAATAATAAAATTAAATAGTAAAATTAATTTCATTATGATCTAAATTGACATTTATATTTGTTTATATCTTCATTATATCGCAATGTGGACACATAAAAGTTATTAAATATAGGACAGTGGTATTTAGTAACTATCAATGCAATTATATAATATATATATTATTTTCCTTGAAAAGTTTCTACTAAACAAAAATTATAAATTAATGTGTTATAGGTAGAATTACCTTAATTAAATAATTTTTTTACTTGTTTTTATTATTTTTTTAATCCATAACATTTTTTTAAACCATATTTAACCCCTTTTAACTCTTTCAATGATATCATGTATTTTATATATTATGGGTTAATATTATTACTATAAAATGAAATAATAAAACTAAATGATTCATTGATGAAATTTTGAGACATTTTCCATTAATTTGGATGAATTTCCTATTTTTAGATATTTTATGACATTTAATTAAATATTATTTATTTTAAAATATCTATAATATCAATTTTGACACAATTCATTATTTTTTCTCATACATAAAATTAAGATAAATTCAAAACAAGACAATGGAAAAATTATAAACAGGGAAAATAAATCAATAAAACTCTTGTATGACATTAACTATCTCAAATTATATTTATTTTAATATATTGTATCATTGTAGACCCCATAAAACTCGTCCCCAAAATTTTCCAAATGCTTCCATACACAATCCAAGATCGTAGAACATTTCTTAAGCTTCGATTTGGTAGTTCGTAGGGACCGAACAGAGTTACGGATTAAGAGTTATGGACGTTTGAAGTTGGGCTGGAAATCTGGTTCGCGAAGCCCATTCGCGGAGCCCCCCTCCGTGATCGCGGAGCGCCGCCGCGAAGCAATGAGGCGAGAGGCTCCGCGAATGAATTTGACGTTTGCGATGCGCAGCGAAGACCCCTCGCGAAGCACTGATGCGAAGAACCAATGCGAAGCACCCGTGCAGCGCGGTCCCGCGAAGCTCCGAAGGCGGTAACTCTCCGCGAACGCATTTGACGTTCGCGAGCCCGCCGCAAAGCTCCAGAGGCAGTACCTCTTCGCGAACGAATTTGACGTTCGCGAGCACGCCGCGAAGCACCTGAGGCGGCGCGGGAGTTCTGCTTCGCGGCGCCCCTGCCTATAAATACCCAGCTCACCCCCTTCTGCAAAGAGGACGGACACGGCCACTCCGCCCCTTGGGCGGCCGAGCAGAGCTCCGCATTGCGGCTCTGCGAAGCCATGCTCCGCGAGCAGCTTCCTTCGCGTTGCTGCTCCGCGAGACCAAGCTCCGCGAGAGCCCTTTGCTCCACGAGCCCATGCTCCGCGAGACACCTTTGCTCTGCGAAGCTACTTCGCAAGAACTTTGCTCCGCGAGAGACTATTCCTCCGCGAGGCCATGCTTCGCGAAGCTACTTCGCTACCGTCACAGACCCCCATGAATAATGGAGAGTCGCACCGTGAACTTTTCGGGCCGGGATGCCGGGATTTTCCATTGATCCCTTATGCGCTCCCACCTACCCCCTATGGAACAACATGTTTTGAGATACTCCTCCACACACCATGGAAAACCTTGAGTTGACATATTCCTCTTGGTTTCATTCCATGTCGTGAGTTGAGATTCTCATCATCAATTCCCTGGGTACCTTGAGTCGAAACATTCCTCAGGTAACTCCTCCAAACCCAATCACTTGGCTCCTATGCCAGGTTCAACCAGAAAGGGCCTCCCTTGCGTAAGTCCCAACACCAACCATTTCTAGGCACCTTCTGCCTAATAGTCCTATCTACATGACTATAAACTGTAGTAATCCTTATGTGCCAAACATAGGATGCCTCTCGTCCTATACGAGAGATGCCTTATGCTCCTAGCATGAGATGTCAATAGTCCTACCAACATGACACTAAACTGTAGTATTATCCCTATCTAACAAATGATAGGATGCCTCATGCCCTAAACGAGAGATGCCTTATGCTTCTAGCATATGATGCCTAATGCCATGTTTACAGTGGCATAGTTTCAAGAGCGTTGGAATCCGTTCAAACATTCCAACACTCCACCCCACACTTTGCGTGTCCTTCATTCAGATCTGCATCCATTTCCAAAGTCCGAAGGGACCCCCTAACAGTATGGACAGTAGACCCATGGTCCCCCTGCTGTCCTGGGCCAATGCCCCAAAAGGCTTCGGGTGACACTTTGAGGTCCTGTGTTTCGAATACGGTCAGCAGTCGACCCCTCATTTGTTTGTCCCCATTTTAGGCTATCGCGATAGGATGCTGTGTTGCGAACATGGTCAGAAGTTATCCTCTATCGCCATGCCACTCTCATCGCATTCCGAATGTTGGGCATGTGATTCACACTTTTGTTGTCCCTTTTGTTTGGGCTGATTACAACGCCCTTGGCGTTATCCCGCTTGGGCACTTGCGCATAGGCACATACCTCAACCCACTAGTGAGTTGGGATGCCCTCATGGCCAGACATGAGGAAGACATTACGGACTGCTTCCTAGCGTAAGCCCCATTCACCATTGCCTCTCCACAGTGGCACCCGGGAAGCTTCTTTCATAAGCCCCATTCACCAGTGCCGCTCCATAGCGGCACCCGGGCAGCTTCTTGCACAAGCCCCATTCACCATCGCCGCTCCATAGCGGCACCCGGGCAGCTTCTTGCATATGCCCCATTCACCAGTGCCGCTCCATAGCAGCACCCGGGTAGCTTCTTGCAGAAGTCCCATTCACCAGTGTCGCTCCATAGCGGCACCCGGGCAACTTTTTGCACAAGCCCCATTCACCAGTGGCTCTCCATAGCGGCACCCGGGCAGCTTCTTGCACAAGCCCCATTCACCAGTGCCGCTCCATAGCGGCACCCGGGCAGCTTCTTGCACAAGCCCCATTCACCATTGCCGCTCCACAGTGGCACCTGGGCAGCTTCTTGCACAATCCCCATTCACCAGTGCCGCTCCATAGTGGCACCCGAGCAGCTTCTTTCACAAGCCCCATTCACCAGTGCCTCTCCATAGTGGCACCCGGGAAACTTCTTGCACAAGCCCCATTCACCAGTGCCGCTCCATAGCGGCACCCGGGCAACTTCTTGCACAAGCCCCATTCACCAGTGCCGCTCCATAGCGGCACCTGGGCAGCTTCTTGCACATGAACCATTCACTAGGGCCGCTCCATAGCGGCACCCGGGCAGCTTCTTCCACAAGCCCCATTCACCATTGCTGCTCCATAGCGGCACCCAGGAAGCTTCCTAGCGTAAGCCCCATTCACCAGTGCTGCTCTATAGCGGCACCCGGGCAGCTTCCTATGATAGCCCCATTCACCGTTGATGCTCTATAGCGGCTCCCGGGAAGCTTCTTGCACAAGCCCCATTCACTAGTGCCGCTCTATAGCGGCACCCGAGCAGCTTCTTGCATAAGCCCCATTCACCAGTGCCGCTCCATAGCGGCACCCGGGCAACTTCTTGCACAAGCCCCATTCACCATTGCTGCTCCATAGCAGCACCCGGAAAGCATCCTAGTGTAAGCCCCATTCACGACTGCTGCTCCATAGCGGCACTCGGGCAGCTTCCTAGAGTAAGCTCCATTCACCATTGATTCTCCATAGCGGCACCTGGGCAGCTTCTTGCACAAGCCCAATTCACCAGTGTCGCTCCATAGCGGCACCCGGGCAGCTTCTTGCACAATCCCCATTCACCAGTGCCGCTCCATAGCGGCACTCGGGCAGCTTCTTACATAAGCCCCATTCAACAGTGCCGCTCCATAGCGGCACCCGGGCAGCTTCTTGCACAAGCCCCATTCATAAGTGCCACTCCTTAGTGGCACCCGAGCAGCTTCCTAGCCTAAACCCCCATTCAGCGGTAAGCCGTTGACATCCCTATCCAGCGGTAAGCCGTTGTGACCCTATCCAGCGGTAAGCCATTGCGACCCCATTTAGCGGTAAGACGTTATGTGCCTCCATCCTGGAGTAAGTCCCAACACCATGGGCCTCTCAACGTGTAAGCCCCTTTTCACTTCTCACGGACGCACCCCTTGTGACGTGATCATCAGGTCCTTGCAACCTCTTGTTTCTCACACCGAGCATGACTCACGTGGGCTTAGAGTGAGCACCGACCCTGACCCCTCATCCCTTCCCGAACTACGCGGACTTTGATTCCCTGCCACGGGGATACGTAGGATGCCTTTTCAAGGCTCAATCCCAACTTCACCGTCGCCCCTGCGATGGTCCCATTTCACTCCCCCTCCACTTCATTCATCCATCCATCAACCATCCTGATTCTCACCCGGGCCACCACATCCCGGTGGGATCATGCCATCCACCTCCTTGCTGCTCCTAGCAGTGCATGGGCCGCTTTCCACGTGTAAGCCCCATCATATCTCCGGGTCGTTGTCCTCTGCGTACACCCTGATTCATCACCCCTTCGAACTACGTGGGTTTTTGATCCCTTTCCTCTACACAGGGTACGTAGGAAACCCCCAAGAGGATCAATCCCAACCAGTGGTAATCCATGGTGTCCCCCATCCTGGGGTGCACATCCCTTGATCCGCCCTCAGTGGTGTTCAGATCAGCCATTACGGTGTGACATCTCCCCTCTAGGGAGTGCACCACCTCGGATCCGTCCTCATTGGGCGTTCTGATCCATCCCCTTGGTAATCCTTCCAGGTGTTCCCTCATAGGGATATACCAATCTGATCTGTCTCTATGGGACGTTCTGATCACCCTCATTCCGTCTCTGCAAGACGTTAAACTCGCGGCCTACCTTGTGATAAACATGAGATGCCTGAGGAAAACCTCGGATGGAACTCCTTTGGTGTAACTGTCTCTGCTAGACGTTAATCTTGCAACATACCCTTTGTTAAACACGGGAAGCTGATGAAAACCTCAGATACATGCCTCGGGTTTTGCACCCTTGAGATGCCCTCTTATGTGGAAGAATACAGGTTCCCCTATGTCCGCGCACCCAGAGATTCCCCGACACGCCTGATGTTGTCGTCTACTCCGACCGAAGGTCACTACCATGTCAAGACCCTATTGAAAGTCTTGACGGAAGTAGTGTAATTAACCGGCATCCATGAAAATATGGCACCAGGAATGAGATTCAAGAACAACGTATTAAATCTATGAGGGAGACCCGGACTAGGTGATGAGTTCTGAGGAGGAATCCACAGAAGGAAGAACCGACATCCCATCATCCCGTTTCGATCAAGGAACAGACGTACCTGAACAAGGAATGAATGTCGCCCGCCTTTGGAAAGCGGGAATGCGGGGCAACAGCCGCGTGTCCTCCACGGACGAATGCGCGCGCCCCGGCGAAAGCGTCGGAAACAATCATTTATTTTATTCTTTCATTTTTTTAAAAATTAATGCATCATCATTATGT
Organism: Viscum album; assembly: GCA_963277665.1. Classification (NCBI taxonomy): domain Eukaryota; kingdom Viridiplantae; phylum Streptophyta; class Magnoliopsida; order Santalales; family Viscaceae; genus Viscum; species Viscum album. The sequence continues at coordinate 1,580,102,853 of OY728125.1, forward strand.
CACAATTTATGTAAATTATTTTTTCATTAAAAATTTCAAATAAATTATCATTTTTTAGATAAAAATATCATATTTAAAATTAATAATTATAGTCGAATTTATATTTGGTATTAACCTATATTAAAAATTCTATTGTTATTAAAAATATGAGTATGAAATTTTTTACTTATCTTGAAATAAAATATTATAACTGTCAAATTCTCACCAAAATGGATAAAAATGTTATAATTTATGATCCAGGATTATTTAGGTCGTACAACACTCATCCATGAAATGTAGAATAAGTTTTAGGATAATTTATTAATATTTATAATTTTATTTTTACCTTCAATAACCCAATTTACCCTTAAACATCATCAACAAAAATTATTAATGTTACTAATCAAAATATCAATAAATTATTTTGTTCCAAATAGACTATAAATTTCATACATATTATAAAAATATATTTATTTTTTTGAAAATTCATTTTATTGAAGCAGAAAAATTATATTTACTGTTAATCTTGCAGACATACGATGAAGGATAGTAAAAAAACATTAAAAAGTTCAATATTTTTTATAACTAATATCACTGTCAAAATTATTCCAATGAAATATATTGGACTAATATATTTAAACTGATATATTATGACATTAAAAATAAATTAATATAATAATATTTATTTAAACTAAAAGAAAGTTTTTTAACTATAAAAGAGTTTTTTCACTATTCATCAAAAATGAAACTTCTCAGAAAAATAAAATAAATTCACCAATAGATAATTTTGACATTAAAAATTCAAAAATTAAATTTATTTTGAAAAATAATATTTACAAAAATTCTAATATTTAGTTTTAAAATGAGTGCTTTGTTAATGGGCGATAAATCATTATTATCCGTATGTTATCAAAGAATGTCACTGTTACGTGTAACACAAGATAACATAGTTTTTATTGCATTTAAATCTATAGAATATATTTAATTTATTTAAAAAATATATATTCTAATCATCTGGGTGGTTACAAACATCATGTGAAACTATCATAAATTATAATTCCTTTAGTAGATCAATTATAATATTTCATAAAGGAAATAAAATTTTCATTTTTGAATGTCTTCTATAAAATATAAAAATTTACAAAATATAATGGAAAAGAATGTATTTTAAAAGTAGAGTAATAACATTTAGTGTAATCTACATATAATTGATTGTCCATGATAATGTGAAATTACATTCAAGTTGTTTATCTTTAAACAATGGTTCCTGTCACAATTTGGGTAAAATGTAAAAACTATTTCATATAGAAATGTATGAGAATATTCCATTTAAATTATTTTCATAAAAAGTAAAACATGGATAAAATATTAATTAAATGGTAATATTATGATATTAAAAACATTATTGAAATATTTAAAAAAATCATGTATATGGAAGAAAATGATTCCTAAGAAAAGAGGAAATATACTTTATTTTTAAAAAAATCACTATTTTAATCCTTTTAAGAAATAATGAGAGGGAAATTGTGTTATTGAAAAAAAATCATCCATATCCATAGTAGATTAAGTTTAATGAGATTAGAAATAGTTATATCTTTAAATTTAATCATCGAAAACGTAATTATAAATATTCTCAGTAAATTATGAGATGGTAACATAAATCACTTACTACTTTAGAATTCATCAAATAAAAAATAATAAAAGATATAAAATTATAGGGATATGTAAATCACTATAATTTTTATGATAATAAACATAAAATTAATTCATGGTATGTACATAAATAACATAAAATAAAAAATGGTTAATATGGTATGTGTTTTATTGAAATAAAATATAGTTGAAAACCCATTACCTCATGCTCAACATGAATTTAAAGTTCACTATACCCATGAATAATAAATTTACATTTCTTATAGTCAATTAAATGAATCATTTATTTACATATAATAAAATATATAATCCAATTCCAACATTCTATCACCCTTTAATTAATAACTCTTTATTAAAATTTACATTTTCTGGTTTTAACCATTTAATTTTTCATGATAGTTTCAGTTAGATCTTTTTAACCTTATAAATTGATCATTGTTCCATTATATATATAATTATATTAATGATATAAATATAATATATAATATATATATATATATATGGATTCATCTATAATAATTTATAGATGGAAAAATAATTTACACCATTCATGGAGAGGGTTGACTGTATGTACCCATGAACACTTGTTTCATTTTCATTAAAAAATAATAAAATAATAAAATATTAATTTATAATTCAATAACTATAAACATATCATAATTAACATATATATATATATATAATAAACCCTAATTACCATCTAATATATGTTGAAATGTAAATTCAATCACATCACATTGAGGAGGTGTTATTGTAAAGACCCGGAAATTTTAAGGAAATTTTTTTCTTAATTTCTTTGGAGTTTTACAAGAATGCAGTTTCTGATGGCGTCTGATTCCGAGGCAGGGTGTGCCCGGAATCAATTTCCCAAGTTCAGCTCGGGTACGTTCAGTGAACGAAAGAGCGGGTTTTTCTAACTTTTGAACTGATGCTCGGAATCGAAATCTGAGGGCACCAACGAAACCGCAGTGCCGGTAATTGCTTAGAAACACCTTTTCTGGAGTTGCATTTTCTCGGGTGTGGTTTTTAAATTTTTGGGTTAAGTAAAAGAATAAAATAAAAATGGTGTGATCAGTTTTTATTTTATTTAATGTTGTTTAACCTAAGATAAGTGGTTGGAGTGGGACCCACTATATCCTACTCCACTGGGTAGGATATTTTTGGGGTGGGGCCCACATGAGCCCCACCTTTTTCAACCCCTCCTTTAATTAAGTAAAGCACCCGCACCCCCATTAAATGAAGACAACCCTTGCATTTAACTAGATATTAAACGCCTCTTTTAATTGGATGGTTAAAACGTTTCAATTAATTCAATTAATTGATTTATTCAATTTTGAATTTAAAAAACGTTTGGCTTCCGTGTTAATAAAATAAGACAAGTCTATTTTTATTAAGGGGTTCGTAGTGCGTGAGGGCTTGAGAGAATTTTCTCAATGTCTTGAAGTTCTTCATCCTCGATGAAGAATGAAAAGAACAACGACCTCCGAAGATAGACGACGGTGAGAGACACCTTTCTTGAAGATCGACGACCCGACGCGCATTTCTTCGTTCCTTCTTCTCGCGTCAAAGGAAGGGAGAAACCGTTCCTCCTCGGACGATCTTAGTCAACGTGTATGGAACCTTCTTCCGCGACGCCTTCTTCAGCGACGTTCAGTTCCGTGACGAGCCTTCATTCAACAAATGCTCGAGGTAGGGGGATTTATTTCCTTTTGTTCCTAATTACTTTCATCACTGATTATCATCTTATTTGAGCCGCCTGATATCGCTATAACGAGAGGAGGTTGGACCGAACGAACATGGCCGACCCTCCTCCCCCCTTGATTTTTGTTTTGTTGCGGCATGTGTAAGGCGTTGTGGTGCCATTTCACCACTCTGAAACTATGGAAATGGGTGAAGAAGTGTGTCGCTGTCACGCCACGCCATTGAAGTCGAACAAACTGTGGCCCCGTCGCGCCACGCCGGAGAACCTGGAAGAGACCGCGGCCGGAGTAGGGTCGTGGCGGAGCAGGGAGCGGTGGATGGATTCTGGCCGTCGGCGACAGAGTAGGGGGACGGGACCGTGCCAGTCCCATGGTGGCAGCAGCCGGCCGGTCAGGGGAGAAACCAGGGTTTCGTAACCCCCGGCTGGAAGGGAGGAGCCCCCCCCCCTTGTCCGACCAACTCGGTCACGCCGAGCTGGCCAGCGGACCGCGCCAGGCCGGGCCAGGCTGGGCCAAGCCAGCCGGGTCGGGCCATTCCCATGTGGGCCGAACCCAGACCCGGTTCAGGTCGACCAAGTTCGGGGCGACCCAGGGGGTCTCGGGCCGGGTCGGTCCGGGCCAGAAACCCAAATTTTCGGACCACTTCTGGTCTTTTGCCCATAATATGGGCTACGTAACTCCGATCGAAACACCATCAGTTGCGATGCGATCCTTGGATCCAGACGGTCGTTTCGGTATATTACACTTAGGGTTTCAGAGAACATTGGGTACAACCGGGTTGGTTCAATCACGAAACAAACCGGGCCCTCGGAGCGGAAACACTCATATCTCGAGCTTCGGACGTCTGATTGACGTGTCGTCAACATTGTTGGATTCCTCTTCATGAGATGAAACTATTGGCATGCTTCGCCTGAGTTTTGGATGTAGTTGGATAGTGGTCGGGTTGGATTGTAACCAAAATCCAACCGGGCCCCATGAACGGAAATGATGATAACATTCAGACCGGACGTCCGTTTGACGAACCGTCAGCGGTGTTGGTGATCACATTGAGAAGCGGTCCCTAGGAGTATACCCTCTGAGAGTTCAGGGTATAGTTGAGATACGGACGGTTTGGTTCGCACACGATACCAACCGGGCCCCTGGGACGAAAAGGCTAATAACTCACAGACCGGTCATCCGATTGACGCGCTGTCTATTGCATTGAGACCCGTATGATGAGGTGGTCCATTGAGATACTTCTTCGTGGTACTTTGTGATACTTGGAGTATCGACCTGTAGCCCATGGAGCGGACCCTCCCAGAGACGAGTGTACGGAGTACAGAGACCGTGTAGCTGGCTGAGACATGATGACTGCTTTTCCGATTCGATTCGGAGTGACTTGCATAGCCCAGTGGGGAGCACTACTTTGTGAGGTGGCAGACCCATGGCAGAGGAGCACTACTTCGTGAGGTGGAAGACCCGCGGTACTCGATAGAGGCAGTACCACTGTAGGCTATGAGGGGGAGCAATACTGTGTGAGGTGGCAGAACCATGGTGGAGGAGCACTACCGTGTGAGGTAGAAGACCTGTGGTACTCGACAGGAGGAGTACCTCAGCCATCTTAGGCAAGTGAGTAGTAACTAGGAGTTGTGACAGGATCACTGTACTCTCCAGATATGGAGCTCTTCAACAGTTACGGTTTCGATAATGAAAATCCTGGTTTGAGCTGAGTCAATGACCTTTGTGTTTTCCTCAATATTGAGATGGGCCACTTGATAACTTAGGTATATGTATGGGAATATACCCAAGTAGTGGTTATCCTTTGAGTCAATGACCTTTTTGTTTCCTCATGATTGAGATGGGTTACTTGATAACTTAGGTATAAGTATGGCCTTATACCTATGTAAGGGTTATCTGTTGATATCCTATTTATGGTTATCCGTGTTGGATTTAGTGAGACCTCGAGGGTATTGGGGTCCCTAATGAGTATTTTATACTCACCCCTGCATGGGAAATGCCTGCACTTCATTGTGTTGGTTGCAGACGTCAGCCAGCGCTGACAGAGCCCGAGTGTTCGAGGACTGGATGGAACCCGGAGGTGGACTTCTCGACGAGACGACACTCAGAGGAGGTTGACGGGTGGGAGCATTGTAGAGGCTATATGTCCCTATCCTTCAGGTAGGATCCGTGGAGGACGATCCAGGTGCTGCTCAATCTTTACCTACCCTTCAGGTAGGATCCGAGGAGGACAACCCAGGAGCTGCTTCTTTTCTTCCAGCTGTTTGTCTTTTCTTTTGTACTTCCTTTCAGTTGTAACTGCACTTTTGAGATGGGTTTGTATTCTGGCCCACTTACTTCTCAACACTTCCTTTTGTACATAGTGTTTTACTTCTGCTTCTACACTGTGGTGTTTGGTTAATCTTTATAAAGGCAATGCCTTCCCAGTTTTTCGGGATTTATGCCTTTGGTGCTAGTCGCCAGCCCCTGGACTATGGAAGGCGGGCTTGGGGTAGTCACGGCACGGACCCCGAGTACAGGTCATGAAAAATTGGTATCAATGGAGTCGGTTGTACTGCAGAACTTATAACTCTGATATTTTTTCTTTTGTGAAGCAATAGTTTTAAGTGTACCGAGTGTGGTTTTCAGTTCCGGGAGTCCAGTGTTGGTGCGGGAGGTCGACGTATCCATACACCAGGACCCTGGCATCTAATTTCTGACTTTGTGCATGAAAAAACGGATTGTGTGTGTGTTTTCAAAGGATTTCCCTTAAAACAGCTCAAAACAGTTCAGCTCACCAGGTATAAATCATTTTTCCGTGTCACGTTTGTTTCTTTCAGGATGCCTTCCTACGGACGACCAGCTAGAGCCTCGAGAGTTGTACGTACTGAAAGCCCACCGGGTGACGTGGCCTCAGTACAGGGCCATATCCCAGTTGAGGCACTAGCGGAGGCACCAGTGGTACTACTACCCATTGGGCCACCGATGCCACCAGCCCCAACAGTAGATGGTGCACGTCGCTTGAGCACACTACACGATTTCCAACTCCAGAGGCCACCCTGGTTCAGGGGAGAGACAGCCCCGCAGGCGGCTGGGGATTGGCTGGAGGCTGTGGTGAGAGTCATCAGGCTAGTGGGGACGCCAAGAGACATCATGGTGATCCTTGCTGTCATCCTACTTCAGGAAGCAGCAGGCAGATGGTGGAACCTGATGCTCCAGATGCATGACGAGGTGACACATCTGTGGGCAGACTTCGAGAGCCTGTTCCGAGCAATGTTTGTACCAACCACCCTTCGAGTGGTGAGTATACAAGAGCTGCTGCATCTACAGTAGGGTAGCATGATAATGGCGTAGTACACAGCGAGGTTCACAGACCTCTGACGCTACTCCACGGATATGGTACTGGACCCGTTCTTCAGGGCCTAAACCTTCGAGCTGGGGCTCAGACGAGATATTAGAGCTTCTTTTGTTTCTCATAGCATCCCGACACAGATAGGGGTGTTGGAGAGAGCCCTTTTAGTGGAGAGTTTTCTTGTTGATCAGTCTCCAGCAGCAAGACCCACCACTAGCCGTCATGTGGCAGAGTCTTCTGTAGCAGGAAGTAGGCAGATGATGCAGAGGTACAAGAGGACTAGACCTACAGGTGGTCGGCCGCATGACTGAGGGTCGGTAGGGAGAGGCACCAAGGGAAATGATAGAGCCAGACCTACCATGCAGTGTCACTCCTGTAGGGGTATTTGTCACATGGCACGTGACTGTCTGACCCGCCATGAAGATGACCAACATTTAAATGAAGAACCTCCCAGGAAGAGGTAAAGGTCCGATCGAGGCGGACCGCTAGGAGAAGAAGGTCTAGGGAGGGGAGGTGGCCGTGCAGGTGGAGGTGGACGACTCTTAGAGGTGTTTCCACCACCACCACCAGGAGGTCCACCCCAAACGCAGGGAACATGTGGACATGGGAGAGCTCAGCTTCAGGCAGTAGAATAATACGACTACGGAGCTCCGGAAGCAAGTGGATAGGAGCGGAACTAGTGGTTTCCTTTTGTTCTTCGTACTTCTAGTTCGATGTTGTTGTTACATTTGTGTCTTTGTACTATGAGCTGTAATAATAAAAATACACTTACCTTTGTAACATTTTCTTCCTTCCTTTTTGTGTTCTAATAGGTTCTGGATTAAACAGTTGACTTGACCCTCACTTTCGAGATTCCTACTAGAGGAGACCCAATTACCTCACGCTGATGCCGACAGTGTGACTCTACCCTTAGAGGCGAGAGTGACTGTTGGATCTCTTGGTAGTAACGTCAAGGACTTACAAAGTCTACCGTGGCATGAATACATCATTAATGTATGGATTTACTATATTAGTGAAAGAATGTGGTTCATCTAGGGGATGAGACTGGATTTATCTTATCGGAAAAGAAGAAATCATAGCAGCTCTTGTGGGACCAGAGATGGTGCAGGCCATGATAGAGAAGGTCCAGGTCACCCTGGAGCGGTTGAGGACATCTCAGAGCCGACAAAATCCTTATGCTGACAAGAGGCAGAGACTGGTAGAGTTTGAGGATAGCGACCACGTTTTCTTACGATTCTCACCTCGACATGGAATTATAGAGATTTGGTTGAGGTGACATATTATCTTCATGCTTCATCGGACCCTTCAAGGTCCTCCGCAGGGTAGGCGAGGTGGATTACCGCTTGACCTTTCTAACTTAGTTGCACCAGGTGCATGAAATCATCCACGTACCTCGGCTGAGGAGATACATGCATGATACTTCATATATCATTGACGATGGGGTTACTTTTGCGGGGTTCCAGTAAAGGTTGAGGATCGACAGTATAGGGTCCTACAAGGACATTTGATTCCTCTTGTGCGCATTCGTTGGCAGCACGAGAACTTCCAGGTGATCACATGGAAGCAGAAGAATTAGATGCATGCTCGGTACAATGTTTGTTTCCCTATGTTGTGTTAAAGCTTTACGGGTACGTGAAGCCTTCAGGTGGGAGTAATATAAAGACCCATAAATTTCAAGGAATTTGTTTTCTTAATTTCTTTGAAATTTTACAAGAACGGAGTTTCTGATGGTGCCTGATTCCGAGGCCCGGTGTGCTCGGAATCAATTTCCGAAGTTTAGATTGGGTACGCTCAGTGAATGAACGAGCGGGTTTTTCTAACTTTTGAACCGGTGCTCGGAATCGAAATCTGAGGGCACAGATGAAACCGCAACACCGGTAATTTCTTAGAAACCCCTTTTCCGGAGTTGCGTTTTCTTGGGTGTGGTTTTTAAATTTTTGGGTTAAGTAAAGGAATAAAATAAAAATGGTACGACCAATTTTTATATAATTTATAGTTGTTTAACCTAAGCTAAGTGGTTGGTGTGGGACCCACTTTATCCTACTCCACTAGGTTGGATATTTGTGGGGTGGGGCCCAAACGAGCCCCACCTTTTTCAAACCCCCTCCTTTAATTATGTAACACACCTGCACCCCCTTTAAATGAAGCCAACCCTTGCGTTTAACTAGATATTAAACACCTCTTTTAATTGGGCAGTTAAAACCTTTCAATTAATTCAATTAATTTATTGATTCAATTTTGAATTTCAAAAACGTTTGGCTTGTGTGTTAATAAAATAAGACAAGTCTTTTTTTATTAAGGGGTTCGTTGTGCGTGAGGGCTTGGGAGAATTTTCTCAAAGTCATTAAGTTCTTCTTCCTCGACGAAGAACGTGAAGAACGCCGACCTCCGACAACGGACGACGGTGAGAGACGCCTTCCTCAGAGATCGATGACTTGACACGGATATCTTCGTTCCTTCTTCCCACGTCAAAGGAAGGGAGACACCGTCCCTCCTCAGACGATCTCTGTCAATGTGTGTGGAACCTTTTTATGCGACGCCTTCTTCCGTGACATTCAGTTCCGTGACGAGCCTTCGTTCAAAAAACGCTCAAGGTAGGGGGATTTATTTCATTTTGTTCCTGATTAATTTCATCACTAATTATCATCATATTTGAGCCGCCTGATATCTCAAAAACGAGAGGAGGTCGGTCCGCACGAACACGACTGACCCTCCTCCCTCCTAGATTGTTGTTTTGTTGCAGCGTGTGTAAGGCGGTGCAGTGACGTTGCCCCGCGCTGAAACTATGGAAATGGGCGAAGAAGCGCGGCACCGTCGCGCATCGCTGGAGAACCTGTAAGAGAACGCGGCAGGAGTGGGGTCGCGGCGGAGGGGCGTGGCGCCGTCGCACAACGCCGGTCGGACCAAGGCCATGGCCTTAGGCCACGACGAAGCAGGGAGCGGCAGCCTGCTTCCGGCCACCGGCAACGGAGCAGGGGGACGGGACCACGACGGTCCCGTGGCGGCAGCAGCCGGCCGGCCAGTGCGGGACGGCTGGTCTGGGGAGAAACTGGGGGTTCGAAACCCCCGGTTGGAAGGGAGGAGCCCCCCCCCCACATGGGGGCCGCGTTTAATTGAACAGGGGGGCAGCGCACCCCCCCCCCCTTGTCTGCCCAGCTCGGTCACGCCAAGCTGGACAGCGGACCGCGACAGGCCGGGGCGGGACGCGCCCAAGCGGGCCGACGCAGGGGGTCTCAGGCCGGGTCGGTCCGGGCCCGACACCCCCATTTTCGGACCTCTTCTGGTCTTTTTCCCATAAATTGGGCTAAGGACCTCCGATCGACGCACCGTCAGCTGCGATGTGATCCTTGGATTGATATGGTAGTTTCAGTATATTACACTTAAGGTTTCAGAGAACTTTGGGTACGGTCGGGTTGGTTCAATCATGAAACCAGCCGGTCCCTCGGAGAGGAAACACTTATATCTCGAGCTCCAGACGTTTGATTGACGTGCCGTCGACTTTGTTGGATTCCTCTTGATGAGACAAAACTTTTGGAATTCTTCTCCTGAGTTTTGGTTGCAGCTGGATAGTGGCCGGGTTGGATTGCACCAGAAATCCAACCGGGCCCCTGGAACGGAAAAGCTGATAACTTTCATACCGGACGTCTGTTTGACGAACCGTTATCGGCGTTGGTGATCACATTGAGAAACGATCCCTATTAGTATACCCTTTGATAGTTCGGCGTACAGTTGAGATACGACCGGGATGGTTCGCACACGAAACCAACCGGGCCCCTGGGACGAAAAGGCTAATAACTCACAGACCGGGTGTCTGATTGACGCGTCGTATGTTGCGTTGAGACCCCTAGGAAGAAGCGGTCCTCTGAGATACTTCTTCATGGGACATTGTGATACATAGAGTATTGACCTATAGCTCGTGCAGTGGACCCTCCCGGAGACAAGTGTACGGAGTACGGAGACCGTGTAGCTGGCTGAGACCTGATGACTGCTTTTATGATTCGATTCAGAGTGACTTACATAGCCCAGTGGGGAGCACTACTTTCTGTGGTGGCAGACCCATGGTGGAGGAGCACTACATTGTGAGGTTGCAGACCCCCGGTACTCGACAGGTGGAGTACCTCTGTAGGCTATGAGGGGGATCACTACTATGTGAGGTGGCAGACCAATGGAAGAGGAGCACTACTATGTGAGGTCGCAGACCCATGGTACTCGATAGGAGGAGAACCTCAGTAGACTTAGGTAAGTGAGAAGTACCTCAGAGTCGTGACAGGGTCACTGTACTCTCCAGTGACGGAGCTCTTCAGCAGTTATGGTTTCGATAATGAAAATCCTGGTTTGAGCTGAGTAAATGACCTTTGTGTTTTCCTCATGATTGAGATGGTTCATTTGATAACTTAGGTATATGTATGGGAATATACTCAGGTAGTGGTTATTCGTTGAGTCAATGACCTTTGTGTTTCCTCATGATTGAGATGAGTTACATGATAACTTAGGTATAAGTATGGGCTTATACCTAAGTAAGGGTTATCTGTTGAGATCCCCTATGTGGTTATACTTATTGGATTTAGTGAGACCTTGAGGGTCTCAGGGTCCCTACTGAGTATTGTATATTCACCCCTACATGGGATATGCCCGCACTTCATTGTGTTGGTTGAAGACATCCGGCTGCGCTGACAGAGGCTGAGTGTTCGAGGATTGGACGGTACCCGGAGGTGGACCTCATGACGAGTCATTTTCCGGAGGTGGACTTCACGACGAGACGACACTCGGAGGAGGTTGACGGGTGAGAGCGTTGTGGAGGCTATCTGTACATACCCTTCAGGTAGGATCCGTAGAGGACGATCCAGGAGCTGCGCTATATGTACCTACACATCAGGTAGGATCCAAGGAGGATGACCCAGGAGCTTCTTCTTTTCTTCCAACTGTTTTCTTTTTTGTTGTACTTCCTTTCAGTTGTAGCTGCACTTTTCAGATGGGTTTGTATTCTGGCCCAATTACTTTTCAGCACATCCTTTTGGTACTTATTGTTTTACTTCCTCTTGTACACTATAGTGGTTTGTTTACCTTTATAAAGGCAATTCCTTCACAGTTTATCGGGATTTACGCCTTTGGTGCTAGTCGCCAGCCCCTGGCCTATGGAAGGCGGGCTTGGGGTAGTCACGGCATGGGCCTCGAGGACAGGTCGTGACAGTTATTCCACAAGTACGCAGGAGCAATATTATCATTTTCCAACAGATATTAATGTAAGAAGATATATATAATATTATAGTTATAGAATAAAAATCATATCGTAAATAAGATATATATTCATTAAAACTTTAATAATAACCATTCATGAAATACGGAATGGATAGTGAATTGTATCACTATTAGGATGCGGTAGTCCACACATACACAAAACTGATACATGACATTCATATTTAATGGAACAAAGGGTGAATAATTGTGGTTAAGAAATAATAATAACATTTTGTAATATTTAACAGACATAATTAATAATTTTTTGAAGAATAAGATAGTTTCTGATGATTTAGAAAAATAAATAAATTGAAAGTGGTCGGGCATGATGATTACCTATACATCTGCATGCCTTCAATATATCTCTTCTTAACGACCCTGGGAATAATATTTCTAGAATAAAAAAATCCTATAATGAATGTATTAGAAAATTTAATAGTTAGTTATATAGGTTATGATCAATATATATGGCTCAATATGGTGTAGAGAATAAAAATGGAAAATTTGTTGTTTTAAGTTGTGGGAGGGTAGACATGAGATTTTTTAAAGGAGTTAAATATTGTAAGACATTCATATGAAAAATTATTCATTGTGGAATTTTTTATTTAATTTAGGATATGACACAGTATAGTTATATATAGGTTAATTTGGTGAGAAAATAGGGTGTCATAGAGCCAATCAGGATGAGTATATGTGTTTTTTAGAACCTTGGGTAATTTTTGGATCATCCAAAAACTATATCTCAAATGTGATAAGGCTATATTTATGATGATGAGAAGACTTCAATTGGACTTGAGGTGTAATAATTGATGTAGTAAAACATAGTTTGGGATCCATGGGATATTGGAAATGTATTAAGGGGTTGGAGGTGTGTGACGATGGATAGAAAAAGTGTATGAATAAGAGGTGCCTAATAACTACCTCTCGAGGTTGAAGTAGTGTCATTTTCAATAATATTAGCTAGATAATCCATCCATGTCCTATAGTATGTGTCAGAGAGTTGTTTTCCACCAATTTTTGTGTTGAGAGATCTCCTATAGCATATGTGATATAAGATCTAGGCAACGGTCATGGGTGTCATTTGAGGCATTGAATCAGGATTGAAGAGGATTAGAGTACGATGGATTTCGAAGATCTATAGGTAGCTCCTACAAGAATAAAAAGGGACATTGATGGGGATGTGGAATTAAAATGTTTTATTGTGGTCTATTAAATCCTATGAACCGTGTTTTCATCGAAGGGTGACATGTATAGGTTGGTATTCACATTAAGTCACCTTGATTGGTATGGAAGACCTAGTAGATTACATGATGGGTGAGGTGTCATATATTTCAGAGAAGGGTCTAGAATAAACTGACTAGATCCTAGGTGAGGAGATAATGATCTTTTCTAATGGTTTGTGTGACTTTATTAGGTTGTATGTGTGTTTTCATGATAAGGGAAAAACTCGGTAGGGAATATGATAGAGGCATGGATTCACTATGAGTGATATGGTTGAATGGAATTCATTGGTTGAGATAGATTCTTTGTTTATGAATTAGAACCATTCATTGAATGTCTTTGGAAATTATGATGGACTGTACATTAGTAGTTTTGTATTGAGGTCCACCATAGGGTTTTGGTTGTGGTATGATGTAGGACATGGATGAGTGACCTTTTCTAAGATAAGCTTAGCTCCTGAACAACCCATGAGATTGGAGGTTCAGGTTGTGATGTGGTATGTAAACTATGTACCCTACATTGAGTGATAAAAAAGTGGGTTGAGAAGTGGACATATGATCATCTCTGGTTTCATAGTGTTGGGGTTCAATGTTTGATGACACCTTAAGTTGATTATTTCAGTACAAATTAGGTATATAACATAATGGTGTGCTGTGGAAAGTTGATTCTGGTATCACATCTAAGTAGTTATGTCTTGGAATCATGGTGTCTTGTTTAAATCATGACGCCTGACGAGAATTTATAACATATATAGTGGTGTGGTAGCCCTATTATCACAGGATAACATAATAGAAATGTTTAATTATGGTATTTATTTACTCATGAATACACACACATTTGAATTTGTATATTATTGATTCTTGGTGAGACTCTAATAAGTTATATTCTCATCCCTGCATGGCCACTCTGGTACACATACACAACTTTTGTTCTCTTTTAGGTCATATCATTAAATGTACAATGAATCAGGCCAGGATAGCATGACGTTATAAAATGTTACAAATTAGGCATGGAGATATAAGTAGGTTTCGTATGTGTATATTTATTCTTTTTTTACTAATGCATTTTGGATTATCCAAATTGGAAACTGGTGTATTTTTTATGAAAATGTTTTGTATGATATTGTATGTGTTTATTTATTCTATATACAATGATGTGGATTTTATTTGGTTTTTAATTATAGTTAAACATTGTGATATTAAGGGTATTGTATACCAAATGCATTTTTAATGGGATCCCTTCTAGTTTAAAACCACTTGTACATGAGGAGGTACAATTTGGAAAATGTGGAGACCATGACCAGAACACCACTGAGTGTCCTTGGGTTCGGGTGTTACATCAGTGTTGGGAGGACAAGTCCATAGACATTTGTTATTTATATTATCTGATTCCTTTGAATTTTATATCCATAAATAATTCCCTATGTTTAGGTGTATTGCAATTTATTAGTTTATTATATATTATATACATTATTTTTTAATAAATGAATAACACTGATATAAATTTTTAGTTAATTTTTAGTTAGATATATTTATTAAATTCTTACTATCTTCTTTCTTATAGGTTTATTTCTATTTTGTATTGAATTATTTTTCACAGTTTAATGATTTCCCACTAAATAGATCAAAACATATAATCATTACTGTTTATTCACTTATTGTCATATCTCTTCCGTTCATTTTAATATTTCATATATTTTTACCATTATGAATCATTTTTCTTCTTTTTTGAATCTATTTATAAATTATTACAATTATTTTCTTTAAATTATGTAACTAATTATGAATTATTTCTCGATTCTTTTTCATATCGTTCAAACCATTATAGGAAAAAAAAACTATTATATTTCATGATGTTCTTGATTTTTTTAATATTTAAAATCACATACCAAAAAAATTATATTTCTATCCCATACTATTTTAACAATGAGATATATAAAATTTAAAATTGAATAATTTTATGGGTAAAAATATTTTAATCATTCATGAATTAAAATATGAAATATGATACCACACAAAATCCTCTGGGATGCTTCTTTTAGCCGTTAAAATAAATCAATATCTAAAATAACTAATTGAAAACAAATTTGTCATATTTGATGTTTCCTATGTTATATTATTGAATTACAATGAATTACATTTTTTATATTTAGGAGATAAATCATCATGTGAGGTTTCATATGAATCAAATTTTTTTACAATACCTATTAAACAGTACAAACTGTTTTCAAATAAGTCACTTGATAGAAATTTGTATAATTAAATTTAAATATATGATTTTAAAATATGATTCAGAATTGTAGTTTACGATCAAATTGATGAATCTAATATAATATCACATAACATATAATATATATATATATTAAGAAATATGATGAAAATTTAACCATTATATTTTAATTATATTTATATTGTTTATAAAATTTTCTTGGAGATGTCAAGATATATGATAATGAGATTCATACCCTACATGAAGATGAATCAATTTTGATTCCTAACAATTTAAAATAAAAAATATAGTATATTATGAATACAAGGGACATGATAGAGAGAAAAAATTTAAGAAATATTTAAAATAAAATTTAAGAATAAAATTTAAATAAGTTGATATATGTCTAAAAATAGCATGATTAAAAACTATCATTTTAATCAAACAATATATCTTAAAATATAATATTTAAAAAAACAATACTCTGTTATTTATTTGTATGATTATATCACTCTTTAGTTTTCTATAGTAGTTATGATATTCTAAATGTCTTGAATGTATCTAGTGACTTAATAGAAAACACGGAAGTTCTAGAATCTTGTTGATCAATTTATATGAGTTTTATGATGGATTAATTTTTTTAAATAACATAGTGTCTGTATGATGATTTAATTTAGGTAATAATTAGATTTATTGAGTCATGTGTACATGTTTATATTTACAACAAATTAATGAAAAATCATTTTAAAATGTTAATGAAGTTTAACAAGTAACATTCCTATAATAAACTACACATCATTTTTATCCATGGTAAATGAAGTATTTATGTAGGTATAAGGTTTATTATTTAAGGAATATTTTATGGTTATCTCATAGTTAAGAAAATATCCCTCATTAATGGAACACATGTTTTATTTTTACATGATTAGACTATATTGAGTCCCCATACAAGTACATGATAATGTTTGGTGTTCCGTATCATTCTCAGCTCTAATATGAAATGGGTTGGCTACTAGAAACATGATTGAATACATTGAATATAGGATAAATTCTTCCATAAATATTGAAATAATATATTATGAAATCACTAATGGATACCTTATGATATTGAAAAAATAATAACAAAAAATATGAAATTAAATGAAATATAAGGATGGATGTCACATTATCAAAAACAAGTCATCATGGAAAAATTATAATAAAATCCTAGAGGATGTCTATAATAAAAAATAAATGTATTCATGTAACCAATAAATAGATTCTATAAAAAATATATCTCCTCTAATAGGAAATATTGAATCAAATCTATGTTTCTCCACAATTTTTTTTAATATTCATGTCATACTATATAATTTAACTCATCTTCATAAACATAAGTTCACTACTACACAAGAATCTATGCATGGTTGAGAATAATAATAACATAAAAGGTTTTCAATAAACTAAAAAACAACAAATCCAGACTCATATATTAAAACTAAAATGGAAATGAAATCCAAATATATTTTCATGATCTCACCGCTTAGAATAATCCACGGGTCAAATAAGGGTCATATTACAAGATAAACAATGATAAAACACGTTAAATATCATTACTCTTTCTCACAATCCATACTCTATTAATTAAAATGCCAAAAAATATGGCCATCCCGATCACACACTTTGTAATTAGAGAATAATTAATTATAATATGAGCCAATGAACATTATTTTATATATAAATACATAAATTATATCTTAAAATAATCTACTGACTATTATTGTATTAGAATATTGTGTATTATTTATGAATTTATAACTCATAATACCTAACAAAAACTCCCCATCATCATTTTTCATCATTAAGGGAGTGATTATCCATCCATGGTCACACTATTTTGTTATATCGTATTTGAAAAATAATCAGTTCATTGATATCAAAATTATTATTTGGTGTTTTACATTGTCTCTATCTCATCAAAAACAATAAAAAGATGTTTTGTGGACTCTTGTGTATCACCCAAATATCCTAACATTCTCCTATCCTTCTATACTAATGGTTTCCCATGAACTGTGAGGGAATGAGGTTTAGTGGGAAAACTACAACATGATTCCACATGAACCATCATGTTCTTAATTAGATAACACTAGCATACTCATGTGATTTAAAAAATATTAATTGATTTATTGTTGTTGTGTATTTCACATATATGACCTCTTAAGATTTGTGTCAAGCGGAATGTTATAATCTAACGATTATATTCCATGCCTTATTTCATGATTATAGAAACCCTAGATTGATACTTATGAAATTACTCAAGGATTTTCGGTTGGGATCCGATAGACATGGATAATTATTTCATTGTGACCACATTACCCAATGATTGGTGATTTACATCACAAAAAAGAATCCTAAAATAGCACCCAAAACTGAAAATACTGATGGATTATATTATCACAATTCATAATCTTTTAACTAACACAAATCCATACATCCCATTTCATTGGCTAGATTTGATGTAAATATTAAGATGATTAAAAATTTAGGGGATGGATATTTCATTGGGATGGATGGTTTAGTTATAGCATTGGGGTCCACTATGATTTATGTAACCTTAGTAAACTAGTGGAATATGATGACCCTTTTGAGTTCATCATCACATATAAATATATTCAACAAATACAATTTATAAATCCCCTCTGATGATAATATTATATGGTGAATAGTCCCATAGATAATCCATTCTTTATTCTATATTCCCCTAAATATAGAAATTTGTACCAACCAATAGTGGGTTGGAAGCACTTCTAGAGAACCCATGGTCTTTGTTATTCCTTCATTTGAGTTGGTGTGACCATTAAATGGTCATACTACTTCATGCTGGGAAGGGAGGGGCATTGGTCGACCATAGAAGGCCTTCATAAATTGAAAATTAAATGATAAATTTTTTAAATAATTAATTTCTGTAACAATAATATACACAAAATCAAATATATATTAAATACTATCATTATATATAGAAATATATAATAGTAAAAACAAAGGGGGGTTAAATTTTACCACCATATGGGGTAGGGGAACTACCTTTACTAATATATTCATATCAGTATCAAACTAATGTAATATATGTCAAATATATGGAATTAAAAAGGTAATAAATTATTTATAGTTAAAGGTGGCCTAATAGGGGTTTGAAATAGAATGTATTCAAATTTCTCTGTTAAATTAAAAAAAATTCATCAGGATATTCTAAATATGAAATATGAAATTCGAGCTCAAGTTTTAAATATACTCATGCTTTATCACTGAGTCATGTTTCAAAAAAAATATGAATTTTTTAAATTTTATTCTTTTAGTTTAATAAGATCTTATTTTCCATTTAAACTATCCATTTTTAATTAATACCCATCCATACCATACTATTTATAAAATTATAAGATCAATTATGATATTAAACTAAGTAACTCTTGAGAAAGAAAAAATTTATTACATTATGTTATTTCATCAATGTATTTCATTAAAAAATAGAAATTAAAACTTTAATGTTGAGGTTATTAATCTCAAATATTATCCTTATACCTCTATATTTTCACTTATATCACTCCATGCCACCAAAGTTCTTGAATATGGGGAATCACAAAACCACTAAAAACGAAACTAATTATTCCTCATTTACCATTAACATCTAAATGAAATTAAAATTATTCCCATAATTCATATCTATCAATCTCTTAATTGTGAATATTCTTACACAAATCATTTTATTTGTAGAACCAAAAAGGCCTCCTGCACACTCTTCATCTATGATTGTAATAGTAACTAATCATACACCTTTTACAATTTACTGAAGTTGTTAAAATAAATAGTACATTTTAGGGAATGAGTTATTTCCCAATGAAACCTATATAATCTGTGGTGTTTAGATACCTTGAATAACTCATGATCTCTCTCCTAAAACTATAACGTCCACTTATTTTAATGAATAATAATTTTAATGACTCTATGTTTTCTATATCAAATTTCATATTACATCCACTTATTATATTTTTTTATATAACTTCTTAGAAATAATCATCCTCGGTCTGTTAGTGTTCATTCAATTTTGTGGTAATATATAGTGTCTCACATAGATGTAGTCATTAACAATCATATATTTTTTTTTTATAATCTCTGATATAGTTAAATTATCATATTACCTTCAACTGAAATCTATTTTCTTTATTTTAGCATATCTATAAGAACATGGATGGGTTTCACTATCACTTGATTTTATAGGGTGAATTGATGTACTAAAATGTATATACATAATAAATTAGTATATTAAAATCGTCTTTAGAGTGGAAGTGTAATGAGACTACATACTAGAGTTATTCATTAATGGTGATCTATACTATAGAATAAGATAAACAAGATATACATATAAGATAACATTCACAAGAATATTATATTGGACATATAATAATTAAGATAACTTCAACATTAAATAAATTATTACCCAAATAATATCACAGATATCTAAAATATTCTAATGATTATCCATATATCCCATCAATATATAATTCCTCTAATACTAGGATACTCAATGACTGACATATGACTACTAATTTCTGATTATTATTCTGTTTAACTGCAATCTCAATGACACTAATATTTTTTCAAAACCACAAACACTAAAAAATGTGATTCTGATATATATTTATGTCACCATAATGTTGACATAGAGGGGATGTGTGGAAATCTCACTAAAAATCTTATTAGGTTATTATAGTTGTTGGAACTAGGGTGAAAGAAAGAACATTGAGTGAGGGTGAATTAATATAATTTATTAATTTAACATCTTCTATTTGAAACCAATCACCCATCAGATATAGTTCCCTTATTAAAAGGAAAATGTTTAGTCTCTATTCCCTTTCCTTATATTAAAATGAATGTTGAGCATCAATTTATAATTTAAATCTCACAAGGACATATGTATTTTACTTGGTTCACATATATTAGTAAACTAACATGAATTATATAAAGGCCAAAGTACCAATTTACCAAAATTCACAATTCAAATCCCTATTCTTCATGGGATAATATTTTAGTCGTGGTAACTCTAGGTGGTCATTCCATGCACAGTGAACAAACTTTAAATTGTTTATTGATGAAGTAATATATTCCAAGAGTCACTCCCTTTTCCTCGTTCTCTACATACTCCATTGATTAATCATGATTTTTTTTACATTAATGATGTTATCCTCAAGATGGACATGATTAGAAATACCATTATGAATGTTACTTCCATATTTTATTCTCTAGTAATGTATATGTTCACTTCATTACTTCTACTCTAAGGCCTGAAGAGAACAAATTTCCAATGGAGAGTTAATCCATTATTCTTCACACATACCAAAAACGATGAAAATTTTTTCTAGATGAAGAAAAATTCGACATTGAAATTATTCTTGTTTTAGTCATTCATTAACAAATAGATATGTTTATATAAATCCTTATTAATCAGGACTTCCTCCATCAAACCATATATGAACAATGTATCTCTTCCTTTTGTACACTATTCTTCTTCTTCCCTCAAAACTAGTTTTGGATGTTATATTAACACGCTTCTTATCACATATGAAAACATAATCTTTAAATTCCACTATGTTAGTTTCTTTAATAACTATTGTAGGATTTTATATAAAGTCATGAAGGCATCCAATCCTTTGAATAATGGTTATGATAAATTATTTTCATCTAATTATTTTTGGTTACACCATGTTCTTCACCCAAATTAATATGGTAAAAAACAATCACATGGGTTAATAACATCACCCTAATATTTATCCAAATCCACCCATTATAACTCATATATGATCTTCAATGTTTTATGAAAGTACTAGAACATCATGTGATATTAATCTTTGAAGGTTGAAATAGTTAAATGTTAGCATGAATTTTTTGTTTAACACTCAATTTTGGTTTAATATTATATTCAACTAGATATCCATAAAATTAAATAAATATCTCATATTTAATTCCATGAAGATCATGGAAGGATCAAAGAAATATTTTCAAATCCTAGATCCATTGTGATGTGACGATGTCCATTATAGAACATTTCCATCAACCAATTATATAACAAATATTCCATGGATTTATTAACAAGACACACTGATCATACCACAAAAAATAATATTATTCCATGAAACATCATTCCCCTTTTCCCAATCTCACATGGTTGGGGTGTGGTATACTTTCTACATTGTGATCCCATCGACCATCACAATCTAATGTTCAACGTATTTCTCATTGGATCATTATTATGATCTATCATTCAGTTTATTGGTGCATTTAAAATAATCATTTAATGAATCTATCTCTTTATATCCATATATATATATATATATTTATAGAACCACATACATGAATTCCAATATACTTTTATTTACAATCAAATATCATTATGACATGATGGTACCAACTAATGTGTGACACTCATGTAGTAATTCAAAAATATAATTGAGTTTAGTCCTATAATGTTCATGTTGTGGCATTGAATTATTCATCATTGTGTTACCATCCATGAAGTAATATAGGTTACTCAGAAAAGTAATCCACTATGACATTGTCATACCATGTAAATATGATGAGATATTTCTTCACCTAAATTTCTCTTTCCATTTTCATATAAATTCCAACATTCCCTATCTCGTCCATAATCCATAATATGATTGAGTAAGAATAGTTTATATCTTCTATCACTGATAAATTATATACGTATCATCATAATCCATGATTTTCAACATTCTCTATGTCAAAAAATCACATTCCCATGATACATTGAAATATCATTATTTCCCTTTAGTCACTAATAATTCCTTATATCAATTATAGTAGATTTAGTACATTCGCAATTAATAATCCATGATCATCTATAAATTACAGTTTCATATACTAAAATTTAACGAATCCTTAACCAAATTTTGTTCCCATGTATGGTAACCATTTCCAACTTCATCCATGCACCACAAAATCTTCATGTAAGACAAATTATTTTGATACACCATTTACTATCATCAATAATAAAACCATGATGGTTATTTATTATAAAGAAAACCAATAACGAACCATCTCATTGTAATAATCCACATATTTGTATTTTTTAGGAAATACAATAATAAATCCACTAAAATTTTAATGACCATTCATGATCAATAATATTTTTATAAAAAATATTATTACCCCACTTTTGTAGTATAATTAAAAGGCTTTATCCATTGTATGTTCCTTTACATTATTAAAACTTTATTTTTAAAAACTCCCATATTCTCAAAAAAATTAAAAAGGGTAAATTCTTCATTTATTATTCCCATTTATCAATATTATACTTACTCCTTATTTATCATAAAAAAATCACATAAAATTATTCTTTTCTTCATTATCCTCATGGAACTGGACCATGTGTTGATACTAGCGAGAAAATCATATTTAATGATAATAAACAACCACGTTTTAGATATAAGAGAAATATAAATCTATTTCTAGCTCAATTAACACTTTTCCAAAATCCTTATTTTTAGATTTAGTACACCCCATTTGGAATACAATTCTTTTTCAACAACATTATATTTTTTTTATTGACAAAAACACTAGGCTCTATAAAACTCATTTAAGTAATTTATTAAAATCCTTTATTATCATTAAAAAAATTATAATCACTTACCTAAAAATATATTTTCTTTACATTATGAGGGCTATCTACATATTATGATTATTTTATTCACTAAAACAAAAGCTCTTTCTACTATTAGTGAAACCTTAACTTTTACTCTACAGCTTGACCATTCATGATACCAAAATATGTGTCATTAAAAAATTTAGAAAAAATCCTTATAAATTACTAATTAAACATATTTAATAAAATGTATATATAATATTTAAATCTCAAAATATATTTAACATATTGTTTAATTTTCATTATGTTTTCAAAAAATTTAATTTACCACATAAAAATGGGTAATTTAAAATCTGATATGCCGACTGAGATTAGTTTTGTGTGTGAAATTAGAGATGATGTTAGTAAAATCATTTTTTTCATTTCCCTACCTTATTTCTATAAAATCACGTATCTTGAGAAATTAACATCTTTCAACTTTTATCTCCCTATGATATAAGTCACACTTACATAATATCATTATAAAATAATAAATAAATCTTATTTGGTTTGAGTAATACCATATGTTTATCCAATTGATACCACTTATTGAGATAAATTTATGACACCACATGTATTATATGTTTTTTTCATATTCATAGGTTGTGTCTCCTTTATATGTAAGGGAATCAACCTCAGAATTCTCACTATTAAAGTACACCCATATATATTCCAATATAGAAACACTTAAAAGAGTCAATATTAATCATGTGAGGATCCTTTTAAAATCATTATCATCCTAAAATAATATTAGATGACACAACATTGGTAAATAAATAATAAATAATTTATTAAATTTCATATTCCTTAATATATCTGAAATTTTCATTAGGGTAGAATACCATTAGTTATATCATGATATCAATTATTTATAAGCTAGTTTATTTTAAAACGAATTGAATGTTTAGATAGGAAACTAACACCTATTGAATTTCATATTTTTATTATTACCACTTGAACTTATGTTTTACCATAAGATATTATTGATTCAGTAGGATACCACTTCAATTTTTATTACCCAAATTGATAGTTTAGTTTTTACCTTGATAATACTAATGTCTGATGTGACATAACTATTTTCATGAAATTGTTTATTATGAAATCAGGCCTTTTTTATTCTTGATTTTTCATTTGACCTATCAACCCATGTATATTATCTCCCCATTAAACCAGTTTCAATCCAATCATTTGATATAACAATATAGATAATGGTACATATAAAACATATTTAAATTAATTCATTTTGTTGGACTTGATTAACCAACCCTCTTCTTATAAATCAATTTAAATCAATTTTATTTATTATACGTGAAAAAATACTTGTCCACAATTCATTTACGATATATTCTTTGAAATTCTCTACTTTCCTAGTATGGGGATTCCCATCAATTGTGATTGTAACCCTAATTGTGATCATTTTACTTTTTGATTCATCACAACTACATATTTTTCATTAATTAATCCCCCATATGAAGACACATTAATTAGTATTATCTTATTTCATTATGTTATAATTTATAAAATAACATAGACATGAATTTTGTTTCCCTCTTCATTCTCCATTAGATTTATCTCAGGCTTATTTTCCCCTTGAAGAATCATTAATCACATGGCCAACCTCCTAATATGTAGTAGGATTAACTTATTTGTATTTTAACTATATTTGTTTATTTTTTCTTAAATTTTAGTTATTCAATAACTTATCTAGTTATTAATTAGGTACATTTTTTCAACCATAATCAATTTCCGCTAATCATAGAATCAAATTATAAATGTAAATTATTATTCATTATTCTATGGTGTCAGAATGAGATATATCTTCTTGCTATTATCGTAAATTATATTAATTCATTGTATTTACATATAAATATTAGAAAAATATATAAAACATATAATTATAAAGTTATACATCATGTTTTCATGTCTCAATTATGATATTTTAATAGTTCTCTTTCCTCTAAATAACCCATTATCTTATAGATACATACACTTTTTGTTCTCCAAAATTCTAAAATAATATCATTTTGAAGATACATTCCATAATGATTCAATACTTTTAAATTTTTTTTAAAATATTGTTCCATTCAAAATAACCAAAATTTTACTTTTATGTATTTTTCTTATTAAAGATTCATTGGGAGTGTTCTCAATATTTCTATATGTGGTTTTACACCTTATTCCATGTTCCAAAATTATCTCATCCTTCCCTTTTAGTTGGTAAACCATTTATTACATTCTTGAGTAAGATTAAATTCAAAATTATATCCCATGATCATGTGTTTTATTGAGAGTTATAGTTATTCCATTATGATACTTCACTATGGTTTTAATTCCACTTATTATCCATTATATTTGAGTAATTTGATTTTTTTCCTACATTGTTGAACCCATTATAACAATTTAATCATCCAATCATTACATTTATTTCTTAAACCTTTTATTTTAATATTCTAAATTTTCAATGAAGTCATAATCCACTTCATCCAAAATCATCAATAAATATACCTTTTCATGTACTGATCAGATATTATTCTGATCACTGTAAAAGAACTATATATAGTCATAATTGGATGAATAAAAAAAATTTCAATTAAATAAATATACACATAATTATCTATGGGGAAATTAATATTTATAGAAGTATTAATTATCTCCCAAAATAATAATATTAATATATCATTTATCGTTAAAAAAAATAACACATACCTTAGTATGAGTCTTATTATTTTTAGGAGACTAATTCCTATTATTGATCACCTTATTTTCATTAGATGTTGGTAAATATTTATTATATTTTATCATAAAAAATTTTCATTATACGATCTATGAAATTATCTTAATTTTGAATCAATTATTTTCATTAATTCTCTAAATTTCCAACAAATAACATCTTATTTTTTCACATCTCAAATAGAATAAAACAAATAGAGATTTTCATTTATTCCTAAATAATTATCAATCTACGCATGTTTTCTTATAAAGGATTCATGAAATGATTAATTTTAAATAGAAAAATTAGAATCATGATGCATATATTCTAATATATCATAACCAAAAGACAATAAGAACAAATTCATCTCAATTTTTCCACCCTTAAATTTTATAATACTGAAATCTGGAGTCTCTACAAGAAAATCCATATGTGAAAAAAATCCAAAATTAGATTACTAAGATAAAATGAATAATTAGAGCATACTGGACTGGATACAACATATAGGAGTAGATTTAAATGAATCCACCCTCATAGGTCAGGTAATTAATGTACTTTCCATGTTATGCATTTCTTTTCAAAACTAACAACCCTTTGGTTCATGTCCCATTATTAGATGTAAAAATGATCAATGTCACATCCTTTAGACTACCATTCACTGAATATTAGAACATATATATATATAATAGAATAAAAATAATAACACATATATTTTTGTTAGTTCACCCACAATAGGATGCATCCAGAGACAAAAAACATGAATATATGCCAACATACCGAAAATATACTATTCAAATCATTATTATTTGAAGGATACAGTTTCAATCAATGTTTCTCTATGATAGGTAAACTACCCTTAAAGAATTAGTGATGAAACAATTCCTCCCAAGGGTCAATTAATCCACTTCTATTCCATAAATTTATTTGAGAAATCGTCAAAATTTTATAGAATTGATGGTCTCATTAAGATTAATTGAAATAGAAATATCCCAATGACACCCACAGTTCACTATTGTTTGTTTAAATTAAATTATTTTGGGGAAGTTATTTTTTTTGAATATTTGGAATTTATACATTGGAATTTCTATATTCCCATATTTAATAGTATTAATGAATTAAAATGAAGAAACTATGTAGTAACACCTATATCATAGGGTTTTATAGTTCTTTTTATTAGTGCATAGTTAGTTTACATGGGTAGTGTGTAATTGTTTGCAAAATTTATGATTTTCTAGTGCTAACCCTGTTGGCCCTTTTGTTCTTAGGCTATTGGTTCCAGGCTTCTTCATGGATAAGAATCACTATGATATGAAACTGTATACGAAGCAATAGGTTACTTCTAATGGCTCCTGTATAGTTCATGTATGGTTTGGTAAACCCTGAATCCTAACCATTCATGCAAATTTGAATCCCTTAAAAATGATTTTACTAAATTTACCCTATACGTTTTAGATATATTAGACTCAATATCCACCATCACACATTTGGAAAACCCTTGGAATCCATATGATAGATCCCCTTCCATGATTCTTCAATTTATACCACATTTCTATAATTTATAAAGAAGAATAATATTTTAAACTAATTCATTTATCGTGTTAGTCTATTATAATATTTTATATACCCTTCATTCTTTGTTTTGACTATATATCATTAATCGTAGGTGCTTTGTTGAACCATATTTGGCTTCTATATTATTCTAATAAATTATTTTTAGTTTTTAGTTTTTGTAGATATGTTTCATTTCATATTTTATCATTAATTTCTAATAAGACTCATCATGGAAATATTAATATTGATTAAAGGTAGTTGGATGGTTTTATTTTCCTTTATAATTCATTTCTTTAAATTCATGATCATTTAAAAGGAATTTGTTTATAAAACATAGTCTATGTATAATAACTATAGTGTATTTTATAATGATTCTACAAAATTTCTCACATGATATAATGTTATTTTATGTTTTTATTGATTTTTAAAATAATTTTATAGAATACAAGTATTTATAAAAGTGACTAACGATATCATATTAATTGAAGTTATTATTTATATAAATTTTACCCCATTTGGATCGTAAAATGAGAGATGTCATGATTTTTAAATTATTCTTTTAAAATTAAAGGGATGATGGAGAAATTTTAAATTATTTAATTAAGATTATAATTAATTCTAAATAGATTTAAATTAATGTTATACATTGGTTGGTTTGTTAAATAGTTTTATATGGGTTTTTTAAGAAACATTTCATTGAAAATTTCAAAAAATAGTGGAAAATGGTTTGTAATTTCAATCTAGTTTTGACGAAATAAACGATTACAAATATTATAGGAGTTTCATGATATATGTACAACCCTTTATGTAGACCATAAATTTTGCACCACATGAAATAAATTGTGGTCTCCAAGATTGGATATTTTGTTTCAATATTATTTTATTGATGTTTATGAATATAAAAAGTTGTTCTTTTGTGTGAGGATGTTGGAGGTGAGACGTGAGAATATTTTATTTTATTATTTATTTATATTAGATTATTCATATGATTTATTATATACCCACCAAGATTTTGAGATTTATCATAGGAATCCTAAGATTATGTAATTATCCTAAATGAGTTCAAGACCTTCTGTTGATTATGTAATGACATGGGAATGTTTCTTTCTTAGAAAGATTGAGATAACCTCATAAATTGTGGATGAAATTATACTGAGTGCTCCTATAATATATTCTATGCTCAATTATTTCAATTATAAAACTGATGATTTTTTATGGTTTCATTTAGGTAACAATGTATTCAAATATTTTGTTTAGGTTCATGTTACCCATGTTCTATAGAGGTTCCCCTGATTCCTTATTTCCATTAGGGATTAATTAGGAGACCTCGTTGTATTTCTTATTTCTCCCCTAGTTTGTAATTTTATTTCATGAAACCATTAATAGTAATATTTATTTTTTATGTTCTTTTAATATATTAATTTCTATGGTATTTGTATTATATTTCTAATATTCTTTTCGATTAAATTCTAATATATTTTCAAATTTATATGGAAAGAATGATTTGAAATTGAATGTTTTGTGAACATTATAATCTAGTTATTGATACTTTTTGATAGTGTAAACTCTTTGGCTTTCATGTCAAAAATTTAATGAAGGATATTGCCTATGTTTTTTTATGTATTTTAAGAAAAGGGTTTTGATTCAATCAATTATTAAAATAGTAAGTGTGATATTTTCTAAAGGACATTAAGAAATGTTATTTGGCATCATCTTAACCACATGGGTAGAAACAAATTTTTATTTATAATTAAAATAGTCATTAATGATATTTCGTTTAAAATGAAATTGTGCAAATTCATTGATGAAATACTGTGAGTCATGTTCAAATCATAACCAACATGCAATATTGGATGTAAACTGATATATTATTATCTTTTAGATTCCAAGTCATTGATCTTTTTTTGGGTTTTAGGTTAATTTTTTATAAATGGATAATGTTACAAGATGGTGTTTGGCAGTTATTCATGAGGATATGGTTGAATGTGATTTGGGATTAATTTTATTTTTCAATGCATATGTATCAAAATTATTATCCAATACATTTTTTTAAGTATTATCTATTTATTTTATGGATTAATTATATTCAATTAATTTATTTGATGTTGTTAATGAGCTATTTCTATTATTATTGATACATAATACTCTTTTATGTGGTTTAATTGTTTATGAAATAGATTATTTAAATCAATTTCATATGATACATAGGTATGCCATGATATATTCTTGGTAAATTTTCCACATCATATTTTAATGTTTATGATAGTGAACCCATTCGTGTGTTTGTTACATATAAACTTGTTTATAGAATGTGGGGATTGAGAATACTTATAAGGCCGAGTGAAAAATCTTTTCGGGTGACATTAAATGCCATCCATGGTCAATTAATAATAAATGACATCAGAGACCCTATTTTTCAAACACTAGATTCATGAAGAATAGTATTATTATTGGGAAGTCTAATATTATAGATATAGGATGTATATAATATTAGAGGTACGGACAAATAGATTTTATTTAGCTATTCCTCATTCATATCCTTGAGTTACCATGTGTTTTCCATATTTTAATTTTGAATTTTAGTTTATGTTTTATTATTCTAAACATTATTTGATATGAGATTATGGTATTTTTATCCACAATGATTATGTGAAATATTTTGTGGGACATTTTGAGTTATTGGGGTGAAAATGGGGAATAACCATATTTTTTAGGTTATGTTGAACACTCTTGAAAACTTTCCAGATCCCATGATGATGGTTCTAAAAACATTTTAGTTTGTTATTTCGTTGGAGTAAAAATAGTTTAGAAATTTTTTCAGACCATGAAAATTTCTATTTCCCCTAGAATTGTTTATATTATCAATATAGAATTAGTAATTAATTCCAATAGATCTTTCCAATATTGTGATGTGCATTTAGGTAGTTTTAAAGTGATTTGATGTTGTGGGGTTATATTTGTAATCATTATTTATGATTAATTTTTTTGTGTGGTTTCTTGAAAAAATTATTTATGTTTTGTTATGCAAAAAATAAATTTAATTGAAAGGGATATTTTATATGTTGTTATTTAATTAAGTTATTTATTTATCATGGTAATATAAAATTTTGATTATTATTAACTGTTTTAATGGTGATTAGTCTAAAAATTAATTTTTTTTAGAAAATATATTCGACATAAAAGGGGGATTTTTATGAAGTGTTTATGTATTTCAATTAAAATATTATAGTTTACTTGTATGATATTTATTTGTTATCAGTGAATGTTTCAAATATTTATTATTCCATTATATATTTTTGGAAATTATTTTTAAAATAAAATAAAATTGATTAAAATTATTTGAAATTAACATAGTGTTTCCTATAAACATATTGAGGTAAAAGTGATATTCATGTGAATATTTGGAATTAAAATGGAACCCAGTGGAAATTTTGGAAAATAAAAGATAACTTTATGATGTTCATGTTGGTTATTATTTAAATCTGTTAGATGTTTTTATGAATGTGTTGGGTTTTTTGATATATGTTTTCTACTCATTAAATGTTGCGATTTTAAAGAAAATAATTTTTCATGGGATTTCTAATTAAAGTGAAATTCATTAAAAAGTTAGTTGGGTTGTTTTAAAAGATTGAATTCCATTAATAAATAATATGGATACACATTTTTTATGGGGTGTGATTAAACATGATTTTTTTTGGTGTTTTATTTTATATGTTTCACTAAATTTTTTTGGTATTTTCGATATGTCCCATTGAAATTATTAGAGATGTTTGATGTTGTTTCTTAAACACGAATATTTCTGATTAATGTTATTTATTACTTATTTGTTTTGTTCTATAATTATATTAAGAGAATATGAAAAATCTATTATCCTTATTGATCTATTGGGTGAATTGTGTTGTTCTTGATGTGTACCATATTTGGTTGTTGTTAGGTCTCAGAATCTAAATAGGGCAGGGGAGCTAGATCATTCTTTTCCCCATAACTCTGTGAGTCAATGTCTCGTATTTCAATATTATTAGGATCTTATTCAATGATTATATATTGGGATTTTTACTAATTTATATTATAGAGGGTTGAGGCTTTTGAAGTAAATTTTTTAGTATTCTTTCCATTTCACATTGTGGTTCCTCATTTTTAATGTTTTTATTCTGTTGGTTGTACTTATGCCTCGATGTTTGATCATGTATCTTGATGATTTTGTGTGGTTATTTATATGGTTTTTTTTATGGCAAAGAAAAGGGAGGGAATTGGGATTGTGTGTTGATTTACTTGGTTTAATGTGACCTGGGTTGATATTATGGATGGCTTAGTGTTGGTTTAGATCTTATTGGGTTCATTGTGAGATGGTGATCTGAATATGATATCCATGGGAAACACTTTCACTTTGTTTTGTGTCCCATTGTCAGTACCATTTTCATTTCTCATTGAGGAATATTTATTATTTAGTAATATTATATCTTTTGGGTGATATGAGATGGACTGGTTTTGGTGTTTTTGTTTTTTATTTGTATGAATGGTGTTTTCGGTTTAATACCTTTCTGTATATCTCGTCAATTTTATTGTTGGATATTATTTTTATGGAGGAATTTTTTTTTCATTCTGTTCTTGGAGATATCATGATTTAATTTGTGGTGATTCTCTCTTAGGAATGTTTATTTCACATCATACCACTAATAAGGAAATCTAAATTTCAGGGATAACTATTAGAGATCTCTATATTCTTATAGATCTATGTATGGTCAATATTTATTGCTTTTTTAATCAATATATTTGATTGTGTTTTAGAAATGGAATGTTTTTTTGGTGCTCCTTTCATATTAGATAACATTTAACATCGCAAACCTACCACCTATTAAATATGTGTTTTGTATCATGGTATTTATATAACTCCACCTTTTATAAAAGAATTCATTGGGGATGAAAGGGTTTTATTGGATACTATTAAGACACTGTTTTTTCATTATTGTATTTTTATGTAATTAATTTGGGGGAAAATAATAAGTTGGTAGTTTCAATAGTGAAATATTATGATTTATATAATCATCCCTATATTTCATGTATAGTACACATAAATAAGGGGAAACAAAGTGGGGTGTCTAATATGGGGGTTTCCTATATTATTTTGTTAGGGAAACGTTTTTGTACATTAGTATCACTTGGGTTAGTCCAAACAATGTTATTTAAAATCAAAATGATTTTGGTTCTTTTATACCTTTTGATTTAGTGCGTGAGTTGCGTAATGAATGGAGAAACTGTTTTAGAAACATGGTCATAGTAGTGTAAGTTTCTTCCAGTGGAACCTAGATGATTGTCACATGGTTTGGTAAATCATACATCATAACCATGTTTCTTCCATAAATCAATTAAAAATTATTCTTATAAATTTTTATCCTAAATTTTTGGTGTCTTACAGGCATTCACCTCTATCACTCATTCATTAGACCCCATAATGGGTGAAGAAGACCCCCTTCCATTGTACTTTAATATATAGCCACATTCTTAAGATTTCATGTGGATTATTATTGTAAGGCCCATTTATGACTTTAAAATTATTTTTATCCCCTACAATATACATTTTTTATTTGGTCCTGATATCTCCAACAAACCCCATGGGATACTATTGTTGATATTGGAGCATATTATATTTCCAATTTAGGAATTTCTGGTGTTTATTTGTTTTATAGGATATTTTGTTTCTTGTCTGAGCATCTACATAATTGGTCACTTGTTTTCAATTTTTTCCACATTATTTGTGGTATGTTTTTTTCTGATTTTACTTTAAATGGTATTTAATTGAATTCTGGATGATTTATGTCACATTTTTTTTTGTAAAATTATGCCTTTTTGTGATAACCAGTATTGATTTTATTATGATTATAATGGTTTCTTGAAAAGATATAAAAGTTGTATATATTTTTTTATGAAAGAATATTGTGGATTCTAAGTGTAATTTATAGTGAGAGAGAATAATTTTTAGTGAATTTTATGGTGATGGGTATTTTACCCATTTAGAGTCATGAAATTATTAATGGTATGGTTTTAAAAGTTTTCTATGAAATTATAAGGGGGATTTAGTGTCTTTTCAAATTATTTAAATGATATGGGAAATAGTTCGTAAATTAATATAAAATGTAGTTTTCATGGTTTCGTTCATAATGTTATTATTAATGTTTTTTCATGATATTATTTCAATAAATTCACTTTTGAATGTTTCCACAAGTGGTGGAAATTGTCGTGGAATTCTGAGATGGTTTTGAATGAAATACACTAATGTAATTTTATAATCAGTTTCATGATATATGTGTGACCATATGATGAGCCCCATACATTTATACTACTAGATATAATTTTCTCAACACAAGGGGGCATAGTTTTATATTTTTTATATATTTACTTATGCATATTCGTGTAAAAAGGGAATGATTCAAATTAGGGACTTGAATGTGAGACGTGATAACCATTTCTTATTTTTTATTGTTGATCATGCGATGACTCTTTATAATTCATGTTTTCTTACGTCCAATTATGTTTTTATCATTATAATACTAGGATTTCATAACTAAATTGAATGATTGCATGACCTATAGTAGATTATATTCTTACTACCGAATGTTTCCTCATTAGACTATGTGATCTAAATGATTGAATGTGTTCTATGCTAACTTGACGACTTTCAAGATGGACGAGGTGTCTCAAATAGTTTGAAATGATTATAAAACTTTGTGGTTGATATTTTTAGTCTATACTAGGGTTCTATTTTCCATTTTTTATTTTTCAACAGGAATCATAGGATTTTTCATATGATTCTTTATTTTAATTAGGGATTATTTTCTAGATTCCATTATAATACTTGTTTATGTACCTTTTTATTATTTTCATACGTGGAACCATTTCGTGGATCATTAAACATTATATGATTTATTCATATTATGTTTCATATTTTTGTTTATAATCCATTTCATTTATTATATTGGATTATTTTAAAAAAGTACATTTAAAAAAGTGTTTAGGCACCTCAATTACTTAAACTAAGAATGATGTGTTTTATAAAAGTGATTATGGAATCATATTTGGTTTATATTAATCACCTCTAAGGAACCTATTATTTATTTATAAATAAAACAAGAATTAATTTATAAAATGTAATTTTAATTGAATTATTTTAAAATATTTAGTGAAATCCTACAGGTCATGTTCATCTCACACCTTATATTAACCATTGAGTTCATAATACTCTCAGGTTTTTATAGGGGCCCATGATTTGATATATTTCATTTTTACGATCATATATTATAATTATGGACCATTTTATGATATGGTGCGTTTCAATGGATCAGTATTAGAAGATAGATAGTGGTTTGGTTATTTTTTCTAGATGGTTACATATCAATCTTGTTGGCATGTATTTTTTTTGTCTATTTATGGGATGAATTACTTATGTTTAATTTATTGGTTTATTTTTATTAGTAGCTAATTATATTATTATTGTTATATATTAGTTCATTTATAATTTTCATTATTATTTAAACTATTTATTTCTTACATAGGTGTCTAATTCATGTTTGGGTAATAATAGAATCATTATAATGTTTCAACTACTTGTTTATATTTACTGAGGGTGAAACCATTCCAATGTGTGCAATCATGATACCCATGAACTAGATTCCAACCCATAGGGATCAGGAATAACCATTTAGGTTATGTGGGGATTTAGGTCATGAAAAATAATTCCATGTACTAATTTAGTTTATTATAACCCTTAGGTTTCATAACTATAGAATTAATGATCCCATGGAGTCCATATTCAATTCAATATTTTTCCTCCAAGGAATACAATGAATAAAATATCAATGAGATTTGTAACTTATTACAATTCACATTTACAACATACTAGTAAAAACTTCTCAATATGAATAATATTTCGACACTGATATTATTCATTCTCTATTCATTATAAAACAATTATATTTGTCAATTAATGATTTCATCATCAATCCTTAAAAAACTCTTTGTTATTAATTGAAAATTATATTATATATCTATTCATCTTCATCTCTAAAAATTGGATATGGAATTTCTATTTGCTCTGTTCTTCTCCTCTATGAAAAAAATCTATAAAATCAGTTATATATTTTTTTCTTCTAATACTATTTTTGTAGTTATATAATTTTTTCTCGTCAAAACTAACATAAGTCAATGGTTTTAATTATTCTTTTCTTATAATAATACACAGTTAATCTATGTATCATAAAAATTAATTGAAAAATAAACTTACAAATTGTTTTATAAAATATCCAAAATATAATGATATATCAGCACTTTTTAAATTAAACATAATAATTTTCTTGGAAATTATCATATCATGATGGGATTTTATTTATTAAAGGGAATCCTTTTTTTATTTTATACAGTCCATGGTTTTACACCCTCCATTACAGTGTGTTATTTGAGTCAAACGCATGTCCAAAAAATCTAGATAATTTCACATTTTTAATCCAAATGAGATCTTGAAATTATCCTATGAATTTATTAAAATATAAAATAAATTATGGAATGAAAAATTTACTTATTTTTCAAGGCCTTAAACTACGGTGAACCATGATTCGATGATTCCATTCCCAAAAATAACTACTCATGGTCCATCCTATCATGTGTGGGAATGACCCTTCCATCCTCCTCAATATATTCGACATTGTTGTGGAATGTAATACCTATTAAAGCATGATCCCATAGGCCATCAAAATCTAGACCCACACTGTAATGGCACGGACCTCCCTGGTCCATTACTTTGTGAAAATGTGGTGTTGGAGGTGTTCTGGGAGGTCAAGGTGACTTATCCCCCAGCTGCTGATTACCGGTAGCTCGGTCTACCGGTAGCTGCTGATTACCGGTAGCTCGGTCTACCGGTAGCTGCTGCCTACCAGTAGCTCGGTCTACCGGTAGCTGCTGATTACCGGTAGCTCGGTCTACCGGTAGCTGCTGATTACCGGTAGCTCGGTCTACCGGTAGCTGCTAATTACCGATAGCTCGGTCTACCGGTAGCTGCTGCTTACCGGTAGCTCGGTCTACCGGTAGCCACATCCTACTGGTAGCTGGGTTTACCGGTAGCCGTGGTGTACTGATAGCTCGGTATACTGGTAACCGTATTTCAGCAGTAGCTCGGCTAACACTTTGCCAAATTTCTAGTTCTGGGAATAGTGTTTCCAGTTTTATGAACAGTATCGGTAGATGAACAGTGTTTCTATCGGTGAGGTTCAGTGAACAGTGTTTCTATCGGTGAGGTTCTATCGGTGGACTTCTATCGGTAGACTTGAAAAGTGTTTCTATCAGTGAGGTTCTATCGGTGGACTTCTATCGGTAGATTTGAACAGTGTTTCTATCGGTGAGGTTCTATCGGTGGACTTCTATCGGTAGACTTGAACAATGTTTCTATCGGTGAGGTTCTATCGGTGGAATTTTATCAGTAGACTTGAACAGTGTTTCTATCGGTGAGGTTCTATCGGTGGACTTCTATCGGTAGACTTGAACAGTGTTTCTATCGGTGAGGTTCTATCGGTGGACTTCTATCGGTAGACTTGAACAGTGTTTCTATCGGTGAGGTTCTATCAGTGGACTTCTATCGGTAGACTTGAATAGTGTTTCTATCGGTGAGGTTCTATCGGTGGACTTATATCGGTATACTTGAACAGTGTTTCTATCGGTGAGGTTCTATCGGTGACCTTCTATCGGTGGACTTGTACAGTGTTTCCAGAATTCATAAGAGCTACCGATTCCTTACTTTTCCAATTTTTGAGTATGTGAACAGTGTTTCCAGCTTCGCAAATTTGACATTTTCTTTGACATAAAATACTTTTAAAAACTTATTTTAAGGACTTTAAGACCGATTCAAAGGCCATAAATTCTATATTAATTATTCCTAAGGCTGGGATGTTTTTACTTGGTCAAACCGTGTGGGTTAATGCGATCCGTTTTTAATGGAGAATAAATCGGATCTTAAACTGTCGCCTCTCTAATTTTTTTTAAAGGGAACGAGATATCATTCTTCGTTGTTCTTACTCCTGGTTCTCATATGCAAGACCATAGAACCTTTTAATCCTTCCCGTTGGAGTTTCATAATCAAACGTTACTCGGATCAGTTCCACTTTGTTTGATGCAACCAAGCTGCGTCGATCATTCTTTCATATAAGGTATGTTTTATCATCGTTCCTTCAGGGATCACCTTCTCTTGTTTTCCCTTCCATATTACCATGTAATTTACAAGATTATAATGTGTTTTCTCGGGTTTGGTTGGTACTATCATACCGCAGAATCCTCCGGTGGATGTAGTTGTTGCGAGGGGAGGATCGTGACCTATTGTGCGGATAATGAACGTGAGGAACTGTTTGAGATAGGGGATTCATGGCTTCTCTAATTGTGTATGTGTAATCGTAGAATTAGCATGATTTAGTCCTTTTGATCACAATGAAATTGAACTAATTAAATAATTGTTCCGGATTAAAAGAATTGGTTGATCTCATGTTGTTGCTTTGTACCGTGATAACAGTTTGCATCATGTTTTCCTAGATAGAGTGATATCTATGTTTTTTTAATTAGTTGCTCATTCATGATGGAAATTGATAAAGAACGTAAAGCCTGAATTATTTGATAAATAATTGGATAAAGATAAAGAGGCATGTTAATGAATCTGTTAATTGAAGATAGATTAAAGAACTGTTAGTTCCATAATTTCAAAAGGGTTCTCAGTTACCCGCTTGTTTGTAAGGCTGAATTCCTTGTGGTTTGGAGCTCTGAGTGCTCATCTTGTATGAAGGCTGAGTGCCTTGTTAAAGGGACGAGAGCCCATTTTGTGATCTTTAATTTCCTACTTCTTGTTATTTGATGTGAGCCTGGATGGCTGTTGTGATATGTGGAGGCATGGGGACTTGTGGTTGTGGCAGTAGATGACGCCTAGTGTGGCGAGATGCATCGGTTTATGCATGTGGGTGTCGGGGAGGACACCAAGGATGATGGTATGAGATGAATGTGATGGTTTGATGTTGGTGGTTTGGTTTGGTTGTTTATCTGCTTTACTTTTCCCCACTTCTCAAGGCAGCTGGTCTTTCTTACCCTCCTTCCGAAGGAGGCGAAGACACCCCGGGTATGCCACGTGCTTTCCGTGTTTAGCCTCTCGATGGAGGATGGGTCTATGCTCTTGATATAGGTGGAAAAGACTCGACGGGTAGTATATCTACTCGCCGTGTTGAGCCCCTTTGTGTTTAGTAGCATAGGATGTTTTTCTAGAATGCCTGGGATTATGGAAAAGTAATTCTGAAATGAAAGTTTGTTTAAATGGTGATAATCCACGGGGATGGAGAACTGGAATTTAATAGTGATTTGAATCCTAAAAAAGGAGCAGTTCTTAAATGTGATGCCAATTCAGTTTAATGTGGAATTGTTAATTCTTAATTAATTTTTAAAGAATTAATTAATGTACAGTGGAACTGATAAAATGAGAATGGAGTAATCTAATAAATCTCTTCAAATGTTTGTGTGCTTATAGGATACCTAGTCTTAGAAGTAGCAGCCTGGAGTCTGAGAGAGGTTAGCTGCAGTTGTAGCTAAGACTAGGTAACGCCCATAGTGTGGATGTGAGTTACTTATATATTCTGTACTTTTTGTGTTTCTATACGCTACTCCACCCTGTCGGTAAGGGCAACTGACACCCCAGGGATTCTAAGCCCTGGGGGGGGGGGGGGGGTTTCCCAATCATTCTGATGGGAGGTTGAATGGTTGACTACCCCCTTTGGCCCCGCTCTCTTCTCTTGGTAGATCTTTGTGCTGGTAGGCACA
Organism: Viscum album; assembly: GCA_963277665.1. Classification (NCBI taxonomy): domain Eukaryota; kingdom Viridiplantae; phylum Streptophyta; class Magnoliopsida; order Santalales; family Viscaceae; genus Viscum; species Viscum album. Next base: position 1,580,141,948 of record OY728125.1, read on the forward strand.
GTGGTTAGTTTTAAAAATATATGTATGTAGAGGGCTGTAATGTCTTGTGGTTATTTCACACACATATATTCTGGATATAGTATCCTATGGACTACTATAGGTGTAACGTGTATAGGATATAATGGATTGAGGATTCTTACTCGGAGTATAGGCTGTAATGGCTTGAGGTATTATACCCGACGTATGATACACGTTATGCGAGCTGTGGTGGCTCTCGGAAACTACCTGGTTACTTTTGGTTGTGAGGACGGTGTGGTGCTTTTCCCAGGTGTCTGCGGGCAAGCCTATGTGGTGCAGATTATGGAGCTTAGCCCAGGTGTCTGCGGGCAAGCCTTGGAGAGAGATGCACAGGATGTATGTCGTTGGGGCAAAGCGGAAAACCAGTGGGGAAGTAGTAGCGGGGTACCCTTGATAGTCTATACTATATGCTATATTCTTGAATGCGTTTCTTGGTGAGAGTAGACATGGTGAGGTTGGGAACATAGTATACCTGTTTAGGTGACGAGTTAGTTTCACTTGTTGTTCACTGGGCTTTAGTATGCTTTCATTACTTTTGCACAAGAGGCTTGGGGAGGATCCTACTGAGTATACTGTTATACTCACCCTATGTATCTATAAACTGTTTTCAGGTCACTTGGAGAAGGTTGGAGATCAAGCTGGTTACTACTAGCTTGCGGTTGGAGGAGGAGCTGTTCGGGCTTGTGGTCGCTGTCGTTTTACTTCTTTTGGGTACTTTTAGTTTCCCCTTTCAATTGTATCACTTTTTCATGACATTTCATATATGTACTTGGTTTCTTTCATTTAATTTCATTTATGAGTTGGAGTTGGTTGGAGTCTATTCTATCTCTCTCTTCTGCATGTGTTCTCTTAGAGGATAATGCCTCCCATTTGTATGTTATTATACCCTCGGTGCTAGTCGCCAACCCAGGGCCTACTGGAGGCGGGACTCGGGGGTCATTATCTCCCTTTTCACATTGCCGGCCCAGGAGGGGTACACATTGTGGGGAGGGGGTCGTGACAGATTGGTATCAGAGGGAGGTTGAGGGATATGATGGAGTTTGGAGTTAGGCACAGGTGAGGATGCATGGGATAGTAGGGAAACAGTGTCATTCATGTTTAGAATGTGGGGTAAACACTGGAGACCGGCAGAGACATAGGCGTTTAGGGCCCCCAATGATCTGTTGCACGGACCTTTAAGCTTACGATGGCTACTAAACAAAGTGATATCGGTTGCAGGGTAGATACCTATGAAAGGATCATTCATCATTATTCTTTGCGCTTGTGTTTGAATGGGTAGTCCTTGGGATAGGTAACCTAAAATAAATAAAACAAAACAATTAATTAATTAATGTTGAGTCTTCCATATTCCAGGATTAGGAGCTCTAACAGTTGTTATTTTGCAGGTATGTCTCCAGGTCGATGTCCTCGTCAGGTTTTCCCAGAAGATGCCCATCAGGCTGTTCCAGTAGATCGCTGCTGAGTAGAGTTTGGCGAAGATGACACTTGGAAGAAGACACTTCGAGAGTTTCAGCGCCAGAGTCTACAGAAGTACGAGTGCTCCATTTCATATGCATTCACAGAAGACTGGTTGGAGGAGATCGATATAGGCTTCAGTTCGATTCGTGCTCGGAAGCAACACTGGGTGTCCTTGGTTGTGACGATGCTGTGTGGAGCAGCGAGGAAGTGGTGGTTCTTGTTCCTCGGTGATTGTGAGGAGTCAGCAATCTCGTGGGAGGAGTTTCGAGACAGGTTTAGAGTCGAGTTTCTTTCATCGAATGCGAAGGTGTCCAGTCGCTAGAAGCTTCTCACCCTTCGGCAGGGGAGCTCCAGTGTTCAAGATTTTGTAATCCATTTCAGGAACCTTCTATGATATGATTCAGACCTGTTACTAGATGATGAGGCCAGGGTGAGGCATTTCGAGGAGGCTTTGCGTCCATAGATCCAGCTCCGGGTCACCCCATTTATGCTGAAGACATATCTTGAGGTGCTAGCGAGGGCAGAGGTTGTTGAGAGGACTTTGGCCAGGACTAGATCGTCACAAGAGGGGAATCGTCATGATTCATCACGAAGCAGTGCTGTGGTCCGGGGTTTCTGGTTTTCAGGACAGAAGAGTTTCCGTTCACCTAGGGGTAGGTCCCAGCCCTTCCCATCTCGTTTCTCCAGAGGCAGCAACTTTCAGACCTATGCCAAGGGATCATGTGCTTGTTTTTCTTGTGGTGGTCGTGGTCATCAGCAGAGGGAGTGCCCGACTTTTCAGAGCAGTCATCATGCACCAGGCGCTCCACTCCAGGTTCTTTCGTTGAGGCAGTTCCAGCCGAGGCAGTAGCAGTAGGTTACACCAGCATTAGATCAGCAAAGGGTAGATGGAGTAGGCAGAGGACAGCCCCATGACGCTCCCCATCCTCAGAGAGAAGAGCACGGCCGTGGTGGTGGTCGTCATCAGGGTCAGACAGGCCGTGGAGGAGGTCGTGGTCAGCTTCATGCTCTAGCGTTACCAGCCCCAGGCGAGCCAGATGTCGTTCGAGGTACCCTTTTCTTTTTTTCTACATTGGTGTATGCCTTGTTTGATTCAAGAGCAACACACTCCTTCATATCACCTACCCTTGTCCATGCTTTGGGACATGAGGTAGAGAGGCTTCCAGTGCCCTTGGCATTGACTACGCCAGTTGGAGGTCGAGCTGACTTGTTTGATGTATGTAGAGACTGTGAGCTAGTGTTGGGGAAACAACGCTCTTGGGGAGATTTCCTATGTTTGCGAATACAACTATATGATGTCATACTTGGCATGGATTGGTTGTATTCGGTGCAGGCTGTTGTGGATTACTATAGGAAGAAAGTCATTTTCATTGATGAATATGGAGAGAAAGTGGTGTTTGTTGGTGAGAGAGATCCTCGGATGAGTCATAGACGAGTTCAATCCTTATCATCCATGATGGATGGGATGACGCTGTGTTCTTCAGAGGTTCAACAGTTGGTGTTTCCTAGGGTCGTAGAGGAGTACCCTGACGTCTTTCCAGAAAAGGTTGTATCCTTACCCCCCTCGACAAGAGATCGAGTTTGGGATCGAGCTACAGCCAGGAGCGTCTCCTATCTCTATGTCTCCGTATAGGATGGCCCCTTATGAGTTACGAGAGCTATGTATTCAGCTCGACAGTCTGTTTCAGTGTGGTTTTGTTCGGCCAAGTGTGTCACCGTGGGGTGCACCAGTTTTGTTTGTGAAAAAGGTTGATGGCAGTTTGCGGTTGGGCGTCGATTATCGTCGGTTAAACAAAGTGACAATAAAGAACCGCTATCCTCTCCCGCGTATTGATGACCTATTTGATCAACTAAAGGGTGCAAGTTGGTTCTCAAAGATAGACTTGCGGTCAGGATATCATCAGATGCGTGTAAAAGATGAGGATATCCCGAAGACTGCTTTCCGCTGTCGTCATGGGAATTGGGAGTTTGTTGTAATGACATTCGGCGTGAAGAATGCTCCAGTTGTTTTCATGGTGTTGATGAATGCTGTGTTCCCTGAATTCCTGGACAAGTTTGTTGTGGTTTTCGTCGACGACATCCTTGTGTACTCCACATCTAAAGAGGAACATGCAGAGCATCTATGAGCCGTTTTGGGAGTTCTTCGCCAACATCAGTTGTTTGGGAAGTTGTCTAAGTGTGAGCTCTGGGCTCGAGAAGTTCGTCTCTTGGGACATGTTGTGTCCCAACAGGGAGTAGCTATGGATGCTTCGAAGATAGAAGCAGTGGTGTCTTGGCCAGCCCCCAAGATCGTGTCAGAGGTGCGAAGTTTCCTTGGTCTCGCAGGCTATTATAGGAGGTTTGTAGCCAATTTCTCCCGATTTGTGACTCCTCTGACAGCTTTGACCAGGAAGGATCAAGCGTTCATATGGACTGATCAGTGTCAGACATCATTCGAGTATCTAAAGGAGAAGTTGGTATGTGCTCTAGTCCTTTGTCTTCCAGCGGAGGGAGTACCGTTTGTTGTTTTCTGTGATGCTTCACACCTGGGGCTAGGTTGTGTTCTCATGCAGTAGAGGTCAGTTGTTTCTTATGGGTCTCGGTAGTTGCGTCCCCATGAATGAAACTATGCCACCCATGATCTTGAGTTGGTAGCCGTGGTGTTATCTCTAAAGTTGTGGAGACATTACCTCATTGGTGAGTACTTTGTGGTTTTCACCAATCATAAGAGTTTGAGGTATGTTTTCTCCCAACGTGACTTGAACTTGAGGCAGCGTCGGTGGATGGAGTTCTTGCAGGAATACGACTTTGAAATATCGTATACACCTAGAAAAGGGAATGTTGTAGCCGAAGCACTAAGCTGAAAGATATGTAAGGATGTTGTGCGTGAATTTGGTGATTCTTGGAGAGTGATGGAAGAGCTATCAGCTTTGCATTTGATATTGGAGAAGTTGGGGGTAGAGGTTGTCTTTTCCAGATGACGGTGCATCCATCCCTGATGCAGAAGGTGGAAGAGTCTCAGTTGGGTGATCTAGAGGTGGATGTCTGGAGAGACATAGTTGTTTGTGGAGAGGCCCCTGATGGTCGGTCGGAGGATGAACAACACCGAGTGTTGTATCATGGCAGGATTTTTGATCCCTTGGCGATGCGCAAGACGGTTCTCCGAGAGTTCCATAGTTCACCCTTGGCGGTACATCCTGGTGTGAAGAAGATGTACCGATCCTTGAGGAGTCAGTTTTGGTGTCCTGGACTGAAGCGTACAGTTGCAGAATGTGTGTCTCGATGTTTAGTCTGCCAGAAGGTGAAGGCCGAACACCATGTTCCTGGTGGTCTTCTCCAGCACTTAGAGATTCCTCAGTGGAAGTGGGGGGAAATCTCAATGGACCTTGTTACAGGTTTACCTAGAGCTCCGGGAGGAAATGATGCTATATGGGTGGTAGTGGATCGTTTAACAAAATCATCACACTTCATAGCGATCAAGGAGTCGAGCTCAGTGGAATTTTTGTCGAGGCAGTATCTGGAGGAGGTGGTGAGGCTTCACGGAGTTCCTAAGACGATCATTTCTGATCGAGATCCTCGTTTTACCTCCAGGGTGTGGAGAGGTCTCCAGCATGCTTTTGGTTCTCAATTATGCCTTAGCACTGCTTTTCATCCTCAAACGGATGGTCAGACAGAGCGAACCATCCAGACTCTTGAAGACATGTTGCGCTCTTGCGTTCTTGATTTTGGAGGTTCATGGACGAAGCACTTACCCTTGGTAGAGTTTTCTTACAATAATAGTTTCCACTCTACCATCGGTATGGCGCCGTTTGAATCCTTGTATGGCCGGCCATGCCGTTCTCCGTTGTGCTGGACTGGGGTCGGAGAGTCAGCAATTCTCGGACCAGAACTAGTGCAAAATACAACAGAGATGGTTCAGGTGATTTGTGAGAGGATGAAGGCAACACAGGATCGTCAGAAATCATATGTTGATCAAAGAAGGAGACCGTTAGAGTTTAATGTTGGGGATCATGTGTTTCTAAAGGTGACTCCCCATCGTGGGCAGCGAAGGTTTGGTCGTGGAAGTAATCTTTCTCCCGGGTTTGTTGGGCCTTTCGAGGTGTTAGCTCGTGTTGGAGCTGTGGCGTATCGAGTAGCACTTCCCCATCAGATGAGTCAGATACATGATGTTTTCCATGTGTCACAGCTCCGTCGTTATCTTCATGATGAATCTCATGTTATCGATTGGGGAGAGATCGATATTGACGATGATGCAACCATCGAGGAGCGACCTGTGGAGATCCAAGACCATAAGGAGAAGGTGTTGCGTGGGCGTTCTATCCCCTTAGTTCGTGTCTTGTGGCGACACGGTGGCATGGAGGAGAGTACCTTGGAGCGTGAGACACAGATACGTGCTCAGTACCCAGAGTTGTTTAATGATTAACTCTTTTCATGTAATGATGTTTGCTTTATGGTTAGACCATTCATGTTTTATTTATGTACCTTTGATGTGATGTTATGTTTGAATTGTTTGGTTATGGATTGTTTGTTTCCATACTCTCGGATGTCGTAGTTTTGTTCCAGCTTTTGAACAACTCATGGTGGTTTTCCCCTGAGAGGTATCTTATGGGGTGGTTGTTCGGATCCCTCTTTTCTTCTGGGTTGGTTTTTAATTCTCGAGGACGAGAATGTTTTGAGAGGTATCTAATGTAATGGCCCGGACATCCCTGGTCCATTACTTTGTGAAAATGTGGTGTTGGAGGTGTTCTGGGAGGTAAAGGTGACTTATCCCCCAGCTGCTGATTACCGGTAGCTCGGTCTACCGGTAGCTGCAGCCTACCGGTAGCTCGGTCTACCGGTAGCTGGTGATTACCGGTAGCTCGGTCTACCGGTAGCTGCTGATTATCGGTAGCTCGGTATACCAGTAGCTGCTGATTACCGGTAGCTCGGTCTACCGGTAGCTGCTGCTTACCGGTAGCTCGGTCTACCGGTAGCCGCATCTTACCGGTAGCTGGGTTTACCGGTAGCCGCGGCGTACTGATAGCTCGGTATACTGGTAACTGCAGTCCAGCAGTAGCTCGGCTCACACTTTTCCAAATTTCTAGTGCTGTGAACAGTGTTTCCAGTTTGATGAACAATATCGGTAGGTGAACAGTGTTTCTATTGGTGAGGTTCAGTGAACAGTGTTTCTCTCAGTGAGGTTCTATCGGTGGACCTCTATCGGTAGACTTGAACAGTGTTTCTATTGGCGAGGTTCTATCGGTGGACTTCTATCGGTAGACTTGAACAGTGTTTCTATCAGTGAGGTTTTATCGGTGGACTTCTATCGGTAGACTTGAACAGTGTTTCTATCGGTGAGGTTCTTTCGGTGGTCTTCTATCGGTAGACTTGTACAGTGTTTCTATCGGTGAGGTTCTATCGGTGGACTTCTATCGGTAGACATGAACAGTGTTTCTATCGGTGAGGTTCTATCGGTGGAATTCTATCGGTAGACTTGAATAGGGTTTCTATCGGTGAGGTTCTATCGGTGGACTTCTATCGGTAGACTTGAACAGTGTTTCTATCGGTGAGTTTCTATCGGTGACCTTCTATCGGTGGACTTGTACAGTGTTTCCAGAATTCATAAGAGCTACTGATTCCATACTTTTCCAAATTTTGAGTATGTGAACAGTGTTTCCAGCTTCGCAAATTTGAAATTTTCTTTGACGTAAAATACTTTTATAACATTATTTTAAGGACTTTAAGACCGATTCAAAGGCCATAAATTCTATATTAATTATTCCTAAGGCTGGGACGTTTTTACTTGGTCAAACCGCATGGGTTAATGCGATCTGTTTTTAATGGAGAATAAATCAGATCTTAAACCGTCGCCTCTCTAATTTATTTTTTTAAAGGGAACGAGATATCATTCTTCGTTGTTCTTCCTCCTGGTTCTCATCTGCAAGACGCTAGATCCTTTCAATCCTTCCCGTAGGAGTTTCATAATCAAATGTTACTCGGATCAGTTCCACTCTGTTTGATGCAACCAAGCTGCGTCGATCATTCTTCCATATAAGCTATGTTTTATCATCGTTCCTTCAGGGATCACCTTCTCTTGTTATCCCTTCCATATTACCATGTAATTTCCAAGATTCTAATGGGTTTTCTTGGGGTTGGTTGGTACTGTCGTACCGCAGCATCCTCCGGTGGATGCAGTTGTCGCGAGGGGAGGATCGTGACCTGTTGTGTGGATAAAGAACGTGAGGAACTGTTTGAGGTAGGGGATTCATGGCTTCTCTAATTGTGTATGTGCAATCGTAGAATTAGCATGATTTAGTCCTTTTGATCACAATGAAATTGAATTAATTAAATACTTGAACCGGATTAAAAGAATTTGTTGATCGCATGTTGTTTCTTTGTACCGTGATAACGGTTTGCCTCATGTTTTCCTAGATAGAGTGATATCTATGTTTTTTTTAATTAGTTGCTCATTCATGATGGAAATTGATAAAGAACGTAAAGCCGAAATTATTTGTTAAATAATTGGCAAAAGATAAAGAGGCATGTTAATGAATCTGTTAAATCAAGATGGATTAATGAACTATTTGTTCGATAATTTCAAAAGGGTTCTGAGTTACCCGCTTTCTTGTAAGGCTGAATGCCTTGTGGTTTGGAGCTCTGAGTTCTCATCTTGTATGAAGGCTGAATGCCTTGTTAAAGGGCCGAGAGCCCATTCTGTGATCTTTAATTTCTTGCTGCTTGTGATTTGATGTGAGCCTCGATGGCTGTTGTGATATGTGGAGGCATGGGGACTTGTGGTTGTGGCAGCGGATGACGCCTAGTGTGGCGAGATGCATCAGTTTATGCATGTGGGTGTCGGGGAGGACACCAAGGATGATGGTATGAGATGAATGTGATGGTTTGATGTTGGTGGTTTGGTTTGGTTTTTTATCTTCTTTACTTTTCCCCACTGCTCAAGGCAGCTGGTCTTGCTTACCCTCCTTCCGAAGGAGGCGAAGACGCGCGGGGTATGCCATGTGTTTTCCGTGTTTAGCCTCTCGATGGAGGATGGGTCTATGCTCTTGCTATAGGAGGCAAAGACTCGACGGGTAGTATATCTACTCGCCATGTTGAGCCCCTTTGTGTTTATTAGCATAGGATGTTTTTCTAGAATGCCTGGGATTATGGAAAAGTAATTCTGAAATGAAAGTTTGTTTAAATGGTGATAATCCACGGGGATGGAGAACTGGAATTTAATAGTGATGTGAATCCTAAAAAGGAGTAGTTCTTGAATGTGATGCCAATTCAATTTAATGTGGAATTGTTCATTTTTAATTAATTTTTAAATAATTAATTAAAGTACAGTGGAACTGATAAAATGATAATGGAGTAATCTAATAAATCTCTTCAAATGTTTGTTTTCTTATAGGATACCTAGTCTTAGAAGTAGCAGCCTGGAGTCTGAGAGAAATTAGCTGCAGTTGTATCTAAGACTAGGTAACGCCCATAGTGTAGATGTGAGTTACTTATATATGTTGTACTTTTTTTGTTTCTATACGCTACTCCACCATGTCAGTAAGGGAAACTGACACCCCATGGATTCTGAGCCCTGGGGGGGGGGGGGGGGGTTCCCCAACATTCTGATGGGAGGTTGAATGGCTGACTACCCCCTTTGGCCCCGCTCTCTTCTCTTGGTAGATCTTTGTGCTGGTAGGCACAATGGTTAGTTTTACCCATATATGTGTGTAGAGGGCTGTAATGGCTTGTGGTTATTTCACACACATATATTCTGGATATAGTATCCTATGGACTACTATAGGTGTAACGTGTATAGGCTATAATGGCTTGAGGATTATTACTCGGAGTATGGGTTGTAATGGCTTAAGGTATTATACCCGACGTATGATACACGTTATGCGAGCTGTGGTGGCTCTCGGAAACTACCTGGTTACTTTTGGTTGTGAGGACGGTGTGGTACTTCGCCCAGGTGTCTGCGGGCAAGCCTATGTGGTGCACGAGGTGCAGATTGTGGAGCTTATCCCAGGTGTCTGCGGGCAAGCCTTGGAGAGAGATGCACAGGACGTATGTCGTTGGGGCAAAGCGGCACACCAGTGGGGAAGTATTAGCGGGGTACCCTTGATATTCTATACTATATGATATATTCTTGTATGCGTTACTTGGTGAGAGTAGCCATGGTGAGGTTGGGAACATAGTATACCTGTTTAGGTGAGGAGTTAGTTTCACTTGTTGTTCACTGGGCTTTAGCATGCTTTCTTTACTTTTTCACGAGAGGCTTGGGGAGGATCCTACTGAGTATACTTTTATACTCACACTATGTATTTATAAAATGTTTTTCAGGTAACTTGGAGCAGGTTGGAGATCATGCTGGTTACTACTAGCATGCAGTTGGAGGAGGAGCTGTTCGGGCTTGTGGTCACTGTCGTTTTACTTCTTTTGGGTACTTTTAGTTTCCCCTTTCAGTTGCAACACTTTTTCATGACATTTCATATATGTACGTGGTTTCTTTTTTTTTCAATTATGAGTTGGAGTTGGTTGGAGTCTATTCTATCTCTCTCTTCTGCATGTGTTCTCTTAGAGGGTAATACCTCCCATTTGTATGTTATTATACCCTCCGTGCTAGTCACCAACCCGGGGACTACTGGAGGCGGGACTCGGGGGTCATTACCTCCCTTTTCACATTTTCGGCCTAGGAGGGGTACACATTGTGGGGAGGGGGTCGTGACACACACATATTTCACATGGGGTTACCATTGGGGTGAAACCATTACCTTATGGAGAATTTTTTGTTGTATGATCAAAAACTTTTGGGGCTTGTCTTCTAATAATTTTGATTTATTCTTCAACAATTTTTTCAATCATACCATGGTTGAGTTTTGTTTATGTGTTGTTTTGGGTGAATTTGGAGAATTTTGGAAGGCCATGAGTCTTTTCAAGGATGGAAACTAGTTAAGAAACCATGTGTTTTTTTTCTTGGAAACTTTACACACCATTTTGAGCCCCAAAAAGTTGCCCAAAATTTGACCAAACTAGGCAGCCACCCTACCCAAAACTATGCTCCATCAAACATTGAGAATTTTTATAGTTGGTGGATGGTTTGGAAAATCATGTTCCCACCTAGGAGTAATCATTATCCTTATATAATAGAGGATTTCTATTATGGATCAGGTTTCAGAAAACATTTATCCCATCCACGAAAACCATGATAGTGGGATTTTAAACCCTATATGTTTTTTAACTCTCCCAAATCCCCTTTTTATCACCAATCATCCCTTATTGACCTAAATTGAATTCAACGTCTTTTTGGGGATTCCGAGATGATTCCAAGGAAACTCAAACCTATTCTACTGAAAATTGAAGATTTGGTGGAAGGAAACATCCCCTATTTCATTATGTGATTTATTCTTATTTAGTCTTCTCTCCAACCCCTCCCCCCCAATATTCCTCTCCCCCTTTGAGAGGGTTTATTTTACTCCATTATTGATGGTTTAAATGTATTTTTATATGGATATTGTTTTTTCAGATCATGGACCAATGTTTTGATCCTATATATTCTCTTTAATTGTGAATTATATTGTTTTACATTGAATTAAGGGTTGTAGTTTGGCGAGCTTTCATCAAGGCTATTGAGGTATGTGATAAAATTATTTTTTCCCGTAGTCATTATTATGATCATGTGTTTGTAATTGTGTCCTTTCACATTCATAATTTTCAATTCTATTTATATTGAAAAGTCTGAAATTAGTTATATGAAATGGTGAAATCCTTCATAGATCCACACATACGCATTAGTGATTATAAATACAGATTTGATGGAATCCCAAGGGGAGTAAAACTAGACCGGAAATAATGATTTATGAATTTTTAAAAGGGTAATAATGGTTTAATAGAGTCTAACAAAATCCTTATTTCTTGGATGATAATGAGATTTAAAGGTTTTAATTTTTTTAACTTTGATGAGTAGATGAAATATAAATATTTTTTAATAAATGAATTAATTTAGATTTTTTTAGGTTATTCCTTATGAATAAAGAAAATAACCATGGTTATGAATGATAAATGGAGTGGTTCAATATGATTTTAATTATTGATAATAAGTTTAATGATGTTGAACATTGATATGTATATGATATATGTGATATTTTTGAATGAATGAACAATGATGTGTGGTTTAGGGACTGATGATCCAAATACCCTTTGGGTCTAGAGTGATACTGTAGGTCCCCGATTGATACATGTGAAAAGTGAGGTGGGGATTGGATATGGGTACTCCATAAACCCATGGTTTTCTATTATGATGCTCTAACCCCATTGATATTTGCATTGATCTATTGATCTAGGTGCTTGAGATATTGTTATGTGGAATGATGCTCATATGTAACAGAAATGAAATATGAATTAATTGTATAATGAAAACCTATGTGGAATGAAATTAAATATTCATATGGTAAATGGATCAGACTATGGAAAGGGATTAATAATAAATGGTGTGGTTGACAATAGATAAATAAATGGGAATCTTGTCTATATTTTATATTTGTTATTTATTCAATATAAAATACATACATTTTTGAATACTTGATAATGATTTAGATTCAGTGCTATTATCCTATAGAGTTATATTCAAACCATACATGGGATGTGTGATTGTTTCACATATGTACTTCATGTTTGTAGGATAGAATAATGGAAGGATCCCTTTATTAGAGGGTTGAGTTGGGATTCGGGATAGAGCATAGATGATGGAAGATAACATAATGTTGGGACCCATATAGGATTTTTCTGTGAGTAATAATTTTTTGTCATCATTACACACTAGAATATTATATTTTATGACATATTTACAACATTGGTTCATGGTTGTTCTCATGTTTTGGATTTAATCAAGTGATTTTGGAAATTGTTGATTATTGTTATGTATTTACAAAAAACATTTATCTTGGTTATATTTTATATTATTTTTTACTATTGTGATGATTTCATAAAGCGGGTATAGTTTCCCCACATTACATTTTAGAACCTCCCTACTAGTCAGTAGCCTCTAGAATTTGAGAAGGAACACCTGAGGTCGCATAACTAGCTAGATTAGGGGACCAGCATGTGACACCTGGGTTGGGATGTTACAATGTGGTTTCAAATGAGGTTTTATTTTTTTAAATTGTCATAATATTTGGGTATGGTATAAAGGAGACTAGTATGTTTTAGTATGTGTAATTGTGCTTTCAAATCGTAGTTTCTAACCCATTTGTTGATGAAAATATAAAAAAACCAAGAGTGGGATTGATGTTATTGATTATTACTGTTATATTTTATTTTTATTTCACCTAGGGTAATTCACATGATGTTTGATGTTATTATATTTATATGATTTCAACAGGGCTCAGTATGCCATTGGAGTTGGGTATGAATGCATCATTCAAGAAACATAGGATTTTATGTGACTTGAATCGTTTTGTTATGCATTTAATAGAAATATATGAGTGGGTTTTTAGAAATGCAAATGTTTTTCATTATTTGACTAATTTAAATTTAATCAGAGTATAATATATAATCGATAAATGTAAATGATAATAAATTTAATAAATTAAAATGGGGTAAAAATGTATGTTTAATTGGAAACATAGAAAGATGGATATTTTTGTGCCTATGTTTATCATCAACCTTGTGACAGATGGTTGACTGTATTGATAGGGTCTCAATTTGACCATTTTGTGTTGTTTTAGGGATGACTTATTATATATTTATATTAATCTCTATTGTTAAAATGTAAAAATTATTTTTTATGTGACCTAATAAGTGTTTTTGACATTGTATAGATATGACTCCAAGATGACATTTGTTTGTTGGCAGAAAGAAGGAAAGTGCTGAAAATGATCATCCAGAAGTGGTAGAAGAGGATCTGATAGCTCTTGGTGATGATTTATGAGTGATGTTTTATTATAATTATTCTTTTTTTCCGTAGTTCCTTGAAAATATCCTAGGTGGGTTGAATGGAATATGTATTTTCTGACATTGGGAGTTCATTTTAGAACTCCCTCTGATTTTAACTGAAGAGGGAAGGCCTGAGGCATCTGAGTTCCTGATTGACTCTATCCTGAAAATTCTTGACTATTTTGAGAATACTATTTATAAGGGTGTCATGTTGGATTAATATATGTTAAATGTATTAGTTAAGAGTTGGTGATAAATTAAGTATTGGGATAAAAATTTTGAATTCATGTTATGGAAGGATGTACTAGAGATGTTCATAGAACACTTTTACCTAGAGAAATTGACACTAGAGATGGAATAAGTCTTTATATGGTTGACCTAGGGTAGTATATCTATGATGGACTACACTGGTAAAGTCAATGAACTATAGCGTTTTTTCCAGTGTTGGTAAGGGATGTGGAAACAATGGAGAGGCATTTTCAGTATATAATTAAATGTGAGATTAAGTCACAAGTTAATATCATATTTTTGAAGAAGTTTATTGAGGTGGTAAATCAAGCTATCATTTATAAGGGGATTATGAAGGAGGATTATAGTCGAGGACATGAGGTTTTTGTTGGATTACACAGAGGTATTTCATCTGAGGTAATGAAGCATATATATGATAATGTTAACTAAAGTGGTGGAATGAAGAGTTTCCATGAGGATAGATTAGTTACTTAGGAAAATAATCAAGTGTGATTCCATTTGTGACATAGGATTTGTAAATTTTTTAGATTGTTCCCACAACCATTGATGGAGTGATTATATTGAGGAATGATGGGGAATCTACATTGGTTCTATTGGAACCCATGAATGATTGGAATTGATAAAGGAGCATGGCTAATACAGGGAACTAGTAGGGGTTCTTATACTCCATATAAGTTGGGTAGATAGAGTCATACAAATTGTTGGGGTTGAGAGAGTGAATATAGTGATTTGGTTCAAGGGAACCCATATTAGTAAATAATTAAGGCTCAGGGGACTCATAATATAGCATAGAGGAGAGGTACAAGATAGTTTCTTGGATATCAGCCTGTACTTATGGATTACAATGTTGCTCTTTTGATATTAAGAGGTAATATTTGCATATCTTTTATTATTTCAAGTTAATAATTTGATACATGTGTCTATCACTATTTAATATATTCTCATCTTTTTAATGTTTTGAGTTTGATGGTGGAGATTTTGAGTGGGGTTATGAATATTGAAACACTATTGGGAGTGCGGTTGAAGGACATATGTTTCGGAATGTGGTGTTCTCTCATGGTCAATGTGTATCGTTTACTTAAGGATATTTAAATATTTGATATGCTAGGTTTGGAATTTTATTATGGAATTGATTGTATTTTACTAAAACCAAATATATTTTTATTATAAGAGAGTGGACACTATGTATCTTGAGGTAAATAGATATATTCATTAGAGAGAATGGGATATCCATACAGGAAATGCAGTGCCAATTCCATAAAAAATGGGCGAGCACAATATCGAGGTATCAAGTATTTATTTGGATGAAGTGGGTGTGAAAAAATGTTTCACTCTTCACATAGTGGACTAGTTTTCGTATGTATTTCCTAAAAAGATATCAAGGATTCTACCAGATAGATATGTTGAGTTCAAGAGTGAGCTAATGCTTAGAGATGAACCGATTTCTATTTGATTTTACTAGATAGAACAAGAAAAGTTTCATGATCATAATATTTCACTATAAGAATTTATGTATAAGGTATTTATCCATCTTGATATGTAGCCTTGGGGTTCCACGATATTATTTTCTAAGAAGTCTGATGGTACATTGAGTTCATTCATCGATTACCATAAGTTTAACTATATTACAGTTAATAACTGGTATCCTCATCCAAATATCAATGATCTCTTTGACTAGTAGGGAGGATATTGTGTTTATACATTATTTATTTGAGATTTGGGTGTCATTATTTGAGAGTTATACCTTATTATATAATAATAAATACTTCCAGAAGCTGGCATGGATTAATAATGTTTATTATGATTCCTTTCAGGATTAATAACACTCCATCTATGTTTGTAGACATGATGAAATAAATCATTCAGCCATACTAGGATGACATTGTGGTTATTTTTTGTATGAAATCATGGTGTAATACAAGACTAATAATGATCATTCCAATCATTCCAAACACTTTGAACAATCCATGAAACTACCATCTCTAAATAATTCACCCACAAAAGGGGATTTTCATGGTTTTCACATGGTTTAGAAAATTGCACGCTGACATAGGAGTAACAGTGAAACCTAGAGAGTATGGGAACACAGATATGATGCAATATTTTTAAAATTGTGTGCCCCAACTTAGAAACCATGCATGTGGGGTTTTAGACACCTATCTTTTATTTGAAAATTCTCATACACTTTATTTTTATCCATATTGTTCAATATTTGACCAAAAATGAATTTCTTTTATTTTGGAGGATCCCAGGAGGATTATAAGTCACATTTAAAATTATCATGTATGACTAAAATACATGATTGAAGGAATGAACCACACTCTTAGTATGTGATATCTTCTTTTTCACTCATATCATTCATCCATATTTCAATACCCCTTTGAGAGGGATTATTTTACCCTAATTTTATTATTTAGATCTAGGTTTTGTTGAATATTTTTTCTTTGGATATTTCTCCAATGTATTGATCATATATATCCTCTTCCCTTATGTATTTGAATATTTTAAATCAAAATGAGGGTTTGAGTTTTGGGAGAGTTCATCAATGAAATTGAGTTATGTGTTATAATTTATATTTCCTATATTCTGGATTATGATATTTTTTTGTAACCGTGATGTTGTGTATCCACATTGTGAAATTGAATTTATATTAAAATTGTTAATCTATTTCTATAAAATTTGGAATCCCTTAACAAATCTGTTTTTACCCATTGAAAATATGTGATTGGGTTTTATTGAACCAATTTGGTGTGCCAATACACTTGAAATGATGATTTACAAAATTTTAAAAGGGAAAGAATGGGTTAATGGAGTTGAACTAAATCTTTATTTCTTGGATGATAATGGGATTTAATGAGATAAATTGTTTAACTATGATGAGTTAATGATATGAGAATAAATTTTGATAAATTGATTAATGGGAAATATCTTATATTATTCCATGTTAATAAGAAAATGAACCTTGGTTGTGAATGATAAATGAAATGGTGCACTGTGAAGTGAATGGTTGATAAGAATGTTAAATTTGTTGAACATATATATATACATATATAATATATGGGAAATTTTTGACTGATTGAACAATGAGGTGTGGGTCAGGGAATTATGCTCGAAATAACATTGGGGTGTCAAAATGATGCTTTAGTACACTAAGATATTGACATTGGACATTTTTTCTATGTTCATGAGATATTGGTACATGGAGTAATGGTCTAAGATAATGGAAGTGAAATTGTAAATATATTAATAATGAATTCCCATGAAAGAATTAACTGTTATATTTTAATAGTGTCTGGATCAGACTCTAGCATGAACTGAAATATGTATTATGTTTTTTATTAAATAATTATAAATGTTTAACCTATATACATTTTTCATTTGTTCATTATTTTTTATACAACCGAATACACTTTTATAGACCAAATATTTCTTTAAAAATAGTTGGTGGTGGCCTATTGTGTAATATTGACACCTTACTCGAGTAACATGATTGATAGTCCAATAGACATTATGTTAGAAAGACACTATAATTGAAATATCAATATATAATATGGATGAGTTTGTGTAACACACCATGATTTTATTTTTTATCTCTTCTTAGTGTTAATATTTTTGATTTGTTACATTGCACAACCAATCCTACATGAATTAAAAATGAAATATTATTATACCATAGTTGTTAAATTGGCGGGACTGAATAATAGTAACCGCATATGAAATTATTAAAATTCAATAAAATGTTTAATATTTATCTTATTTCATTTCTAGATATGATATTGAATAATTCACATTTAACTATAAAAAGAAATTATTTTTTTAACGGTAGTTTTTCCTCTTTTTGATGGAGCACGTGTTTTAAAACTAAATTCTGACAATTTTAATAACTATATATAATAAATAATATTCATTTTTTAAAAAATAATACCAAAATTTACTATTGTTAATTTTTTTTCTTTTTTTAGATATGTTTAATTTATTGTTTAAAATTAAATAAATAATGAATTTTATTTGAAAATTGACATTTCATATAAATAATATAAACTGTTAAATTATATTTTAAATTATTTTTAGTAAAAAGTTTGATCAATAATTAATATATTAATTAGATAAAGTTTATTGGAACCCTTTTTTATATTAAATTTTGGATATAAAAATTATTAAAGTTATGACCATTTTCACTTTTAGAACCCGCTTTCATGCCCCGTATAGGTGAATAATTTTAAATTAATTTTATCCAATTATATGTTTAGAATATTGAAAATGGATTCAATATTTCAAATTAAAAGGTACCAATTTATCAAATATTTTCTTTTTATTTTTGTACAACATTAATGGAAAGAATATAAATTTGAATTACCAAAATTATGGGTAAATCAAGTAAATATATGTAGAAATAATATTATAAATATTACAAAATTAACCATGAAATTTTCAAAATTTTATTGGTTGAGTGATTTTCGACAAAAATAATACTCCATACTATTTTTTGAGATCTTGTAACCATATGGATTTCTTTAAGTCATTTATATTATTCATATTAAAGAAATGTCATTGATGTATTTTTTTTTTAAAGTTAAATATTTTATTATGGGTTTAACTAAGGAATATATTATAATATAAATATTATTTTTAAATATAAAATAAGTATCTTAATCATGAAGTGTTTTTTTGTAAACATACTCAAGAAATAATTACATTAAATAATTATATAACGACGTTGTGGTGATTGAATAATTAATACAATTGTCAAAAAAATGAAATTAAAAAAATTAAATTAAGGTAATTTATGTTACATATTGTCATAAAAGAATTTTATATATTTCCATGACAGGATAGGGATGTACTAAAATAGTTTTTTTGAATATATTTTCAAAAGATATTTTTAAATTCCATTTAATCAATTTTTTCGATATTTAGATTAATGATATTTAAAAATAAATAATATTTTATCAAATGATATAAAATTTATAAAACTATATAATTCAGAAAACATATTTGGATATGGTTAAAAATATAACTCATGTTTATTTTTTTATAATTTTTCCTTTCAATATTGACAATACTATTCCTCATATGGTAAATATCCATGCAGTTATGGTAAGAGTTAAATGGGTTAAAATGGTTTGAACCAAAAGAAAAGTGTATAAACATGAACTAATTGTCGAAAAATTATTTGATGAAGATTATTATACACGTATAACATGAATATAAAATTTGAATGTTTTTAATGGAAACTATTCTATGAAAATAGCTAATTTATTTTTCAAATTAAGGTGATTTATAAAATATCATTCTAATTATATTTAAAATTATATATGTTTCCACATAAAGAAAAATATTTTTAAATGAACGAACATAAATATATATATTTATACTAATGAAATAATTTTCATTATATAATTTTATTTTTAATGTTTATAAATTATATAATTACCTAAAATACTTCTTTTATCTTAAAAGAATATTTATTTACATAACAAAAAATAAAATAATATATTTTAAAAGAATAAATTTTGATATATTTTATACGATTTAATGTTTATAATGAATTTTATATATCAATACATATTTTATATATATTGTTAATAAATATATTATTATTCCATCATTGAATTTATGTATTTGAAGTCATGTTAAAGGAATGGTGCCAATTTAGAAAATAATTATATTTATAGAATTAATATATTATTAAAATATATTAAAAAATGTAAAATAATAAAAAACATGAAAATATATGGCCTAAAATGTATTTCTCTATTCATTTATTGGCAATTTTTAACATTTTTTCTGTGTAATATCCTTAATATATTTTAAAATATTGAGGATTTTTTAATGTATCCCTCACCGCAACTAAAAACGGGAAACTCATCCCTCACTTCCTCACAATAATATGATCCATATCGCTTGATGATAACCTACCAATTTAGCTAATAAAAATATATATTTATCTTAATGGGGTTCTATTTCATTTAAACGACCAAACCTAGTTCAAGTATGGAACGATTAAAGGAAGTCCACCGAAGAAGTGGTAATCATCTTTGTTGATGTTTTGAATCATATTTATTCATCCAATTCTGATCCATGTGTTGTTTCATTAGGAAATTAATATCTAAAATTCCATATATATTACTATATTTTATACTTAATATTGTACAACTATATTACACCTTTTATTCATCCTATGAAAAATGAACGCACTACGTGTATGTATGTACGACTTACCATCTTTACATCATGGTGTAATTTTCTCATCATCCCTACATTAAATGGATGCGTATAATGATGTAAATAATGGATATATATAATTATTTTGAAATTATATTTATTTTTACAAATTAATATACCATACACTTCCTTAACCATTTACCATTAATGGAATGATATCTTCACTCATTCGTACATACGACCTACCATCTCCACGATGTTATGTGATTTATTTCCTATGTTCTACAATAAATTATAGTTACAACATAGTATATAATTAATAAATGATATATAAATTACCTTAATATAATTATGGATATTATGTAACTATATCCTATACCAAAAAATTGGGACTTACACCTTAATAATGGATTATAATGAAATATTTGTTGGATCGAATAGTTGATATAAAAGTCTATTAGATGGAACAATACAAGAGGGGGGGTGAATTGTAGGTTTAAAAACCTTTGAGTTTTAGAAACAAAGAGATTAGTTTAAAAGATCTTAAACTAATACAAAAACAAACACCCACAATTGTATTGAATGTAAAAGGTATGATGTATTGTAATACTATTGTAAAGTAAAACAATTGTATTCAAGGTGAACACAATAATCAGAGTAATACAAAAATGAATGGTTCTACCTTTAAAAGCGTATAGAACCAATTGATACAATATGTAATAGAATGATTGTAATTGAAACAATTACAATTGAATATGTAAAAGAAGAAAGGAAACAATACAATCCCTTTCTAAAACAAACAGCGGAAATGTAAAAGTAATACAATTCTTTTAACCCAAAGAGAAGGGTTATCCTTTCACCTAGGATAAAAGGTCTGTCTCACCAACACCTTGGTGAGCCCTCGATACGATTATCGGCACGTCTGTCTGCCTATCCCTGGCAGCCCTCGATACGATGATCGGCTCGTCTGTCTGCCTATCCCTGGCAGCCCTCGATACGATGATCGGCTCGTCTGTCTGCCTATCCCCGGCAGCCCTCGATTTTGTAGGTAATCGGCACCTCTGTCTTTCAATCACTTGAAAGCCCTCGATACGATGATCGGACGCACAAAGCTTGATGAGAGAAGTCAGAGTCTCTCTCTCTAGAATCTTCGTAGTTCACAATCTCTTTATTCAATCTCTTTGCTCATCGTTGTCTTCTCAGCTTCAAATGACCTCCTATTTATAGGCCTCGGGTTCCAACGGTCATATTGCCTCCAACGGTCATCTTGAAACAGAAAGCACGACATCGTTTTGATTAGTATATAACTAACTCAACGACATCGTTTTGTTAGGACAAGAGATATATAGAAAAGTAAAACATGAGTATGATTCATATGCAGAGAGAGTATTTTTGACAAAGTACCAAAACAAATAATGATTATCTGAATAGTAGTTAGTACGATACGATCGACAAAGTCAGTACGATACGTTTGACAGAGTCAGTACGATACGTTTGACAGAGTCAGTACGATACGTTTTGGTCGATACGATCAACATCGTACGATACGATAAACATAATAAAAGACAATTTGTTATTTTACAAACATATGATATAATACATTCGAGATTTCCAAAACAAGACAGAATATATTTGTGATTTCCAAAACACGATGTAAAAGCCAAAAGGGGACTTTTGACTTAACAATCTCCCCCTTTTTGGAAAGCACAAACACACAAAGTAAATGAAACAAGAAATACTTATCTCCCCCTGAGTTATTGAAAACTCTTCTGAATAAGAATTTGAATACAACTAACTCCCCCTTAGGTATTGACTTTCCTAAGGATTGTATTCATAGATTTTCCTTAAGAGCATTGTATTGCATTCTCCCCCTTTGTAAAAACAAACTTTGTAAATATTCTCCCCCTTTGTGATTTACAAAAAGAAAGGAGTATTCTCGAATTGTCTGAAAGGATTAGTAAAGTAAAACAAGACAATTGGATAAAAGAGAGAATTATAAGAGTTATTACAACACAAAGTTTCAAAAGAAACAAATACAACAATCATTTCTCTCTTTCCTTCTCCTTCTTTATCAGCTCATGAAGCACGGCTTTCATCTTCTTGATCTCCTTCTTGTCTTCAGAAATTGATTCACCCTGAGTTTTGAGAAGCTCCTGTTGATCCGCAAAAATCTGATCTTGATTTTTGATGGTTTCCTCCTGAACTCTGATTACCTCTTCAAGGGTATCAATTCTGCTTTGCAAAGTTTTGTTATCCTTGGCCAACTCAGAATTTTGTTTCTTCAGTAAAACCATTTCATCTTTGAAAGATGAAACCTTCGAAAAATCAGATTGGAAAGCATTCATTCTTTCTTGCAAGTCTTTCACTGAAGGGACATCGGCTCTTTGAGAGGATAAAAGATTCAGTCTTTCAACTGTTTCTTTATCAAGCTTGTTGAAAGCGATTGCAAGATCATTTGATAACCTTCTTATGTCTTCAATAGCAATCTCATGGTCATTGATTGAGCTCTCTGTTTTGTACGACCACTTAGTCATCTTATTACATGCCTTCCTGTGAACAACTGAGCTTTCAGAAAGAACTTTCAAATCGGCTTCTACAGACAAGACTTTCTTCCTTAACTCTTTCACGGATCCAAACTTCTTTCTCTGATTTTCAGTAATAAAGTCAATCTTTCCTTCCAGCCTTGGAAAATAAGGAATAGTTTTCTCCATTCTCCTCAAAACATGAACAATGTAATCACTCTTTTTGAGAGAGATTGTGTGCTCTGAATCAGTATCATCATCGTACGATTCTAGTTCATGTGATTTGCTTGATTCAACAACTAGCTGCTTGCCTTTCGCCTTTTCTTTCTGTTTTCCATCATCCACTTTATCACTGATGACAACAACTTTGTCAGAATGAGAAGATTGAGCATCATTCTTTTCTTTCGATGACATCCTGTCCGGTGATCTTTCCTGATCGGCATGAGGAGTTTGTTGAACACCTTCGCTCAGCTTTTGAACCGATTCCTCTCTACCTTTCTTAGAGCTTTGAAGAAATTCTAAAAGAAAATCTCCTTCTTCTTCTTCCACTTCTTCCATCACTTGTTTCCCTTTCTCTTTCTCAGGCAAACTCTGTACGATAGGCTCTTGATGTACTTCCATTGTTAATTGAGCACTTGCATCTTCAACAGCTTTCAAGACTTTAGAAATATCAAAGTCCTGAGCCTTTCTTTTCAACAGAGTCTTCTTTTTCTTTTCAGCTTGAAGGGTTTCTTCTACCCTTATCCTTTCTGCAAAGGCTTCAGCAGGGTCAAGTCCAAACTTTGGATCACCCTCTTTTCTCTGTTCCTTGTCCTTTCTCCACTTTGCAACAACTTCTTTGCTGTACTTCGGCTTCTTCTTTGGCTTTGAACTAGTCTGCGGATCAGACTTTCGAGTAACACCGGCCGATTGATTGTCCTTGGCAGGCATAGGTGCCGATTGATTTTCAGGCAATTCAGCTTCTTCATCTCTGACAAAAAGTTTTGAATTCGAATCAAAACAAACATTCAGCTTCTTCATCGTACTCTTATTAATCAAAGATGGCCATAAATCCATAGGTTCTCCTTTCAAAGGAATATTACAGAACTTCATACTCTCAAGAATGAATTTCGTGAGGATGGCTGGATACATTATTATCTGGGATTTAATCCCTCCTTTCTTGACATTCTTGATCGTTTCAAAAATGTATCCCATGAGATTTACCTTCCTCATGTTCACAAGATAGTCAAGCATAAAAACATCAGAAACTTTAAGGGTTTCTCTATCTCCTTTCCTTGGAACAAGGAAACCTTTCATCCATAGAGTGACAAACCTATTGTCCGGTGAAAGATGATAAACTTTTCTCTTTCCCTCATTAACAACAAACAAAGACTTTTCAGCATTTTCTCTATTGAAAGTACCAACTTCCTCTGGAAGTTTATGAGATGGGCAGAATGCATCACCTTCTATAGAAACATTTAGAAAATGCGCCGCTTGTTTCACAGACATAGATAACTTCCTATCGTACACAGCGAAGTTAATATTCATATCCTTGTCAAAAGAAACGGTTTTGTAGAATTGACACACTTCGTCAAACAGAACTGGATCTTGAGTATCAGGCTTTTCCACACAGAGATGTTCCCATCCTTGAAACAAAATAATCCTCTTGATTGTAGAATCGTACGCATCAAAGAATTCTCGTGATACTAACCTTTCTCTGTGAAAGTCTTTCTCTGTAAAGGTCTTTGAAGACATATCAGCGGGAGTGTTGGCAGAAGATTGAGACATAAAGATGATGCCGATTGAGAAGATCGTACGATTGATTATAGCCGGTTGAACAGAGCTTCGCCTCAAATCCTTGGACAAACGATGTGGGTTTGGGGAGGGGAGGGGGGTATTTATAGGCAAAAAGATATGACGGTTGATCTTCTACGGTCAGGATTAAAGAAAAGCAGATCAACGGTTAGAAATAAAATAAAAACTAAAAAAAATGAAAAAGAATACCTGTCGAAGATCGTAAGGTGATTGCTGGTTTTGGTGACATTACGATGGAAAACAATCTCAAAACTATCATCGGTCGATTCAAAATTTATTGAAAGGTACGATGGAAAAGAATTTCAATAGTATCATCGGTCGATTCAAAAAATTATTGAAAGGTACGATGGAAAAAAAATTTCAATAGTATCATCGGTCGATTCAAAAAATTATTGAAAGGTACGATGGAAAAGAATTTCAATAGTATCATCGGTCGTTTCAAAAATTATTTGAATGGTACGATGGAAAAGAATTTGAAAGCGATAAACAGAAAAATTGAAATAGTCAATACGATAAACAGAAAAACTGAAATGGTCAATACGATAAACAGAAAAACTGAAATGGTCAATACGATAAACAGAAAAACTGAAATGGTCAATACGATAAACAGGAAAAGAAACATATAAAAAGAGAGTAAATATTAAAAATTCAGAAACATAGACATAAAGAAATGTCCTCCCCCTTTCTACGAGGAGTTTCTTACTATTAGGAGAGATGTAAAACAGGAAGTAGATATGAATGATTATTTTAATGTAATCATTCCTAGCTTCTGTTTTATAAATTCAAATCTATCGGAAGGTAAGGGTTTTGTAAAAATGTCAGCAAGTTGTTCTTGTGTTCCGATGAATTGTAAAACAATATCTCCTTTTACAAAAAAAATTTGAAACAATATTACATATACCAACAATCATTCCTTGAGCATTATCTCCGAAGGTAACCTTTCCACCTTTTGTTTTGATAACCTTTTCAAAGAAATATTTGTTTCCAGTCAAATGTCGAGAACAACCACTATCCATGTACCAAATGTTCTTATTGATACACTTCTGATTCTCCTGAAAAAGAAACAATTAGATTTTTGGAATCCAAACTTGTTTGGATCCAGAAGAGTTGGATAAAAGAATTTTAGGAATCCACATTTGTTTTGCAAAATGAGCTTTATGAAATCCTAAGGATTGAGTTTTGTTAAGAGAACAATCTCTTCTCCAATGTCCACCACATTGACACTTGGAACAGAAAATGGTTTTTTGAGGAACAAAATAGTTATTACTAAAAACAGGTTTGGAATAAGTATAACCAAGACCAGAACGATTTCTCAATGGTCTAATTTGAGAATACATCCTATCAAAGTTTTCTTTTCCATGAGTGAAGTTTGACAAACACTTTTTCAAGGATAAAATCTCTGACTTTAGTTTTAAAACCAAATTCTTGTTTTCTAAAACATTTGAATTTGAACTAGAGTTAGATTCTAATATATCTTTCTTTGAAATAGCAGTTTCAAGATCCTTAGAAAGTTTATCCTTTTCAGATTTGACTTTCTCAAGGGTTTTCAGAATACTTTCAAAATCAGCAGTTTTCTCATCAAGATCTTTAGAAAGATCTGATACCTCTTTAGTCAAAACAGAAATTCTAGAATTTGCTTTTTCGAATCTCTTTTTGAGTTTAGAATTTTCATTTTCAAGTAACTTAGCAAATCTAGAAACTTCTTCAAAAGAAGGTAATGTATCATCTTCTGATGATGAGGGTTCATCATTTGAAGATTCATAATATCTATTATCAGCATAATTTGCATTTAAAGAGACATTTGTAACAGCTTCAGCATTATGTACCTTAGCCATGAGACAATGATTTTCAATTGGTAGTCTGGCTAGAAGTCCAATATTCCTTTGTCCTGACGTCTCATATTCTGAAGAATCATCTGAGGAATCACCTCCACTTGCACTCCATGTATCATTTGCTTTCAAGACCTTCTTTGTCTTATAAAATCTCTTCTTGTTTCTCTCAGAGTGTTTCTCTTTTCTATCTTTCCTCTTTAGTAAAGGACAATCAGGCCTTATATGTCCTGCTTTCTTGCATTCATAACAAGTTACCTCTGAATCTTTCCTATCTTTCCTGTCTTTCTTTTTGAATCTATATTGAAAATCTTTCTTTCCCACAATCTTGTTCATCCTCCGAGCAAGATTAGCTAACTCATTATCCGAAAGATTACATTCACTTGAATCAGAAACAACAACCTTCTTGGATTTAGACCTTGTAACCCTTTCAGGTGTTTTGGCTTTAGAAGCAAAAGCTACACTTCCATTCCCATTCTTCTTCTTATTGAAATCAGCATCTCTTTTCATTCTTGTCTCGTGCTGTAGAAGAGTTCCAAAGAGTTCATCAAGAGTAATCTGGGAAACTTTTCTATTTTCATCAATAGCTGTTCTTTTTGACTCCCATTCATTTGGCATAATATCTATAATCTTATCAACAAGAGCTTCATCATCAAGACCTTTTTCTCCCATAGATTGTAAGCTGTTGACGATTGTCATAAACCTTTGTTGCACTTTACAAACTGGCTCTCCATAAGGAAAAACAAAACCATGATATTCTGCTCGAAGCATTGCTCTCCTTGTTTCTATAACTTTGGATGTACCAAAATGAGTGACTTCTAATTTCTTCCAAATACAGTTGGCTGCTTCACATGAAGATATCTGACTATATATATTCCTGGTCATAGAGCATAATAAAGTATTGCGTACCTTGTAATTCAGTTGATATTCTTGCTTCTCTTGATTGGTAAAAGTACTAACTTCTTTGTCAGGTATTTTGTAACCTCCAGTAAGCATAATAAAATTGTCTACACCAGTATTGATGACGAAAGTCTTCATACGATCTCTCCAATATTCGTAATCATTCCCATCAAAGATTGGTGGTCTAGAAGGATTCAGATTATCTATTGATCCGATATTCATTCCTGCCATCTATAACAAAAACAACTTTTCCACTCCACACGTTAGTGTAGTAAGTATTTAAGATAAGAAATAGAGCTAGTAATACAAATCAGTGGAAAACCTCCTCTGATACCAATTGTTGGATCGAATAGTTGATATAAAAGTCTATTAGATGGAACAATACAAGAGGGGGGGTGAATTGTAGGTTTAAAAACCTTTGAGTTTTAGAAACAAAGAGATTAGTTTAAAAGATCTTAAACTAATACAAAAACAAACACCCACAATTGTATTGAATGTAAAAGGTATGATGTATTGTAATACTATTGTAAAGTAAAACAATTGTATTCAAGGTGAACACAATAATCAGAGTAATACAAAAATGAATGGTTCTACCTTTAAAAGCGTATAGAACCAATTGATACAATATGTAATAGAATGATTGTAATTGAAACAATTACAATTGAATATGTAAAAGAAGAAAGGAAACAATACAATCCCTTTCTAAAACAAACAGCGGAAATGTAAAAGTAATACAATTCTTTTAACCCAAAGAGAAGGGTTATCCTTTCACCTAGGATAAAAGGTCTGTCTCACCAACACCTTGGTGAGCCCTCGATACGATTATCGGCACGTCTGTCTGCCTATCCCTGGCAGCCCTCGATACGATGATCGGCTCGTCTGTCTGCCTATCCCTGGCAGCCCTCGATACGATGATCGGCTCGTCTGTCTGCCTATCCCCGGCAGCCCTCGATTTTGTAGGTAATCGGCACCTCTGTCTTTCAATCACTTGAAAGCCCTCGATACGATGATCGGACGCACAAAGCTTGATGAGAGAAGTCAGAGTCTCTCTCTCTAGAATCTTCGTAGTTCACAATCTCTTTATTCAATCTCTTTGCTCATCGTTGTCTTCTCAGCTTCAAATGACCTCCTATTTATAGGCCTCGGGTTCCAACGGTCATATTGCCTCCAACGGTCATCTTGAAACAGAAAGCACGACATCGTTTTGATTAGTATATAACTAACTCAACGACATCGTTTTGTTAGGACAAGAGATATATAGAAAAGTAAAACATGAGTATGATTCATATGCAGAGAGAGTATTTTTGACAAAGTACCAAAACAAATAATGATTATCTGAATAGTAGTTAGTACGATACGATCGACAAAGTCAGTACGATACGTTTGACAGAGTCAGTACGATACGTTTGACAGAGTCAGTACGATACGTTTTGGTCGATACGATCAACATCGTACGATACGATAAACATAATAAAAGACAATTTGTTATTTTACAAACATATGATATAATACATTCGAGATTTCCAAAACAAGACAGAATATATTTGTGATTTCCAAAACACGATGTAAAAGCCAAAAGGGGACTTTTGACTTAACAATATTTTCAACACAATTTCAATAAAATGATATAATAGGATCATATATGATATAATAAATATTAATATTGTTTTTCATAAATTTTTATCATTATTTAAAAAATTATTCAACAGGTTAGAGCATGTTCGATTAAGTGAAAGTGCAAGGTATCAATTTTTATCATCTCACTTCTGTTTATGTGAGATATGCCTTATTCACAACATATTTATTTTTTATGGTGAACTAACCTTTTTTATCTCATATGATTAATAAATATATATTAATGGTATTAAATATTAAATTTGATATATATTAATATTATAGGGAACATGAACTTATTGATTACAAAGTGGTAAGGGCTTTCTTATCTCATTTCCATTCATTTGGAAAAATTATACTTCATTGATTAGGTCATGATAATATTTTGTGGCAAATGAACCTTGATTAACATATGTGGTATATCAACATATTTTATGTTTAAATAATGTGGATAAAAAATATATTCATTATACATATTCCCATTTCAGTTATATGATATTAGTAAGGGAATTTATATAAATTTTCATTCATTGAAACATATTTTGATGGATTTATCCAATATTATTTTAGGTTGTGTGTATAATTAAAATTGATAAAGTTGTATCATTAATTGATTTATTATAATGATATTTAATGTTTGTTAAATTTTATTCATCAAGTGAAAAATCTGTTGTCCAGATCAGATATTGTTATGCCCATTGAACTTAACTAGAAAGAGGAATGATCTTAGTAGTAAGTATCTAGAAGATATATCATGACAATTAATATGATCCAGTAGGATTATGCACACACACATAAACTAGAAATTGTATTGATCATGATAGTAACTATTTAGAGTATATATATTGATATTTCAGATTTTTTTGATATTAGTCATTCCATTATTATTGATATTCTATGTGATCATTCGATTGGTCAGAATATCCATGGTCAAACTCATATTTTCATTTATATGGAATTATATAATTATATATTATTTATAAAATATAATTCTCATGTTATTGATTAATTGTAATGTATTTTAGTCAATTAACATTATTTAATCATTTATGATTATTTACAATATAATCCGCTTTATACCCTTACAAAGAATATGAGATCACCCTTTTCTAATGTTTTATTTCTCCGTAGGAAGTGAAGAAGATTATTATCAATGATAATCAATGTTAATTTCGGAGAATAATGGTGTTCTAAATGGAAATATTTTATTTATTATATTATTAATATTTATTTTTAATTTTAAATATTTATCAAGCTTTCCAAGACACAAAAACAATTCAGTTATTTGGGATGAGATACATTATATAATACTAAAATGTAATAATGTAAGGAATAAACATCCTGATACTTGGGCCAAGGGTGTTTTAGTTTTTATTTGATTAATTTTTGTATAATCCATGGTAAATATATTTAGGTAATAATATACTTGGGAACACCACCTTATGAAAGACTTTTGACTATGTGTAAAAGAATGGGATAAAATCCTATATTGTTGATGATGAGAAAAGATTACTTAGGTAAATCTTATAATATTATAGATAGAGTAGAATATTCTGGGATTTATACATATTATGAATGATTCTTTATAAATATATCACCATGATTAGTATTGGATACACAGTTCTATTTGGGAATAGTCAATGGATTGAACCACAAGGAACATGCTTAATGATATATGTTATAGAAAATATGTTGATGATAAATAAAATCGTATAATGACTAGAGTTAATAATAATATGATTATTATGAACTAGTTATCACAATATTTGATTATCAACATGCTCCTTAACCACCTTGAGGACTCACCAAATAAGGTAAGGATCATGTTTTCTCATAGATTTTCTAGTGCAATCTATGGAGGAAGGGATTCAGTTTTCATTATGCTATGAATGTGATAAGAAACATCAAATTTAATGTCATAGATGAATGGGATGATGTTCTGGGCATGTTTGATAGAGACCCAATGCAATTAATTAAAAAGTAAAATGAAATTTTTTTATAATGAAGTGGATGTGAAAAATGTCCCCATGTATTATTGACTATTTAATGTTCTAAAAATTCATTTTTTAAAAAGAAATATCATGAATATAACAAGCATGGATATATAAAAAATGATTGAGAAACAATAAATGATATATGAAATGAAAGGGGTATTAAGGCTTAATATTCTCAAGAATGGTCAATGGTTTAATAATTTAGTGGAATAATAAAACTCGTTGAGTATTTTGATTCTAGTAATTTTTATAAATGATTCTCTATATATATAAGGATTGTACCAAAATACATACTCATTATGTATTTAGAAGCATGCATATTTCCATTGAGGATCTAAGGATATCAAGGTATTTATATATTTACTATGTGATATTAAGAGTTGAATTATGCTATTTGAAGAATTTAATTATTGAAATTTAGTGACATTCAATATAAATTTTTGGTCATTGAATTTCAAATGTTATATTTTGGATGAGACAAAAAACTTACTAATTATGGAATGTATTAAGTTGAAAAATGGATATTATACTTTGGAGATAATGTTTCACTTTTTATATTGGATATCATTGGCTAACCATTTTGGTTTTAGTAAATGTTTAAATGCCAAAAGAAATGACTTTTTGATCTTATGATTCATTAAAGTGATTCATGAATAAAAAATAATCTTGAACATTCATTTCATTCCATATAAAAATGATGTTAAAATTAATAAAAACATAATAAAAGTCAATTATATGCTAATGTCATGGAAATAAATCATGAAATTTTATTTTCTGAAGTGATTTATCAAGATAGTCAAATAATCAAAAAAATATTTGTGAAGGATCTTAGAACAAAAATGTTAACCATTTACATTTCATCCTATGTAATCAATGGTCTTTTATTTGATCACATAATTTTAGTTTTGTGATGGTTATAATTATAATGACCATGTTATTTATCACACTCCATATGAACATGATAGTTAGATTTCTCTTCCATGTCCATGTTTTCAGTTTCTTCCAATGATCTCTTATTTGAGAGTTAAATTTTTTGAAGACCTTCTCATTTCTCTTTCTCTCTAATTAAGAAGACATTTTATTATCCTTATTTATGATGTGGGTTTCACACAATAGATGTTGAAATTATTAATCATTTATTTTCAAATTGAAATTTTAAATTTTGAGGATAAAAAGTAATGAAGAATTAGAGAATTTTACATCCTAATATTTTATGGTGTAACACTTTTTAACAGTAATCATTTCAACTACTTACGTTGCACGCAACACCCAACTAAAATGAACAATGAAATATTGTTATAATTTATCTGTCAAATTGGTTAGAATGAATAATGATAATTACATTATGAAATTTATTTATTTAATATAATTTACAAAATTCATATAATGTGTTTACAGTACAAGATTTAAAAATAAATGTAATATTACACATGAATAAAAATATTTTTCTAAAGGCTGTTTTTCCGGCTTTTGTTGTTGCACAAATTTTAAAACTAAAATTATAAAATTTATTAAATTATATTTGAAAAAATATAAATCATTTGTTAATGATTGATATGTAAATTTAATTTTGTTTAATTTTTTATCATTTTTCTGATATGATTCATTTTTTATGAAATGTAAAAAACACTGCATTTTAATTGAAAAATTACTTTTCATTTGAATAATTTATAATATAAAATTAAATTTTAAATTGGTTTTAATAAGAAACTATATCAATAATAAATATATTGTTCCCATTAAGGAAAATTTAATGTTTTTTATATTGGATTTTAAAATAAAAACATTTCAATCCTTTGAACAATTACATTTTTTAAACCCACATTCACACCACTTTTATGAAATTAATTTTAAATTAATTAAAGAACATTAGTGTTTTCAATTTTGAAAAATGTATTCGTTATTATTTATGTTAATTTAAATATTTAGTAAACAAGATTCTTTTATTTTTATACAATATTAATAGTAAACATAAATATTTTAATTTCCAGAGTTAATAATAAATCCAGTAATTAAGGGTAAATATAATACTATAAGTTTTCACCAAATTATCCGAAATTAGGTTATAAATTTAATGGATGTGTTATTATAGAAAACAATAATTCTTTGCTAGATTTTGTGATCTCTTGGATCAAAATGGATGAATTTAATTCATTTATAGCATTTTATTTTAAATAAATGTCAACAATTCCATACTTTTATCTATAACAAGTTAAATATTTTAATATGCAGAAAGTTATGAGATATTTTTTACTATAAATAGTGTTTTTAAATATAAAACATTTATAATTTTAATGAAAATATATTTGGAATTTTTAGTGAAATTATAAATACCATAAATTCTTATAGAATGATGACACAATAATTAATAAACTAATGGAAACGTCAAATTAATGATACTATAAATATTAATAAAATATAATTAGAGATACTTAATGTAATAATATAATTTTAAATATAAATTTGAAATTTTAGGTATGTATCAAGAGTTTATTAAAGGACATCATGTTGTTAATATATTTTTTAAAAGTCAAGTAACGAATATTGTCAAAATTGGCATTTATGATATTTTAAAATAAATAATATTTTATCAAATGATATAATATTTCTAAAGATCTAAAATTCATAAAAAATTATTGTTAAAAGGATTAAATAACCATCCATGATTTTTTGATGATTGTTTTAACTTCTTATAGTAACTTTATTAACCCTCATAATATAAATATGTATGTTGTCATGGTAAGAGTTAAAGGGGTTAGAAAAGGTTAAAAACCATACTCTAAGAGTATATCCAGGACCAAAATTTGTCCAAATATTATCGGATGAACATCATTCAACCCTTATCCCCTTATTATTTAATTAGAGTTTTTTAATGGAAACATTCATATTATAATAACATATATATTATTTTAATAAAATATAGTTACAAAATATAATTCTCACTATATTTAAAATATTTTATGTTTCCAAAATGGGAGAAAATAAATATGTCAATGAAATTAAATATCAATTTTTATATTAATTATTTTTTTGATTAATTAATTTTATTTTGATTTTTTATAAATTATATAACTAACTTAAATCATTCATCATTGCTAAAACAATATATATTTAATTAACCAAAAATATTGTTCTTATAATTCTTAATTATTATATCTATAGTATTAATTAATGTATATAATGAATTTTATATATGTATAGGATATATTAGAGGTGTTTTTAATAATTTTATTCTAAATACCACTTGGTCTTGTTCTATTTAACGCCAAATTAGACTAATAGTATCAAATTTGACAGTGATGATATTTTATTGAATTAATATATTATTATATTGTTTGAATGTCAATAAAATATTATATAATCAAAAATTGATATGTTATTGTAGAAAATTTATGACCATTTTCATTTATTGGCTATTTGGATGTATTTTTATCTACAATAGCTTTATTATATTTTAATTTTTTTTATTTCAGAAAGTACCCCTCACCAAAATTATTAATGGGATCCTCCTCCCTCACTACCTCACACAAATTTGAGCCATCTAGATCAACCAAAATATGATCATTTCACTAATAAAATTCCTAATGTATGTTATATAGGGTATGGTCCATCCAAAAATACATACCCTGGATCACTATATAAGAGATTAAATGAAGTCTTCCGTAGAAGAGGTAATCATCTTTATTGAATCATTCGAGATTGTTTTTCCATAAATATAATTTACATTTGTTTTTTACATTATAAATTAATAAATACAATGTCATATATATTATGAGCAGTTAATATGATTAAATAATAACCATATTCTTCCATTTGTACATCTGACAAAAAAATAAAGAAATGCACATGCGTACGTATGACTTACCATTTCAACATAGGGGTATGATTTGATTTTAATACCAACTTTATATATATGTGTATAATGATGAAAATAATAGCTTTATATAATTATTATCATTTATATTTATTCTATTAATATTAATATACCTTCCACTTCTTTTCCCATTCGCTATTAATGGAATGATACTGTTGCTTATGCATACGTACAACTTCCAGTGTCCACGATGCGATGCGATTACTCTCCCATGTTCAACATTGAATAATTATTATAAAACATTATATAATGAATAAATATTATATATATGACCTTAATATAATAATGGATATTATGTAACCATAAACGTTGAAAAATAATCGGGGCTTACATGACAAATCATGCATTAGAAAATGAAGGAGTTAACAACTGAACCATGGATAATAATGATATATTTTTAACAAATGAGTAATAAAATTATATAAGTGGATAATTTATGATTTAATATATATTAATAGAATTATTTTCTAAATTAGTAACATGATTTAGACAATTATACATGAAGTTAAATCACATTCAATTAGGGTAATATGCAATGTAATCATTTTTCCCATATAACATTTATTTGTGTGAGATAAGCCTTATTAACCAATTACTTGTTTTATGAGGTATGCTTCCCTTTGGTATATCATATATTGAATATTTTTACATACATCATATTAAATGTTAAATTTGATACATATTACTTTCACGAGTCATTAATTTCGAGTAATTGCATGGTGGTATGTGATTTCTTAACTCAATTTCCATTAATTAGGTGAAACTTATATTTCCTTGATTTTTCTATGATTATATCTTGTGATAAATGATATTTTATTAAAATATGTTGTAATTTAACTTTTTTATGCCTATTTATATAGGATAAAAATAATATAAACTTTTATTAATGCTCACTTCAATGATAGGTTATTTGGAAGGGGATTTATCTCAATTTTCATTTATTGATTCATATTTTGATGAAATGAACCTATATTATTTAATGAGGTATTTATAAGACACATTTAACATGTCATATAATGAAATTATTTATTCTCATGACATTTAATGTTTTTTTATTTTATTCATTCATGGGAAATATTTTTTTCACAAATCAGATGAGTTTATCCCAACATTTATAAAGTGGCAAGAGGATTGATCTTGATAGAAACTATCTTGAGGATATATATTTGTATTTTAGATGATTATATGTGTTTAAAACTGTTGAAGTAAAACATTATAGATTTTTGATCATGTAATAACTATATAGAAGATATAACAAGATTGATTAGATTTTTGATATTATGTATTCAATCATTATTGATATTCCATGTACTAATTTGATTAATTACTATATCTATGGGGAAGATAATTTAATTATTTATATATTATTATTTGATAATATTTTATTGCTTTTATATAATTCTAACGTTATTAATTATTTTCTATGTGGTTCAGTTAATTACATAGCCATAATCATTCATTCTTATTTATAATTTTTCAATTGCATACCCTTACTGATCATATTATATCACCCCATTGTATATTAAATTTTTACCCAAGAAGAGAAGAAATTTATTAAGAATGATACGAATAGTTATGATTGGAGAAAAATTATGTTCTCAAATAAAATTTTTCATTTTTTTATTTTTTTAAATTTAATTTTAATTTCAAATATATATCTAGTTTACCAAGACTAATAAACTATTCAGTCCTTTGGTATGGGATTCATTGTATCTTGTGCCACTGTAATGAGGTATGGAACAATATATATGCTACTAGGGTTTGGGGTGTTATTGTTGGTATTTTGGATGAAGCGCCGATGAGGGAACAATACATGAAGATTGGACCATCTTGAGAGTTTTCATTGTGTCTTTAATTTGGTTTTCATTACACATTTGACACATGTATGGAATGACATATTTAATACATTGGATCATGGTGATTTATCATTTTTTAGAATTATTCATTTGATTCTGGATATTAAAGATTATATTTTGGTATTAGTTATTATATTTTACTGGTTATATTTTACATTGATTTCTACTATTGTGATTTTTTGATAATGAGTGTATCGAATCCCCAAAATAAATATTAGATAATAACTGCTAGTTAGAGGCCTCTGTCATATGTGGAGGCACACCTGATGTCATGTAATGATCCATCTTGGGGAACTGATATGAGGAACTATGGTCATGACATTACAAATGTCCTTATTGTGTGACCATGTCTTTTTTCATAGAATAGAAACACAACCATTATTACAGTGTGATAAAACTATTGTATTCTGGAACATAATATTTTCCTAGTATACTTATGACATGCCTAAAAGGACAAGTAATATTTTAAAAAAAATCTCCACATAGCCATTGTAGATTCCTTAGAACATTTCCCAAAAATATTTTATCATCATCATCATCTAAAATTACTTATGTATTGATGATATAAATACTTTCACAAATTTGGTTCCCCATATTGTAACCATATCAATATTCATTGATGCATCTCCAAAAATTTATGTTACAACATTTTGTTTCTTCCTAATTTTATTTCTTCCAAATACAATGAAATTATCTTTCATTATTGTAAAAAACTCGAGAAAAACACCTTATGACCGTGGAACAAGTATTACCACATTCCTATAGATGAGAATTTTTTTCACCCAATATTTAGAGAATATATTTGAACCATCACATGTGAATACTTAATCATGACAATCCTTTCAATAAATATCGTAAAATTCAACCTCCTTGAGTTGATAACAGATTTTTTGTACTACTTATAACTGATTTGAAATAATTAAAATTTAATTCATCCACTATATCTTTGTAAATTAGATCCATTTCTTCAACCATCTATCACTCATTATGTTTACATTCATCACCATATTTATATCTACATTTTTTTTTATTTTTTTATAAATATGATAGAAATTATAATAAATAAAAATTAGTCAATCATAATAAAAAAATCATTTTAATATCAATAAAGGATTTATAAAAAAAGAAACATTCATTATAGTGTTGTATTTAATAAAAATCATCAATTTAAACAAATCACAATTAAAAACTATTAACAACTTAATTAATACAAAAATATGATTTTATTTGAGTTCACATTATTTTTAGTATTTATAAAGCCTCACTTTTATAATAACATAATTCAATGTTATCATATTGATGAAACTGAAATCATATATTGATATATTCCACCCTCTCTAGACATTTATTAATAGTTATCTCAACTAAAAACATCACTAGATTTTTAATTGGATTTTTTACAGAAAATTTTAATGATATTAGAATATTTGTCCACTATCATTTATAAAAAACTTATTTAAACATTTAAAAGGAATATGGACTATTAATGTTCATTTCATCAAAGGAATATACCACTAATTAATTTTCTAAACTGATAGAGAAAACTAGAAATTATTACATTGTTATAACATGTACTGTTATAAATAAAACTCACTTATGATTTAATGATTCATTATGTGATGTGGTTATAGAAAGCACATGAACATGTTTTTTATTAAATCCTTTTGGATTCAAAATAATGATAAAAATCATTACCACTGATAATATCACCTTTAAACAGTGATCACATGATTAGTATAAATATTGGGATTTAATGAATCCAATTGACACCAAAAAATAAAGTGATGGCCACATAAAGTAGGATTGTACACTATAATTCCCATTTATTAGAGATTTCAATGGTGAGAGAATCACAGATATTTTTCCGTGACTAAGCCCAATCATAGATCCATCATCTTAATCATGATAAAAAACTTTTAAGGGATAAGTTCAAGATCATCGAGATCACAACCCAAACCATGTTCATTGAAGGACCCCATGGAAGTCTCATCATCACACAACTTAAACGTATAGAATACAGTTGTTTAATAAAGGGATATGTAATAAGACCATAATAATATGAATATTTATATTTTATAGAATAAATAAATTATTATTTTTTCGACATTATAATAGATTTTGGGTTTGATTCATTTAAACACAAATTGTATTTTCAGTAAATATTACAATTTAATTAAGGGTTTTATTTTCATTAATTAATATATTCATTAAATAAATAGTATTTAAATAAAAATAATTAATAAAAAATATTATTAATTATAAATAATTATTTAATTTTAATGAAGTGAAATATTCTTTTTATAAGGGTTCAAAAACTATTATTGTTAAAAAAAACCCATCATTTTATTCAATATTATTTTAAAAGTAAAAATAAAAATATTTAGATAATTATTTAGATAAAATAAATATT
The DNA here is from genome assembly GCA_963277665.1 of Viscum album. Lineage (NCBI taxonomy): Eukaryota > Viridiplantae > Streptophyta > Magnoliopsida > Santalales > Viscaceae > Viscum > Viscum album. The sequence goes on from OY728125.1 coordinate 1,580,180,517, forward strand.
ATGTTATGATTAGAACATTTAAATTATCCAATGGTTAATTTTTCATAAGTTTGGTAGGAAATAAAATTGTTAGGTAAAATTCTAATAATGTATAAATATACCGTGTGTTTTATGAGAACATGATGAAAAAAAATTAAGTAATATGTACAATAGTGTTTATACATGGACAAATAATTGTTTTAAACTTAAAATAATGTGATTTCAATTTAATTCCATTAATTTCACAATGCCTTTAAGAATCATCCTAAATATATAATATATTTTACGAATTTAAATTCATTTCATTAAATGAATGACTCAACTCCACATAAAAAATGGTAATATATTAATAGGATTGGCCATTTTACTAATAAAATAATGAAAACCACCCCACTTTGGAAACAACAATGGGAAATACCATGGGAAGTGTTGCGGTGTTGATTTTTTTTCTATATAGTGTAAAACCTATGTTTGTAAAATATTAATGAATTCCCCTCTCATTTCCTATATAAACTCAACAAATTACACACTTATCTTCACTAAAAATAATTTTACAATGTCCTTACTATACCCTATCCTATCTAGAATATTCCCAATACACCCCAACCTCACAATAATCCCTTTTTCATTGTTTTGGTTTCACACACTAATGTATGGTTTCGTTTATTTCACATCATTATCAATGTTTCAATATCATTATAGGTCCTTCTAGTTTCAATTAGTAATAACTGGGTATAATTTATAACCTCCCCTTACTGAACCTATTATATCTTGATGGTTATATAACTCTTTTTCCCATCATTTATCCCTCTCATGTACTCTCGTTACCATACCGAATTATCATAATCATGATTTCCATTTTATTTTTTTCAATATAATTTATTATCATATTACTTATTTTTCTAATTATTTATTTTTTACATGCTATTACATGTCCCTATTAATTTGAAAATCATTTTATAATTATGTTAGACCCATTTCTCTCCCATCAACCCATTTTATGAACTTTTAAGTGAAGTCATTATGCTACATAATTTTCACGTTGAATTTTCATACCAATCGAATTGTATATTGAATAACATTCATATTTCTTATCACGTGCATTCACTTTTACGAATATATACATTTTTATTGGAGACATACATGTATTTACTCTACAGTCCTTGTTTGTGGAATGAATTATTATGATGAATAATCCATGTTTTATGATCGATGTGGGTCACATAAGAAGGATAATTAAATGAAAGTGATGGGTGTACACATAATTTTATAACACTCCTATACATTGGGAAATGTTTTGTATCATGATAGGTCATGTTGGGAAAGGGGTATAAATGAATAATTTATGTTATTTTTCCCACAATTAATCCTTGGTAGTTTAGCATTGACCTATGTTTATGATGATTTGTTTTATATTGTTGCCAAATTTCCCATTTTATGATTATCATATTATACCATGTCTTATTATACTTGTTCCATTATGCCTCATTAATAGGAATTTTACATAATGTATTGATATCCTCATGTGATTCCATTTTTATTAACCTGGTCGGATTTATGCCTCACCCGTTTCTTATGTATTTCCATATGGATTCAAATGCAATTTAAATATCAAGCATGTTTATGATGTGTTCAATAAAGATGTTGTAATTAATATTTATTGTTTTAATGAAGTATACCATATTCCCAACTACACCATAATTCTAAATATTTTGATTTATATTATGTATAATTTTGTTTAATTAAATTATATATTTTTGTGTAATAATGAGAAGGTTTATTAAATTTGGAATTAGGGAAAATTATAGTTTTCTAGGATTATGATTAGAAAACTTTAGTAGAATCCTTAGCAATATGATCATGTATAATAATACATCAGTAGAATTTTTTGGATGTATAGAGTAATTATTTTATCAATAAAATACATCTTTATCTAGATACTATAAGTGGACGTGGTTCATAAAGATATATACTTAGGATTAAATACTCCAAGAAGGTGTGTAGGGACTGACTCTGGGTAACCGAGTACATGACAACATGACTTTTAGTCTACCTATATTAAAACTCATGGGGTAAATTATTTTTCCATTCATAAGATCATTATGAACCATTATTATCAGAGTAAAAAAAATGTCTATAGGAGTATTTTTATGGAATAGATCATTGATATCATATATTATGGCCAATAAATTCATAAGTTCTGTAAATACATTTATTTTAGTAGTTATACCTTTAATATGATTAGATTTTCAAATATTTGTTTATTATATTATAAACAGTCATCTGAAATTGTTCTATTATTCTTTCTAATGGACCAACAATGGAGGAATCAGGTAAACAATCCTCGTGAATGGAAATGTGGTGATTGTCCCAATGAGATGCTCACCAATAAGGGAGTAGGAATCATGAAATTTATTTTGATATTTTCTCAGAAAACACTAGTTTAGAATAGAAACATAGATCAGGAGGATAATGTAAATCCCCCCAAAAGAGAACTATTAGAAACTGAGAGCTTCATGTGGAAATGGAATCCTTAGTTCCCTGGATCATCTGATCCCTTAATCACCAAAAATTTTATTAAATCCATTGAAAAGATCATATACATCAATATATTTTCCTAAAATGTAACATTTATTTTGTTTTTTATCATATTGAAGTAGAACATAGTCAGTGGTGGACATTGATAAAAAATATAAAGCCTTGGAATTGGATGAATAAATTGTGTGGAATGATTTCAATTTTTTTTGAAAAATATATTCCGCGTACTCTCTATATTAAAATGGCATGAGATATCCTTAGCCTTATGTAAAAAAGAAGATGAATCTACATGGGTATACAAGGAAAATTTCACAAGTCTTATATGATACACATCTAGCATTGACATTATCCCTTGACTGCAAGATCTTCCAATTCTTTGGTTGGATAAAACATAGCCTCAAGAAATACCTGTTGATTCATGAGTTTGATTGCTATGAAGAAATTGTACGATGTTACCACAATGTCAATGTGGAGAACGTTGAATCTAAGGATTTTCATGAGGATAACAAGAAGAAATTGGAGATCAATTCTGGAGATCCCATATAGTGATCTAATGGTGTCATGAAATTTCAACATCCCATAAGCTAAAAGGGCAGAATGATACACCATTAAAATTTCTAGAATGGGATTAGTAAATGCTTTAGGTTTGGGAAAGAGGGAACCAATATAGTGATTTCCTGTAGGAGAAACATGTTACTGTGATAGAGGAATTAAATTCTTTGTGAACCCTTACTGTATTGTTCATTTCAAATAATTCAAGGAACCTAGGATCATTTCAAAACAATTAATGAAGACAATGGTTTTCAGAACCAACTAAAATCCTCCAAGGATGTATGGTTGAGCTTTTCCCATCACTAATACTCAAGTTAATCCGGACAATGATGTGGGGGTAGGTACAGTAGTTATTCATTAATTAATTGGGATTATATTTTTTGATTTTATTTTTATGCATTTCATTATATCATAAATGCTTTGTAGAATGATACAAACACAACTACGATTGTTTGAGGTATAGTTATTGGTAAAAATGAAAAATGGGCAAATAATTACATCCCAAGTATATAACTCATCTATTGTCAATATTTTTGTTCTTAACATCCTTATTAACATTATTATACTCTATTTTGTTGAAATGGAAGTTATTATAGGCACATATTGGATTTACCTCTATAGAGCCAACAAAACATTCTGTAATAAGGAAATCAATCTCCGTATTGTGAATTATCCCCTGATTTTGTACCATTGTAAGAAGGATGATGAAACTTCTTTTTCTCCATCATACCATGCATGGATACTATTTTTCTATGAGAAAAAATACCTAAACCAAATGATGGAATCTAATTAAAGAACAACCCTTAAATACATTATCATTGTGTTGGAATCCATTAAAGTATTTCACGTGAAATTTTCTAGTCTTCCTCCTAGCTGAGAAACTGAATTTTCAATCGTGAATATACATGGGGTGTTACCATTATGAATGAATCTATATAGAATAGATTTAGTTGAATATGAAGATTTTAATAAACAACTATATGGAAATATGGATAATAGTTTCATACACCAATGTTCTTCACCAAGGGGTGCATCAGTCATCTACATCAAGAAGAATGATGTGTATATCCGCCTTTTCATTGATTATCATGAGCTCATCAAGATTGTGATAAAGAAAAAATATCATCTACCTCGCCCAGATGAAATTTTTAATCAGAAACATTTAGAACAGTACCTATCAAAGGTGCATATATGGTTGGGATATTACCCTTTTACGTTGAAGATTGAGGATATACACAAGACTGCTTGTTATAAAAAGTTTGGGAATTATTACTTCATTGTGACACATTTCGGACTCAATAATTCTCGAAAAATATTTACAAACCCGATGAAGATATTGTTTAGGGATTTCCTCAAATAATATCATATTATTTATAGATGATATTCTATCATACCACAAATGCATGGAGATGCATGAGAAGAATTTGGAATCTATGTAAAACACCTTACTAAAGGATAATATTTATTAAAATTTCAACAAGTGTGAGTTCATGTAGAAGGAAGTCTCATTATTGGGGAATACCATCCCAATAAAGGATATATTAATGGTCCCTTTAAAAATAGATAAAATTGAAGGATGTTTTAGGATAACATATCTGATAGATATCCAAATATTCCTTGGGTTATCTTGGTATTGTTTCCAATTTATGAGAAATTAAACATAAATATCAAACACTGTCATCGAGTTAACTATAAAGTGATTAAATGTTTCATGGAATGATGAATGTGAAGAGATATTTGAGTAAAAAAGAGGCTTATTACTATACATGTGCTCATAGTATAGGCAAGTGGAGATATTTTCCCGGTATTCTCTGATGATTCAAAGAAGTGACTGGGTAGTGTGTTGATGTAAAATGGCAATTTCATTACCTATGATTCATGGTAGTTGAATGTAAATGAACATAAATACGTTTCATATGATCTAATGTTAGATAAAGTGATTTTCACATTAAAAATATTGTGTTATTATCACATTAGGGAGTAGTATAAAATATATATATAACACAAACGTCTCATATAAATATTCATATAGAAAGTGATTAATATGAGCCAATGAAAATGGTTAGAGCTGATAAAATACTACGACCACTAAATCCACAACCATACTAGGAAATAAAATAATTTTGTTTATTCTATGAGATGATATGATATAGAAATTCTATCATTGATGAGAATTGAGAGGGTTATGATCATCTTATATATGGAAAGAATATATATGGGAAACATAAAGAAAGGAGAAACAATAATCCTTTCACAAGATATTTCTCAACCATATCTTCTTGAGAGGTTAAAGGATTCTTATAGAGTTGATGTAAGAGTTAAGAAGAAAGTGGAATCAATAAGGAAATGTAAATCCTCGTAGTTAAATGTTAATGATGAAGTTGTTGTGAGATTGTGGTAAAGACTATGTGCACCATCAAATCCTGAGTTGATGGAGTTATTGGATGATGCACATAGATCAACTTTCTCCATACACATAGGAAGCACAAATATTTTTCAATATTTATATGGACACTGTGGGTGGGAAAATATGAAGAAGGATATGGTATAATATACATCCATATGTCTGGTATGTATGAAATGGTATTCTTAAATGTAGAAATCCATGGGGATGATGAAACCATTTCTCATTCCTAAAATGAAATGGGAAAACATCAACATTGAATGTTTCACTACTCATCCAAATACTCCATGTGTGAATAATGATATAGGGGTGGTGGTGTATACTCTTATAGAGACTACAAAATTAATTTAAATATGATAATAATTATCACATGATCTGTTTGTACAAATATACAATAGGGAACTGACCATGCTACATAGTGTACGACTATCGATTAAATCCTATCAAGATCCAAGATTCCCCTTTATGTTCAAGAAGTTTCTCCGACATGCTATGATTATTGATTTTAAATTCACTGTGTCAATTAACCCACTAAATGATGGTCAATCTAAAGAGATGATCCAGACACTTGATGACATGTTGAGAGCATGTTCAATGGGCATCGAAAAAGTATGTGATCAATATCATAATCTTGATGAGTTATCTTAAAAAAATTGTTTACACTCAAGAATCCAAATGGGTCATAGTGAATACTTATTTGGGAATTGGTTCAAATGTCCTACATGTTGGGATGAATTTGGGGAACGAAAATTCATAGGTCCAAAAATACGTGAGTAAATTGTGGAAATTGTAAAGACCATTTAGTAGCACATAAAGTCTACTCAGAGTTGACAAAAATTCTTTGATAAAAATCATTGATAAGACCAAGAGTTTTTATTTTAGAGTAACGATATTCTCCTTCATATCTCTATGGAATAAAGTGATTATATTTTGGACGAAGGGAAAGCTTAGTCCTAGATACATAAGCCTATTTTAGATTCTTGATCATAACAGAGTGTTTCCCTATCGACATGATCTCCCACATAACTTATGTCACCTTAATGATGTATTCCATGTATCACTAATAAGGAATTAAATACCCAAACCCTCACATGTACTCAATCCATAGGTGTTACCTTTGGAGAATGAGCTTTCCAATGAGGATTATCTGGTGAAGTTATAAGATCATAGAGACCAAGTTCAAAGAAACACGGAAATGCACACTATCAAAGTTTTGTGGAGAAACTAAAAGATTGAAAAAAATCATGGGAACTATTGAAGTGATGATAAATAATTACCCTCATATATTTTAAGGGAGTGAATAGAATATTTCAAGGGAAAAAATTCTCAATGAGGGAATGTTGTAATAACCTAACCTATTATAAATAAAACATTCTTATGATTTAATCTATTATAATTTAATACGGTTTTAGTAACCACTTGAACATTTTTTTTTCAAACTCAATTGGATTCAAAAGACCATTATGAGTATTTATGAATTATAATATAATCATTAAATAGGGATCACAAGATTTGAATAATTATAGGGCTTTAATGAATCAAATTGATTCAGACGAAGGATGTGATACCCTAACAATGTAGGATTGTACCCTATATATCCCATTTATCAGAGAATCAAAGGGAGATAAGATAACTGATATTTTACCCAAACCACGACCATGCTGATATCTAAAAACTTATGCACGAGGTAAACCATTTATGTGGTATGTTCGTGCTCATTGAGATCACAACTAAAACCATGTTCTCCGAACGACACCATAAAATTCTCATCATGGGGAAATAGAAGATTTGGGTGTATGTAAGTGTTTTAAAGTGTTTCTCATAAAGGCCATAATAATAGGAAGATTTATATTTTAGTAATTAATTAATTTTTACGATTTTTTTATTGTTACATTATAAATGATTTTTAATTTGATTCAATTCAACTGAAATTTTATTTTTGGGTAATATTCATATTCAATTAAGGGATTTTTTCTGATGAGTTAATGTAATTGAGAATTAAATAATATTTTAATAAAATTTTATTATTCAATAATATTTATTAATTAAAATTTTTATATTATATTTATGAAGTGAAATATACTTTTTATACTGTTTTAAAAACAATTATTGTAAAAAAAAAATTTAATTGGAAACATATTTTAAAAGTGAAAATGGACATATTTCTAAAATTATTTAGATAAAATAAGTATTATTTTTTGAATTATAACATCAAAATGTCCCAATTGTTAATTTTTTATAATTTTCCAAAATAGTTGAATTTTCGGGTTAAAATTTAATACTAAAAGAAATATATAATATTTTTTATTACATCATAAGGACCTAAAAATTTCATAACTACTATAATAGGTATAATTAGAAACATATATTTTCCCATTAAATTAATTTTATTTTATGTGGATTTTATTAATTTTATAATGCCATTTTGAATTCTCCATAATATATTATATTTTATGATTTTAAATTATTTTCGTTTAAAGAGTTACCCGCCTCCACATATGAAAGGTTAATATATTAATATTTGAGTCCCTTAGAATAATAAAAAAATTTAGACCTCCCCACTTAGGAAAAAACCATGGGAAAATACATGGGAAGGATTCTATCTTTGAGTAACTTTTTATAGAGTCCAAAATCTATATTTGTGGAATATTAATGAATTACCCTCTCATTTTCTATATAAACCCTCCCAATATCTCAAATATATTCACTAAAAATACTTTTAGCATGTAAATACTCTATCCTCCTCTTACTTGAATCCTCCTAGGGCACCCCGAAATCTCAATAATCCCCAATTAAATGTTTTGGAACCACACACTCATGTATGGGTTCTTTCCTTTCCCGTTATTATCAATTTTTATTTATCTAGTTATTCCATTTAATTTTCAATTACTGATAATGGTTAATTATTATCACCTCCCACATACTAGACTTATTATGAATAAATAATGATATTCTCATTTAAAACATATTAATCTCTCCTATGTACACTTGTTAAGATTCAAAACTTTTGAATGAATCTATTTAAGGGTGTGTGATGTCAATTGATCTTCATAAAATCTAGTAGGGAATAAATAACAGTTTTCACTCTGCTACCAATGAATTATGAATTTTATTCTTGTGGTAGTTTGTGAAATGAGTGTTGGTGGATGCATCCCTAGTGGTTGTTTTAGTTTTGATATTTTTCTAGAGACAATTTTTAACAACAAGGCGATGATTTTGGGGTTCCCAAGTGTGCTTGAATCGAAGATGGAGGGAATTACCGAGTAGAGGTAGGCTGAGGTGAGTTCTAGTGAGAATGTCATATGAGGTGATAAATTAGTGGACATATTTTGTGAACAAAAGAAGATTAAACGAATGGTGTAATGTGGAGATATCAGTCGTGCATCTTTTATGGTAGTTTGGCATGGGAAACAATTATGTAATGGTGGGGTAGAGGGATGTGAGACTTCGTGTGGTGAGGTGAGAAATTTGTCTTGGAGGTTTCATGGAAGGTATGATAGGAACGATGTCTTGTTTTGGATTCATGGGTTTCTTTTTCCACCGATGTCCTTCAATGTGTGACATCTACGTGGGTAAATGTGTTGTAGGTGACGCAGTGTATTACAACATGAGTGGAACAGCTGAACTGGACAATGACTTTTGGTAATCAGAAGGGAGGGCTACCCGACATGGTAATGTTGATTTCAATGATTTTCTTGAATTATTTTGGTATGTGTATTTTCTATACACAATGCATTCTTTTTATAGGTTGCCCACAACTTTGGATGTAGGTTTGATTGTTTAAAATGTGTCGTGACAAGAGTTTTTGGTGAGAATATGTTCCTTTTATATCTATATTTTAATTTTTGTGGGTCTTTGGACCATGTTCTGTTTGGGTGGTAATAATTTTTCATTTATATGTGTTGGTTGTACATTGGTACCTCATGTCTGATTTTAGCTACATATGAATTTTTATTTTCAGTAAAACCTTTAAGATTGAGTATGATCAGTCCTGAACCTTCTGGGAATTATCATATTTCATCCTTTTCTAATTCTATATTTATGGACATTTCCTTACATGTACCTATAACTAACCACTTCATTTAAATAAGATTATTGTTCCATTTATCAATCATCAACCCATTTTATGAACTTTTGAGTGACAGTGTTATGTTGCTGAATTTTCACAAATATTTTCTATGCAAATCCAGTTATGAATTGAATACCATACACATTTACTATCAAGGGTGTCCAATTTTATGCACATATACATTTTTTATTTTGGACTATCATGTATACATTCCACTATCATTTTTCATGTAATAATTTATGTTAATGAATGAATCAATGTTTTATGATCTATGTGGCACACTAAAGCATGATAATTAAATGAATGTGATCGGGGAACCCACATTTATTTAAAGCTCCAATGCATTGGTAATGATTAGTATCATGATACATAATGTTAGGACAATAGTATACCTAACTCTTTTATGGGACATTGTACACCATCCAGTCTTGGTTATTTACCCTTATCCTATATTTATGATTCAGTCATTTAAGTTTATGCCACATTTCCCATGTTATGATTATCATTCTATATCTTGTCTTATATTTCATGTTCATTTGTTCAAAATCGATATGCCTTTTATACTATGTATTGATATACTCATTGTATTCATTTTTTATTCACTAATGGTCATTATGGATCACCACTTTCATATGTATTTCCCCAAATTATCAAATTCATTTTTATGCTCAAGATTGATAATGATGTTTAGAATAATGATATTTCAATTCATGTTTAACGTTGCAATTCATTGTACCTACTTCACAAAGACACAAGGCTTCTCAATAGCATAATATTAAGTGTTTTTTTGCAAATAAAATCATATATTTCTGTGTAATAAGGGGATGAGTTGTTATATACATCCCAAATAAATCTTATAACTACCTGATATAAATTTTTAAAATACATTAAATGAAATAAAAACACAACACATGATGTTAAAGAACGTAAATATAACCATATTACCCTTATTTTACAAGATCTGGCACTAGGATAAAACCTTATTAATCAAAACACTATAAATATTTCCATGATTATATATATTTGATACCATATTTCCTACTCCACCACTTATAATATTTATTCCCATAATGAACTAAAAAAATTTAAAATTTTTTTAAACACGTATTCTCTATGATACAATAATTTTTTGATTAAATTAAACATCTCATATGATGTCACATGAAGTAAAATTCATGAATCTCAGCTCCAAGTGAATTTGTCCATATGTTATGATAACTCAACACACCAATGTATATACACCATCATACATTTATCTTATAAAATATTCATTAAATATATTTCTTATTTATAGGCCTTGTTTTAAATCTTAGCCTTTTTATAAAAAATATTGTCTATAATTAATCATGTGTTGTATTGGTGTACTAAAAATATGTAATATGAAAGTTAATATAAAATACACCTATAACATTGTTATATGCTATAATATCAAGTTAATCTATGATTTGTAAATTAATTATAATATGGTATCCAAATATGAAGCCGAAACATAGGCACCATCACAAACTATATTGAAATCAATTATTTTGTGTTGAATTATATAAGAGGAACACTCTGTTTAATTATGATGTTCATGGATGATGAAATCATAATTAAAAAATAATCTGAAATATAAAATTCTCAAAATTCCAATAATCCTCTTATTGTAGAAATTTTAGGTTGGTTTTACCTAATTATTATAATATTTTATGAAATTATAATATACATTTTCACCTAAAAAATTCTTTTTTCCCAACCCTAAAAAAATTGGGATTCCATTTCACCCAAAATATATGATCTAATGAGAATATATTTACACTAATTACTCATACTAAAATTTATGTTTAATTAAAATGATGTTATGTTAAATTATAGTCCAAATATATACTCATTGTCTAGTTTGGAATAAAATATCCCTTAAAACATCATCCATTTTTTATCCTGATTGAAACATGATATGTCTTAAAATCCTCAAGAATACTATATTTTAAATAATTTTTATTATTGATATTATCATAGATTATTAATATTATCATCCATCCAAATTTAAATTTTTATAAAATAAATCCATTTTAAGGGAAAATGGAAACCAATGTTCATAGCCAAAAGCCACTACATGCTAAAAGAGCTCACAAAATCATTGAACACCAAACTAAGATTACATGACTCGTCTATTATATATAGTTCCAAGTGAAGTGCACTAACCTGGGTGTCCGGATCCTTGCTAATGAGCTCTTCAAAGTGAGAGATCAATCCTTCCATTGTATAAATGAATTCCTCTAAGTTGACTTTATTCTGATTGAAGCCTCGGGTCACAATGCGGTCTTGTTTATCTATCCATGCTATTTGCTCCTCATTGATCTCCACTTGTATCTTCCGTTCATCCATTTTTCTGAGATCCTCTTCTGAGACTTTGGGTCGTACCTCTTGTTCATGCATTTCTTCCTTGTTGTGCAAGATGATCCTCAAGCTCTCCCCATCATCTCCATCCATGTCTCCTGAAGTCCTTACCACTACTTTACTCCACCCTTTTTGAGGGATTGTTCTTTCCTTTTCCCTACCCTTCTTGGCCGACCTAGTATCCATAGGTTTTGGCAGATGGGAGTAGTCATTACGAGCCATAGATTTTTCCCCCGCACCACAATACAATCCCCTAGGTCCTGAGTTCCTTGTTTCCCTTTCTTCCTCCTAACGATATGAGGTCCTTTCCCTTGAATACAATCCAAGATGTCCACTGAAGAGTGGAAAAGCATGTCATCACTTGAAGAAAACTCCTCATGAGAAAATGGCGATTCATCAACCTCCAAACTAGAAAAACAGTTCCCCATAATTAACTCCGAGCCTTCATTGAGGGGGTTGTTGGCACTAGAGGGCATCCACATACCATTCTTGTTTTCCAATCCGTAGTGAAGAGAAACCTCCTTGGAGGACTTCCCCTTAACTATGTCAACACCATCAAGATGGTCATATCCACGACCCATAAACTTTAACTGCTTGATATTGTCCCCCCGCCCATGACCTTGCGGGCCACCGGGACCATGATCACTACTCACTGGCACCTGCCCTTTCTACAAGCCGCCCTCCTTAACTATTTTAGCAAAGGAGGGAGCCACCAAAGGATTGCATTCACCCTGCAGTAGAACAGGTTTGGGAGGATCCAAACAACATTTTAACCTAACAAATATGTCATCAACACTTGGATCAGAGTGCACGGAAATTGTCTTGGAAGTGGGGGGTTCCAAGATGTGGCCATTCACTGGAGGCACCCCAGCATTCTCTGAAAATGTAGCTGCAACAACAGAGGAGGTGCGGACTTCACCCTCACTCGCCTCTGGACCATTCGCCTTTGAGACAAGGATATACGATGGTGCCTCCAAATGAAGCAGATTACCACTGCTGGAGGGGTCAAAACCCATAGAACGTCCCACCACATGAGCCAAACAGGTTGAACGACAAGCATTCTGAAGGTGACCTATATGAGAGAAAGAACTATAAAAGTCTATCCATCTTTCAAAAATAATTGATTGTTTTTATCTGAAATCAACTCCAACCTCAACCTAGAAAGAGTCCACAGGAGCCTTTGAGACATAAACTTCTACGCAGATCTGAGGACCAATCGGGTGGCCAAAGGACCATGAACGCTCATCAAAAGCCATATTCCTCCTGACGATATTACCCAACATCTTTAAAGTAGTAGGATTCTGGAAAGGGAGGGGGAGATTCAGAAAACTATCATAGATCGCTATAGAGGGTGGGTCGTGATTCTAGTGGAACTCATAACCCCATCTAAAGAGGAAGAAGTGGGAACTGTCACAAGCGCGCATCCCTTTGGACCAATCAGAGGCCAGATCATCAGCATTATCGAAGCGGAGAAGAAAATGACGCGGGTCCAATAACCCAACCACGATGCGAGACTTCAGGGGCCAAGCGTTGTTGAAAAACCTATAAAAGCTATCAAGTGATGGCCTTCGACGTCCAAAGAGGGCAACATGGGACAAATCGAGGAGCGAAGAATAATACTACTGAAAATGATCTTATAACCCTTCATAGTTCATTCCCACTCTTCGCATGTGGTGAAGTCTTGACATAATCCTCCTACTTTAACCATTGTTAAACAATCACGTCACTAAAATCTCTAAATGAACTATACGTATGATTATTAGATATAATAACATATCAATATCATTCGACCATATAACCATTAAAGATGTATCTGGATTACCTTAGAAAATGAGTGGAATTTGGAAATGAAACCCAAAAAATTCTCTAATCTATTTTTTTCTTAGTACCATAATGTGCTCTATCCTTATCAAGGAAATATGTGAAGGTCCCCTATAATGGGGCCCCTGTATGATTTTTTAATCACCCTATTTAAAAACTATAATTGTCACTATGAAAGTTAAAATCCCCTAATGTATTTCCAATTTAATGCATATTTATGTACTACATGATGATTTAATGAATTCGAATAGAATTCAAAACACATTATTCTTAATATAATAAAGAGGGAATATTTTAAATCAATGAATGAAATTTCATATAGCTGTCAATAACATAAAAATTTCCCTTATTATAAAAAATCATGCATGTAGTACAAAACCTTAACATTATATAATAATGGTACCAAAATAAGCATAGAATAAAAAAAAGATCCAAGAACTAAAAATAGTTAGGTAATGATATGATACCTTACATTGGAATGAATTGGTCACCACTCCCATAGCTGGTTTTCATATCTAGAAATAGTTCACATAAATATCATGAATATTTTTACCCTTATTACAAAAAATGATACAAATTCTTATTCTAATAACATGTTCCAAGACACACATCACTTTGTAACCATAATGATATATCCAAAATATACTATGACCCTAATCGATTCAGAGTCACGGTCAGGTGCCCCACCACATTCTTAACTCTATTTAGTAAAGGGATTATGATAACCACTAAGATATTGTATACTCAACATTGGAATAATTCATATATTAATCCTATAATAATAAAATTTAAATCAACTAATGAATACCATATGAAATTGATACACGTGAAAAAACATCTAAATGAATATAAATGTATACATAAATGAAAAAATGACAAGGAGAAATATGTATTGAATAAACTATATTCAACCTTTATATGATTTCTATTAAAATAACTATGTTATTACTCAAACTATGATATTAAATCGATTAAAAAATAATATCCTCCAATAATTCCTATAAAAAAACTGTTGATCTCTAACAATAAAATTCTAAAAACCTTATAATCCCATTTAAAATAAATGTTTTATATACAACCACAATTATGTTTCCACAATAGTTTATATGTGAGTACAATCTAACAATACCATGTTGGATATCTAAAGTGCTGAACAAGAAAAATATGTACTCATGTATAAATAACAACAATCAAAAAAATCATAATATATAGACATGGTATCATTTCCCAGTACAAACCAAGGGTCCTATAGTGGTCTACTAGAAATATAATACTCCATTTTATATTAGATACATTTATACATAGGGTCACTACAAACATCATTCCTTAAATAATATGGCTCATATTGTTAAAATTTATATAATACTATCTCCATGTTAATTCTATTATCTATTAAGGAAAATATAATTGAAATATAGTGAATTTTACACCCTCAAGCATAATTTATTATAGAGGAATCAAAATAATCCCATATTAGAGGATCAAAAAATCCATGTAAATTTATAAACTAAAAAAATACACAATATAGTATTCGTTTAAAAAACAATTGAGTAAATACCATGAAACCATTAGTGGAATCCAAATTCAACCCTCTTATCATCCTCAACACCGCTTGGAGGAGGAAATTTACTAATGACATATTTTGTGGTTAGTAACCTAATATATATTGATTTAACAAATACATGTGGTATATAAATCACATATATCAAAATGTTTATAAGAGGAGACTATGTTTAAATCCAACTTTTAACAAAGTCATTTTATATAAAAATTTCGATCTAATAATGATTAATATTGATATAATGCTAGAATGTAAAATCAAGAATTTGATTTATTAGGATAAGTATTTAATATTAGTTAATTAACAACTCAATGAACACATTGGGATATACTCATCACCATCAATAATTACCATAGAAGATTCCAGACATTCCTAGTGGAATCCACTAAAAATCATACAAGAGGAATGTCATGAATTTTAGTTCACTAAATGACCTAATAGTGGGTACTATATTTTATAGTCATTAGCATTATAAAAATGATATCACCTTATACCCCCCCTCTAGTTCCTTCAGGCATCCCACATTCACCCAACTGACTACGTCAATGATTCTAATTGGAACCCCAAAATGCCTTGGTGTTATAAAGAATGACCCCATATCATAATAATATATATGAAATAAATTTGTAGATAAAAGGGCCTATAAATTTTAAAAAATGTGTCCCTTTTTTGGAGTTAGACCGATAGATGATGTAAATCAATAATAGACAATGATTTCTAGGATATTATCATATAGCAAGATCTAACAACTTTTGGGCTAAAACATTATCATGACAGCTTGTAGATTGTATCATGCCCCCAGAAATTTAACTACATGGATTCCAAATGATAACTTATCATGGTTATACCAATAGAACAAAACACTTAATATGACCCTTTACTCATTAAAACTAGAATAACATGTGGTTGTTAATGGGACCCTCTAAATAGTAATCATAATTACAAGAAAGAGTTATGGGGTATATTTTATAATGATTATTGTTCCTAAAATTTATTTCCTTTTTATAGAAATAATGGCACTACAAGGGGAATAAAGCATAAAAATTCAAAATATGACCTCTAAATGAAGCATAATATTTGAGATATATTCAAGTTAATTTACCAGTAACCCTTATTCCTGAAAATATAAATTCATTAATTTGATTATTGTTAACATAAAAACATTATATTAAACAATGAAAAATATTAATATATCATCAATAAATATCCACAATATCCTAATGATTAAAATAAAAGTTTATTTATGATTTTAAATAAATTAACTCATCTGAAAACAAAGGTTCCAATATTCTCCACACCTTAGAAATTATTAATCCCAAAGAGAGAAATTATATCATTAATGTTGAGGATACAAGTCTCCAATATTCCCCTAAAAACCTCATCTACCATGTAGAGAACCACTATGCTTAAAAAATATCCACAATAATGGGATCATATATATATTTAGAGCACTACCATGTAATTCCCCAATCACCACAAAATTCTCAAATAAAAGTAAAATAATATTTTATATCCATCACCCCTAATAAATTATTTGTGAAGAGATATAAACATAACATCTATACAATGGTATAATATATAAATTATGTAAAACTGTGATAAAAATGTAAATGTTAATCAATATAATATTTTGTATAAATTAATTGGGATATTAAGTGGCCCAGTGAATATTTGGGAAAAAAATCTTTATTGAGAAAAAAACATATTCCATGGTATATAGAGACCTTAGACAATACATGATCATTCACTATTATGATATATCTATTTATATATTTTTAACGTATATTATTATGATGTTATTTTTTTAAAAAATGGTGGAATTATTGAATCTTTATTATCTTCATTTGCGATGCATGGTATTTTAAAGGTCCCAAAAATATGCATAGTGACCGTGTATAGTCTAATTTCATTTAACTGGGAAGTAAATGATTTTTAAGATTTAAATATGGTAAATTATTGAACACTGACCCGATTCATGAGGTTTTTTTGTCCCAAATTCTTAATTTGTTTCATAATAAATTTATAGTGCATTTTAATTATTTTTTTAATATTTGTTAATTTAATATTATTTATGAAATATATATCCAATATTTCAAATTATATTTATATAAATATAATGAGTAAAATATTAATAGAATATTCATATTAATTTCATTATATATTTTATTATTATAATAGTGCTAATAATTTCATTACGTGGGATATATTATGAATTAATAAATAAAAGTAATTTCAAAATATGGTAAACATTAATATAAATATTATTGTTTCTATAAACTAAATTTTGATATAATGATAAAAATAATATTTTCTATTTTTAATTTAATTAAAATAAAATAGTGTAAACCCCCATCCTTTTCTCAATTACATGGTTTGTACACGAAGGAAGGTAATTCTCTCCCTCTTTTCAACTTCTTTTATCCAAATCTACATGGAATATCCGCCATTGAAACTACTATGTATATATCCCTCCATTATTTTCATTCCATACCCCATTCAATATTTTCCCAATGTCATAATATAACAATGAATTGTTAATTTATCAAGTAAATTTAATCACAAATTGGCTTGTTTTTAGATTTTTCAATTGAGAACTCTATTTATAACCTTTATATATCTTCATTTGATGAATGTGTCATGGTTTTATTGATTTATTGGATTTGATTACATCCCTTTACATTTATTTGGTAAGTCTATAGGTTCTTGATTGTTTAAAAAAATTCCCAATTTTATAAATGATTCTATAAAGTATTTTTGGTGGATTTATAATAAGAATCTATAATTTAGAGGAATATTTTATTTTATTTAAAATAGGTTTACAATGGAAAATTTATATAATTTATATTCATATATTCATATATATGTTAGGTATTTGATAAAATTCTTCTAGTTTTATCATTACATAAATGTCACTCTACATAATGGTTTGAATTATTATTAATATTATGAACCAAAGATAATGGTTTAATATTATAATTTCATTAATTATGTGGTGTTTCAAAATGGGAGAAAATTTGTGTTAATGTTTTCCCACACCCATATAGTTATGAACTTATTATGAATTATATTTTTTTAATCATGAGATATGGGATGGTGTTATATTGATATAAAAGGGGATATTTTCCAAAATTGAAAATTGATGGTTATATATGAACTTATGTAATTCACTATATTGAATTATTTTACAAAATTTATATTTAAAAATTATTGTAAAATCATGGGAATTATAGAGGGATTCTCTTTTCAATTATATTTATATGTTAGGATTCCCCTCTTCATAGTCACACTTTCACTAGCTATGTATTTTACTCTAGTTTTTTTGTACTAGGTATGTATACTTATCTTGATAGAACTATTATAGTAAATCCTACTAGTTTAGTATGCTTATATTAATACTGTTTTACATATAGTTTGTTTATGGTTGGGAATGATGATCATATATTCATTATTTATCCCAATGTAATTGTACCATGACCTATGATACTTGGATCTTAGAGATAATAGTTATTTATATTTATGGTTGATAAAACCATGGAAGGGATATCTCAAATCACTAGGGGGGGTAACTGATCAATGTCCAATACAAAAATTCCCCATTTAACAATTCCCTTTCACATTTCATAGATTTATTATTTTTAAATGTTTAGCATTAAGATCCCAATAAAAAATATATGATTAATATGAGAGGGGAGTAATAAAACACAAATGGTATAGGGGTTACACAGTTCAAAACACCCTTTTATAAAAGAGGTTATATCATGGGGTACTCAATATTTATCATATTGAGGGCCACTTCACAACTTTGTTAAAAATAATGAATTACATAATGGATGGAACAAGAGGATACTTTTAAAATATTATATGTGTGTCAAATAGAATTATATAGGAAGTAGATCAATAACATTACAACTTCTAATTTTATTGTGATCTATCATCCATTTTTTTAAACTGTCTCCATAATGAATCTGAGATGTGAAACCCCATTCTCTTCTTATGCACACCACAAATGGATTAATATTTACTATTAAATTATCTCAAAATGGGTCAGTCATCATCATTTCCTCATAGGTAGTGCATGTAAGAACACTTTCAACCATGTTCATTGCTCACAATATTGTGGAATTATTTTAATATATATATTAATTATATTGGTATTTATAGTATAAATTCTGATCAATCCATGAAAGACATGTATTGTTATCATTATCCATTGGTTATATTAATTAAATCATGATTCAAATTCATTTTTTGACTATTAATAATTCATAATTTTATCCATTGTTTCATCTCTAAATGATAGGGAATATTATATTGGGATATATTTGATTTATTCAGTATTTCTATATAACACACATAATAATAGTGAAATGATTTTTCTTATACATGATATATTACATCATAGAACCATATTTAGTCAAAATACACATCCAAAGGTCTTGAATGAATTCTATATTAAAATCTCTTATGAAATAAATCTAATCATACATTTCTTTATAAAATCTCATATGGCTTGTAGTGTGACCTATATATCTCCTCATGTGGTACATTTAAACTATAATCTATGATAAACTCTAGAACATAGTGACTCCATAAATCAAGAAACCAAAATATATTATAATTCTCCCAATATAGAGTGTTGTGGAATGGTTTCTACTATTACATCATAGTATCATTACTCTTATAGATCTTGTAGTGTGATAACCTTTGTTATATCACAATATTACTTAGCTATCATACCTAAAAAACACTAATTTCTACTATGTTGGTCTTCATAATACAATCAACTCATCTTATGAGCTTTCATGGTGAATCCAAAAAAAACAATAATTTGATTCTTATCAAATCAAATTAATTTCTTTCTCACATAATAATAGCCCCATAGAAAAATTGTTATACGAATTATTGACTTATTATTGTATCATCATTATCATAATAAACCTAACAATATGTTACATAATCCATATCATAGAAGAGAAAAATTAATCCAATATATGTGTAACTTATTTATGCTACATTTTCATGTTGTATAACCACTTTTCTATAGAATAGTTACTCGATTATGATTTGTAATGATCATCTCTATCTATAAAATGGTTTTATTATCCTCAGTAGAGCTTAGGGGTCCCTTCAAATCCAATATTCCAATTTTTTATAATATTCTCTATAATCTATAATTCTATTAAATATCCATCATGATACTACAAGATCACCGCTTTATCCATAATTTATATTGAGAATCAAACATTTTCATCATTTTTTTATCCATGTGACATGAGATTTGATATATCATGATCTATATAAATCACAGGGGTATCTAATATGGAGTAAATTTAATATGTAACTAAAAAACATATATTTTTTTATATATTATGACATCAATAACTCAATATTTATTAAGTAGAATCCATAAATAAACCAATAATAAGGTTAATTCCACCACACCCCTGATTTGGATTGTATTTTTGGGGGATATACATCGGTCGATGAACATCAAATTATAATGATAAGGGAAACATCAATTATTATCACACATAGTAAAAAGACCTTACATATTCATTCCAACATAATGAGATTTTACATTCCTCTAAGAGTTCTTCATTATAAGTTATATTCATGTGATCATCAGGAACATTCATTTGAAACAGATCCATATATCCTTTCTTGAATGTCACTAATGATTAATCAAACGTAAACAATAGACTCAAAAATAAACATTAATCATTAAAAATATAATATAATCTTATCCCATAGTCATCCTATAGTATATTAAATCATGTCAATTGATTTTATTTCATATACTCATCAATTCATCTATCAGTATCACATATTTTGGTGATATTCTCCAAACTCCATCATTCTTAAAAAATCTAAATATTTATGCATATACTAATTTTCAAAATCATATAACTCCAATTTATTTAAAATATATAACATTCATGTTCCATAATGATTGAATTGGTTATCAAATATTAACAAAAAATCTATCATGACATAATAATATGAGTACTGTATAGACTAAAACTTTAAAATATCATGGGCATATAAATATACCCCTTTAGATTTGTGGGAAATAAGTCTAATATAAAAAATCTATAACAAAACATTCATTTCATTGTGAAAAAATAATTTAATCACTTGAAATTTCTTTATCACTATGAAATCAACCCCACATTATCATAAAGACCATATTTAAAATTTTAGATAAGTCACATTGAATATAATCACCCAGATCCGTACACCTGAATCCAATGCTAAAAACATATTATTTATAATCGATCTTTGATACCTGTTTATTGTACACAAGCCTAACAACTATAATATCAATAACCAACATCAAGAAACTTACATACCAAACAACGTTTATTTTTATAGTTTTATATAAATAGAAAAAAACATTAACTAAAAATATCATATGATTATCATCCAATGTTATTTTTTTCCACGGTACCAAGAGTTTTTTTATGACACAACATATTATTAAGATCAACAAAACAATTTTCCATACATGATACCCTTAGAGGAAAAGTATGCTTAATGATCCTCTTTATAACCTGAACGAAATTGAATCATATAAAGGAATATCTCAAATTCCAACTAAGTTTAAAAATTTTATATCAATAAAATATCATAAGTGAACATAATATGATCATGTGGGAATGAGAACATAACCATGGTACATAATTTTGTCATAATGATAATCATACCAATGAAAAATTGATCTTAAATCATGATCCATATTATGAAGTTTAGCATATCAAATGAGTAAAATGAGAGTGATAGAATGAGCCAATGACCATGGGCCATAAAAACATAATTCATAAACAATTCAATTTTTATAATGAAAGTTATATTAAATAATATCACGATTAATAATAATTGAAAAATAATAATCACGATGATTACTTGAGACGTCATATTAAAATCACTTTTAAAATAACTCTTATAATCACCCATATAGTTGAATAATAATCATAGTTAATTAAAAGTTTTTCATCTAAAGAATAAAATATTACCTTTTACACTGACGGTCAATATCAAATTATCCCATGATCATATATTATTTCCACGAAACCTAACATGAATATAATATAATTGGATGGAACCATTAACATAAAACAAATAAAAAATTCATCATTCCCTCAGAGATTAATTAACCTTTGGAAATGAAATGGGTTTTTTGATAACATCCTTAAAACATCATCATCATATAATATGAGAATGAATGTGAGTGTAATAAATATATAATATCACAGTGTAGCAAAAAAATCATTAACGGTATTGATATGGATGGAAAATAATTTTACAAAAGAATTATAAATATTCTCTACAAACAATACGAAATATCCTTTTTCATTCAGGAGATAATATTTTATTTTAAAAATATAAAAACACATAATGTATTATTAATGAAGAAGAATATATATTATGATTGTTAAAGGTTATCTAGTGGTAAATGTTAAAAACGAACTACTTTATAAATAAATAAATAAACGACCCATATGAAGAAAATAAAAATACCTTTTTATATGACTTTGAAAAAATCACATGATAATTGATCATGACCTTGAGAAATCATTGACATATAGAGAATAATTTTCGTTCAAATAGTATAATAAATTTATACATGGATGAAAAAGATTTATAAAAAAGTTTTCAAAACAATTATAGAAATTTATTTAAAGAAAAATAAATATGACTATTTAAAAAATTATAATTTTAAAAAAGAACCTAAGAAGTAAATTTAAATATCAATGAATAAAATAAAAACATGTTAAAATATTTAAAAAATAATTTATATATACCATCTCAATGAATATAGTTTCTTTATAAAAACATTCCTCAATGAAAAAAAATTGAGTTAAAAACCAATTATAACTTGGGTAATCTTTTAATAAAACTCCTGAAATAATGTACATTAAATAAATCTGTAATTTCCACAAATAAACATATAATCATGATATATAATATAAAATAGAATTTAGATATTCCATATAAAAGAAAATATGTTCATATTGATAAGAATACCATCAATGTAGGAAATCGTGACCTGAGAAAGAGGTATATATTTTATAACACATGAATACATATACATTAATTGAAATAAACTTATTTTTATTTTTAAATAAAATGATTTTATTGAAAAACATATTGTAATACATTCATGATGTGTCAAATTAATATGAAACCATAGAAATGTAAACATGGTTCCAAAAATGAAACATGAATAAAGGAATTGAAATCGAGACCAATATATCCTTACAAGCTTGTCCACATTTGAATCAAACCCCATATATTTAAATTTTTTAGGAATGTTTAAATATATTTAAATTAATTTAGAATATTACAAAATACCATCATTGTATGTATACACAACAAATAAATTAAAATAATTCATGAATATATGTCACATCTCAACAAATGAATATTGAGAAAAAATCCATTAAAAATAATAGAACGTGTGATGTAATAAAATATCAATGAAGTGTTTATCGGAAAAAAATTTAAATACACATAAAAAAGATGGAATAAAATATAAAATAATAAATGGTCAGAAAACAAAAAATCGTGGTTCAAAACAGTAAATTAATAATAATAATAATAACCCAATGAATTAAGTTTAGTTAAAACCCCCTTACCGTGAAGATCTTCTAGGTCAAACATGCTCTAAATTACATGAATAAAAAATTTATGTTTATTATTCATATTCATAAAAATTATTTGAATTTAATTTAAGTTATACCTACTATTTATCATTCCTGAGTACCTATACATTAATTTTTATTCCTAACCTTTTTTTCTGGTGTCAACTATTATGTTTCCCATACGTGTTTTATATTCAATGTAATATGCATTTTGTATTAATCAGTAATTAATCACCTAAAAATTTTCTTGACATGTTAATTTGTTTTTTTGATTTATTTCAATGTCCCAAATTCATTTAACGAAATTTATGTTTCCAATTTTCATGGAATGCTTAGAATTTTTATTTTTGATGATTCTCAAATTAAAAAATGAAATTATAGGTAAATATAATTTTTAATATTAATACTACATAATTATGAAAATATATTAAAATAAAAATTATTTAATATTTTTAATAATTATTTCTAAGTTATAAATGAGATAAAAAATATAAAAATGAAAATATATTGGTGATAAAACCAAAAAAAAAGAAGAATTTATAATGGATGAATTAGTAAGAAGAAGTAATTATATATTAAGAATATAAATTTTACAGAAGAATAATGTAGTTCCTTGAACAGTTTTCCCACAAAACATGTTCTCCATGATAGTTGACCAATGGGTCATACGCGCGCCTCCCATACTTGATTCCATCATTCAATGAGGGTTTGATTGGGTGTCAATGGGGATATTATAAACTATGATGCTGATAATAATAGTCTAAATATATATATAACACAGTGTATGAAAGAAAATAATAAAAAGAAGAAAATATAAATCTTAGTTGAATAATACTTAAAAGCACATGTAATGAAAATCCAAAAGGGATCAACCATGACTTTCTCTGGTGATCACCTCTAGTATTATTGAGGTTCAACACCATCCTATAAATTATAATTTCAATAAAGGCTTCCACTCAAAAGGAGTGGTCAACTCCACCTTGACTAATTCATATCTATTTGGACACATCTTCATCAATGTTTTGTGTAACAACTACTATTGTTTATCAACATGACATACATGATAAACATCATATTGAACCTCATGATCACGTATCATTGTCACTATGTCTTGATAGACAAATACATCACTTTTCCCACATTTCATGACCTCATCCAAATGAATTTTTTTCAAAAATATTGATTAACCATGTAACCTAAACATAGTTATCATCATAACCACATGTATATTGGGACAATACCAATGTGATGAACCATGATTCCTTAGTCCCGGTGATCAGAATCACCTCAATTCCTTATGCTAGGCCTATCAAATTCCTACAGAACTAATGAAATCATATAGATATTTAATTAATTATATTAAAAAATCACTTTATCCTTCCATAGTGGTAAAAATACCATTATTTTCTTTCACATATTTTGATAAAATATGGAATCATCATGAGTATCCAGAAATTTCAATTCTCAAATTCCAAAATCGTGAAATAATTTATGTAGTGAATCTATCTGAAAACCCAATGTGTGTATTTATCAATCCAATCCATATTAAACATATAATTAAATATAAATATAGTAACCACCTACCTTATAATATTAAGCACTCACTAGTCTAATAAATACATCTACTCTGAGTCATATCAAGAGAAATTGGATGTTTAGATAAACTACCTGAAAATAGGGAAATATTGATCACATAGATTTATAATTTCATTTGGAGTGATAAAAGATAAAAATAACCAATGGTATTGAAGGGATTACCACTATGATTTGAACACACATGACTACATTCAAATCAAATCATAGGTGAATGAAAGAGGCCAAAGCCTATAAAAGGGAGGGGGGATCTCCCCAACCTACTAGAGGTGCTCTATTCATAGATGGGTAAAAAGTAGAGGAGAAAAATATATAATTAGGGTGGAGTAGTTTGGTAAATTTTCACTTTTTAAATAGGCACATGGTTAGGTAGCAAGGTTTTCCTAAATGTGTACCATCCATGCACACTAACTATCCAAAGGGTCACCCCTTTATAATTAATTGCATTGTTTGGCCTCACTGTTTTTCTGCACCATGTACGAAACATGAAAAAATGATTTGAAGATATATATACATCATTAACTGTTTACCTTTATGGATTCCAGGTTAAATCATCCTGTGTACTTTTGAAAACAATCACCATGGTTTAGATGCATATTAAGATAGAGCATGGAATAATAGTGTGCCTCAACATTCATTTTCCTAGAACTGGATTTTCAAAGGCTAATCCTTATAAAAAGCATTAAAGAACTTGAGGAACATTCTGAGCCTCAAACTTGTAATAAAATAATGAACTAGAGCACATAAAATCTCAGAATTAAGTTCCAAATCACAAAATTAGGTTTGACCCAATAAAAAAATATCTACAAGGTTGATGAAATTCAAACTCTCTGAATTTATCACCCAATCTGTTTTATGATATATTTTCTTTAACTAATTATTACACCTCAACCACATTCATTTCATGAAATCAGAAATTTATAAAATATGTGTGATTCCCCTGGTATGAAATGACGATTATAACCTAGATGTTAAATTAGCAGAAATAAATATAACTAACATATATAAAGTTATATAGAATTCATTAGATACAAATTATTTATAAAAAATATAAATCAATTATATATTTGTATTTTTTATTAATATATTATGTTATGTTAAATTAGTAATTGAAATAAATTAAATATATATGTCATATATTTAATAATATTTTTAATATTCATCCAATCGATATTTTAGTCATATGGTATGAATAAATCATATTTGAGGTATAGAACCTATATTTTTTTAAAGGGTTATTTTACCCCTTTTAATTGTGAACACTTTTTAAATTAAAATTTTAACACATTTATAATTTATATATGATGACATAAACTGTTAGTTTTTATATGGGATATAAAAACTTACATTGTATTATTTTTTGATATTTTTCTGAAAACATTCATGTTTTGATGAATAGTAATCATTTATAAAATTTTAATAATAACATATATTTTCATTGAAATAACTTTTATAGTTAAATTATATTATTGAATGGTTCTAAAGTAAAAATAGAATTTAGTATTATCATTTAATATAACATAGGTCATCGACATTTGTTTACATTGAATTTAGATATAAATATATTTCAATTTTTTGCAATGTTTTAACATTTAATACCAATTTTTTCATTCCCACAATTTTATTAATCTAATTACCATAAATTTTATTTTCTTGATTTGAAATAATTATTCAATATTTGAATTAAATCGGTCCAAATTATGAAAATATCATTCTTTTTTTGGGTATTATGATAATTATTTCGGTAATTTTTATTGATATGGTAAAAGGGAAAATCAGATAATTAAGGGGAAAATATTAGTATAAAATTATCCTAACACATGACATAATATAATTAGTGGATTTGTTTTTCAAACTAAATCTTCCTTGGGTGGAAATGGAATCCATTTCGAAGCGATGTGGATGAGATTAGGATAATTAATATATTTTATTTATAGAAAATTTAAATATGTCTTTCTTAACTTTTAATGACTATAACATTTTTAATAAGTGGTTATACATAAGATAAATTCCACTATAAAAACTAATTTGGAATATAAATTTTTCTTCTTCTTCATGGAATTTTTTTTTCTATTTTTTAGGAAATATATAAGTACCTTAATTCTTTATACATTAATGACACATAACTTATTTAATTTGAGAAAAATAAATAGTATAATTCTGTATTAAAATGAAAATTACAATTAAAAGACACAAAAACATGAAAAAAATGTTATTTTTTGAGTATATATCGACAATATTCATAAAATTATCATTTTATTGACAATTTTTATTCATATGTAATATATTATTCACATATACAATTTTATATATATTGATGTTAATGTTAATGTTTTCATATTCATGATTTAATAATTACAGCATTTTTAATACAAAATCTTATAGTAGATATATTTTATTATAAGTATTATTATTAAATATATTTAATTTATCTTTATTATTGGATTTTTAATTTTTTATATTAAAAAAATAGTATATTAAAAAATTACACGAAATTGATGTAGTAATTATTTTCTTATTGGAGATAACAAAACACTGTTTTAAAAAATATTAAAATCAATATAATTTGGGAAAATTAATACATAAAAAGAATTTTATATAGGATCTTAATCTCTTTTTAATATAATTAAATATTTTTTTATGTTAACATGTTATCTTAGTATTTCTAAAAATCCATGAATTTATTACTAACAAAATAGAAACAATTGATGGTCTATCAATAAAAATAATTTTTAAAATAATTTAGAAACCAAAAAACATTTTCTAAAAATATATAATAATTATTATATGGTCTAAAATGTTATAATATATTTATTTACTATCTAATTTTATTCAAAAAATTAAAAATTTCCCACTTTTATTATTTAAATATTTATTACCCCAGTAAAAAAATAATTTTATTAACTATGAGTTCATTGAAATGATACGCCTTAAATTGAATACAAAAACATGTCTAAATTGTATTGGATGATGAAATTAAAAACCTATCTCATATTAGATTCGAAATTGGAGTATTTTTAGGTTTTTGGACTTCATCTGGTATTTATTATAATTTAATATTTTTTTTGAGATATCATAAGTCCACCTCTCCTCAATTATAATAGGGGACCTCATCCCTCACTTATTCAATTAATTTTGAACCTTAAAGCTCAGAAATTTCCAAAATGCTTCCCATATAAAATTATCTAGTAACATTATATAGGTTTTAGTCTTACTAAATACTAGCACTAGTTTTTTAAGAAGAGATGTAAAGGGAACTCATCGAAGAAGAGGCAATCTCCTCTACCAATTCCTTCAATGATATTTCTTATCATACTAACACTTAATGTGTTTTTTATATTGTAATGTAATAAATCCATTATAAATTATAAATTGAAATGATATTATTGTTATGTGAAAACCATATTTTACATTCTATCTATCCAACAAAAAACATAATCACTATGCGTGAGTACCTATGACTTACCATCTCAACCTCCTAGTGTAATCAGGTTATCACCACTACATTACTTGGATGGGTGTAATTTCAGAAATAATAACTATCGGTGATTATTATAACATGATATGTATTCTATAATAAAATATACACCATATATATCCATACCATTTCACAATTATGTGGATGATATCAACGCTCATGCGTACATACGACATATCATCTCTACAGTGTGATGAGATTAATTATACATGATATGCATTAAAGAATGATTATATAAGTGTATATAATGAATAAATATGGTATATATTATGTTAATATAATTTTTAATGATATAACTATGACTCACTAGGGATTACATAAACATATTCGACAAGACATGCATAAGAAAATGAAGCCCTTAATACCCGAATAATGAGTTATAATGAAATGTTACTAATAAACATAATATAATATGATCATATATGATAAAGAAAAAGTAATATGAATCAGGAATATGTAATTTAAATTATTTAAACCATTACTGAATAGGTTCAGATACATACAATTGATATTATACATAAGGTAATGGATAATTTTGACTTCTCATTTTTATCTAAGTCTGTTTATATATAAGTATTTACTGGGGTATATTTATAATCCATGTCCAAGTTTTATACACATGTATTATAAAATATTATTCATATTCATATAAAAATAATTTAAGTCAATTATACCCATTGGTAAATTTTTATGAAATGGTATGAAAGGAATCTTTTGTCGTTTTCGATACGAGGTACTTTTCGACTTTCTGACAAAATTACGAGAGGCAGTTTACTTTTATCTTGTAAAGAATGAATATGATTTTACACTTTCAAAGAACTTTATTTTCATGAATATTACATCGAAATATTTCATTTTTATTTAATATTATTTATTTTCATTTAAAATTGAGTGGAATTTTGAGAAAAGAATATATTTATGAAGAAGAACATATATTTTTCTCATTAATTAATTTCAAGTGATTCGTCAATGTTATTTTCCATACAAAAAAATAATTTAATCAATCTATGTTTCTATCCATATTATTAATTTTCATTGATTTTTATAGAATGGAATGATATTTATGAAATACATTGGTTTTATGTGGATTATTTTATGATGGAAGGTTGTTTAGGGATCCCATTTTTTTGGGTTTTGCAATGTAGAATGATTTATGTTTTTTGTGGCACATGTGAAAATGATTTCATTATCAGATGGGTCAGAACTATATCTCCCCCCAATGCATTCTGTAAAGTTGTATATCTCATGGGATATACATGGATAGAATAAAAAATGATATTAGTTTGGTAATACAGGGATGGAACAAGGAGTGAACTCGGTTCAGTAATTGACATTGTCAACTATGATGGCCTTGGAAAGATATTTGACTAATATAAAATGATATTCTATTCTTATGTGTGTTCCAAAAATTACATTCCTTATTTAATGATCTTTTAAAATATGTTTATTGATTATTTATTATCTTTTTGTGATTTATCCCATAACAAGATGTCATGATTTTTTATGTGTATGATTATATTGTAAAATTTTATGGTATTAAGAATTAGGATTGTAATTCAATTGATATCTCATTTCGTTACAATTATTGAGAATATGAGCTCAACCTTTCTTATTATTCTTTTCACCAGGTCACTAATGAGTGTATTATGAATGATATGTCAAAAATGGGTCTAGTTATTAATAAATAAACAATAGACAATGAATATGTATTATGAACCATTTGTTTATGTCTCCCAATTTCTAAAGACACTAACACTATATAGTATTGTTATGGTTTTGTCGAGTTTTTAATAAATATTCCTTAATTTTGAAGTAAAATATATGTATGTAATTTATGGGCTATAATATTTGGCATTAGAGTAAATTTATATTTATTCATTCGAAACATTGATGATAAATCCATAGTACGAACTCTATGGATACATCGATTTATATGTTAAAATATTAGTGTTATAGAAATGATCAGGAATGACCAAAGATAATAATTAATGTGTCCTAAATTAAAATTTTATTCTTGGTTATGTTGTTTTTCCATTAGGATTAGTGTTTCTCATACTATTCTTCTCGGTTCTATTGAAGAGATGGAACCTAAAGGAACCATGATAATGCCTAGTACGATGGGTTATGACATTATTGTCCTCTAGAAAAACTAAATGTTATGGGAGACAGAATTTAATGTCTTGTATCTATGCTCACCCATCATTATCAGTCTATGAATCATGCCTGACATCCAAACTAGAAAAAGAGGGAACTGCATTTTGTTGAGTCCTTCATGAGGCATCATCCACCTTCATTAACCAGATCTTCTAACCGATTGGTGTCTAAAAAATGGGTCACCACTATTGAAAAGATATTTATAGTTCTCCAATATTCATAAAATTAATATTCATTTTATTATACTATTGTTTTGATGGTCAATCTGATCAGTGGTGGAATCATATCAAGAATACAAGCCAAAGAGATAAAAATGAGTCCCTTGAATGGGATGAGATCAAGAACTAATTTTTCAATATGTACATTACTTATATTTTATGAACAATGATATATAAGGTGTTTAATGATATTAATAAAAATGAATATGAATCCATTGGTATATACAAAATGTTTTCACAGGACTTGAAAGCTATTGTTCTGGAATCATTATCCAACCTAAGAGTTAAATTGACAAATTCTTTAGTGGTATAAAACCATGTATCTAAAGGGAATTATCCATAAGGGACTTCAATAGAAATAAGGATATGGTTTTATGTGCTGTCACCATTGATATTGATATTTGAGTAACCCATCAGTACTATTGGTTTGATAAGAATACAAAAAATGAATTCAAGGGAAAATAGAAACACCACACCATAAATTAGATGAGTTTTCCCTTATGCATATAGTGTGGAAATAAAATTGGAGGATTTTTTTAAAAGGGATAATGTGAGGTAGAGAATGTGATCAATTAGTTGGATGCCAATGTTTTTGAAAAAAAGGTTTCTAATGATTCAAATAGAGAAAAGGATTCCTAGAATACACCTTATATAATTAAATTATTCACGTGTAAGGAAATGTGGAATTATTCTAACCAATTCCCAAATTCAAGGCTTATCGACGATGATCAACATCAAAATAATCATATGGAAAATGAGAAAGTCATGTCATAAGCAATCACTATCAGCGATGTGGAGTATGATAATAAAGTAGTGGAAGGTACCCGTACCAACAACTGTAAAGTAGAAAATGTTTTATTTGATTTTTGATCCACCAATTATTATATTTATGAAAAAATTTCTAAGGGTTTTTCCATGTTACCTCAACAATTAGATGTTGAGATAGCTATTCTAACTCTTAATGGCACCATTGTCGCACCCAATGTTTGTAATTCATCACAAGTTAATGTTTACGTGAATGTGCCTATTGAAAATAATGTGATCATTAATTTAGTGTAATTGATTGTGATTCTTGGCATGGAATGGATTTTTCAATACAAATATCCTATCAATTTCTTAGGAAATTAAGTAACCATTTTTATAGAATAATATGTGATCATCTATCAATGACCGTATCAGTATGACCTTCGAGTGGAAATATCTTCCATATTATGAATCAGTGTTGCTGTAAATGAAGTTTATATATCTCAAATGGATGGAGAGAAACACACCATTAATAATACTCCAATTGAATGAAAATTTATTGATATCATTCTATAAGAATTGATATGTCTTCTACAGAATAGTGATGTTGAGTTTTCAATAGAATGTATACTAGGTTCTTTTCCAATTCCAAATACACCTTATAGAATGACACCAATTGAGTTTCATGAATTAAATAAGGAACTCCAATATATCTTTGATGAGGGATTCATATGACCTAGTGCATCACCTTCGAGTGCACATGTTTTATTTGTTAATTGAAAATATGAATCAATTGGACTATTCATTGATTATCGAGAACAGAAAATATCTCTATTAAGAAAAAATATCCTCTTCCCCACATTGATGACTTATTCGATCAACTTTATGAAGATCAATTATTCTACATGATCGATCTTCAATTAGGATATCATCAATTAAGTTTCAATAAGGGGTATACAAAAAAGAAGACTTTCTATACAAGGTATTTACACTATGAATTTATAGTGATTACTTTTGGTATTACTAATACACCTATATTAATAGTTCTACATAATAGAGTAATTAGAGACTATCTTGATCTGTTTTTGGTGATCTTATAGAAGATATTTTTAATATTAAAAAAGAAAGGAAGAACAAGATGATCATTATAGAATTGTAGTGAAGATCCGGGGAAGGAGAAGCTTGAAAAAAAATTCCAAGTCTGAATGTTGGCTTCAAAAATATTCATTTTTGGGACACATAATCTCTTAATAGGGGATATCTATCGATCCAAAAAATAAAAGCTATTGAATAATGGAATAGAACAATAAAAGTAACAGATATTCTTGGTTTTCATTATTTGGTATGTTATTATCAACATTTTTGTATGATTTTCACTACAATCTAATCAACCCACTAATTTGATTCTAAAAGGAGTTATGTTCGTGTGGCTGAATAAATGTGAAGAAAATTTAAAATTGCAAAAAATTAGGTTATCCAGTGCACCTTTGCACAAACTTCTTTATTGGGGAGAATATTTACTAATTTACAATGAATCATCCAAGATGGGGATGATATGTGTTCTTATTCAAAATGATATAGTGATAGATTATGCCTCACAAAAATTGAATATCGATGAGAACAAATTACCCAACTCATGATTAGATGTTTTCTATAGTAATATTTGAATTAATGATATGGTGTAATTATCTTTACGTAGAATGGTGTGATACTTAAAATGATTCTAAAATTTTAATGTATATTTTCACACATAAGGAATTGAATATGTACCAAAGAAGATGATGGGAGTTCATTAAAGATTACGACTTTGCAATACATTACCACAATTGGAATGCGAACAAGGTAAAAGATACTTTGAGTTGAAAGGACCATGCTAGCATATCCATAATGAGGATCACAAATGATCCAATATTTGAGGATTTTTGAAGGATGGGTCATTAAATTATAATGGAAGGGGAGAAATATTATCTTTCCCAAATGAATTTTCAACAATCTATACAATTTAATATTAAGGAGGCATAGAAATAAGATTTAGAAAAACTAAATAAGGTGATATGTGTTCCGGAATTTAAGCATGATAGTGATGGAATAATATGGTTCATGAACAATATTTTTTTTCCTTCCATATCAGAATTAAATAAAGAATGGGTGGATGAGGTGCATTTTTCTTCATTATCTGTTCATATTGGAAGAAAAAAATTTACAAGACATGATAAAGTACTTATGCTGGGATGGTATGAAAATAGTTGTGGCTAAAGATGTCTGTCGATGCTTGGTTTGTTAGAAAGTTGAGTCTGAGATATAAAAGTCTAAGGGAACATTGTATCATTACCCATACTAGAATGGAAATGGAAAAAAAACACTATTGGCATTGTTATCAAACTTTCTAATACATCTAAAGTATATAATGATATATGGGTTATAGTTTATAATATTATGATGTCACCACACTTCATTTCTATTGGAGATGATTTACCTCCTGATCAACTTTCTAGGATATATATAAAGGCGGGGTAAGATTGGATGGAGTAAAGCATTCCATTATATATGATTAGGATCATAGGATTACCTCAATGATTTTGTGAGGGCTTCAGCATGCTATGGATAGAGAGTTAATTATTACAACTTCGTGTCATACTCATACATATGGTCACTTTTATAATACAATAAAATCTCTAGAAGAAATGTTTAGTGCTTCTCTATAGAATTCAATTTTTGTTGGGATCAACAAAAACCTTTGGTATAATTTTCTTACAACAATAGACTTCACTCTAGTATTCAAATTGCTCCATATGAAGACTTCAAAAACTGAAGAACACCATCTTTTTGGGATGATTCTGGGGAAATAATGCTTTTAGGACCCGATGTTGTTGATGAAATGGTGGATAGGGTCATATCTATTCAACCACACATTAGAGAAGCTCCTAATTGACAAAAATGTTATTCTAAAAACGAGGGAAAAGACCTAGAATTTGAATTTGGTGACAAGGTGATTTTATAAATATCTCCTTAGATGATGGTAATGATATTTGGAAATAATGGAAATGTTATATCTATGTATATCAGTCCTTTAAAATTAATGATCATATTCGGATGGTAGTTTTATAATTATTTCTTCCACAAAATCACTCTCATGTTTATGATGTGTTCCATGTATCTCCACTGAGAATTTAAATACCTAATCCTTCACATGTACTAAAATCAAAAATCATACAATTGGAGAAAGACATATCTTATGAAGAACGACTAATAGAGATGTTGGATCACGAAAAATAGTTCTATAGAACAATAAAACTCATTTGGATAATGTTTTATTAAAGAACCATCAATTTGGGTAAGCTATGTGGGAAATAGGGAATTTAATGATGAAGAGGTATAATCATATTTTTATAACCTTGTAACGAATTTGGAGAGATAAGTTCAGTTTTAAGGTGGTATAATTGAACACATGAATGTTTTAATGAAAAGATTTCATAAATAATTCTTATACTTCAATATCATTCATTACCAACAATCATGATTTTAAATGAACAATGAAACACCATTGGTATTAAATGACCATTATAACATTGTAGTTATTTTAGTGTGAATAAATATATCTAACATAAGAAAATGTATGGTGAATTATTTGGCTACCAATTAATTATGAAAGATATAAAATAATTATATATTTGTATTTTCTTATAAAAAATTATCTGAATTAAAATTATTATATGCTATTAAGGAAATATATATTTTATATATTTAATAAATTAATTTTAATACTCATCAAATAGTTATATTTGTCATAGGTTATAATGAATACTGATTTGATGTAAAAAACCTATATATATTTCAAAAGTTTAATTTTTCCACCATTTAATGGAGAACCAATTTTAAATGACGATTTGGACATAATAATAATTTTAATATGACTACCAAAACTACATATATTGATGTTGGATATAAAAGTTTACATTGAATGAAATTTTTATATATTTCTCATAACTGTCATGTTTTGATGAATAGTAAAATATATTAAATTTTAATTAAAAACAATTTATTTATTCTAAATAATTTATTTGGATAAATTATATAAATTAATGGTTTCAATGTATAAATAGCATATATTATTATCAGTAAATATAATTCAGGTCATTAGCATGAATTTTAAATGGAATTTAGATGTAAAAACATTTCAATATTTTATAATGTTTTAACTTCTATAAAATATTCTCTCATTCTAACATTGAGATTAATTTTATTACTGCAACATATATATTTTTAATCATTAAAAATAGATTCCATATTTTGAATTAGTATTTCCAAATTATTTTAATAGCTTTCTGTTAGGTCCATAAGGCTGAGTACCCTGAGAGGGGGGTGAATCAGGGTATGACTAATTTAAAATTAAAGCCTGTTTTGATCTTATTCCACTATTAAGTAAAAAAATATTCTATCTCTTTCCCTTTCCACAATATATAAGAAATGTAATGAATGAACAGAACACATCATTTTTTACTTGGTTCACCGCTAAGGGATACGTACAATGAGCATACTCCGAAAGGTTGTCAGTCGTACCAAATTTCACTAAACTTCACTAGCTATGGATTACAAGGTTCGGGAAAAGTCACTTTATCCCAGGATCACTGCCTTTACAAGGTTTAGTGTTATCTCACTACTTTCCCAAGGGTCACTCCCTAATTCTCTCTCTCTGGCTCACTGCCGGTGGAGAGGATCTTCTTTTTCCTCTTCCTTTGCTCACTGCTCTGGAAAGGATCCACTCATAGTTTATAAACTTGTAGCTCTCTTCATTTGCATGAAGGAATTCACTTTCCTTTATATGTAGATGCTATGTTGAAGTCCATCTTTCACTCGTAGATGAATTTCTCTTTGCACTGAATGAATCATGAAATATTACAGCTTTCACGCAGCCCTGAATAACCGCTGTGAATCATTCCTTACTTGGCACGCATGTCTAACCCGATGTGCAAGTATTGGCGCGCATGTCACAACTAGCATTCAAGTCTACCTCAACCACTTGTGCGGCACAATCTTCTTCAACTCCAAACCTACATGACTCCATCGTTTTTACACCCAAATCAATATTGGCGCGCAACTACCAACCGATGCTCAACTTGAAACACTGGCGCGCAAGTCCACCTGCGCGACCACACACCACCTGTGCGACCACCACACTAGCGCGATGAGAGCTATGATTTTTATAAGTATTGAAATATGTTGAAAACGATGAGGGTGGTCAAGTAATTATAGGCATTTAGTCAACCTACGCGAAGGAGCTCAACTGTACCCTCGGCGCGCAAGTCTCGGTGCACAGGTATCTGCCCCTATAAGTCACATGAACGACCCTCTTTCCTTTTCCATATTTCGAAGATCTGATCTTGAAAAAACATATGGCGTGCAACATTCCAAGCCTCCTAGGCATCGACGTGCAAGTCCCTACACGGCACGCAAGTCACCTGTGTGTCCACACCAATACCTGTGCGACCTTATTTCCTTTTCCATATTTTGACCTTCTGATTCTGAAAAACATTAGGCGCGCAAGTTTCTTCTACTTTAATTCAACAGCGCACATGTCTCTTTTCCAAAACAACTTTTCTCATTTTGTCGATTTTCAGGCCAAAAATATGGAAAACACTAGAAAACGGCACCACCTTGAATCTGTTCGTTTTGTACCACCTC
The DNA here is from genome assembly GCA_963277665.1 of Viscum album. Lineage (NCBI taxonomy): Eukaryota > Viridiplantae > Streptophyta > Magnoliopsida > Santalales > Viscaceae > Viscum > Viscum album. Next base: position 1,580,218,331 of record OY728125.1, read on the forward strand.
CAGATCATCCATTACTTTGTCGACGTTCTTGAATCAAACATGGATAAGTGACAATAGCTCTTGAACTCGACATTCCACCATGAAAACCCCTTTGTCAACAAAATTGTATGATGTGGTTTTCTTTGTAAACAATCATAGCACAAATTTCCACTTTGTCAACAAACACAATCAACTCAAAAATGCGTCAATGATACCTTGAGGGATTTTTTCCCAACACTCTATTTTATTGTTTGAGTATTCTGAATATTATCTACCGTCATTTTTAACAATATTGTAAAAGGGTAAATCAGGTACTAAATGGTAAAAATAATAATATTAAGTTATCCAAACACTTGTCATAAAGTCATTGAATGTGTTTTTTAACCCTAAATCATCTATATGTTGAAATAGTATCCTTGGAAGCCACTTGGATGAGATTGGAACATTTCATTTATTTTATTAGTTGAAAAGTTAAATATGAAAAATTAATTTTTAACAAATATATCATTTTTTATATAAGGTTTTACAGAAGATAAATTCAACTATAAATATTCATTTGAAATAAAAAAATTTTATATTGAACATGGTTATTTATTAGTAATTTTTTGGAAATAAATAATTTCCATAATGGTTTATACATTGATTATGCATCAATTATTTAATTAATTTAAAATAGAGAAAATACATTTTCACTAAAAAGATAATAATCATTAAAAAAATCAAAAACATGAACAAAACTTATTGGATGAGTTTATATCGACTGTAATAATCAAATATTATAATTAGTTACCATTTAAAGACATATGGAACAAATTATGACCCTTATAATATTATATTTAACGCGATGTTAATGCTTTCACAATCATGTTATCGTATTTATAATATTTTTTGTCAGATTTTCATGAAGACATATTCAATTATAAGTATTCCTATAAAATCTAGATTATTTTTTTAGTTTATTTTATAATTAAATTTTATTCCACAAATGATAATGTTAAATAATAATAGAATATTGATGTAGTAATTATATTATAAAAGGATATAATAATTAAATATTATGAAAAAATGTTAAAAAATATAATTTTGGAGAATCAGTATATCCAACTATTTTTCATGTTTAACTTGGACTATATTGAATAATACAAACTAGTTGGTTATAAGTTAACTTGTTTTTCTAATATTTTAAAAAATCAATGAGTTGAATAGTGTCGAAATTGATAGTATAGATTATTTATCAAAAAAACTTTTTAAAATTATTTAAAAATATAAAAAATGTTTTCAAAAAATATAATAATGAACATAACGTCTAAATTTTTCTATGTTGTTTATTTTTTGTTCAATTTACATCAAATAAATAAATATTGTACCCTTTTAATAATGAAATATTTGTTACCCTAGTTAAATATTTAATTGAATAAATAAGTGTTAATTGAAATAATAAAGTGTAAATTGATAAAAATACAAGTCAAAAATTTATTTTTTGATGATATTATAACATTATCATATTTCATCTTCAAAATTGGGATATTTTGGATGTTTTTTTATGCATTATTTTTTTATTATAAATTAATATTTTAGTGGTTCCATAAGTTCTCCTCGTCTTAATTATAAAATGGAAGACCCTATCTCAATTATTAATCTATTTTGAACCATCCTACTCATCCATCCCTGATCATTTACCTTCTCATCATCAATAGTCACATTATATATGTTCTCGTCTTCTCTAAAGTCCAACTTTAGTGCATTAAGAGGAGATTTAGAGGGAACTCGTCGGAGAAGAGGTAATCTCCACCAACAATCTTTTCAGTATTCGTTCTTGTTGTACATAATCTTCATGAGTTGTTTCCATTATAAATTAATAAATCAGTATCAATTATAATCATAGTTGTAATTTGGATTTTGTATGAACCATATTCCACCTTCTATCAATCATATGAAAATTTAAATCATCATGCGTGGGTACGCATAATATTCCATATCAACGTCGTGGTGTAAATTTCTTTTGACCACCAACTTAAATTGATGGGAATAATGATGTAAATATTAACTATAATTAATTATTATAAAATTATATTGATTTTATAACAAAATATATACCATCAACATCCATAAAATTTTACAATTATTCCAATGATATCATCGCTCGTGCGTACGTACGACCTACCATCTCTATAATGTGATATGATTCATTCAACATGATATAAATTAAATGGTGATTATATAAATGAATTAAATGAATACATATGGTATATATTATGTTAAAATCATTTTGGAATGATATTACTACGACATAATAATAAGAACATAAACCTACTCGAAAAATATTCATAATAAAATGAATCCCTTAATACCCAAATAAAGAGTAATAATGAAATGTTACTAACAAAAATATGATTATAAGATCATATATGATGTCAAAAAAATTACTATTTTTTGTAATAATCCAATTATATTTTTTAAATAATTATACAAGAGTTTTTGATACATTGAATGGATATCATACCTAAGGTAATGGATAATTTTGACATCTCATTTTTATCAAAGATTGATTAACAATACGATGATGTATATTTATTATCCATTTATATGTTTTATACATATTTATTATAAAAAATTATTAATATTATTCTAATATTGTTAATGGAAAATTTTCCCATGGTTCTTTTTTAAAAAAGATATTGAATGGAATCTTTTTTCATTTTTGATACGAGGTACGTTTTGATATTCTTATAAAAGTAGGTGAAAAATGTTTTCTTTTAAAATATATGGAATGAAAAAAGTTTTACACTATTATAATGACTTTTTTTCATGAATATTCCTTTATAATATTTTATAATAATTTTTAAATGAATTATTTTCTTTAAATATTGTGTGTATTTTTAAGAAAATAATACATTTTGTATAATAAAGGATAATTTTGTCAAGATTTATTTTCAATTGTCTAATCAAAATTATGATGGAATGATATGTACGATATCCATTTTTTATATGGATTATATTATGATAGAAATTTGTTTAAGGAACCCATTTTATTCCTTAGCTTATGCTATGAAGAATGATTTATGTTTTTTGTGGAACACATAAGAATGATTTAATAATGTTATTGGTGGGACCTATATCTCTCAAATTAATTGGTTAAAGATTTATATCTCATGAGATAGACATGGATAGAATGTAAATGATCTCGGTTTTGTATATTGGGTGAGAACGAGGAGTGTACTCGGTTCAGTAATAATCTTTGTCAACTATGATGGTCTTGGATAAGAGACTTGAGTAATATGAAATTATTTTCTATGATTATGTATATGTCTTAAATTCCATGTCTTATGTTTTGAGTATTGGGAATATGTTCATTTATACATTAGAAACTTTTACGATTTATCTGATGACAAGATGTCATGATCTTTCATATACAGGATAAGACTTTAAATGATAGGTTATTATGTATACTGATTATAATATTATTTATATCTACCTTATTTACCCTTAAATAAATTTTGTGATCACATTTTATTATATTAATTTCCCCTAGTCCAGGATGATGGGTATTATGTAAGATATGTCAAAATGTGGTCTAGTTATGAGGAAATAAGTCACCAGTGTATATAAAATTTTTTTCAGCAGTTATTTTTTATTTTTTACATTGAATTTTGGTCAATGGTATAACATGAGACATTATAAATATTTTTTTTATGACAATTATTTTAAAACCGACATAAAAACCAATAATCTAATGAATTTTTCAGGTCATTACATCAAAAACCGACATGGAAAATGCATCAGAGTCATAATTTATTACAATGGGTTTTTAATAACCAATGTGGAATCATGTTTTTCACATATGTTCAAGAACAAATGACATAATAAATTATGCCTTCGAAGAGTTTATCACATTGTTTTTGTTAATAACTGGAATTATAAACCGGTCTGCCAAGAGATTTTCATGTCGGTTAAATGATAACCGACGTGAAAACATATATACTATGTCGGTTGTAAAATAACCGATGAAAAACCCTATTTCATTCAAATTATTATTTCAGTTATAAAATAACTAAAATAAAACCTATATTAGTTCCATTTATTACACCAGTTATGAAATAACCGACGTAATAACCTATTACCATGCATTTTTTACATCTGTTTTCAAATTTCTGACGTTAAAACACATAAACATGAATTTTTTACGTCGATAATAAAATAACTGATGTAAAACCCAATTTTTTATAATAAAATCATTCAGCCATAACTATGACCGATAAAAGAAAACTAGAAACAGACCAAAAAACAATACAAAAAAAGACTTAAACAAGACCAAACCCACCCCATCCTCTTAGATAGCCCCCACCCTCCTGGACACCCTCCCACCCTCATTGACACCCCAGACACCCCCACCCCACCTGAATACCATCCCACACCTGTGGAAACCACCCAAACCACCGGACATCTCACCACAACCCTAGATACCCACTAGATATCCCCCCACCCCACCCTTCCTGGACATTCCCCACCCCCGATACAGTACTCCCAACCACCTGGAGACCCTCCCACCACCATGGACACCCTGGACACCCCCACCCCACTGGACAGCCCTCCCACACCCCTAGACCCCAACTCCCTTGGAGATCCTTCCCACTATCATGGATACCCTCCAAACCCCATGGACACCTTGTATGCCCCCACCCCACTAGAAAACCCTCCCACACCACTAGAATCCCCCCCCCCGCCCACCTGATAGGACACCCCCACCATTGTACACCCCCTGGACAGCCCCCACAACCTCGTAGAAAACCTCCCGGGATAGCCCGCCCACCCTCATGGACACATCCCATACCCATAGACACCCTTGACAACCCCACCCCACTGGACATCTTTCCCACACCCTTGGAAACCCCACCCCCTCAGACACCACATAGACTGGCCCCCAACCTCCTAGATATCCCCCACTCCCCTAGACATCCCTCCCACCCTAGTACACAACCTCCCACCACCATGGATACGCTAGACACCCACACCCCATAGAACATCCCTCCCGCACACCTGAAACCCCCACCACAATGGACACCCCCCACGACAGCCCACCCCTCCTGGACAGCCCCCACCCTCTTGGACACCCACACACCCCCATGGACACCCCATACAACCCCCCCCCCTCCACCCCACATGAAACCCCTCCCACACCATCAGATACCCCCTGGATAGCCCCCCACCCACCCATCTTGGACAGCCCCCACACCCCTAGATAGCCATCCCACCCTCTTGGACACCCTCCTACCCCCATGGACACCCTGGACACCCATACCCAACTGGACAACCCTCCCACACCACTGGAATCCCCCCCACCCCCACTGGACACCCCCCCACAGACCCCTTGATACCGCTATATATCCCCCCACCATCATGGACAATCCCCACCCTCCTGGACAACTCCCACCCCATTGGACACCGAAGACACCCACTCCCTCCTGGAAATCCCTCCCACAATCATAGATCCACCACCCCACTGGACACCCCATGGACAGACGCCAACCTCTTGGACATATCCCACACCCTGGATAGCCCCCCCCCCTACCTCAGGGACACCCCTTCCCCATGGACACTCCAGACACCTCCACCACATTGGAGAGCCCTCCCACACCGCTGGACCCCTCAGACACCCCCATACCCTTGGACACCTCATGAACAACCCCCACTCTCTGAGATATCCCTCCACTCCCTTATACATCCCTCCCACCCTCTTGGACAGCCTCCCACCCCCATGGACACCTTGGACAACCCACCCCACTGGTCAACCCTCCCACACCACTAGAAATCCGCCCACCGTACTGGAACCCCCCACCCCCACCCCACACCCCTGGATAGCCCACCACTACCCTGGATATCCCTTCCACCCTCATGGACACCCTCACACCCCCATGGACACCATGTACACCCCCACACCCCTGGACACCCTCACACTCCACTAGACTAGAATCCATAACAGATAAACCATCAGAACTCTTCCACAACAAGAAGTAGACCAAAATTAAACATTCAAATATATAACATTCAACACCTACAATGTCAACTAATAAAAACCATATTCAACCTAAATGCATACCAAATACACAATTATAACTACAATATTCATAATTACATTTGACACTACAAACAAACTAAAATCTAATCAAACCTGTATAATAATTTGACAATTCCCCTTGTAAGTGTTTGAAATATTGAGCACTATAGGGTTGCAGGTCATCAAATAGCTACAAGATAAAAGGATAGTAGTTAACATGTATAATGAATAAATAAAATGGAATATTTTGGAAATGATTAAAAGTAAATCTTACCAGGTCATGGTGCACAAGTGTTTTAGTTGTAATTATTTTATGCATAAATCGTAACATGTAATATCCACATTCAACGACTCCTTATTGTTCATGAAAATTCTGTTTAAATGAGTGTAAAATCAATATATTATTTTTATGTAAAACATAAAAAATTACAAATTATAAATGTATAATTACCATTAATTTTACATTTTTGATCTTGGGACACCTTTTCATTGTGTTTTTTCGAACGTAGACCCATCCTATGTTAGAAAATAATAGGTATGAAACAAATTTTAAATTCATTATAAAATATAAAACTATTAAGTTATTGAAACATAATTTTTCTAAATATTCTTTTTACTTCCAGATATAAGCTTCCTACCACTCACAAAAAAGGAATCATCCAACATTGTGTGATTATATTCTGTTCAAATCATTATGCTATATAAAGCATTCATTGATCCTCATCCAATGCATGTGCTTTAGGGGAAATCATATGCGGGTATTTGAATCCATATACATATGTCCGCTCATTATTCCCACACATGTGATAATGATACCTAATAGAAAACAGATAAAAGTACACAGTTTTAATAAATATAACCTCGGGAAAATGTGTGATGACTTACATGGAAAAAATTGCACCACTTTGATTCCCAACATATGTCCAGTAACAAGCCCCGTGACAACGTTTTACAAAATCCCCACATTTATTACACCTCCACAAACATAAGATTATATTGGAATATCAGAATGATCTACCAACAAATGTTTTTCATTTTTACAATCTGTCAAGAATATTAGAATCTGTATCCGATGTCATATTAATTTGTCTTTGTTGTTGTCTATACAATATTTCTTTACCTTTGAATTATTCCTGTAAAAATAAATAGAAAAATATATTATTTTTAAAACTATAAAACAACTTTATGTAAAAAAATAAATATAAGATATAACATATATAACTTTATGAAATTGAGTCGCAGAAGTCTGTATGGACAAATTTAAATATGGTTGATACTATGTCCACCTGTCGGCACCTCATCTATATATAGTGGTACTCGAGATGATCTGTCTATAATATCCTGTACATTGACCCTATGATTCTATACCTTTAACTGTTGATGATAAATTGTATCTAATATAAAATATACCCTCCCATATGCAACTATATGATGATTAGGACCATCAACATACAACTCACAATAAGTAGGAAGCTGCAGTGAGGGTGTAGAATAAAAAATGGGGTCCGCAGGCTGAGGTGAGGGAGTGGGAGCTACTGGAAGAGGTGGAGGTTAAATAATGGGGTATGTAGGGGGAGGTGGAGGAGTGGGAGCTGCAGTCTAAAATTGCCATTGCATGTCTACAAACCTAGACTGTACCGATGCTCTGATCTTTTCTTCCATCATCACAATAATATTATGAACTCCAGACTCCAAGGGAACTTTTTTTAATAAACACCTTCAACGAAAGAATTTTAATTATTTGAAAGCACTTTTCTTACTAATACAACCATCAGATATCCTCGTACATGAATAGGATGTTTGGGAATTCCTAATGCTACAAATAAAATATCTTTCCTCCCAGCGGATTTAAATGCCCCCTATGAGCTCGGCTCCTCACGAGAATCCTGTATTAGTTAATTGAATATTTTTTAATGATTAAAATTATTTAAAGAATATAGTTAACATAAATAAATAAAATAAATATCTTATAATACTCTTATATATGATACATGAATCATTCGAATTATATTACCCCTTTTTCCCAATTCAAGATATCATAAATTTTTCATGTCTAGATGTAGGGGATGTAGGGGAAACCTCTCTAGAGCTTGAAGACTCAGCTCTTTGTTTTTTTAATTTTTCCACTATCATTTTCTATTCCAATAATGTATACCATCGCAAAGATAAACTATGAGGGTATAAAATTTTGGATTGGATCTCCTGATGAGATGTCACAGTTTTCTGTAAATTAAGAATAAGAAATCATTAGAAAAACATTAATTAGGTCATTCATATAATAAATCTTATAAAAGTTTACATTTCCCTGAACAAAAATGAATATTTTTTTATAATTTTAAGAAATTGTGTCCATGTCTCTTCATCTATGAAATAATATATATTTCCTAGATTTTCATGGCACGTATGACCAAAAATGAAATCATATGTGTGGGTTGATTTTAAATTCCTACATCTGGTAGCATCAATAAATTAACATTTCTTCTTGGCTCATCTAGAGTCCAGAATATGAAATTTTAGTTGATAAAGAAGAGGTAAAACATATTATACGAGAAAAATTTAAATAATATTAAATTAATTGTTAATGATCATAAAAAAACCATCTCCGACAACTGAGATATTATCGCTTTTCCCACACTTCTCAAATCATGATAAAAAATTATTACTTTTCTCTTACCATGAGTTGACACAAAACTCTTAAAATCATTTTCATTTGGTCCTATAAGAATATCATTCTCATCAAACTCAATAAGAATCCTTTGGTCATGCATTTAGGAAAGTGATAATTTTTGTAAACATGTGCACCCACGTTTACCAACTATTGAAAACTTTTTAGTCATTATGGGAGCACATGAGGATGATTTGGGAACATCAAGAGGAGCATCTAAATATTCTTACCCAGAGGTTTGAACATTATGCTCATCTTCAAAATCATGCGGTTGATCAACTGATTGATCTATCATAATCCGTCAAATAAAAAATTCAAACATTAGTTTAAATATATAAAAATTCAAATACTACACTACTAATGTAAACAGAAAATGGAAAATTGAACTGTGTTAAATAATTGTAAGCATCGTTAATATGGTATGCATGTTAAGCAATGGTAAACATGGTAAACATTGTAATGTAGTTGTAATTAAACAAAATAAATAAATATATAAGTCACGTAAAGGAAAATTATGGTAACCTATGGAAAACATCGTAAACATGTTAAACATTGTAAACATTGTGATCATTGTAAAGTAATTGGAAAAAAGAAATAAATATTTGTCACATGTAAAATTATGAATGTACAAATGGATTGTTTTCCAAAGTTCTGTTGTTATGATCGTTCCATATGACACAAACCATGTCTTCAACATGCTCATCATTTTGTTCTTCTAATCTTTCCATCGAGGTAGGGATATCACATAAATTAGCATCTTCATCAAGTTGATCTGCACAAACATCTTTTTTTCCCTTGTGAAACAATAGACCATTAGTTATCTGAATGATCAACTATATAGAAAATCTGTTTTTCATGTGTTTCCATTATAAAAGTATATGTTGTGTCTTCCAATTTATTCATATTAACAACTTTCATTACAAATTCATCGTGTCTCACACTATTGTTAGCTATAATCCATTTACAGTTAAAAACATTAACATTAATTTAAATTTAATAAAACTATTATTTTTATTCAATGAATCCATAATTTGTAGTTGATGCAAAAAATTGGGTTTTTTGTCTTTAGATTTTGAAAAATCCATTGCTTCTTCAAACACCAATACACCAATATTCTGAACTGCACTTCCGTTGTCCTAAGATTTTTTATGAAATGTAAAGCCATTAATATCATAACTGGAACATGTTATCACATTTAAACATTGTCCACCCATTATCAATCTTAATGACTATGATACATCTGATCGACCGAGCAATGATGTTTTAAACCATGAAAAAAATGTTTTGTTGTTCTCATTAAAAATCCACATTTCTTTCTTCTTTGGATAAATTTGTTTCAACACATTTATATGTAATGTAATATATATGGTTGAGCATAAAATATGTTATTCAAGATGTAAAATTCTAACTTATTCATCTGTTTAGATGGGAATGATTTTATTTTCATGTCATGAATCCCCTTTCCCTCATTTTTAACCTATTCATGGATAGATAGAGGCAAACCTATGTGCTCCGCTGCTGCCAAGTAGCTCGTACAAAACATTTCACCCTCCTCAGAAATATACTTTTGAATAATAGTGTATTTTTGTGGATATGTATTCTTCACAAAACACTTAAAATATTTTCATATACTATTCAAAAGGATACATCCAAATAATATATACAGGTCTACAATTCTTTATTTCTCAAACCAGATGAATTATTAAATTCACCATTATATCAAAAAATGGAGGAAAATACATTTCCAATTTACAATGTAAACAAATTGCATCCTTTCCCAAAATGTTTAAAGCATTCACATCACTCACCTTATAACAAATTGAATTGAAAAAATAACACAACATCATTATAGTCTTTCTGACATGGATGTGAAATATTCCATGCAATGAAACCAGTAGAAGTTATTGCATCATGATGTGATAATCATGAGATTTCTCACCTATCATCTTCCAATCCTTCCAAGAGATAAAATGTTTTACATTTCATGAATAACCATGAGGAACTTTGATATCATGAAGTCAGTAAAAAAAGAAAATTTTCTCCCTCTTGGATATTGTATGACATGACGAAGGAAGAAATGTTCATCATCAATTAAGAGTGGGAGATAACTCCAAACATATTCCATTTAATAGTAAGTCTAATCGTGAATTCAAGCCATCTTTTGTATTTCAATTAATATCTAGAAATGATCAAATCAAATTGACACATATATTCTTCTCCATGTGCATAAAATCAATATTATGTTTCAATTCATGATATATCCAATATGGTAGCTAAAAAATTATTTTCCATTTCTTCCAGATATGTATATCATTACCATATTTATGTTTCTTTCCCAAAGTGACATCATGGTTATCCACCCTCACAAAATACTCATCATGGGATAAAATATTTGGAGAAATATCAAATTCTTCTAATCCATAGAATGCATTTTTTTAGTATTATAAAAGAGTGATCTATAGGAAAAAACGATCGATGACCCATGTTTCTTATTTTCCGCCCATGATACAATTGAAAATATGAAGTCTGTTGTTTGGAAAACTGGGCGTGCTTTATTCCCTATAACATTGTATCCAAAAAAAATTTGATATGTTGGGTAGTCATTTATTGTGAAGATATGAAATCTGTGCTATTGAAAATACTAATTTTTATATGAATCATACACCCAAACACCATCCTCCCATAAATGATTTCAATCATCAATCAATGGTGAAAATAAAAGAAAAATATCATTTTCTGGTTGCATCTAACTAGAGATCATTATACTAAACAAGAAATATTTGTGCTTCATACAAACTTCAAGAGAAAGTTTATAAATTACCTATAATATTTTCCATAAACAATTTATACTAATGAGGGTTCGGTATTGATTCATTCCATAATGTACAACCCTAGTCTGATATTTTTAATTTCATTTCAAAATGTAGGATATTGATCATCAATTTTTTTCAATTGTTGACAATCAGCTGCATGACATATTTTTCCATCATATATCCACTCATCAGCATTTCATCTTAACATATTTCATCTTGTGTATTATAAAATAAACGTTTCAAATGATTAATTATTGGAAGATACCAAAATACCTTGGAAGGGATCTTCATAATCTCTACATCAGCCTTTGATTTTCCTTTCAACTTATACCGTGATGTACCACATTTATGAAACTTTGATAGAAATTCATATTCCTTCTTATATATCATATAGTCATTCATACATGCATGTATTTTCTTGTATCCTAATCACATCAAGAATAATATTTTCTTGGTCGTATAATGTGAATATAGATCATCATTGTCTTTAGGAATAATTTCATTCAACAATTCTAGCAGCTCTGTAAAACATCTATCACTCAATACATGTTTCTCCATTTAGGTAAATCAATCCTAACACCATCGAGAAAACCATAAAATTCTGTATAACCAGGATACAATGGGTTTTCAATGTCACTATATAGACGTGCAACTGTCGGTTCTATCTCAATTTGTTCTATTACAGTATCACGAATCATTTCTACAATTCCATCAGAGTTACCATATTGCAAATCATCATCATGAGAGGATCTAACAATCATTCTTGTTTCACCATGCCAAATACATGAGATGTAACTCAGATTAATACCAATAAAAATTATATGATCATGGATCTCTCTACTTTTCATCTTCTTTATATTCAAACATTTCCGGCATGGACAGAAAAAAATGGCACTACTTGGAACATTTCGTTTAGAAAAATCTAAAAAGGCATCAACCCCTTCCTCATATTCATTACTCATTTGATGTTCCTTAATCGATCATAGACTCATTGTTACCTATTACAAATATCAAAATTATACATCCTGTTAAGATATGAATAATATATATTTATAAGAAAACTATCATAATTTTAATGTAAAATAGTTTTGAAATGAAAAACATATCAATGAATATATGAAACAAATATTCATGAAAATGATTCTAAAAAGAAAATAAAGTTAGATATAAGAGTTTTAAATTCATCTTAAATCCATTATTCTTAAGGTACTCAATTAATACATCCTGATCAACTAGATACCAAATTCACCCATCTGTAAAAAATAAATATGAAGTGTAAATATTAAAATATGTATACATTAAGTAATGAAAATTACAAATATCCCAATGATTTGAAACCATTGGGATAGCCCCTGAAACTATTGTAATAGAATACCCCAACGGTTTTACACATAGTTGGCTTGATGGTCATTGCAATAGCAATATACCAATGATTCTATAAGAACAATTGGTATAGACTACCTAAAGATAAAATATTCCAACAATATCAATGAAATTGATTGAATATGTATATATATATATATATCAAGGGGGAGTCTGAGGGGGTTGGGGCTGTCCATGGTGGGTGGTGGGGGCTGTCCAAGGTGGTAAGGACTATCCACGGGGGTAATGGGCTCTACAGTGTTTCCAAGGGGGTAGGGGTGTCTAGGGGGGTAGGGGTTGTCCCTATACATTTCATTTAAATAAAAGATTCATTTTCTGCTAGTTTGAAATACATGAAAATAAAATTAGTTTTTCAAAAAATAATCCACATGAAAACATTTAAAACAAAGAATTCAATTTTACCAAAGAGAGACACCACAATTAGGGATCATAATCAATGATGATATAATAAGGTCAATGTGTAATCAGAATTCAAGTAACCATACTAGATGAGGAACATAGATTATACTCCACGAAAAATCAAGTGTCAGAGAACATCATAATACCTGGGGTTAGGGGAAAATCTAGAACATATTTTATCCATATCCATCCTTTTGGCGTACCTAATTCAATCAAACAACCCTAATGCATGAGGGGAACCATCCCCAATGCCAAACGTGTCTATACTAAGGGTCAATTAGCCAGAACATAATCTTAAACTAGTACGGAAAGCATTCATGAATAATCCACTACCAATTATAGGTTACAATTTTATGTATAAAATGGCGGTGATTCGAGGAGTATCAAACAATCAAACATAAAGAATGAATAAGAACAAGACACAAATAAGCCACACACCCACAAAAATTACCCCAGAACACCACTCCAAAGAAGTCCCCTTGCCTTTGGGCCTTCAACGAACATTGGAAGTCCCATACCATGGTCATTCACATTCCTTTTAATAATTATAAGGCAGGAGACACATTCCAATGAGAATTTTCAAAAGAAAATCCACCTTTTGAAAGTGCCAACCGGGCCACACCCATTATTATAATATGAAAACTTTTTCAAAAGTATCTGAACACAACATTAATGAATTCATGAATTGTTTGAAATGCATTTTAAAAGGCACAACATCATTTGGGAATCATAATCTTCTTATAAGGTCCAACCAGGCTTTTAATCGAACACTTGATGTGCAGGGCTACGTTAAATAATTCCACAAAATATAATTCAATTGGATTGAAAGTTGATTTAATTCATGTAATCTTTCCTAAAATTATATATTCTTAACAAGAATCAAATGGACTTATAAACATCAAGAAATCAATGATTCTTAAAATTAATGGCCAATATAAAGGGAAACCTACCTCAATCCAAGACTCCTTGAATGATGACAACTCCTAATGGCTTCATGAAGGTCCAAATGAGAAAGGAATACCACGAAGAACCATAACAAGAAAAAACCATAAATTTAGAAAAAATCAAACAAGAACCCTAGACCAAAGGAACGAATGAAGAAGAACAACTAAGAAGAAAACAAAGAAGGAAGAAGAGGGAGAAGGAGGATATTTAATGAAAAAACCACCCTCAAACTTGTAGAAACGACATGGAATCAATAATGGAAGGATGTTATAGGCATAGAGAAGAGGAGGAAGATACTCATTGGGTTTCATATACTAAATGGGGAAGAAAGTGGCGTATTGGTGGTGTCAATATTTGATAGGGAAAATTGTAAAAAATTAATTTTTAAAGAACTCGAGCACTGCACATGGTTATGGTGCGCCCCCTTGACACCTCCTTCCCCCTAAACAAAACCCTCACCCTCTATGGAAACCCCACACCCTAGACACCCCACCCCGTAGATACCCCTACCCATGGAAATCCCACTCACCCCCTCGACACCACCCCCACCCCTGGAAACCACCCCACACTGCATACCCTCTTAGACACCCCAGTGGATAGCCCCACCCCCCGTGACAGCCCCCTCACCCCTAGACATCCCACCCCCTAGACACACCTAACCCCTTGTAAATACCCCTCACCCCCTGGACACCACCCACAACCCTTACCTCATTGGACACCCCCTTTACACACCCACACCCCTAGACTCCACCACCCCCTAGACACCCCCATCACCGCTATAGACAACACCCCCACCCCCTAGACAAAACCCCACCCACTTGGAATGCACCCTCACCCCCAAAGTCACCCATACCCATGGATGCCCCCTGTACACCACCACCCCCATGGAATATAGCATCCCGCCATTTATTCACATAAACATTCATTACATTATACAAAACCTAGGATCATTGAGGTTTAGTGTCTTTGAAACTATGAACATAAAACATGAAACCAAAAAAAACATTCTTCTTAAACACTTGAAAGGATTCTCCTTATGTTCATCCTAGGTTCATTACTGCATCTCATAACCTGGGGACATACATCAAAAGAAAGGGAGAATAGAAGGCCCAGTAAGGGAAACAAGAGAAACATTTAACATGTGAACTTAAGATACATCAACTATGTCAAGAAAATTAACTTTAAGGCATGAGAAAGAATTCTTGTTGAATATCATAATAAAAATAACATTTTTAATAAATTTAAGATGTGGCTACATCATTTAAAACAGACAATAATGAACATTTCACCAAGGTCCATCCACAAGGTGTCATTTTAAAATTACCAATGTTATTCACCAAGATATCGTGAAAATTGTAATCTCTAGTGGTTACATCATTACCCAATGCATTGGAACGATATCAGGACGCACCCTTAAATTTTCATTTATTATTATATGATCCACATATATAATCATAAATAATTTCATAAACAACCCATATAGCATGAAAGAAACGGGTTTCATTTCATAATCGTAATGTTTTAGAAACTTCTTTAAAGGCATGATCTTTATGTCACTTTAAACCCACAGAAAGGGAAAGCGGGTCTCATGTATGTAAATACCAGAATTTAAAATTGAACATTTTGGTATATATGTGAATACCCCTTTGGAAGAAACATCTTTGAGTATTCACTAGATAAAATAAATGAATTTGAGAATATGAGAGAAACATTTTGAGACGGAAATTATGCAGCATAACAGCTATGTTATGAGGTTTTAGAAAACATTGAAAAGATATGGGACATGGGTCACCCACTCATAAATGAACTATAAAACAGTAGGGGGACAGAATATAAGGGATTTAAGAACATGGTAATTAAATTTTAAAGATATACCATATGAAATGAAGAACATGAAAGGAAGACAAAAATAAGATTTCTCTTATGAAAATTCGGCAGCCTAACGACGTAACTTAAACTTCAACAAAAAGTGAATTGACGAGATCAAATAGGGTCTCTCATCATATTAACATAAAAGATAAGTATTATAGATATATAGATCATTACCCAACAGAATAAAAAGGAACCTGAAAGACTTGACATGAATGTAGAACTTTTAAATATGAGAAAGGTGAAAGAATCCCTTAAAAATTCGGCAGCCTAACGGCGCCACATAAAACTTCAAAATACTGAATTGAAGAGATCAAATGGGGTCACTCATCATATGATCATAAACGATAATTATGATATATATATATAGATCATACCCCAACATAATAAAAATGAATTTGAAATACTTGACATGAAAGTAGAACTTCAAAACGAGAAGGGTGAAAGAACCACTAAAAAATTCGGCAGCCTAACGATGCCACTTAAAACATCAAAATACTGAAATGAAGAGATAATATGGGGTCTCTCATTATATGATAATAAAAGATCAGTATGATAGATATAGAGATGATACCCCAACAAAATAAAAGGGTTCTTGAAAGACTTGTCAAGAAAATAGAACTTGAAAATTAGAAAGGTGAAAGTATCCGTTACAATAATTTTGGCAGCCTAACGGCGCCACTTAAACATTCATAAAATGAAATGATGGGAGTAATAGGTGTCTCTCATCATATGAAAATAAAATGGACAGTATAATGAATATAAAAGAACATCCTCCAACATAAGAACATGGAGCATAAAAGAAATGACATAAAAGAGATCTCTTGAAAAGAAAGAGAGGGGGTCAGATCCCTTACCTTAAAACGTAACTCTTAAAACTCAATGGATGGGACCTTGAGGGCTTGGGGACACCATGGGAGGACTCCTTGGGAGGTACTGAGACCCGAAATTCGTTGGGGGAGAGTGGGGAGTCGAATGGATGAGATTATTGCTTGGTATTTATTGGGAAAGTGAGGGGACAAGGCATTAATGGCCAAGGGACACCTTATTGGTGGTTTTGGAAAAACCATGGTCTTTACCATGGTATTTTCCCATGGTATTGGCCACATGGGAAACCTAATACCTTATCTTACTATACATAAGTCAACCATATTGATTACATACTTAATACATCATTTAATGATGTCATTAAACACCCGTAAATTAAAAACTGTATTTTCACTATTTATCGAAAATTCAACATTCTCAGAAAAATCCCAAAATTTCACCTTAACCAAATATCAATGCTTTGATTTAAAAACTGAACTCCATTTTATAAAAATAATTTTCTAAATATTTTTAATTTAATTTTTAAATAAATACACTATTCACCGAAAATGCATTTTTTTAGGAAAATCCCAAAAAATTACCTTAACATAATATCGATGCTCTGAGTTCAAAAATTAAATCCATTTTATAAAAATAATTTTATAAATATTTTTAATTAAATTTTTAATTAAAAAACATTATCCACCTAAAAAAACTAATACATGAATAATAAGTTATGAAACCGTTATTTAACCATTTTATTGAATCACATTACTTAATCAAGGTGCCTAGATTATATTAATTCTTTATGTAAGTGAGATTACTAATCAATTGGGTCACATTACTAATCCTAAGCATAAAATAACTATTCATAATTTACTATTCATCAAAAATCATGTTGATCTTATTAATCTCTAAATTTCATACTGAATATAACTGTAGAAAACCTTTTTTTGAAAATCATTACACATTTTTATTTATTTAAGGTTTATATAAACAATTTTAAAATATCCTTTCTCTAAAATTCATCAAAAATATGCATACTATATTTATCCAGACATTTGAAAATTCATAAACTTCATCATAAGAAGAAATCCCAATTTTTTTTAAACAAACGATTACACAAGGCAGTTACGGTCTCCTTACATAGCCCCTTATCACACCAGCATAGGACCTAAGTGTATGGTGTGCTATGGTGATATAATCTGATGGAGGCTCGACCAACATCGCACGAGTAGTAATTTATATCAGTTTGAACTTCCCACGAAGGAGATTCCGTTCTAGCTTCACACGATGAAGTTCGGCTTGGGTTTGGTCCAGAGAAAAGCCCAGTGGTGCTACGTCCTTCCCAAGTTCGGTTAAATGGGATTCGATCGGTCCAAGACTACTGGGTGAGGCCATCGAATCTTATTTCTATATTAATTAACCATGATCACATATATTTAGAGACAAATATCGAAATGTTTAGTTTCTAGCGGTCATATTGACCAATGGTCACATGACAGTCAAAAACCCAACAGTCTCATTTTAATTATACTCATGTTATCCAATGAAACAGTTTTGTTGAGTATGAAAACTAAAATAAAATAACACACAAAATTCGGAAACAAGATTTCTTCAAAATTTCGGGTCGTTACAATCTTCCCCCTTAAGAAATTGCGTCCTCGCAATTTTTAAACCTCGGTTTTGAAATTTAATTGAATGTCCCACACAGAAAAAGGAGTCATTAAAACTATTACTTTAAAATAATGAAAGGGAAATAAAAAGGTCACCCGAGTTAACCCATACTAGGATCCCATGTAGGAAAACATGGACATGGAGGAAAAAAGGGTCATGTTCTAAGGGAGAGTGATAGAAAACATGATTAGGAGAATGTTAACCACGAGAAAATCCCGAACATATGATGTGTGTAAACGGTCTATGATTACCTAGTAGGAAATACAAACCACCAACGTTTTTGTTTTACTCTCCTTTTCATAATTTTGAGGAATTAATTTACAACATATTACAAAACATAAGGAAATATACCAACCTTCATGTAGAGTTTCTTCCTTTAATACGTTTCTACCAAAACTAATCTTTTCTCCAAACGATGTGCATTCAAAAACACTTGGTCTCATCAAAAAACAAGAATCATCTTCTTGAGAGTCACATAATCCACAAAAGATTAACTATGAATTTCTTCTATCTTTAAACATTGTCCCAGAAACAAAAAGTGTAAGATAAAACAACTCTTCAAAAAGAAATAATCCCATAGGAAGTGAAACTACTTTTAAATCATAAAAGTTCCACGGTACTACCAAGATTTCATCATAGACCATTCCGTGAATAATTTTCCTTAAAAATCCTCAAAATAACCCAAAAAAAGATTGAAACCCAAATACAAGAAGGACATGATAACATAGTCTTCCAAGATAAACATTATCGTGCATCTCCAAAAAACATCAACCACTCCTAACATCTTATAACAAAAGTAAATAACCTAAACATATTTTCCCCACGATAGGTCAATCATTTCCATAAGTAACCTTTAATACCATAAGTTCTCCTGAAATTCATCGATTCTTCAAAATATAAGTAAACCTTTACTCCTAAAAGAAAATATCATAGTTATCTATTTAACATAATCAAATAGGGTTCCCAAAATAGTGAACATCATCCAAAATTAGAATAATCTTTTAATCCCCTAATAATCTCTGTCATATTAATACGTAAATTGTAATATTTCCTATCACATTGGTTGTTGGGACATGTTCTTCCATTTCCTGCCTTTAACTGAGGAACGAATGTACAATTAGGGGCTTAAATACGTAGCCTATAATCATTAAAAGGAAACATAAAGCATAGAACGATAAACATGTAGAAGAAAATTATACCCTAACTTGTGATCCCCTAGGTCCAAATCTAGGTTATCTATGATAATATATTCTTATGTGAATATTTATTTTATTTTATCTTTGTTCCTTTAACAATGGTTCATACTAAACTTATGAATTTACCAAAGCATATCCCCCGAGAGTGTCATAACCAAGAGTGCAGCAAGGCCCATTGTCGTGTACCACTTCCCGTTTGAATATATCTCAAAGAGGTGTTTTTGGTTTTTACCACTATGTACATCTGTGCCAGACCCACCTCTACCTGCGCGTATCCAGATAGGGATGTATTTGCTTGGAAACCCATTACTCAATACTCACCAAAATACCAGGAAGATTTCCAATATATAAACTTTTCTATTGGATTATACCTAAATTTTTCATATCCTAATTTCCATAAATAACTAAACCATCCTTTGATACCAACTATAGCATCCCGCCTTTTTGTCACATAAACTTTAATTACATTATACAAAAACTGTGGATCTTTAAGGTTTAGTGTCTTGGAAACCAGGAACTTAAAACATGAAACAAAAAAAAACATTCTTCTAAAACACTTGAAAGGCTTATCTTTATGTTCATCCTAGGTTCATTACTGCATCTCATAACCTAGGGACATACATCAAAAGAAAGGGAGAGCATAAGGTCCAGTAAGGAAAACAAGAGAAACATTTAACATGTGAACTTGAGATACATCAACTATGTCATGAAAAAGAACTTTAAGGCATGAGAAAGAAATCATGTGGAATATCATAATAAATATAACATTTTCATATCTTTAAGATGTGGCTACATCATTTAACATAGAAAATCATGAACATATCACCAAGGTCCATCCCCAAGGTGTCATTTGAAAATTACAAAGGTTATTCACCAAGATATCGTGAAAATTGTAATCTCTAGTGGTTATAGCATTACCCAATGCATTGGAGCGCTATCAGGGCGCACCCTTAAATTTTCCTTTATTATCATGTGATCCACATATATCATCATAAATCATTTCATAAACAAACCATATAGCGTAAAATAAATGGGTTTCCTTTCATAATCCTAACGTTTTAAAAACTGCTTTAAAGACATGATCTTTATGTCACTTTAAACCCACAGAAAGGGAAAGCATGTCTCATGTATGTAAATCCTAGAATTTAAAATAGAACATTTTGGTATATATGTGAATTCAAATTTAAAATAAATATCATTGAGTATTCAATTAATAAAATAAATGAATTTGAGAATAAGAGAGAGACATTTTGAGACGGAAATTATGCAGCATAACGGCTATGTTATGTGGATTTAGAAAACATTGAAAAGAGAGGGGACATGGGTCACCCACTCATAAATGATCCATAAAATAGTAGGGGGACAGAATATAATGGATTTAATAACATGGTAATTAAATTTGAAAGATATACCATATTAATTGAAGAACATGAAAGGAAGACAAAAATAAGATTTCTCTTATGAAAATTCGGCAGCCTAACGACGTCACACAAACTTCAACAAAAAATGAATTGACGAGATCAAATAGGGTCTCTCATAATTTGAACATAAATGATCAGTATTATAGATATAGAGATCATACCCCAACATAATAAAAAGGAACTTGAAAGACTTTACATGAAAGTAGAACTTTGAAATATCCGAAAGGTGAAAGAATCCCTTAAAAATTTGGCAGCCTAACGGCGCCACTTAAAACTTCAAAATACTGAATTGAAGAGATAAAATGGGGTCTCTCATCATATTATCATAAAAGATAAGTATGATAGATATAGATATCATACCCCAACATAATAAAAAGGAACTTGAAAGACTTGACATGAAAGTAGAACTTCAAAACGAGAAGGGTGAAAGAACCACGTAAAAATTCGGCAGCCTAACGGCGCCACTTAAAACATCCAAATACTGAATTGAAAAGATAAAATAGGGTATCTCATAATATGATCATAAAAGATCTGTATTATAGATATAGAGATCATAACCTAACATAATAGAAAGGAACTTGAAAGGCTTGACAAGAAAATAGAACTTGAAAATGAGAAGTGTGGAAGTATCTGTTACAAAAATTTCGACAGCCTAACGGCAACACTTAAACATTCATAAAATGAAATGATGGGAGTAAGAGGGGGTCTATCCTCATATGAAAATAAAAAGGACAGTATAATGAATATAAAAGCACATCCTCCAACATAATAACATGGAGCATAAAATAAATGACATAAAAGAGATCTCTTGAAAAGAAAGAGAGGGGTTCAGATCCCTTACCTTAAAACGTAACTCTTAAAACTCAATGGTTGGGACCTTGAGGGATTGGGGGAACCTTGGGAGGACTCCATGGGAGGTAATGAGACCATAAATTAGTTGGGGGAGAGTGGAGAGTCGAATTTATGAGAGGATTTCTTGGTATTTATAGGGAAAGTGAGGAGACAAGGCATTAATGGCCAAGGGACACCTCATTGGTGGTTTTGGCAAAACCATGTGCTTGCCCATGGTATTGGCTACTTGGGACACCTCATACTTTATATTACTATTCATAAGTCGACCATATTGATTACATACTTAATACATCATTTAATGATGTCATTAAACACCCGTAACTTAAAAACATTATTTTTATTATTCATCGAAAATTCAACTTTCTCAGAAAAATCCCAAAATTTCACCTTAACCAAATATCGATGATCTGATTTCAAAAATGAACTCCATTTTATAAAAATAATTTTCTAAATATTTTTAATTTAATTTTTAAATAAATACACTATTCACTGAAAATGTATTTTTTCAGAAAAAATCCCCAAAAATTACGTTAACATAATATCGATGCTCTGAGTTCAAAAATGAAATCCATTTTATAAAAATAATTTTCTAAATATTTTTAATTAAATTTTTAATTAAAAAACACCATTCACAAAAACAAACTAATACTTGAATAATAAGTTATGAAACCATTGTTTAACCATTTTATTGAATCACATTACTTGAACAAGGTGCCTAGATTATATTAATGCTTTATTTTATTGAGATTACTAATCCATTTGGTCACATTACTAATCCTAAGCATAAAATCACTATTCATAATTTACTGTTCATCAAAATTCATGTTGATCTTATTAAACACTATGTTTCATACTGAAGATAATTGTAGAAGACCATTTTTTGAAAAAAATTACACATTTTTATTTATTTAAGGTTTACATAAACATATTTAAAATATCCTTTCTCAAAAATTCATAAAAAATATGCATACTATATTTATCCGGACATTTGAAAATTCATTAACTTCATCATAAGAAGAAATACCAATTTTTATTTAAACCAAAGGAATACACAAGGCAGTTACGGTCTCCTTACATAGCCCCTTATCACAACAGCATAGGACCTAAGTGTAAAGTGTGCTAAGGTGAGAGAATCTGAGGGAGGCTCGGCCAACATCGTACGAGTATTAATTTCAATCAGTTTGAACTTCCCGCAAAGGCGATTCCGTTCTAGCTTCACACGATGAAGTTAGGCTTGGGATTGGTGCAGAGCAAATCCCAGTGGTGCAACGTGCTTCCCAAGTTATGTTAAATGGGATTCGATCGGTCCAAGACTACTGGGTGAGGCCATCGAATCTTCTTTCTATATTAATTAACCAACATCACTTGTATTTAGAGGCAAGTATCGAAATGTTTAGTTTCTAGTGGTCATATTGACCAATGATCATATGACAGTCAAAAACCCAACAGTCACATTTTAATTATACTCATGTTATCCAATGAAACAGTTTTTTTGAGTATAAAAAATAAAATAAAATAACACACAAAATTTGGAAACAAGATTAATTCAAAATTTTGGTTCGTTACATGGACAACCCCCTCCCCCAATACAGCCCCCAACCTCTTTGGACATCCCCCCCCGGACACCCCCTCCCTCTACACACCCCATACCCACTTTTAAAAACCACTCCCCCCCCCGGAATTCACCGCTATCCCTAGACAGCCCCCCCTGCCCCTAGACACCACAACACCACCCTACCCCTTGGACACCCCCCTGGACACACCCACTTCTGGACATCCCCCACACCTCCCTCGACACCACTCACACCCCTAGATACACCAACCCCTTGGAAAGACCCATCACCCACCTGGACACCACCCCCACCCCTTGGACACCCCAAGACACCACCACCCGGATAGAAAACCCCCTCCCCCAAAGACACCCCCAACCACTGGAAACCCATAGCCCCTTGGACAACCCACTCCCCCCTGGAAACCACCCACCACACCCCTGGGCACCCTACCCCCTTGAACAACCCCTCACCCCCTGGACACCAACCGCACCACCGTGGACACCCCACCCCCTTGGATAGCCCACGTACCCCGGGAAAACCACCCCCACACCCATAGAAATCCCCTTTTCACCCCACCCCCTAGGTAACCCCCACCCATTGGACCCCCCACCAACCTGCACATCCCCCACCCCATTGGAAACCCCTTTTACGTGCACACACTCCTAATAGAACACCCAAAAATTATAAACTTGCATGATATCACATCCATAAGTCTATTTTACCAGAAAATAATTTAGCATGAAATAAATCAAAACTATGAAACATAGCATGATTCATGAATAAGGAAAACTAACATGTCAAAAAATCTTTTTAGGGAATCATGAAAAATAAATACAGAAATAGAGCCGTGTAAAGATAACTTGTGTTTTGTGAGTGAACCAGATTGATATGATGACAATAAATAGGAAAATGATATCGATAAAAATGATGCTTGGGGACATGACTTCGAAGAATCCTTTCTATGTTTTTCGAATGAGAGAGACAAGTTACAGGTCACCTGATCAAAGAAAATAGAATGACTAAATACAGCATCAGATAAATCATTTAAAAGATTTAGTATTTTGGTTATATAATAATAGATGTGGTAGATTATTTTTTTATGATTATAACGATTGTAATTTAAAAACTGACCTAGAAAGCATTTTATCACGTTGGTTTTTTTGATAACCGACATGATAAATCATCAATATTTTCATTATCACATCTATTATTTTATAACCGATGTGAAAAAGTGTTGATATTCAAAATATCCCGTCAGTTATAAAATAACCGATGTGATAAAGAAAATCATAGTTTTTATGATGTCATTTATAAAATAACATACATGATAAATCAATTTTAACAGCTTTGCACGTTAGTTATATATAAATGAAGTTAAAGATACTGACGTGTTAAATGTTTTTGCAACTAGTGAGTAGAAGAAAACGTGGATATCTTATGAACGAGTTGTTTATGGTTCCATGTTTCTAAAGACAGTAAACCTATATGGTTATAACATGTTTTTTTCATGTTTTTAAAAGATTATTCTCCAATTTTAATGTAATATATATGTATGTATTGTAAGGGTTGTTACAATGAATAAACAGGGATGTTACAGTCTATCCACTTATTAATATCTCATTCCAGGGCTATTAGGATTAACCTATAGATGGTACCAAAAATTACCATCTCATTTACATTAACCTGGTATGTTACAATCCTTAATTCATAGTCTAATTACCCATGTGATGCCCTCCACCATACTAATTACCCAAATGACTTATTACCAACCAAATACCAAACACCCCAATGGTTCCATCGACCATAACCCAAAAAAAAGTACTCCCATAACATACTACCATTATAAAAACCATAATTGTTTTTCAATTCGTTCATATATAATACATTAAATCCATCAAAACTCATATATCATTAGATGACCATCACTACATATTTCATACACACCACCCATCTAATCCTTCATCTCATCAGATGCTAATAATTTAGAATATAAACTAATACTCTAAAATAATATAGAATTATATATATATACATATATACGTACTCATAAAAATCCTAAAACCACCAAACCTCATACATATCACATATCATAGTGATTTCTATATACTAAACCACACATGGTTAGCCTGAATAAAACATACTTGCACCTCATTAACCGAAAATGGCCATGAAAAAAGAAAACAAATGGTCATGGAACTGTCATGTCCTACCTATAACCATAATCAAATCCCCATCATTCTATATCCAAGGATGCTCAACAAAATGAAAATATCCTGAAGCAAAAATACCCAAGGACTGGAATCTTAAAAGATCATCACTACCACACACTGTCCCTAATTATTAATCACTCTATATCAGAAATGACATATATATGTTGTTATATCTTGAATACCAACTCCTAGTACCACTACTGGTGTATCCTTGGATCCCTGAGTCTTACCCGGTCCCTAACTCCAAGCTATCTGAGATGACTTCCTGAAAAATGTATCCTGATATCCCATCTGATCACAAGACTAACACTCCATTGGATACTTCTCATGCTGAGTTTGAACATATATTGACTTCACACATAGCAAGAACACCATTAATTAATCACTACTCGATTGATTTCCAGAATCTAATGCGCTAGTCCCTTGCTGAAACTCCCCATGGTCTCACTTGTTACTACCTAAAGCATCACTGCCAAGCTCACCTGATGCCATCAACATTCTTGAATACAAATATCCCGTAAGGTATCCATTATCTATCAGTGATTGATTCAATTCCTTTGGATACATGTTCAGTCTAAAGATATTCACATATATTGTGATGGCATGGAACAATCCATCATCAAGCCCTACACCCAAGTGATTTCTATATCCACTATTGTAGGTAAAACTTGGGTAAAGTCCTTGAAATTACATGTATTGAACATAAAATTTGTATCTCCCTCCCATAGATTCAGGAAAACATAATCTTGGTTCACCCTTATCATCTTCTTAATGAAATGGTTGAAGAACCTATCCATCAAATCCTTCCATGCACATCCCTAATGTCTACCAGCCTATACCAATAAATCCAACCAGGGATTTTCCGGTCCACTAATCATGTAGGTATCCATATTCACCCTCAAACATAGTAGTGACTTAAGTGGATAATATATTATATGCATAGATTCAATCACGTTAGTTACTTCATGATCTCTATTCTTACTATAGAATGACGATGGTTACTGAGACTGGTACATAAATGTCAAATATTTAAAGGAGGCTTTCCACCTTGAGCTCCACTATCGATGCCTTGTATCACACGTACCATGATTTCCATGAGCTTCTCATCCATCCATATACCAAAATTGGAATTCTACTATTTCTCCCCAACATGTACCAAAGGATATACCTAGAACTCATGATCATTTCACCCATCATAGGCCCCATCCTGACCCATAGGGGCCTACCCCATGAATGATCATGCAACACTATATCTATACACACCAAACAATCCACTAAAATTCAACTAGATGAAATCATTGTAAAGACCAAATATAATGGTAAAACATCTATAACATAATATATATATATATATATATATCACATATATAGAAATCTATAACAACCATACCATATCACAATAAATACACTCTCTAACATCACCCATGGTACATGGTATTTGAACACATGGCCCATTACCTTCCTATAATATGATTCAGTATCACATATAATTAACCATCATGTCCCCCTATGTACACATTCAATAGTAGGTTATCACATATCTTGTATAATAAATATCAATAACCTATTATAGCTTATTATTATTCCACTTAAAGGTGAAGTATAAAAACTCTGTTCAGATATTTTTTGACACTTTAAATTGATCACCCCTATTATCTTAATTCCTACCTAGAAAATATTATCAGATTTAGGCCCATAAATAACATTGTAATCTCACCATGAATGACCGAACTAGGACATCTGAGTAGAATAACACTAAAAGGTTATGTATGAAATGTTTTTTTATCTTTTTTATTGAAACATTAAAAATCTTAACCTTTATTATCATATTATAGTGTCCTTGAAATAAATTTATAGTCACATTAAGATAACATGTCACCATATGTTCCAACCATGATGCATAAGAAATATTCCATTGAAATACATTTATTGTGGTTGAAATATCATAACTCAATTACATCACACAACATATGTTCCAATAAAGGTGGAAATAATTCAACTACAATAATACTAATCATAACATTAATTTTCCACACCATGAAAAATGGTATGTACCTCCATGAACGGGGTTACAGTTACCAATACATGATCTATGTACCCAGTTTTGACTACATCATTGTCTTAGATCTAACATATTACGAATAGTAAAACCAAATTGGAATATAAACTTCTCTGATACAATTTTTGGTCCCGTGATCCAGTTTCCACCTAATATGTTCTCTGAGTCGATTGGCCCCTAGGCCTTAGGTGAGATTCCCCATATGTTAAAGGCTGTCAAATAAAATCAATGATCTAATTGGTAGATAGTGGATATACATTACCAAACAGTGATGATAAAAATGGTCTTCACGTATATAACATAATAATAGAAATATCATAACAAAAAAAAGATACTAAAATACAATGAATAATTATTGTAAACAATATTAGTAATGAAAATCCCCATGTCATAATTCCATATAATTATAAATAAATAACAATTCATGTCCTACAAATCAGATAAACAAGGTCATTAGTGGCCAAACATAAGATTATATATATATTAAAACAAAATATGCTCCATCATAATCTATAGGAACCACCTGGTCCACATACATCCATCCCATGAAAAAGGTAAATCAATGATGCCAATGGTCCATCTATTGTGTCTGACCCCTAAACAATTCTCAAATAAAATGAGTTGACATGTTTTATGAGGGGCCTATGTAGTGTGTGAGTATGAAGTTTGTATGGAACCACCAATGTGTACTGATATTATATCCATAATTATACAAGTGTAGGAATGATATGAATAAATTTTCAATGTGCATATGTTTAATAATTAACCTTCTTCCAATGCTCCCAGCTATCACCATGAATCATTTTTAAGCATCAAACAATTACATTATATCTTCTAATATATCACATAAAATATATATTTTTAAAACAATACATGACTGAAAAAAGTAATTTTTTACTGTAGAGGTCCCACGACTTCTTTCACAGACATTCCCTCATGAATATCATACCAAGTGAGCTATTAGGATCCACCAATAAACATATCACCTGAAACCACCTGACATATGATAAGCCATATTTCATATATCATGATGATACTATCATCCTATAAACATTCACATTTAATATCCCATTTACCTCAGACGTATATTCAAATAGTCACAACATGATCGACAACCCGACATCCTGAGGCATAATGATGTCGGTGATCCAACAAATAATAAATCATCATCAGTTCAATAGACCGACATTCTGAGGAACGATGATATTTTAAATCCAATAATATAATTACATTGGACTAATGTATAATGGTGAGACTTATGCCCCCACTGATGGTCTCAACACCATCTCCCTATGGTCCATCACCATCAACCATGTACTTCTATATTGAGTACCAATAAACATTACTGATGGAAAACATCATCCCATAAGATTGGAATCAACCCAAAATGAGTTGTCCACACCACCTTGATGAATTACTATATTTTTCACATGACTCCAAAGGTGCTTCAAATAACAAAGGTGATAGGAAATCACCAACAAGTTCCTAAGCTACATCATCATTCACCCCATTCCCCTGTGACTGTGTCGCTATGTCCTGATGGACAACACCATTTCTAGACTTGTATACCATAAACTCAACTTGAAGACATAATATCCTTAATCCTGAAAATCCAGGTCACATAAACATACTTATCATCATCTCTCCATGTATGTTGGGACAAGACCACATAACAAACCATTTCACCTCAGTCCTGGTGAACAACATCACCTCAATACATTGAGCCTGGCCAGTCACATTCCCATGGAACCAATACAATCATATTGAAATTTACTTTATTAAATCAAAAAATTGGAATATATTTACAATGAAGTAAAAATAAACATACCATATTTTGTCTATCTAGTTAATCTAATTATTGATCAATGGCATCCCATGATATCAATTATTCACTTATTAAAGAAATATTTAATTAATTTAGTGTCTCACCCAGTCAACATAACACATGTATTTGATATTTCACCCCATAACACCAACAAAAAAATGATAAATATAAGAAACGACTACATTTTAATCATATGTGATCACTTGTTTAATAACATTCTTTAATCTGAGTCGTATCGATAGAAATTAAGGTTTTAGACAAAAACTCTAAAATATGGAAAATGATATCACAGAGATTTAGAATTCAATATCTCGTGGTAAAAGATAAAAACAATAAAGTGTATGAAAGGGTGTAACTATATGCTTCCAACTCACATTATGTCATTCAAATTAGAGCTCAGGAAATGGAAGAGGGCCAATGCGTAGGGTAGGGTGGAGGAGAGCTCCATGAACAGTTGGAGGTATTACACACGTGAATAGGAGGAAATTGAGGAGAACAAGATATAATGAGGGATTGGTTGTTTGTTATTTTAATCAATTTAAAATGAGGGGAATGGTATGGATAACTATTTGATAACTAAGAGCACTCATTGTTCCAAGGGTATCCACATTAATACATGATGCCGGATTTTGCCACATGGTTTGGTAAACATTTCACCAAACATGAAAAATATTTGTGAAGAAATTCCAAAAAACCATGAGGATTCCCCTTAAGTATTCACAATTTAATCAATCTATGCCCACTTTAAAATAGGACCCATTGTTTAGGCTGCACTGTTAGACATACTATGTTCCAAAAGTGTGACCATGTATACCATTTCCGAAAACTCAGTTTTAGAGACCGATTATTTGAAAACCCACTAAATAAAATTATGAGCTTTATGATTCTTAAAATATATATAAAAACAACCCATTGTACCTCAAATACTCTTGGACGTAGGTTTTATATTCCAAATGAAGGTTAGGACCAACCACCAACAAATAAATTCAAAAAGATTGAGGAAATTTAAAACAACTCAAAAACCCAATAGGTTACACTTATTGGGTTTAACTATTATTAATGAAATAAAATAAATTCAAATATATATATATTAATGAGATAAAATAGATATAATTATAATAGGTTATGATATAAAATTATTCTGAGTATTCTTGTTTTAGGAAGATTTATTTTATGACGATCATTTATTATTTTTTTATATAATGGTCAATTTATCTTTACAGAACACAAAAAGATTCATATATATATATATATATATTATAAAGTAAATATATATTTATTGTCATCCATGTTTTTGGTTGATGAAGAATTTAATGTGTTTTTCATCGAGGGGTTCGTCCGCACATAACGCGAGCGACATTTTCATTTTCCAATGGATTTATGGAAGGTAGATAATGGTTATGACATAAAATTTATAAAATATGTGTAAAATAAAGATTATAATTTCATTATATTATTATCGGTATAGAGAGAATTTATTAATAGATGAATAATTAAATGCGGTAGGACTCAATTAGAATAATAATCACTCCCTTGACTATCCATTAAACTTGTGGGATTAACATTATCACGAGAAAACCCCAACTGGGGCGTGAACATCAACTTCACCAAGACCACCTCCATAGGCCAGTGACTGGCGACTAACGTCGAAGGCAAAACAAAATTAGGGAGGCCTTTTCCTAAGAACCTATACACACACTATAACAAACCAAACACTAATTAATTAAAAATTCTCTTAATCTAATTAAATGTATTATGATGTAAAATGGTTTATACAATATACACAATATTGGTTTTTTGATTTTGGATTTAAAAATACCGTTAATTATTGTTATCATTTAAAATATATCTGTTGAACAATGATCACATGATTAGTATAAATATAGGTCGTTAAAAATCTAATTTACTCAGAAAAAGGAAGTGGCATCCTCATCTAGTAGAATTTCTCAGTATGAAGATCATTTGTTGGAGATTGGAAATAATGTGGTTTCATTGGGATTCATTCTTTACTATGAAAAATCTGAGCTTCAACACGTTAAGGTCAAACGGAACTGCCTATGGTAGAAGTGGAAGTTGATAGAGATTACCACCTGAGCGATATTCTCCGAGCGACCCTAAGAGACTATCACCATCGCACACCATATCCTTAGGTCTTGTGTGGGTTTTATAAGTTGTTATGTAACAAGACCATGGCACTATGATTAGTTACATTATTTGTTTATATAATAACGAATATATATTCATTTTATAATTGTTACCTTGTAAATGTATTTTTAAAAAATGTATCATATTTTTAAATAATATTAAATTAAGAAATCTATTTTTATGAATTATTTTTTATTTGAATTAAATAATATTTTAACAATATATTTTTACTATATTACATTTTATTAAATTTAATTGATATAATAATTTTTCAGAATATAATTGTAATTTTTATCACGGTTTGAAATCCATTTTCTTTCAAAACCAATGAATTTTTTATAAATGTAAATTTTTATTTTAAAAGTAAAAATTCACATATTTATAAAATTATTTAGATGAAATTAATATTATTTTTTGAATAAAGATGTCAAAATTTTCCAATGATGAATTTTTCAAAAATTTATGAGACCGTTGAATTTCAGGGTTAAAATTTAATAA
This sequence comes from Viscum album, assembly GCA_963277665.1. Lineage (NCBI taxonomy): Eukaryota > Viridiplantae > Streptophyta > Magnoliopsida > Santalales > Viscaceae > Viscum > Viscum album. The sequence goes on from OY728125.1 coordinate 1,580,250,682, forward strand.
CATTTAAATATATAATGTGTCTTATGACATCATATTGACCCAATAGTGATGTTATAAATACTATAAATTATTTTCCTGGAAAATATATGTTTTAAAATTTAAATAATTTAATTTTATGGGTTTTGTTTTATTTTAAAATGATTTAGTGGACCCTCCAAGACTTATAAAATAATTTTTACTTTTTAAAATGATTTTCTTGAGAGTATGACTCTCCTCCACATAAGCAGGACTAATATTTTAATATGATAGGAAACTACAAAGATAAAATATTTTTTTCCACTCCCCTTTGCAAAAAACCATATGCAAAACCATGGCATGGTTTATATTTTTGTTTAGTTTAATGTGTGGTGTCCAAAAGCTAAAAAATAAACAATTCCCTAAATTTTACAACATTTACCCACCAAAGCTCACAATTCTTCTCCACTAAAAGCCTTTGGTTTTAGAAAAAACTCTTACCTATTCTCTCTATAATAATCCCAAGGATCCCCATGCTCCCAATAAGCCTCTCTCAAGCCACTCCCAATCCTTTGGGATCACAATTCCATGTAAGGGTCTTCTTCCATTCACATTTTTGTCCATGTTTCATAATGATGTTATAGCCTTTTAGTTTCAATTACAATGATTGGGTATGATTTAGAACCTCACCCATACTTCCTTATTTATGTTTTAATTATTATTTACCCATTTCTCTCTTAATAATTCCTCCCATGTATAACCATTACCATGCCGAAATTGCGTAATGAATTTCTCTCTCCTCATTTACATTCATGAAATTATTTTTTATTATGATTCTAAAATTACAATAAAAATGTTGATAAATGTATCTATATGACCCCTTAATTTTAATTTCATGTAAATATGATGAGACACCCATTTCCCTCTCTTAAACCATTTTTATGGATTCTAATGTCAAGTCGTTATGCTGCCGAAATTGCATCGTGATTTTCGAAGATAAAGTCATTTTGTCGTGAATATGACACCCTTTTCTATATCAAGGGTAATAACTGTTATGTATGATTTCATATTCACTATATATTTTCATGTATCAATTTCACATTTATTTATTATGGAATAATTGATGATATTGAATTATTCTATGTTGTATGTTTTATGTGGAACACCTATGCATTAAATGAAATGTTTAAGAAGGGTGATCCATGATAGCACTACAATTCCTTGTTTAAAGATTTGTATAATGATACATACAGTGTAGTGAGGGTTTACTCATGATAATTCATTTCAAATGATTGTTCACTAATAATCCACTTTTGCTAAGACTTTTCTCACGCTATTAACATGTAATGTGTGGTTTCCTCATTTCCATGTTATGATAATCATGTTATATCTTAAATTTATGTCCATGTTTATTTTATTAACCATTGATATGCCTATAACCTGAAATGTATTTTTTTCTTCATTTTATTCCTTGTTTACACCCTTACTGGGCTTTATAGCCCACCATTTCCTAATGCATGTCCTCTGGTTATCTACTAAAATGCTAAATACATTGGAATGTCGTGGTTATGTAAAAGAAGTTTTCAATAAAAATGTTGTGTTTCATGTTAATTCATTATGTAATGTTCCTATTCCCTGAGAACACTTCAACTTTCAATATTTTATGTTGTATCAATTGAATATTTTATTTAATAAATCATGTTTATGTGCATAATAAAAAATTAGGGGTGTTATAGTATGTATCAAAGGATTTTTTAGTAATTTTTAGGATTAGGATCAAAAAATCATATTGAAAGTTTTAGGAAAATGACAAAGAATAAATGAAAGAACTAATTTTTGGTGATTATAGAGTAAATGTTTTATCAAGACAATACATACTTGTCACGATCGGAGTTGTTATAGATGGATCTGGCATAGATGTATCCTAGGGGTAAAACCCAAATACACCACTTTGGGCTTGAGTCGAATGGGAACTGGTGGATGACAATGGGCCTTGCTACACTATTGGTTACAACACTCTTGAGATATATGATTTGGTTAATTCAGAAGAATAGTATGAAACATTATTAAGGGAATAAAAACATTCCCCTAACAATATATTTTAGGAAGTAGATCATGGATAACATAGATTGAAGACGATAAATTCATAAGCTAAGGAAATAATAGTACATTATAAGTCATCTATTTTTGTCATTGGATTAGACATTATGTGTTACACCTAAAATAAATTTCAATCCAGCCAATGGCTAGTAATAGGAAGACTCAAGATAACAACACATGCAAAGATCAATGTGACAAATGTTCTAATGAGATGCACAATATGATGGGATCGGGAATCATGAACTTTGTCATGATACTCTAGTAGTTAACTAATGGTTTCAATAGAAAAATGGGTGAATAGGAACATTCAAAACCTCCTAATAAAGAACTAGTAGAAATCAAGATATTCATGAGAAAAATGTCTTCTACTTTAATGTATCATCTAATCCCTCAACTTTCGAACAATGAATCATATCCATTGAGAATATCTTACCCATCATTCACTGCTCTGAAAACGACAAGGAAATTCTGGCACCATATTGTACTGAGGGTGAAGCTAATAAATAGTGTAAATTTATCAAAAAATTCAACTCTAGAGGAGGATATCGAAGCATTGTAATTTAAGGATTTCCATAATGTGCTTTTCAATAAATATATTCGGTGAACCGTCCAAAAAACGATGGAAAATGACTTCCTTTCCATCATGAAAAAAGATGACGAATCCATCAGAGCATTTGAGGAAAAAATCACAATGCTTGAATGATATGCCTCTAGCTTTGTTGGTAACACTAAATTCATGGCAGACTTCTTTTTTAGAGAGATAAAACCTTGCTCGTGGAATGACCTAGCGATCTGTGACATTTAGAGCTATGTGAAAATATTCTGATGTCCCTCAAATTCTAAATGGTGATTGAAGAATCTCAAGGGTATAATGGGGATAAGAAGTGTATGGAGGACATCAAATATTGTTGTCTGATGGATAAATCCCACAGTGCAAAAAAAATACAGCACCCCACTTTCCAAAGGTGTGAAAAGAAGAACCCCAGTAATTTCATGTAGGGGATGATGAAATGATTTATGTGTGGAAGAAAAGGGAACATGCCCATTAACCTCTGACAATAAATCCCCAAAGCTGCGATAGAGTATAGAACTGCTATGTTCAACCTTCAATGTGATTTTCATTATTTCATCTATAAACAAACTGGGAGTCATGAAAATCAGTGCCATTGGACAAGGGTTTTCAAGGAAACCAACAATCTCTAAGGTAGTATGGGTGATATTTTTCTAGAACTAAAATAGAAGTGAAACCCGACAATGAAGTGTTTATAGACACAATAGTTATTAATTCATGGAACATGCTTTTTTATTGTGGATCAACACATTCGAAAAGTATCACAAATTTTTAGTAGAATAATACCAACACCACCACAAATCAAGGAAGTAAAGATGTCGATGAGTGTGGAAGATGGGGAAATCACAGCATCCCATGAATATAACTCCCCTATCATAATTTTTGGAATGAAATTCCTAGAGAACCTTATTATACTCATGAAACGCACGGCCGATTGTCGCCTATCGACCGGTCAATGTTCTGGTGCTCTGCTAATGTGTATAGCAGCACTCGGGTCGAATCCTCGGCGATGGTACTTCGTAATAGTCAATTGTTTTTAGTAGATTGTATTTTGATTTGGGGGGTTTGTTTGAAGAGCTTAATTGAAATTATTTATGGATGATGTTTGATTTAACAAATTGATAAAGATTGGGGTGAGTTCATCATTGGGGAGTTAAGCATGTGATATCCTTGAGCCTTACTTTGTATTGCATTAAATTAACACCCATGTCATAAGTGGATGTTGATTGGAATTCCTAAGTGTGAAGGCTTTAATCCAAGCATTAACTTAACTTAGGGTTATAATCTCAATCAAAACTTATTTATGGTAGTGTATTTATGGTTCCAATAATCCATGGAAACCACTCGTTAAACAAAACATATCATTAATCAATGACATATTGAGTTTAACATACACAATATTAATTTAAAGAATACTCATCGAGAAAAACTCTCAATCACTTAACATCCCCGAATTATAACTCACCCCAATGAGAGATTTAATCAGCCATTTGGATGTTTAATATTCTGTTTAAAATAATTATGATGATAAATTAAGAATAGAAGGAAAAAAAGGGCTTAGAAATGAGTGGTACGTTGACACACACACACGAACGATGATGATAATTAAAAACGGGTTTTCGATTGAATGAGGAAGAAAAAGAAGGGAAGGGGATTCAACTGAATTTAAACTATTTTAGGAACATAAATATTAAACTACAGAAGGTGGATGAGAATAAGATATATTGTAGAAGTAACTTGCATTAAAACAGAATTACAAAGAAAGAGAATTACAAGATTACAAAAATGAAGAACACAAAAGTAAGTGAAAACAAAGAGAGGAGGAAAGGTCTTTCAAGTGAAAACTTGAGTATGGCAGGTCCTCCCAAGATTTTGACAAAGCTTTGTTCGTGACAATATGATCTCCTCTCTTCTGAAATGCCAACTCCTCTCAAGGAGAGAAGGAGAGAGTATTTATAGCCCAAGGAGTGGACTGTTTGCATTCTCAATCTGTCCCTCCAATTGCATCGCCAATTTGGAAATTCAGACAGCCGAATCTTCAAATCTCGAATTCTTCAAAGTTGTAGACCATAATGTTGGCCGACTACTCTCAAAATTTGGAGTCATTTGGACGTACGGATAAAAGGTTATGACCGGTTTAATAAACAAACATAAACTGTCCATTTCAATCAAGTATTTTTGAAGTCCATAATGTGAAAGGGTTTTTGAATATTAATATTCCTTCAAATCCGAAAGGTTTCTTCCACAAAGTCGGCCTTCTATATCTTCTCTTTCACAATGAAAAATCTCAGCTCGCTTGGATGCTTACATTAGGAGATATGTCATTCATACTATACTGATTTTAATTCTCGGCCAGAATGGTGGGATGGACTTCATAGATTTATTTGGGCCCCTTGTACTTGGTTTTGGGCCTTGAAATTTTTATCCAAGATGAAATGTAGTGTCCTCCGAATTATGGTGGAGAGTTAATGTTTTTGGACTTCTGTATTGATCCCAGTAAATCAATCTTCATGGCTGGTCCAGTTTGTTCACAGATTATTTGGTCTTGGTTGTGAGGACCATATGACCCTCCAAATAGCAGAATTGGGTCATGGTTCCTTATAATGAAATGTTTAATATTGAAAGGAGAATCCTACAAAACAAGAACAACACAATTTGGATCAGTATAGTGATAGTTATAATTAAAACATCAAAGTGACGCAATTTGACTACTTCTAAAAACGCTCAAATATTATACTTAATATTAAAACATTAATATTTCACACAAATTATGCACATTTCATATAAAATAATTAAAGGGGGGATATAATAATTCATGAAAATATTAATAACATCAACTCCCCCACACTTATATTTGCGCGTGTCCTCATGTGCAACAAATATAAAAACATGACAAAATCATTTTCACTCACCAACAATTATTAAAATTTTGTTTTCTCCAATCAGGGGAGGTTTAGAATATTTCATTCATCCATATTGAATTCCATCACAAATTTTGTTCAAAATAATGCATCAGAAACAATTCATTTTTTCAGGTTCAAGGTTTGAATTGGAAAATGTAGTCACTCAAAACTTACTCCTCTCAAGATGATAAAAATGTATTTTAGGAGGTTCAATCATTCACCAACAAAAAGTGAAAATCAAGAGTTTGTAAGAGCTCTCAGCATCCATTCCCAAATCTAATGTGTACAAGAATCAAGAGGTCTTTTAAGGGGTTTTTCAGTGGCTATGGGATGGTAGGTATATAATGTCCAAAGGAAAAGAGGGGTTAAAAACACCAACATGGAAAAATCAATGCACATTTTTTTTTTGAAATTTGAGTTGAAAGGAAATAGAAACACATATTTACAAGGGAATGAATGTGTGATGAATGAAAAGTGAGGGAGATATAAAATGGAATAGGGTGAGATGATGGAGTATGTACAACAAGGAAGACTTCCAATAATGACACAATACAAGATGATTCAAGTGTTCTTTTTTTCTCTTTTTGCTCTTTTTTTTCGAAAGTTGTTCTTGAAACAAGTCTCACAGTCATCTCCCAACCCATGATTGATCTCCTCATGTAAATAATTTTAGTAGTTATAACAAGATCAAAGGTTGATGATGAATGATTTTTGACCCACCCAAGACACAACCCATTCCTTTTTTTCATTTTTTTAATATATTTTTTTTCATTTTTTTTGAACACTTTTCAATGACTTTTGTAAAAATGAAAATTACACATTTACACCCCAAAGCTCACAGAATTACAACCTCTCCCCCACACTTGAATGGATGATTTCCCTCAAGCATATTCTGACACATTGGAAATCAATGAAAGTACGCCCAAAAATGAAGTCCATTCCCCCCACACTTAAATTTCAATAAATTGTACAATGAAAATCCATGAAGATGTTGGGTGGGACAAGGTATTACACTTGTAATGTGGATATCAAAAGAAAGGTTTTCATAGGCTCAAAGGGGCTTTCAAAAGTAGGATGAATGTACGGGTAACGGGAGGCTATTTGGCTATTCTGATTCCCATGTGGCTTAGAAAATGCCACTATAATATTAATGCACACAAAAGATGGAAATTCAGCTCGAAGGTCTACAAACTCAAGACTCACAATCAGTGGTGAAGACACACAATGAAAAAGATGGCCATAGATGACCTTGGCATGAAGGCTAATTTCATTCCTCACGGTAGGGGAGAATCATTTTCCACCAAAAATTGTTCATTCAAAATGTTTGTTATTGACACAAAATTGTTTACCCAAGTTTGAGATAAAAATTCAATATATTTGTGTTTAAAACAATCCTTTTGACTCCCAAAAATGGTTGGACAGAATTTCAATATTGGATGATTAGTAATTATGAAACCCCCTTTTTTTGTTAATTTTCATTTTTTTAATTAATTGTTTTTAATATTTTTTATTTTTAATGACACATCCACACAAAAAGAGAAAATAGAAAAAAGGTTGTGGAATAATGTTGTAAAAAAATGAGAGGGAGAGAGGAAGAAGAAGAAATAGAGAGTAGAAGAGAGGGAAGAGAGATTGAGGAGAGAGAGAGTTAAAGGGAAAGAGGTGCCCCCTGGTTTGGATTTGGTGGGTTGCCATCTCCTTCTAGTGGTGGGTCGGCTAGAGAATTTGGGGATTCAGTGGATGTCGAGGTGGTTCCAGGACAGTGGGAAGTTACCTGAAAAATAAAATTCATTATTCATCTAATGAAAATATAAAAAGAAATTGAAATTTCATAAAATTAAAAGAAAACATGGGTTGCCTCCCAAGAAGCGCTTCATTTATTTGTCTACAGCTGGACAATTGCAGTGGACTACCCATAGTCTGACGGTGGCCATCGTATTTTCTCAACTCCAGTGTGCTTCCAGAAAAACTTTTTCTTTGGGAGGCCTGATGATTCATTGGATAATTTCTTCCCATCCTTGTTGGTGCGCTTGCAATTCAGTGGGGGTGGAAAGAGAATATGACTATCCTCCCTTTGGTCTTCAATGTGAGGAATGATTTAATCCACAAAGTGATGATTTTCTATTCTTGGAAATTCAGGAAGATGTCTCAATTCTAATGGTTCATTTATGTAAGGTTCAGATAGCACAAAATTAGAGTATGAGATCCCAATTGTTTTTGACTCATTTATTTCATCACTTACCGATGTATAGTAATGAGGATTAGTGGAGTCATAAGACTGTATAAAATTTTCAATATCCTTTACTTCAATGTTGTTCGCCAAAGAATGGTCAATTTCAACCTCACCAGTGATCACTTTATTAATTAGGGTACAAATATCACAAACATCACTACCATCAGGACAATATAAACACATTGGTTCAAGGTTCACTTCACATATAACAGAATTTTCAGAATCATGGATAGGAATGGATGAATGTGGGATAATCTGATCTGAATCAACAAATGAGCATTCTAGTTCAATTTTCTCAATACCATCCATGTTGAATCATTGGAGGTCAGAGGTGAGATGAGATTCTAAAGAGTTTTCAAGATCCTTTAGATCAATGGAGTTTGCATTTGTAATGTCAACATCAATTTCACCATTAATCACTTGGTTAATGAGGATACAATATTCACAAACTCCGCTATTAGTAGAACAGGAAGAACATGATGGATTAGGATTCAACACACTCTCAGAGGGAGTTTCAGAAACATGGGTTGAGAATGCAGAGTGATCCTCAGATGGGTACCGCATGGCTTGGAAAATGTTGAACTTGACCAGTTGGTCACCGAATTCCATGGATAAGATGCCAGCATGGACATCAATTTTGGTTTTAGATGTCATAAGGAATGGTCTTTCTAGAATTATGGGAGATCGAGAAGAGTTCGTCTCACCTTCCATGTCAAGGACATAGAAATCAGCTGGGAAGATAAGATCATTGACCCGAACAAGAACATCCTCAATTATCCCCTCAGGACTGGAAGTTCTTCGATTGGCTAATTGAATGACAACACCCGTTGGGTGCAAGGGACCTAGACCAAGGTTGGAGAAAATGGATTTGGGCATGAAATTTATTGAGGCTCCAAGGTCTATGAGTGCATCATCAAAGTTGGAACTCCCTATTTGACATGGAACCGTGAAGGTCCCTGGATCTTTGCACTTCATGGGAATGGACTGTTTGGTTGAAACATTTTCAATGTTCCTAAGTTGCCTATTATGGGTGCACAATTCCTTAAGAAACTTGGAATACTTAGGGATTTGTTTGATGGCATCTAAGAGGGGAATGTTGACTTCAACACGTCTAAACATGTAAAGCATTTCAGGATCAGGTTCAAGGGACTTCTTAGGGTTGGAGATGGCTTGAGGAAAATGAATTGGGTTCCTTAGAGGAATGGAAGGAGGTGAAGGAGTGGATTCAAGTTCCTTTTCCAGCTTTTTGTTCTTTTCATTTTCTAGATCAACATCGAAAGGGGAGGTAGAGCAATCAGCATGGGCATTGAAATTTTCTTTCCCGATCTAAGTGCAATTGCACTAACATTACCCTTAGGGTTGGGTAATGGTTGAGCTGGGAGTTGGGATGAATTGGATGGTTGTTGCTGGCTAAGGTGGGATACAAGTTGACCTATTTGGGTTTCATTGTTCTTGAGACTAGAACGGGTGAAGGAAGAAAGATCCTCTACAGCACTTTCCCATGGTTGTTTAGAAGAAGAGGCTTGTCCCAAATTGGGTTGGCCTTGATTTTGGTTCTTGGGAAAGCGATTGTATTGGGTGGGGAATTGGGAAGGCTCGTTAGGATAGTGGAATCCAGGAAGAGGATTGTTCCTTTGGGGTTGAGGAACAAAAGGATATTGTTGATGGATGTTACCACCACTTTGACCATATTGGAACTGGTTTGTATTTTGATGAGGGAACTGAGGAGGATGAGAAATGGGATTACCATACCTCAGAGGTGGGTTAAAGGTAGAATAGAAGGGCTTAGAGTGGGGTTGGTTGAAGTTTCTAACAAACTGACCTGATTGTTGAGGGTTGAAGTTTCACTGAGCATATGCCGCATTGAGCTCCATTGGACTAGATGAATCAGATGGATCATCTTGAAGTTGTGGACATGTGTCAGTCGGATGAGATGGAGAGTTGCAGATTCCACAATTCTTGATAGGTCCAGGGAATAGTGACTGTGGAGATGATGAGGTTGGGGCTTTGGTAGCCACCGCTAGTTGACGCACAAGACCTGTAAGTTCACTCATCCACTCATTCATCTTGTTGGGCTCTATGGATTGATTCTCTTGGGCTTGTTTCACTTGAGCATGTGCTCGAGTATGGAATTGCTGCGTGTTTGCAGCCATGTTACTTATGATATCTCTTGCAGCTGCAGGAGTTTTGTCAACAAGAGCACCGCCACTTGCGGCATCAATGAGAGTTCGCTCCATAACCAATAACCCCTCATAGAAGTGTTGGATCAGGATTTGGTCAGGGATTTGATGGTATGGACAAGTTTTCACAAGATTTTTGAACCTCTCCCAATACTCATTGAGTGATTCATTAGGGAATTGACGGATGCTGCTTATTTCCTTTCGGATAGAAGCTGTTCGGGAAGCGGGAAAGAACATCTCAAGGAAAAGTCTCTTCATGTCAACCCATGAGTTTATGGAACCAGGTGGGAGGTAGTAGAGCCAAGACTTGGCAGAATCCGCTAGGGAAAAGGGGAATGCTCTAAGCTTGATTTGTTCTTCAGAAACCCCTTGAGGCTTTATGGTAGAGCATACTACTTGGAACTCTTTAAGGTGAAAATGTGGATCCTCACCGTCTAGCCCGTGAAAATGAGGTAGAAGATGAATCAAACCCGATTTGAGTTCGAAGTCAGCTTCAATTTTTGGATATTGAATACCAAGAGGTTGGTAATTCATATCAGGGGCAGCGAGTTCTTTTAGGGTTTGTTCCCTAGGATTGGCCATTTCAATTTCAATTGGTTGGATGAGGACTGGTTCTTGAATTATTTGAGTATCACTTATGTTCCTCGTAAGTTGGAGAAGTGTTTGCTCAATTTCAGGTTCAAACAAATCCGAGGGATTGTTTGGAAGGCTACGGGGAATTCAGAGAGATTTTGGAAGAAAGAGGAAGGCAGGTTTTTCTTTGTATTTTTTCAGTTTATGATTTTTATGAGAAGATGGGTTTTTCTTTGTGTTTTTTTCAATTTTTTTTAAAATTTGTTTTTTTTTGTTTTCTTGACAATAACCAGAAACTAATGACTACTTAAAGCACCATCCTCGGCAACGGCGTCATTTGACACGCATGGCCGATTTTTTCCTATCGACCGGTCAAAGTTCCGGTGCTCTGCAAATGTGTATAGCAGCACTCGGGTCGAATCCTCGGCGATGGTACTTCGTAATAGTCAATTGTTTTTAGTTGATTGTATTTTGATTTGGGGGGTTTGTTTGCAGAGCTTAATTGAAATGATTTATGGATGATGTTTGATTTACCAAATTGATAAAGATTGGTGTGAGTTCATCATTGGAGAGTTAAGCATGTGATATCCTTGAGCCTTACTTTGTATTGCATTAAATTAACACCCATGTCATAAGTTGACGTTGATTGGAATTCCTAAGGGTGAAGGCTTTAATCCAAGCCTTAACTTAACTTAGGGTTCTAATCTCAATCAAAACTTATTTATGGTAGTGTATTTATGGTTCCAATAATCCATGGAAACCACTCGTTAAACAAAACATATCATTAATCCATGACATATTGAGTTTAACATACACAATATTAATTTAAAGAATACTCATCGAGAAAAACTCTCAATCACTTAACATACCCGAATTATAACTCACCCCAATGAGAGATTTACTCAGCCATTTGGATGTTTAATATTCTGTTTAAAATAATTATGATGATAAATTAAGAATAGAAGGAAAAGAAAGGGATTAGAAAAGAGTGGTACGTTGACACACACACACGAACGATGATGATAATTAAAAACGGATTTTCGATTGAATGAGGAAGCAAAAGAAGGGAAGGGGATTCAGCTGAATTTAAACTATTTTAGGAACATAAATATTAAACTACAGAAGGTGGATGAGAATAAGAGTTATTGAAGAAGTAACTTGCATTAAAACAGAATTACAAAGAAAGAGAATTACAAGATTACAAAAATGAAGAACACAAAAGTATGTGAAAACAAAGAGAGGAGGAAAGGTCACTCAAGTGAAAAAATGAGTATGACAGGTCCTCCCAAGCCTTTGGAAAATCTTTGGTCGTGACAATATTATCTCCTCTCTTCTGAAATGCCAACTCCTCTCAAGGAGAGAAGGAGAGAGTATTTATAGCCCAAGGAGTTGACTGTTTGCATTCCCAATCTGTCCCTCCACTTGCATTGCCAATTTGGAAATTCAGACAGATGAATCTTCAAATATCTCCTACTTCAAAGTTGTAGACCATAATGTTGGCCGACTACTCTCAAATTTGGAGTCATTTGGACGTACGGATAAAATGGTATGACCGGTTGAATAAACAAACATAAATTGTCCATTTCAGTCCATTATTTTTGAAGTCCATAATGTGAAAGGGTTTTTGAATATTAAGATGCCTTAAAATCCGAATGGTTTCTTCAACAAAGTCGGTCGTCTATATCTCCTATTTCACACTAAAAAATCTCAGCTCGCTTAGATTCTTACATCAGGAGATACGTCATTCATACTATACTTCTTTTAATTCTCGGCCAGAATGGTGGGCTGGACTTCAATGATTTATTTGGGCCCCTTGTACTTGGATTTGGCCCTTGAAATTTTTATCCAAGATGAAATGTAGTTTCCCCCGAATTAGGGTGGAGAGTTAATGTTTTTGGACTTCTGTATTGATCCCAGTAAATCAATCTTCAAGGCCGGTCCAGTTTGTTCACAGATTCTTTGGTCTTGTTTGTGAGGACCATATGACCTTTAAATTGGAAGAATTGGATCATGGTTCCTTATAATGAAATGTTTTATATTGAAAGGAGAATCCTACAAAATAAGAACCACACAATTTGGATCAGTATAGTAATAGTTATAATTAAAACATTAAACTGACTCAATTTGACTACTTCTAAAACTGCTCAAATATTATACTTAATATTAAAACATTAATATTTCACACAAATTATGCACATTTCATATAAAATAAGTAAAGGGGGAATATAATAAGCCATGAAAATATTAATAACATCAAATCCCTCTTGTGTAATTTAATGTTTTTATTATCATGGAATGGATTTCCTTATAGTGAGCAATCATAAATTACCATGAGATGGAAATCACTCTACATATAGAAATTTGACCCCTGATTATGTGAATGTTCAAGGAGGATGATGAATCGTTTTTAGCACCATCATATCATGAATTGATATTACTGCCCTATAAGTATGTGTATCTAGATCTATTTATTTATTATAAGGATGTAACCATCCTTGATAGCATTCCTATTGTGAGGGAATTCACTGACGTGTTTGTCGTGGAATTGAATTGTCTTCCTCCTAGAAGATATGTTTTATTCTCCATTGATCTTATATATATGGAATTGACAATATCCAAGACTCTATATATAATGGATGTTTTTGACCTTGGGGACATAATTAAATGACTAATGTATAATATGGTTAAAGGTTTTATAAACCTATGTGCTTCACCATTTGGTGCACTAGTCCTCTTCATCATAAAGAAGGTTTGGTCAATGTGCCTTTGCATTGATTATTGTGAGCTCAATGAAATAATGATAATGAACAAGTATCCTCTTCCAAGAATTTATGAATTGTTATATTAGATACTTGGAGCACAATACTTCTCCAAGGCTGATTTTCAGTCAAGATATTACCATATAAGGTTGAATAATGACGATTTCCCAAAGATTTGTTTTCGTACAAGATACGAGAACTATGAATTCATAGTAATGACTTTCAGACTCAGTAGTGCTCCAGCAATATTAATGGATTGATGAATAAGGACATTAGAAATTACCTCGAAAAATTTGTGGTTTTATTTATATATGATAGTATAATATACTTCAAAACCAAAGAGGATCGTTAGGAGAATATGAGAACTATACTAGAGACCTTTAGAAAGGAGAAACTCTATGGAAATTACAACATGTGTGAGTTCTAGTTAAAATAGGTTTCATTAATGGGACATATCATCATAAGAAATCGGATATTCGTTGATCCTAATAAGACAAATGCAATTGAGGGATGGACGAGGCCAACATCATTAATGGATATCCATAACATCCTGTGGTTTGATGGATATTATCACTGATTTATGAAAACATTCTCACAATTATCAACCCATATTTCCAATCTAACATGGAAGGGAGTAAACCATTCCTCGAGTGATGAATGCCAAGAGAGCTTCAAGCAGTGGTAAATGAGTCCTATCATTGCACCCATTCTCATACTACCCACCAGTGGAGAACATTCTTTGGAGTTTAATGATGCTTCCAAAAATTGAATAGGTTGCGTGTTGATGGAATGTGACAAAGTAATTTCATATTCTTCATGAAAATTGAATTTTCCTGACAAAACAAATCTAACATGTGAACCATAGTTGGCTATACTGATCTTCACATTAACAATTTGGCAACATTACCTATTTGGGGAGAAGTGTTAGATATATATGGACCACAAATACCTCACATTTATATACCAATAGAAATATTTGATCATTCACCAACAAATATGGTTAGAGTGGATCAATTACTATGAATGATCAATCCATTACCACCCTTGGAAAGTGGACTAGGTGGAAGATTCTCCAAGTCGAAAGGACCTCATGGTTCTATCATTGATGAGAATTGGAAAGGATCCAAGATTCATAGATTTGATGAAGATGGACATGAGAATCATAAATAAGGGAACATCATCAATCTTTTCACAAATTATAGTTCAACCGACTCTTTTGGAAAGGTTAACGGATGCTCAAACGGATGACATGGGAATTCAGAAGATAGTGGAAACTATCGTAAAATTTAAATCCTCTGTGTTCAATGTTAATCAAGAAGGAATTGTGTTATTTGGGTCAAAAATATGTTTTCCATGCAGTTCGGAGTTAAGGAATGAACTTCTGGATGATGAACATAATTTGAATTTATCTATTCAACCAGGAAAAAAAATGATGTAGAGACTTCTCTGATATCTTAATTGCTGGGATAACATGATGAAAGAGATCGCTGAGTATACATAAATGTGCCTGGTATGTCAGCAAGTGAATGATGATAGGTAGAAGTATAAGGAGATGATGAAATCATTACCCATACCATCATGGAAACGTGAGAGCATAACCATGGACCTTTTCACTGGAAATATGTAGAAATCCAAAGGAAATAGTGATATATGGGTATTTATCGATCATCTTACAAATACTGCAAACTTCATTAAAATTTTAGGGGATTTCTCATTAGATCAACTGGAATAGAAATACATATGAGATGTGGTAAGGCTTCATGGATTATCACTATATAATGTATCCATTAGAGATCCAAGATTCACCTCTATGTTTTGGAAGAGTCTTCATCTAGCTCTAAATACCGAGATTAACCTCAGTAAGACGCATCATCCTCAAATTGATGGCCAATATGAGTGGCCAATCCAAACACATAAGGAAATGTTTAGAGCACACACAATGGCCTTTAATGGATGATGGGATCAACATAATTCTATATTTTTGTTCCCTCATGACAACAGTTTCTAATCAATCATTCAAATGGATCCTTATGAATTCTATAATGGGATGAGGTGATGAACACCAACATGTTGGTAAGTGGTTGGGGAGAAAAAACTCTTAGGTCCAAAAATGGACGAAGAGATGGTGGAGAAGGATAAGACCATCCAGGAGCACATTAATGCTTCTTAGAGTAAAAAAAAGAGCTATGCAGATAATTATTGATGATAATTAGTGTTTGATGTCGAATACATGGTATTCCATTGCATATCACTCTGGAAGTGGGTTATGATATTTGGGATAAAGGGAATGATTATTCTAAGTTATATTGATCCTTTTGAGATCCTTGATCGCATTGGAGTAGTGGAATATCGACTAGCACTCCCACCGAACCTGTCTCAAGTACATGATTTTTTCCATATATCACTCTTGAGGAAGTACATATATGACCGAACACATGTACTCAATCCATAGGTGGTACCATTAGAGAATGTCTTCTCCAATGAAGGGAATCCAGGGAATATCGTAGAATGAAGGGAAAACATTATGTTAAATTAAACAATGCCCCTTGTGAATGTGTTGTTGAGAAACCAATTGTTTGATGAAGTAATGTGGAAATCAATGGATGTGATGAGGTGGAGTTACCTGCATCTGTTTTAGTGTGGGAAACGGAAATTTCGAGGGAAAACATTTATTAGGTGGAAGATTGTAATGACCCAAACTATCATTAATGAAAATTCATCTTGATCTAATGAAATGTATTATTATGTAAAATGGATATAAAAAATATAAAATTATTTGGTTTTATGATTTTAGGTTTCAATATACCATTACAAAAGGTTATTATTGCTAATATAGCTTCTTAATAGTGATATCAAGATTTGTATGAATATAGGGCTTTAACAAATACGATTACTCTGAGAAAGGTTGTGATAGCCTCATCAAATATAATTACACCATACAAATCCCACTTGTCATAACTAAAAAATGAGGGGATGTCATTGGGCTTCACACTTCACCAATCTGAATGTAATCATCAACATGTTAAGCTCGAACAAAAATTCCTATGAGAGAATTAGAAGTTGATAGAGATTACTACCCGAGAAATGTTATCCAAGACACCCAGAGAATATTTCATCATCGCACACCTTTCCCTTAGTTATTATGCGGGTGTTATAAGGGGTTATGTTACAAGAATAAAGTACTATTATTATGTGAATTATTTTTTTATATAATAAATAATATACATTCATTTTATTATTGTTACCTTGTAATTGTTTCTTAAAGAACATATAGTATTTTTAATTAATATTAAATTAAAAAATATATTTTGATGTATTAGTTTATTTTTGAATTAAATAACACTTTACTAAAATATAATTAATAAATTACTTTTTGTTAAATATAAATGATCGTATAATTTTTAAGAATACAATTATAATTTTTATTATGAATTGAAATCCATTTTTGAAAAAACCCATGAATTTTCGATAAATTTCTGCGTTTTTATTAAAATTAAAAATTCACATATTTAGAAAATTATTTAGATAAAAATAATACTTTTATTTTAATGAGGATGAAAAAATTATCCAATGATGAGTATTTCATTATTTTCCAAGACAATCCAATTTTTAGGTAAAAATTTAATATCATTTAAATATATGATGTGTTTTATAACATCATAATGACCCAATGTTCACGTAATAAAATAATATAAAAGAAAATTTCTTAAAATATTCGTTTTCCATTAAAATATAGTTATTTAATTTTTTTACAAAGTATTAGTAGACCCTGCATGACTTGTAAAACAATTTATCTTTTTATTCTTATTTCCATGGGAGTGTTACTCACCTCCACATAATCAATCCCAATATTAAAAGTAATTAGGAAATATTCCTTATAATATAATTTCTTTCACTCCCATTTCCAAAAAACATTGGAAAAACCATGCGATGGTTTGTGGTTTTGATTATTTTAATGAATGGTTTCGAGAACCTACATAGTAATGAATTCCCTCTATTTTCCTTTATAAACCAACCCTTTCTCCAAATTCCTCTCCATTAATAGCTATTGGAGCTCAATGATCATATTCCGCCGTATCTCTAGAATCCCCCCAAGTCCCACCTTCTTTCAATGAATCCTTTCTCATGCCTCTATCATGCCTTTTAGATCGCACACCCATTTAATGGACTTCTACCTTTCTCATTTTCATCCATGTTTCTTATTGTTGTTATACCCTTTTAATTTCAATTAAAAAAATATTTGCTATTATTTTTCACCTCACCCACTCCGATCTATTAATTTTTTATGATGATATACTCCTTTATCTATCATTAATTACTCTCATGTACACCTGTTACCATGCCGAAATTCCATAATGAATTTATCTCTCCTCATTCGCATTCAATAAATTATTTTGTATTATGAATCTCAAATTCATTTTATTATGTTGGGAAACTATCAATATGAACCATTAATTGACTATTAATTGTACATATAATGACACACCCATTTATCTCTCATCATCCTTTTTTAGGGATTTTATGTCATGTCGTTATGCTGCTGAAATTACACTGTGATTTTCTAAGACAAAGTAATTGTGTCCTGAATACCATGACCCTTTTTCTATCAAGGGTATTAAACTTTTATCACATTTACTTATTGATTATATATTTTATTATATGAATTAAACATTTTTTTATAGTGGAATAAATGATGATCTTTAATTATTCCATAATGTATGATCAATGTGGCACCCTTATGCATAAAATGAAATTTTTAAGAAGGGTGTACCATAATAGTTCTCCATTGAATTTGGTAAAGATTATTATCATGATACATCAAGTGAAATGATATTTTACTCATAAAAAATTATGTGAAATGATATTTAACTCATTCTCCATGTGAAATGATCTTTGGCTCATACTAATACCATGTTAGGTGTTGTTTCTGCATTTCAATGTTAGGTTAATCATGCTATATATTGCCTTTTCGTCCATGTTTTGTTTATTCACTATTAATATTCCTATTGACTAAAATGTATTGTATTCTTAATTTTATTAATTTTTTACTCCCCTAATAGGCTATATAGATCACCCTTTTATTATACATTTCCTTAGGTTATCTAATGAAATTCTATGTACGAGGTAATGTAGTGGTCATGTAAAGGAATGTTTCAATAATGATTTTGATTTTATTGTCATAAGACATTATTTAATGTTCCTAATCCTCAATGTCACTAGATCTCTCTATATTCTTTGTTTTATCATGTGATGATTTTATGTAATAAATCATGTTTATGTGTGTAATAAAAACCTAGGATGTTAAAGAGACATGTAGCCATGTCAAAGAAAATGTTTTAGAGGGAAATAACAAGATACAAAACTACTATAAATAAACCACATTCATGAATCGACCTCTAATCAAAATATATACTGAAAGGTAACTGATATTTAAAGGGGAAAAGTATATGCACAAATAGCAAAGTTCCAAAAACCTGAAATATGTGGAAATGTTAAAAAGTTGGGAGGTCCCACTCATGAATCCCTAATCACAACCACAAAATGTGTTCTAAGAACCTATTATCCATAATCTCCTCTGATTTAATGACCCACCAACCCATATTCTAGAATTGAATACAAAGTATGTGGAAATCCTATATAGGAGTGAGTATGAAATTACTTAGCAGGATTCCATGAAGGCTTAAGGGTGAAACAAGAGATGCACTGAAGAGGGGAGTGGTAAGAGATACAATTGAAGAGGAATTCAGTAGAGAAAACAAGCTATCGAAAAAGGGAGTACAAATCACCCCCACAAGAAAGTGATGTAAGATCATCCGAACATAAACATGTGGAAAGTGTGAGAATAAAAACTTCACTTCGACTCTTTGCTAACTATTATAGGATAGTAGACTGGTTCAACCATGAGAAGCTAGCCATTTAATGCACATGGCATAACCCACACATCTTCACATCTCCTAGAAGAAGAGTAGTCATAACCCAAGGAGTGGGCATGAGAAATACGATATATATATATGAACTCAGTCGAAGAAACACAAAATGAGAGATTAATGAGATCTCTGTATCAAATACTCATCCTCAGATAAGTGAGTCACTAATATATCTATATGTAACCATCGATTACTAGAATCTCTCATGTCTACACTGAACTATTTTCAAAATGATCTCAAATCTTCTCATCGTGATACAATCTTCTTGGGGTGGCACTGACTCACCCAAAAAAAATTATGTTGCATTGTAAGGATGTATCTTTGTCAGGGAAGAATCCATTTTACTTTTGAGTCTAAGGTCATATCAAATGAGCCTCATCATTGATATGTTGTCTGAAATAGTAAACCAAATGTTGAGGATCCAAACCCTAGTGTGTTTGGGGGATTCCACATGGTGGTATTTGAGAGAGGATCCACGCCCAAGAAGATGGGTGGTTCCTCTATTATTGTCATCGTAGAGGACCCATGACCCATTACATCAAGGGTATTCCAATCTAGATTATCAAGGATCCACACACTAATGTGTCAGGGGGATTCCCCTTGGATGTTGATAGTGACCAATTGCCCAGCCTAGTTGGACGGTACTACGTAAAAATAGTCGTCAATAGATCCCATTGCCCAGATCTTCGAAGGGAATCCCAAAACTACCATTAGGGACCACTTCCTTGCCCAGTTGGAGGTAAACCTGAAACTACCATCAGGGACCACTTCCCATCCCAGCTGGAAGAAAACCCAGAACTACCATTGGGGACCACTTCCCAGGCAAGCCAGATGTAGTTTCAGAACTGCTCTGGCTATCCCTACTTGATGGTTCCTTTCAGAAAATCATTGATGATCACTCACCATCCCTATTGGATAGTACCTCCCTAAAGTTCATCGAAGAAAACTATCCATCCCTGCTAGAGGGTACCTCTCAGAATGAACACTTCTATAGTTCTTGGGTGCCACCTAGATATGTGTCAAAACTGTAACACATTATATTGTAACTCGTAATCCATTGTGTAGGGCACCGTCATGTTATATATGAAAACACACCCAGTATCGGATACAGACATGCTAAAATCTGAGTATAAAAGAAAGAGATTAGAGATATAGAAGAATCCATAAAGAGGTACGTGGAATGTGCGTGGCCACACATCTTATGGCCCATACTCATCACTTATCCATGTACCTAACCATTCTCAAGTATTAAACTGTGATGAAGTACCCTTATGCATGTTGGCATACTCCAAGTGTACTTTTCACACCTATTAAAAAGTTCAACGATAGCATGGCGTTTTTTGTTGATACAAAGGGACAAAAGATTAATAACGTCGGCATACCTCCTCAAATGGATCTAGAACCTTTTAGTACATCTCTTCATACATCTTCTCCACTCTCACCATATTCGAATCTAATCTTTGTCATGGGTTCTCTTAAAATATGTCAAAATGATCTACCATCGATATTCCTTCCATATTTTCATATTAATGAGATCATGAATAAATCAGTGAAAATATAAATGGATCACACCACTACGATCCTTGTTGAAAAACAACCATGATCGACAATTTACTCATTCCAAAAGGACATCTGATGGAAAGGTATTGAGTCACTGCGACCTGCTCTAAAGAAATCATGTGGGTCCCATTTATCGGTCAAGAAATAAGTTATATGGATTGTGCCATTGAGATCTTATTGGAAAAAAACATAGAATGGAAAAATCCTTCACCCAAACCGGATACCCGGTGAAAATGTTTCATTTCACTGTATCACTTAAGAATCGGCCCCGTAGGGCCCACACCACAAATTTAGCTTAAGTACCTAAAAGTATTCTTGTAATTTCCAGCTCAACACTTTGGTTGTAATGTATTAGACGTTTGTTCAATCAGATGTTGTAGGTAGAAGTACAGTCCAACACATGTTTTGGAATAATAATAATTAAATTCTGATTATTTAATAGAGGCGTTCCATGCACCCCCACCCTAATAAAAAGACTAAAAATTCCCAAACAAGTTTAAAAAAGGTCTACCTCAATGATAGAATCACATGGACAAGAATGACACATGTAATGGAGGCTCATTTCCAAATATATGTTCGTTTAAAGAGTTTGGAGTCTGGCCCGCTAACTCGCGACTCGATCATGTGGCATGGCCCGACATGGGGCCAATGGACTACCTTTCTCCCAAGCCTGGTGGCCATCCCCTAGCCTAACATTCTATGGTTTCTCCATTCTTGCTGACCATTAGGCCTCCCTGGTAAGACACCCCACTTGTAGCTACCGCCTCGGGACCCCGTTGGTTTCTACGTCAACCAGAAGTCCCACATAGTGTGGATTTATGTTCCCCAATTGGTCTCTCAATGGTTTTCTAAGAAACCCCACCATCGAGCTCATACCTTCAGTCCGTCACGACCTACTACACCCTACGAATCCTACACAACGACTGTGTCGTAAAGATCCCATCCTCGGATCTCCACCCTGTTTGACACCATCATCGAGCTGCCTCTTTTCCATCCGTCAGCTCCATCTAAACAAAGTCTCCATGAGATAACGGTTCACTAACTTACCCCACTCTCGGGCTACATCGTCCATCGTCTACTCTAGCTGGCTCTCATGGCTCACTGATGCCTTGGACTACTATCGACCGCAGTCGTCCGTTCTACTCTGGTGGCCCCTTCTGTGGGCCACTGTGAAAAAACTGGAGGTCTGAAAATTGTTTCAGAAACTGTTCAAGAATATCATGATGATATCTTCACATCGATGGGATTTTCTCGATGATATATTTTAGATTTGATACACTTAAATATAATCACCTAAGAAAACGACAATGAAAATGAATTTCCCGTATTGATGAAGTGTCATTTGAGTGTAACCATCAATGATGTTAATTTAAAATGATGATACAAAGTTTAAATAATGGTTTTTTCAATTAAAAATTCAACTAGATACTCAAAATTAGAATAAATACTACTTTTATTTGGTCTTTATTCAATGGTGATACATCCACGATGGTTTTTCTTCGATCCTCCATTGTCCCAGAAGAGATCGTTCATCGATCTAGTGAATAACATAGAATAATGACAATATAAATAGGAAGATCTTGGGTGTAGAGAGAGATAGTGGAATACAGTTATTTTCTTTACCCTACAACACAAAACTTATATTTATAGTAGACCCGCTCGATGAAAAAATCAGAAACCATCACACCCTATCATTTTATGTCCCAAAAAGGTCAAACTTCCCCTTTAAAACTCAACATAAGTATTATATTTAGATTTCGAGTGTCCATTAATATTGATATTTGAAAATAATTTTAAAGATAAAATTTACTAAGTGGAAAGATGTTTTTTTCTCAGGGTGACTTTTCTCATTAATGTTGTAATGACCCGCCAATTCTCATTGGCATGGGAGTGCAACGAGTCATTACTAGGCCTTAAGTGACAACCCCAAGGAGCCAAAGGCTAGAAATAAATTCTGAAGGGTTTCAATTACAAGTGTGGGATGATTTAGCCTTTGAGAAATAACCCATAGACCAACCATAACCAAACAGTCACTTTATGATGCAAGAACAAATGAAAGACCAATAAAAAACATCTTTTATATCAAACCACATCAAAGTACACAACAGCATAAGACCAAACTAATCATCATAGTACAAAACAGAAGAACAAATCAAGACACTCAAAAGAAACTAAAACTCCATGGTCAACAAGCTCCAAGCTCCACAACATCCCCCAAGCATCACCACATGTCACTAGCAATAAGATGCTTTACCTTTACCAGTGTCCCAGAATATGACATCTGCAAAACCACCAACGTGCCGAAGCAGGGCTGAGTATAAAACTCAGTATGTTTTCCCCCAAGTACTTCCCTACTCACACCACTAGGATAGAAGAGAGGACAATATTTATATAAAAATCGTTTATATAAAACATTTTTCTCAAAAGAATGTTATAACTAAATATAAACAAGTTCCCAAAAACCATTCTTAACCAAAGGAATTTCAAGAGCAATTGAAACAAATTTTCCAACAAGTTATTTTTCCAAAAAAAATAACGAAACAAGCATTAGAACCATTTCCCAAACATTCCTTTTTTGCATACCCAACCATTCCACAAACCCATGCAACCTACCATGAATGCTACCTAAAAAAGTGGGGAATCCCTAACCCTTATCCATCCCAATCACGACGGAGGAGACTTCTTACCCTTATCCAATCTAAATGCACATGAATGCTTGAAGGGGGAGATCCCTAAACCTTATCCATCCCAAAACTGATGGGGGATACCCCTAACCCTTATCCGTCCTGAATTCAATACGAATTTTTGACGGGGGAGAGGCCTCAACCTTATCCATCCCAACAATGATGGGGGAGACTTCTTATGCAATATGAACACACACCACATCTTCCCATAAATCATGCCAAAACACCCTTTCAATAAAATCATATTTTTATTCAAAACCATTTCCTTCAAAACCATTTCAATTCCAAACCATTTCAATTCCAAACCATTTCAATAAAACACTCTTTTTTATTGAAAACCAATTCCATAAAAGTCATTTCAATATCAAACCATTTCAATAAAACACTCTTTTTATCGAAAACACAATTTTCATCAAACCATTTACAATTTCAGCTAATCCATAATTTTAAATCAATATTTTAAATTCAAAAATCCAAATCACATTGCACAATAATTCACCAACATTTCACAATTACGTCAAAACAATAAATCATCAATAAAGAAGATTTATTCCATGATTTTCACAATAAAATCCATTCAAATAAACCAATTTGAATCTAATATTATAAATTATAGAAAGAGGAGTTGAGAGTGAACCCTCTTACCTCAATGTTTTTTATGAAAACCACAACGGTCGAAGAATGCTCAAGAAAACCGGATCGATTCTCCAAAACCCCCCTAAAATCACATCTCCTAGAAAGATCAAGACCAAATCTCATCATATTTGGCATCCAAACACATAGATCAACCCATTACATGCGTAGATATAAGAAAAAAAGTGAAGAAGAGAAGTAGATCTATGTAGATCTAAGAAACAGATCAAGAACAATCACATATCTTAAGAATCCGACTTCAATTCATCAAGAGAAGCCTTCAGATCGCCTCTGGAATGATGGAAGAACCGTATTTGACCATAGGAGAAGAAAAATCAAGAGTTAGGGCCGCTTAGGAGCTTAAAAGAGGCACATAGTGGAAAAAAATAGTGATATCCACTGTTATAGGATCTCATTTAAGTGGCAGCATGGCTTGCGTGCACAGTTAGGAAAATCGTGCGCTAACCGTGCATTAGCCACAACCTCGACAGACCCTCCATGCACGGTTTGACCACACAGTTAGATAAATCGTGCAAATCCCATGTGTAATCTAATTCCTCCAAGACCCACTACACACTATTTTAATGCACGATTTAGACAAACCTTGTGCCGTCTGTGCGACACCCCCTTTGCCTCAATACATCATTCAAGTTCTCCTAAATCTCCCATTCATTATCCTTAACATTAAAACCATTAAAAGCATCAATAAAGGGTTACATTACAGAAAAAATGGGTACTACATTCTACCCACCATTGGTCTTTCCATCCTCGAAAAGTAGAAAACATTCACCCAACTGAAATAGTTCTGACCACTACTCTTTCATTTCCTTCTCATGATCCCAAGTCTCTACCTGAATCTGACCATGCTACCATATAAATTGAACTAGATCGATGATTTTTTCATGAAAGAATTTTTAATTCCTATCCACAATCTGTACCATGATATGTATCAACGAAGCATCCAATTCTAGGTCAGCATGATCCCATCTAATCACATTGCCAGGATCAGGCTGATACTTTTTCAAATGAGATACATGGAAGAAATTTTTCACCAAACTGAACTGGGGTGGTATTTCCAACCGATATTACACCTCTCCATCCTGTTCCAGTATCTCAAAAGGGACAATTTATCTAGGATATAACTTTCCCTGCATCCTGAAATGACGATGTCCAATCCTTGTAGAGATCCTCAAGAAGACATGATCACCCACAACAAATGACAATGGTCTTCAACGGTGATTTGCATAAGATTTCTGATTACACTAAGCCATCTCCATCCTCTTTCTAATCAAATGGATCTTCTCTGTTTTTTATTGGACAAGGCTTGGACTGATTAGTGATGTTTCACCCATTTCCACCCTGCATAGTGGAGAATGACAAGGAAGCCCATACAATGCTTCAAACGGAGTAATGGGTATCAAGGAATGATAGCTATTATTGTATGAGAACTCAATTACGGGTATATGCTCCTCCCATGAGCCACCAAAATCCATTAAAAAAGACCTCAACATGTCTTACAACGTCTGTATCATCCGCTCTGATTTCCCATTTGTATAGGGATGATAAGTCGTGCTCATATTCAACTGAGTTCCAAGGTCATGCTGTAAGGCTTTCCAGAAATGAGATGTGAGCCTCAAATCACAATCTAGGACTATAGAAACTGGTATACTTTTCCTATTTACCACCTCTACATTCTTGATTTTTGAAAGATCATCCACCGCATGGGTTTCACGAATAGGGATGAAATGGGGTGACTGGGGTAGACGATCCACTATCACCCAAATGACATCATGTTTCCGGTCTGTTCTTGGAAGAATTGTATCAAAATACATTTCTACATGATCCCATTTCCACAATGGGATAGGTAAAGATTGTAACATACTAGCTAGTCTCTGATTCTCTACATTAACCTGCTGACAAGTTAAGCACCGCGAGACAAACTATCTCACCTTCCTTTTCATGCTGCTCCACCAAAACTGTTCCTTCAACACCTTATACATCCTCTATGTCCATGGTTGTACATCCCATCATGAATGGTGGTAAGGATGAAGGAGTTGTTCCTGAAAAACCATACGTACATCCATCTGATCTCTGAAACACAAAATTGAACCCCATCACGTTTCCAGCCATCAATGGTCTCCCCTCCCTTGGGTTTTTAACTTACAACCAGAGATTCTTCATCTGATGTTTGGTCATCGTTGATCATCATTACTAAATCATAACTGGTGTATCTAAAAATAAAAATGCAACATTACCTCGGTCTTCACATTCCACATGCATATTGGATAAGACTGCCATCAAATTCCATTCATCTAAATCTCCTTTCGCCAGCTGAGTATATGAATTTCTACTCAATGAATCAGTCACAGAATTTCCTTTTCCGGGTGTGTACATGCAGTCAAAGTCAAACATTTGGAGATATGCCATCCACCACCATTTCCATAAGATAAAATATCGCTATGTGAAATTGCGTTTCAATCATTTGTGATCATTAAACACAATAAATTTCTCAAAAAAGAGATAATGTATCCATGTTTTCAAAGCAAGGAAAACTGCAAAAAACTTGAAATCATGTGTTGGGTAATTCTTCACGTTCACCCTCAACTACCGTAATCTATATTCAACAATGTGATCTCTTTGCTTGAGAAAACGGATCAACCCTAATCCTAAAGCATCACAATACACCACATACCTCTATCTTGATTCTGTTAAAACCAAGATAGGTGCCTATGTAAGGCGACGTTTCAGTTCTTGACAGGAATTCTGACATTATTCCGTCTATTGGAAGGGATCATTCTTCTTAGTTATAGATATCATTTGAGAAGCTATTCATGATAAATCACACACAATGCATCAGTAGTAACCAGCTAGAACAAGAAAACTTCGTATATTGAACACAGTTTTTGGTGGTTTCTAAGAGATAACAGCTTCTATCTTTTCAGGATCAACAGAAATGACCTTCTCAAAAATTACATGGCCAAAGAAACATACTTCATGTATCCAAAGATTGCACTTTGATAATTTGGCATAAATACGATGATCTCTCAAGATATGTAACACTGTTTCCATGTTCCCCTCATGCTCAACCATTGTATTTGAATACCCCAAGATATCGTCTACAAACACCACAACAAACAATCCAGATATCATTGAAATATCTGAATCATCAAATCCATGAAGACCGCTGGTTCATTCATTAGAACGAAAGGATTGACTACATATACTTAGTGTCCATATCCTCTTTTGAAAGATGTATTTGGAATATCCTTCTTGCAGACTTGTAATTGGTGATATTCGGATCGCAATTAAATCTTGGAGAACCACTGATCTCCCCTTAGTGGATCGAATAGATTAACAATGCGTGAAAGTGGATATGAATTCTTTGTCATAACTTGGTTAATCTTATGATAATAAACACACAGCTGAAGAGTTACATCTTCCTTATTCACAAATAACACCACTGCTGCCCATTGAGAAGTACTTGGTTGAATGAAACCCTTGATTTCTAGCTCCACTAACTGCACTTTCAATTCTCGTAACTTTGTTGGGGCCATCCTATTAGACAGAAGGGAATTGGGACTGGTCCTCAGAAGGAGATCATTTGTAGACTCCACTTCCCATAGAGATGGTAACCCTAAGAAGCTGTTGGGAATGACATCTGAAAATTGATTAACCATAGTTGGAAAACTATTTTCCTCAATCTCTTCCATTGATTCCAAAGACAACATGGACAATTGGATAGACATCGTTCCCACCATTGGTTACAAAATGCTCTTTTCACTAATCTTTACAATCCTCTCTCCTATGAATTATTGGTTGATGAAGTCCTCAGTGAAGAATCTAAGAGTTCTCCTATAACAGTCGTTGTGAGCCTTAAACATTTTCAACCAATACATACCCAGGATGACATCATAGACATCCATGTCCAAAATCGAGAAGTCCCATTTTAACTCAGTTCCACTAATAGTTAAATCAAATGCTCTAAAAACAATGTCTTGGCATTATTTTTCACCAAGAGGAATTTTATGTTTCATAACAGAAGGCATCATTTCCAGTTCTAAACATAGAAAGTCAAGAGCACGAGAAGCAATGAAAAAATGTGATGCACTAGTATCAAAAAACACTTTCAAAAAGGTAGAATTAAAAAGAATGTTACCTATTACTATAGATGGTCTAGCTTGATCATCGACAATCATCTTCTCAGCTCCATAGAATTGATTTGTCGCTTCCCTATTCTCCTTGTTGCCTTGCAGAGAATGTCCTCGTTGAGGAGTCCTGGTATTTCAAAAATCACCATGGCTAGCTCAGTTATGCTGGCGAGACTGAATCTAATGTACTCATCCTGTCGAAGCATACAATGCTTGCGACACCTGAGAAGTGTCACATGCAACCGACCTTGGGGAATTCCTACAATAGCACTGTAGATTCCGCATCTTCTTGAAATTGTGACATGCTCAAGGTTGCGCCGTACACTATCTCTTTGTGTGGTGAATTTAACCACATTGAAGGCAACCTACTTTGCTCTGGGGTCATGGAGGAAGGTTCAATAATCCGTCCATCTAGTTCTGATTTTCACTCGCACCGTGGAAATAGGTATCCCTTTTCCTCTTGTTCCCAGCGGTTGAGTTCCCACTATTTCTCAAAGGTATCATCATTCCTCCTCCTATCGATCCTGAGATATCACATTCAACAACTGTCACATTGTTTACCATATCTGTATAATCCGTAATACAGAGCACTGTATTCTTAGATCGAATCTCTTTCCTTAGCCCCGATTCGAATATGCGTGCCTTCATCGACATAATTGCTGCAACCTCTGGTTGAAAACAGACTAAATTCATGAATTTAGCCACATAATCTCTGATAGAGAGACCCACTTGTTTCAGGATGATGAAGTCTGTCGTTTTCTGGATCTTGAACGTGTGAGGATATAATTGTTTGTTGAACAATTCTTCAAAATCCTCCCATGTAAGGCCTTAATCCAATTTAGCATGCACCGCTAAATACCACCACTAACGTGCAACATCCTCGAGCATATACATTGCCATCTTTACTTTCAGATCTACTTGCGTGTTGATGAAATCAAATATATGATTCATCCTACATAGACATACCTCCTCCTTCTCAGGTTCAACCTCACCATGAATGTTCGGTGGATTCTGCTTCATGAACTCGATGGTATGATCCACATAACTTGGTTTATTCCTATGATTCCCCATATCCACAGTTTGAAAACCATGGACAATACTTTGAAACAGCTCTTGGTTCACAAGTTGTTCAGGTGCAACCACATTCTCTACAACTTCTTTGGGTGGGTTCCGACGATGCCTACCTGGTAGCATTTTGTAAAGCAAAAATGAGCTCTGTCAATCTCACTCTCTCGAAACTGATGTATTAGCATTTAAAATTATATCACCTCATCCATCACAACATTTTTTTTCCAAATCATCATTTTTCCCATGTTAATTTTTTTTTGAAAACATTCCTCATGCCTATTGAAAATCAACCCATTTTCAAAATAAACAAAATACCATGTTTTCAAAATATTTTAGTTGTAAACAATTAATGCATTTTTCAAAAATTCACACCTTGCACAAAAACCTTACTCATTCCTCGCAATGATATATGCAACCCAAGTGTGATTTCATTCCTCTATAATGCATGTAATGCTCATCTCATTGGCTAAACCCATGAAAATTTGATTTCCAACATTCTAAATTTATATCCAAATCACTTATGTACCCAACACCACTGTAACATGATGTTTAGCATAAACCGGTTAGATACATCCTTTTATGCTATACATTTCATGTCCCGACAATCCTACTCCTGTCTATGATTACCCAAGGAATAGACAAGAATGATTTCAACTCAAAGACCAAGAACATCATTGACCACTTGTTAGGTAAGGACCGAACAAGCTGATACCATTTGTAATGACCTGCCAATTATCATTAGCTTGAGAGTACAAAAAGTCAGTACAAGGCCTTAAGAGACATCCCCAAGGTGCCAAAGTCTAGAAATAAATGTCCAAGGGTTTCATGTACAAGTGTGGGACGATTTACCCTTCGATAAATAACCCATAAACCAACTATAACCAAACATTCACTATATGATTCATGAACAAATTAAAGACCAATAACCAACATCATTGATATCAAACCACATCAAAGTACATAACCACGGAATACAAAACTAAGCATCAATGTATACAGTGGAATAACAACTCCATACTCTCAAAAGACACTACAACAACATGCTTCTCAAGCTCCAAGCTCCACAATATCTCCCAAGCATCACCACAAGTCACTAACAATATGATGCCTTACCTTTAACTGTGTCCTGGAATACGACATCTAGAAAAGCACCAATTTTCCAAATTAGGGGTGAGTATAAAACTCAGTAGGTTTTCCGCAATGAAATCCCTACTCATGCCACTAGGATAGAAGAGTTAGAAACATCTATATATAAACAGTTTATATAAAACATTTTTATCAAAAGTAGTTTATAACAAAATATAAATATGTTTCCAAAACCATTCTTAACCAAAGGCATTTCAAGAGTGATTGAAACCAATTTTCCAGCAAGTTATTTTTAAAGAATAATAACCAAAAAATATTTAGAACCATTACACAAACATTCCTTTTTGGAATACCCAACCATTCCACAAACCCATGAAACGGACCACACATGATACCTGAAAAAGGGGAGAAGCCCTTACCCTTATCCATCCCAACCATGATGGGGGAGACTTATTACCCTTATCTAACCCAATTGAACATGAACTCTTGATATGGGAGATCCCTAACCATTATCCATCCAAACACTTATGGGGTAGACCCCTAACCATTATCATTCCCGAATGCCATTATCAATGTTTGACAGGGGAGAGCCTTAACCCTCATCCATCCCAACACTGATGGGGGGGACTCCTAACCTTTTTCCATATCAAATGAAATATGAACACACACCACATATTCCCATCAGTCATGGAGAAACTCCCTTTCAATAAAAAAAACTTATTATTGAAATCCATTTCTATCATAACCATTTCAAAGCCAAACCATTTCAATTCAAAACCATTTTAATAAAACTACCTTTTTATTAAAAACTTATTCCATCAAAGTAATTTCAATATCAAACCATTTCAATAAAACAAACTTGTTATTGAAACCCATTTTTCATCAAACCATTTACAATTTCCGAAAATCGATAATTTAAAATCAACATTTTCAATTTAGGAAGCCAAATCACTTTGCCCAACAATTCACCAAGATTTCACAATTACATTAACACTATAAATCATCACTAAAGAAAATTTATTCCATGATTTTTACAATCAAATCCATTCATATAAACCAATTTTAATCTAATACAATAAATTTTTGCAAGAGGAGTCGAGATTGAAGCCTCATACCTCAAAGGTTTTGACGAAAACCACAACGGTCGAAGAACGATCAAGAAAACCAAGTCGATTATCCAAAAACCTGCCATAGATCACTTCTCATAGAATGATCCAGACCAAATATCATCTTATTTGGCATCCAAACACATAGATCTACCCATAATGGGTGTAGATATATGAAAACACGAGAATAGGAGAAGTAGATCTAAGTAGATCTAAGAAACTGATCAAGAATGATCACATACCTCATGAATCTGTGTTCGATTCTCCAAGAGAAGCCTTTAGATTGACTCTAGAATGATGGGAGAACCCGGTTTGACCTTATGTGAAGAAAAATCCATAGTTAGCGATGCTTAGGAGCTTAAACGAGGCACTTAGAGTCAAAAAAGTGTGATATCACCATTTATGGGATCTCATTTAAGTGACCGCACAGTTTTCTCGCATGGTTAGACAAATCATGCCCTAACTGTGCGTTAGCCACTGCCTCTAAAGACCCTCCACTAATGGTTTGGCTGCACAGATAGACAAACTGTGTGCCACCCGTGTAGAAGTTACGGCCTCCATGACCCACTACGCACGGTTTTACCGCACGATTTAGACAAACTGTGTGCCGTCTGTGCAACTTCCCCTTTGCCTCAAAACATCATTAGAGTTCTCCCGACTCTCCCATTCATCATCCTTAACATTAAAACCATTAAAAGCATCATGAAATGGTTACATACCAGAAATTGGGGGTACTACAGAAGTTCAATGCCAACTAAAGTCATACCCAACCTAGGGTGAACGTCATGTTCTAGAATCAACAATTTCCACAAATTTATAATCAATCTATGATTCAATAGATATCCAATTTAAAACATTTGAATAGTTTAAAAACACATAATATTTCGAAATACATTATGTGGGGAACACTGGGCCTCGTAAATTTATGTTGTCTCAACCCATGGCTCAAGAAATATATGTAGAATATATTACAAAGTCTTACAAGAAAAAATATGGCTCTATACCTCATTCCATCCTTCATTGTTTTTAATCCCCAAAAAGAGACATATGTAAAAAAAATTAGGGATACTAAGATCTCACCTTGCTCTCCCACACCTTGGAAAACCTACACGGTTTCACTAATCCCAACACATGAACCAAAGTTATGGTCCATCCTCATAAGGTATTCTCTTGTCATAGTTGTTTCATCAAACATGCACAAACCTCCTCCGCTCTGACATATGGAAGATTTCATGCACCCATTCTAGATAATGAGGCTAGGAAAAGGTGGTAGGCAACCTCACCATCTATTGGAACATCCCAAGAGACCTGAATAAACTCGATTGGTAGTTCATGTCCACGCCTGAACCGCTACATCTGACACCATGATAGGAATCACTCCTTTCCCCTAGAATAGATTAGCATGCTTATATTCAACAGAATACCCATATGGGGAAACTACCAACAATATCCAATAATGAAAAAATTAATTGCTGATGCATCAAAACCGATACTCTCATACAAGATCATGATGTGAATAAGTCAACACCAAGGATTGAAGAATAGATACACCCTTATACTCCTCTAGGGTCACTGGTAGGGGAGTTAACTACTCTAAAAAATCTCGAACTAGGAGAGCATGGGACTTCATGTTAAAATATAATGATACCATAATTATCTTTCTCAAAGTCTGTACAATTCAAATTTGTCGTCCTATAGGTAGTTAGTCTGTAGTTTCCGTCTCAGGTTCATGCTTCTCTGGGCGAAGACATACCCAAAAACTTGGTGATCGTAGAAACCACAACGAACACTCCCAGAAGACGGTGTCACCATTTCTTCAAGGAAAGGACTACCATTTATAGCACCACATAGTGAGTCTTGTTGTTCCAATCAAGGGGTATACATCACCTAAACTAGTATTTGATAAATGTAGTCTCAATATATGACATTGAGTACACAAGGAACCCACAAACAAGGTTTGTGGGTAAACTCATCTTACCGCAAGAGGATAAACAAGGAAAGAACATGGCATACCACTCACTTATTTTCCCCTATTGGAAGGAGAGTAACCCCAAAATAGAAACTCTTCCAAACCAACTAGTGGCACTAAAAAAAAGGAAGTCAAGAAGTAATACTCCACTAGAAATACCAAGACATTCTATGAAACTCTATTCCCCATTCTCACCCTAAACACATAAGTCAAAGGGACTCATCCACCACACCTTGATATTATCCCTTTTAGCTTCACAAACTCACTCTCATAGTTATGATCACCCAAAAAACGTTTATAGGTAGAGTAGGGACCCTCCATCCTAGGAATTCTAATCCATATTAATCAACAACAAAACAAGGTTCATTGACGCCCATCATAACCCTGTTAAAAATATCATGAAACGAGTAGGGTGAAAAGAGTACATTACATAGTGTCTAATATGTTATACTGCAAAAATTAGAAAATTAAACCAGTCATACCTATTATTTCGACATGCTCTGTAGGATTGTAGACATCCAATGATTGTGGTCCAACCTTCCAACATCATGAGTCTGACATGGGCCTCCTGCCAGTGGTGGAAAGTCCTCATAATGTCGTGCACCACCTCGAGATCCTCCTGCTCCTCTATCAGCACCACCTCTTTGGGGACCTCCCTTTCCCATCCTGGTGGATCTCTAATAATGTTGTATTCTCTGTCATTATATTTCACATGTTGCATGTCCATATTTCTTAGAAAATCATCTTGGGCAGTCCAAAGATGTGTGACCTCTCCCGTCCCAAGAATAACATCAGACCTCCCAAGACATATCTCGTTCTCGACACTACCTCAAACCCATAATACTGCATTCCTGAGACTTATTATGGGTGACCTCATGTGTCAATATCATATTTTATGGCTCCAACTATCTATCACAGATGTCTCAGCTCTGTTTCACCCACTGCCACAATCAGCTGTATTGTACCTATCAGATAGAAATCTCTAATCTGGAAGAGCCTGCTCGAGTTCCCCGAAAAATTATGAGATTCAAAAGGGTACTATGATAGTACAGATCTCTCTCTAGAGTCACTGATCAATATTCCAGACTCAAAAGTTGTCATCACATGTAATGTACAAAGGATAAAGTGAAATGTCTAATAACCTTGTCATGTACACAGTCAGCATCATCCCTCGGATGAAACTTCATGAGATTTGAATGTCAAATAAATAAAAATTTATAAGGGTAGTACACATCACAAAACCACTATCGATTGTCACCCGATGAGAGAGACGACTTGTCATGTATTTGAGTAACAAGATTCACCAATATCTAGATAGTCCATCGAAATGGTTGGCTATCAAATCCCCCATATGATCTATCATTGTCTTTTCAAGACTAAAGATGTGGACCACTGACTCAAGACAACCTATACTACCTCAGTGTCTTGCTCTCGGTGGATCCTAAGTGGTCACTATCACAGGAACTCATGAAGTGCGCTAGCCTAGGCACATCCTCAACCTACTATATTAGGAATTTCTATTGCAAAAAAGGTGATGGTGATACTACGTACCCACCTGGATATTGGGAATCACTTTATATGTCCTAAACTGATTCCTCATTGTTCACAAGGGCCTTGTCATGAACCATAGCTAGTGTCTTGGTTGGATATCAATGCGGGGACATCCTTAATGTTATAAAGGAGTACCTCAATCATACACTAATATGTATATATGTGTGTATATCATCAATAAAAATGGGGTGATGAATTAAAAAGAACATCCAAATACTCAATCCTATCAGTTTCATATACCAATATTCCCTAAAACATGTGTCTTAGGGTACCAAGTCAACAAGATGGTAATCATGGTCCTTTTGAATAGATATGTCCGCCGCTCGTACCATAAGTGGACTCCCTATACTGAGAGCCTCCATGTGAAAAAATTGACTATA
Source organism: Viscum album (assembly GCA_963277665.1). Lineage (NCBI taxonomy): Eukaryota > Viridiplantae > Streptophyta > Magnoliopsida > Santalales > Viscaceae > Viscum > Viscum album. The sequence goes on from OY728125.1 coordinate 1,580,286,068, forward strand.
TTACCCTAAAACCAACCAAGAACTTTTAGTGAAATGTCCTAACAGTGGACCAAGGGTCGAACCACCATTGATAGAATTTTTTGACGACATGAACAATACTCAGGCTTGAGCTGCATCTTCCACTAGACTACCTCCAGAGGTCAAGGGCTGGCAACTAGCGCTGAAGGGACAAGAATCTCAGAGACTCCTTTTCCTAGGTACATATACAAATACAAGCAACCGACTCAATAAAAATGGTGTAGAGGGAAAAGAAAACAAGATAAAAAAAGCTATAAATAATCCATATACTAGCATCAACCTCTAATAAATACAAGTACATAAAGGTTTTTGAAATGGAAAGTGGAAATGATTTCAACCTACTTGAAAATTTCCACAACCCGGAATCATGTGGAAAAGTAAAAAAAGAGGAGAGGTACCCACTGTTGAATCAAAAATCATGACCACCGAACAAGATCCAATAACACCATATCCCTAATACCACATCATGTCACGATCAACCTGTCAGTTGTCTAAAAGGGAACACCAAGAGAATGAAAATTCCACGAAAGGGTGATTGTAAAAAATACTTAGTAGGATTACCCGAATGTTGAAGGGAGTAAGAAGCGATGTACTAGAGAGGTGAGAAGTTGGAGATACAACTGAAGAATAATGTAGTAGAGAGAACAAGGTAGAGAAAAATGGAGTAAAAATCACCATTACAAGAAAGTAATGAAATCTCATCCAAAAAAAGGAGATATAAATGGTTAGAAGATGAACCTCTCATCGAGTCATCACTTCCTATATTCGGAGAGTAGAATCATCCAACCAAAGAAGCTATACATGGATGGAATGTGGAATATCTCTTGTGTATTCGCCTCTCCTAAATGGATAGTATAAAAAACCCAACAAGTGGTCCCTATAAATAGGATATATATATATATATATAATTGTGTGTGTGTGTGTGTGGGTGCATACATGCGTAGTCATAGAAACCCAAATTAGAGAGTAAGGGGATTTCTATCTCAAATGATTAGCCTAGGAAAAGTGAGTCACCAATAGTTCCAAAAGTATCAATCAATGCCAAAAACCTTTCATGTCTACACTAAACTACTTGTTAAAGGGGATAAAATCACTTACCTATGATATTATATGATTTCGGTGGCACTGACTTTCTTTCAAGGTTTTAGCTTGCGTCGCAAGGTCGTATCATGGTGGCGGAAAGAGCCCCTCATCCTTATGAGTCCAAGGTGATGTTAAATGAATGCTCATAACTGTGTGTTTCCCAAAAGAGGGAATTAGAAATAAAGGATACACACCCTAGTGTGTTACAGGGACTCCACTTAGTGGAATCTGATAGATGATCCACACTAAAGATGATTCTGGATTCAACTCTTATTTCTTTCGAAGAGGACCCACACCCTTATACATCCGGGGGATTCCACATTAGTTTATCTTGAATAAACAAGCTAGTGCATTATGGGGAATCCACTTAGATGTCGAGGGGGACCCACTACCCAGCCCAGATATGAAGAAGCCCAAAACTGCTAGCAAGGACCACTTTCCAGCCTAGTTGGAGGTAAAACCTGTAATTCCACTGGGGACCACTTCCCATCCCAGCTGTAGGAAAACCCAAAACAACCATCGGTGTTGACTATCCATAATAGTTGGAGGTAAACCATTAACTCCTATTTCCATCCATAAGGGATGGTACCTACAGAAAACATTGAGGAACACTATACATCCTCGATGGATGGTACCTCTCAGAACAACACTGAGGAACATTGGCCATCCCCACTGGAGTATACCTCTCAAAAAGAACCATTCTTTAGTTATTGGGTGTTGTCCTAAATTATTGTCACACTCGTGACATCTCAAATCGTAACTTGTAAGAACATACAGATGGAACCATCTAGTTATATTTGGAAAAACACTCATCATATGCAATTCACATGCCAAAATAAATGACCAAAATAAATAGATTCGAGAGATTGAATAATTCATAAATTGGTACAAGGAGCATGTGGAGACCAAAAATAGTGTGGACCCACCTAATTGCACGGACTTGTTCCCAACCATTCTCAGGTACTAAACTATGAACATGTTACCCTATATGGGTTAGAATACTCATATTTTACTTGAAACACCTATTCAAAAGGCAAATGATAACATGGAAATTTTCATTGATTCAAAGGACCAAAATATTTATTACATAAGAAAACCTCCTTAAACATCATAAAAAACTTTTTCTGTATCTCTTCATATAGTTTATCCACTCTCCCCAGAGTTGAAGCTGACCCATGTTGTGGTTTTTCTTCAAAAACATAAAAAGGATCTTCCATCAATATTTCTTTCATGTTTCTACATTATTTAGATCATGAATAAGGATTCAGACATAAAAAATAATCACACCATTGTTATCCTTGTAGAAAAACACCCAATTTTGGAAATTTACTTCCTCCAAACATGCATCTGATGGAAGAAATAGATGTCACGACACCACGCTCGAATGAAATCCCATGGGGCCCTCACATTGCTTGTAAAAAAATATATGTATCATTCCATTTAAATTGTCGTGATAAAACGCATGGTATGGCATACTCATTCATACAAAACAAATACATGGTGAAAAAGATTCATTTCACCGCTACATGTGTGATTCGGCCTCCCGTGGGGCCTACACCTCAACTCTATCATAAGTAGTAAAACATTTCCTTGAAAAGTATGGTGGAACTCTAGGGATGAAATGCATCATCTGGAACATCAATCGGAAGTTGCATATAGAAGTACATGTCGAAGAATGGTCCTGTATAATAATAATTAAATTATTTTTATTTAATGGATGTGTTTTCTATACAAAAACCATGATACCAATAAACGAACGTCCCAAATTAGACATTGAAAGTCTGCCTCTACGAGGGGATCTTGTGGCCACATACGACACATAAAATGGGGGCCCGTATCAGAAGATACAAGCTTTTAAATAGTCTGATCCAAAAAAAAAGGGAGGACAGACCCGGTCTTCCTTTCAACCCAGTCGCAAAACCCAACACTCCTGCCATGGCCTACATTTCTCCATAGAAAAAGAGCATTCTCCATGGATGGCCCACTATGGATCTTCCCAAATTTGATAAAGAAGTGCCTCACTAGTGTGATCCCCACGCAGTGCTAGCGTGTCACCCCAATGACAGCCATCGCCTTGTGACCACGCTTGTCTCCACATGAAAAGGAAGTCCCTTGTTGTGTGGGTCTTGGATCCCCCATTAGTCACCTTATAGTTTCTTTGGTGACCCCACTACTCAGCTCCAACTTGAAAGCCCTCATGACCTCGCTGCCCAGTGGCTCTGCGGCACTGGTTGTGCCCTAGTGTTCCCGACCTCAGCTCATCACCCTTATCAACACCACCATCCATTACCCTCTCCCCCAGCTGCCAGTAATACATAAGCTTGTTTTCATGTATTTAACGGGGCTCCATCTAGCCCCGCTCTTGGACCGAAACCTCTAACCATCGCTCTGGCCGGTTCCCGTGGCCTTTCGCCGCCTTAGACAACCACTGGCCGTGACCAGCAGTTATTATCTAGTGGCCACATATGAGGACTATATTGATCACACCGGAGGTTAAAAAAATATATCAGACCTGGTTTCGGGAAACTCTGGACGAGATTCTAACAGATATGGTATTTTCTCAATGATCTATTGTAGATTTGACACACTAAAATACAATCTACCAGGAACTCGAAGAATGGGTGAAGAATGCGATGAAGAAATTGATTTTCTAGGATGGATTTATGGTCATGTTAGTGATTCCATAACTGAAGATAATTTAATATTATTAAATAGATAAACATAGAAAATTTAAACTAAAACATGAATCAAAAACTCAAAAGTAGAATAAAACCTACTTCAATATGGTTGTTCGTTGTTGGCGATGCATCCATGATACTTCCGCTTCAATCCTCCAAGGTTCCAACAGAGATCGCGCCTTGATCCAGCAATAGAATGGTGGATAATGGATTGGGACAGAGAGGTATAGCTTGGGAATAGAGGGAAAATGAGGTTTATGTTTTTTTAACACTAAATGCTTATCTTTTTTTGTTGTCGACCCGCTCGGTGCAAAAAAATGAAACCACAAAACCCTATCATTTTATGTCTCTATATGGTAAAACTACATTTTTAAAACTCAATGTAAGTCTCATACTTCTATTCCAAGTCTCAGTTGAAAATTTATTTGAAAAGAAATATAGGGGTAAAATCACTATATGAAAAGATGAACTTTCCACTGGATGACTTTTCTCATAGAAGTATTGCCTCGACAAAAGTCATACCCTACCTTGGGTAAACGACACATTCTAGAGTCAATTATACCATTAGATTTACAATTAGAGCTACCGTTTATGATGTATCTTATTTTGGAAACATTTTTTGTATAAAAACATTAAATATGTTCTCATATATTTTCCATATAATTTCGTGCCGCAGAATTCCATGAATTCTCAACGCCTAACTCTGTAAATATATTCATAAATAATCCAATATCATACAAGGTAAACAATCTGCCTGTACAGAAATGACCTATAGGAAATAAGAAATATGGTTTTGTTTTTTTGGGTTGGGTAGGGTGGGGTGTATTTATTAAGGTTTTTATTAGCTAATATTCTCAAAGTGTGTTGAAATATGAAATGGTGAAGGAATATTTTTTTTGGTGAAATGTATGGAACTCTTATAAGTACTTTTTTTCTTAATATATGAGAAATTTCATTCACAAGATAGGTGGATCCAAATTTCCCCCATATAAAATAAAATATAACTTATGTTAATAATCCAACTATAAAATCTAATTCATTCATGTTATTTGATATTTCTTTCTGTATCCCTTAGTTTAACCCCCTTTAAAACCTTTTATCCTTTACTCTAGGAAAACAATTCCATGGAATCTAATTTTTATAAAAATATATAATCGAATATATTAAATATTTTCAACCCTCTAATTCCAAATATTAAATTGATTTTACATAATTGAATTTCTAGACAAGGTAATCATTAATTTTAATAAATATGTTCTTATCACAATAAAAATAAATTTTAGAAAAATCATATTTAAGCATAATAATGAAAAGAGAAATAAATAATTTATAATATTGATTCCCATTTAAACTATCAGTTTTGGGATTCAAAATATAGTTATGGTACATTGAATGTAATGGAAAACATAATTGTACATTATGAATATATAATTAATTGAAGAATTCCCAAAAATAGTTTTCATTTAAAAAATAAATCATAATTTCCAAAATATAAATAATAAATCTGTAAATTCAATATAATATTACTAAATTATTTATTTATACAGTAAATACATTTTTTTTTGGATCCAAAAGATTTATAAATTTTCAAGACATACTTATATGAGGATGATGTTGCAATGGTTGCAATTTTGTTTTAAAACACTTTTATTCATTGTTCACATAAAAACCAAATTAGAAATATACCAAAAAATTACTATAGCCCAATGTAGATTTTTTAAAAAAATTATTTTATTTTTAATAAATTATCATTATAAAATTATAAAATTTATCTTTTAATAATAACTATACAATGCGTGAGATAATAACATATTTAAAATAAAACCTATTTTTTTTCTATTGAAAAACAATATCCTTGTTTTTTTCCAGGGAAAAATATTATAATAATATAATAATAATAATCAATATCAGTATTAATATATATAATTTAAATAAATATACATTTATTAAATATCAAATATATGTTATTTTAAAAAAAATATTATTTAACCTTTAAATAAAATGCATTTTCTATCACAAAGTAAATGTGACTATTTTAATTGTATTATTGGTATCTGATTGATTAAATAATATATTTTGTGACATCATATAAACTTATATATATGTTTAAATAATATATATAATATTATTGTAATGAATATTTATAAACAATAAATGTGAAATCTTATTAAAAATATTTGGGTAATTCCATTGAATTTATGTCTTTCTTGTCCATCGTTTACAAAATAAAAAGAATTAAATTAATGTATGTGGGTGGGATTGTACCTCAAAATCTCTCTCTTTCTATGTTTTATAATTTTCTCCCTCCATGCATGAGAGTAAAATTATAATCATTAGGTGCGATATAACAAACCTATCCCCTTGTCTTTTTTACTCAAATAATGAAAAATAATCTATTTTGTCCCATTTTGATATCAATGAATTTTACAATGATACATGTGAAGGGGAATAACATGGTTATAATGGTGTGTAAGATATCTCATAAAAACACTTTAGAAGACATAATTCTTGAAAATACATAACCACTGATATGATAATCCAAATCATTGAATAATTGATAATAGAAATATTAATTAACAACTCTAATCCTATGAGAGAGAACTCATTATTGAAAAAAGGTCAATCATTTTTATGACTATATAATTCATACATTACCCTCTAATAGATTTTTTGAATATATTCTTTGATTTTTAAAAACATTTATTCTTTTGTGTCAATAATTCTATGACTACATCAAGAATAAATATGGTAATAGTGTTCATCCACTCATACATCTAGTTTTGAATGTAAAAGGATGTCCTACTTGAAAATAACTGGGCTCCTAAATATTTCTAGAATCACCACAATATATTTTTAGCAATTTTTTTTATATATTTGATAAATAACTTTTTTAATTCCTTTAGAACTTGAATTATAGGATGGAATTATCCATTAATAATTTAAGACATTACCATTTTATATATAACCTCTTTATTGGATTGATATGTTTTAATAGTTCCCTATAAGTGTGGAATTATTTAGGCATTCAATGTGAATTTTTATGATGGAAAATCACTTTCAATATATATCCATTGATTATTTAATGTGGATAAATCATGCTAAACCATAAGACACATTTCAATAACCTATTTAGTGACATTATTTATTTATTATCACAATAACATTCCATGTGTTTGGTGAGATATTTTTTCATTTCCTCAACAAACATTTCAATAAAAACCTTTTTAATCCAATATTTATAGGTATTGAATTCACCAGATAACATTAGTTTCTATATTAACCATATAATAAGTGTTTTTTTTATTTCCTAATTGTTAACACATTATAATATCTTACTCGAATGCACCACATTTTATATAGATTAAATTATTATAAATAGATAACTACACTGAAACTATCATCATAAATTTATTCATCAGAAATTTATTCCCAAATTTATTATTTTGTGTCCAAAGCAAAAAAAACTTATTAAATAAAATTTTATATTTGATTTCTTCCTGAATTGTTTTTTTCTAGGTAATTTTAAGTGCTTCTTTCCATTACCATTTTGTTACATTATTGGAAGTGTACTTCTCTCATAGTAAAGTTTTTATGGATAATTTTTGTTATAGGAGAGTCTCCTCATACTATATTTTACAGTTTATTTTGTTAGGATGTGTTTCCAACTATTATATTTGGTTTCCCATTTATAAAATATAAATTAATGGGACTTATTAATGATGATATCTATTTTTTTCATCCCATTCACCATTGGGTTTCTTCATATTTAGTATTTGTTTTAAAATCACTCCCATAAGAATTATAATTTCTTCAAGTGTTTTGAACCATTAATATATGATTAAATGTTTTCAATTTAGAATTAGTTTTATTTTATATTATATTGGTCCACTTGTTTTATGTAACCAATAAAATAGTTTCTTTTATGATTTTTATGGTTATCACTTTGATTTTACCATGAAACATACATGAAATTCTCATTTTACACCATACCCAATAGTTTAAAATTTATATTATTAACCTCCATGTAATTATAGTTCTATAATAATATAACAACATGCAATGATTTTACTAAACTCATCATGGCTTCCATGTTTTTATCACTTAATACATTAATAATGACTTGATGAACCATAATTCGAATTTGTTGGTATACAAGTAGTGAATGATTTGTGAGGTGTATACACACATGATATATACATATACTTGAGCTATGTCATTTCTGCACTGGAGAATTTAGATCTTAGTATATGTATTATTATTTTCTTACCAAATATCTATATAATATTCATAAGTGAAAATATGAAAATCATTTGTGACACTAAAGTGAATTCTTGTCTTCGTACTTCCTCATTCCATTAATTTATATATAAATTGATTAAAATTGGATCCCCAATTCCATTGGATAAATCAACAAAATACTAGTTGAAATATCATTGAAAATACACTTCAAGGTATAGGGTAGTTATCAAAAATTCTTGGAGGTAAAATAGAATCTTTTTAAGAACAATATATATCTAGAAATAGACACATAAAAAGAAGAACAATAGATAAATATAACTACAAATTAAATCTTCGTTTCAAATTATTATAGTTAATTATTATAATAAAAATATAAAATTTCCAACAAATAGATCCAAGGACAAAATATGAAGTCAATATTTCATAAAAACCCCATCATCCAACATGAGTGTATTTGGAAACTCTACTAGGAATCTTAGAGAAGTATAGAATCCATATGACCACACTAACAAAGATACCCACTATATGTTATTAAAAATAGATGTTTTGATATATATGTGATAAATATAATCTATTAAAATTTATAGGATCTTGGTTTCACGTGCCTAAATCACATGGGATGAATTGATGATCGCTGCCAATATGAAATTTCCCATATAACTTCATTACATGCTAATTCTCTTTATCTATCCAGTTTAAGGATCATTTGATGATCCAAATAGTAAAATCAGTTATTATTATAAGAGTTTAGATATATAAAACATATGAAAAAGGATTAAAATGTTCAATTCACCTTTTTATCAAGTATTTACATATTTAGTGAATCAATGATTATCATCCGAAAGTAAAATTTCCCACAATATTTTTAATGATAAATGACTAAACCAATGGGGAATTGTGACAACCTTAAAATCAAAAAATAATTTCAATGTTAAATACAAATGAATTACATTTGTAAAAATAATTATTTTATAGTGTATGAAATATTTCCTGCATTTTTATCAAGTGACTATATAATGTAGACTAGGTATGCACCCACATTATTCACTTAGTCATTATATTGTTTGATGGCTCTCTCATTATCAATGACCTTACAATGGGTCTCTCCACATCTGGTTCTAATAGACCATGAATGCATGAGAACATAAATCAAATTTATAATATTTTATAAACATGAATGATCCTTTTATATATATATATCATACCTATATATTTCTTGTTGCAAACCTAACTAATATATCAATCCCATATATCCTTACCTTTCTTTATTGGATATCTTTTTTAAATCATGATTTAAATCCATGTGATTCAATACTAACATTTCATATTTTGATCCCTAATTTTTTACAAAAAAATATAGGTAATATTCTTTTGGATATTCAATAATTGTCTAGTATTTCAACTTGAAACTCCTAAAAGTTGTTAAATTTATGTTATTGTGGTGTGATATATTCCATCAAAACATAGGATTTTTTCAAACACCATATCTAATGATCTTGAATAAATATCTATTCAAATATATCCCAAATCTACTAAATACCTAGTTTTTTGTGTAGTATTACCTTGCATCTTGCAATTTGGAATATTTATCTCATCATGTGTTTGTCTCAATCATGTAGAGCACGTTGTTTCAACAATACTCTATATATATTTTGGATTATTTTGATGCCAAAAAATACACTTATTTGTTATTCTAATGATTTCAATTTATTTATATATCATAAAATTAATATTCATTATATACCTAATTTTGGAATATTGTAAAACCATATGATTCTTGTGAAATATTTTTCAATGTGTTTGGAAAGCTATTCAGCGTGTCCTGAAAACACAATTTATACCGCTCGTTGGAAAGAGTAGCATAAGGATTAAATACTACATTTATTTTATAGATGATGAGAAATGTTTGGTAAATCATCCTTTCATTTGGAAGGAAAGTAAAATTTTTTATATGTGAAAGGTATGGTTAATCAACCTCACGTATGGAAGGAACCATGTGTTTGTTGCATGGGAAAATTATTGTTAATCAAATTTACATATGGATGGAACATTATGTTTGTTATATGATAAAAGTATTGTTAATCAACATTACATTAGGAAGGAACATAACATTTTTTATATGATAAAAGTATGGTTAATCAACAATAATTTTGAAGGTACATTACGTATATTATATAAGAAAAGTTTTGATGACATACCATACATTTTCATCACCACGGTATGGATCATCAACCCTTCTTTTGTAATAATCCTTACGTTTTTTCTAAATGTATTGATCATGTACCTTATGTTCTGAGGATAATAAAATTTTGATCATATATCAAAAATTTTAAAGTCTATGAAAAAAGTATGGATTATACAAGTTACGTTTGATATTTGGACATCCTGTAAATTGAAACCTATGTTTACCTTATTTAAGCATCGGAGATTTGAATTTGTGACTTTATCATGCAATGGTCTTTTACGATTTATCAAAAAAATTCAAGCAATATTCAATGCCTGGTTTTAGAGTGCATACATGAAGTATTTAAATCCATTTATAAGTGATTCAAATGATCGATTTAAGGGAATGATTTAGTTCCAATTTTCAGGGACGTTACAACAACTCTATTATTCAAACATTTGTATATTGAGATTTGTTAAGAAACTTTGTGGGATGTGAATTTTTGAATAAGGAGATCATCATTATTATATGTATTCTCTTTATTTGAATTTAGGAATAATATAACAGTGATATGATATCTCTTTAATTCCAAGAGTTTTAAAAGATTCAAATTTGGAGATATTAAAGTTTTACGAAAACCGAGTTTCACTAATTCTTTAAAAATGATATTTTAAAGATATATTTCTTTAAATATGGAACAGATTTTATTTTACATCAGAAAAAAAAGATTTATATTTAATTGTTCTACATTGGATATCTATTATGAGTCTATTATTGATTTATTGCTATATATATTTCATGATTATTTTCAACTGAATCGATTCATAACTTCTTTTATCTGAAAACCTAACATTCTAAAGAGGATGATCCATCTACTGTAATTTTTATAATTCTAAAACTATAAAGAACAAATGGAACATATTTTGAAATCTAATACTATTTTATTTTTAGTATGGGTTCTCGTACTAGGATTTTTGACATGTTCTGTGTTTAGAACCCTAAGGCTATGTTGTAGCCTTAAATTATAAAGGTGTTAACTTCATACACTCAGTTGCAGATGGTCTTGTGAAAGGATGACCTACTAGTGAAAATAACTAAGCTCATGGAGAATACCATTGGTGGAGTAGACAAGAATATCTTTGTTCCCCGATCTACTATAAATCCTTGCATCCTGACATCTGTTTAATTCCACTGTATAAACAATCTGATAAAGATAAAAGGACTAAATTGATTATCAACAATATTTCATTAAAATGTTTTGAAAGACACAATTCATCTCCTACTATGAATGTTTCATATAACACGATCCAACAATTGGAATCAATGTACGTTTCTGTTGTTAAATATATAGCATAGTGAAAGTATAGGATTATATAGAGATATCAATGGCTCAAACACAAGTAGAAATGTGAAATTATTGAGCTCCATACATCAATGGTGAAATATATGGATATTGGAAATCGAGTATGATCATCTACCTAATGATTCTTGGATACAGAGTATACATAAAAAATCATACTTCTTATTAAATGTTTGAGAAACCTGAATCATGGAGTGTAGCTACAGAAGCATAGTATTACATAAATTCAAACAAATAAATTGAAACATTTGTGGTCTTGAACCGGATGAATTTAACTAAGTATCACAATTCCCAAATGCAAATGTTATATGGGAGACAATTGCAGGTTTATTATGAAGGATCTGACAATGTCATAAAAATGAGGTATGCTTTTGCAAAAACGAAATTTGATACATTTAGAATGCTTGATGGAGAAAGTATCACATAGATTAATGAAGGTCTTACATAGATAGTACAAAAAATTAATACCTTGGGGGATTATTTAAACAAAGTATATCACTCGTTGAATGTACTGTGATTAATACCAACCATATGGAATGGGATATCAAAAACCATTATGCAATCTTCACCTTTTGAAAATATAACCTGTGAGAATTTATTGGAACTCTGATGATGTATGAAGATGAGATAGAAGACGAATCTAATGAGTGTAATGTACTAATAAAATGAAAATATTACTTCTCTAAATGTTGCATCTCGAAATAAGAGTGGGAAGATGAAACAAGAAAACAAAAAGGTAGAAAATTTTGACACAACATATTCAGATATGGTACTGCCATAGATGGAATGAAAATTAATAAAATTTTATAAGAAGAAGAATGGATTCTCAAAATCCTTCAAGAAAGATGAAAAAGATCCAAAAAAAGTGAGTCGCTATGAATGCAAAAAAATGGTAACAGAACACCAGAATATCATATTCTAAATAGTGAAATGAAATAGTTGTTTATAAAAAATAATGATTATGGGAATAATGATAAAAGAGAAATGAATGCTACATGGAGTGTTTCCAAGGACTCCAGAAACTCATCAATGTCTGACTCAGAAAAAAAAACTACCAAATACAAAATAAAACACATTATTCATGGATGAAGAAAATGAGGTTCAATTTTATTATTCTTCATATTCTAATTATGAACCTAGCTTTTCAAATTGAAAACGTAATGCCCACTGCATCATTATAGAAGAAATATATGATTATTTCAAAAAAAAATCATAATTCACTAAAACAAATTTACAATATAATTTTATGAGAAAGGGAAAATTTGTGAATATAATGTGAAGAGATAATTGAAAAATATAACTAACCTATGAAAAACAGTGCATATCATGAAAATAAAATGAAAACAATGCAAGATGATATAGAAACCTAAAAAATTGCATCCAACTTTTTAACAAAAGGATATAATAATTTAAATGAAGCACTTGGTAAGAATTTTGTTATGATAAAATGATATGTAATAGGTATTAAAGGTTTGAAATCTAAACTATACCAAATCTATTTTTTTACAAAAACAAAAGGTGTAATTTGCAACTACAATGAAAAAAATGACATACAACTAAAAAAATGATACTTAAGAAATCCCAAAATTATTGTAATTCAAACGTTCGTTATTTCAAATGGTTTATTTGACACAATGGTTTGCAATAAAATTATAATTCGAATTGCCATATCACTACCATCTAACATAGTCGGTCCCAAGATTATATGGGTACCAAAGAAAACCATTGTTTAAATTCCATCACAGAAAGAAGGTTATAGAAGTAGAGAATAAATATGATAAATGGATATTTCTTAATCTAGGCATGTGAGTTGAGATTCATCGCACTTTAAAACCTTAATTCAAAATGATGGTGGATTAGTCACCATTGGTGACAATGCTAAAGGAAATATTATATGTATTGGAACTATTGGAGATCTAATAGATTACTCAATAAATTATGTAATTTTTGTACATGGATTGAAACATAACATGGTCGGTATTTTTCTGGTATGTGATGATGGTTATTTTGTTGATTTTTCTAGCAGCTACTTTTTTGTTTTTAATCGATAAATGGATTACATTTAGAGCACCATGAAATGACAATGTTTATACCCTAGAAAAAAAATCATTGTTTAAATAGAATATAAATTGATTAGTTGATAAAATAAGGGAATCCTATATTTTTCAAAGAATACTTGGACATTGTTATATTTATTTTTTACATAAAATATTAAAGAAACAATTAGTTTTGGAATTTATTATTATTATGTTTGACAATGAAAGATTTTGTGATGCATGTCAATTTGGAAATCAAACACAAATAGTCCTTCAAATCAATTAATAAAATTGCTACATTTAACCATTAGAATATATCAATATGGATATATTTGGACCTTCCAGAGTAGCATGTTTTGATAGAAAATTATATGTATATGTTTCCATTGACGACTAATCTATATTTAATTGGATATAATTTCTAAAATTTAAAAATGACTGATTTATTATTATAGAATGTTTTTACAAAGGTGTTAAAAATGAAAAATATTTTAAAATAATTTTATTAAGAAGTAATCATGGTGTAGAATTTGAGAATCATGATTTCACTTCCTTTTTCTAAAATCATGTTATTAACGACACCTTATCTACACGAAAAACACCGCAACAAAATAGAATTTTTGAATAATGAAATAGACTTATTCCGGAAATGGATAGGTCTATGACTAATCAATACAGTCTTCCTACCTATTTCTTGGTAGAATTAGTACACATAGCCTACTACATAGTGAATATTGTTTGAATCAGAAATTTTTTCAAAAAGACACCCTATGAACTCTAGAATAATAGAAAACCTAAAGTAAAATACTTTTTTGTTTTTGGATGCATGGTTTATATCTTGAACACTGAGGAAAATAATGGTAAGTTTTATCCAATTATTGATAAAGAATTTTTCAAAGGATATTCATCAACTTATAATGCATATAGAGTTTCTAGTAAAAAGTAATGATTGTTGAGGAATCAGTTCATCTGATATTTGAAGAATCTGATCATACTGACAAAGATAAATATCAAATTGATGAATATCATCCAATTGAGAACACAAGAAATGAAAACCTAAAGGATTATTATGAAGATGATATAAATAAAATTCATTCATGTTCAGAAAAACATGTCACTAAGGAACCTAAAATTGTTTTACCATGAAAATCTAGAATGCTAAAGAATCACCCTATAGAATCTGTTATTGGAGACCTAGACATAGCAATAATGACCAGATGAAATATAGGAAATATATTTGACTATTCTACTCTTCTATCCCAATTAGATCCTATGTCAACATAAGAACCATTAGTTTTTGAATGATGGATGATAAAAATGAAAGAAGAAGTAGTCCAATTCAAAACAATTGATGTTTGGAAATTATTTAAAAGTGAAATAAACTATCCTATTATTGGAAAAAAATGGGTCTTTTCAAATAAGAAATATGATCAAGGAAATATTACAAAAAATAAATCAAGTCTTGTAGCTAAATGAAATATAATCACGATGAAGGAATATATCATGATGAGGCCTTTTCTGCTATAGCTAGATTAGAATCCATTAAGATCCTCTTATCCTATGCATATCATATGAATTTTATATTATTTCAAATTGATGTTATGTCTACCTTTTTAAATATTATTTAATGAAAAAATTTATTTTTATAAACCTCTTAGTTTTGAATATTCGCAAAAACCAAACATTTGTTAAAAACACTAAATATTTCAATGACCATAAACAAGCACCTAGATCAAGGAATGATATATTATGTTATTATATTTATAAAAATGATTTTACTATTGTTAGAAGATCCAACTCTTTTCAAGAAAAAAATAAATTCTAATATTTTATTAGTTTCAATTTATTTTGAGGATGTAATTTTTGGATAAAAAAATAATACACAATGGCATGTGTTTTCTATCATAATTAATAAAGAATTTGATATAAGTATTATGGGAGAAATAAATTTATTTTTAGGACTTAAAATCTATAAAATTATTTTGGAAGTGTTTTGATTCAACGAAAATAAATTTCAGATTTACTAAATAAAATTTTACATGAAAACAGAAAGACATATACAACTCCTATGTGTACAAATTAAAAACATTATTTGGATGAAACAGGAAAACCCATAGACTAGAAGTTATATTGAAGTATGATGAGTAGTTTAATACATCATAAATCTAGTAGGCCAGATTGTATGTATTCATTATGTATTTGTGAATGATTTCAATCAAATCCCAAATAATATCACATTAAAACTATCAATAGAATTTTTATATATTTAAAAATAACAATTATTCAATGTATTAATTATCAAAAACATCTAATTTTATATTAATTTCATATTCGGAAAATGATTTTAAAATTTGTATATTAGATTGTAAAATCACGTCATGAACATGTCACTTTTTAAGAAAATATTTAGTTTCATGGTATATTAAGAAAAATCACTCAGTTTCATCGTCAAAAATTGAGAAAGAATATGTATCCATAGGCAGTTTTTGTGCACATGTTTTATGGATGATCAAAACTGTTTTGGACATGGAAATATTTTTTAGTAATACACCTATTTTATGTATACTACTACATTAAATATTTCAACAAATCTAGTATGTCATTATAAAAATGTGAATATTCTTATTAGACATAATTTTTAAGAGATAATATTCATAAAAAAGTAATATTTTTAAATTTTATAAGTACTATATTTTATTAAGCTGTTATTTTTACTAAACCACTTCCCAATTCATTTCATTATTTTATTAAGGGTGAGTTAGGATTCTTTAATATTAAATATGCTTTTTTAATTATAATTTTATTTATTTTTAAATAATATTTATTAAATTGTAATCTTAATTATCTTTGATAATTTTATTTTAAGTTTTCACTATTTAAAATATTTTTATTATTCATATTAAAAAAATGATTTTCTCATAAAATAACTTTTAAATACATAATATATGGTTTAATTTATTTTAAATTATATAATAATTATTATGTATGTAATGAAATTGGAATCAAGGCTCTGTTAGAACCCATTTTTAATTCTAAAACAACTCATTTTCTCAAAACCATTCGAACTACCGAAACAATTCACCTCTTTTTCTTTATTTGATTTCACCTTCAAAACCATAAAACCAAAAAAATTCAAATATTCTCGATGGAAATGGAAAAAAAGAGAAATAAAGAAGGTGAATCCAGTGATGCTAACTGACAGAGTTGAACTGGATGAATAATCCGTTAGGGAAAAGTCATCGATCATGAATGGATGTGTCATACGAATTTGATACTGAAGAAAGCATTATGCATTCATATTATTTAAATGAAATTCATTGAGGACCACACTAAATTTATTTATGATGATGAGATGAGAAGTTTCGTTAAAACTGTTCAATTTAGTTTGAGAGGTAGAGAAGATTCAAATATTGCAAAGATTGATGACAAGGTGTTATCCGTATATTCTGATGATATAACAAAGATTTTGAATTTCTCTCATGAGAGAGTTTTTAATTTCCACCTGAAGTCTAATGGGGATAACAATCATAAATATGAGTATATTATTTATTACTCACTTGGATCTACTAATGAAAAAAATGTTGGTAACTGATTGTGAACATGATCAAGAAAACATGGTTAATATTATTCAGACCGGGATAGCCCCAAGGATGTCTAATATGGAGAAGATTCGTTTTCAAGATATTTATATAATGTTAATTTTTTTATGTGACATAATGATGAATTATACAAGATATATGATTAGGTAATTGAGTTACTGCAGTCAGTATGAGGCTCATTTTAGTTTTTATCCCTATTTAATATTTATTTCAATATTGTTGATTATGAATGATATAGAAAATCTGGTGGAAGAGAGAGTAAGATGAAACCATAAAAATGTGTTCAAAGCTAGATCTTTGAGAATGCACAGATTTTTCTGGGGCACTATAATAGGTAAAATCCTACCTATTGGAGCTGAAGTGGATCATGAATCTACTCTGGGGGTGAAACCTACAAAATATAAAGAAGGTATGTCTGAATCCATAATAGCGGAAGTTCAATGACTTCTAGGAGACATATATTTGAAATAGAAAATGAACCTATTTTTTGAATAATGTCATGGATGAATTTTTAGTTCATGAAAAAGAATTGTTTATTAGGAATTTTCAACTGAGATATTTCTTGATACCGAAAAACTTTTTAGTTACAAATTTTTAAGTGAACCTATTATAATAGAATGAAAAGAGGAAGATCGTTCCCACACTGAAGTTGAATTGTTTCCACAATATGAGGTAGAAATAAGAAATGAGAAGGTTCCTCATTTTATAAAATATTACAAAATGAAAAATTTAGATCAATATGTGGATCAGATTGACTCTGTACATCAGATTCCAAAAAATATTCTAGAGGAAATTTCTAACGAATAGCACATGTCTTTGGATGTTAAAATTGAGGATCGACCTATTGAAGAAAATTTATCTAAAAATCATACAAAAATTTATGAATAAATCTTTCTTATTTGATATTTTTGGACACAAATCAGTTTAGTAAATAGTTGTGTGGGATGAATAAGAGAAATATGATGCTCAATCATTACCCCTAATCCTAGTAAATTCTATTGTAAATCGAGCATAGGTTACCATAGATTCTATGTATGATCATGTTGATGAGCTTGTCAGAATATTCAATAGAGCTAATGTAGAAAATGTCGCTTTAAGAAGAGTGTAAAGGATAGATAAATAGATATTTTTAAATCTGAAAGACAAATCAGTTTCAAAGAAAGAAGCCATTGTTTTTAGAAAAGAATTTATAGAAGATTTTCAACAATGAAATCAGATGTTTTGTTGAAATCATATTTGGCAGATTTGAAAATACTTATAGGGAAACAATTTTCAATTGTCACAAGAAATCACCTAAGTAGATCAGGCAATTTACTTGATTTGATCAAGAGATTCAAAGCCATTAAATTTGTATTGAAAAACCTTAATGACATGTTACATTATTTATAGTACAATAGTGATCCTTTTTCTATTTTGTTGAAAAAAAATACCTTGATGATCAACATACCTTAGAAGAACTATGTTTTAGACAATTAATAAATTGATTCGTATAGCAGCAAAATCAGTTTATGAAGAATGAATAAATATTGTATGAGTTTTTAGAGTGAACCCCATTTAATATATTAATTTGATCTAGGAATAAAATGATATGATAATACATCAAGGAGATGGTGTAATGAAGAGATGACAGTTACAATTGGATTATTTGATAGAAGTTATTCAGAATCATTAAGATACCCTTTTTAAACCATTATCCCATCAACCGTTATTCCTATCCATTAATGTACTTGTATAATAATTTATCAAGTAAATTTATTGTTTATCATATTTTATGGGGTTTTACTTTGTTTATTTCTATGTTAGTCTGCATTAAAAAAATTAGATTCCATTACTTTTAAATAGTTTATCATAACACTTTCCTACATGATTATTTACACATTAAAAAACTTATATTCTCTATTCTATAATTTTGTTTGACATCACAAAATGGGGGAGAAATTTTTATAAACAAAGTTTTTTATATACTTTGGAAGATAAATTTGGATAAATCAGTATTTTATATTTAAAAAGTTATTTAAATGTATAAAATAAATATTGTTTTTATCATTGAAAAATTATAAATTATATGTAAAGAATTAAACGGTTTTTTTGATCAAAGGGGGGGGGGTGTTTTTTGAGCATGTTATTTCAACAATACAGTATATTTTTATGATGATTTTGATGCTCACAAATACACATATTTGTTATTCTAATGATTTTAATGTAAGTATATTTCAGGAAATTAATATTCTTTATATAAAAAATTTTGGAATAATTTTAAATCATATTATGCACATGAAATATTTTTCAAAGTGTTCGGAAATCAATTCATCGTGTTCTGGAAACATAGTTCATATTTTCAGTAGGAAAGCGTATCTTATAGATTAAATCCTAGGTTTATTTTGTGGCAGTTTTGAAAATTATGGTTAATCGACA
The DNA here is from genome assembly GCA_963277665.1 of Viscum album. Lineage (NCBI taxonomy): Eukaryota > Viridiplantae > Streptophyta > Magnoliopsida > Santalales > Viscaceae > Viscum > Viscum album. Next base: position 1,580,305,660 of record OY728125.1, read on the forward strand.
TTAAAATTGGAAGGAACCTTGATTTTTTTATATGTGAATATTATTGTTAATACACCCTAGGTTTGGAATGAACATTACGTTTGTTATATGAGAAAAGTGTGGTTAATCAACTGTATGTTTGGAAGGAACCTTAGGATTGTTATATGAGAAATGTATGTTTAATCAATCTTATGTTTGGAAAGAATGTTATGATAGATATATGAGAAAAGTATGGTTAGTGAAACATTCATTTCTAAGTAACCTTCCATTTTTTATATGAGAAATGTATTGATTAAGAACCTTATGTTTGCTTCAGAAATGTCTGGATCATTAACCGTACTTATGTAAAAAACCTTACAATTTATCTAATTATATGGATCATATATCTTAGAATACGAGGAAGGGAAAATTATGGATCATATATCATATGTTTGAAATTCGATGACAAAAGTATGGATCATCAACCTTAATTTTGATATTTGGACTGCTTCTGAAATTAACCCTACATTTACCTTCTTTATGAATTTGAGATTTGAATTTGATACTTTATTGTGGAACGGTATTTTTCGAATTATCCGGCTGATTTCAAGGCAGATTCAAGACCCTTTTTAAATACCATATTTGATCAATTTAAATCCATTTATACATGAATCAAAGGATCTATTTAAGAGGAGGATTTATTGATGATTTTTAAGGGATGTTATGACAGCTCTGTTATTCAAACATTTGAATATTGCGATCTTTTGGGCAGATTTTGTAGATCTAAATTTATGAATAAGGTGTTTATCAAAAAAATTTATATTATGTGTATATTAATTTTGATGAATATATAGGTGAAAATATATCTCTATATTTCAAGATGTTTTAAAAGATTGAAATCTTGTTATATTTTTGTTTCACAAAAACATAGTTTCATTGATTCTTTAAAAAGGATCTTTTACAGATCTACTTCTACAAAGGACAATCTGATTCTTGTTTATATCGAAATGAAAACTATTGAAGAGTTACCTTTTATACACTGGTGATCTATTGTGAATTTACATGTTATTTATTACTGAATACATTTCAAGATCCTTTTTATCCTGATTCATTCAGAACTGATCTTATCTGAAGAACACCCTTTCTGAAGACAACTATCTATCTTGTGTTAGTTTCATTTTACTATAACAGTGAGAAACAACTATAAAGGGTTTTAAATTAAATTCACTTTTATTTTGAGTATTGGATTCTCATACAAAGTTGTTTGATCGGTTTTTTGTATTGTACCAGAATGTGATGTTTTAGCGTTAAATTTTAATGGTGTCCACTACTAGAATTCATTTGTTGAAGTTCTTGTAAAAAGTGGACTGACTTGTAAAAACCAACAAACTCATGAAATAGAGCATTGGTGTAGTGGACTACGGTATCGTTGGGACCCGAAACACTATAAATATTTTGGTCAAGATATCTATTTATTTATATATCATAAACAATCTGATAAAGATAAAAGATAGAATTATTTATCATCAATATTTCTCAAAGATGTTTATTTGACACAACTCCCCTATCATTTTTATATTTCATATATCACTAACCCAAAGAACTAGGATGTGACCTGATATCCATAGAATGGTGGCTCAATAAATTCGTGAACAATGGTATCCTCAAATTCTCATTCAATTTGTCATGTCACATTGTATCTCTGATTACATTGTGGTATTATTATGTCTCTATATCCCCTGATGTGAAAAATATATTTACATAACGATCCTTCTTTGTTCCCAAACTATGTGAAACCATTTTCTAATATGATGACCCTCATGGTCAACTCTTCATATGATCATTTAGGATACTAACAAAAAAATCAGGGAATGATTCATTTTTCTTAAAATTAATTCAATTTATAGGATAAAAAACCTAGCATTATGACCCTCATACATAAGATTGACACACTCTTCAATAAAAACCATCATGACCCAACCAATAGTCTATTCCATGATCCTTACTACATATAATAAAATTTAATACTATATAAGAGTAACTCAAACATAATTCCCTCTCATGTTTTATAAACTCTTTTCCATAGAAGGGTAACTGGAGAATGCTAATGTTTGATCGTCTCCATTCACAATGTAGCATCATAAACCTCTGGATAGCTCATGGAATCCTTAAAATCCAAGAGTTCATTTGGTATCTAGTAATATGTAGTATCAATATGGTTTGTTAATCCTATTCATGGTGCTACAGGATCACCAAAATCATCATTCTTTGTTTAGATCATCAAGAATTATCTATATTCTTCTTTATCCACAGGACAAGATAAATGAAATGATAAAATCAATATCAATAAAAGTGATACATTAAAAAGATTTCATGTAATTCACTAATAAATAAAATATGTGTATAAAATTTATATGAGTGTGAGGAATAGCTCATCAATCATTTATAATTAGTTATTGACTACATATAGAGGTCCCTGCAACCACACCGTTTATATTGTTATTGATTTTGAGTGAAATCCATCTATTGGAAAACATGAAATCATATGGATAATGTAAAAATTATTGAAGATAATATAGAGGCATAATATTTCACGTTTTTCTTCATAATATTTTTGATTTTCAATTCATACAAGAGGTCTTCATTAGTTACTAATGGAATGTTATATTTATTGACATTCTTCCAAAACACCCCATTTACATTTTCATGAATTTCCTCAATGATCCATCAATGGAAGATAGTAGAATTAAAAATATTAATCGATCTTAATCGATAACATAGAATCTAATCTTATAGTCATACAATAATAGATAATAGTATATATAGTACATTTCTTCTAAGGTAGACACTTTGGTTGATCTATCATGATCTGGGATTATGATGATCTTCTTCAATATTTTTCTTCGTTTATAAATTCAAATATTTATACACATATAATTCTTCCAAATCATATCAATATAATATAATTCAAACCCAACATGTTCTAATTAGATTATGGATAAATGGTGTCATTAATTATTTAAGGAAAATTCAACAAAATATAATAGTATGAGTAATTAATGTACTTCTTATTAATGATATAAATGGGAACATAAATTCTATTTTATTATTTCATGATGATTAATGAGACATAATACATAATTTTTTTCTAAAATATTCAATACACATTATATTTTATATGATCATTAAAACAATCCTATCATTTTTTTAAATTTAAAAATTAATAGGGAAATTAAAATATATATATATATATATATATATATATTGAAACTAGTGGACATTTTTTAAATGTAATGTGATAAATCCATGATTTTTTTATTTATTCACTATTATGTAACAAAAGGTGTTTTGTTATAAATTTTTATATACATTAAAACTAGAAGGTATGGTTTTTAAAGTGAAAGAAAATTTACAGAACCTTGGTTGTATCTTAGATTAATTTTTTCTCACTCCCTACATTTATACATTGGTGTGGATATATATTTCTCTTATTGATTGTCATATATATTTATAAAATTATATTATCCTACAATAATATTTATACCATGGAATAAATAAATAGACTATGATGGTGTCATTTATAGATTCCATGTTTTATATATGGTTTTTTGTGAATCATATTATATTTATGTTTATTCTCATTTATTGCCTATATTAACTAATCACTATTTTGAATTTATATATTTTTTTTTATAAATGAATTTAATTTTATTTACATCATTATAGATGGTATCATTTATTAGTTATAATTTATATAGAGTTTATAATTTATATTATTTATATATGATATCATTGGCTCTATTTTGAACTTGTAGTGACTATGCACAGACCATATTATTGGGGCATGCTTGATTGGGTCTAATGACTAGATAAATAGTGTTACTTGTTAAAAATGGTATCGTATCATGATTGGCCAGTTGGTTCAATGGTATGTGGTTGTAGGAACATGATAACCTTGTATGTAACCCATAAAAAAGTCCTGACCGCCCTTCTTGGTGGACCCTTATGATATCAAGGATGCTCGGGGTTTACTGATGTAATTCAACTTTTTATTGGGGATTTTTCTTATATTTTTCCCTAATGAGGACATTATTTTAAATAATGGTTACATTACTTCTCATTATATCACATTTAGTTTTAATTATTTTCAGTTTAATATGTTCCTCTTATAAACATTTATTTTTTTTAAAATGTTTACTATTTATAATTTTATTAATTTAAATATAATTTGATATAATTTTAATGATTATTCTATGGTATGTGTAGTTATTGATAATATTAATTATTAAATTTTAAAAAAATTATTTTATATTCCTTATTATGATAAAATATTTTCTAATTATTTTTTTTAGGATATTATATATTTAAATAATTTATAAATATCATTAAATAAATTCAAATGAAAAATATTTTCTTAATGAAATATGAAATTTAATCATTACTTATAAAATCATATGAGTATAATGAATTTTTAATTTTACATGTTTTGAATTTTTTATGATGGGCATAAATTTTTGAATGGAATATAACTGGGATGGTTTTCATATATGAAACATTTGATAAGTTAAATAGTATGTATTGGTTTTATGAAAATATCATAGAAATAAAATATATTAATTGAAAATATGTTCATCTAAATATATCTTGATTTTTGTAAAATTATATGTAGTTTATTATGTGTTTTTACTAAATTAAATGGTTTCACTTGTAAATTAATTTTTTTTAATTTGTTTTTTTCTGATTTAATGGATACATTTTTTTGGATTGTGATCATTCTTGTATGTTTAATTTTTGTTTTTAGTATTGAATAAAATTTTATGAAACTATAACGAATTTAAAATTCCTGGAATAACTGATTAACCATCTTCAAATAATTATTTACTATGATTACCTAATGGGTGAGGGGTTGGAATTATATATTTTTTAATAATATTATATATATATTGTGTTTAATATGTTGGAATAAATAATTTATTTTCATTCAGAAAAATTATCATGATTTCTTAATTTATTATAGAATTTAATGGTTAGTGTGTATATTTGTAAAAAGTGTTTTTGATTGGATTAAAGAAATTGTTTTTTTCTTGTAAATAAATCATTTTGAAAGATATTAATCATGTTTCTATGATTTTGGTTGTTTTTTATGTGGAATAATGAATTTGTGAAAATTTTAAATAATAATGGTATTAATTTTATATTATTGTGAAACAACCTAGTGTTTCAAATTGAATTTTTTTAATCCCTTTAAAGATATATTATTTTCTATTTCTATACTCTTATATTAGAAATAAAAATCTAAGTTGAATTAATATTTTAATGGTATAAGAGGTAGTTTCATAATATATAGTCTATATTAGTTAGGATTAAATTGTTTTGATAAGAAGTCAGTTATTTATTAATTTATATGTTTTAATATATATTATAATTGAATATTTAATGTGATTAAAGTATTTTACTCAATTATTAAATGATTTCAAATATTATTATTATTACATTCTCGTATTTTTCATGTGAATTTGTAAATTTTATGGTTTATTGAAAACAATTATTTTTAACTTAAAAAAAGTCTAAAATTATTTAATTATATGGTTTAAACATCAAAATAAATTCTTGAATGAATAGTTTTATGTTTTTTAATGTATAATTTAGAATATATTGTGATTTCTAGAAGTGAAGTGATGCATTTATATGTTTATAATTTTTAGTTTTGATTATTCAAACTAATTAACATAGATTAAAAATGTATAAATATTATCAAATATTATAATCAAGTGAATTGAAATGTTTTTATAAATAGAATTTATAGTTTCAGTCCATGGTTGTTTGGGCTATAGGTAGTTATATTTTCAATGTAATGGTATAAAATGTTTTTTCAATATGAAATTTATGGTTTCATCTTTATGGATCTTAAAATATAAGGAGTATTCTTAATTTCAATCACTTGGGTGTAAATAATTTGAAGGGTGTTCTTTTTTAATTACATAAGGTTATGTTTGGATTAAATTTAAGTTTAACAATTTGTCATTATGATGAAAAACATATTTATTTTTGCAATGATAAAGTAGAGTGACATTCAATTCCATTGTAATGATTTTGAAAATTGAATTATGTTAATAGTTATATAGTTAACTTATAATTATTTATTTCTTAATGTTATTTAAATCAAGTAGTTATATTTTATACAAAAGTATAGTTTAGATTTAAAATATTTTAGTTCGATAAGTCTGGATTCATTGTTTAATAGAATGTCACTTTAGGTCATGTTTGGATTATAGATTTGGAAGAAAAGTACGTTTTATCAAATTGGTTTTACCATGATTAGTTTTTATTTATTGGTTTGAGTTATATATGAAATAAAAATTTATAAATAATGTTTAAAATATGTGTAATATTCACAAATATGCTTAATGGGTATGTAATTAAATATTTTTTCTTATAAATTATGAATTAATCATATTTACTTATTGAATATCCCTAAAATATAAGATGATTTATAAAGTTTATATGATAAAATGTGTAAAATATATAAAAATATGTTTCTAGAAACAAAAATACACCTATATAATTTTTTTTATTGTTTTATGTATCTTGTGAATTTGTTGGGTTGAAATTAGATAAACAATTATACATCAACAAAATGTTTTCATTAAATGTAATTTCATCTATGAAACATTCATTATTAGGCTCTGTAGACATGGGGGATGTTTGACCTGGAAATATCATTCTATTAGGGAATTCATGGTCTATGCCTCATGAAAATACTTTTCCAAAAAGATTCTAGGACATGTTACATGATCAGTGCATTGTCCTATAACCATGGATAATGACTGTGTAATGTGAAGAATGTTTAGAAATCACATATTTACTTATTATTTAGAATAGAAACTATTATACACATTGGTTATAATCCTCATGTATTATACATTTTTTGGGTGAAGTAAAAAATAAAAATTAAATAGTGGAAATCCATAAAATTTGATATAGATTTTAAAATATAAAATATAAATTATATAATATTTCTACGATGTTTGTTTTATTGGATAAACAATTTATGAAAACTTTTATGGGTCTAAAAAGGTCTGTATGACCTCAAAAAATTTGCCTGAATATTTTTTTACCCAATTTAATATGTGTTTTTTGAAATTTTGACATTTTCAAATGTAAAATTTTGTTTTTTATTTGTTAGATACATTCATTAGAACATTTTATTCAATATTTTTATTAAATCATATGATGGTTTTAATTTTTTTTGTATATAAAAGACTATTTTATCAAAGTAAATGAATGATTATGGGAAAATAGATTTTCAAAATTTAGTATTTTTTAAGTGTAAAAATAAAGATGATTATTATATTGGTTCCGTGGAATTGAATAAATAAATTATATAGAATAAAATTACATATTTGATTTATCAGAATATAATATATTTTAAAATATGAAATTTTATAGTTGTTAAATTAGTGTGTTTTCTTATAATGAAAAGGAATATAATATTTTTTAACAACATTTTAAAGTGTATAATGTTTTCAAATATAAATAAATTAAATTTTCTATATCATATGTAATTTATGATATTTTGACCATGCATAATTACTAAAAAATGATTTTTTGATGTAGTGGGTATTGTACAATACATACAAATCATATATACAATGTAAGGTGACCATTAATTATTGAATATTGAAATAGAACAGTGGTTTTCATGACTATACTTCACAGTAATTACCATAAATTATTTTCGGATAACTATATTTATATTGTTGGATATTTATTTTTTTATATAGTTTAGGAAACACATTTTTCCAATTTAGTTATTATTTTTATTTAATTATTTGTTAAAAGATGTTTTATTTATTCTTATTATTTTACTATTATTTTTTATTAATACAAAGGTATTGCTATTTATATAATTTTTTACTTCTTATGTAAATATTGAATGATGATAATGTGGAAATATTATTATATATTATTATTTTTTGTTTTTATAATTGAATAGTTAATTTGATAATAATATTAATATTATCAATTTATTTAATTTCATTGAAATAAACGAGAAGGAAATAAGCTCTTTTACCCTATTACATGGATGAAACATATAGATATGGAGATAAATATCAATTCTTGAACTTCTCTTCACAAAATATCTGTAACACCCCAAGATTTCATAGTGTGTTATTTCTTCAAAATAATTCAATAACTTGCACTACACGCAACACTGAGTTCAATTGAACCATGACTTACCAAAAAAAAGCCATTAAAATAGGTCATGAATAGCATTAACTACATTTTTAACTTTATATAATCCTTATAATTTTAGAATCCATATTATGAGTTTCTTAGTCATAATGCAAGAACAGATTCATTTTCAGTATTGCACTTTTATCAACTTTTGATAGTGAAACCTTTTTAAATACAATATTTTAAACTATTTGACTAAATGGAGACATCAAAAAATTTAAAATGAAACATCCCAAGCTTCCACGGTTTTCATTCCTTTGAATAAAACAGTAGCGTGTGTTGTACGCAACGTCGAGTTTTAACACACACCACAACCGATCAAACTAGCCGTTATGAATAGTAATACCTAAATTTTGAAATTATATATATTTTATATTTTGAAATGGACTTCATTTTTGGATTCGGAATATCGAATTTAGCCTAAGGTGAAATTTTGGTACTTTTCGGATAACTTTCATATTTTGATGAATAGTGAAATTTACTAAATTTTAATTAAAAACAACTTTTTTAATCAAAATAATTAATAGTGATAAATTATGAATTTTAGTGGTTTTAAAGTATATTTAGAATATATTTTTACCATTTAATATAATGTTGGTCATTGGACATAATTTTACAATTAAACCGAACATAAACAAGTGTCAATCTTTTGATAGTTATTATCTCTTAAAAACACGCTTTTTGTTTTGAAAGCGGGAATTAATTTTAAATTAATTTTTGCCACTTCTGTGTTTAGAATTTAGGAAAATGGATTCCATATTTGGAATCAGGATTTTCAAATTGTGTAAATAGGTAACTTTTATTTTTAGACATTTTGAATAATTACTGCGGTAAATATTTTATTTACCATGGTTAAGGGTAAATCCGGTAAATAAGGGTTAAAAAAATAATATTATAATAATAATAAATTACCCTAAAACGTGTCTTAACCCTATTGGTTGTTACATGGTCGACCATGGGCATCTTTGGGTCGATTTTGGGACCCCATGGATCCACTTGTAAGTGATAATGACACTTTATTTTAATTAAGTCAAAATGAATACAAAAATGACACAAGCATATATCTTTTAGAAAAACAATTGTTACATAGGGTTATATAAGTTGTATTTTAGATTATAAATATTCATTAGAAAGATAAATATTTTTCCTACATAATGATATTTTATTTATAATTTTTAGACATTAAATAATTTATTTTATTTATGACGCAATGATGATGCAGTAATTACTATAATAGTGAAAAATTAAAATAATTGATATTATAAATACCCAAATAAATATAATATTAAACTTTTAATGAATTAAACTAATTTTCTAGGATAATATGATATATTAGGATTGATTTAATTGACTTTGTTCGAAGTAATAAATCTTTTATGAGTTTCAAAAAAATCAACTATTGAATAGTGTCAAAATTGACATAAAAGAGTTCTTAAAACAAATATTATATTATTAATTGATATTAAATTCTTAAAAATCTAAGGTTCGGCCAAGAGACTTATATCATGATAGGTTAATAATTAATGTACCACTTGGGGGTCTCTTGGATGTATATAGTAAGTTTATTAACCATATTATATAAAAATACAAAGAGACATTGTAAAAGTGAAACTAATTAACTTAGAGTTAATACTTAAAGATAAGGTTAATATAAGTACCCAAACCGGTCTAAATTCTATTGGTTGAGTGGTGTTCGACCTATTCCCACCTTAACCTTTGAATAATAATCTTTGGAGCCATTAGAAACCGAATATGAATTTATTATAAATTAATATTTCTAGCTTTTCCAAAGGTGCCCCTCACCCCTCTTATAAAAGGGCACTCCTGCTTCTCATTTCATCACACATTAAAAGCCTTTTGGTTCGGCCAAACTCTGCCCAAATACTCTACCAACATCCCTCACTACAACCTACAGGCCTTAGTTTGATCATAAAGCCAACCTAAGGAGCCCTTTTGATCAAATCAAAAGGAAGAACCCGGAGAAGAGGTAATGATTTCACCACCCTTCTCCAAATTCATTTCTTCTTCCACTTCTTCTTCCTTTGTTCTTACCATTCTAAAATAATAACTCCAGTATCTCACATATACTGTGATGTTATTATAAATATGGTACAATCATATTCAGTATTCTATCCACCCTTTGAATAACATGTCACCATACGTGCGTACGTACGGCTTACCGTCTCCACGTCGTGGTGTAATTGTTATTCAATATAATATTATTTGGATGGATATAATAATGATGTGTAACTCATGTAAATAATAAGTATAACATGTTAATTATTCTGTATATATTATATACCATCCATTTATATATTATTTTAATTTCAAAAGAATGATATTGTTGCTCGTGCGTACGTACGGACTACCGTCTCCACGAACGCGATGAGATTCATTCTCCATCGTATCCATTCAAGTATAATTATCATTTGATGATTTAAAAATGATGTTTAAGGACTGGATATCATTCTGGATATGAATAAGATACAACAACCATGGCTTATGTAACAAAACATATAAAAGAAAATGAGTAAGTTAACTCCTGAAACAACGATAATTCTAAGATATTATTAACAAATCAATGTTAAAAGATCATATATGATATCATATTAATATATATGATTCTTGTATAATTTAATAACAACTATTTCACCATTATACAGGAGGTTATCCTACCCCAACCAAGGAAAAGTACAAGGTAATGGTTTACTTTACAACCTCTTCATTAACCAAGGTTGTTTATACGTAATAATCTACTGGGATCTCTTTATCTTCCACATCCATGTTTCTTAAAAATGCATTTCAAAACATTTTTACTATTTACTAGATTATGAGTTAAAGTCATTTATACCCTTTTTGACTTTTATAAGTGGTTTATAAAGGAATATTTCGGTCGTTTTCAAAACAAGGTCCTTTTTAACCTTTTCGACAGAATTAAGGTAAGAATGTTTTTTTAACTTATACGGCGGGTGCGGCTATTTTCCGCCGTTATAAAATCTTCAAAGTTTCCCTTACAAGCTTATAAGAATATTTTCAAAGAAAATGTTTTATTTTATATGGATCTTAAATTATTTCAAAATAAAAGGAGATATTTCTTTAAAAAGAATTTTGATTTCATCTATGTCAACATCCTTTGATGGATTTTAAGATTATTTGAAGTTGATTTATTATGATACAGAACTTCTATATTGTATTGAAGGTTTTGTGATATGTTTGACTATGGATGTTCTATTTTTATACCATTCATAGTTTATGGTGAAAGTATTGACATTTCGTATGCTAGTTTTAATACGAATGTTTATGTTATGTTTAAACCTTTTCATATGGGAATGCATTGGACTTAATATGTGACGGGTGGAGCCCGCTATAGCTCCTCGATGCATCGGTAGGTCTCATGAGACAAACTAGTGTCTTGGCACAAGGCCTTGACAAAATCTTATTTGTAGTCTTGGCACGAGGCCTTGGCTATGTGGTTATGATAGTCTGGCATTATGCATTCCAACATTATGAAAGTGGTTATTTATTTTTGCATGTGATTATTCGATTAGTAGAATATCCATGTGAATAAGTAAATGGCATTATTTCATTTTACTTTTTCCATACTATGTTGAAGTTCAAGATTAAAAGGCTTTTGTTTTAGTAATGCATTGCCTTAAATGTTTATTCTTATTTATGAAAGTTTCCGCTATATTGTTATCCTTACTGGGCATTTGAGCTCACCCCTTTTCTATGTTTTATTTTTCTCAGGAAGTGAAGAAGTAAATTATGAATGACCTGCAAGGATATTATGTGGGGATATGAGTGTGGATTATGGAGACATTATGTTATTGTAGTAGTTTTTCATTTTATGATGTAATGTAAAACTTATGAATATATCTAGTGTTTCCAGGGCTACTAAACCAATCGGTCTTTCAAGATTCGATCTTTCTTGAGATCATGCCAATGTTATGTAATAATGCACCGAATCTGGGTAACTGGGGTCAGGGCGTTACAGTTGGTATCAGAGGAAGTTTAGTACAAACTTTGGAAGCTAGATTTATATAAACTCTGATTAGAGCACGTAGACCTAAGATGAACTTTGAGGATTAGTATAGAAGAACTTCCTAGAATTTTGGTATTGTAGAGATTTTGTGAGTTTTCCGAGCAATAAATCCCTGTCTGGATACGAGCAGGTAGAGGCGGCTCTGGAACAGATGTACCTAGGGGTAAAACCCGAAAACACCGCTTTGAGCTAGACTCGAACGGGAACTGGTGCACGACAACGGGCCTTGCTTCACTCTTGGTTACGACACTCCCGGGGGATATGCTTAGGATAACTCTAATTTTCTTTACAAATCATTATGAAGGGTTTATGAGTATATACTTCCTAAAAGAAAACATTTTTATGATTATGGATTATATCCATAAATAGTTTAATTTATGTTAAGTGTTTTATAAGTATGGGATTATGTGTTTTGATTCATAAACTGATCTAGTTTATGCCATGGTATAGAAATGGCACCCAGTAGAAGGAATGAGAACTCCAGAAATACACATGATTCAAAGAGAAGGAAGGATCATATCTTTCATGGTCTTAAGCTAGAATTTATAAGAGAAATAGTCTCCCATGTATTATCATCATATGATGAAATAATATCATGTGTTGATAAGATATGTAAAGAGTTTACTGAGTCCTATGTCTTTGAAGGGAAGCAAGAGAAGAAAAGGATGGAAGAGAGAAAGATGGATAAAGGGAAGATGGAAAAGAAGAATTTTCCCATATGTGGTAACTGTGGAAAGAAACACCCTGGAACTTTCCTGAACGGAATGGGAGTTTGTTATAAGTGTGGAGGAAAAGGGCACAAAGTACGTGACTGCAAGGGTAAGACAATGGTTTTAAATGTACAATGCTTCATTTTCAAGGAGTTTGGACACTATGCGAACCTATGTCCCAGTCATCAGACTATGCTGCAAATGATGTTATTGGATAATAACCAAGTTATGATACTACCACAGATGAAGAGGAATGATTAGAGTTCTTATGTTGATTATGTCAATTGAGTGTTGTATCAACAATGTACTTGTTATAATAATTATGGAGTATATAAGGATTGTACTACAGTACTATTTCATTAAGGACTTGAGATTATGTGGAACAATGAAAAGTGACTCAATAGCAGGATAAATTTTTGGAAAATATATGGTTGAGAGAATGATAAATCATAATATAGTTCTGATACTGAGGTAGTGATTTTGGAATAATATGTGATTGTTTTGGATAAATTATATTGGATATTCTTGACTACCTTGGAACTAATTAATGATTTGTATATTCCATCATTGTTGGGGTTTAAATTTTTTTTGGATTAATGAAGTATATCCAGCATTCTATATGGAATAGGGGAGCATGAATGTAATCAATAAGGAATATGGTAATTCAAGATGTTTCGGTTTATTAAAAGAATACAAGATGAAGGTATTCATATTCTATTGCGGGGTAAAAAGGATTTATATTATGTTTACCTTCCTTATAAATGTTGGACTGTGAGTTTGGACATAAGTATTTTGGATAGTTCTAGTTTGGATTATTTTGGATTACCATAAAAGGAAAACCCGGAGGTTGGGCGGCAACCCGTCGCGTCCGGCAAGGCTGCGAGACTTGAACTCGCAACTGAAGGGTGACAAGGGTGTATCACCTACCACTGGCCCATGAGATTTCGTGGATTAAATAATGTTGTTTTTTTTAAAGATCTGGTAGATGAATTATAAATTCATTTATTTTGGAACCCTGTATGAATAGTATAAATAAATAAAAAATTACATTCTATTATCTTTTAGAGAGAAAGATGAGCTTGTGGTAGAAACTTATTAATGGATAAAACTCTGATTATAAAGTAAGTATATCTTTTTATGATCTTAGCCAATCTCATAAATAAATTCCTCAACATTAATAAAAGGAACTTAGAACAAAAATGTTTCCCTAGATGGTACCTTAAATCATCACTAATTTATGGCTTTGGGATTGTTGGCCTTTTCATAGCCATGTTCTCTACCACTCTCCATCAGATAATTGATGGTTAGATTTCTCCTCCATATCCATATTTTTCTACATGGAACCCTAGTATGTGTTATTTTCGGTAATCTTCATACTTTCCACTCTTTATTTTAAATAGAGGCCTCATTAATTCATTTTTCTATGTGGGATTTCAACTAAGATATTTTGAAACGTCAAAAATGTGTTATCCCAATACCCTATATTTTGTTGAACTGATGGTACTTCAAATCATCATAGATTGATGAGTTTATGGACCTCAATTTTATACTTTTTTTGTGATTGATGACCTCAATCACTACCTATAAATATTTACGTTTTTCCTCCAATTATATGTCTCTAATTGCCACCAATGTTCTCCTAATCAAGATCATAATTTGGTGGTGACCCTTTCATTTCTCTTTTCCTCATATTAAGACTAAATATTAGTAACCCAACTTCCGATGTGGGTTTTCCCACAAATATATTTTCTATTTTCAACCTTTTATTTTCGAAGAACAATTTCAAATTGCGAGGACGCAATTTATTGAAGGAGGGGAGAATGTAACACCCCAAGATTTCATAGTGTGTTATTTCTTCAAAATAATTCAATAACTTGCACTACACGCAACACTGAGTTCAATTGCACCATGACTTACCAAAAAAAAAGCCATTAAAAGAGGTCATGAATAGCATTAACTACATTTTTAACTTTATATAATCCTTATAATTTTAGAATCCATATTATGAGTTTCTTAGTCATAATGCAAGAACAGATTCATTTTCAGTATTGCACTTTTATCAACTTTTGATAGTGAAACCTTTTTAAATACAATATTTTAAACTTTTTGACTAAATTTAGACATCAAAAAATTTAAAATGAAACATCCCAAGCTTCCACGGTACACTTTCCTTTGAATAAAACAGTAGCGTGTGTTGTACGCAACGTCGAGTTTTAACACACACCACAACCGATCAAACTAGCCGTTATGAATAGTAATACCTAAATTTTGAAATTATATATCTTTTATATTTTCAAATGGACTTCATTTTTGGATTCGGAATATCGAATTTAGCCTAAGGTGAAATTTTGGTACTTTTCGGATAACTTTCATATTTTGATGAATAGTGAAAATTACTAAATTATAATTAAAAACAACTTTTTTAATCAAAATAATTAATAGTGATAAATTATGAATTTTAGTGGTTTTAAAGTATATTTAGAATATATTTTTACCATTTAATATAATGTTGGTCATTGGACATAAGTTTACAATTAAACCGAACATAAACAAGTGTCAATCTTTTGATAGTTATTATCTCTTAAAAACACGCTTTTTGTTTTGAAAGCGGGAATTAATTTTAAATTAATTTCTGCCACTTCTGTGTTTAGAATTTAGGAAAATGGATTCCATATTTGGAATCAGTGTTTTCAAATTGTGTAAATAGGTAACTTTTATTTTTAGACATTTTGAATAATTACTGCGGTAAATATTTTATTTACCATGGTTAAGGGTAAATCCGGTAAATAAGGGTTAAACAAATAATATTATAATAATACTAAATTACCCTAAAACGTGTCTTAACCCTATTGGTTGTTACATGGTCGACCATGGGCATCTATGGGTCGATTTTGGGACCCCATGGATCCACTTGTAAGTGATAATGACACTTTATTTTAATTAAGTCAAAATGAATACAAAAATGACACAAGCATATATCTTTTAGAAAAACAATTGTTACATAGGGTTATATAAGTTGGATTTTAGATTATAAATTTTCATTAGAAATATAAAAATATTTCCTACATAATGATATTTTATTTATAATTTTTAGACATTAAATAATTTATTTTATTTATGACGCAATGATGATGCAGTAATTACTATAATAGTGAAAAATTAAAATAATTGATATTATAAATACCCAAATAAATATAATATGAAACTTTTAATGAATTAAACTAATTTTCTAGGATAATATGATATATTAGGATTTATTTAATTGACTTTTTTCGAAGTAATCAATCTGTTATGAGTTTCACAAAAATCAACTATTGAATAGTGTAAAAATTGACATAAAAGAGTTCATAAAACAAATATTATATTATTAATTGATATTAAATTCCTAAAAATCTAATGTTCGGCCAAGAGACTTATATCATGATAGTTTAATAATTAATGTACCACTTGGGGGTCTCTTGGATGTATATAGTAAGTTTATTAACCATATTATATAAAAATACAAAGAGACATTGTAAAAGTGAAACTAATTAACTTAGAGTTAATACTTAAAGATAAGGTTAATATAAGTACCCAAACCTGTCTAAATTCTATTGGTTGAGTGGTGTTAGACCTATCCCCACCTTAACCTTTGAATAATCAACTTTGGAGCCATTAGAAACCGAATATTAATTTATTATAAATTAATATTTCTAGCTTTTCCAAAGGTGCCCCTCACCCCTCTTATAAAAGGGCACTCCTGCTTCTCATTTCTTCACACCTTAAAAGCCTTTTGGTTCGGCCAAACTCTGCCCAAATACTCTACCAACATCCCTCACTACAACCTAGAGGCCTTAGTTTGATCATAAAGCCAACCTAAGGAGCCCTTTTGATCAAATCAAAAGGAAGAACCCGAAGAAGAGGTAATGATTTCACCACCCTTCTCCAAATTCATTTCTTCTTCCACTTCTTCTTCCTTTGTTCTTACCATTCTAAAATAATAACTCCAGTATCTCACATATACTGTGATGTTATTATAAATATGGTACAATCATATTCAGTATTCTATCCACCCTTTGAATAACATGTCACCATACGTGCGTACGTACGGCTTACCGTCTCCACGAAGTGGTGTAATTGTTATTCAATATAATATTATTTGGATGAGTATAATAATGATGTGTAACTCATGTAAATAATAAGTATAACATGTTAATGATTTTGTATATATGATATACCATCCATTTATATATTATTTTAATATCAAAAGAATGATATTGTTTCTCGTGCGTACGTACGGACTACCGTCTCCACGAATGCGATGAGATTCATTCTCCATCGTATTCATTCAAGTATAATTATCATTTGATGATTTAAAAATGATGTTTAAGGACTGGATATCATTCTGGATATGAATAAGATACAACAACCATGGCTTATGTAACAAAACATATAAAAGAAAATGAGTAAGTTAACTCCCGAAACAACGATAATTCTAAGATATTATTAACAAATCAATGTTAAAAGATCATATATGATATCATATTAATATATATGATTCTTGTATAATTTAATAACAACTATTTCACCATTATACAGGAGGTTAACCTACCCCAACCAAGGAAAAGTACAAGGTAAGGGTTTACTTTACAACCTCTTCATTATCCAAGGTTGTTTATACGTAATAATCTGCTGGGATCTCTTTATCATCCACATCCATGTTTCTTAAAAATGCATTTCAAAACATTTTTACTATTTACTAGATTATGAGTTATAGTCATTTATACCCTTTTTGACTTTTATAAGTGGTTTATAAAGGAATATTTCGGTTGTTTTTAAAACAAGGTCCTTTTTAACCTTTTCGACAGAATTAAGGTAAGAATGTTTTTTTTAACTTATACGGCGGGTGCGGCTATTTTCCGCCGTTATAAAATCTTCAAAGTTTCCCTTACAAGCTTATAAGAATATTTTCAAAGAAAATGTTTTATTTTATATGGATCTTAAATTATTTCAAAATAAAAGGAGATATTTCTTTAAAAAGAATTTTGATTTCATCTATGTCAACATCCTTTGATGGATTTTAAGATTATTTGAAGTTGATTTATTATGATACAAAACTTCTATATTGTATTGAAGGTTTAGTGATATGTTTGACTATGGATGTGCTATTTTTATACCATTCATAGTTTATGGTGAAAGTATTGACATTTCGTATGCTAGTTTTAATACGAATGTTTATGTTATGTTTAAACCTTTTCATATGGGAATGCATTGGACTTAATATGTGACGGGTGGAGCCCGCTATAGCTCCTCGATGCATCGGTAGATCTCCTGAGACAAACTAGTGTCTTGGCACAAGGCCTTGACAAAATCTTATTTGTAGTCTTGGCACGAGGCCTTGGCTATGTGGTTATGATAGTCTGGCATTATGCATTCCAACATTATGAAAGTGGTTATTGATTTTTGCATGTGATTATTCGATTAGTAGAATATCCATGTGAATATGTAAATGGCATTATTTCATTTTACTTTTGCCATACTATGTTGAAGTTCAAGTTTAAAAGGATTTTGTTTTAGTAATGCATTGCCTTAAATGTTTATTCTTATTTATGAAAGTTTCCGCTATATTGTTATCCTTACTGGGCATTTGAGCTCACCCCTTTTCTATGTTTTATTTTTCTCAGGAAGTGAAGAAGTAAATTATGAATGACCTGTAGGGATATTATGTGGGGATATGAGTGTGGATTATGGAGACATTATGTTATTGTAGTAGTTTTTCATTTTATGATGTAATGTAAAACTTATTAATATATCTAGTTTTTCCAAGGCTACTAAACCAATTGGTCTTTCGAGATTTTATCTTTATTGAGATCATGCCAATGTTATGTAATAATGCACCGACTCTGGGTAACTGGGGTCGGGGCGTTACAATATCTATGGGATATCCACTATGGAAGTTATGTTAGACTTCAAATCTCATGTTATTCCACTTTACCATAATATTATTTCTCTAAACCATTATATGGACATGGAGGGTTAATATCATAACTAAGGATCACTACAAAATGGGGATTTATGTTTTCTTAGTTTATAACTATATTTCAAACTCAATCTATCATTTTTTGGTGAAGGCATTGCGTATTAATCCATTTCTATTAACTGATTATATATAATTTATTTAATGAAAAAAATAGTTTCTTATTATTTTTATGTGGATTTATCATTAAGAAAATACATATATAAAATTTTTAATATGGGTTTTTAATAGTTTCTATAATTTAGTTGGAAATTTAACGAGATTTCAAAGGGGGTTTTCATGGAAAATGTAAGAAATTTATTATAATATATTTATATATATATAAGGTGTTTATTTAAATGTCTATGTGTTTAATTATGAAATAAATTGTATCATTATTAATGTTTTTAGTATTTATTTATATAAAAAAAATAATTTTATTGTTTTATATTTATAAGAGAAGAATAAAGGGGTTTTTGGAAACAGAAGAATTATATTACTAATGTTTTGTCACACCAATATTGTTATTCCCTTATCATGAATTTTATTATTACTGATTATTTAATTATGTGATGATGTGATATTAATTTTTAATGGATTGTCTTCATAAATGGTGAATGTTTGGGGATATATGTGAATATTTAAACCCAATCATAGTTTCATAGACAAATCCCATATATTGATGGTCGGAGTGTCAAACCCAATCATAGTTTCATAGACAAATCCTCTTAAAAAGCCTTCAAAAAATAAATTAAAATAATAATTATAATAATATATGAACATTATTGGTACATCATTACATAGAATGATGTTAGTGAAATATTTTTATCCATAACACTATATGAAACTATGATTTTATGAATATAATTATAAGTAAGAACACTTCTTTCAAATCAGCAATGCATGACCTAATGTTGTAATAGATAATTATAATTCATGAAAGTGTATTCACAACACCTAGATATATATATCATATTTCTTCTATTTGGATGACCTGTGGATAAAACCAATCTCATAATCCTGATGCTTGGCCATCACCATTTTATAGAAAATATCCACCCACTAATTAACACTCATTTTTATACCAATATATAAATATCAGAATCTATGATTCTATTTCATATTTATGATACCTTGATGTACAATAATATAGATATATAAAACCCAATTTAGAACTCATATTAAATATATATTGTTCAACCACTCGGTAGTATAATATACCATTATGCTTGACACCATTTGAGTATTTATAAAATTATTTAACTGATAATATTTGATCATGCTAACATGGATATTAATATCAACAGTATAAAGTTCTTTTACATAACATTGGAGAATAAGAATCACTAAAAATTGATAAATAATCAGAAAAATATGGATCACCCACTATATGACGGTGAATTCATATCCACCCCATAAATTAATGAATAAAATTTCCATTTAATCAATAACTAATAATGAAACACATCTATTGATAATTTCATTGTGAAAATATCACGGAAAATAATAACTGAATTCTGAATGGATAGAATTCATACTTATTGTACATCATGTCTCGACAACATTACACCTCTACCATCAGTACTATTCACAATAAGATTTCAACTATGCACAAAAAATAATTTAAATTTATCATACTGATTTATCTCATTATGAATACCGATGTATTTATGGAATATAAAATCTTGATCCCCCTATCACTACATTTCAAAATAATTCCTCATATATTGAATAATCGATTGAATCCATTAAAAACATGTTTTATCATAAATTAATATACATTGTGTAATGAATATAGATTTAACTAAATTTCCTCAATTAATCAAATATCTTTGAAATTACACACTATATGTAAAAATGGATTATGGTTTAAGAAATAATCATTTCCCTAATATAGTGAATATTTTTTATTTATGATAAATTAATTATTAAATGATCAGAAGAAAGTGAATATTTAAATGTAATGTTGATGAATAAAAAATAAATAAAGAATGTGCATTTCAATTAATTACTTTTTCAATGTGATCACAAACCATAAATTAGAATAATATTTATGGAATCAATAGAACATATCACCAGTGTAGAATTTTTAAAATAACGTTTTATTGTCATTGATGAATAAAAATAGCATAAAAATAATATAAAATATTTCTTCAGAAAAATATGATTTTACTTTCGAAAACAACCTTTTAAAAATAGAATTAATGAAATTTTTCGAAAATAATATTCATTGGAAGAAATATTTCGGACTTACAAAAGAATTTGTAAATTTTTTTATTATTAATGATGGTTTAAAATTTGGTTTTTTCATATTTTTTTAAAATAATGAGTCCTTTCATTTATTTTATAAAATCTAACTGGGATTATTTTTGAAAAATAAATAAATATTCCTTTATATTTTTTAAAATAAATTTAAAAAGAATAATAAAAACCTATAATAAAGCATTTTTGATGATTTTTTTTAAAAATTGGGTTTTTATGAAAAATGATTTGTGACCAAAAAGTGAAATAATTTCGTATTTTATTAAAAAAAATTGTAAAACAATTTACCTTTTAAATAGCATAATAGTGGTGCTATTATAGGATATAATAATTAATTACCATATAAGATGTAAATTTAGGGGTTTATTATAAAATGACTATTTAATTTTCTTCAATTGATATTAAATGATATACAATCATGATTAAAATGATATTGAGATATAATCTCTTACATTGATCATAATATTGAGTTGACAATTAATAAATGAATATATTCTGTACATAAAATTTAAATACAAATAAAAACAGTACGAAAAATCCAAATAGTCAAAATTCATTACATGCATAATCATATAATATCAAATACAACAATAGAGTAATATAAACATGTGAAAATAAGTTGAGTTATAAAATTATATACCATTTGGTAACATTTAATTCAAATTAAAACATAAAATACCATTAAGGATGAGTTATGAAGTATATTACAAGTCTAAGGTGTAGTATGTAAACTATATACATTCATTAGTTTCAAAAGAAAAAATATAATTCAATAAAGGAAAATTGAGATTACGACCCTTAACACATGATACCTTCTGGTTGAACATGATTTAACAACATTTAAAATGATTTTATAAATATTATTAACTAATTATAGAAATATAATAATACTTAAAATATCATATATTATTCTTTGAAACATTCTGTAACCCATTCATTAATAATTTTTCATTATTTTTATTTTTTAAAATGTTAATTCCCTTGTTTTCTCATATATGCTTCATAATGAATGATCTGGTTCTACTGAACATTATATAGTTATGTCTTATATAGAATAATTATTATGAAATAATTATCATATTTTTACATTAATGTTTCTTTTAAAACTAATCACGAGTGATGGTTATAAAAAATTGATATATATTACAATCATGTATATGGTAGGTCGTACACTAGCATTTGTAACAATATAAATTTTCAATGATCATTATGAAAAGGAGGTTAGTAACATTTTATCAATACATAATGATAATAATTTCATATATATTATATTATTTCCTTGAATATAATTATATATAATATCCATGTGGTGCTTTACTGAATGAATAATCACAATGTTTCATGAAGGTAGCATTCCACACAAACACGAATGACATTATCATTATTAATTGAGTGAAATGGTAAGAATGGTAATGATATTTATTTATATATATATAATCATTTATAAATTATAAATATTTCATTAATATCATAAAAAAGTTATTTATTTCATACATAATCATTAAATTATTCCTTATTACATTCCATGTAAAGCATTAATGAAAACAATAACATAGATTCACGATGCGGTAGTCATCCATACACATGAGCAAAGATATTATTTCCAATATAGAACAATATTTAAAAGGGAATATATGATATAATGACTCAAAAGGTATATATCTGTTATAAATATCATATTTCTATAATTTATATCAATCATTATACCCAACAATGAAATTTGGAGAAGTAAAAAATGAATGACATCAGTTTTTTCAGCGATAATATACTATACACACGAATGATGATTTCATTAGGGATGGTTATAGGAAATGAATTTTTTTGAATAAAATATAATTATATGAAAGACACTAAGGTTATTTTATCATCATGAATTAAAAATTATTTAATTTGGTGGAGGTATATATAAAATAAGAACACTTGTAGAAGATTTCTACATCCCCTTTTGGTTCCTTCCTTATATTTGCTCCAAAATCCTTAATCAGTTAGATTTAGGACAAAACTATGGCTTCTAATTTTAGTTTAGATAATTGTGGAAGTGATATGAGTTTATATCTTCTTAACCATGTAGGATATATTATGTGAATAATGGTGTAGAGCGGGTGGACTTTTATAATTTGGGTGAGTGGGACAATTGTAATATTATGAAATAATTCCACCATACACACATTTTTTTCATGACAAAATCCAAAAAATGGTTACATATCAAACATTGAAGATATTATATCTACATAATTTCTTAAAATTGGTGTTGGTTAGGTTAGTAGGTAATTTGTAACCCATATCTTTCTATTTTAACTTTGGGTAAATCAATTTTTACCTTACCTACAAAAAAGGATTTTTACTGTTATCACTGTTACTTTTTTCGAAAAATTAATTTTATGTAATTAAAAATAATAAATTATGAAGATTAAAAAAAAATTATATTATTCCAATTCAATTAATTGAATTAGAAAAACAATATTTAAAATAATCCTTCATATCTGAAAAGAATGCACTCTTTTCTCAAATAATAATTTAAAAATGATGATTATTTTATCTAATATATTTTATAAAAGTGTTAATTATTTAAATTATATATTCAAAAAGTGTAAAAAAATTCTTGTATAAAAAAATTTAGTTCTCTAGAAACATTTCTTTTTTATTTTAAATCATTCATATTTTAATATTTAAAAGATAAACGACCATAATTTTTATTTTTTAGTTTGTATTATTCATAACCACCTTTCCAATGACTAGGATATACCTTTTATATAACAATAATAATTTATTTTTGTATAGAAAATATTGATCATGAATTTAATGAATGATATCGAAGAAACTCATTATTGCGTGTATCATAAGATTTCAAATGAATTAAATTTATTTTAAATGAAATATATTGTAATTTATTGGGGTCTTATATTATATTTTTTTAGTATTGTTTGTATAACATGAAATAAAATAAAATCTTATTATTTGTTAATTTTGGGGTGTTACATTCTTTCCCACCATAAATAAATTGTGTCCTCTCATTTCAAAATTAATCACAACAATAATGTTTTTGATATTTGGAAAAACATATATTAGAAAAACTAAATCCTAAAAAGGGTTACAAAATATCCTCATAATAATTGAGATAAGGAATTAATAATGTCATATGTAATATCAAATAAAAAGTATCCTAATTGGGATATTCTTGGTGTAATGTGTGTATATGAACATGGAAGAAAAAAATAAATAATTTAAGAGAGTGATTATGTTCATTAATAATAATAAATTATATAAAAAATGTAATGTTATGAAATTAAAAACCATTAACATATGATGATTTAATAGACTATATTATTCATTATATATTTATATTATATTATAAAAAAAATTCTTCAATATTATTTATATAATATTGTTTAATTATTTTACTCTATAAGAATATAAGGAAATATACTCACTTGAAATGTTTCTTATCCATAATAAAAGTTTCATCATTTCATTTTTAAATTGATTTCTGAATCATTCCATACTCTATGAAATGAATATCAAAAAAATAATTTATTATGATTATAGAACTAAAATTCAATTATAACAGATCATAAATCTATAAAAGAGAAACTACTCTTTCCATTCATCTCTATCTACATTCAAGAACCAATATGGAGAAAATAATTTATTAAAAAAATTATTCTACAAAACAAAAAAGGAAAACCAAAAGTTCATCATTAGTATTAATTTTTTAAATAATTTATCTAAAATAATTAAATACCAACCACAATATTACTTGGTCCAATTATGGGCACAAAACCCTTATCATCCTTCAGTCACAGGTTCTAGAACCACAACCATTCCAAATGAAAACATCTATCACCAATCATAACAGATTTCATTTTCTAATACTATATTAATATAATTCATATTAGCTTCCTAAAAAATATAATTGGAACAATTTAAATAAAAATATTCATTAAAAAAATATCCTATGGTTTTAAATAAAACATTTTTACAAAGTTTAATAATCTTATTTGATTGTTATTAAAGTGTAATTAATGTTCAAATTAACTATAAAGGTTATCAATACCATTTACATTATATCTATAAAATGAAAATAATTATTACATAGATAAATTTTCCACTAAAACTTATGCTTCTCATAAATTTTAAAAAATGACTTTTATCTTGGTAGGGCACCATTAAAGAAAACCTAAAAAAGGAGTTTATTCCATCAAAATTACGATCAAATTTAAACCCATAAAATAATTATTGTATCCCTATCTATTGTGTTAATTAAGAAAAATATAATTTTAGAATAAATAAATCCTTATATGATCCATAATTCATATCACCAAAACAATATTGGTAAAATTGATTCTTCAATTAAATTTTGAATTCCAATAAATAAATACATAATACATTTTATTTCTACATAGGTCTTTCAATGGTCTTGGGTTATAATGAGGTCACTCATTTTCATAATATATTCAAATCATTAATTATGGTTTGTATGAAAAATGTGAAATATTCTAATAATATCTCCAATAAGTGTCCAACTAAGTGCGTAGTAATGCCCTTTATAAAACATAAAGTGATAATAGGGTCAAAAAATGCACCATTTTCATAGATATTACCCCTTATTACATCTATTTCATAACCAAAAAATCCGTTATATCCATAAAGGGATGTATTGAAATTAAAAACCACATAATCTCTACCTTACCAAAACATTATGATATTATTCTATAATTCTCCCTAATGTCTATCATAGGGCTATGTTCTCCAATAAATATTTTCATAAATATATTTCCGAATATATTTTCTAAAATTACACTGGTATGAACTATTGCATCCCTTACTCTAGTAGCCTGGAGATGGTGTTTAGTTTACCACATTTGCATAATATACAATGAATTTCATGTCAACGGATCGAAATGTTTAAAAGTTTTTTTAAAGTAGATAGATACTTGAGTATTTTATTACATTTGAAAACAATAATTAAAACATATTTTTTTGATAATAAAATTATTACCTGCAACATATCCTTGTATATTAATTATACTATTATTCATAGATTATTGAGAAACTAAACAAAATAAGGGTGAGATAAAACATTATGTAAAGGATAATTATAGTAGAATATGTAACAAATAAATAAGAATAAAAAATATAGTGAGGTAAATAACATCACACACATTCCATGTAATCAATATACTAATAAGGAACTAAACCCATATATAATATCTTAGTGAAAATATCATGTATAATAATAAATATTTAAAATAAATAACTAAAAACATAATACATTTACTTAAAAACATGACTATATAATATTGATAAGTAATAATCAACATGTCAAGGTAAATATATGAAAAACATTCCATTTTATTAATTACTTTGAATTAAATTCATATGGAGATATTTTTTTGATGTTAAGGCTGAAGCGTCATTTATTATTAAAGAAAATCAAATACCTCTTATTTTTTTGTCTCCTAAAACGTGTTAATGCATTTAGTGGGTATATAATATCGGTCCTCACCAATTATTGTAATTCCATAACAATAGTTATATATCAAATTATTGATTTAATTCATTTATAGTATTCGTTGTTATATAATATCCATATTGATTAAAAAATAATGATTTATCAATATTTTCCCAGTAAATCAAATAACATATAAAATATATACCATATTTAAAAATAGTATATGGATAAGGAAATAATCATTTACATTAAATAAATAATATTG
The DNA here is from genome assembly GCA_963277665.1 of Viscum album. NCBI lineage: Eukaryota > Viridiplantae > Streptophyta > Magnoliopsida > Santalales > Viscaceae > Viscum > Viscum album. The sequence goes on from OY728125.1 coordinate 1,580,332,582, forward strand.
ATATTTAATAGAAATTTATTGTACATTGATAATAATAAAGTGAATGTTTCAATGGAATGTTAATGAATAAAAAACCAAATCAAGAATGTGAATGTCATTACATTAATTTTTCTATACTACCCTAAACCATATAGAGGAACAATAAAGATGGTATCAATACATCATATCCCTAGTGGATTATATGTAAAATAAAGGTTATTTTTCAACTATAAATAAAAATACTATAAAATAAGAACATAATTTTTTTAGAAAAATATCAATTTCTTATTGAAAATAACCTTTTAAAACAAAAAGATCACAATACATTCTGAAAATATACATTTAAAAATATAAAGGAAGATTCCGCACATTTGATTTATCAGGAAATCTTGAAATTATTTTCACACCATAAACATTAATACAATGATTCTATTAACAATTTTAATAAAAAATAAACAAGATTTGTTTTGAAAATGAATTTAATATTCTATCGAAAATATTTTCATAAAAGTGAAAATGGTTAAAAAAATATTATATATATTTTTTAAATAATTTTTATGATACATTGATTTTTTTGAAATAGGTTTTCCTGATAGAAGAGATAAATTAATTTTGATTTTATAAAGAAATTGTATCAATAATTTTAAGTATCAAATAATAAAAAAATGGTACTATTAAAAAAAGAATTATAAAATAGTCAGAGGTGATGAAAATAAGTAGTTTTATAATACAACGATCAAATAATTTCATTTAATATAAATTTTATCACTAACAACCATTATAAAAACGATATTGTGAAATAATCCCCAAAAATGATCATAATGTTGAAGTGAGAATTAGATAGTGAATCATTTATCTGTTTAATTTTTTTACAAAAAATAAAAAATTGAATAATGAAATATATATTCAAAATTAATTTTAAACATAATCTTATAATATCAACATCATCAATGGATTAATATAAAGAAATAAAAATAAATCTAGTTATGAAATTTCGTAACAGTTAGTAACTTCTAATTTATAAAACCTCAGATGAAATAATTCAAATTGAAAATTAAAATACCATGAATAATGAACCTATAATGATATTATATGTAAACATAGTAATGTGTACACGATATTAAATAAATTAGGTTCACAATAATAAAATATTATTCAATGAATAGAAATTCTGATAAATTCACTAACCTCACACATCCTTTTGGATGAACATGAAATAGCCTACAATATAGTGGATTTCAAAAAGTTATTAACTTATTAAATAACCATATTAATATTTATAATGTCATTTATTTTGATTTTTTATTATATTATGACTCTTTAATTAATAATCATTCATTACTATCATTGTTTCTTTTGTTAATTGCCTTGTTTTATCAAGCATGTTTCATAATGAATAATATAGTTCTTTTTAATATTATAGAGTTATATCTTATCCATAATTATAATAATGAAATAATTATCAATTTTTTATAATAAAATTACATCGAAAAAAATCATGAAATATTTTTATTGAAAATGAAGTATGCAATGGTCATGATAATGACAGGTCTTATGCACACATGAGTATTGTTATCATTTTTCAATGATCATTTTGAAAAAGATATATGTATCAGTTTATATTTACATAATGATAATAATAACATATATAAAATATTATTTCATTATATATATTTTTATATATATCATATTTATTTTTTGGTTATTAAAGGATATCCATATAGTTTCGTGAAGACGACAGCCCACACATACACGAATAACATTGTCATCATTGATTGAGTCAAAAGGGAAGAAAGAAAATGATATATATATATATATATAATAAATTTTTAGAATAAAAAATATTTGACAAAAATTAATATTATTACATTAATTTAACATATAATAATTTAATTGATCCTTATTTCATTTTATGTAATGCGTTAGGGAAAAATGAATCACAACGCATCATGAGACAACAATTTTCCAAATATACGGGCGAGGAAATCGTATACCCATTCGAATGGAACATAAAATTGTATATATGATAAAATAAATCTATAGGTATAATTATGTTATAAATATCAAATATATAATTTATATACATCATCATACACATCATTAAATGGTTTTTATGGAAAAAAATGACATCAGTTCATGAGGCGGTAGTCCATCGTTCACACGAATGATGATTTCATAACACATTTTATAAGATGTGTGGACAATTATTGGTCATAAAAATATTATAAAAAGAAATTTCATTAAAAATAATCATGATATTATATCATTATGCTTTAATAGTAAGATTAGGTGGAAGTGGATGAAGTTAAATAAAAATGCTCGTTGATGAACACTACCTCTTCTTCGACTGTCTTAATTAGGTTTCAAAAAAAATCATAGGATTGATTTATTCCATAATTATTGATTATAGTATTATGGTACATAATTTGGTATGTGATTTGGGGTTTTTTTTGATTAAAATATTATTAAATGTGTGATTAAGGGATTATAGGGTGTGTATTTTTATACGTGTCTTGAGCGGAACATTTGTCATTTTTTGAAAATATTCAATTATACCCCCATTTTTATCATTACAAAAACCTTAGAAATAGTACATTATCGAACATATAATATATTAGTTCTAAATATTACAATAATATGAGTTTTTGAAATGATGTTAATCATTTTAACTGATATCTTTCTCTTTTAACCCCTTAGTAAATCAAATTTTACCCTAAAGTTTGTAATTAATTTTTGTTGTTTTCACTATTAATTTTTTTTTTAAATTATATTTAGCATATTATAAATTATAAATTATGATGATTAAAAATATAGAATTCATTTTATAAATTCATTTCACATAGGTTGATATTTTTATTTTAAAATTATTCTTGTAGAAGTGATGAGAGATCTGTGGTTTAAAGAGAAAACTTTCAGTAGTTTAAAATATATTTACGTCATAATTATAAAAAAAATATTTCAATAGGATATATTCTATTAATTGATATAAAATTGAACAAATGTTACGATAATATAAATTATCATTATAAATTATTTCAATGATGTGCTATTTTTCAATTAAAATGCTCAATTTTTTAATATTCATAAAAATTGAAACTTCTTAGAGAAATATCAAAAAGTAATAATATGATAATTTCGATATTATGAATTAAAATAATTAATTTTATTTTCTCATATAATTTTTTTAAATTTGTTTAAAAAATATTTCTAAATTATGTGATAAATGTGTGACTATGATGTATTTTAAAAAGAATACAGCTAAAAAAACAATTATTTTTCAATCTAATGTTTTATATTTTATTTATAATCAACATAAAACAATAATTTTCATAATTTTGATAAACTATGCATACCCACAATTACATAATCTCAGAGATAAACATGAATAAATATGAATTCATGTATACTGTTGTTTTGTAAAACATGGTCTTTCATGTAATGAATTTAGTCAAAAAAAACTCATTGTTAATTGTATTTTAAGATAACAACAGAATAAAATTTTTTGTAGACAAATATATTGTAAATTATTAAAGTCCTATATTCTATTTTAATCTTTGAAATGAGTTTTATACAAATTTTATTTAATAAAATATTATTTTATTACATCGGGGTGTTACACCATGACAAACACACTGAATCCATTTTCAAATAATGAACCAGGAATCCTCAAGACACCCAATGTGGAATTAACTGAACACATATTTAAGTGTATAAAAAAAGTAAATAAGATAAACAATTTATGTATAATGTTTTTTTAAAAAGAGTAGGTAATTAATAAATCAAAAATTTGATATAATACTAGTATATATTTGTTAATGGATATGTATGGAATACATGAATCTGAGGTATGAGTTTATTTCCTCTCTTTTACTTTATTGAGACATACAAAATATTCAAAACATTCATTTATTATGGGGTGTATATATATATCATTAATTAATTTTATGATTATTTTATTGATAGTATGTGTATTTACATATCCACTTGAGGTTATCCCTTTCATATTGTTTATGATCCATGGATTACCAATGAAGTATGGGACATTAAATCAATATCACTTCGTTAAGGAATCAATTAGTGTTAATCAAATAATTTCATTTATATGTACTATATAATTTCAATTTAATAAATAATATAATGATTCTTTAATAAATCATGGTATTTTAGTTTGAATTTGAATGAATTCATCAAATGGTATTTGAATTATATGTTAGTATATGGTCAATCATTTTCATTACTCTATTTCTTTTCATTGTATTATATTTCATAGTCATTGTATTTTAAATTAAAAAATTATATGTGTATTGAACTATCATTATATAATGTTAAATTCCAACTTTTTATCTGTATTTACATTTTATACATCTAATTGGTATGTTGGTTAATTCTTAAATTCAATGGTATGATTTCCGTTACGGTTTTTCATCTCAAGTTTTCATTATTTGGGAAATATTTTTATTATATGAAGCTATATTAATTTTTTAGGTGATGATACAGACATTATTGAATGTTATATTATGTATCTAATGATGATCATGATATTACTATTTTAATTTGATTTCATCCAATATTGGAGATTACGATTGAAGAGTTACCAATGTGGTAAAAGCATTGTGTTATAATCATTATCCTTTCAAGATTTTTAATGTTCACGGTTACTTTGGAATAAATAACTTTCTATTATTTTATTCAACCACATATTATTTTAATTAAATGTTTATCAATGTTTTTTACATGTTTAACATCCATTTCTTTTATTATTGTTTAAATAAGAATGAATTTCATTTGTAAAAGATACTAATCCTGTATATTATTTTATATCATTCATATTACTCACCCTTGTCTATGTTTTATAAAATGTTTTATAAAATATCATTATAAAAAAAATTTCCTAAAACGTTTTGACATGGTATTTGACCATATTTTGAATGTTTTTATTAGTAAATTTCTTATTATTTTACAAATGGGTCACTTTTGACAAAATTTACAAAAAGATTGATCATTAATGTTAATTTTTGAAATTTATATCTTGGATGTATTTTACTACCATTATGAATATAGTGTTTATAATATTCATTTATATTTTTCCAATCATAATTTTAAATAAAGGTATTTTCCCAATATTTTGCGAATTTTTACTTTTAAAAACAGATTTTGTAAATTAAAAGTGTATTATCGTTATGAATGTTTTTTAATAGAATTTATATGCATTAATGATAAAAAAACATTGATGTGACTTACACTCTAATGGTGATATATAATAATGATAAAATCTTAATTCTTCTTATATATGGATTATTTTATTGACATGGAAGATGTTTTATTTTTCTTGAGTGATGTAACAATGAAAGAACAACGATTATTATAATGTAGAAGATTCAAAAGATTCAAAATATTATACTCATGAATTGCCTTAGACATTATTGATGATAATGAGTGTTCTCATATACATTCGGTGATCATGATATATCTTATATGATGGTTTCACCAAGATATCACTTGGTGAGCATGATATAGCTAATATTAAGGGTTCACACATCATATATAATGAAATTACTCATAATTATTGATTTTTATGACTCTGGACGTTGTTAAAGCTTTACTGAATGTTTTTTGATATATTATAATGTTATTTATAGTAAATAATATTCTATTTTCATACTCATTGAATTTTATTATTTCATTAGACATTTATTGTCCTCTTATTTTGACTGATGATATTAAATTGTTAATTTGAGCTCACCCTTCATATGTTTCTATATCCCCAGTTTATTTATAATGATGATTAAATGAATTATTGTTCAGACAGGTTTCTAACATGATATATTTTTTCATATATGTTGAATAATTTATATGGAATATGAAAAACTATGGCATAGTATGAAAAATAGTATCTCAAATTTAGTGGTATTATTTATGCAAGAGTTTATAATAATACTATAGAGACCAAACCCTAAAATTACTATATTTATTCATGGGATCCCATCTATCCTTTTTAATTATGATGTGTTTTATTTTGAAAATTTGGTCTCATTCATTAATATTAATGTCAGAAAAGTAGTATTTATGATTTTAGAACATGGTCTAGAAGTGAGTGTTTTGGGTTGTTATATTAGGCATTATATGAGGGTATAAAAAAATTTGTATATTATAATTTTTTGATTAAATCATATATTAAGTGTTATGGATACTATCATAGGTTTATAAGATTATGTATTATAATAATTTCAATGTCTTAGACACCCCTTGGATATTTTAGGTGCTGAGTTCATAAAGAAAAAAAAACAATTTGGACGAAATTTTATAACGTTGAAATATATGTAAACCATTGGTTTAATTTGGAGTATAACTAAATTGTCATTGATAAATTTTTTTAGGAAATTAAAACCATTATGGTTTATATTATATTGAATATTGATGAAATTATAGGAATTTATTATATTTTATAAATAACTATGAGATTGAAATCTTTTTTCGTGACTATGTGATTAAAATTATATCAAAATAACATATAAATATAAAAGGTCATGAAATATGAAAGGTATGTGATGTCATTTGGGGTTAAAATAATCTTAAATGATTAAGTTATTTATGAATTATTAAGTATAAATTTTTGGTATTAATATTGAATTTTGGATAGGAATTTATTATTTTATCATATGTAGGTTTACTAATATTGATAATAATTTTTCCATGTGATAACCTTTTTTGTTTTGGTTAGTCTATAAAGATATATGGAACATATTATTATCTCATTTATGGTTTTTTGATCATTTGACAGTTGTTTTTTAGTTCTTTCATTATTAAAAATCATCTGTAATACTCATCATTTGGAGGAAAAAATGATATTATTGTAGAGATAGATTAATGTACTGAGTTCAACCTATCAATTAAGTATATTTCCTTTTGTTATATGTATATATTGTAATGAATTACTCTAATCTAGGAAACCCATCTTGAAAATTAAAATTTAATAATATTACCTCCATATCCTACTAATTAATGGTCTTTTGACTCATCATTGATTTGTGGGTCTATGGTTATTAACATTATATTGATCATTAAATTTGTTCTAATTAAATATCAATTTAACACTACATAATTATTTAGGATTTCTGGGATTATTCTATGTCAAAATCATAACTTTACATCAGTGTTCTCTTATTTGGAAACCTATTTATGTGTTATTCCAGATGACCTTCATACTTTTCTTTCTCACTTATCAAGATGATGTTTTATTAACCGGTTGTACTATGTATTTTATAAAAAAATGGATTTTTAAATATAAAACCATTTATCCTAGATATAATGATAAAATTTAGAGAAGTAATGTATTAAATGTGGGGAGACTACAAAACCATGGGTTTTTAAAAAAATGATGTTATGCATGAGATAGTACTAGACAGAAAACACCGAGTTTAAATGAACCAAAAAGTCAAATTATATTAACTATGAACATTATAAACTAGCCATTAAATTATAGGCTATGAATAGTTGTCAATAATTCACAAAATTTATATAAATTTAATATTAAAATTTATTGATTAATTCTTACTAATTTATCAATCAATTTTTAGTAAAGTTGTTTTAATCATAAAAATATGTTTTCTTAAAAAATTAAATATATTTATTTTTTGAGAAAATATTATATTTAATTTATCTATGATTTAAATAAAATTAATAAAAATAATTTTTTAAATAAAAATATCAATATTAATTTAGGGTGGAATTATGAGATATTTCAGAAAAAAATATTTTCCAGTAAAAATTGAAAAATAATATTTTTTGTAAAAATGTCATTTCATTACAATAATTAATTAATTTAAATTTATCGGTTAATTTTTAATAATATCTATTGTAACATAATTCTCATTTTGTTATATTTAATCTAATTTTGAATCACAAATATATAGTACTATATTATAAGTTTATTTTTTCGGGTTTAAAGGCTGTATTTTTTTTAAAACTATTTAAATGTGATTAACGTGTCTCCATATTAATTAAATAAAATAACCCATAATGAAAAATTATTAATATTAAATTAATATTATATATGTAAATATTAATTTAAATCACTATAATAAATATTATTAGTCATATAGTTAATGTAAAATCAAATTTTAATCAAATATACACTTCATGAAAAACCACTTTTCCTTCGTGTCTAAGTGTTAAATTCAAAAAGAAATTTTTAAAATTATATGAGTTGTATTTGGAGAAATGGATTCCATATGTTGAAATATTTCTAATTTTATTATCTAGAAATATCAATATGATTTTTTTTATAATGTATATTGCGAATAGTAAAAATCATCTATTACAGTTAATGTAAGAGGGGATTTTCGGGGGTTAAGGTAAAAATATAAGGCTTAAAATGATCTTCATGATTTATAGAATAATATGGGATGAAACTATTTTGAAATTATCATCTATAATCTTCTATAATGATTCATTTTGGAGGCATTTAAAATGTGACAAACATGGGTCTCACTTTCTCATCTCATTAATTAAAAAAGAGTCACTCACCTTACTTATAAAAGGTCATACCATCTGTTCTCATATCCACACTATCAAACCATTTTAGATTATAGAATACCTAACCAAATAAAATAATCACTTCATAAAAAATTTAAATAATCATTAGTTTGATCATAAATCCATCCTAGGAAGGTTGTTTTTGCTATCTTAATGTGGTTATTTGAAGAGTATGTATCATGCTTAACTCATAGTTTTTCTTTTATTTATTCCTCCACATCAATAAAATCATCAATAATTTTGAATATATAATATCAAATTATATAGAATATTTTAATATGTTATAATTTTAAAAAAATAACTTAAATACTTTTTATTTTCCTTGAAAGGTAAATGAAATCACCATTTGTGTGTACGGTGGACTACTACCTCATGCTCCAATGTAATTTTGTTCCATAATCTCCTCTAATGGTTTGTTATAAGAATGGATATGAAGTATGTACATAAAATTTAAAACAAAATTATACTCATGGATGTTTTATATCATACATAACTTATTAATTTCCACTCCAAATGGATATGATAACAGCACTAATGTGAATGGCAGACTACCACCTTGCGAATCGTTGTGATTTATTTTTCACCAAATCAATACATGAATGGTAATAATAGAAAATTTAATAATTATATTGGATATAAAATATATAATTATAATAATATATATATTTTTTAATTATAATAATATAAACTATCATTTTAATTATATCCCTTCCACTCTCTTATAAATGATGACATTATTTGTCCGTACGTGTAGTGTACCACCTCCATGAATTGATGTGAATATTTTTTCAACAAAAAATACCATATATGATATATATAAGCATATTTAAATAAATAATATTTTATTTATGATATTAATTTAATTCATAAATTTTAAAAATAATGTTTTCCTTCTTTCCATAATGGTAATTTAAAAATAGAAAAATTACTCACGCGTATGTATGATCAACCATCTCTATTATTGTAATGTAGTTATTTTTTAAAATAAATATATTATAGTTGGTTCTAAATAAACATTAATGTCTACAAAATATAAATATATAATGATTATTATCCAGGAGGTGTGTAAATAGTGACCTCATTGACAAATTATCAACACACGAAAGCTGTTTTGAAACAATAAATCGAAAATCCTAAAAACACCCGATGTGGAATTAATAGTTTAAGTAATTAAATATTTAATAAAAAAATAATTTAATTATATTTCATTTAACTTTTATTTTTTTAAATAAAATATTGGATATTAATCTATTTTATGTGAGTTAAGGGAAAAGAATGATATGTTTGGAGTGGAGGTAAGGGTTTCTCATATCACTTTTATTAACAATAAATATGAAATATACCACATATATTTTTATTTTATGTATAATATAAAACCCAATGATTCAAATAATTATTCAGTTCATTAAATTTATTTTTATTTATAAATCTATATAAATATCATCCTTTTATGAGGTTTGGATTCATTGAATACAAATTCATTGAAGGACTTCATCCTCAATTACCCATAATAAAGGCCCAATATAATTTTATTCACCCAGTTAATTTTATATCGATTATATTATTCCAATTATAAATATAATATCATCTATAATTCAAATAACATGGTATTTTTTTAAATTTATTTATGTCACCCATGTTTATTTCAATTCAAATTTACTAATAAGTAAATAATTTTCATAACAAAATTTATTTTCAATGGGTTTTATTCCTTATTCATTGTCTTTTGTATTATAAAATTATATAGGTGATTAAATTATAATATATTATGTTGTGGTTAAAATATTTTTATGTGGATGTACATTTTATTATCATAATCATTTAAATTGATTAATTCATAAATTTAATGGTTTGTTATTTATAATTTTTATTCATCTCAAATTCTATTTCGTTGAATCAAATGCTTATGGTATGATCCTATATTCATTTGGGAGGTGTATATACCATAATTTGGACATGTTAAACAATGTATAATATTATTTTTATGATATTTTATGTTTCATTTGGTAATATTAATTTTTATAGCTTATGATTGAAGATTTACCAAATTGAAAAAAGCTTTATGTATCAATATCATATAATATATGATTACTTATGTTCATTGTTTATTTAGAGGAAATAACATGATATTATTTTCTTGGTAAAAATATATAAACTATTCATTAGTTATGAATGTTACTAACATGTTTTGTTTCCATTTTCCCCATTAATGATTAAGTAAATATAATGAAAGTCATTTTTAAGTCATACGCATGATGTATTTTTCATATCAATTATCTCTCTATCACATATCCACATTTTACAAAATGATATAAAAAACATTAATTATACTGAGGAATTATTTCTTAATTTTAATTAAATTTGTCCTTGACTTTGTTTTGTAATGGTTTTAAAAGGAAATTTCATAACATTTTCCAAATGGTTCACTTTTGACTAACACTAAAAAATAATAATTTTTTTTATTTGTAACATTAATATATTGAATTTATTTTCCCACCATCATGGGAATTATTTATTTAATATATTAATCTATCTGTTTATAGGATTATTTTTAAATGAAATTATTTTTCACATATTTTCCAATGTTTTAATTTTGAAAAGTTATTATTAAAGAAAAAGTAGTATTTTCCTCAAGAATGTTTTCAATGTCCTTTTAATGGTATTTCTATTCATAAAAAAATATAATCCTGGAGGATATATAAAATAAATTGGTATAGGTGGTAATGATAACATTATTATTAGTCCTATGTATGAATTATGATAATTTCATTGAACCATCCTTTTTACGGGAAAATAAATCAATAAAAGAGAATGATTATTATTATTTCAAAATGTGAAAGATTTTAAATGTATTATTCATGAATGGTAATTAAAAATTATTTATAATCATGTGAATTATTATATAGAGTTGGGTGAGACCATTATTTCATTTATTATGGGTTAACCTAGATAGCATCAGATGAGCCAAATATTCCATATATGATGGGTGCACCCAGATAGCACTACTAGGGCTTGATATAGCTTATACAGTTGGGGTGAATAGATAGTTCTATAATAAATTAGGTAATGTTCCTTATCTTTAAATTATTGAATGGGTTAATTACCAGATGTTTTGTGCTATGTATTTAATTGGGCATCCTTTATTTATGAAAAGGGTTTAAAATGGGTTATGTTGATGATAACCCAAGATACCAACATTTGTTAATATGCTTTCAATTAGTTATAAATGATTAAATTGATCAATATTAACTCATAATGGATCATTATTATTGATTATTATGACTATTTATTTTTATAAATATTTATCGAATGTTTCAGGATTGATGATCTAGGTACTGATGTGTAAGAATATTCTTATTTTGTGCTTATACATGATGATTATGTCTTCATACACATATAATCTTCTTATGATCACTGATGAAAATAAATAATTAATGCTTATTTTTACCCATAATGATAATTTTACCTCACCATTATTATGTTTCCCACTCAATGGGTTGTAATGAATAATGAATAAATTAATTTTTTTTAAATGTTTTCTTACAGTTATGATTTATTGAGATATTGAAAACATAATATGGAAAATGAAAATATAGGTATAATGTAAAAAAAAATTCTTTAAATTCATGGGAATTTTTTATGTTAGATTTTATCATATATCTATAATACTATAATCTTAAATGTTTATAGGGTATTTAATTGATTAAATATCTCTTTTCGATTATATATTTTCTAGCTGTCAAAAATTGAGTCACATTCATCAATATCAAATTAGAAAATTTAATTATTATTATTTTCGGACAATGGCTCAAAGTGTGGGTTTTGGTTTATTATATATTACCTTTCCATTGATCTTTAAATTTGATATTCAAACCTATGAACAATATCTTTTAAGTTGATCTCTCATATTTCTATCCCTTGATGTTGCAAGTGGGTCACAATGTTGGACACTAATGCATAATGTGGCTGACACTAATATAAAGACACCAATGATACAACATATTTAGTCTTAAACTACAAATTTACATTTCATGATAAATATTTTTGGTCATTATTACGTCATAATATGTTCCATCCATTCCTAGGAACATGTTGTCTCCTCACAAGACTTATTTTATTTTCCAAAACAAGTCATTTTCAAAGTTATTATCCTAATGTTTCCTTCACATATAATCTTTCTATACTAATATTTCATCATAGTATTTACAAGTATGTAAGTGTTCGAGTTTTCCAATACCAATATAGATCGCATATAATAGTCCATTGTTTAATTGCTGATCCCGGAAAGTCATATATATTATTATAGGATGAGAGAAATGCAATATATTCTCATATTATAAGGCCTAATATATTAAATTGAAATAAATTTGTTATAAATTTCGATGATCTAGGATCATATAAGAAACAAAATTAAAATAATACTACTACATTCAAATGATATTTTGAATCCTTGTCCGTTTCATAACATACATATCCGGTTCTAGATTGTCAATATCAAATACTTGATCACTCCACTATGAGATAATATTGTATATAAGAATACACATTATGATATTGTAGTACTCAATATAAAACGACCTTGATTATATTATTAAATTAATTCATCATTAGAAAGTTATCATAATCACCTAAAAACAGGGGTATATGTTTTCAATGAAATTCACAATACTCAACCACTCTATGAAATATTATAGTATCAATAATGAGCAATGTGATTTGTATATTAAAAAATATATATTCCAAATAGATAAAGTATATATTATCTTTTTTCATAGCTATAATCCAATCTATAATGGATAAAAACATGGTCTACATCAACTTATTATTTCACATAGAACCTCCAATAAGAAAATAAAATGAATTTTAAAATTATTCATGTTGAATAGTGGAATTATAATATGATGAAAGTTGTATTTATTCTATATATAAACTAAATTTCAGATAATTTTTAATCAAAAAAATATTATTCCCTATCAAAAGTAATATTTAACAAATTTCATGACCTAATATTAAAATCCATGTACTCTTAATAATATATCTCTTTTATAGTTATTTAATATTCATGATTATAAATATTTATATTTATATTAAATATGTATATATAATTGTAACCCATATCAAAGGATGTAAAATAATATATTATATACTCATTATAGATTTAAAATTATTATGTTTAAAATATCATATGGGCTTTTTATATAAAGGATAAATAATTTCACTTACCGTAATTTATTATATGGTTATATTTAATGAATTATTATATTATTAAATATATATAAAAATATTAATTAATTTAATATAAATTCATATTAATAATAAATACATTTATAATATTTTAAATTATTTAATCATGTTATGATGAACGAAGATGATATATATTTTAAACAAAAATAATGATTCTTCTAAATAATTTTTAAAATGTATTAAATGATTTTATTAAAAAAAGTGAACTTCCATAATATTATAATTTCAATTTGATAAAGTAGAAATTTTTTTTATCATCATGTAATAATTATCTATAGGGAATTTTTTCTTATTTTTCTATACATGATAAATGTTTTGGTGAATAGTTAAAAATTACTTTTTCATGATTACAAGTCCTTTTATGACATTATCATGATATAAATATGACCTATTTTTTTTGTAAAATATGTAACTTCTCCTAAGATATTATATTCCTTAAATATATTAATAATATCATTAAAAAAATTTAAATTAGTTATTATATTATGATAAAATTGGAATCATTTTTTTGTGTTTGCACAATGTATGTGCAACATTAGAAAAGTCAAATTGATGAATCAAACATAGAATGTAGAAGTAGATATGTATTTTCTCAGAATTTTTAGATAAAATATATGAATTTTACATGATATAAACATATATTAATAAATTTAACAATTTAATTACATTAAAATTTTCTAAATGATTACCCAATGCTTGGGGAAGGTATGGGAAGTCAAAATAATAAATTTATTATGTTGGCATGATAAAGATAATAATATAAAACATTATGAATTATCTATATTATTATATTGAATGAATAATAACTTATATATGTGTCATTAATTTATTTTTAATATTCAACAATATGAAAATTATCCAAAACACATACAAATTATCTTTACTATATTTATACAAACAGGGGAAAAAAGTGTAAATGGTTTTAAAAATACCTAAATTAATAGTCTTGTTGTGAAATATGTAGTTACATGATTTTTATGTATAAATATTATTTTTATTAAATTATCCAAAATTTTTAATTTTCTTTCTTTACTAAATTAAATACTTTTAGGGAAAATTAAAACAAATAAGTTTAAAAATGATTTTGAAAGGTATTTTTTTATTAATAATAATTAATAAATTATTAAAAAAATTATCTTTATCTTGAGTGATGAAAAAAATTCTAAAGGTATCTAATATCATATATTGCCTATTTATAATCCAAATTTTAATTTAATGTTACATTCTTGAAACCTAAATAACTTGTATTAGTGAAAACACCATTAAATTTTTTTCTATAGAACATGACTCAATATACCCATTACTGGAATACAAATAATGTTTTATTTTCTAGAAATATTGTTCCAAAATATCTATCTAAAAATAAATTTACATATTTATAAGTATAATTTATTTTTAGAAGGCATTTTTTGACTAATTTAGACTTAATCTGAAGTAGGTTATTCGAAGATAAATTTTTTAATCCTCATTTATTTTTAATCATTATGATTATTTTTCTTAAATATATTTTAATCCTCAACATAATTTTATAATATGACTACATTTTCATGGTATTTGAAAAAAATTTCTAATCAATAATGGGAAGTCATTGATTACATATCCCTAATCTCTTTTCAACTATCCTTAATACTAGATAATATGGTTTTTTTAAAATAACGTTTTTCATTTCAATTATCCTATTACTATTTTTAATAACATAATTAGTATTTAAATGTTACACTAAAAAGTTTATTGTCTATAATATTTTTTTTATAAACTTAAATATGTATTGCTTTATCCCTTCTTTTAAACTCATTTGAAAATTATCATTTATCATTATAGAATTTTCCAACCAATGTAAATGATGATTTATTATAAACTTATATGTTTCCATGATATTATTAGACATTAATATTATAACTTAATATATCATTAATATTTACTAAATTTCATTATTTTGACTCTTTTATGTTAATTAATTCATTATAATAATGAAATTAACTTTAAAAAATCGTAGTCATTTTTATCCTTAAATAAGCTCATCAATGAAGATTCTAAAATGATATATATATAATAATATGTGGTCTCATAGTATTTTATAATTAAATGTATAATATACTTGAAACTTTCTGAGATTATGTATCCCATTGGAAATAATATTATTCTATTAAAACTATGTTATATCAGTCAATGAGAATATAAACAGAATGACCTCTAAATAACTGCTATGAACTATACCAATTCAGTAACATAATGAAGTATAATAATAATTTAATTTAGTAGTAACATAATAAAGAAATTCACCCATAATAAGTATTTATCAATGTAAATAATGTATTAAATTTTATTATTTAAGAGGCCAGAGGACATATGAGGTGTTTTAGGCTTGGAGGTAAGGGGAATATTAACTAAATTTCTTTTTATTGTGTTAAATTATTTCATTATTGAAATTTTTATTCTATTATTATCTGAATTAATATGTATTATTTTTTGAGTTTTAATTCCACTTTTTTATGTGTACATACATCTATTTCAAATAATAAATTTTCCTTTAGATCATTACCTCAATAGTTTTTGTCTTTGTACTATTTTTTTTCAAATATCACATCTAGATTGAAATTTCTTTCATAAAAATTTCAATATGGGGGATTTTGATAATTATGAATAAAACACATATATTTTCTAATCCTTTTTTTATTTCTAGGTAATACATTTATTCATACTCTTTCACTTCCCCTTGTTTTTCAATTCAACCAAAAGGATTCATGTAAGTTGACTAGACCATGTCACTTCTTTCAAACATAGATATTTCTACACTGTTTTCTTGTTTTCATTTTATTCTAAATATATTCTTATATATATTAATGTTATTTATTCAGTTCAATTCTTAATTAATTTTACTTCATTTATAAATAATTAAAAATAATATTTTTAATGTTTTTCATACCAGATATTTTTTCCTTTTTTTGAATGTGTGTAAAGAATATCCTTTTAAAAATTTTATAAATGATAAAAATTTAACAACATTATAAATTTTTTATTAAATAATATTAAATTAATTTTTTTATTATTTTAAATAATTAATTCTTACCCCCTGGTATAAAAATATATTTAGTTTTAAATAAATGTTATAAAGAATAATGAATAAATTTCAAAGTATCTCTAAAATGAATATATATAGTGTTTTTAATCTATTTCAACATAGTTTAATGTGTATTATTCCTAAAATAGGATATCATAATATTATATCATCCCACTTATTTATATAGTTGAATTATGTTACTATTCGAAGTATTTTTTTAAGAAACCATTTTTTCCATTATATCATCTAAGTTATTACTTCTTAATGAAATATTTCATGTTCTAGGAAGTTTACCACATTATCGTACGATCAGTTTTTATGTATTGATCGTATTATTTACTTCTACATGAAATTAAATTTTATAATTTACTTTCGTTCATAAGGGTTCTTTCATTTTTATTCTTTTTCTTATGATTACTTTATCTATCACTCTTCATCTCTATCTAATATACTATTTCTTTTTGTTGTCCATGTTCACTAATGTTAATGATAAATATTATATCATGTATAATATATATATATATATTTCTAATATTTAATTCAACTTCTACCCAGAACAATATATGGTGTAATACCAAAGCTTCAATTATAGTAACCTAGCATTCCATTCTAATAAATAATATTAAAATGCATGTATCTTTATTGAAGGACATGATTAGATAAATTTCAAAAAAAAAATTAAATTATAACTATATGAGATTAATATTATTCTTAAATTTATCATTTAAAAATTATATTACCGCTAATTTTCTATATTTTTCCAAAAAAAAATTATTTTTAGGGTAAATAGTAGAAAAATACAGATTTATTAAAAAATGTTTCTTTTATTACACTATAACAGTAATAGAATAATGTAAAATTTTATGAAAACATTTTTAGAAACTAGATATATATTAATAACTAATATTATTTATATAAAAATAAAATTTTTAATATATATGAACATGATTATCTTATTTGGATGTCTATGTACAGTTTTTGATAAAATAAAAATTATTTTTAGTCTTTTTATCTTAGTCAATTATTATAATTTTTACTTCTAGTTTTTTTATTTAAAATAAAAGCATGTATCCTTCTATTAAAAATAATCCAATAAATTCAATTTTAATCATCATTCCATATTATTTTTATATAAAATCATATTATTATTAAAATATACATTTTCAATAAAAAATATTTCTATTGTGTTTTACAAAACTGTATAAAATGAAAATTTTAACACCTCTATGAATTGAATATTTTTAAAATAGTTTATAATTTTTTTATAATATTTATTAATTTTTGGTAATATGGTTAACCTAATTTTTGTTCATATGGAATATTAACCACATTAAATTTTTATCTCTTCGATTCATGGTAAAATTAATTAAAATTGTTAAAATAACAAGAGATATTTTCATGATAAGTTCTTATTATTTAAACACCATTATTTGTTTTAATTTTAATATTGAAATTATTATATTATAATAAATAAAAATTGGATCCACTTTTTTTATTAACACATATATTGTTTAATAATGTTTTAAGTATTTATATGTTTTCCTACCAACTAAATTATAAAAGGAGACCCCTCCTGTTAGCTTCTCCACACATCTGGAGCCACTTACACCAGAAATATACATAAAAAAATACATTCCAAAAATCTATCCATATATCATAGAGGTAATGATCTCAAAATAGTACCCCTTCGTGATGTATTAAAAAGTAATCAAAAGGAGGTTTTCAAATGAGGAGGTATATATTCATTCTTATAATTATTATTATAATTTTTCTAAAACATGCTTAAATTAGTAAATAATAATATTTATTTAATTATATATATATATATATATTCCAAATAAAAATATATATGTTTTTAATGATATATTTCATTTTCTTTATATTTTCTATCCTATAAAAAGGGAAATCATCGCTTCTCCATTCGTATGGAATACCGTCTCCACAAAGCGGTGTAATTTGTTTTCCTAACGGATTTACCTATATAGTTATAAAGATGAAATTAATGAAAATATATTTTATTTATGAAATAATTATGGTAATTTAAATATAATATACCATATATCAAATCATCTTCCCATTTTTTTTAAAAAAAACAGTGTCTCTCATGAATACATGTGGACCACCACCTCTAAGAAGCGATGTGATTCCTTTTTATATTTGAAACAATCATATATTATTATAAAATTTTATATAATAAATTGAAATTATAATTATGATATGAGACCAGAATTGTCTCACAATAATGTTATCTCATGCGGTGATTCCATGAACCTAATATCGCGAAGACAGACCCCCCATATAGATCAGATGTGGGAGCTCCACAATATCACTCTCATGGAAGTGGTAATTTAATCATTCAATTATCCATACCTAATAATGATCCATCCTTCTTAGGGATTCAACTCTCCCTGAAATTTCCTCACCACTTCTAGGGAGCGCCTCAACTCTTTCATTCCTTAGTGGAGCTCAATAGTTCCATAGATGTATGCAATCTCACTCTAGTGGCTCAGTTTCATCTATAACATCATTCATTTGATGCGTTATACTAGTTTGTGTCCAATTATTATGATCTTCCTGAACATTCATTTTTCGTCTTTGTTGACAGGAAGCACTAAATGATTCAGTTTGAGGTAGATGAAAATTAGATTATCGGCCGGTCAAGATCCCCTCAAAGATGAAATGTAGAATCTTTTTATCTATTTCGAAAGATTATAAATATAAACGTGTGGTAGGACACCTTGATGATGGATACATGGGTGAGTATCCCTATTCATCTACATCCCATTCAAAATCCCTCCATGTATTTGCTATTGGAAACATGAAAGGCAAGTATATTCGCTCTAACCATCGAACGAAGGTGGTATATGACCCCATATTTTCACATACTTGTGTTGAGATCTACATTGAGTGGTCTCCTATGAATTGGGTTTGAATCATATATGGGTAGGTGTTTTAGTAGAAGTAGGAGGTAAGATTATAATTTGGATTCTCTATTGTGTGGTTTGTGGCAGTTTTGGGAATACAGAAATGGTATGTCCCACCAAAGGTCTGACTAGAGTTTCACAGGGGGTGATGAGGATGGGTAATGGTGGTTGTGGAGAATCTATCTCGGCTTTTCTACTATTAAGGGATCTGACTAGGTGTATTCCACCAATGAATGACTCTGTGGATGTCTATAAAGAGAATGGCGTGTGTGTGGATGAAATTTCTATTGGAAAAGCAGTGGCTGGGAATCAATCTCAGAGAAATGTGGTGTGGACAACGGAGCAGATTGGCCATGATGAGGTCAAGGAGAATGGTAGTTTTATGAAGAAGGAACAATAGAGGATACATTGTCTGACTATTAGGAAGGTTTTTGATAACCTAATTCAAGGTTATTGAATTAAGAAGGTACATACAGTGAATGATACAATAGAAACATTTTCCCTGCAGCCATAACCTTTGACTAAGTAAAATTTGGACTCTATTTTTTTGCAGATGGTGTTATATTAGAAGGTTTGGATGTTTGTGAAGAATAGTAAATAGTGTGGGAAGATGGAGATGGTGGTGTTATAATCACAGATTCCATTGGTAATTGTTTTCAAGAATTGGAGCTTGAGAAGTACTCTCATGTAGAGGAGGGTACCCCAATGAATGATGGTAAAAATATGTAGCATTATTTATTTTCTATGGATTATATAAAAAGAGAATGTTTAATGAATAATGGGATAAATGATGGTAAGGTTTTTTTGTAATACCAATACCATTTATCCATGATGGATACAAATAGTCAATTTCAGTAGGAACATGGAGTGAATGATCGTTACCAAAAGGTTCATATCCCTAAAAAATGGTGGGACACCTTTGAAAGTGACATGGAAAATGATAGTGGAATGGTCTAATCCTAATATAGTGACATTCATTAGGGTGGGAAGAACAATATGTTTGGGAATGTGAAGGTTATGACTAGCCCAACACGAAGAAAACCAAAGAAAGACTATTGATATCTTCCAAAGCCAATGTCTACCAGGTCATCTGTCGGGAAGGATGTCAAGGTAGTATCTAATTTGAAAAACGAATCATTGTCATATAAATAGTTTCTATCCTTGTATTTGATGAATTATATAAGTAAAGATTACATTATTTTGATGAACTATGAAAGCTCGGAGTGGGGATCAGCTATGGCGATAAAAGAAATTTATCATGGATGTTGTGAAGGCTATAATTTTTATGATTTGTAGTGGTATTTTCGGGAATGAGGTACATACTTGTTGTACTTTTATATTCAACTAATAAATGGTCATATGAATCCCTCTTTTTGAGATTTTCTGTTATATTTAAGATATAATTAATATTTTCTAGATGATGTGTCTGTTTCATGACACTTTTAAACTTGGAAAATATACATATGAAATTTTGGATAAATTAAGTGAACAAACATAAGTGGTAGACTTATGGGATAAGTATTAAATGGATATATTTCAAATTATTATATATTTTCATTAAAAATTGAATATATTTAAAAAAAATATTGAAAATTATTTATTAAATATATATTAATTATACCCCTGGATAAAAAATGTATGACTAAAAAGAAACCCGAAGTAAGGGATAATAATTAAATCTCATTTTGTTAATGTAGTGTTTATGTTTAGATTTAATTTGTGGAAATTTTATGTTAATAATCTCTTAAAACCCATATATTTTAAAACTCTATGGTTTTTTTTGGTTTTACATGTTTATCATCCATTTTTTTTATTTGTGATTATAATAAATAGGTAAGTTACATGAAATAAACTTCCTTCTTACTATTTTTTTCATGCCGATGTCTTATTAAATTTTCAATAAAATCCTATTTTTTGATTAATGTGTTTATAATGTTCATTTTATATTATTTTTTTGAAATTCTTTATAAAAGATTAAAAATTAATAGTTTAATCCTTTTTCATCTGTAATATTTTTGAATTTTCATAAAATTATAAAATATATTTTTTCACATATACTAGTTGACCTATCATGGTCATTTTCAATGATATTATACATTATCATTATTCCTTTACATGATTAAATGATGTTTTTCAAAAATAGAATTATCATTATTTTTATAGTTTTTATTTAAAATGAAGATAAAATAAAATAGTGTTATATTCGTAAAATAATTAAAATAATTTTAAAGTGATTTATAAATCCATTGTTATACAATGTCTAAAGGAAGTTATTTTTATTTTTTTCTTATATTTTATTTTCTATTTAAAAAATACTTGGGTTTACTATAAAACTATCTATTTTGATGAATTGATTTTCCTCTTTCATCATGTACTAATTTATGATTTCGTAGTCATTAACATTATCATGATCACATTCCCTATCAATCATCATCATTTCATTGGACATTATATTATCATACCTGTATATATTTTATGTACTACTGATTAATAAAACATTATTTATTCCCCTTAAATGTTTTTTCAACCTTTTACCACATCATTTTATTATATTGGTAGATGAAAATTTATTAATAATGTTATTCCATTGACGAGGAAAATATTCTATATTCATGATTCAATATAGATAAAAATTGATTTATTTGGATTGTTTAGAATCAGTTGTGATGATAATCTAATTTATGGGGAAAGGAGAGAACGTGCATGTTAGGGGTGGCCTATATTTATAGATACCACAATGATATATGAAAATATATCATGAGAAAAAAACAATAATAATAATATATTATATGGGAATATGGTATTACACATACCCATTTATTATTAATTTATTTTTCATGGTTTTGACGGTATAAATTGTGATACCTTAGTTGAGGCCATTATGATAAGATCATGATTTTTTTAAAATATATGATTCTTTTATTATGAATTCAGTTCCACTATAAATTTGATTTCTACATTGATTTTGTCTATAAATGAACATTTAACTCTTGTTATTTATTGAATGAAAAGTGTTTTGATTTACCCACTTTACCATATTTATTATGCCTTAATTAACATCGATAAATTTTTCTATATATTACCTTTACTATGAATTTGAGTAGCTGTTAATTTTTTTCCTTTTCATATGATATAAAGAAGGATGTATTTAATTATTTCAGGGATCCAATTATTTTTTATGATATGTAATTATTTTTACAATTTAATTTTTGAATCGAGATTGTATAATGTTTTCAAAGACTGCTAAACTAAATAAACCTGTATGGTTTAATCACTCGTATCATATTCCAATATAATAAAGTAAACAGTAGCTCTAGGTTTCTAAATTATGGTTTGTTACATTTTGTATCTGATCAATTTTAGTAATATTTTTGGGAAATATATTTTAAATAAAATTATATAGTAAGATTATTTTGATAATCCCATTTGGAATTTGAGAATTTTTAAATGGATGGTTTTTATATTTTATGGAAATATATTCATAATGATTATGAGATAAATCAGTGTATTCTGTTGTTAAGAGATGTGTCATAGAAGTTGTAAGAAAATCCACATTTCATGTTAATACAAGGATTTACATGTTTAATCCAATAAAACTACTGTTAGATATGACGATATCATATCCATATTTGGGAATATAACTTGGGTAATGATGAATAAACATTCTAATATGAAGTAACATTTTATTCCGCAATAGGTTCACCTATATTGGATCACATATATGAAATATTTTACATATTTTAATGGAACTACTAATCCATTCTTTGGGGAATCATGGATTATACCACTAAATGAGATATTTCTATAATTGAAATGTAATGAAAGGGAAAAGGTTATTTTTTCACTGTATTTTATAATGAAATACATTGATCAATAGAGGTCATTTATCCCGAACACTAATGTGTTTTATGAAATATAAAATAGAAAATGGGTAACATTCAATGTGATATTATTTTATAATAACATTCAATGAGTGAAGAAAGATTAAATGAAGATAAAATTCTTATCTTTAAATTAAAATGAACAATATTTTAATTCCGAGCATTAAGTTAGCTTTACATTTTTATCCAGGAATGTTGTGGACTATATATATAATCGAGAAATAAATATTGACTATTTATTTATAGGACATAAGCTATGTATCTGAAGGGAACTAGTTTCTAAATATTTCCATCAAGTGATGATATTGTATCATTTCTCATAGTGATAATGAAATAATTTTTAATGTATTATATCATAAAGGGATGTTTTAAAAATAATAGGTCCATAGAGAATATATAAGAAAATAAATTTTTCAATGAAGAAGAAATAAAATATGATATTTTAAATATATGATAGTTATGGAATGATATATAGAAGTGTATACATAATGGGAACATGATTTTGTTTCATTTATAGAAAAAAAGTTTACAGATATCATGAATTTATTAGAATGAATGAAACAACTATTATCTAATGATTTAACTATAAATAGATTAGGAATTATAAAAACCAATATCCCAAGAGAAAATGGTTCCTCCCACAGAATATTCCATGGGGACATGTCAATGCTTATATAGTTACTACATCTATTGTCCATGATCCAAAATATGATGTACAAAGTAAATTGATCATAAAAGTAAATTTATTTAGTTCTTTATTTTGTTATAGATCTTCTCACAATTTTATAACATTCATGTTTTCCAATGAAATTAGATATTTACTTAGAACCTTATAAAGGGATTTATAAACCAAGACTACTACTTGATTTCATATCGCTATAAGGATATACTAGTTAGTCACCATTATGACACATTAAAACCCACAATTTTCAATCTAGATTATTATACATATCGTTAACTTGGATATATTTATTAGTATGGATTAATTATAAAATTATTATATAAAAATTTAATTCCTTGAGAAGGATATTATAATTTATATAAGTACAATGAAATCCATTAGATTTTTGGTCAGATACTAGATCATAAAATCATGTATGAAACCACATCTAATAGAGTTAAATTATGAAATTCTTGGAGATGATGAAAAGATACAATCTATTAATGGGAAATATATCCATATAATATTGTATGTAACTACTGTATAAGAATACATTGATGTTTTTCTTATATAACTACCTACACATCCTCTTGACCATGAAGTTCAATTTATCATTTATATAATCCCATATAAAAAAATATTTCTAATAATCCCATGAGGATTTTTTTATTGTTAAAGAAATTTATTTTATTATAATTTGAGTCTGGTTTGTGTTTATTGTCAATCCATAGTACTTTAAGTAGGATGTTTGAAAGGAAAGTTACCTTACAGTTCATGATGACTATAATGTTGAAGGTGGGGTTTTTTCCCAGTGTTATCCAATTTTTTCCCATAAAACTTGAATGAATTTTTAACGATTGTGGAAGGTGGTTTAATTGGATTAACTCATCATAATTATTGTTATGTCATGGGTTTTATGAATATTGGGGTATTTAAAGGAACATATTAAAAAATAAATAGATAATTAAAAACATGGTGATGGGTTGATGGTAACCACCATGACTATGAGAAGTAGATAATTGTGAAATATGCTTTGTGTTGAAGGTGATTTCCATGATGATGAGATTTTTCACAAGTGGGTTAAATTTAACTAGAGCTTCGTGACTGAAGGAGATTTATAATATATATTTTTAGTTTCATTGAAAATCCATTAGAGGTGTGGGATCATGGTTAATTTTGGAGAATATAAATAGAGAGATACACCCACATTATTTTATATGAAAACTATTGTATAAAAGTATGAATTTATCTTATTTTAGGAGGGTTAGAAGCTTTACAAATTAGTTCTCTTATGTTAAAATGGGCATCATGAAATTACTTGTTCTGTATTGATTGAGGAAAATGCTTCACAGTAATTTTAGTTTAGAAGGGAATATGTATTAAATGATGACTCATTGATATTTGTGGAAATATGTTTTTGTGAGAGGGATGTTATCTTCATGTAGGTAGTGAGGATAGAGAAGGATCTTCACAAAGAATAGTATTGATCATCTGGTTTGTTTGAAGAATGATTCCAAGTGAATCATCTGAATTATATGGTATAAGAAGAGTCTCATGAAATTTAAGGACTAAGACTTAAATGACAATCTAATGATGTTTCTTTTATATAGAAAAACTGTATAAGAAATCATCCAAAGAAGTGAGCTTGGGGGATTCTAAAAAACTATTCCTAAGGAAGTAGTTTGCATTCATTGAAATTTTGTAATGGTTGTACAACATGAATAGAGATACTATGTCAAAGAAATTTTCCACAAATATTGAATAATAGTGGATTTTTGTATGACTGACACACTATCATCATATAATTCTTATATTATACCCCAGTGTAGAACCAACTAAAATTTGTATGTTGTCTTTTTTATATATGATTTTTTCTCTCCAAGTTATCATCAGAATTATCTAATCATATGTTACCAATATGGGAACATGATCGATTTCATAAAAACTAAATAGTTTACATTCTTATTGACACACCCTATTAGTGGCTTCATGATCATATAAAGTGGTATCCAAATCATGTTGATGGTGTTAAATATATCAACAATTTTTTCTATTGAGAAATTGATAAATTTCAGATAATTACACTTCTATTATGGAATAAAAAACTTTATTTTGAAGGAAAATATTATATTTCACCTAATAACACTTTGAATAGATGTTCGTCTCAGCCAAACATAGGGGCTTTTGGTCACTGATGCAATAAGACTATTTTTGACTAAAATAGATAGAAAAATGCATGGTGATGCCAAAGAATTGAATTCCCTTACTCAATCGCTATCTAATCTAATTTATCTGATCATGGTGAGTTTCAATTCATCCAATGGTATTTTAAGAAAACGGGAAAATATATATTAAGGTGAAATAAAGTGAAATAGGAAAAAATCATTGTCTTCATAATATGATCGATAATCTGAAAAATCAGGATAATTAAAATGATGATACATTTTAATCGAATTACTAATATTTCTAGAGAAATATATGGACTTGGTGTAGAAATAAAATTCATTGATATTGTGAAAAAAATATTGAGAAGGATTTACTAACAATACGATAATAATGTTTCATCCCTTATGGAAAGGGATTTGTCTAAACATTCTGTAGTTGATATTCCTAGCAGTTTGGTGGTATATTAAATGAATATCAAAACAGACTATGAAACATGTTGAGTAAGAAAAAAATCATTCAAATCCATAAAAAATAATTAGATTTCTAGTGATACTTATGATAATCATAATGAATAATATTAAATTATTTCTATTTTTAATAAAAACGTCAATGGGCGAAAAAGGATATTTGGGAGAATACTTCATTTTCTTATTTTTGATGTGGTAAAGTATGGAATATTTTTTCTCAGCCTTCATGGAAGAATTATGATGATGAAAGTGAAGTTAAGAACATTTAGAAGACTTAGAAATTTTTTCCACAAAAGGTATACTAGAAATCAATAAAGAAATTTTTGAGAAAGAGTTTTTTCTATAGATAAGAATAAGACAATAATGTTTTTTTTGATGATGATGAATATGAGTTTAATTCGGGAACCCTTTCATCCCTGATGGATATAGTTAAAAATTTACTAAATTTAAAATATAAATAGAATCAATTTAACATTGTTGTTGATCATATGTTAGAACCTGAGGATTCTCTTGGTATGTATAAAACCCATAGAGAAAGAAATAAAAATATGTTATCCATTCTGGAGGGGTCTATATAATATATTGATTAGAATGAAACAGAAATTGATCAACTGAATGAAGTGGAAATATAAAATTAAACAAATTTTGAAATCTTAGACGATGATTTTTATTTTAATATTATGATTTTAGATAAATCAAATATCATCAAGGAGAATGTTGAATAAGGTGTGATTACAATGAAGCATGTTGGAATTGATTATCAATTAGATGACATTCATATTAAGTTGTCAGCAACACATGTGATCCAAAATCATTGGTTTAACCTTATTGTGAAGTCGCATCCTATTTCCTGCAGATGTTATGGTGCATCCCCACCCCCATTTTTTGTTATTAATTTTATTCTGGTATTGGATGTGATGTGGGTTTATATGGACGATATGATCCATGGGAGTGTGTATTGATTTATAAATGAGAATATAATTTTTTTTGGGTTTATTTCCAATGTGGTAGAATAAAAAAATAATATATTTAAACAATAAAGGATTTTCAGAAATTTTAATGGTTTATTGGTTATAGTTGTTTATTAAAAAACTTTGCAATTCATCTATGAAATAATAATATTTAGTTTTTTTAAGGAAGTAGTAAGGGCTAATATTTGACATATTTAAGAATCCCAACGAATGAGAAACCAAATCAGTCTTCTCATGTTTTTTTATACACCATGATTTACTCATGTAGACATAGAGAGTTTAGGGATTTGTTTCACGTCTATCACGTTTTGATAGCAGTTGGTGCATTATGGAATTGTTCTATAGTATTCCAACAAACCCAAAGTGAATATTATTAAAACAAGGGATGTTATTTTCTAGAAATGTAGTTTGGTTTTTTTTTGTTTTCAACCCTCACTAGGTTGATTAGGATGTTTTTTAAGTCATGTGATCTTATTGTTCATGTATAATACCTTTTTGATGATGGCATAATATCCCACTGATTACAAAATTAATGGGCTCAAAATTTGGAGGATGAAACAATCATTGAGATAGTGGTAATTCATGAATCAACTAATCATAATTATTGTAAATTCATAGATTTTTGGACGCATAGGGTTTCCCAATGATGAGATTTGTAAAGATATATAGCATCATGAATGGAAATATGGGGTGACAGTAATCACCTTGACTATGAGAAGTCGAGAATTGGGAAATATGATAAGTGTTCATGGTAATTTCTGTGAATGTGATATGCTTCAGAAGTGGGTTAATTTTCACTAGAGCTTCATGAGTGATGGAGTTTTAAGAAACGTTTTTTTAATTTTATAAAAAATATACTAAAGATATAGAAGCATCAAAAAAGTATTAGCCTTTAAAAAATATTATACTCTACATTATTTGATATGAAAATAATTAGAGAACATTCTGAATCAGTATGAATTCCAAAAGTCCGGGAGCTTCTCAAATCTCATTTTCTTTGTGATATTGAGCATTTTAAAAGGACTAGTGATTTCTTGACTATTTCTAATTAATCTATGTTATGATAGTTTTGTGATTACATGAAATTATATGATGACTGAGTGATCTATTCATTGTCGGTATGTTCTGTGAAGGGAGTTTTATCCATGGAGATAGTGACATTTGCAATGGATATTAACGAATAACAGTATTGAGCATATGGTTACTAGTGAACGTTTTATCCAAGTGCATCACCTTTGGTTTATGGAGAGAAAGGAGTCTAATGATAGTTGGGGAAAATAACTTAATTCCAATAAACTGATGAAACCCTCATGTCGATAGACTATGTAAGAATTTCCCCAAAGCAATGAGTTAGGGGGAGTTGATGGAAGTGTTTTGAAGGAGGAAATGTGATTTCCAGAAAATATTTTAATGGAAGTGCACCTTGAAAAGAGTGACCATGTCTAAATTTTTTTCCAAAAATAGTGTACAAAAATTGGTTTTTTAAGGATCGACACATTGTTGTGTTATTATAATTGGAATATTCATTAGTGGTGAATCAAATTAAATTGATGTGTTATCTCTTTACATGTGATTGATTTCTCTCTACAGGATTCCCTTAAAAAAATTTAACATGTTACTATTAATGTGGGAACTAGATAAATTTCTTTAAGAGAATCAATTGACACCCTGATTCACCCCTCTCCTCTCAGAGTGTTATGGGGTCCTACAATAATGTGTAATTAGGTTCTCTAAAAAAACTACATGATATGTGTGATAAGTGATTTATACTAATATAATTCAACCATGGTGATCCCATATACTTTTTGTTATGAATGGAGATGTGTCTTCAAGATTTTATATAAATTATATGGGAATGAATTCCATTAATATAATGAAAAAGTATCTTATATCATGTATTGATGACCTCTTTTTCAACTTCAAAGATATCAATATTTTTAATATATTGATATCCATTCTAGTAATCATCAATTGTGAGTAAAGGAAGAAGAACATCCAAAGATAACATTTCATACATGGTATCGATATAATTATTTTATAGAAGTTCAATTTAGTTTTACTAATGAAACAGAAGATATTATTGATATAATAATAATTTTATTCAGAAATTATCTTCATATTTTCAGTATGATATCGTATTTATATATAAATATACTTGAAAATATGTTATGAGGATAAGAACAATCTCTGAATCATTTTTATGAATCATAAGGAAAATATTTTATATTGAAACAATTTCAACATATAAATTTAGGTTTAGAAAGATTAATTTTTTTTCCAAATTTTCTTTAATGATACGATATCTATTGATCATTAAATTAAAAAATGTTTTTATGGAATGACCAACACCAATGAATACAACGAAGGTATGTAGCATCCTTCAATTATCAAGATAATATTATTCATTTATTCACATGTTTACTCTGTTTTATAAATCATAAACCATGTTTACATGTGAATGGGTTATTGTTAAATTGTTAGATGAATATAACAAATGTTTTTAAGAATTAATGTGGGGTTTTCCAATGAAACAATATTTACGGTACACTCTAGAAGGGATGGATTTGTTATATATAGTGATGCATAAAACAAGGTACACAAATGTGTCCTTATATAGGATGATGGTATTTATTCCTATGAGTCAATGTATACAATTATTCATGAACTAAATTATCCAATAAATGATCTTGATTTGGTAGCACTAATATTTTATTTTAATATATGAATGTTTTCCTTTATACTGAAAAATATGAAAAAAATAAGGAAGAATGTTTTTGACATATGTATTCTCAAATAAGGATCTCAGCAAAAGTAAAATAAGATGGATATAGCTTCCCAATGGATTATGATTGATCAATGATATACAACTATCAGAAAGAAAATAATGTGGATGATTCATTGAGTAGGAATAATAATGTTATTTTCCCAAATATAAGGATTTAAAATGACATATTGTTTTTGGATTTTGTAATGTTAGATATGAGAATCATTAAGGAAAGAGAAATATATTTTATATTGAACAATATTAATAGTCCATCCTTATCCAATAAAATAAAAATATTTTAACCTAATGATAAGAATAACCAAAAGAATGTCAAATTTTTGAATTATGGGAACTTGGAAAATATCATCAATGAAGATAGTATATTGAAATTTGGAAAGTGGGTTTGTATTCCATCCACAACAAATCCCAAAGAGAATTATTAAATAAAGATCAATGGTCTTTTTTATACACCCTTGTATCAGTAATATTTTTTTGATATTTTTAGTAACATTAGTTGTGGGATAATATGATATGTTAAATTTAAGACTACATATCAAGATGATTAATTTTTAAATAGTAAATGAATAAGGGAAGATTTCTTAAAGGATTCCTAAAACCTATACCTTTTACTATATGAAAAAGTTATGATATTACTATAGACTGTATCACTAGATTGCCATCAAACTATAATAAATAATGATAAAATATGAATTATCATTGATTCCCACAACAAGTCATCATATTTTTTCACTACATGGGAAAATATAACCGTTTATAACCTAATTCAGAACTATGTTATTGATTTTATGAAACATTATGTTAATTATATTTTGAGAGTAGATAATCATGAACTATATTTTACATAAAAAATAATGAATACTCTTCAGTTTTATCTTGAACTTGCTCTGCATTTATGCACTGATTAATATCCTCAGATATATAGACACCATGAAAGGACTATTTAAATGGTATAGTACATGTCGATGTAATTTTCACTTTAATTTCAATGTATGTGGGATATGTGTTTACCTTTGGTTGTATTTTATTCTAATATTCCAGAACCTTTTCTTCTATTTTATGAAATATTATTTCCCTTTTTAATTCTTATTTTTTATTTGATACATGATTGTGTAAATGATATAAATCATGGAGTATATTTTAGAGAATTAGATGGTTTTTTTGTGTTTTTTTGTCCAAATTAGGCACCATAATAAACCATTGGAAGCTATGGTAGCCCCAGTGCATGTCTTGGTGAAAAATTGAAATGGAAATGGTTTGTCAATGTTGGGTTCATGGGTGTGGAGTACAAGGTTTTGACCTATTGGCCATGGATTGGTTGACCTCACCATGTATATTTTTAATGGTGTATTGTCATAAAATTACTTTTTTAGGATCCATGCCACATTTTTGTCCATGTAGAATGGTGTTCTCAAGAACCACACGACCAAGGCTAGGCAATGGCACCATGGTGAAAATGTTTGAAAGGTCCTAAATATTCAAATATCATCTTGGATATTGATAAATAGAAATTCAGAAAACATGAGACCATTATGTGGGGTCATTA
Source organism: Viscum album (assembly GCA_963277665.1). Classification (NCBI taxonomy): domain Eukaryota; kingdom Viridiplantae; phylum Streptophyta; class Magnoliopsida; order Santalales; family Viscaceae; genus Viscum; species Viscum album. The sequence continues at coordinate 1,580,364,799 of OY728125.1, forward strand.
ATGAATTATTAAATAATGTATTCCCATATTAATTGATTCAAAACTAACCCCCATGATGATTCTTTCAATTATGATGAATTCAAAATGAACATAAAGGAATATTTTTGGGATAATCCAAATAATCGTCTTTGGAAAATCTAAATCCAAGATAATTTATATTTTATTATTTCTCCTTGAATATCTGTGATGAACCATTTTAGTAGATCAAACATTGACGATATTTTTTTTTCTTAATGTTTCACATTTTTGGATACCAAAAATCATTATCATCTATTTTGTACCGAAGAGAAATAATTTTTTTCATCTTCATGAAGACATTATGTTTTATGTTTTAAATAATTGATATTATGTATGTTTTTCTATGAATTCATATTTTATTACAGGCATCATTCTCAAGAAAACATATTATTTTTTGTGAAAAAATTTATCGTAATTCTTTATGATTGATCTTGTTTCGACCGGTGTGTGAACATAGTGGGGGAGATGAAACCATTGTGAAATCATGATTTTTATGTTGAAAACATTGATGTAGGATGTTACTTTCCATATTGGGTTCTTAAATACACTAGTTTACTTGGTATAATTCTTGTGTTTGCATACATGAAAATCATGATTGATTGTGATCGCATGTGGGTGTGTGTTTCCCATGAGTCCACTTTATGATAATTGATAGAATTATTATTATTATTTATCATTTGTTCATGTTTTATGTTGATTACATATATTTTATGCTTCATCTATTACTCATTATTAAATTATATTATTTATTTTTATTTTGTACAATATTAATCTTGTTACTATACCTTGGATGGTTGTTATCTTGGTGCTTAAAATATTTGGACCATTGTGACATGGTTATCTTTTAAAGAGAGAGTGCACATGACATGTATTGGTGGAAATGATGGGACTATGAATAAGATATGGATATGGAAATGACTCGTGGATTGTGTTTGATTCACATTATTCCTAGTGGTTTCTATATAGCATGTTTGATTTATGCATAACAAATGTTGAGTATTACAATCACTCGATTCTTAGGGGAAATCGAGTAGCATGATTCCATATATTCCTAGTAGTTTAATAGAAAAATGATCTCAATATGTCATTTAGTAAGTATACCTTCCTTATATATTACAATAGATATATTGATATTCATTCTAATATAGAGTTTAATGAGGGTATGGTTAAGGTTCATGTTATCTTGGTTAGCATAGTGGTTTACATTAAGGGATTGTTACTTCATTCTTGTGAATTTATTTGGTATCATGAAATAAACATACTATACATGTGAACATTTTTCATAGTATTATTGGTGATTTTAAAATGGTTTTCATTACTCAAAATCAATATAGTTATTTTGATTCCTATTTCGACTTCATGTATATGGCTAAAGGAATGGGTATGGGGTCCAAGGAAGATGGATATGTTTTGGAACTACCAGAATGTGGGATAACTGTGATCGGATTAATAGGACTCGATAGATTTTATTTATTTATTAACCTATCTTCTTAAATTACATTAATTTTTTCATCCAAACTACGATCTAATTAATTCATTTATATCACGTTTTCAATCAATTATTATTTTCGTCCTTCTAATTACTCTGAGTTTATATTTTATTAATATAATTTTTGAATGTTTATGGTATAAAACATATAGAATCCCCACTAACGGGCTTCATATCAATTATTCTAATTGGTATCCTCTTGCATACGGTGAGTCATGGATGAGGTCTTGTGGCCCTCCAGCTTAGACCTACTGGTTTAGGATAGGGTGTATTATTTAATATAATAATTAATTCCATTTGAGAATTCGAATGTCACAATAAAAAGAATTGAACGACAAAATATTTCATACACTATCTTGTTGGAATGAGGATTTTGAACGAATTATTGTAGGCCCATTATTTTTTTAGGAGGAAGTTATGAATATAATGATTATTCAGAATAATAACAAGGTAAATCAATGTCATAAAAATAGTTTAAGGATAATTTAAGAGAGGATTTTGAAAATAAATTATAGGACCATGTATTTTTAATGGTATCATTATGGAATTTTGTTTCAAGACATGATATGAATGGGAAACTAAGTCCTATGTATATCGAGCATTTTTAAATTTTTGAATGAATTGGAGCTATGGGTTATCATTTTCAAATGAATCCTAGCCTCACTAAATTTCATGATGTCTTCTATATATCATTTTTTATGATGTATATTATAGAACCAACACATGTTTCAACCTTTGATAAAATAGTATGGTCAAAATATTTATCTTACTATGAAGAGCATATCCAAATTCTTGTTACATAATAAAAAGTATTTTAAAATTATATGACCTGATTAGTAATGGTAAATTGAAGAAATAATAAAATAGAAGTGGAAATGAGGTAGCATGAAGAATTTATGAAAAAAACAATATTAAAAATATTAATTGGGTTACAGTCATTAAATTTCAACGATGAAGTTTTTAGAGGGAAGAATGTAACACCCATGCTTAAATTATAGTATGTATCCTATTTTTCTAATGTCATAATAGAATAATGAAAAATACTTTATTAATGAATGTGATCTAAATGTATATTAATTAAATTATAAATAAAATTTAATGAAATTAAATTTATTTTATAATTTATCGAGTAAAAATAATACTACGTTTATTTTTTGGGTATTTTCAAAAATACTTGATTTTTTTATAATAATGAAAATACGAATTTTACCAAACCTGCAAATTTTATGAAATTATATTGATATATAGATAATATTAGTTATTATGAAAAATATTTATATTAAAATTATATACTAATAATTATAATAATTATTATGAAATATAATTTTAAATATAAAAATATATTCTTTACTTTTGGGGAATATAAGTAATGTTTTTTTTCAAATAGAAATATGTTTACTTTTTCCCTATTAATCTAGTTATTATATGGTTCCTATAGTTTTTGGTTTTCATTAAAAGGATGATATGCCTCCTTTTATTTAATATAATCCAATTAATTATATTATAATCCAAATTATTCTTTTTTTTCAACATAATTACTATGATTAAAATAACAATTTTTTTTCTAAAAACTATTTTCATCGTGTTTTGTAAACATAAATTAAAATTAATATTTATCACTTATTGAAATTTGATCTTGTAAAATTTATTGCACATTTTTCATTAACATAGTTACTATTATGATATATTTTAAAATTATTATTTTTTAACAATGAATAATAACCATGTTATAAATTTATCACTTCTGTAAAGGGTAAAATGAGTTAAAATGTTTTAAATAAAGGTAGAAGGCAACAAATTAGTAAAAAAAATTATTTATCCTAATTTGTGGGCTCTAATTATAAATTATTCATATCATAATTTAATATATGATAATTTTTATTCAATTGAATTGATTAAAACATATATTATATGATAATTTTTCAAGTATTTAAAAGTTGTCACCCATCACACCGATAAAAGTGAACCCCTATCCAATTTTAATTAGATTACTGTGGCTAATTATATTTATAAATTCCCTAAAAATTAACTTTCCAACATGCCTATATAATTTATATATAAACTGGACTCACCAAAATACATCTTTAAGAAGGTTTAATGTGTAATACAAAATAGGATACCAAAATAAGAGGTACATGTTCTTACCTGGATTTTTCATGTTACATTGTTCATAAAAATACTAAAATATAGTAAATATAAAAAAAATTAAATGAGTATATTATAAATTTGTAGATGTTTTTATGTTAATTTAGAACTAATTCTATACCAACATTAAATACGATAAAAAATAAAAAAATTTCTCATGTACACATTCAACCTACCATCCCTATATAACAAAGTAATTTAATTTTCATCACTTCTTTACATGGAAGTTTATCATTATAGAATTACGGAATATATATTATATTTATAAAATTAATATTATTCATGAAATAAAATATATAATTTAACCTCTGAACAATCTGTCAAATAAAAAATTATAATGTAACCTGTGTGTATGTGTAAACTACCTCTTCCACGAACCGACGTGATACAGAATTATATTACTACCATACAAAGATGACAATAATATTTTATATAAAGAAAAAAATTTATATTAAAAACATTACTAAAATTATTGTGACTATTTAACCAAATAATAAACCCATTCACTATAAAAAACAATCATAGGGTATTTTGGATAAATTATCCAAGAAACCTTAAATGGTCAACATATGAATAAACTATTAATAAAATGGATTTTAAAATAAAATAACTGGTACGTAATAAATGGATACTAAATTAATAGTATAATTATAATATTATTTAATAAATTAAAATTCATTATAAAGTATTATCAAACACTTATGTCTAATATGAATCCAAAGATAAGATATTTATGTTATAATAACATTATAGTTTCCGATAATTTATGTTTCGCTTTGATTTAGGAAAATTAAATGACACTAATATTTTAAATCCCCTTTTATTTGGGTTTACATGTTTATCTTCATTTATTATCACTTTGGATAAATAATTGGTATGTAATTTAAATTTATTTAACATTTTTTATTAATATATTGTTTGAATGTCTTCCTTTTATTACTTTATTCCATGTCGATTTTCTTTTAAATGTTTGAAGAATGATTTTTTATATTATAATGTTCTATAATAATTTTTTTTATTCATCATAATTTATTTTAAATGAAAATTTTATTATTTTCAGTATAGGTTTATTTACTTTTAATAAATGTGCTAGATAATGTTTTCTAACATTTAGAGTTTGACAAACATATTCCACCATCATAATATTATGCATTATCAAGAATACATTATAATATTACATGGTTATTTTGAAAGAAATAATATTTTTCACTATTATAAGAATTTTACACAAAATTTAGTCAATGTTAAAAGGTATTGTTTTATTAAATAAATTAAAAATATTATGGAACATAAATTGTATCTTTTTTTTATACACAAAATTACAAGTAATAAATTATTAATTTTTTCTTATATATTTTTTTCTATTTCAAAATGTATTAGTTTTAATAAAAAAACAATAATATATTATGAATTTCTGGTCTTATTTGATCCTTTATTTATTTATGGATTTGTGGTTGTAACAACCTATTATTTTGAAATGGAATCTATGTTTGATAGCATATCTGATATTAAACATTGTGCCTTAACAGGCCCTACTATTTTACATATTACCAATATTACCTTGCCATTAAATTTGATGGTATAATTTTTTTTTTACAAATTTATTTATATATATATAATTTTCCTAATATATATAAATTCATTGATAAAATATTAAGAAATTATCACTAAATGTGTATTTGACATTTTATTCATCAAAATAACACAATTTCTTCAAAACAATTATTTCCTTTTGTGATAATATGAAATAATTAATTTCTTGAACATACTTAAAATATATTTAATGAATCAAAATTAATTTTTCTAAATTAGAATAACAAAATTATAATAGGATTAATTATTTTTATTTTTCTATATTGATTGATTTTTCAGAAAATATTTAATATTTATGAGTTTTCAAATGCATAAATTTATTATAATTAAATTCCATAATTTAAAAGTCATATTATATTTATTTTTAAAATTAAATTTGAACTATTTTATTTAACATTATTTAATTATTTTCCTTATAATTATTAATTATCAGGATTTTTGTATATGTTTATTTTAATGCATAATACAATGTTTTTTGAAATCATTTTTTATGTTGAAGAAGATTTCTGTTTTTATTAATCATAAAACTCATAAAAATGAAATATATAAAATAAATTTATTTATTATATATATATTTATAAATTTATAGGAATAAAAATACTTATAATTATGATTTCTAGTCATAGAGTAAATATAAGATGCTTTATGGCTTCAATAGTTTATTTTCTTGAAAACACGCTTTTCAAGATGCTTTTCACGATTATTGTTAAAAAAAATTGGAAAATAATTAGGATATTGAATTTAGTAAATTTATTAAATGTTATTAAGGATTTTAATTAATATTATTTATTAAGATAAATATATTTTTTAGTCACAATAAATGGTAATAATAATAAAACATTATCACCCTGGTAAAAGGTTAAATCTTGTTAACCTAGGTTAAAAATCATTGATAAGGACACAAATTTTCCTATTTAAAATTATTAGACGAAGGTATTTCAACCCTTATCACTTTATTATTTATATATATTTGATTATGGGATAATTCCCATCAAATATACCTATATAGTATTTTATGTTATGAAAAAGGATAAATTTCACTCTCTTGCTTAAAAATTTCTCAAATATGCCGACATAGAGAAAATATAAGTTTTTAATGAATATAAATGTCCATTTAAACAATAATTAAATTATTTTCACATTCTTAATTTATTAATTATTTTTAGTGACTAAATAATAATCTGAAATGTTTATGCAATACTACCACTATATTTATTAAATTAATGAAAAATATAAATACTATTTATAAAAATATTAAAAGATATATAATTTCTAATAATTAATATGATTAATTTTTTTTTATATAAATATAATATTTGAAAAAGGTTAATGGAATATAATCCAATTACCGTATTTTTATGTTTTCCCAATGTCAAATTGAAAGAATAGTTCTAAAAATTATATTAATGTTATTTTATAATAAACTGTAATTTATTAAATTATTTAATATTTTAAAAAGAAATAATACAAGGTATTGGTATATTTTTTAGAATATCAGTCATGGACCATGTATTTTCCAATTATTCTTTCATTTTGACTATCTTGTCCCCTAAATAGTAAAAATGTTTTTTTTCATGAAAATTGTCAAAAAGTGTAATCACAAGATAAAACCAATAGAAAAGGTTAAGATCATATTCTAAACATATAAAAAATTATTTAATGATAGGGTGTTTAATAATAATCACATTAAATTTTAATTATATTAGTTTTTACCCATTTCAAATATAAATAATTTATATTAATTAAATATATATGAAATTTTAAAAGTACCCATATCATTATAATGGTTACATACTCTCCACTTTTCCTCAGATATAAAAATTAATTATTATACAATACCTACCAAAATAAGTTACATAATCCATATACACATAATATAAGAACAATTTTGAATTGAAAACCATCTCAAAAAGGATTCTCGTGTAATAATAACGAGGCATTGTTCTTAACCAAGGGTTTTGATTTATTTAATTTTACACTTTTTTCATATATTATTCAACCATGATGATAAAATGAAATAATTGTATCTTATACATAAAGATATTATAGTGTTAATTTAAATACCCAAATTCATTTCTTATTCAATCAAATGGGAAATGAAACCATCGTTCGTGTGTACAGTGGAATACAACATCCTAAACTTATTTCATTGGTTTCCCATCATTTCATCTCATGGATATTCATGATGATTAATTTAATTTTATATATATTTTTGTGATATTAATTAAATATTTATAATTCTTTAAATATTTTATATAATATATATTTTACCTTTCAATTCAGTAAAAAAATGACAATGGAATTCATGTGAATATTTTGACTACTACCTCTATAAAGCGATATAATTATTTTTTATCACCACATTACATGGATGCAATATAGATGTATTATTAATGAAATATTATTATATTTATAATAAAATTATCATTATATTTTGATAAAAAACAATTAAATTAATTAGATCATTATTATTTAAAAATGTAAACATCACTCAGGTGTACATACGACCCACCATCTCCATAATTTTAACACACTTTATTTTTCATAACTATTTTTAGTTGTTGATTTTAAAAATATAATATATGTATAAAAAATATAATTGTTTCATGATTATTATTTTTATAATAAGAAGTAATGAGCTCATTTACCATTGTCAATCTACCATTGTCAATAAAGACATCTGAGTCGAATATCATCAAAATGTCTGAAGTGAAATTAAATGATTAGAAAATTTAAAATAAGATGGCAGTAACAAAAATTAATGTGATAATTAAAATTATAAAGATTCATATTAAATTATATAAAAAACATAAATGTATTATCTAGTAATATAAATGACATATGCGACAAATCAGATTAAGGGTTAGGGGATTTCTTTTGAAAGAATCATATTTTTAAATTTCCCTTCCATCTTTATTCTACCAAGTACATGTTATTTTTTATATTACAATAAAATTAGTATTTATTATTAAATGGTGGTTAATGTTCATTTTTGATAATTTTTAACATTAATTAATTTTCATTAAAATAGTACCTTTAAATGTTTTATTTAATGTATATTTTATTAGGAAAACAATATTTAAAATATTTTAGAGATTTATTTTTTAAACCATTATCTTCCTTGTCCAGATTCATGAAATTATTATTTTTTTGATGTACTTATAACAATATAAATTAATTATAACAGAAATATTATGACTCGTTTTACATTATTTTAATGGTTTTGAAAAGGAATAATTGTATATATTTTATGTTTAATGTTTTTAATTTCTTGAATAATCGAAAAAATAAATGTTCTATTTTAATATATATGATGTCAAAAACATTTACCACCACTACAACTATTAGGTTATATTAGTATTTATTTATAATATTCATTATTTTTTAAAATAAGAATTCTCATTATCTTAGTTCATTGTATATTAAAAATGGGTTTTAAATGGAATATATATTTTGATGTCATGAAATGTTTTACTTATTAGTGTAAGTGATCTCATTAAACCACCTTTTCATCATGTTAGGATTATTCCCACCATAAATCAATTACTATATTCCATTAGTGTAATTTAATTCTTTTAAATTATATATATATGTGTCTCTCATATATATACCAATATTATTATCCATACATATGATGTGTTTTCATAAGGGTATGGATCATTTATAAAATCCCCCCTTTATGAAATATCTCTTGATTTAGATATGTGGCAATACTATAGAACCCATTTTATTTCCATGGGTAGTTATTTTATTTTTTAATTATGATTGAATTATTTTTTCTCACACATAATCATTAAAGTGTTATGATGGGTTCTCTAATATAATTCTATAATGCATTGGTTAATTTTTTTATCTTCTAGGATGTTAGGCTTGTGATTAGGGAGTATACTAAATCCACAATGGGGCATTTTCAACCCTATGATGTTGTCTTGGTAATTTTCCATTATATATTATTATTTTATTTTTTGATTCTTTCACAATTCATATGATTCCACAATAATAGTATACCATGTTATTCTTGTTAAGAAAGAATGTGATTATTCACGTACATAAGTTTAAGAGAAATTATATATTACTTTATATGGGGGGAAATAAAAAATAAATTTAAAATGTTTTTATAAGTTCTTAATAATAGAAAAGAAATAATTATATGTTTTATATTTTTCTACGATTTTAAATGATATGTTTTATGATATTTGTTTGGGAGAATATTGATTTCATCGTGAATAAAATGATTATTTTCAGTCCAAAGATGAATTATGAAAAATGGAAAATATTTTTTAAGTATTCATGAATTCACAGGTATCATTACTTCTTTTTAAAATTCTTTAGTGAATATTTTTGTTCTCATTTGAAATTATAAAAATCTATTGATTAGAATTTGATTATGATTGGGCACAAGGTTGAGTCCAAGATGAAAATTTTGATGATATTCATTGTAATTAACACTTATTTACCTTAAATGTTTTCTTTTTTTGGACAAGAATTAATACTAAATGGAAGTTTCCATATTGTGATGTAATATTTATTTATGATTTTTATGAACAATTATATTAATATATAATATAAAAATATAATCATGTTTTATGAAAATTAATTCTTGACATAAAACTATAGATTATGTAATTATTAAGACTGAGTCGTTATAGTTGTTATCAAAAATGGGTTTAATCAACATTAGGGATTGAGATTCTTTCATGATAGGTAATCTTTATTGTTATGGATACCATTATGGGTTTATAAGTTTAATGTATATTATAAAGTCAAAATATTAGACAACCTTTTTTATTTTTTAAAAGATGGTATCTAAAAGTGTTTAATGAAATGTTGGGATATTTTTTATTAGTTTGAGTTATATATAAAACTGAGGTTTAACCAGAAGTCTTATGTGATAAAAAAACCTTTAAATTTTGTGTGGTTATATCTAATGGTATTGATAAACATTATTGTTTATTTGATATTTATATTTCAGGTAATTAATGTTTATTACAATTTGGGAATTTACAGTATTGTTATGCATGGGATAAAATAGTGATTACGGACTATGTAACAGATGTTATTTTTAATGATGTTCATTATTTTAGGAATTATTCTTTTATATTTTAGAAATAAAGGATGAAATATATTTTTAAGTAATACATTATTTTAAGATGGATTTACTCTTATTATACTTTTTTACCAAAATTGTTAGCATATTTTTGAGATTATATAAGCATGGAATAAAAATTTTTCATATGTGGAATTAAGTTTTATTGAGTTTATTTGAAGATAAATGTTAAATTTTTACATGAAAAAATATGTGATGAAATAATTATAATATTATATTGATAAAATTAGTAATAAATATTTTAAATAATTTTAAGTGTAGTTTTTTATAAAAATTAATATATTGAACATTGTGTGTTATTGTTTTGGATATGGAGAATAAATTTTCATTCATTTTATAGTGGATTTCATTATTATATTACCTTTTTCAAATAATTAAGGTTTTGGTAAACATATAAATGTATGAGGAATTTAATGTTATAATTAGTTCTATTATGTGATTCATTGGATGATTATTTTAGTCATATTTGAAAACAAATTCATCTTGACTACTCTTCATTTGATGAAAAATATGTTATTGTTGGGAAAGTTGATTTATATATTATGTTATATATATCATGTCAGTATAAATTATTATATTTTTAGTATAAATGGTAAAATAATTCCTCAACTCAAGGAAAATGATATAGTATTAAAAAATATTATCTGATTACCATTATTTATATGAATTGATGGTTAATTCATGAATCTTTGGTTTATGGTTTTTTATCATTAACATTATCCTGATAATTCTCTTTATCATGATTAAAGTTCTATGTCACTCCCCATCACTATTTATGAATTTTTTCTTTCTTTTATTTCCATTTCTCTACATTCCACTAATGTTATATTCCTTGGAAGAATAATATATTTTTTTCCAGATGACCTTCATATTTCCTTTTCCCTCTTTTCAAGTGGAAGTTTTACTAATAATTATTATGATGAAGGATTTCAAAATTTGTTTTTTCATATAAAAATCCTTTTATTACTAGTTTCAATTTTAAATTGATAGGATTAAATTTATTAATTAGTTGAAGAGTTTATCACCATAATATTTTATATTGAAATGTATGTTCAATAGCATATATGACCCGAGGCAGTAAGACTAAAGAAACCCTTCTTATTTTATATGATAGTTATAACCTAACCATTAAAATATATGAAATTAACAACATTAGAAATTTAATGATATATATATAAGTACTAATAAGTATAAATGAATTGATAATCACTTTGGATATAAGAACTCATTATTTAAAAATTAATTTTTTTTTAAAAAAATATGTTTCCTTAAAAAATAATATTTATGGTTTTTTGTGAGAAACAATTATATTAATTTCTGGAGATATTATAAAATTTAAAAAAAATCATAATTATAATATCAGAATTATCTTTGGGTGAAATTTTGATTTTTCTTTTCTTAATTGATTTATTTTTCAGTTAATAGTTAAAATTACCAATTTTTAAAATACAGTCATTTATTTTCTAAAAATAAAGTAATTTAAAAGTTTAATTCTATTTTATATTTTATATTTACTTTAAATTTATAAATTTTCCTTTTATATATTCTAGTTAATTTTATTTCAATAATTAATTTTAATTATTTTAAATAATGTTTATTTTTATCCATTCAATCACTATCTTGAGAGAACATTATTTAAGTTCATAAAGTATATAAAATATAATTAATTAAAATAAACACTAATAATAAAGTATTTAAAATAATTTCTTATATTATATATCTATTTATATGAATTTAAATTCATATAAATATGATTTATAATCATATAGTGAATATTAGATCATCATTTTTTTGGAAAATGTGTTTTTTTTAATCTTAATTTAATTTCTTATATTATATATCTATTTATATGAATTTAAATTCAGATAAATATGATTTATAATCATATAGTGAATATTAGATCATCATTTTTTTGGAAAATGTGTTTTTTTTAATCTTAATTTCATTGCCCTTTGTGAGACTATTATAAGTTGTTTTTTTATAATTTTATAGATTTAATTTTTTAAAATTTATTCAATATTTTCAGAAATTATAATAATAATAATTTAATAAAATCATGTCAATTTTTGTGTCACAATATATAATAAAAATAATAGAATTATTATTACACAATGAATTAGTATGTCATGTTGTCCTTGGATAAAACTAAACGACAATGCAACAAAATTTCATATTAAAAAAAATTGGATTATGTTAATTTTACCCTAATCACACTATGATAAATATTTATTTGTTATTGGTATAGTTGTCTATGAATGATGCCATTATAATGAGAAAAGATAAATGACAGACTCTCTCTTTCAAATTTATCTTATATGTACATATAGGGGAAATTTTTTTAATGATTATTAAGGGTTATTTTTATAATAATGAAATTAATTTCATTAAGGTAATTTATTTATAATTTTTAGTGACTATTTAATTACCTTAAAATCATATACAATACTAACATAATATTTATATAATTAATATAAAAATAAAACAATTTATTCAAAAAATATTAATGTAATATAATTTGAAACAAATAAGGTGTTCCATAGTGTTTTTAGAAAAATGAAACCTCTTAGAGTGGTTTTAATGTAATATATTTTAATTTTTATATTCTCATGTTTTGTTAAAAGTCAAATTAAATGAGTAGTTATATGAATGATGTTAATCTAACATTATAATAAATAAATTTTTATTAATTGATTTAAAATTATAAATAGTTCTACGTTTGACTAATGTGTAGGAATATGGTGGAAAATAAAAAACATTGAACATTTATTAGAAAATTTTCATTTTTTAGATGATATATTGGGCTGTAAACTGTAGAAACTCTATTATTATGATAATTGTTAAAAACTATTAACATGAGTAAAAACCAAATTTTAATTGTTAAAAAAGTACCTAAATGTATTAAAATTTTATTTTATGAGTTATATTTAATATATTTTATCATTATATTTGAATTATATTATTTTGGATCCATTTTTCAATGTAAAATATTTTTCAAGAATGTAATATTTTATGAAATTCCAAAACTTTCCTTCCCCGAACTTATAAAATAGAACCTATTATCCTCTTTTTTCATATAAAAATAAATATGAATCGAAAATTACCTTGTTAAATAAATTATTGACTATAATTTACACAATTGAGTGGACTTTTATTTATTATGAAACCCTATTAAAATAATTTTAGTGAAAACCTGAATATGTTTTATGAAGAATTGGCATCGTTCACAAGCAGGCATTTTATTTATTTATTTTTCACATCACTCAAATAATATTAAACCAGGAAGAAATTATAAAATCAAATTCTTCTAAATAATAAGATTTTATTATATTAATTTAATAACTTACACACATATCTTCTTCCATGAAATTGTTAATGAATCAAATGATCATGTATAAGGAGGATTACCGCCTCGTGAACTGATGTAATTCTATAATTTCATATTATAGATGATTATGATGGAAGTTTTAATGTATTTGTATGATATTAATGTAATATGTACTATTTTTTGAAATTAATATGTCAAATATTCTCTTACCATCGCATTCACCAAAAAATGATAATGTCATTCGTTCTTACATGTGTACTATCATCTCGACAAAGTGATGTGATTCCATTTTCATCCCCACATAAAATGAATGGAATATATAAGTGTACTTAATGTAGATTTATTATAATTATTATATAATTATAGTAGTTTGAATTTGAAATATTGCCTACCTACTTTTCAACATGTTCTATGAAAAATGGAAACGTTACTCATTAGTACGTATTACCTCCCATCGCCATGATTATAATATAGTTAATTTTTCATTACCATATTTCACGGTTGGTTATAAAATCATAATTTATATATAAAACTTATAATTATATCATTATTATTTTTTATAAATGATTAAATAACAACCACATTGACCATAGTCAACTTTCTGGAGTCATTTTGGACACTTGATCCCTATATAATCAAAACATTCGGCATTAACATTAATGATTAAGTAATTGAATATGACATTATAATAAATAAAATAAAAGGGATAATATAATTGAAAAATCATTTTAATAAAATAAATATACATCTGAATTTTTTTAATCATGAAGATAAAACATACGCGAGTAGTTAGATTCAAGTTAAGGGTATTTTTTTAAATATATCCTCTTTTAAGGTTTCACTTCCAACTATTTTAATACAAATCATTTCCCTTATAAATTTTCTACTACTATTATTATTTATTCTTTAATGGTTATAAATGATAATTCTTTACATTATTTTAATTTCATTATTTTTTTTGGAAATGAGGCTTTATATTGTTTAAAATATTTGGAACATTACTTTAAAAACATGGTTTTAAATTTTTTAAAGATTTATATTCTAAATATTTCACTTCGATGTACATGTTCTTAATATTTATTTATTCATATACATATATTAATATTAGTGAAAATTAATGGAAATTTAAATATATTTTTAACAATTTCAATGGTTTCAAATAATAATATTTTTATATGTTTTATAAAGATCATTTATACATTGTTTAAAAAGAAAAAAATGAAACTATTATTTTAATGAATATGGATTCATCATATTATCCAACAACCAAAATGATTTTTTATATATTTTTTATAAGATTCTTTTTTTTTTCAAAGACAACCACATTTTCCATTTGTTAAAATAGATTTTTAAAAAGGATTTAAATTGAAGAGATATTTCAATATCTTGAATTTTTTTTATTATGGGTATAAAAAATCTATCTCAACCTCCATTTTCATCGTGTTATTATAATTATATCTCGAATCCACTTAATCACACTTCTTTTAATTTGATTTAATTTTTCAAAAAAATTATATATGGATCACATATATACCTAGATTATTATTCCATCCTTTGATATTATAATACATTCCTTATAATCTTTTATCAGATTCATTCTTCAATAAATATCTTTTTATTATTATCTTGACAATGATTATGAAAGCTATTTTATTTACATTGGTAAATATTATATTTATACCATATGATTGATATCCTTTTTATAGAACACATAATCAAAAATATTCTATGACTTGTTCACTGATATATCATTCTTATGAATAAATTTTTTTTCTCTAGTGACTCATCATTTATCAGATTAGAGAGTAATAATATTTATTATCAGACTCTATCCAGAATGTGGTTTTTTCTTAGAACTTATCCATGAAATATGATAATGATATGTTTTCTTATTCTTCCACATTTCCTATTTTTTTATGATCTTATGATACCTTGTTAATTATGTTAGGATCCCATGTGATTAACAATGATCTTCTTTTTAAAAAGATATATATTCAACTCCATAGTGGATAAATAAATATTTTTTTTAAAAAGTATTCATATGTTTTACCTGACTATAAGAGATCCATTATGATTTTGATTTTTTACTTTAATATTCATTGCAACATGTTTTACTAAAATATTTTATTATAAGATTTTATTTTTTGGTAAATACAATTTAATTTGAGAAAAATGATTAATTATGAAAAAAATGGAAATCTTATATAATTATTAAAGAACTAATAGATTACATTAATTCATTTTATATGTACCTTACATAGATTTTTTCTCTCATACCTTTTTTTAAATTTGTTTAATTGGTTTTATGATTATGTTAATATGAAAATTTTTAAGTTAATACAAGAAAATAAAATTTATTATAAAATAAATTTTTATTGTGGAAATGATGGGTACTGAGTTGATGTTAAAAAGTTGTTATGTAATATTTTTTATATATATTTTATTGATTTATTATCTATAAATATTAATGAAACAAAATATTTTGGATATATTAAAATCAAATATTTACTAAAATCCCAATATTATGTAATGAATACGGCTGGGGCCTTATAGTGTTCATCAACATTCTCATGATCACATTCCCTATTGATCTCTATAATTTTATTTGGCACTATTTTCTACTCTATATCAATATTATTTGTAACATTTAATTATATAGTATCATTTCAATCCATTTTACAATATCTCAACCATATACCATTGTAATATATGATATCAGATGAATGAATTTTATTATGAATTTTATTTCATTAACTAGGGAGATATTCTATATTATCGATTTAGAATAGATATATGTCAATTTATAAGGATATTTGAGAATGAATTACATTGACCATTAAATATATATATATATATATATAATTTGTAGGATGTGAATGTTAAAAGTGGGGCCATGTTATAGATAGACTATCAATTCATATATAGTTCTCATGAGGAATATAAGTAAGAATTCCATATTAAATTGTTATCTAGTTTTACACAAACATATTTATTAATATTGTTTTGACTAATGTATTTATGTTTCGAATCATGATATATTAGATGATGAATTAGTGTTAAGATCGTGAATGTACATATTTATGAATTTCCTATATTTTTAATTTAGTTTCCATTAACCATGTGTTTTCTATATTTATATTAACCACAGATTTATTTTGAACTAAATTTATGGATTGAATATAATGTTTTTTATTTATCAAATCTTCCATACATTTTATTCCATATTAACTCAGGTTATATTTCACTCTATGTAACCCTTAGCAAAAATCTTATCTAACCATATACATGTATTAATTTCCATACTATATAATGAAAGTTATTTTCAATGATTTCACGTATTAATGAATGTTTATTATTCGATATTTTTTAAATTTACAATGTCATAAGAGAATCATGTATGTTTCTAATTTTCTAAGGCAACTAAATAGATCATTCTTCCATGGTGAGATCCCTTTTATCTGGTACCCATATAATAATATTAGTACTAGAATTATGTTACTAATGTCAGGGTCGTTATATAGGGTATCATGTTGAATGGTTACTACTAAGAATGATATTACATTTATTGAATTGGGAAATACTAAAATTCTCTCTAATTTCTATTTTAATACGGATGCCTATTTATTATTATGGTACTTGAGTTATGTATCTTAATGTTTTTTCAATACATCAATTGATTAATGCATTGGACTTATTTTTTGATGTTTGGGGACAAAAATTATATATTATCTAGATGAATCCATAAGTATCATGAGAATAACTAGTTTTAAAATTTTGTATTTTATTTTCCATTTATTTATTGTGTATTGGAATGAGGCCTTGATGATTTAAATTTATTATAATTTAATAGAAGGTTGCCTCAAAAATATGATTTAATTATCAATGAATACGGATTCAATTAATATGAAAACTATTAATAAAATCCATGTTATTATTTACATTATTATGTTATCAGTGGTTATATTTTATTCTCAGGTCATTGGTCACAAAAAAAATATATGAATATTATTTATTATTACCCTATTATTTTATATTTTTAACTCTACGATAGTTTTTGTGGTTCTCTACCCCTTACAGAACATCCTAGATCATTCCTTTTTCTTTTTATTTTCCTCGAGTTACTAAGAATTATAATATTAATGATTTCCAAGGTTCTCTAAATGGAATAATAAATTCAAAGAACTAATTTTGGAGGAAAAAAATACAGAGTGAAATTATTGATTTATCTATGTAATGAGTTTGCTAATTATCATAACCCTAAAATCTAAAAGGCCAATTGTATCAGTAATTAATGAAATATTTTCTATAAATCATATAATTATGGTATGATTATGTCCATGATATTGTAGTTCATATCATTGTAATTTTTATATAAAATTTTTGGTTAGGATGTTTATAATTAAATATTATTTTTAGTTGTAGAAACTGTAATGGGTGAAAATGATTAGGGGTGATCATAAATTTATGGACATAGATTAACTTTTGAATAATTTCGTAAGTATTTTTTTAATTTATAAATGGTAATTTTGGGGAAATTTAATGGGTTTTATGATGGAATAATAATATAAGTATATATAACCCATAGGTTTAAAATATATTATAGTGTGGTAGTTATTTGGGTTATTTTGAAAGAATGGTATTATATTTTTCAGGACATAAGATGAATGGTATAAATAACCATTTTTGTGTTTATATTTTTTATTTATTTTTCTACTATGAATCATTGGAACAAAATATTATTTTATTTTAAGAGTATATTTTGAGTAATATAAATAAATTTGTGGATTAATTTTTTTTTTCAATAAAGATTATTGTTATCTTGGAGGAATTTCTCTGTATTCTTGGGAGAATTACCTATGAGGATGTTGACTCCATAAAACTAATTAATTTGTAATTTATATTTCTAATTTATTAATGGATTTGATTATTAAGAAATATCTTTACCATGTATTGATTATTCATCTATATAAAATTAATATCATAATGTCTTAGACTATCTTCCACATTTGAGCGGTCATAGTAGTTCCCCACTATAATGACAAACATGAAGTGATATTATGATATTCATAAACACAATTCCTACAGTCAAATGACGTACATTGATATGACTTATATGATGTAGACTACCATGTACTAGATACTCAAAAGAGGACAAGACATAATCACTTGAAGTTCAGTCACAATAATCTCTAAGAAGGGATAATATAAGGATGAACATGAGAATAAGAATTCAACATGTTTTCTTAATTAAATATTACAATCTGTGAGAATGTTTAATTATTTATATAATTTAATATTATTTTTAACTCATATCATGACTCATCTAATTTGATGTAATTATTAAAACCATGATTCATGTCTTCATGGTGAATTAGGATATATTTATTTTGTTTTGAATGATATGGAATGAATGAATAATCTGAGGAAGGATTTATACATTCCATATTTATGAATGATTATATCATAGACCGTTAAATAGAATTTTACAATAAAATAATTTTCCATTTTCATTTTGTATTGATGATATTGGTTTAGATTATCAAAGAATTAAACATTGATCATTTTGATAGATGACATGAGTGTGAAATATTTTTTACGAGATATCAAGATAATGAGATTATTTTACAATGTGAGAGTTCATATGTTTTTTTTCATTATTGAATAAACTTATTACTTGTTGGGAGCCTTTAAGTGTGGTTAGATGTTGAAATATGACATTAGGAAAACCTAATTAATTCCTTAGATGAAGAAGTGTAGTTGGTCACATTCATAGACATTCCATTGATCTGGGTTAAAATTTATATGAATTAAATTATTGTAATAAATATTATTCCCCAGAATGAGAAATATTTTTTATTCTTTATATATTGATTGAAAATATTTATCACTATAATTCTTTGTGAGTTTTATTTGAAAATAAATATTTATTCTCAAGATAATGAATATTGGAAATATTTATTTATTGACTGATTGAAATATATTTGTTGTCCATGTTTTTTAAAATGAGGGTGAAGTAAAGGCTAGGCTAATATGTATGGTAAGAACGATATATTCAATTTTTATAATGAAATAAATAAATATTTTTTTAATATAATGATATTTATTTAATCTATTAGTCTAGAAAATGTCCAGAAGATAGTAATAGTTATATTATTATTTATTAATGTAGTTTTATTGATATTTAGAGAATAATAAAAGTGTATTTATATTTCTAGTTATTCTCAAATATTAATCTATTATTATCTAGTTATATAATTTCCTATGTATAAATGTTTTTTACACATAAAATACCCTCAAGATAATCTCTCAAAATTAGCGAGAAAACTCACCAGCAAGGCCTCACGAAACGTGATAATTCATACAACTTTATCCCCTTTCATGGACATAAAAACAAGAAAATATTATTTATCCTAGAAGTATTGTATGTTAATGAAAGGAAATGATGTAATATTACCCATATTTCTACACAAAATAACACATAGTTTTCAAGATAACACAATGTTTTACTTATGTACATCCTCCATAGTAAACACATTATTATTGTGGTAATCACATGGTCATATACATTTCAGGAATTTATTACAAAATGCATTATAATATGAGCTCTAAAGAATCGAGGTTACAAGATGTTTAAGTGGGTTATACATGTTGTGTACCTCATAAATGTATATGAAAAAAATAACGAGACCCAATGAATGTATCATGGATAAAGATGAGAGATATACAATACATATAGTTGGATTTTACAAATAGTGCATCCCATGTCAATTTATATGGAAAATAAAATTATTTAATTATTCTATTAAAAATAATAAATATGTTTCTATATCTCTTGTCATGATATTACTTGTTTTGTGTTAGGTTGAATAAAATATTAATTACATAAATAATTTATTCATAAAATTTATAACTACCTAGTGTGTATAGTTGTAACATGTCGAGTACTGCACAAAAATTAAAGGAATTAAACTCCCTATAAATTAAAAATTGTCTATGTATCTTTTATTAAAAGTATACAACATTTATTTACCATACATTCAATGAATTCTATATTATATTTGAGTTCATAATATATTACTATAATGCACACGAGGTAGTTCAGATAGTTACATTGAAGCTACCTCTATGTACATGCTTTGTGCAAGATTAATTTTAAGTAAAACTAACTAATTATTTTTTTGTAAAATTATATTCATTGAGAATATTTATGAATTTTCATATGGATATAGAGATTAGCATAATTACCAATAAAAAAATATAATTAATTAAATATAGTTAATTTAATATTAATTAAGAATAATTGATTGGTATTTTAGTTTAATAATTGTTTAATCGTTTCATGTGTATATGACCTTGATCCTGACCAAACTATGAATTTGGATTTCATTTAATTTAATTATTTCATATGAATTTTTAATTATTACTATTTAATTAAAATAATGTCCTTTGTGTCATCTGTTCCTCTAACTATGTAGGGACATATGTATCTATTCATTATTTTAAAAAAACAGGGTATCATTTATAATGGTTCATATCACCAATGTGAGTAGATAATATGTAAGGATGGATATACATTGTGATTATATATGGATCAATATGGTGATAAGGTGAAATAAAACTAGGCCATAGATAAGAAAAATGTGGAATATTATAAATAAATCCAACAACAACTCAAAAAGATTTTCCAATAATGTTACTACTTCATTTATTATTTTCAAAACAAAAAACTGGTATATAATCCTCAAGATCACTCCATTTGTTTTGTTTTGTTCTTATGAATTATAATTTATTTTATCGAATCATTATAAAAATGACATTCTAAAATATGTTAAACGCATTCTTATATGGAATAAAAAAATAGTATTTTACATAAATATATTTTCAAAACATTATTAACAAATATTGTTAAATACCCTAAATTTAAATAATATATATAAATTTATTAAATAAGTATTTTTAAGCATAATACAAAAATTCCATCAAGAAAATATTATTTTATTTACACTTTTTATTATTTGATTATTTATGGAACTATATAATTTTGTGATCGTCTAACTGTTTTTTGGGCACTTAGTTTTACTAGTGAGTTTGTATGGGAGTTTTTGGAATACCTGACAATGCATAAATTATGAAATTTTCCTTCAAGAGATATAATTTATTGTAATGTTATAATAAATTGTTAAATGAGATTTTAGGATCTATGATCCAACTCAATGTATCCAAAATCAAGTAGCTATAATTTGGAAAAATTTCCTTCTAAAATAAATTTTACTAATTTACCAGGCCCTCATAAGAGTTATGAGAAGGGAAATATAGAACATTTACACATAAATTTCCATAAAACAATAAATTTTGAGTTCAATGGTGTGGTCCCTTGAGACATGGTAAAATAGTATGAGAAAAATAAGATGATAAAATTGTTTTGTCTTGAAAATTATGGTAATATAGAATTAAATACCAAATCTATACATTTATATTTTTGTATAAAAATGAAAAATTAATAGATATTTTTATACATGAATAAATTATAGATAAATAAAAATTCTTTTTCTGGAATTAATTTCTAGGAATGGTATAGAAGCATACACCTTGTATAAATCCATAAATATAAGCATTGTGTACTAGTGTCTACAGTTTTACATCCCCATACTAAAATGGTGAGTGATGACGATTTCATTGAATACATAAATTACTTGGATGAAGTTATAGATATTATGATCAAAATGTTATCATCTTTATCCAATTAACTCATGACGTCTCATGAGATAAGGATTCTTAAATCATGATCAATAATATATATTAATTAATTTAAAAAGATATAGAAATGGATGTTTTGAGATCTCTTCCGAACCCCTCATGAGAAAACTCACAAAAGATGCACCAGATGGACCTCAGGTAGTCGATATCATTATCTACATTTAGTTTCAAAAAATATTATAGTTGAAACTAACTAATTAATTTCATAGAGATCTCATTCCTTCATATCTCTAACAACTATTTTTTTCACATTATATTTAATTTCACTATAAAATTTTTTGAAAATCCTTTCCATGATATCCCCAATTTACATCACCAAGATGATAATAACATAAATTATGAAAATAGATTTATACTTATGATGAATAACTTGATATAATTGTGTGAAATATATATGAATAACACCTTGTCTATGTCCTTTTTATAACATTCTTCCAATAGTAGAATGGTCAAAGGGAAATCAAGGGAAAATTTGTAATACGTTTTTCATGTTAAAGGAAGGTATAAAAGAAGAATAATATCAATATGATAAAGAAGAAAAGTGAAATATTATGTTAGTTTTTTAATAAGTTCATTCCTAATGTTTCTAAAATTTATAATTATATATACATTATAGTGATTATATTTTTGACCAACTAAAAAATCTAGTATATTCATAATAATTTCATGATGTGAGGTTAATAATAAAATAATAGAAAATGATGAATTTTTTCAAAAGTAAATAGAAAATAACACATCATATTCCCAATTGGAATGGTATCGGTTTTTAAAAATATTTATTATGGTCCATTTATTATTAATTATTTTATTTCTATATTTTCTCATTTTATGAATGGTTATATTTTAAAATTTGTAAATTAAAATGTGTAATTTTATGAAGAATGTATTTTTGTATGGTATAAAACATATAAATAATGGTATTTATGTGTTGTTCCAAAAAAATATAAGATAAATCAATAATAAATCATGTTTCAATGAATCACATCACACATAACTTTGAAATAATCAGTTAGGTGTTATAAACAAAATGTACAAGTAAAATTTATAAAAATATGGATATATTGATTATTCTCAATAAAAACCATTTAGCATATGTCACAAATATAAGAACCTAGTTTTCTATATGAGATATAATTAACTTTATTGTTCCTTTTTAATTATTTAAAATAGCCTAATAAGAGTTCATGACATGATAATGGGACTTTTGGATGTGTTTGAGGATTGTTCAGAGCCTAGAACCACGTTTTATGATGAAAATTGTCAATAATAAGATTAATATAGACCATGTGGGGAAGACAGAACAATTTGACTAATCTATGGGAAGTTGGTAAGATTTAAAACATAGTCCACACACTTTGAGAAAACCATGTGGGAAGTGTCACACACCTATTCGAGATGGTCTAAAATTTTTGATGAACATGACATAGTATTTTCACATGGTTTGTAAACGGTGCTGGTAAACTGTGGGGGTTCCCATTGGCCTATAGGAAGTCGTGCACAGTTTCTTCACTGTTAGACAAAATGTTTGAGTAAACAATACATCCCCTATAATTATAGTGTTTTTAATAATTATAAATTTTATGAAATCCTCTTAAAACATAAATTTGGAATTCCCTCCATGAACAGAGTCTCTCCTCCATTTATGATCTCAATGTTGACTATTCTAGGATTTGAGAAGAATGTTCTACATGACCTTTGATTTGAGTGTTTCTTGTCTCATCATATTCGTATCTACAAGATCTAAATTCCTTTCTAACCTTTATAAATTATTCTGAACATCGATTGTGCTATATTAATTTAGGCTCATATGCACTAATTTCTTGTTCTTTATCCATTCTTCATAGTTTTACTAAAATAAGTGGAATCCAAAAATGATACTAGACGAGCACTCCACTACCGAGGAAAGGTAGGTGGTTTATACTTTCCACTCATGTTTTGGTACTTTTTAGATCTATCATTTATTACATCGATCACTATAGGTTCTTGTGTGACTATGTTTTTTAATCGAATAATTGAAATAAATGTAATCTGACATATTAGGGATAACAATTGGATATATTGTGATGTTTTGGGACCCATTACATGAACCAAGTCACCCATGGGGTGTACCTTATGAAAATTCATTGATTTTTCCATGTAAATAAAAACAAAACGATTGTGTTTTGTGTTTCCTTATTATATAAAGCTAGTTATAAATTAAAGTGTGATAAATGAATGGTGATACCAATTGTTTGTTTTTTACTGGATTAATTTTTTTTAGTGTACAATTTGATTAATGGGTGGGGGTAATATGTGGCATTTTAAATGGATAATGGTGATAAATGGGTGGGTATACCCCTGTTACATGATTTAATGGGAAAAATTGTCATGTGTCGTTATGCTCATGAATTGAAATTTAATGTAGTTGATGATATGAATTGGTATAACAATAAATTGTAATTAAATTACAGGAATTATATGAGTTTGAAGAATCATATGGAGTCGAGTTTTTATGTGATAGAGAATGGTTGATTGATTATATAGATTCCATGGATAACTCTCCATGGATCTATAATGTAGAAGTCGATTATGTGGATATAGAATGCACCTAGGGCCTTGATTCCATTGGATTCCTTGAGCTATTCTCACCTTTGATCTAGATTGATTGGACTCATGTAAGACATGCCAGTACATATGGTTATAGGAATCCAACTACTTCCATTACCATGTTTCCATCATGATGCTATTAGGACATGGCAAGGATTCTTTGGAGATTGATACCATGGATCCGACCAGTCTTAGTCTACACATCATATAAGTCTTGACTCTGAGGTTATGATATGGTTTTATTATACAGAATGTATGTGTGGAAAGGGTATAGTTGGATCTACAAAAATGTAGTGTTACATATTTACAATTCTTAGAGTTTCCTTTTAAGGAGCTAACACTTGTTGTAGGGAGCCTTGAGAGGTTGTTTGGTATTAATTTTTTATAGTATACATATGCCTTAGGAATTTACACATTCAATACTGGTATCGTAAACTTATTTAGCTTACCACATCATACTATTTGGAAGTGAATTGACTTATTGTTGGATACCAACTGGGATGATTATCTCACAGCCTATTTGGTCAACTTTGGGGACCCAAATAGAATATATTGTTGTGGGTGATAATAGGGCCAAGCACCCTAACATCAATTTTTGATCGTTTCTTTGGCATAAGGGATCATGGCACCGTGATGAGGTTAGCAATGCTATGAAAACTTTATGGTCATTTTTTCATTTTGGATACATGTATTGTATTTTATTTCTATTTTAATATTCTAAATGTTTTGTAGATTAATGTATAATCTGCATCTTTGGGAATATAAAAATTAAAAAAAATTTATATATACTCATGTATTGCCTTGTATTCTATTTTCTTGTTTATTAATCATCCTCGGCTAATTAATGTAATTAACATCCTCTATGATATACTTTGGTAATGAGGGAATACATTCCATATTGACTCATCGAGGCCCTCACTACTATTCAGTAGACCCAAGAATTTGGAGAGACATTCTTGAGGCGATGTTGCCAACCGGAATCAGGGCATTGTTGAGTGGCATCCATGTTTAGGATGTTACAATGTGGTATTTTAGAACATTATTCTTCTAGTTTTACATACTATTTGGTGATAATACATACATATAGGATGAAAATAAAATTTAGTAATAAACTATTACATGGAGTAGCTACCCAACTTATTGGTAAAATCCAAATTACCTCGAATTGAATTGTTATTTTCAGGATTTTGACCATTATAATTGATTTGATTAAACCGTTGGGTGACACACATGATACATGTTGTTACTATTTATGAAATTGTGGGTTTTATTTATACTGAATGCCAATGAGATAATGTTATTCCATATCATCCATGATATATGCACCTTGTTATAAATCTCATTCCATGAATCATTTGATGACATTTAGGATGAATTACTTAATACATGATGTTTTGATAGGTTTCATGTTAGATATATCTACTTTTTTGAATGATTTTGTGTAGTGGATAGAGTTCATTGTTTCATATTTCAATTCATAAGGTTATTGTTACCTTATAGTCCATGAAATGATGCCCCATGGGATTTTTTTTGTTAAAGTGGAATAAATAAGATATGATATGAATTATATAAGAATCAAATATTGGTTCAATGAGGTGTTATGGGCCCTCAGGGATTGTAACTCGGTGGACCATGGGTTAAATCATTTGAATAAGTGACTTTTTAAGAAAATGAAATGAAATGGAAAATAGTGGCTTGACCTATACCAAAAGTTGATTTGTAAAGAGGTATAGATTCTATTGGTTTTGGTGATTGTTAGTCAAATAGTCCTATATGTATGAATAAGATGTGGGTTATGACATGGTTTTAGTATGATTTTAACGAATTCTAAGATTTTGGGTTGTGACATTGAGATCATTTTTTCTTAGGCATGTTTTTTCAATTGTATAGAAAAGACACCATGATAACCTTCAGTGGTACACCATAAGGGAGGCCCCAATCATGCTCCGGAGGTAGTGGGCCATGGCATACTAGTTGATCCTACTTTAGTGCTAGATGTTAAACAAAAGAATTTTCTAGGAACAAGTTCTAATGAGTAGTTATATAATGGGTTATTTCACTATATGAAGACATTATTGGGAGTATCACAACCTACCTTGAATATGTATGAGCATACAAAGATGTTACACTAGTGCCATACATTAAATTTTTCAGGGGTGGAGGTCTAAAATATGCTGAGTTGTGGTGTCATACAAAATTAGCTATCTCCGAGCATCTATAGACACCACCTGAGTGGTGGGTAATGTTCTCCACTTAAATTATTTATGTAGTAGCAATGTGTTAGTCGGATGTTCTGAACATGGATGATGGGATACATGATATGGGTTTTACTAATTTCTATCCCTCAATCTATGAGTATGATTACCCCAATATTCTACAGTCTAAGAGGGCTACTGATTTCATGCATTTGGAGGAGGGTGTGAGGACAATTACAGATTACTCGACACACATTAAATAGTTGTAGGATTTTGCGCTAATAGACATTAATGATGAACAATCTAGAGAAAGACACTTCGACAGAGGACTTGGAAATTCTATAATATATTTGTTCATCGTGTTCATATTGAAATATATCAATTTTTTATGAATTATTTACTCAATAGAGAGAGACACCTGATGGAATCTTGGGTCACATGGCAAGGAATTGATACTTATCGACATAGTGGTTCTACATCCTCAGGCTAGGAGGGCTGTTTTGAGGATTATTATGAGATGAGTTCTAGTTATGATGTGAGGGATGGTAGCATAGTTTTTTTCATAAGTTCGTAAAGGCAGGCCACACCAAGAATCGGTGAGAATTCAACCATATCGAGTTCTGATATTGTGAAAGTATGATGATCATACATCGGTTTTGCAGGAACATCCATATAGCTATGAATTGTAGGGGATCTGGTCCTACACTAGGTTTAGGAGTTGGTTTACTATCTCTACACTATGAAATGAGTTAGATTTGTACTCACCATCAAAGGTAGAGTGAATCATGGTCGTGGAAGAGTGATATGGATGACCATTACACTAAGATATCACAGTGGGCCTACTCTGAGAAGTGTGTTCATGTGACATGGTTGTGGTGTGATAATGATCTATTTAATATATCCTACCCCCATGGAGTAGTGTTCTGGACCATCTATGATGTGATTTATGATCCTCATATCCTATACTATTTAATATTCTATTTTTTATATAGGTGAATCATATAGTATCATATCTACAACAGTGGTGAAAATACTTTGCCTTGTTTTTTTTCCTTTTGAGTGAATTTTGATGCAAGAAAATCCATTTTGGAATTAGAAAGAAGATTTTATGGATGTGTAGAGAGTTCCCCCCTTTGAGTATGGTGGATGTATCTTCATCGAGGATCATTATGTCCTCATCTTGATAGGGTCTGACATAATTCTAGAGGTGCACTCTACTTCTTATCGAGATTACATTGAGTTCTACCACTGGAGGGTGACCATCACCTAACCAGATGGTGTTTTGTTTACTCACAAAGGTGATTGGGATGTCTAGGTGAGCCCTGCTGGACCAGATCATAGTGGGTTGGGCAGAATAACATCCCAAATTTCTAGTTTTTTTGGATGACCAAGGAGTGTGTGATGTGGAATTTCCTCTAGTGATTGAGTGGTTAAGATTTGTCTTTCACATTGATTAATATGGTTTAAATCCAGAGAGATAGGTTGATTTATCTATCAATACTTCTCATAAAGCTTCACTAGTATAACTTCTTATATATTGGATGGACATAGTTGATTTTAAGGAGATCGATGGGAAGCTATATGATTTGGAGGTTAATCTATTAATTTGATCCAATACATCTCCATGGGGTTCACCAGTACTTTTTGAGAAAAAGTAACATATAACTACAAGGATATTC
This sequence comes from Viscum album, assembly GCA_963277665.1. Classification (NCBI taxonomy): domain Eukaryota; kingdom Viridiplantae; phylum Streptophyta; class Magnoliopsida; order Santalales; family Viscaceae; genus Viscum; species Viscum album. The sequence goes on from OY728125.1 coordinate 1,580,393,693, forward strand.
CTGGATTATCAGAAACTGAACAAGTTGACTATTAAAAAATGATAACCCTTTTCACTGATAGATGAACTGGTTGATTAGTTATGGGGAGCCTGAGTGTTCTCAATGATTTAGGTGATGTTTATATATCACCAGGATCATTTTTTGACATATTGAAATACCTAATACAACCATTTATTGATGTTAAGTTATAGATGACTATTTATTTATGTCATTCGGTCTCACGAACACACTCGTGGTTTCTATGGTGTCGATGAACTAATAATTCCATCGTTACCAAGATTCTTTTGTGGCGGTTTTCAAGGGAGATATCATGGTGAATTTTCACAATCGACACGACCATGATAATCATACATGGATCATTTTGAATACTTCAACAGAGATTCTATTATATGATAAGCTCAAAGAGTTCCACATTTGGATGGATCATATTCACATACTGGGTCACATCAAGTTAGAGACATGAGTATAATTAGACCCAAATAAGAGGGAAATATATTTCATAGGAACAACACAAGAATGTTTCTAGGATATGGAGTTTCATGGAGCTATATGGTCACTAAAAGCATTTCATACCGGTCTTCTCATGATTAAAAGTGTCATTGATGGGAATGACTAAAAATGTTGTGAAGATAATATGTTCAAATTCATGCAAGACAACCTTTCTAGATATAAATGTATGGTTGACGTATGCACATGTCCTAATACTGCAAAAATAGGGTAGTAGTTACAATGTGTATTCTGATGCATCAGGTATTTTGATGTGAGTAGCACTAAAATAGGGAGATATTGTCATGGAATATGGGTCTCAATTACAGAGGCTACACCAGAGTATGTACCTTATGCATGATCACGAGATAGTTGCAGCTGTTTACACAATGCATTGTTGGAGAGAATATTTACTTGGAGATTGTATTCTTAGTATACATGGACCACAAATTCCTTAATAATATTTCTACACTGTGTTATCTGTATATGAGGTAGTGGAGGTGGTTGGACTACATATAATCCTTCGACTACAAGATTTCATGCACAACTAGTAATATAAATGTATTGACCAATGAACTGAGGATGAGGATACAGATACAATGAGTGAATAATGATATTAGTGAGTAGAAACAAATGACATTGTTCACGGGGACATATCTGGAGGTGCAAGAAAAACATAGACATATATATCAATCAACCATAGCGATGAACTCTACCATACTGGATTGAGTACATATAATGTTGTTATCAGATACAGAGGCCCTATTCCTATTGGAGTGTGTGGGAGTTGAGAACCCTCCTCCCGGATTGGATGTTGGAAATGAAGAGATCCAGTGTAACCATGGATGTGTTTTGGTTCCATTCGAAATAAATTATGAGATGACTCAATAGTTTCATTATTTAACTGGGGATGTGCATCCTGGGGTCACCACAATGTTCACTGACTTATGCCATTAGTATTGTTGCCCTGGTATGAAAATAGAGGTATCTTGTTTTGTTATGAGGTGTTCCACTTTTCAGAAGGGAAGTTGGAACGTCAACGACCTGCTGAGATTTTATAATAGTTACCTTTTACTAAGTGGAAACAGAATCATTCTATGATAGATTTCATGTTTGGTTTACTGAGGTCACCTCAATGTATGGATTATGTGTTGGTTATTATTGAAAGGCTCATGGAGATATCTCATTTCTCGTGGACCAAGGAGACCATCAGTGTTGATGAGATTGGAATTTTGAATATCTATGAGATAGTATGACTCCACGAGTTCCCACAAACTATCGTTTCAGATAGGGACTATAAGACCCCATACATAATAATTAGATAATATTTTTTTATGTATGAAAATTCTCATTGAAGATCTTTTCAGGTTTTATGTTTTAAAGAATTAGTTCATAACTATTACATAAGAACATGAAATATACAATATAGACTCTTCTACTCACTATAATTTTTTTTCACAAAATAAAACTCCTTGAATATAACATGATTTCTTGTCTTGATAAACAACTTCTCGAATTCTTCCTTTCACATACCCATCCATTTATCATATGAAAATGATTTCAAAAACCTTTGATGAGCATTAAAAGCTCGGTAAGTGAAACAAGGGAATAGTTTACATGGGAACTTGATAGATATAAATAATAACATGAGGAATTTTATGAAGGAATGGGAAAGAAGAATATGGTAACAATATGAACTTGGATCATAACATGAAAATCTGCCCACAACATTTAATTTAGGCATTCATAATTATATCACCATGATATATCCCCAAGGTTTCATATCACTAATGTTCGTCCCCAAGGTTTCATAAAAAGTACCTAGGATATTCACCATGGTATCATTAATATTTATATGGTTATTCAGCAATGTATCATCAAAACTACCAATTTTGTTCACCAAGGAATCAAAAAAATTACCAATGTTATTCATAATGGTATAACCAATCTTTTCATCTCTAGAGTTTAATTTCAATACATAATGCATCAAAGCCCAATTAGGGAACACCAATCAAATGTATTTATTTTCATGAGATCCAAATAAATCAAAACATGTAAAATATTGAAATTATCAACACGCCACTCATAAAATTTCATTTTCAATTACAAGAAATAATTTCATGATATTGAAATTGTAAATCTATTTTCAGAACCATTTTTAATAACAAAACTTCAAAAAACGGAATAAGGGATTTCTTTTCCATTTAAAAAATTAATTCTAAAATAGGAAGCCATATATCTAATAATAGTTATGGAAACAGAAAAGTCATTATCTCTGAATACGTTAACATCATTCCATTATTATTATTTAGTAAAATTCTTCATTGAAAAATGATTCCATTTGATTGAAATTAAAATTCCATGGGGTTTATTATAAACAATATAAAAAAGGTATTGTATAAAAAATTATTCCTCAATTAAAGGAGATTGATATGAAGTACCATAAAAATATCGTGTTTTTTTATTAAGGGTAAATCAGTGACATTATTTTTTTGTGAAAATAAAAATTCACGGAATATAAGTGGATATTCAGTGTAAAGCTACCAAAGAACATTAACACATAATATTGGAAAAACAAAAACAATGACACGAATATTTAACTCAATTAATGTAGATTGAGTTAATATTTCCCTTTCAATGTTCATATAAATGATGTAAGAATTTATTAATGGGGTACGTATCTGTAGACACAATATATCCACACAATGATAAGTAGAAATTACCACATAAATCGAAAAACTACAATTCCACACATAATATTGTCCTAATATAATCCTCATTGTATGAAAAAACCCAATGATTAGATATTGAGTTTATAAATTCCCTTAATATGTTTTGGAAGCCGAACGATGTCACATAGAAATTCATAAAATGAGTTTATTGAGAGAAAAAGGGATCTCTCATCATTTGTAAATAATATGGATAGTATGGAAATATAGAATGTCACATCCCAACATAATAAAATAGAAATAAAAATGGAATAATATTAAAGGAGTTAATTAATAGATAAGGGTTGTAGATTTCATTACCTTCAGTCCAAATGGTTACATATGTTCGTTGTTATTTGTTTAAATAGGGTAACTTCATTTGATTTGAGCCAAAACACTATATAGAATTTCAGTCATCCCATATTAAGTATTCTGGGAGGAATGGATGGATTTTGGGAGCTTATTTCAGCATAATATTAATGATCCATGTTGATGAGAGGTGTAACTAAATGGGTAGAGGGGTGGCCTTTCATAAGAGGGAGGATGGGCAATTTAGGAATGTCATGAAATATTAATTTATTATAAATTTAATTTAAATAAAAATGGTCCCAGACTCATTTAATTTGATGATAATATGATTTCAGTTTTAATAACCATCATCTTATTATTGATAGAAATTTTTTGAATATTTTTTATCCTTTTCTTTTTTCTTCAACACTTATTTTACTATTTTTAATTCTTATATTGATATCATATTATTTACACATTGTGGGAAAATGCAATTACTATATCAAGTAAAAAAGCCTCCAAAACATTGCACTGATGAAATATTTGGACTTATCATAATAATTTTTCTGAATCAATTATTTTTAAAAATTTAATATAATTTCTAAAAAATTATATTTTATGTTTTTATTAATTTCAATTTTGGTCATTATTTGGGCTTGACTTATTTAAAAATTCATAACAACCTGATTCCTTCAAAAAAATTGAATCTATCCTACCATGTCATAGTCTTAAAAAAAATTCATGGATGAATTAAATTATGTCAAATAATATTAATTATTATTTTTATAATATCAATTATTTGTATCCTTTATTTATGATGCAATCACTATGTCTTTATTATGTCACAAATAATTTTATTGAGTTAATGACTAAGAAATTATAAATAAAATTATATGATATTGTAAATATTTTTACCATTATAATTAAAAATTATATTCAATTATTTAAATTATATAAAAATATATTAATTTTTTTAGTAAAATATACATTTTTATTTTAATTCATGTTGTCAAAACCAGAAGGCCAGTTTTTATAAAGTAAAAACTACCAAATGGTTGACTTGTGTTTCTGTCGAATTTCAATGTATAATTACATCCAATGAACAAAATTGGAGTAAATGATAAAAATATATTCCATTTTCAATTTAAACCCATTTAATAATTATATTTAACCATATAAATTATCTACAGGGAAAAATATGTTTTTAATTAAAATTTAGCTTATTTTTACTATTCATCAAAACATGAGTGTTATCTGAAAAATATCAAAAATTCATCCAAAGTAAATGTTGATGTCCCGATTCAAAATACGAAGTTTATTTTGTAAAATATAACATTTAATGTTTCAAATGATAAAATGAAAAATGGATCATCATCAAAAGGCCATAAAATGCATTTTTAGAAAAATACTTCATTTATCTGAAAAAATTGATTTTGTTCATATATCATATATTGGAAATACATAAGATGAATTTAATATAATAAATTTAATATATAAAAAATATTTTTCATTAAATAGAAATCCATAATGAGTGATATGATTTTATATACACAATTATTCTCTTCTAAAAGGCATTTAATAAAATCACTTCCTTTATATTCAATTGGTTTTAATTATTATTTTTAATAAAATTGGTAGCCATTGAATCATTATTTAAAAATGTGTAAATAATATTTTAAAATTAAATTGATACTATTTATTCCCTCTATTCAAATGGATATGCATTATCTACCATTTATATAATACTAATATTATTGACTATTTTTTAGGTACAACTCAAGGTTGCGTGCAATGTATGTTTTCATGGAAACATGTTGTTGTGTATCAAGTACAATATCACAAAAAGAGTCTTATATAACATAAAAATAAAATATTATATAGATATTTTAATATATATTATATTTTTGTTATTCTATAAATACATGGGTCATTACATGGGACACCCATTTTAGGTGACAATTTTGTTAGCGTTTTTATATGGAACTAGGTACACAGGTTATTCTGAGCACAACATACCAACCATAGTCTAATGAAAAGTAATAGTGTATTAAATAGGAGATGTAGGACATTATGTGTGCATGCATCTGTTATTTTTAATGCTCATGCAATAGGAACATTACCACTGGTTATTTTTCCTAAAATAATGGTCATCTGGTGAGGATAGAGATTGAACCTTATGAGGATTTTTATGGAAGTACATGATGATCAGCCCTATAACGGTTGGAGGCAGGTGAGGATGATTTATTATGAACATGTCTCCAATAGAAGACTTATGAGAAGGACTAGTTGATTCAGAATTGTAAGGACACATCATAGTCTCATAATAAATCATACGATGGTCGCCTTTAAAGTCATATAGAGTTTGATGTTGGGGATCATGTTTTCGTGTGTGTTTCTCCATGGTTGGGACACTTGAGGATCCTGAGATAACATAAGAATTCACCATGATATGTTTGGCCATTCGTGGTCTTGGAGAGATTTGGGTCTGTATCCTATTAGTTACACTTACCTCATATTTTCCAATCCATGCATGATGTCTTCCCTGTATCGCAAATTGAACACTACCATTCAGACCCTTTTCATGATTTTTAGCTCGAGGATGTCATATTACAGGTTGATGCATCCTTTGTAGGGCATCTGATCCATATAATTGATATGATAAAAAGGTAATGTTAAGTCCAGTCAGTTCCTTTAGTAAGGGTGTTGTGGTATCATGGGTGTATAAATGTTGAAACATGGGAATGGGAGGCTAGCAAACGTGCTTAGTGGATAACTATATTCTTAGGGATATCTAGTCCACCCTTAATAGTGTAATTTCATGAAGGATTACTAAAAGTGGAAAGATTATTTGAATATGGGTTTTCATATGAGTTATAGATACCTTATTTGTTAGTTAGAATATTTATACATTTCTTTATGGGAGTCCCAAATATGATCACAGGTTTAGGGCTTGTCTTGAGCCTTGTGCTTGGTTTTCAACTCAAAATGACCGAGCCAAAGTTAGTACAAACCATGCAGGGAATGAAACATGGTATGAAAATACTAGGAGTGGATGGAAATAAAGGGAATTCAATCTGAATGGTTTGAAAAAATTGTGTTGGAAGAGGGCGACAACCGTGCGAGCAGGCCTGACATTTTATTACATCAGGACAGAGGCATTTCACACAGATTCTGCATGGATTGTAATCCATGGGGGTAAATCATGTGGGTTCCCCATAGCCTATAGGAATCCATGTAGGTAAACCATGAAAACCCAAAAATTTTGTAAATATTTATAATTTTAAATTAAATAAAAATCCTTTTAAAACATATTCTTGTTTTCTCTCCACATACATATCCCCCCTCTGATAAATCTCCCAAAGGTGGCTATTATAAGATTAGAGATAACATCTCCGTTCAACCTCTGATTCGAGCGTGGTTTGGCTTATAAGATATGCATCAGTTTGATATGAATTCCTTTTTATCCTTTCACAATTCATCTGGATATTATTTGTAATGTAAAATTTTAGGTTCATATGCCCTAATTTTTTGTTCATCATTATTTCTTTAGATTTCTTCTAAACCAAGTTAAATAAAAACATAATACTGGATAAGCATTCCACTACTGAGCCACGGTAGGTGGAAAATACTTTTCAATCAGATATTGGTGTTTTTTAGAGCTATGTACCATTATGATGGCGTACTTAATTTCCTTCATGACCCTAATTTTGAATGGTTTACTTGAAATAGATGTAATCATACATATATGGGTTTCCCATAGGATCTATTGTGAATAGTTGGTAAACAATTCATGATCCAATGTCATCAAAGGGGTGTACTATATGAAATTGTTTTGATTATTCCATGATAAACAACCTAAGATATTGGTTTAGGCCTTAATTTTTATATATATCCTCTTAAAAATAAAATTTTGATAAATATTTGGGTATAATAATTTGTTTTTTAAATACCATAATTTGTTTTTTGTGGAAATTGTCAATAATGGGTGGGTATACCCATGCGGTGTGTTGAGTGGCTAATAGTGATAAATGGTTGGATATATCCCTGTGGCATGATTTAATGGGAAAACAATGCATGAGTGGGTATACTCCTGAAAATGAATTTAATGTATTTGATGATATGTGTGTGTATAATCAGAAATTTGGATTAATGTAATTGGATAATATGAGTTGTTAGACTCATATAGAATTGAAATTTCATATGAAATGAAATTGATGAATTACTGTATAAACTGCATAGAGGTCTCTCCACGAATCATTAATGTAGTAGTGGACACCTTGGATATAGTAAGCTCCTAGGTTCTTGATTTTATGGGATTTCATTTCCCTTGCTACCCCATTGGATCAGACATGCTTGGACATGCATGGTACATGACGTTACAAAAACTCCCAGGACTCCAAATAGTGCCTCTACCTACTATACGTTGAGATTCTATTTGGACTCACTAAGGATGCCTTCATTCATGATACCATTGATTTGACCCTTCATGTTCTACACTTCTGATATAGAAAGGTCCTGGGGTCTTGAAATGGTTTCATTATATAGAAAGGTCATGTGGAATGGGTATGGATGGATGTTCGGTAAGGTCGTGTTACTTTTATTAATTTATTATATCTACCTTGTTATGAGTTAAGACTTATAGCTGGGATCCGTGAGAGGATGTTTATATTTTATTGTTTATAGTAAACATATGCCTTGGGATTTCAAACATACCATACATATTACATAAACTTATTTAACTTACTTCTTCATGTTTTTTATAATTGAATAGGTTTATGGGTGGTTACCTACTAGTATGTTTATCTCACGCCCTTTTTGGGCCATTCTGGGGACATAAATGGATTATATGGTTATAGGTGATAACATTGGTTAGTGACTTAAAAAGTTCTGTTGATCATTTCCTTTATTTGGGGAAGCATGAGATAAAGCTATGACTTAGGATCATACATTCACTTTTCATTCATTTTGTCAAATTGGATACTTATCTTGTTTTTTTATTTTCATGTACATGTTCGGAATGTTTTTTAGATAAAAATATCAGCATTGTCATTGAGAATGTGAAATTTTTAATTTTTTAAATTATACTGCTATCTTGTCCTATATTTTAGGTTTTATTTTATTTATCTACCTCTTCTATTGAATTTATTTGACTTCTGTTGTGATATAATCTGGTAATGACGACATAGTCTCACTAACTACTCATATAGGCTCTCAATATAAGGTAGCTGCATCTAGAATTTGTGGACATGCTCTTGATTATATGTTGACAACCAGGCATGGGGACCTATTTATTGGAGCCTGGATTCGTGATGTTACAACAATTGTTTGCTTGAAAAAATGAACAACATACTATATTATACGAAGGAAAAATATCCATAATGATTCTCGAGTCAGTTCATCCAGACAGGTTGTGGACAATTTATTATTGAGGATTTGGGTGGATAATAATACTTTATACACAACATGATTCTATAAATTGTTTTACTTGTCAAAAGTTTTGCTTCATCATGTCAGCTATTGAGTGGAATTGTTATATGGGCCGTAATGAATACAATTTTCATTACTGTTAACTAAAAATGATGACATAGAATAATATTTTAGAATTTTTTTTCACATCGGTTAATTGACAAGGAATTATTTTTATTTCTTTATATTTTTATATTGTTCCATCATCCGCCATAGCAGTGACCATGGAACAATATAAAATGTATTCAAAAAAGTACTTGAAAACCCTACAAAATACACAAATAATTGATCTTTAAAATAAACATAAAATCAATCAATACCATAAAATTATTTGCATGTTCAATTTTTAAATGTCTCAACTCATCTACAGTATATGACTATGCTTCACTAAATATAAACAAAAATAACATAGAAATAAATTTACTTGAATTTTGAACAAAACATATTAAATATTATTGAATGATTTATAATGAAATCCATCCATACAAAATATTGTAACTATACTATTTGAAATTATTTGATACGTTAATTTAATATCATAATATCCACACTATGTTCCACATTGTGTTTGATGACACCATTTCAAAGATATTTTAATTCAAATTAACATTTTAAATTATCAAGTCCAAAATCTAGTAATTGAAAATGAAAATTCACCTTTGATTTTACATTTTGATCTTCGTGATCTTTTTTTTCATCTCTCTAACAATGATATCTTCCGTACTCAAAAATATTCCTAATATAATTATTTTTTTTAGACAAAAAAATATAAAAATATGTAATCATTTATGTTCAATTATTTCTTAAATTCTTCTCTCACTTCACTATGCATAGAGAATATCTAATACAATATAATCTCTCATGGATGAAAATCAACCTACATCCAATGAATACTAATATAAAATAAAATTTAATATGTGTAGATTATATGTTATGTGACATATAGAACATTTTGAGAAACAATGTTTATAGTCTTCAAGATATGGAAACAAAAACAGTAAATGTTGACATTATTATGAAATTTTTTATTTATATGAACTATTCTTTCAGCATCGGTCATTGTAAAATCTATAAGATGAATAAATTGTGGGTCCCTAAATCAATATAAATCTATATTTTTATGCTTTGAAAAAGATATATATATATATATATATTCCAAATACATTGAAATCAAAATTATATGTTTTAAATAAATTAATGGAACCAATAATGTTGTTAATGGACATACATTGACAAATTTTCATTGTGTTGATACCCAATTGATCTGCTTCTACCAGCCAAATGATATAAATTTTCAAAATCCCCATAGTCATTTCACACCCATTAATACCAGCATCAATTTAAATAAAAATTACTCTTAATAAATAAATTTAGTATGTTTAAAATCAATCAAGACTAGTTGAATTTTTATTTTATGTAATGACACATTGAATTTTTTGTATTTTATATAGTCCTTTTACCATTAAATAATAGATATACCAAATTGAGAAATATATAAAATTTAATGTGATAAAAATATTTAACAAATAAATAAAATAAAATATAACAAATAGACATTCATTTGTGGTAATATGCACAAGTTGTATTGATGTCGAATCTAAAAAATGGCCGATTAATTTTCCAACTATACTGACCTCATCTATTAGACATTGTATTTTTTTGATATATATATATAATATATTCTGCATTTACCCTATGATTCTACATATCAATATGGTTTTAAAAAATGGTATTACATATATAATATAACATTCCATATGAAGCAGTATGATTAAGATCATAAATATATAACTCATAGAAACATTAAAGTTAGGGAGGATTGGATGTTTAGGTATGATAAGAAGGAGTGGGGTATAGAAATATATATGTTTATGTATGATAAGGAGAAGGATTGGGGTCTACTAAAAATGTGGATGAGTCAAATAAGAAGGTGAAATAGTGCTTGCATGTATGTTAACATAAACTGTATTGATGCTCTAATCATGTACTCCATTGTTATATGAATTTACTGAAATTTGGATTGAAAAGATTTTATTTTTTATAAACATGATCCTTTGAAGAATATTATGATTGTGGGAACAATTTTCATACCTATGAACATAGCGGGTATCCTCGTACTTGACCCCGAAGATTATGATTTCCCAATTTTGGAGCTGAAATCTCTTATCTACCCTCATTAATAAAGTCACCTTATGTTATCCACTGTTCAAGATAATACTCTATGGAATATATGATAAAATACTTCATCTATAACAATATAAAATGATTTAATTTGACTTCAATAAATAAATAATCATTTTACAATATTATCAGCTACAACTATTGACTCATCCTGAGGTATTGTCTGTTATTTTGGCATCCGAACCTTCTTCTAATTTTAATGACTAGTCTGTAGAGAAGGGGAAACCACTACCGATCTTGATGAATTTGCTCTCAGTATTTGATGTTTTTATTCTAGCATGTATTATTACAGAAACTTATACCCTCTATGAGATAATGTATGTGGTTAAAAATTTCAATCTTGAATCATAGGGTGATGTCACCTTGAATTTTTAAAATTAAGTATTAAATTAAATAAACCAATATAATGGTAATTAATATAAATAATATCTAAAATTGTGACACCCCAGGTAAATAAAGAATGTTTCATTTCCATAGTTATCCATAATTGTGAATAAAATGTTAATATTAACTTAAATGGAATGCTATGCTTGATGGTGTACCCAATACGCAACTACGAGTTTCATGGAAATATTATGTTGCACTCTAATAATAAAATAATAAAATTTTAAATGGTTGTTAACGCCTATATGTTGCAATGGTGGGAATAAATATAACTAACTACAAAATTATTATATATGTTTGTCAAATATTTTTTCTTTTATCAAAGAAATGATAGAGGCTTAAAATGTGAAAAAAATCCAATTTTAAGCGTAAATATTTTAATATTCTTTAAAAGGTCGACTAACCGCCTTTTGATGGAGAACCCTTTTTAAATCCACATTTTGAAAATTTCATATGTTATATTGGACCAAAATAAAATACTTCTTTATAATCGGTACATCAAAATTTACTTTGTATATGTTTTTGTTATTTTTTCGATAAAGTTCGTTTTTAATGAATAAGTGAAGAATGTTGTATTTTAATTCAAAACCAGTTTTTAATCTAATTTATTTATATGAATATATCATCTTTTGAATTGGTTTTAAAATTAAATTATAATATTTTTTACCATTTAATCCAATGGTGGTCATTGGAATTAATTTCACTTTGAAATTGGTCTTAAACTAGTGTCAATCTTTTAAAAGATATTGTTTCTTAAAAACACACTATTTGTTATGACAACATGAATTAATTATTAAATTAATTAATTCAACTTATATGTTTTTAATTTTTTAATGTAGACATAATTTTTGAATTCGGAATATCAAATATAGCTTAGGGTGAATTTTTGGTATTTTTCTGAAAAACATTAATTTTTGATGAATAGTGAAACCACTAAGTGGTAGTTAAAAAACTAATTTTTCATTTAAATGAAACATTACCACTTCTGTGATTTTAATTTCAACAATATGACATACATGTTTGTCATTAGGATGTAAAATGTTGTTCAATGGGATTAAAATAATTTTTTTGGTGAATAGTAACTTTTAAGTATTATTAATCGCGATTAAAGATAATTAGTGTAATTTAAGGTAAATATAATGTTATAATAATATGAAAAGACCTTGAAACATGTCCTACCCTTATTGGATGAGCCATTTCCTACCAATACAATCCATGGGCAAACCTGGGGACCCCATGGAGCCACTTTGGTAGGAAATGACATTAATAACTTTTTATTTAAAGTTAAAATAAAAATATCACAAATATGTATTGTTTTACTAAAAAAATACATTGTGTTATAAAAGTCATAATTTTAACTATAAATATCCATTATAAATCTAAAAATATTTCCTACATCATAGTATTTTTTTAAAAAAATTTATACATTAAATAAATTAATTTATTTATAAAACCATGATGATGTAACAACTACCTCATTAATAAATGATTTAAATAAAATGAGACGATAAGGTAAAATATAAGACTTACACATGTAAAAAAACCTGTTGGATCGGTGTTTTTCAAACCCTTATCACCTTATCCTAGAAATATTTCAATTTGGTTCCTTTAAAATCTGAAACACATTTTAATATAAAGTAACATTTATTTACTTTCCAAGAGTGCCCATCCTCCCTCTTATAAAAGGCCCCCACCTCTACCCCCATACCCACACCTCTAAAGCCCATGGATCGTCCAACCTCTACTCATATTGTATCTAAACATCCATCTCATACTCTTAGAAGCCTCACTTTGGGAATAATCTTTTCCAAGGAAGCCTTTGGGCTCAAATCAAAAAGAGTTACCAGATTTTAAGGTAATGTCTTCACTTGTGTTTTTTGTTTTATTTTGCTTCTCCAACCCCCAAAAACTATTTTTATTCCTTTTTTATTGTAACAAGACCAGTATCATAAATATACTATAATTGTTTTATAAGAATGATTCGAGCTACACTTCCACACACCTCCGTATAATGGTTAAAGAACATATTGTTTATGTGGATGGCGAATTACTACCTCACGAAACGATGATTGTTCAATATTATTTTAACACCTTCAAATGTGGCCATTAAGATGTCAATATATTTATATATAAAATACAATATGTTTATTTTTTCCTTAAGCTTATATATTTTCCATTTATTCCATACCTTTATGGCTTCCATTATGGATAAACACGATATCTTTATTTTAAGAAGTGCGGATTACCTCCCCCTAAAAGTGATTTGATTCATTAATGCCATATGTGGGACATATAAATGATGTAATTAATGGTGTTACATATGATATCCTACTGGAATAATAATATAACTTTATATCATTATTATTTCATTCCATTGAATACAAATAAAAATGAAAGTAGCGTTCATGCATACGTACGTCTTACTGTCTCAATGAATGGTACATTTCATTTCTTATATCCAATTGTTATGTACTATTATAATACATATATATAATGGATATATATTTCATATATTAAATCTAAATTATGGATATAATTCTTGAATTATAATATATATATCTCTCATTTATTTTTAATTCCATTAATTTGACAAAGAAATAAAAGTAGCGTTCATGCGTACGTACGACCTACTGTCTCCATGAACGGTGCATTTCTTTTTTTTATCCAAATGTTATGGAATAGTATATAATAAATATATACGGGTTATATATGAAATTTAAAAAATTGATAATATTTTGTAGATGGTGTACCTATAACATCATGGAAAATTCTTTTCCAACATGCTCAATTTTGACTCATGTTCCGAACATCGACAAAAATGTCTGATATGAACTCACATTATTAACCAATTATTATAACATTTTAATAAGTGATATGAACTGAATAATAATATTTAATGGAGTTCCTTAATCAATTATAAATTTAAAAAATATTATTATTCAGGAATATAAAGAAACGAACAAGGCAAGTCGGCCTTGAGGTAAGGGATCCAACCTCTCTATTTCTTTTTAAGTACTCTTTTTTATGTAATTTCTTTTAAGCTAATATTTATTATGTTTGGGGATGTTATTTTATATTCCTCATAATGTAATTTTTATTTTCATATTATTAGAGAACCCATTTTATCTCATAAATCTGTTTTTGGAAGTTTCTAAGTGGCGCTATTAGGGAGACGAGTTTTCGTAAGGGATCCTAACTCTCTCTTTATTTTTTAAGTACTCGATTTTATGTCATTTCTTTTAAGCTCGTATTTCTAATTTTTGGGGATTTTCTTTTATATTCCACATACTGTAAACATTATGTTCATATTATGATATACCCTATTTGATCTCATAAATCCATTTTTGGATGTTTTATGTGGCGCTGTTAGGCTGCCGATTTTTCGTAAGGGATTTTCATCTCACTTTTATTCCTGTGAGATTTATGATACATTTGCCACCATTTCCTTTGAGTGGTGTATGCACTGCCCACTATTCTACTCATTGTCTAATATACTTTCGTTTATTGGTATTTACATCAATTTTCTATAGTCCTTCTTTCATGGGGTGTACGTTTTGAAAGTAACCCAAATTGGTAAGGGAACCATTCACCCTCCTCTTTTTAACAGAATTATTTGTAAGGTCTTTTAATTTACATATTTTTATGTGGGGATATGTTATTATATGTCTTTATTCATGTAAATTTTATGTCCAAGTGATGAGATACCATTTTCTCTCTCATCAACTAATTTTTTGAGTTTTAAAGTGAGCTCGTTAGGCTGTCAAATTTTTGCAAAGGAACATCTTAACACAATTAGAATTATTTAGGTTAAACTTGTATCCTTGAATATGTCATTCTATGAATATTTTTGAATGAATCTGATTATTTTACACTTAATATCCACTTTTATTGGGTGTATTTATATTTTTCACACACAATTATGTAATTGATTTATCCTTAATCTAAGGATACTATCTTTGTATGGGACTTCATCTCAATATCCTTTCATTGAGGCATTCTTTGTTTTATACACAACTTTATTTTATAAGGTGTATAATCCCCTATGACTTCTACTTTCATTCAAAATGAATATTTTATATATGAAGCATTTTACTAAACAGAAAAAGGTATGTTTCTTTTTAACGTACGTGGTGACAATGACCTTTCCGCCGCCACGAGTATTATTTGATCTTTGGCTTCCTCAAAAACCTGTTATTTATTTTTTAAAAGTAATAAATACCATATACTCTTTTATGTATTTTGGTTTTGAAAATGGTTTTTATAATGGATTTGTTATGTCAATATATTTATGTGATATATTATGATTGAAATGTGGAAATGTTTTCTTTCCATTATATTTGTTTTATGTCTTCTGATTTCATAATGGTACTTGGACATTTTATGGGTGGTTACATGATAAACCATATGACTGGTGGTGTAGTGAATACTAGGATGAGTGGTTATGTTATAACCTCCAATGCATTGGGTATGTAAGTCGGCCGTATGGCTATTCCATTAAGTGATATTTGTGGAAGTCGACCATATGGTTATTCCATTTAAGTGTGTTTATGTCCCAAGATATCTTTATATGTTATGTGTTCTTTATATGGGTTTTATGGTACTATTTTGGTTACAAAAGGGTATGTAATGATATTTTATTCAGTTAATAATATTTATTACTTCATAAAGTTGAAAAGTATTACTTATGTTAATGTATTCATGGTTTACTTGTTGTTTTGAAAAACTAATAGTTTTCATTCCTTGTGTATTCTTTACTGGGATCATTATGCTCATCCTATGTTTTTGAAATGTTTTCCACATGACATAAAGATGATTAGTGTTAAGGATGGGATTAAGTAAATACATGCTATCTAAAACATGGAAATAGACATGTTTCTTTTTAAGAAATTTTATTTTATGGAAACTTAGTAGAAGTGTCTACTTTGTAATCTTTTGAGATGTAATAGTTATGTCCAAATTTTCTAAAACTCTAAACCTGAAAAGATCATCTATGTGAATTATTAATTTAACTCAATATTATGTAATGTTTATGTCCGGGTCCTTATAGTTGGTATCAGAGGTCGGTTTAGATAACTTTAGAGGATAGTGTATTCTTTAATCATACGTGACATTACCATAATGGCTATGATTTCAGAAAGAGCCATAGTTTTTAGATAAAGTGAATGAGTAAGTATATCTTCGTGTTTATATTCCTCATTAGTACATGATTATTATGTTTATATACTCACACTGACATTTTTGGTTTTAGTAAATGGATGGATCTAACAGGCACCAATGTGACAATGGGTTTGAAGGAAACTATGGTGGTTCTCTGATTAACAGACTAGATTAAATGGGGGATTCAATGATAAATTTAATGGTTATTCTAAACCAACTATCATAAGGCATGATTAACCACTTGAACCTTGGTGTGTTATCTAATAAATCATGTACGAGATTACTAACTCGATGTGGACGTTCAGGTAATAATTTTAAAGGTAACCATTATGGTTTATATGATCCTTACTTTTGAGGTAATTATGGGTTACTATAAGATGGAAAATGAAAGTCATGAGGTAAAATTCAGGTTAAATTATGTTATGGTTATTTTTAAATATTTTATCTCTTATTGGGGAATGTTTTAAGGATTATATAGTTTTGGAAAAAGGTCAACATGTAGACCGTGTGACAACCCGTCGTGTCAGACAATGATGTGGGAATCAAACCCACAACCAAAGTGCAACTGGTATTTATCTCCTACCACTGGACTAAGTGACTTCCCTGGTTAGTATGACGAATACTTTTTAGTTATATAATTTTATTAATCAATAATAAGTTGATTTTTGGTTATCTAGGAAAATATTGACCTATATGGAGGATATATGATTAGGTTAACTACTTTTCAGCATGAGACTTTAAGAGAAACGAATGTTATTTAGAGATAAATATTAATTTGTACCTTTAAAGTCTGTGTGAATAAATCCTTCAAATATTTGGGTTTCAATCTTAGTTTGGTTTACTTTGAAGAATTTTATGGAAATTTTTTTTATTGAATGGTCTTCGTTGAACATTGTATTTTGTTAGACAAATTATGGAGATTAAGAATAGATTTTTTTTATAAAGGATTATCCATTTGTGGATTATATGATCTTGTTCTAACAATTTTGGTTTTGGTTAAGGTCTAAATACACGGGAAATATATAGTTCTCTTTATTGGATTAGGTGATTCTCTAGAAGTTGGTTATAGTGCTCTTAATGTGAACAAGTCATCCTAAATACGCATCTTTTAGAGGAAATATGAGTTTTTGTATGAAATCTATTAGGATATGAGAGTGTAAAATACAAGTAAGTATGTTTCCTTATGATTCAGTTAAGATCATAAATAAATTCATTAATGAAAAGTAACTTAAAAACAAAAATGTTGTATGTTATCTTCTCCTACTGGGGAATCAAATTCTGTTTACCCCATCACCAGTTTGTGATTTTCTGGGGGTTAACTTTCTCCTACACTTGTTTTCTATCACTCTCCCTCAGAACATGAACCTTTTTCTCTTCCATATCCATGTTTTCCAACATGGAATCCTATTATGGGTTATATCGGTAGTCTTTGTACTTCCCTTTATTTTAAAGTGACGGTTTAATTGACTACTTTTCTGATGTGGGGCTTTCAATGAAGTTTCCAAGCCCAATTTTAAAATTGCGAGGACACAATTCTCAAAAGGGGGGAAGGATGTAACACCCCAGGTAAATAAAGAATATGAAATTTTCATATATATCCATATTTGTGAATAAAATTTTAATATTAATTTAAAGGGAACACTATGCTCGACAGTGTACCTAATACGCAACAATGAGTTTCTAGGAAATCTTACGTTGCACTCTAATAATAAAATAATATTATATTAAATGGTTGTTAACGCCTAGCTGTTATAATGGCGGGAATAAATAGAACTAACTACAAAATGATTATATATGTTTGTCAAATATTTTTACTTTTATCCAATAAATGTAAGAGGATTAAAATGCGAATGAATCCATTTTTAAGCATAAATATTCTAATATTCTTTAAAAGGTCGATTAACCGCATTTTTATGGAGAACCCTTTTTAAATAAACTATTTGAAAATTTACTTTTTTATATTGGACCAAATAAAATCTGTCTTTAAAATCAGGACATCAAATGTTACTTTGTTTATATTTTTGTTATTTTTTTCGATAAAGTTCATTTTTAATGAATAAGTGAATAATGTTGTATTTTAATTCGAAACCACATTTTAATCTAATTTATTTATATGATTAGATCATCTTTTGAATTGGTTTTAAAATTAAATTTGAATATATTTTTACCATTTAATCCAATGGTGGTCATTGTAATTAATTTCACTTTGAAATTGGACTTAAACTAGTGTCAATCTTTTATTAGATATTATTTCTTAAAAACACCCTATTTGTTTTGACAATGGAAATTAATTATTAAATTAATTAATGAAACTAATATGTTTTGAATTTTTTAAAATAGAAATCATTTTTGAATTCGGAATATCAAATATAGCTTAGGGTGAATTTTTGGTATTTTTCTAATTAACTTCAATTTTTGATGAATAGTGAAACCACTAAGTGGTAGTTAAAAAACTGATTTTTCGTTTAAATGAAACATTTCCACATCTGTGATTTAAATTTCAAAAATCTGACATACATGGTTGTAATTAGGATTTAAAATGTTGTTCAATTGGATTAAAATAATTTTTTTGGTGAATAGTAACTTTTAAGATTTATTAATTGCGATTAAAGATAATTAGTGTAATTTTAGGTAAAGATAATGTTATAATAATATGAAATGGCCTTTACACATGTCCTACCCTTATTTGATGAGTCATGGACGACCAAGAAAATCCATGGATAAACTTGGGGACCCCATGGAGCCACTTTGGTAGGAAAATGACATCAATTACTTTTTATTTAAAGTTAAAATAAAAATGTCACAAACATGTAGTATTTTACTAAAACAATTTTTACATTGGGTTATAAAAGTAATATATTTAAATATAAATATCTATTAGAAAGATAAAATTATTTCCTACAACATAGTATTTTTTTATAATTTTTAGACATTAAATAATTTAATTTATTTATGACACCATGATGATGCAACAATTACCTCATTAATAAACGATTTAAATAAAATGAGATGATAAGGTTAAATATAAGACATACACTTTTCCAAAACCTATTGGATGGGTGGATTTCTAACCCTTATCAGATTATCCTAGAAATATATCAATTTGGAACCTTTGAAATCGGAAACTCATTTTAATATAAAGTAACATTTCTTTACATTCCAAGAGTGCCCCTCCCCCCTCTTATAAAAGGCCCCCACATCGACCTCCTTAACCACACATCTCAAGCCCTTGGATCATCCAAACTCTACTCATATTGTCTCTTTACATCCCTCTCTTACTCCTAGAATCCTCACTTTGGGCATAATCCATTCCAAGGAAGCCTTTGGGCTCAAATAAAAAAAAGTTACTCGATTTTAAGGTAATGTCTTCACTTGTGTTTTGTTTATTTTATTTTTCTTATCCAACCCCCTAAACACTTTTTATTCCTTTTTTGTAACAAAAAAATTATCTTAAAAATATTAGGATGTTTTTACAAGAATTTTTCAAGCTACACTTAGACACACCTCCGTCTAATGGTTAGAGAACACACTGTTTCTGTGGATGGCGAATTACTGCCTCACGAAACGATGATTGTTCAATATTTTTTTAACACCTTCAATGGTGGACATTAAGATGTCAATATATTTATATATGATATATAATATGTATATTTTTTCCTTATGCTTCATTATGTTTTATTTATGGCATACCTTTATGTTTTCCATTATAGATAAACATGATATCTTCATTTTAGGAAGTTGGGACTACCGCCCCCCTCAATGTGATTTGATTCGTTAATGCCATATGTGGGACGTATAAATGATGTAATTAATGGTATTACATATGATATCCTACTGTAATTATAATATACCTTTATATAATTATTATTTCATTCCATTTAATAAAAAAAAATGAAATGAAAGTAGTGTTCATGCGTACGTACAGCTTACCGTCTCCATGAACGGTACATTTCATTTCTTATCTCCAAATGTTATGTACTATTATAAGTACATATATATAATAGATGTATATTTCATATATTAAATCTAAATGACAGATATCAGTCTGGACTTATAATATATATATCTTTCATTTTGTTTTAATTCCATTAATATGACATAGAAATGAAAGTAGCATTCATGCTTACGTACGACCTGCCATCTCCAAGAACGGTGCATTTCTTTTTTTTATCCAAATGTTATGAAATCATATAAAATGAATATATACTGGATATATGTCATATTTAAATAATTGATAATATTATTAAGATGATGTACCTATAACTTCATGGGAAATTATTTTCCAACAAGCTCAATTTTGACTCATGTTCCGAACATTGACAATAATGTCTCATATGAACTCACATTGTTAACCAATTATTATAACATTATAATAAGTGATATGAACTGAATAATTATCTTTAATGGAGGTCCATAAGTAATTATAAATTGATAAATTTTATTATTCATGAATATAAATAAACGAATAAGGAATGTCAGTTTTGAGGTAAGGGATCCAACCTCTCTCTTTCTTTTTAAGTACTCTCTTTTATATAATTTCTTTTAATCCCATATTTATTATGTTTGGGGATGTTAATTTATATTACTAATACATTAATTTTTATTTTCATATTATTAGAGGCCCCATTTGATCTCATAAATACATATTTGGAAGTTTCTAAGTGGCGCTTTTAGGCAACTGAGTTTTCGTAAGGGATCCAACCTCTCTCTTTCTTTTTTAAGTAATCTCTTTTATGTAATTTCAATTAAGCTCATATTTATAATGTTTGGGGATGTTCTTTGATATTAATAATACTATAAATTTTATGTTCATATTATGATAGTCCATATTTGATCTAATAAATCCATTTTAGGAAGTTTTAAGTGGCACTGTTAGGCTGCCGAGTTTTCGTAAGGGATTTTTCATCTCACATTTATTCCAATGAGATTTATGGTACATTTTCCACCATTTCATTTTAGTGGTGCATGTACTGCCAATTATTCTACTATTTGTGTAATATACATTCGTTTATGGGTATTTAGATTAAATTCTTTTATTCTTTCTTTCATGGGGTGTACGTTTTGAAAGTTACCCAAATCGCTAAGGGAATATTTCACCCTCCTCTTTTTAACAGAATTATTTGTTATGTCTTTTAATTTACATATTTTTATGTGGGGATATGTTCTTCTATGTCCTTATTGATGTATATTTTATGTCCAAGTGATGAGATACCATTTTCCCTCTCATCAACTAATTTTATGAGTTTTAAAGTGAGGTCGTTAGGCTGTTGAATTTTTGAGAAGGAACTTCTTAACTCAATTTTAATTCTTTGGGTTAAACTTGTATCCTTTAATATGTCATTATAAGAATATGTGTGAATGACTCTGATTTTTTTAAAATTAATATCTACCTATATTGGGTGTATTTATATTTTTCACACATAATTATGTAATTGATCTATCCTTAATCTAAGGATACCATCTTTGTATGGGACTTCGTCTCAATCTCCTTTCATTGAGGCATACTTTGTTTTATAGACAAGTTTCTTTTCTACGGTGTATAATCACCTTTTAGTTCTACTATTTTTCAAAATGAATATTTTATATACGGAGCATTTTACTAAATGACAAAAGTTATGTTTCATTTTAACGTACCCGGCGACAACAACCTTTTCACTACCGCGAGTATTATTTGATTTTTGGCTTCCTCAACAAGCCATTATATATTTTGTAAAAGTAAATAAATACCATATACTATTTTATTTATTTTGGTATTGAAAATGGTTTTTATAATGGATTTGTTAAGTCAATATATTTAAGTGATATATTGTGATCAAAATGTGGAAATGTTATCTTTCCATTATATTTGTTTTATGTCTTATGACTTTATAATGGTACTTGGACATTTTACCGGTGGTTACATGATAAACCATATGAAGAGTGGTGCCGTGAATACCAGGACGTGTTTTTATGTTATAACCTTCAATGTATTGGGTATGGAAGTCATCCGTATGGCTATTCCATTAATTGATATATGTGGAAGTCAATCATATGGTGATTCCATTTAAGTATTTTTATGTCCCAAGTTACCATTATATGTTATGTGTTTTTTATATGGGTTTTATGGTAATCATTTGGTTACAAAAGGGTATGTAATGATCTTTTATTTAGTGAAGAGTGTTTACTACTTCATAAAGGCGAAAAGTATTACTAATGTTAATGTATTCATTGTTTACTTATTGTTTTGAAAAACTATTAGTTTTCATTCCTTGTGTATCCTTATTGGGATTTTTATGCTCATCCCAAGTTTTTGAAATGTTTTCCACTGGACATAAAGATAAATAGTGTTAAGGAAAGACATGATATCTAAATAATGGAACTGGGCATGTTTCTTTTTAAGAGTTTTTATTTTATGGAAAATTAGTAGCAGTGTCTACTTTTTAATCTTTTGAGATGTAATATTTATGTCCTAATTCTCTAAAACTCTAAACCTGAAAAGATACTCTATGTTAATTCTTCATTTAATTAAATATTAAGTAATGTTTAAGGCCGGGGCCTTATATTTGGTATCAGAGGTCGGTTTAGATAACTTTAGAGGTTAGGGTATTCTTTAAGCATACATGACATTACCATAATGGCTAGGATTTCAGAAAGAGTCATAGTTTTTAGATAAAGCGAATGAGTAAGTATATCTTAGTATTTATATTCCTCATTAGTATATGGTTATTATGTTGATATAATCACACTGACATTTTTGGTTTTAGTAAATGGATGGATCTAATAGGCACCAAAGTGACAATGGGTTTGAAGGAAACAGTGGTGGTTCTCTGATTAAGAGACTGGATGAATTGGGGGATTCAATGATAAATTTCATGGTTATTCTATACCAAATATCAAAAGGCATGATTAACCACTCGAACCTTGGTGATTTATCTAATGCATCATATACGAGATGACCAACTCGATGTGGAAGTTCATGTAATAATTATAAAGGTAACCATTAGGGTTTATATGATCCTTACTTTTGAGGTAATTATGGGTTACTATAAGAAGGAAAATGAAAGGAATGAGGTAAAATTGAGGTTAAATTATGTTATGGTTATTTTTGAATATTTTATCTCTTTTTGGGGAATGTTTTATGGATTATATAGTTTTGGAAAAAGGACAACACACAGACCGTGTGACAACCCATCTCGTCGGACAAAGATGTGGGAATCAAACCCACAACCAAAGTGTGAATGGTATTTATCTCCTACCACTAGACTACGTGACATTCCTGGTTAGTATGAAAAATTATTTTTAGTTATATAATTATATGAATCAAGAATAAGTTGATTTTGGGTTATCTAGGAAAATTTTCACCTATCATTGAGGATATTCGATTAGGTTAATTACTTTTCAATATTAGACATTAAGAGCAACTAATGTTATTTGGAGATAATTGTTAATTTATACCTTGAAAGACTATGTGATTAAATCCTTCAAATATTTGAGTTTCGATCCTAGTTTGGTTTAATTTGAAGAATTTTGTGGACAATTTGTTTATTGAATGGTCTTCGTTGAACTTTGGGTTTTGTTGGACAAATTTTGGAGATAAGAATAGATTATTTATATAGGGATTATCCATTTGTTGGTTATCTGATCTTGTTCTAACAATTTTGTTTTTGGTTAAGGTATAAAGACATGGGAAAAGCTTTGGTTTGGGTTAAGGTCTAAAGACATGATCTAGTTGATAATAATAAGTATATTGATAATCTATTGGAAAATCTTTATGCCCCTTAATTGTATATCCAAAATAAATTCATATGTTGGTATGTCATTTATAGTGAACATAATCATTGTAAGTAGTTGAAAAATTTATATTTTATAAGAATAATACACCCTTATACTATCATCTACTAAGAGTTTCCAATCATCAATTAATAGTGACTAGAATGTCTAAATATCATCAACGGGGTGTTTTTGTTCCATAGATCATTAAACTCAACACGAAAAAAAATTTCTTCATAAAAAATTCATTATATAAGTTCTAAATTACAAATAAAATAATCTATGAACTTTGTGTGTTACTATGGATTTGAAATGGATTCATTACATATGTTTATATTCAAAGTCTGATATTTATAACTTCATTTCCTAATGTTCAAACCTAGTGATCAATTTTATTCCGATGTGGAAAATCTGATGTGTGGCGTATTTTTCCATCAGGTATTCTATCATCAGTATGGCATATTACCTTTTTTAAATCATGTAAATTATAAAATAAACATTTAAATTATGGAATTATAAGAAATACCAAAATGCATTGACATTGTTCTTTAAAACATCTAAATCTACCTCTTATTTTTCTATCAACATATATTTTTACGTCCTATATTTAGGAATATCTTAAATAGATTTGTATTCTTTACATTATAACACATTTGCATTTGGTAATACATGTATATTCAGGTACCCTAATCCAAATAGGAACAATATTATCATGGCTATATAAAGTGAATCTGGAAGATTATTTTCTTTAGGAATAATTTATTTTAACAAATATATATCTAAATAAAAAGCTTTTCACTCATTCCATGTTTCACCATTAAGTTTATCAATCCAAACAAAATCAATAATACCATGTATTCTATGGAACCTGAATACAATTGGATTTTAGCATCACGAAAAACTCTCGTTTTTTAGTTTTTTCTAAATTTATTCTAATTTAATATCATGAATCATTTAATTATTTTCATCATATTTTACATATTGTAGGAAAACAACATAAATAAATCTATAATTATGACCAGTTTCACCTTGCCAAATCCAGGGGCTATAACATTAATTAAAACATTGAAAAATTTTATTATATTATATCTATATACTATTCAACTTCTTAATATTTAATCATTTTTATAAAGACATAGAAACATTCCATTGTTTCGAACATTGTTTTAGAAAATTTCAAAAAATAATCGACAACATCCTCATATTCATCACCTATTCGAGGTGCATTAATCCACATTTGGTGCATTATTTATAAAAAATATCAAAAATAAATATAAAAAACGATGTAATTTATAAAATATTGTGATTAAACATGACCTAAAAATATAGAATACCAAGAATGTATTCATTAAAAGTAAAATACAAAATTTTTATGTAAAAATTCATTCTTTCTAATGGAATTAAAAAATTAATTCACTTAAAAAATTTCACATGTAAAAATAAATGAATATTATCTTATGAAATTATTAGAAAATAAGTATAAAGATATACATATAAAATATCCAGAAAAATTATATATAATAAGATCAAAAAATTAATATATAACTATATAAAAATATATAGAATTTATTCTATATTTTAATTAATAATATAATCTAATCATAAATCGAGACATAGTTTAAATAAATGTCACATTAAACCATAATTCAGGGGATATCAAATGAATTATAGTATTCCCTATTATGATCCTCTGTTTTTCTACTATTTTAAAAGTTGGTCCATCACTCATTCAACCACTTATTATTTAGCGTACCATTTAGACACATGGCCATGCATAAAAACACTGCCTAACGATGCTGATAGTCTCAAAATTATCATACGTGTATCCTTTCTCATATCACCCAAACATCAATACACATAATTTAATCCCACAAAATGGATTATCCTGTAATGACACAACTCAAAGTTAACTCCGCACCATAGGTAATCTCATAAATTATACTCATTGACGATCCCTTTACTCTTGATCATCTAAATTAAATGGTTTTTACTACTAATTAGCAATTTCATGCTCCTAAATTGTTTAAAAAAATCT
This sequence comes from Viscum album, assembly GCA_963277665.1. NCBI lineage: Eukaryota > Viridiplantae > Streptophyta > Magnoliopsida > Santalales > Viscaceae > Viscum > Viscum album. The sequence goes on from OY728125.1 coordinate 1,580,420,147, forward strand.
CTCATTCTATTATGTAATACACTCATTCCATATCTTAAACAAAACATATATTAGAAAACCCATTACAAAATCCATATTTTTTTGTGAAATTCAATGAAAATGAATTTTTCAACTCTCTTATGTGCCAACATTATCAGTACTAAAATAATCCAGTTTTGATATCAACGACTACTTAATTTAGAACCCAACTAATTGACATGAATGTTAATTTAGAAGAAGACATAATCCACCTACCTTTTCTCTTGAATAATAATCCTAACAATAACATATGTTTAAAATAATGTTAAAGTAATCTAATATGGAATAATATGATGAATGAGAAAAACTAATTCATACTAGAAATAAAATCATCAAAAACAAATTAAAACATTGTAAATGACATTAAAACCATTTAAGGGAGCTATATTGAGATAAGAATACATATAATATAATGAACAATGATGAAGCTAAAAAAACCTGAATGTATGATGATGGTAATGTGTGAATAAAGAAAACCCGATCAAATAATAGTTGGTTATAGATTCCAATCGAATGAATTATTGGAAAGAGAGAAAAAAATGCTTAACACCGACGTTAGATCTATCTTCGTCACATATCATGTGGCCGATGAAATCCAAGGCTTAATTAAGATATTATTATGAGATCAGACCACAAAATCAATGAAAAAGGAGAGTTTTGGGTGGGTCAATAGAGAAATGATACCATCGTCGTGAAAGTAGAAGGATGCGTCATGAACCCTCAATCGATTTGTAAACAATAAGAATATTTGTGACGTTAGACATATTATAACAGATGTGATAATTGGATATTCACTACTCTTTCAACTCAGTTTTATTTTAACCAATGTAAAATATTTAACTTTCACACCGGTTAAATTATTGAACTGATGTGAAATACTTCCAAATATCCATTATTCACATCGGTTTTCCTAAAATCGATGTCAAAAATGGATTTTCACATCTATCAATGGGAAAAATGAAAAAAATTAATATTCACGAATTTTAGCATCGGTTAAAAATAAAATATTTGAAAACAATGAAGTAATAAATATTTCTTCTATAAGTTTAATAATGAAATCTTTTATAGATTTGGATATTTCTTCATAATAATTTATATGTCAAATTTATTTTATAATTATGTAGAATAAATTAACGATGTTGATAAAACCGATGTGAATAATGAATACATAAAATAAAGATAATGTCATAAAATCAAACAAAATTAATATGACATGGAGTGAAGTTATATTATTTTAATAATGTATTATGATCTAATAGCATTCCATATGATCAATGAAAGAAACCTAATGTTAGAGAAAATTCATACTATCAGAAGGTATAACAAATAATGTCTTGTAATTAGAACCCTAACATACAATTGTGAATATAATGGTACCAAGATGTAGTTATAAATAACTATCCTTATATGGAATCTATTCCTTGTGATTTCCCTTAGTAGATTCTAGAGTAACCCTAATGTGAGCCTTTGAAGTACATCTTATCCCTTATATGATTTTATGAACTCGAATGCACCATTACACGAATATTCATAGATACCATAAAGAAAAACTATTATACGAAGATAAATACTATTTAATCATGGTATTTCCAGATATGTTATTATAGTTTTGAGTATTTTTTTAACGTTGTATTATTTAAATATAATCTCACTCTAAAGATAGATTTATTGAACGAGGTGTGTCTATATAATGAAATATTGATCTCTTTGATGTTTCTATTTCCATGAAATTTAAATGTTCTGAGGAATATCAATGTTGTACTCTAAAAATACGTATATTTTCCCTATTTTCATTAAATAATGTTGAATTCAAAGTAGATTCTTTTTTCTGGTTATATTTAACATTTAAATTTATGATATAACATTAAATTCATATATAATTAAATTAACAAAAATTAAAGAGTGATTTTTAAAAAATAACAACCCACAAACATACATTATATTCAATACACTCATGAGTTATGTATAAAAACACAAATATAATGATTATGTGTAGTAAATAACATATCATTGTATTAGAATAAATATTATAGTTATAGTAATTAATATTATATTTGTTCTCTTGCATATTTATTCGTGATCTATTTTTTGTTGAATACAACTATGTGATAAACCATGTATTTATTGTACATCATTTCAGTTTTTATTAGAGTGAAATTATTATTATATGTGTTCTGTTATGGTCTTGGATAGTGTAAAACCCCTACTCATTATGAAAAATAGATATATTTTATTTTTCCTAGAATGCTTTACGTTACCTATATTGTTTTATGGATATATGGGGAATATAAACATTTTTGAGATGAATAGGTGAGCCCGTACATAAAAATATTAAATATTACACCATTTAATCATGTGATAAGTATGTTCATCCCATGAAATGAGAAAACCTAGGGCAAAGAATTATATATAAAAATTTTATGTCCTAAAAAACTAGTTCATGTCATGAAATCCTCAAGAGGATTTGTTTTTATGTTTTATTAAATTAATTAATAAGAGATGATTTATAAAATTGGAACGATGTTCTCCTTTTAACAGTGCTATATTATATAATCCCATTCATATGGAAGAGATATATTTTATTTTCCAAAGGATTAACCAACCCCCGTATTATTTTGAAGCTTTAGATAACTTTATCTGTTCTTATACTTTATTTATTTTTTATATCAACTTACAACACACACTTTGTGTTCATTTTCCATTATTCATAGGCTTTCTTCTACTTTATCATGTTCGATTCGTTTTTCATGAATCAATGGATTATGTTGGATGTGTGGATGTCTATGAGGATGAGGTAGTTGTTACATAATGTATACTACATGTTTAATGAAATTTTTAATTATAATAATTATGTGGTCACACCTATATTACTAAATGTTCTACCTAAAATAATATATTAAATACCGTTATCCATATATAATTAAATAGAAACTCACCCCTAAGAAATTAATATATTGATTGAATGTATATTGTGGATTTATACTTCTTGTGAGTGAGCCTAGATTTTGGTAGTGACTTGTTAAATTAAATATGAGACACTAATGTCACCTAAATCCTACAATGTTATTGTCTATGTATGACCATTAACTTAGACACCACATGAGGTGTTCGTTATTTATAAAATAAACATTGTTAATTATAATAGGAAACCCTCATCATGTCATTAATTTATAGAATGGATTTTTTTGATTGGTATTGCTATGATGTTATCTAAGATATATTGAACATATTTAATTTCCAAGACCAAATAATACATAATTTATGGAAGTTAAATTGTGTTTTTCATTGGGAATGACTTGGAATCATTAAATGAAAAATTAAAGGGGTGTCCATAAGGTATCTTGATAGTGAAACATCATTTTCATTGAATTAATTTAATTAGATGATGATTTTACAACTCAAATTATTCCTGATAAATGTTTATAATTACTTATGGTGAATCCAATTGGGTTCGAAGATGATACTGACGAAAATAATTACATTAGAATATTATGGGAGATACCCCATACGTTTAGAAAGGACTCCTGATACTTTGTAAGACAATGGTTGAAAACCCATGGGTTCAATGATGATATCCAATACTTTAGAACCCACTATGCTTATTCCCCCATTTGATTCGTGATAATTACTAAAAATTTTGAATGAAAGTTTTGATACCCCATGGGTTCAATAATTATTCTAGAAACAGTATAATTCCATACAAATATTCCCCATGGGGTTCATTGATGATTTATGATATAATAACAACTAGTGTATCCCCCTTTTGTTCAGAAATATATCCCAATAAATTTTTCCACAGAGGATTAACCCAATTGTTTCTATATTTCTCCCAATTGAAATATTATGGAATGATACATATTTTTTAGGAAAAATATGGTATGTTCAATCTCAAGTGTCACATTAGAAACATATTATCAGTTATAGGTTTATATATTTATATTCTATATATGATTATTTTTTTACTTCATCAGGAACATTATTTTTGAGATAGAATATTCCTATATATTCCATTGATGTTAGCCTATAATGTCATACTCAAAAATATCTTAGTGTATCATTTAGTACTCTTGTAGAACCTTGGGATTTTTGAAAAGGATAATGGAATGTTCTGTATAAAAACTACATGTTTGGGATTATTTTTAATGAATTTTCATTAATGAATTTTCTTTCTTCTAGTTTGACACACTTGATTATGGGATTTATGTTTTTTGGAATTTATTATTGAAGATATAATGGATGATGTGTATTGTTAAATCATAATATCAGGCTTATAGGATTAACATGTAATTTTTATGATTGACTAAGATAGTTTACATTGACAATGACATGGATTAGTTATTTATGGTCTCCACAACCATATATAATAATTTTCCATTTATAATTGTGTTATGAAATAAAAATTTACCATTTTTCATAATGGATCAAATTATGTTATGTTATCACTTCCAAGGATTATTCCTAGGAATCAGTGAAATAAAAATCCAATTAAAACTATTAATTTGTGTTCATCAACAACATCTGATAGATGTTTAATTTAATAGATTATCAATTGTGAATTTTTTTCATTTAATGTGAAATGTTTAGACTATATTTAACGATCACATATCATTGTTATTATGATGAATAAGATTATTAAAAGTTCAACTACAATTTATAAATTGTTATCCATTATAACATGTACATGGAATTAAATTAATCGATCCCCTTGGTATAAAAAATTATTGTTACAGAATGGGAATGAAAATATGTTTTTGGATACTATATATATACCTTATATGGAAATTTGGTGTGTATGTTCTTGAAATTGTGTATGGGTATTTAGGGATACTGAGAGCACCCATTTTATGAGATTTTTTTGAAACAATTTATAGAGAATAAGAGTGTGTGTGACTGATATCTCTTTCTATAAAATGTGATATTATATTTTTTAAAAGAATATTCTTTTTATGTAGGTATATTTTTCGTGACCTAATATATAAAATGGTAAATTTGTATTAAGATAGACAATTTTCTTTTAATACCTTTTGATGTAGGGAGTATTGGATAGTAGGATGCTACAACTGTTTCATAATTATAATTGTACTATAAATTTTAAGATTGTGGTATGGAATGGATATCTGTTACCCTATTGTGTTCATGATTGACATAATATTGGGTATGGTTGGCTATAATTTATCCTATATGTGAAGATATTATATTGTTTGGAATCAGCAGTGTGATGAGATGTGTTTAATTTCATTGAATCTTTTCCATTGAGTGTGAAACAGATTTTGGGATAAACCTAAAATTGGTATTAGTCTTGTGTATGCGGTTCATGAAAAAAATGTTAATGATAACCCTAGGTATCATGTGTTTGAAAATTTTATATCTCTTAAATTTTTTAGGTGTTTTATGATGCAGGAGGGAAAATCTTTATCGATTTGTAACATAATCTATTTTACTATTGTTGTCGATGAATTTGATGGATGATGGTAATTGACGTGAGGGGTTAACCTATTTTTATGGAAACCTTAAATATGGGATACACAGTGGATGATTTACTTTTATATTTACCCATGGTAAGTGATTTAAAATTATTTGAATTGTTTTGTAGTTTCCTTGTGAGATGGGTTAGTAGATGATCAACCTTGATGTGAAAGGATTTATCTAGGATTTAAAGGGAATGATAAGGTGCATTCCAAACCCAATTTATTGAGGCAATACAATATTATTGGATATAGAATTGGTACAGAGATAGTATGAACAACTAATTTTGAGGTAATTCATGGGTTCTGTATTGATTATTTAGTTTTCCCTAGCATGACTGAGATGCCTTACTCTCTATGGAAGGATAGAATTGAGGGTGATGATTTTGTATATACAATATTGAAATTCCACGAAAATGGTCAATAATTTTACTAGAATTTAGTGATACTCCTTTTTATGGTTAATGAATCATATTAGTTTATTTATATGGTATAGTAGAGAAAAATTGTGATGTATGCCCCCAGGTTGTGGTTGGATGTCAATGTGAGATAAAGATAATTTTTTAGAGAGGCTGAATAGTAACTAATTATTTATGTAATAAGTGTGTTATATTTTTTAAATGTGCAGGGATGTTGGGTTTTGTAAATCAATATCTTATCCATATAATGTAAAATATTTGTCAAATTTTATATGGTTGGGTTTGTGTAACGACCTGAATCTGGAGCCCCTCCACTGATGCCCCGTACCCGGTTCGCCTCATAACCTCAATCATGTTTCCCCGAATGCCAGAGGCTGCCGACTTGTAGTGAGGGCCTTGGTGAGTCGGTGGGGAATCTATTCCCTCATTCGGTAAAGTATACAGCAGAAAAACAACCAGACGCAATAGGAAAAACAATCAACAACATACCACAATTGAATTGAACATTTGAAGCAATAGATAAAATAATAATGATGACAATAATGCAGCAGGTACAAGTATCTACAGAAATCAGAAAACACGACAATGTGCTGGAATACAACTGAAAAACAAGTGAAAAAAAAAACTCCTCAGCATCACGAGCCCCAGCTCGGTCCCATGCTCTACAGCTACAGTGCAATCAAGATCCTGATGTAGAAGGGCACTTTCACTTATCTATACATGTAGAAACATAGACTTCTTGGGCCCAATAGCATGGCCCAAACAGGTTGTGAGATACAATCCTGGTAATAAATCACCCAATGATTTGGGCCCAATAGTCAATGAATACAATGCAAGTAATAAACAATAAGTTGTATACAGGAAAGTACAAGTAGCTACAATCCAGAGTTCTATCAAATAAAGTACACAAGTAACCAGCCAGCAACAAGAAGAAAACTGGTAACCCTATGGGAAGATCTGACAGCCTAACCCCTATGGTTCTACCTATATGTACTAGCAACCCACTAGGAGGCACACACAGTCTCACCACTCTGGTTCAGCTATGAAATTAATAGACTCTCTAGGGAAGCACTCACCGTCAATTCCTCCTATAGTCTCGTATCTTGCTAAAGGCTCTCTGGGGAAGCCCTCAACATCTATTCCCCATGTGGCCCAAGTCGAGGAACTATAGACTCTATGAGGAAGCACTCAATGTCAATTCCCCATGTGGTCTCATATCGTAATTAAAAGACACTCTGGAGAAGCCCTTCCATCAATTATCCATTTGGTCTACTACTCTAGGTTCTTATAGTCCTGAGTGAAAGGTAATACATGCTCAGCGCACGTGTACATTGTCCAAGTAATCCTCAAGAACAACTTGGCTATCAACTAAGGCTCAGCAGCATAACAAGGTAGCAGTTCCACTATCTTACGACTAAGCATGGAAACTGGAAAAACACCAAACAGGAAGAACACACATAGAAAACATCCAACATACAATAATGATACCATATTCAGAGGCAAAATATCTACTCCATCTATCATTGAAAGTAGGAAATACAACAAAGGAAAAACAAGAACACACAATACCCCATTCAAGGGTATTGGTGGAATTTGAACAAAATATTCATCAAATTTCTACGGAAAGGCACAAACCACCAACCGCGATCCCAGGAGATCGATATATATGAACCTCGACAACAAATTCCCCAAAGAACGATGAAGATCTGAGAAAAAGAACAAAACGTTCATCCCACGATAACTTGGAAATGAGGAGGAAACAAGAAGCAAGGATAAAGTAGAACAGAGAACTCACTGTTGCGCTTCCAACGCAACCGACCGTGCTCAAATCGGAGAACGGACGACGAGGCGGGAGCTCGTCAAAGATCTGGACGTACGGTCGATCTCGGGCGGACGGAATTTGGAGAAGAGGATGAAATCAGGGGTTAGGTGCGACCATGGTCTATTTAATGAATAAAAATAAATTACACGACATGTACTTTTAGAGTACACGGCATGTACTGGGTCCTTTCCGTACTCCGCCAAAATCGGCCTCCACGTCACCCCTACACACCGTGTGCGTGGTCCGGGCACGTCCAGCACACGGGTTCGAGCCGGATCAGAGTTCATGGCATGTACTCAGAAATTACACGACATGTACATTGAAAATTTCCAGAACCTTCATTTTTCTCAAAAACTCTAGAAAAAGGAAAAAATACCTGAACGAAGACCCAGGTTCTTACAAACTCACCCCCTTAAAAACATTCATCACCGAATTTCCCTAACGAGGCGGAGAAGAAGAAACCCTGAACAGCTCCGGCCACTACGATCGTACATCAGCCTCCCTCTCCCAGGTCTCATATTGTACTCTCCTGTGCTACCATAGTACCCGTACCAGAGGAACAGACCGCCCATAGAGAACCGTCATACTACGATCGACAATCCGGATAGCGTACTCCTCAAACGATGCATCCGCTTCAAGCTAGACTTCCTCGGGCTGAAAGATGTGAGACGGGTCTGAAATGTAACGTCGGAGTTGAGAGACATGGAATACGTCGTGCATGGACCGATTCCTCTGAGGTAGCTGTAATCAATAAGCGATCGGGTAAACTCTCTCCAAGACCTCAAATGGCCCGACGTACCATGGTGAAAGATTACCCTGTCACTGAATCCTCTTGTGTCCCAACCTTGGTGCGACACATAGGAAAACCTGATCACCGACATCGAACTCCACAGATCATCTCCGCTAATCAGCATAAGACTTCTGTCGAGACTGCGCTGTAGCCATCCTCATATGAATCAGCACTATCTGCTCTGAAGTCTCCTGAACAAGGGGAGGTCCCAGTAAAGCTGCCTCTCCTGCCTCCAGCCAGCATAAGGGTGATCGTCATGGCCTACCGTACAAAGCCTCGTATGGTGACATCTGAATGGTTTCCTGGAAACTGTTGTTGTCGTCATACTCCACCATAGGAATATGATTCTCCAAAGAACCACCAAAGTCAAAGATAGATGCCCGGAGCATATCATCAAGCACCTGGATCGTGCGCTCGGACTGGCCATCAGTCTTGGGATGGTAAGTTGTACTCATAAGTACATGTGTACCCGAGGCATTATGAAGTACCTGGAAGAACCAATAGGTAAAGCGCGCATCTCTCTCTGAAACAATTGAGCATGGAACTCCATGCAGACGAACGAACTATCTGATGTAATATCATCCTAGATCATCAACACTGAAGGTCTCTTTGATCGATAAGAAGTGGGAAACCTTCATGATCCTTTCGATGACAACCCAAAAAACATAGTTCCCCTAAAGAGATCTCGCTAACCCGGTCACGAAGTCCATCGCAACATCGTTTCACTTCTACTCCGGAATGGGTAACTACTGTAAATGTCCCGCTGGTCACTGATGCTCTACTTTCACCTTCTGAAAAGTATAACATCTCATGACAAAACCAGAAAAATCCTTCTTAATACCTGAACACCAATATTGGAGATGATGGTCCCGATATATCATGGTGATGGCAGGATGAACTTCCCAAATAAGGGAATGAAGATCCCACATCATCTCCTCGTGTATGTCTAATGGAACCCATACAAGTCCTTCAAAATGTAAGATCTCATCCTCGCCCATTGTATATCCAGGAAGAGGGTCCCCTCTTGAAACACTCTTCCGAAGGACTAAGACTTCTGAGTCTGATAGTTTCCTCATATGTACCCGATCAAGTAGTGCATTGGTAATAGCTACAGAAGATAGGAAAGTATGTCCCCGCCTGTCGTGCACCTCCATATGCATCTCAGAGAACAGAGCCATCAGCTTCCACTCACTACTGGCCTCCTGAACTTCTCGAACCTATGTTATCCTGCTCAACGCATCTGCCACTGCGTTGCCCTTACCCGGTGTATAGGAGAGCTCGAAGTCAAAAGACTGTAGATACTAAACCCACCTGCATTACCTCAGATTCAGATCACGTTGTGTGAAGATATACTTGAGACTCTTGTGGTCCTTGAAGACCACAGTGTGATCTCCCAGAAGATAGTGTCTCCAATAGCGTAAGGCATGAAAAATAGATTCCAACTCTAGATCGTGCATCGTGTAGTTCCTCTCATGTGGCCTCAACTGTCGATACTCGTACACAATGACTCCATCACCCTGCATAAGCACCGCTCCCAGCCCGATACCTGAATCAATATAGTAAACATTGTAGCTCTTGCTTGGCTCTGGAAATACTAGTATCAGTGCTGAAGTCAATCTCCTTTTCAGCTCCTGAAAGGCTGACTCACAAGAATCTGACCATAACGACTTCGCCCCCATCTTGGCCAGACCTATCAATGGTGCTGCTAGACGAGAAAAGTCTTGAACGAAGCATATGTAGTATCCAGCCAGCCCTAGGAAACTTCGTACCTCAAAGACGTTCTTCGGCTGCTCCGAGGAAACTACATCTTTCACTTTCTATTGGTCCACGGATACTTCTACCTTTAAGATGATGTGACCCAAGAAGTGAATCTGATCCATCATGAAGTGGCACATCGAGAGTTTATCATAAAGCTGATGCGCTCTCAGTGTACTCAGAATGATCTCAAGATGTGTGGCATGGTCGTGTCGAGTGTGAGAGTACACGAAGATATCGTCCACGAAGACCACGACGAAGGAGTCCAAGTACGGATGGAACACTCGGTTCATTAGTGCCATGAAAACTGCAGGTGCGTTCGTGAGACCAAACGACATGACTGTATGTTCGTATAGTCCATACCTGCTCTTGAAGGCTGTCAGAGGTATATCTGATGGTCTAACGCGCAACTGATGATAACCGGACCTCAAGTCGATCGTCGAGAACAACAGGGCTCCTCTAAGATGATCGAAAAGGTCATCGATCCTTGGAAAAGGATATCAGTTCTTGATTGTCATCTAGTTCATCTTCTGATAATTTACACAAAGATGAAGGGTACCATCTGCCTTCTTCGCAAAAAGGACTGGTGAACCCCAAGGAGAAGTAATGGGTCAGATGAAACCCTTATCCTGTAGCTCCTCCAACAGCTTCTTGAGCTCCTGCAACTCAGGTGTGGCCATCCTATAGGGAGGAATGGACACCAGTGCCTCTCCTAGAACGAGATCAATAGAGAAGTATACCTCACGCTCTAGAGGAAAACCTGAAAAGTGCTCAAAAAAGACGTCCCTGAAACGATCCACCACTGGAGAAAAGTCCAACTGTGGATTCCCCTGGACATCTAGATAAAGAGTAGAAATCTGGGCCGTCACCCTTCTTAGCCCAAGATGCTCGAGTCCTGCCCGACTCGCCCGAACATCCCATTAGACTCTATGAAGAAATGATTAAACCTCTGGTGAGACAAAACTCACTCTGCGGTGATAACAGTCGACGTCTTCCCGAAAGGGAATCAACCATTCCATGCCACGTATGACATCATAGAATGTCATCTCTAGGACATAAAGATCCCAAAAGAAGAGATACCCTGCAACCGCGAGAGGGAACTCTCTAAATTGGAATACACTAGATTTAATCATTTCTAGAGGAGTGTCTAGTGTCAACGAGTCAACAGAAGAAACGATGCAGAGCCCAATCCTCTCCACGACAGCAATGGAGATAAATCTATGTGTGGCACCAGTATCGAAAAGGTCTAAAGATAACACTGAGGATACTAAAATCGTACCTAGAACATTAGAAGGGCCGTGATCCTACTCCTGATTAGTCTACTCCAGGGCAAAAGACTGGCCTACACCACGGCCATGTGCCCCTGACAAACCACTATGAGCGGAACCTCCCTGCTGGTGCTGAGGGACTGGTGGCTGACCGCCACAGCCTCAACCTCCACCTCTTCCCGAACGGCCGGAATAACTCCAGTTCCCTGACTGGTGAGAGAATGGTGGGGATACTCTTGAATGAGGAGTCATGGAAGAATCCTGGTCACTAGCTGCAGGTGAGAAAACCTAACATAAACACTGAAGGTGACCCATCATGCTGCAAGATCAGCACTCCACGGGGTCCCTCTGGCACTGTGGCCTCGTGTTCCCTGACCGACCACACAGGTAGCATGTCACCTGGCTGCCTAAAGAGGCGTCTCGCTTCCTTTAATGACCACGTGTAGGCTCTCTACGGTGCTTCTTGATGTAATCTGGAGGAAAACTAGCTCTAGAAGCAGAACCGACCTGGTTCGCGAATCCAGAGTCTCTCAGATTTTGATCTGCAATCAGTGCCTGGTTGATGATGGATATAATAGATGTTAGCTGAAAGATATTCACCTGTGAGCGGATCTCCCTCCTGAGACCATCGTCAAACTTCCTTGCCAGGAACACCCCACTCCCATCCCGGATGGGTGTGAAGCACTACAGCTCGGTGAAATGAGTGGAATAATCCATGACAGAATGAGTACCCTACTCTATGCTCATGAACTCCCATGATCGGTCAGCACTCAGGGTTTCCGGGTAGAAGTAGTCATAGAACATGCGCTAGAACTCCTCCCAAGCCATAGCCTGCTGCAGACCCACCTGTGAGATCACGTCCCACTACCTCTTGTCGGAGTCTCCGAGCATCTAGGTGGTGAGCTTGACCCGCCTCTCTAAAGGCATCTCCAGATGCTCAAAGATAGTCAGCATGGCTTCCATCCATGACTCTTCAGCCTGAGGTCCTCCTTCCCCCAAGAACGTGGGAGGATGTTTCTTCTGGAAAAACCACGTCAAGCCTTCCATAGATGTGGTAGGATGTGGCGCTCCCTAGAAGGCATGCATCATCCTCATGAAACCTTCCCTGAAATGCTCATCCGCCCCTGCAACTGGTATGAAAGTCGGTGCCATGGCTGGCCCAACTGGAGGATCAGCAGGAAGTCCCTGATCAGCCCTATCTGACGTCTGATCACTTCCTGAAGACAGATGTACGACCGAAGGACGTCTTCGAGGCATAGCTCTAAAAGATCAAAAGTACACCTTGGATCAGAAAAACATGGACAGAGAACACAAGAGTACAAAACGCGAACAAGGGAAGAAAAATACACAATATTTCAAAACACGACTACATGACGTGTATAAAAACTACACGATGTGTCTTCTTATGGCACTGACATGGGCGTGTAATCCAGTCCTACAAGTCATGTACACTTCAAACAACACGGCGTGTTGACCCCGACACACGGCATGTACTTGGAACAGTTCCCCTTCCCGAGTCCCTTACACGACTAACCCACAAGGTCCGACTTAACCCGAGACTACACAGCATGTTCGAAACAAACACGACATGTACTAGAAAAGGCTTCGGCAGCCCGTGTTGTTAAGAACCCGGTCGTCTACAAGGCAGAACCTTACACAGAATGCTCCAAACAAACACAGCAAGTATAGGTAAGGTTACCCCATCTCGTGTTGTTCGTGACACGGACGGGTACATGGACAAGACTACATGGCATGTTCCGAACAAACAAAACGTGTGAAAAAAAGGTCACGCCGGCCCGTGTTGTTCATGACATGGCTGGGTACCTAGACAGAACTACACGGTGTGTTCCCTATGGACACGAAATGTTCTACCCGAGCTTCCCTGGTCTGTGTTGTTAATGAATCGACCGGGCACATGGATCTTAACTTACACGGTGTGTACATGTCGTACACCATGTGTTCCTGAAGTTACTTTCACGACACTGTGTTCTGCTCACACGGTTAGTGACATGGACTGATAACTACATGGCGTGTTCCCAAATAGTACACACCGTGTATTCTGGGTTTTTCTGGGATGTAGCTCAGAAACTGCACAGAATTCCAGAAACACTAAAACAAGGCGAAAAATAGTGCAAAATTCCAATCCGTGAGGTCCCATAACACCTCAAGAACCAAAATTTGGAATTCACTTTAAGCAATGAAAAAAACAAGAAGTCTTATAACATAACATCAGTGAATCTATCAAGCAAATATCACAACAACATGCATAATCTACACAAAGTCTATCAGAACATCATGCAATCGCTAATGCACCCTAGATGGCAAGGCAACAATGCATGGCATGTGATTCCTACAAATTTCTATATCATGAATGAGATGGCATACCCACATCTCATCAGGTTGTGATGGAAATAGAACCGAAATATCAAAACAGTAATAACACAAGCGATGTGAATCACCCTAGGTGAAATCAAGTAAACCATAAAGTCTCAAAACCAGAAAATATGGAATTAACGAGGTAGTATGGATTTTCCCTATACATGGGTTAGCTACTCCGGAGCACAAGTTAATACCAAGTACCGTAAACATCCTATCCATGGCTAGTGTCTACAAACAGTAAAGCAAGCGAACAGATCTCCTCTGATACAACTTTGTAACGACCCGAATCTGGAGCCCCTCCACTGGTGCCCTGTATCCGGTTCGCCACATAACCTCATGCGCGTTTCTTCGAACGCCAAAGGCTACCGACTAGCAGTGAGGGCCTAGGTGAGTCGGTGGGGAAACTATTCCCTCATTCAGTAAAGTATACAGCAGAAAAAACAACCAGACACAATAGCAGAAACAATAAACAACATACAACAATTTAATTGAATAGAGGAAGAAATAGATAAAATAATGATGATGACAATACTACTGCAAGTACAAGTATCTATGGAAATCAGAAAACATGACAACATGATGGAATAAAACTGAAAACAAAGTGCAAAAGAAAACAAAAAAAACTCCTCAGCATCATGAACCTCGGCTCGTTCCCATGCTCTCTAGCTCTAGCGCAATCAAGATCCTAACGTAGAAGGGTGCTTTCCCTTATCTATACCTACAAAAACATAGTCTGCTTGGGTCCAAAATAATGGCCCAAACAGGGTGTGAGATACAATACTAGTAGGCAGTCACCCAAAGATTTGTGCCCAACAGTCAATGAAAACAAGGAAACTAATAAACAAGAAGTAGTAAACAGGAAAGTACAAGCAGCTAAAATCCACAGTTCTAAAAAATTAAGTAGACAAGTATCCAACCAGCAACAAGAATAAAATAGGTAACCCTCTGGGTAGCTCTCACAGCCTTACCCCTATGCTTCAACCTATATGTACTAGAAACCCTCTAGGAGGCACACACATTCTCACCCTTATGGTTCAGCTATGAAATTAATAGAATCTCTGGGGAAGAACTCACTGTCAATTCCCCCCTATGGTCCCATATCGTATTAAAGGCTCTCTAGGGAAGCACTCAACATCTATTCCCCATGTGGCCCACTTCTAGGAGCTACAGACTCTCTGAGGAAGCCCTCATCATCAATTCCCCATATGGAATCGTATCGTAATTAAAAGACCCTATGGAGAAGCCATTCCGTCAATTCTCCCTTTGGTCTACTACTCTAGGTTCTCACATTCCTGAGTGAAAGGTAATACATGCTCAGTGCGTTTTTACATCACCCATGTAAAACTCAATAACTACTTGGCTATCAACTAAGGCCCAGCAGCATAACAAGGTAGCAGTTACACTGTCTTACGACTAAGCATGGCAACTGGAAAAATGCCAAATAGGCAGAACAAGCATAGAAAACATCCAAAGTATAATAAAGCTACCATAGTCACAAGAAAAATATCTACTCTAGAAATCAAGAAAAGCAGGAAATACAAAAAGGAAAAATAGGAACTCTCAATACCCCGTTCAAGGGTATTGGTGGAATTTGTACAAAATATCCATCAACTTTCTACGGAAAGGAACAAACCACCTACCTTGATCCCAGGATATCGATATATGTGAACCTCGATGAAAGATTCCCCATAGAAAAACGAAGATCTGAGAAAATGCACAAACTGTTCATCCCATGATAATGTGGAAACGAGGAGGAAACAAGAAACAAGGCTAAAGAAGAACGGAGAACTCACCGTTGCATTTCCAACGCATTCAATCATGATCGAATCGGAGAACGGACGACGAGGCGGGAGCTTGTCAAAGATCTGGCCGTACGGTCTCTCTCGGGAGGACAGAATCTGTATAACAAGATGAAATCAGGGGTTAGGCGCGACCCCAGTCCGTTTAAAGAAAAAAAAGTACACGACGTGTACTGGGTCCTTTCCTTACTCCGCCAAAATCGGCCTCCATGTCACCCCTACACACCGTGTCTGTGGCCCGAGAACAGCCATCACATGGATTCGAGCTAGATCAGATTACACGACGTGTACTCAAAAAGTACATGGGGTGTACTTTGAAAATTTCTAGAAACATCATTTTTCTCAAAAACTCCAGAAAAAGTGAAAACATACCTGAACGAAGATCCGAGTTCTTATAGCTTGGGTAGAATGTGAGACATGTCGATGTGTGATTTTCATGATTTCTATGGGATAATGTGATTAATTTATGATCATTATGAGACATATGAGGTGAGTTACCAATAATAGATGAAACATTTATGATGGGTTACTTTGATTCTCCCAATTTGAAGAACTACTTTTTCAATCTTATGGGTTAGGTCTCTATAGAACAGTTGGTGCTAGGAACATAAGAAGTGTCAAGAGTTTGTAGTGTTCTAGGAATCCTTATTTCTATCATATACATGGATGGATGTCATGTTTTTATGATGGTGTTAGTGTATTTTCAGTAACAAAATAATGGTATGAAGTTATAAGAACAATGAAGAGAAAATTGTAAATATGGGTGTAGACCGTTGAGGTTACGATGAATGTTGGTCAGAGCAAGATAAGACTCGGGGTATGGCTAGGATCAGTTTATCATGGGTTGTGGATTCATTGGGGGTGGGAATTTTATGTAAGATATGTTCTATATAAGTAATAATGAAATTATTGTGGGGTCATGGGGACATTGATGATGTTAGGAATACCAGATCATGTGAGATATGAGTCATGGCCTTTTATGACTAATGGATTATTGTTTGTTGATTATTTGTATTTTGGTAATTTCATTTATCAAATCTTGAAATTGAATGAATGTGTGAGTGCCTTACATATGATGATCTGAGAAATAATGTGAATATTCATTTATATAGGCTCTAGGTAAGGCCTATATGATTATGGAATGTGGGAGTTTCATAATTATGAGGATGTTTTTTATCATTGAGTTAGATATTTATTGGATTGGTGAATTGTGGTAGATTGAGGATATATTCATTAAGTGATTATATGGGGAAATTTATTAATAATGTCTTCTGTTGGGATCTACTTATGGTTTTAGGAATGTAATATGAGTGTGTATTAAAGATAACATGATTTTGATAATTATGGACATGTTACTTGATCATACCTATCAATTGTTAATAAGAATTCCTCATAGTTTGGAGAACACCATAGACCCTTTGATATTAAAGGGATTTTTTGTGAAACATTTAGTCAACCATAGAAGTAACATGATGATAACTGAACTTAGTGGTTGATTTTATTTATTGACATAAAATTGGTTTAAGAGGCCAAGTTAGTTATGGAATGTTGAACACGTCCATTAATGGGAGTTGGATGATGAAATTTTGATGTTGTTAGTATGATTAGATTTTATCGGCCATTTTAAATAGAATAATGGTTGAGTGGTATGACTTGTGTTTTTATTGGGATGGAGCTGGCTAATTAGATTGGGTAAGTGGTACATTGATTCCATGGTATAGCTTTTCATCATGTATAATGAGGTAATGATGTATGTTATGATGAGTTTCAAGAGTGATAATTTGGGTTATGAATAGAATAGTTTCAAAAAATTTGACTTGTTTATAATAGTATATAAACAAATGTTTTGGGATGTGTTGTTTTGGTAATTATGGAATTCATTTATGTGTGGGGAATTATGGTAGAGTTCGATAAAATAATATATGTCATAGTCATTGGTGTAATGACCCAAAATTTTATAAATGAAATTTTTCCCTTCAAATAATTGTTTTATCTACCATAAATCACATGCATTACACAGATAAACCAATAAGAAATTTATTCCCATAATTGAATAATTAAATAATTAGTATATAAGGAAATTAATGAACATATGGTAATGAAATAGTAAAATGATTTACTGTAATAGTAATGTGCCCATTAAAAATACTCATGATGCCAATATAACTGTAACCTCTAATATTAATGTATAAATGAAATTTATAAATTCTATAAATTAAAATAAGATATATTTATGTCGTTATATATGTTAATAATTTTTTTAAATAGATTAATTAGTTTTCAGTATTTTTTAAAGAGTAAATGTATATTTAAAATTTCTATAATTTATACAATAATTTAAAAAAAATATTTCCACAAAATAGATTCATAAGTAATTTTTTTATCTAATGATTATATGATAATTTTTGGAGGCGTTAAATAATTTTTCCATGTATCAGAAAACTTTTTACAATATTGAAATCAGTAAATTTAGAATAAATGATGATTTTAATTAAAATTTAATTTTTTTTTATTTATAAATTTATTTTCCTAAATGAGTGCCCAATTTTTAAATAGACACATTTTAAAAAACATGGGGTAAATTTTGTTTACAAAAATTTTAGAATTTTTTATTAACATTGAAATACTATAATTTATGATATATAACATTTTAAGCCAAATACATGATTTTTTGAGTCATTAATTTTACAAGAACCCATTTTTTCAAACTCAATATCTCTAGTTACTATAATTAGACATTATAATTTATATTATTTATATTCTTGAAAAAAATAATAAACAAATAAATAAAATAATCGAAAAACACCTCGATCCCCCCTTATAAAAACCACCCCTCACAACCTCTTTTTTTCAAACCTTCTTTTGATTTGGATATTATAAATATTATACCCAATTAATCTCCCAATAACGTTCCTCGCATTCTTTCCTTAACGATCTCACAAAAATATCAATACCAAGTGCCCTATGGATGTTCTTATAGAGACGATACTCACGAGGTAAGATCCTCCTTCTTTCTCCTTTAATTTCCCTTCATTTCATCTCCTCATCTCACCGCCCAATCCAAAATATAATGATAAATACATTAATATATATATATATATATTGAATGTTTTTTGGGTAATGGCTTATTCATTATATATTCTCTTTACTTCCCTGTTTTTTTGGAAAATGAAAACATCATATGTGATGTGTTGATTCCCCGCCTTAATGGATGATGATTTTTTATTTTATAATACCACCTTCTAGGATATCCATAAAACATTTATAGTTTTTAAAATAGATTTAAAATTTTAGATCAAATTTTTTATGTCATAGAATTACTATATATCTAAAATTAAATAATAAAACCAAACGAGTTTGTGACGAGCAAAACTAACTGCAAAAATAAACTAATGTTTATCAATAAAATATTATCTAATGAATCATTGTTATATTAGAGGAAATGATATAATTGATTATTTAAAATTATTTACATATATTAATATTGTATCATACCGTTTATATATGTTTTATTCCATTTTATATGAACCCCCATATTTAAACTCAATAGAATCGATCACAAAATCCATTAGACGAACGCTCCAGTAATGAAAAACATTATGACAAAATTAAATTCCCAAAAATAAACATAATAATAGTATAATAAATCCAATATTTTTTGAAGAGGTTATGAATTCAGTTATTAATGAATATAATTTGATTGAATATTACATAATGTTCTGGTCTAGAATAGTTTTGGACATTATGTAAGGGATTCTCTATGAACCATCATTTTATCCTTCAGGTTAAACATTATCTAGCTTTACCGCCAATTTAATTATTACTTATTATTTTGTACTCATACTAAATTATTTTTTATCGTACACACATATCTAACAATAAAAATTATTTTTCATTTATGGTTATATACATGTTTTATATGATTCCATTCCCAATTCCTCCTGATAAGCACACCCGATTAAAGGGAAAATCTGAATTTCATACAAATTTTCAAGTAACATCCATTACATATTTTGACAGAACATTATTTTTGTATAATCCATATTTTATCATAATAATTTTTTTTCCATTTTTGGGTTCCTTTTTCCATTTTAAATAGTCTATAATACTACACCTTATAAAACACAAAAGATGATGATTTATAAGAATTCATATGAAAATGATTACATGTTTTCACATCATTTTAAAAAATTTATCAAGATATATATATATTCACTCTTATTAATGTACACATATGTTTTAAACCCATTCTATATTATACACCATTATGATTAAATCGTTGTTTAATTCATGTGACATGTTTGGGATACCCAATTCATTCCTTGGGTAACACATATGCTTGATTATTAATGTGTAAAACATATCCAAAAAAAATGTTATGATGGGTGAACCTATATAGTGATCCAATTCAATTTTTAAATTTTTTATTTTCATGATATTTCATTTTGGGAAATGGAGTAAACCTGGTTCATTTATTAGAATTTTCCACCATGGGATATAGTTTTGGCAGTTAACCTTTGTTCATGTTTTTATCGTGTTATAAATTGTTTCCAAATTCAAATGATTCCATTAGTACATGATCCCATGTTCTATATGTTGACAACCCATATGTTAATTTTTGTTTGTTGTTTTTTTATTTCATCATGTTATAACTTATATCCCATGTTCTATTATTTATTCCATTGATTATTTACTTACATGACTTTTAGATCATCCCTCTATTTATGTTTTCCCATGGTTATCCTATACAGATATAAGAGATAACAATATGTTAGGATCAAATTATAGAGATTAAATGTAATATTCTTTTTTGTTTGATGCTTTCTATATATGTATCTAATCTTATAAATATATGTGACATTATGATATTAGGCTTATAATTGTGGTTATTTAATCATAAAATCATGTAATTATATGTAAAAAATGATAGGGTTTATGTTATTGGAATTAGATAATGGTCAAGTAATTTATGGATATTAGGACTTAAAAAATATAATATAAAATACACTTTCTATTTATTTTCTTTTCCTTCTATGCTAATATTTTTGATCCTATATACATATTAGATAATTATTCATGCCCCCAAATTTTATTATTATTTCTCATATTTAATATCAATAAATAGAGAAACACATTCCAATAATTATCGTGACAAAAAAATAATTTTTTTTTCAAATATAATGAAAAATATTATGGGAACGAGAACACATGATAGTAATATAGTATTTGGATTAAATTATGAATAAAAAATTAATCATGTTTAATAGACTCCTTATCCTAAGAAATATAATGTTTTTGTAGAATAATTTATACAAAAAATCCATCCCATATATAGTGTATCTTCATATCCCATCATCACAAAAAAATAAATTAACTCCAATTGGATGTTATTTTATGTCCTACAATTCTCAGAAGTAGAAAATTTTGTACTAACAAACAAGCATTTTGATGGGGAAGATGGTCAGTGGTGGATGCTGATCAAGAAAATGAATTCCCAAGAAGAAATTGATTGTTTTAATGGAAATAATTCAAGAGAATATTTTTCATTAAATAATTTACCCAAATAGACCTTTATAATATATAAATAGTGTTTCATTATTGAAGAAAAATAAAATGATTATATCAGGTTGTATGTAGCAAACATCACAACACATGCATAATACACATCCATCTTTTTTAAGAAAAATGGCATCAAATTATATCATTTCTTTTGTTGACTAAATTTGATTTTACAAAAATCCAGGGTGATTTGTGAAATTGACAGCTATGCAGAGATTTTCGGTTGTCCCCTCAAGGTTGAAATGAATATCATAGACACTAAGTTGTCTCATGACCCATGAGATAAAAATACTATAATTTATTCTAATATAGGAGGACAAATACATATATCCCATGATGGAAGGAAAACCCAATATATTATGTTTCAATGTTTTGGTAGAATCATCCTAGAAAATGTCTAAGGGGATCTTGGATATGCATCAAATGGGGATGAAATGTTCATCTAGATAATTTTAGATGATCATATATGAAGTGTTTCACAAGTGTTGTGGAATATAGAATGTTTAAAATCATTAATCACCTTATATTATAGTGATTAAGATACAAGGAACATGGTAATAGTTTGAACCATTTCCCAAAGTTTATGTTTATTTGAGGAAATCAACAATTACATCCTCCATGGAAAAATGCAAGGGAGTATTCTATCACTATTGCTGAGGTGGAACATGATAATGATGTGGTGATAGGTACAAAAGTTATTCTTTCAATTCTAATTAAAAAACTATTGTATTATATTTATATGAATTCTTTCATATCATTCACGTTTAGTAGAACTATTAAAACACTACCTCTAAATGTAAAGGTTTAGTTATCTATGAGAATATAAAATGGAGAAATTATTGTATCCCAAGTACATAACTCATTCTAGTTAATGATTTTGGACTGATCCTCCTAGATATTTTTTTTCATAAATCCTTTTGTGTATTTTTATTCTATATCTGTCTTGGATTGGATATCATTATATAAACAGAACATCAATTTTAGAGAAATGGGGATCACTCTTAACATATCGAGGGATCTTCCATTTCTATAAAAGCGTATTGAGGAAGATAAATCTCCCTTAGAATAATCATTTCAACTGTGGATAATATTGACATATGATAAATAATATATAGGTCAAATGATTTATATAAAAGAGAGAATCATTCTTGAAAAAATCCCCATTGCGAGGGAAAATACTTATATGTTCCCCGAAGAATTTCCCCATATTCTTCCTGATAGAGAGGGTGTATTATCAATTGAAATTATTCATGGATATGTGCCTATATGAATGAATTGTTATATAATTTCTACCATTGGGTTTGAGGAACTAATTTAGTGCTTATAATAGAATATAAAAGGGTTTTTAATTCCTGATTTCTTCACAATGGGGTGTGTTGTTACTCTTATTTATGAAGATGGATAAAAAAATGTGCCACTGTATTGAATATCACGAGCTTAAAATATTCATGCTAATGATCAATTATCCCCCATGACAAACAGATAACTATTTATATAAACTATATGGGGCCACGTATTTCTCTAAGGTGTATCATTAGTTAGGATATCACCAATAATATTTGAGGAGGGATGATATTCCCAGGAATAACTTTCAAATGATTCATGGAAAATATAAGTTCATTGTGATTCATTTCAGTCTAAAAAATTCTCTCTCAATATTCATAGACATAATGAATGGAGTCTTTATAGTTTAACCCATCATATTTTAGGAATTTATTATCAATGAAATCCTGATATCCACTCAGTGAAAGGAGATACATGAGAAAAATTAGAATACCGTGCTAAAGACATGGTAAAGGGAAACCCATTATGCAACATATAATAAATAAGAGTTATGGATGAATAAAGTATCATTTTTGGGTAATTATATCACTAAAAATGGTATATATTTGGACCATTCAGAAATAATGGAATTTTAGGGGTTTTTGAAAACAATATCTGCAATAGTGGTCCATAGATACATTGGTTTAGATAAGTATTACTGATGATTTGTGAATAAAATATCATGATTTTACAACCCACTAACTACGATGACTTATAATGATGTAAAAGGTGTCTTGACTAGTGAATGTGAAGGCTCCATTAAATAGTTAAAATAAAGGCTTTTCACTGCCCGAGTAATCACACTTTTGAATAGTGGGGAACTCTTTATGGTATGCAACGCTGCTTCAAAGAAGGGATTAGGATGTATACTGATGTAAAATTTTATATTTATGTCCTAGACCTAAAAAAAGTTTATATTTCTTTAGAAAAAATATCGCATTCATGATATAGAATTGGAGGGTATGATTTTATATTGAAAATATGGCGCCATTATATCTATGGGGAAAAGTGTGAGGTATATACTGAATATAGGATCCTTGAATCTATATTCAAAATTATGAATCTTAATATGAATAATATATGAAGGCTATAACTCCTAATGTATTATGACTACACAATCAATTATCATCTGGGTAATGATAATAAATTGAAAGATACACTACGAATAAAGGTTTCTGAAACATTATAAATTATGATAATTACGAAGGATCTAATCCACATAGAATCTAAAAGGATATTTATTTGAATAATTAACGAATGAACATGATCAATAATGTCACAAATATTTTCTCAACAATATCTTAAGGAGGAAATAATGAATTCTAAAAATGATTTGAAAATTCATAAAAAGGATGAAGATATTAAAAATTAGAAATCCTTCGGGTTGAAAATTGATGAGGAAGGATTCATATGATTTGTGTCATGATTATGTGTACTAACTAATCCATAAATAATGAAATAACTTTTTAATGATTGAAATTGAACAAATTTTTTTATTCACCCATGAATCAAAAAGATGCATAGAGATCTATATAAAAACTATTGATGGTATTATAGGAAAATGAGAAAACATAGTATAACTAAATGTTCCTGGTATGTTAGTAAGTGATGACTAAATGGAAAAATTGATTGTGTATTATGAATCCACTACCCATACAAACATGAAATTGGGAAAAATCAGCATGGTCATTGTTACTAGACTTGAAAATATATTTTTCACAAATAATCGAATATGAGTCATTGTGGGCCATCATGAAAATACTTTTCAATTTATCACAATTCATGAAGATTTATCACTTGATCATCTTATAAAGAAATATTTCAAAGAATTTGTGATGTTGAATAAGGTACCACTATTGATTTTATAGGATCTAGATCCGATATTTACGAGCATGTTTTAGAAAATTCTCCAACTTTCTCTAATAAAAAATTGGACATTATAATGGATTTTCACCCTCAAAAAAATGGCCAATTTGAGTGGACTATTCTAACATATGAAGACAGGTTGAGAGCATGTTCTTTGGACATCAAGGGAGGATGGGACCAAAATCAAATTCTGGTCGAGTTCTATTAAAAAAACGTAATCCACTAGTATATCTAAATTGCTTCATATGAATCCATATATTTGATATTATGTACAACACTGGTTTTATTGGTGATGTAGGTGAACAGAAGTTCCTAGGACTTGCATTGGTTGAAGAAATTGTACAATGGTGAAAACCACACAACTGCACAACAGGGAATCCCAAATTAGATAGAATTGATATCTAAAAAATTATTGATGATACCTAGAGTTTGAGTTGCGAAACATGTTTTACTTCCACATATCACAATTTAAAAGGATCATGAAATTTGGTAAGAAATAAATGTTGAGTCCCAAGTACATTGACCCCTTTGTGATTCTTGATAATGATAGAGATGTGGCCAATCAACTATCACTTCAAAATACCCAATCACTAGTACATTATTTATTCCACATATCATTACTGAGGAAGTATATAAAATTTCCTTCACATGTACTAAATTATGAGGTGGTACAGTTGGAAATGACTTCTCTTACGAGGAACATCCAAGGAAGATTTTAAACTATATAGATAACATTTTCAGAAAAAAAACTACTTGTCTGGTCATATTAATATGGAAGAATAATACGTATAATAAGATAACTTGGGAAAATGGGGAAGTGATGAATGAGTAAATAACTCACTTGTATTCACCATTTTTTGTAAATCAAAATTTAAAGGGTGATATTTCATAAGGGGGGAAGAATATAATAATTAAAAATTTTACCTATGAAATCATCCAATATTATAATTATTTAATGTTGTATAAAGCACACACATAACCTAGAGAACCAAATAAAAATTTTATTCAAATAAATGAATAATAAAATAAGTTGAATTTATAAAAATTGAAAAACCAATACCAATGGAACATTATCATGACCGTTGGAATTTTTATTTGACCCTTACGAATAGTAAAATGACCCATAGAATTGTAACATCATAAATTAATTAATAAGAAATTTATGTATCTTATAAATGAAAATGTTATATATTTTATCATCATAGAAGTAAATAAATGTTTTCAAAAATAATAATTATGCATTTGATTTTTTGTAAAACATAAATGTTTATTTCTAATTGTATAATTCATAACATGTTTAGACAAAAATTTATTTTCAAATAATAGATAAATAAATTAATATTTTGTTGTATTATGATTATAACTTAATTTTGTAAGATCTTAATTAATTTATCAATGATTCATAAAATCAATTGTTTTATTAAGGATGACTCTAAATAAAAAATAAATTTTACATGTTTATTATATTATTTAAACATAACAGATTTCATTTGAGAAATCATCAAATTAAAAATCGTTTGGGCTGAATTTCTTGGATTTTTCTAAAATAGTTGATATATTTTATGAGTAGAGAAATATGTTAATTTAATGTACATAACATTTTAAGACAAAAAATAAAATTTTGAGAAATTAATGATGTAAGAAACCATTAGTTAGAAATCATGTGAAATATTTATAGAATGTATTCACAAGAATAAACATTATTTATATTCTTGATCCATAGTAATAAAAAAATGAATAAAATATTCCAAAACACCCATCTCCTCCCACATAAATACCACCCCTCACCACCTCTTCTCCTTACAAATTATAAGATTTAGATCATGATTACATACTGTCAAATTAAACTTCTAATCCTCTTCTGGACGTTTTTTCCATGGTAGACTCACAAAAAGACAAATACAAAGTTCCCTAAGGTGGTTCTCATGGAGATGACACTCAAGTGGTAAGATCCTCTTTCTTTATCATTTAATTTTTATTCTTATCTTATACTCATCGCACCAACCGTATCGAAAAATTTCTGAAAACTACATTATTATATAAAAATATAATTAATTTTTTTTATTGTTATATCCATAATCAACTATCTTATCTTCCCCCTTTTTTTAAAAATGAAAATATCATCTATGATGTGTTGATTCACCTCCTTTATGGGTGATGGTTTTTATTTTTCTATTAAAAACTTCAAGGATAGTCATAAAAACATTATAACGGATATGACATATTTTGATGTGTACATTAAAAAAAGTTTTGTTTTACATTTAATATATATATATATACAGAATATTAAATAATAAAACAAAACTAGTTAATGATGATCATAAAACAGAAAAAACAATCTAACGTTATCCATTAACATATTATCTAATAAATTATTTTTATATAAAAAAATGATAAATGAGGAATTTTTAAAATAATGGATTAATATTAGTACTATTTCACACCAATTATTTAGTTTTTATACCATTTCATTATAACTCCCATAATTAATCTCATGGGAAATGATCAGGAAATTGATGTGACAAACACTCAATAAATTGAAAAATTAAAAAATATAACTCAAATAAATGGTCATAAATTATCATAACAAAATTATAATAAATAAAATATATTTTAAATAGTTTATTTATTAAATTATTAATTATTATAGTTATATTAATAATAAAATTATGTAAAGTTTTAGTATTATTTTTCACATAATGTAAAGGATTCTCTTTGAATGTTCATTTTTTCATTTGGGGTATGATTTCTCTCTCTTTATCCCATTGTAATATTTTATTATTATCATGTAATAGTCCTAAATTATATTTTTATTATACAAAAATGTGTAGCTAGATTAATTAATATATCATTGATAGGAGAATATATGTTTTATATGGTTCCCCACTCATTTTCCCTAAATAAAACAACTCGATTAGAGGGAAAATCACATTTTCATACACATTTTCACATATAATCCAATATATTTCTTAATTAATACTCATTTATATAAAATCTATTATTATATCCTGAATAAATATCTTCATTCATTTATACTTTATAAATTTTGTATTAAAACACTCTCTAAAATATTCCCTTAAACAACAATAATGTGGATCATTTCTAATGTTTCTCAATCACACTTTTCACATGGTTTCATTTCATATGGAAAAACATTATCATGATACATACCATGTTTTCCTTATTAATACAAATGTTTGAATAAAAAAATTCTATACTTTACAACATTATTATACACCATTTTGAAAATGCCTCGTGACATGTTTATGATACCCAATTCCTTCTATGGGTAACCCTTATGTTGTATTATCACGTGTAACACATATACAGAAAATTATTTTAATGGGTGTTCAAAAATATTTCATTATTAAATTTTGAAATTTTATTATATCTTCAGATGTCATGTTCAGACACCTAGTATACCTATTTTTTTATAAGCTACTTTTTCCACCATGTGATATAATTTTGGTAGTTATCCTTGACTCATGCTTATGTCATGTTATATGTTTCCTCCATATTCCCATGTTTCCATGATTACATGATACCATCTTCTATATGTTATGATTCTATATGTTCATTCATTTTTTCAATCCTTGTTATATCATCATTTTAATCCTTATATGCCATCTGTTATTCATTATTCCATGAATATTCACATAATGTGTTTTTTAGTTATTCTGATTGGACATATATTCCCCATGATATACTATGATGATGTAAGAGATAAAAGGATGTTTGGATTCATTATAGAGATTAAATGAAAGATGTTTTTTTTTGTTTTTGTTTAATGATTTCTATCTATGTACAAAATTATCCAATGAAACAAGAATTTATGATAATTGAATTATAATTGATTGTCAATTTTGCATAAAATCATGTAATAATGTGTCTACAATCCATGTATTTCTATAGGTGTTATGGTAGGATTTTTTTTAAGTGGAGTTATTTGGGTTTATATTTTGGTAGAACATAACTAGAAAGAGATATATTGTTTTGCTTGTACATCTTGTTCAGTTAATGTTATAGTTTGTGAAGAAATTTCCAATCCTTGTGTAAAAATTTGGAATATATGTTCTAATATTCAGTTTCTATATGACGGAACACATTGATTTAGTTTCATATACCTCTATGTTGATTGAATGGGGTGAGTTAGTAATGAATATTCCATGTATTGTGAATGCGAATTTGAAGGGTGAAAATTTGATCTAGAAATGGATGGTATCATCATAGAGTGGGAAGAATTCCAATATAGGTTACTATTTAGAGTTTCATTATTTTATGACATGTTTCAGGTTTTCAAACCTATTTTCATCACTTGATCCAAAGTCATAAAAATTTTCATCAATTTATTAAGTGGAGATATTTATTATTTAATGATTCAGAGTGTTAATAATGTCCCGAATGAAAATAAAGGTGTTTATTTGGGGAATAAATATTAGAATTTCAAATCATTCCAGTTTCATGGCATGGGAGTGTTAGTAGAAGCCTATGTATTTGGTCATTTTAATGATTTTGAGAATCTGGATAATGTATCTTAAAATGATATAGTATTTTTTTTAATTTGATAATTGTGGAATATGATATATATTTTTAGATAGATCCTCTAGTGCATGTGAGAAGGATATAAAAATCACAAGTTAAGGATTTTGTAAAAAACCAACCCATTTTCATATATATTTTCTTTTTAAATAATCCAATATCATTTCTAATTTACTCATTATTTAATTTTTAAGGGTATGGGTGTTTCTAGGGAATATGATTGAGAATAAGGGGTGATCATGTATTTTAGAAAATATATCCTACAGCCTATTATGTTGGTGTATCTTATGTATTTCAATGAATTGAAAAGATATAGGGTAGGACCTCGTCTCCCAAAAAGTCAAGACGTGAACAATGATTTCATGTTGTGAAAACATCCAATAGTGTTTTTTGTTTTTATTAAATTAATTAAGAGTGGGATATTTTTAAAATATGATGGGGTTTTTCGATTGATAGTGTCACATGATAGATTCTAATTTTTTTCTTTTTCGATTTCATAAAGTATATCCCCTTTGTAAATGGATTTCCCCATCATTAGTTGTGGTTATATGGTATTGGAATTTCTATCTATCAGTCCCCTTACATTCATCATTTCGTTCTCTTTCAAGTTATTTCATGTTATTTATATGTTTTTTTCATTGTTTTAGAATTTTCTTATACTTTTCATATTTTTACCTTTTTACCCTTATTTAATGAAAAATATTGGATGAGTGGATTTATACAATTATATGATAGGTGGTATTTAATCTTTCCCATAGGTTATGTGTATTTTATGAGTATATATATTGTGTAGTTATCAAAAAATTACCATGTATTCAATCTAAAATTATAAATTAATTATCATTATCTCCAAATCATGAAATGAAATTTCCCTCAGAGCCATTAAAACCCATGTGGTGATAAAAAAAATTCATTTTACCATTTATTTGGTGAGACTACCAATGTGAAGTTACATGGAAAATTGAATAGGGAACACTAGGGAAGACTTGGACATAAAATATAAAACATGCATGTGTGCCCATTAATTTAGAAACAACTTGAGGTGCACATAATTTTGGAAATACATAGTAGTAAATTAAATTGGACACCCTATGGGTGTTGTGACGTAATTGAATGATTGTTAATCATATGGGTATTATTGGAATTTCCATCATAATCATGTAATCATAATTACTCCCTAATACTGGTTATAATCAAATTTGTTGATGTATGAGTGTTTTCCCTAGGATATTGACTGGTAAAAATTTAAATGAACAATTAAATAGATTTCACTACGGGTTCGTAGGATCGAGACTAGATGTGCATTGAATTTCATGAGTTTATTGGTGATTTTCTTGTAGATTTATTTCTGTTAAATGTTTTTCACTACTATTAGTGAGTCTCCATGGTTTTCTTGATCACACTTTTTTTTATATTTCCATGTGTTATACCACTTGGGTTTAACGATAATTTATAATTCTTTAAAACATTATAGGCGATACCCATTTTATTCAACCACTACAATAGATACATTTTAATATAATGGGTGATACCCCATGGGTTCAGTAATGAATAATAATACTTTAGAAGACCATAGAATTAATCCATATTGAGTTTTGTGATGACAATTAGTACATTACAAATCCATGTTTGATACCACTTGTATTTAATGATGATGCCCGATACATCAAAACTACTTGGGCTAATTACTTCATAAGTATGGTGATAGACCGTGATACCTTGAATTCCCTAATGTGATCTACATAGTATTAACAATATTATATGATTACTTGGACTAATTAAGATTAACTCGGATCTTCCTCAGTTTACATTTTTTAACATATTGGGGAAAACACATCAAAAACATAGCTATAATATGGATGGATGATCATGTGTCCGACTTTTGAACCTTGAGGTCATCAGTGGTTTTATTTATTTATATTGTTCTAATTTATTTCACAAATCTTCATGAATAGTAATGGTCATCGAGGATATGATTATGGATACTATTGGTGGTGGACAACTTATCAATACTCACTCCATTTTATTGCCTCATTTTAGTATCCAAGAAGACCATTACGACTGTAGGGTTAGACAAGTTAATGTTCCCAATGAGTAATTACTATTAATAATGATAGAATAGATCCCTATAGTTTCAATTGGGATACGACTCAAGATGGGTTTTTTTGTAGAGATATTAGGTTTTTCATTTAGTCCTCGGAGTTTTTATATGATTAATTTTTAATTTACAACTTCTAAACATGAATATTAAAATAAAATTTGGTATACAATGTGTTTTGATTATTTATTAGCAGTTTCCTATATGTTTTTTATCACTTCTTCATCAGGAAGTATCATATGATTTATTTTTTATTTTGATAGTGGTGTCCCTCTAATATGTGACAATATTCTCCTGTCCGTACCACATGAGAGTCACATTTATATTTGGTATCCTCCAGTGCGGGGCTTGATGCACCTTCGAGGGTCATTAATTCTTTGGGGTGGATAGATTTTAGAATTTATATTTTTACTTAAATAAATTTTATCTCATATGACATATAATATAATATGTAATGGGTTGATCACATATCGAAGCATGGAATTATTGATATAATGAAAATAGAACATTTTAGGTCATCGTTATTTTATTAATAAATTTAAAAACTAAACCTATCAAATTAATTAAATTAATCTAAGAATTATCTAAATTAATTAATCTTAATCTAGGATTTAGCTATACCTAAATAAATCTACAAGGATAAATAAAAGGTAACTGGTTTATAGTGGTTTTTTTTATTTATCTATAAAAAATCATACTTTAGTCATTAATTTATTCTAATTAATATTTGTGAGACTACATGAGTTAATTAGATATACCACTAGAATCAAATTAATTCCACCTATGCCCCCCAATTGCTACCTCATGAAAATATTAAAATAATACTACTATAAAAAATGATTTTAATGAACACCAAAAACCATTTATAATGGCCAATATGGGATACATAGTGACCACCAAATGGTTGTAACTTTTTTCCTACCATTGTTTACGCTAGAGACCACTATTTGGTGGTCATTATAGGCTTGTTGCATTTGAATATAGTGAACATGAATTAGTAGTCGTAATATCTTGGTATATAATGACCTCTATTTGAAGACCACTATAGCCCAACCAGATGACACATATAATGATAACCTCTTGGAATCCACTGTATGAAATTCTTTTCATAAGTAAATAAATAAAAATTAGGAAAAAACTAAAAGTACTTATTTAATATTTCCAAACGAACTATGCATCCAATTGAAATGTTTTCTTCACATACACGTCAAAAATAATAAAAATAATATTTTACTATGATTTAACATCATTATGAGTTTTTTTTCTTTTTTTGACCTTTATATAATATTAATAGTGTAATTAAGTACTAAATGCGTGTTTGTAGTCATCTAGTGAAAATAGACAACCATTTTGATATGTTTAATAGAATTTTTTTTTAAAAAATACTTTTTGATTATTATTTATGATCTCATGACAATAATAGGATGATTTTGTGGATTTGTCCACTAGTGCATGTTTTTAAAGGTTGTTAAATCATTAAAAATTGATTATTCTATCCATAAAAAAACACCACTTGTCTAATTGATGTGTTTTCTTCTCTAAATTATTACTAATAATATAAATTTTTTTTATATGATTTTAATTTATTTGGATATTTTTTTTGGGACCATTATATAGATATTTTAGTTTTATTAGACAATGAATGGGAGTTTCTAGTCATACAAGAAAAAAACATGTTAGATTTCTGTAATGTCTACTCTAAAAGTTTAAGTCACTCCATGAATTTTTCATATGATTTCATAGTAAAAATAGTTCATGTTATTAATTTTTAAACACCAAAATATTTTCTAAATGTAGTCAAACATTTAAAAATGGCTTATTCATTTGTTTTGAGTAAACCACACAAGTCATTAACGTGTTGGATTCGAATACACAAAAAAAATTACACTGATTTATCATGATTTGGAGGATTTCATTACCATTACATTCATGTGTTAGTGTTTTTAAAACCCTAAATGTGTATTTCTGATAATATTGAGTAAAATATATGTTGGATTGACATTAAGTTAATCCAATTATTTCAAAAATCATTGTACATTTGTTGTCATATGATTTCAAAATATCCAAAAGTCATTTTATTGGTTTTGAACATATAATACATGATTTTAAACAGTAAAATATTGATGACTAATTATTCGGTCTATCCAATGGCATCGAATAACTGATTGACTTGTTGTTTACTCATATACAAGAAAAATATGATGATTGGTTTCATATGGTTTCACATCATTTAATGTTATATGTTTTGGGTTTTAACTGTTACATGGAGGTTTTAGTGGTTTTTAAACACAAAAGGTATGATTCTTTTCATCATCAGCTACTGAAATTCTATCGAAGGTTGTTCTACTACAAAACTAGAAAAATAACTCTAAAAAGATTTTTCTCATGATTTCACACCAATTGTATGACATTTACATGGTATTGACACAAGGACACTAATTTTTAAATGTTTTCAAACCATTAAAAATTGCATATTTTATTTGTATGTGAATACCACACATCAGATTGATATTAAATATAAACACACATATAAAAAAAATAAAAAGATAATTCTCTTTTTATGTCACATCATTTTAATGACATATTCTTTGGTTGCTACTATTACATACAAATTGTACTGTTTTAAAAACATAAAGGGAATATTTGGTCATTCTAGGAAAACAACAATTGATATTGACAGGCCTTCGACTTGAAACATAAAAACCCACTATATTATTGTTGTCATATGATTTCAAAATAATTAAATGTTGGTTTATGAGTTTTGACCTCCCGATGAACGTTTTTGAAATCCATCAAACCATTAAATACAGGTTATTATTTCATGAAAGTACAATGTATATTACACTGATGACCATTCTAGTAATACATGTCAAAAAATAAAAAATAAAATTTTTTCTAAGTTTTCAGATTATAAAAAATGAATATTGTTTTGTTTTGATCATTACATCGACATTTTCATGTTTTTAATACACTAAAAGTGTGTTTCCAAATATGATAATAAAATAATATGTTGTAATGATGTTTTTTATAAAAATAAATTTGAAATATCACTCTAAAGTTTTTTTCATATGATTTCATAGTAATTTAATGTCATTTTCTTTGTTAAGACCCTTGACACGTGTTTTTAAAGGCCAAAATTTCATTATAATATTTTTTCATTATGATAATATTGTATTCTCGATTTATGTCTCATGCTCTATTGCACTTAAACAATAATACAAGTACCATTGAACAATGTTTACATATCATTCAATGACATTTTACTCTTGTGTTGAAGGTTTCATGCTTACTTGTTTATTTCTAAAACACAAATGATGTGTTTTGGTCATCTTGTGAAAAAACCCCATCAAATTAAAATTTTTTCAGCTCTAACATTTCACAAATAACTATATGATTATTTTCATATGATTTCATAAATCAAAGGACATTTTTTTATTTTTGAAAACCTAATTTTCCTTTTAAATGCCAACAAATAATAAAAAACTACTTATATTTCTTATTTGAACACATTGGATGCTCTGTGGATGTGTTGTCTACTTTTCAAAACAAAAATAATTTAAATATTGATTTTTGATGATTTAAAATCATTTATATGTTGTTGTTTTGTTTTGACCATTACATTGATGTTTTAGTGTTTTAAAACATTAAAAGTACATTTTATCCATCACATGTAAACGACACATAAAATTTATTATTTGTCTACTATATCATTTAAAAATCACTATATATTTTTTCTCACTTGATTTAATAACAATTAGAGATTGTGTTCTTGGTCTGGGTCCATTGGCACATGTTTTTAATTGTCGTCAAACAATAAAAAATTACATTTTCAATTTTTTTGAGAACAACACAATCCTAATTAGAATTAATTATACTTACACATGTCAAAACAAATAAAATATATGTTTTTTTGGATTTTATGTCATTCAATGGTTTTCTCCATTGAGTTTTAATGTTATACATGAATTTTACTATTTTAAAATGGTTATAGCATTTTTTCAATCGTCCTTAGAACATGACATGTCATATTGGCATGTCATATTATCAGAAATTTCTAAAAACAAAACACTCTATAGTTGTTTTTATATGACATCGTTGTACAAAAATGAAAATTTTCTCCGGTTTGACTCTCAACAAACATTATTATGGGTAAAACCATTAAGAACTAATTATTTTGTGTTTTTAAGTTCATTTTATATCCAATAGGTATATTGTATACTCGTTCCAATAAATAAAATAATAAAAATATGGATTAATATGATTTCACATCATTCAATGGATTTTTACTCTACATTAGACCATAACACCATATTTTAGTATTTTTGAAACACAAAAAATTGGATATATGGTTATCTTGAGAATACTACATGTCATATTAATGTTTTATCTATTAAAACATTTTTAAAATCACTATATAGTTTTTTTTAATGATATCATGGAACAAAAAAATAATTTTATTGGTTTTGACCCTCTAAAGAATTTTTTTAAGGCATTCCAACCATTAAAAGCATCTGGTTTGGTCAATATGAGAACATCAATTTTTTATTAATGTTTCATATACTTATTTATATAAAAATTAATAAATATGTTGTTCTCTAATTATTTATCACCATTTGGAGGTCATTTTCACTTTTTTTACCATTACATAATCGTTTTAAAGTTTTTAAAATAATAAAAGTACATTTTAGGTCTTCCATTGAAAATGAAATGTCAAATTGATGTTTTATCTTCTCAAACATTTAATAATAATTATAAGTCTTTTAACATGTGATATCAATATTATCAGAAATCTGTTTCTTGGTTTGACCTCCTCATGATGTCTTTAAATGAAATTAGATCGTTAAAAACATATTATTTATTCATTCAAAGAACCCTGCAAATATGATTTATATATTTTCTTATCTTAAATTCAAAAATTAACACTGAGAGGGGTCACTTATGATTTATCATCATTCAATGGTTTTTTTACTCAACTTGAATTTTATATAATTGTTTTATTATTTTTAAAAATATGAAAGTGGATTTCCGGTAACCCCAATAGAAAAACTTATCAGATTGGAATGTCATCTATCGAAAAATTTCACAAATCACTATATAGTTGCTTCTATATGATTTAATAAGACATAGGGGATATTTTAATGGATTTTATCCCTTGAAACATGATTTTAAATCACTCCAAAACCATTGAAATCTAATTATTCAATCCGTTCGATCACAATAAATGTATGATTACCATCTTGTCTACCCCAAAATGTAAAACATATATTTAAAAATTGGTTTCCATATGATTATACATCAATCATATGTCATTTTATCTAGTTTTTACCATAACATGCATGTATATGTGTTTTTAAAAATCTAAATGTGTGTTTCATTTCATCCTTTGAAAATGAGTCATTAGATTGAAATTATGTCTACTCCAAAATTTTACAAATAAATATGAAATTACATAATTATATCATAGATGTTAGATCACATTTTTTTTCTTTTGACTCCCCCAAAAAACACATATTTAATGATCATTAAATTGTAAAAATCTATTAATTTGATCTCTTCAAGAAAACTGTACAATCAATTGGGGCGTCATTTTCTCTTCCAAGTCACAAATTTGAAAATATAGTTTTAAAATTAGCAATATGGACATATATAGGTCATTTTTTTATTTTTACTATTATATGCATGTTTTAGTTTTTTGAATGAACTAACATACCCTTTTAGTTCACTTGATAAAATGAATCATTTGATTTTGGTTTCTTCTCCAACAACATTTCAAAAATAACTCTATAATTTTTTTAATATTATTTCTTCAAAAAATAAATACTTTTTTGTGTTTTTACAATCAAACTCATGTTTTTAAAAGCCTCCCAACTATTAAAAACATCTAATTTGTTTTTTCAGAGCACACTAAACAATTGATTAATGTTTTCTTTATAATTACACATAAAAAACCATACTAAGATAATCTTTTTGTGTTTTTACATTATTCAGAAGTCATTTTCTATACATTGGACCATTACACATTTTCTTGAGTGTTTTGAAAACACTAAATTTTTATTTCTAATAATCTTGGGAATACAGAGCAATATATTGATGTGGTTTCCACTCCAATATTTTATAAATAAATTGTTTTTCTTTTAATAGGATTTCATTGTTGTTGAATTACAGTTTTTTTAATCATTAATCCATTTTTAATGGGCACCATACTATTAAAATTTGGTTATTTCTTCGGTCGGATCACACATTGGGTCTTATTGAAATGTCATATTCCTGTATATGTCATAACTAATTCCATTATATTTTTCATTTTATTACACTACATTTTAAGGAATAAATATATGTGTTTATATGAAATAAATAATTATAAAAAAGAGTAAATAAATACTTAAAATTTTAAATAGTTCATATTGAGACAAAAATGTTCATCCTAACTATTGAATATTATTGAAGTATAACTCCACCTTAATTTCTTGATTTCTCTAGAGATTTTTGTAGTTTATTATAACTACCATCTAAAAGATAAATTTCTTGGGGAAAAGTTAACACAAAACATCACAATCATTTACAAGTACATACAAGGGATTATAATTATTTTTTTTGTTCATCCATATCCCATGATGAGAAATAATATCTGGATAGTGGAATAACTATGAAACATACATTATAAGAATTTAACTATAACTTATTAATTATTATCTAATGTGGAATGTTTGTTGATGATGGGGTGACATGTTATAGAATATTTGATTGTTCTCTGAGATTCCATGGATGATGATAGTCATTACATGTTATAAGGTAAATATAACCCAATTACTTAATAAATTTTATTCTTCTGATATATAAATTTTAGGAGAGTTTAAAATTTATACCCATTGATAAAACTATTGATCTTGAGTAATATAGACTAGTGCAGTAACTTAAAACCATTTCAACTCTAATTTAGAGGTCATAACACATGATTTATCGCAGCTCAATATTTAATAATCTTCCATATATAAAAATAGATAATAAGGATAAATAAATAAACATTAATTGAATTATAAATACTTTCATGAATGTTAGGAATATAAATAAAATAAATATAATTATATGAAACTTCAATACAATGCTCTAATTTACTTTTTAAAACCACATGAAAAATACCATCTTCCATCAATACCATAAAAATATAAATTAAAAGGGAACAAAATGAATTATAACTAATTATGTATAAATAAAATGATAAGATAAAAGATGAATACAAAAAAAATGGAAATTTTATTTTTTAATTTAATGAATTCTACTATAATATATCAATACAAGCATTGATTATATTTTGAATAGATGAATATAATGGCCTTTGATGGAATTATAAGGAATTAATTAGGAAAAAAATCTATGAAGA
This sequence comes from Viscum album, assembly GCA_963277665.1. Lineage (NCBI taxonomy): Eukaryota > Viridiplantae > Streptophyta > Magnoliopsida > Santalales > Viscaceae > Viscum > Viscum album. The sequence continues at coordinate 1,580,458,628 of OY728125.1, forward strand.
ACTTTTATACAAGTGTAATGGGCAGTTTTTTACAGGACCATTACTTTGACAATATTTATTGTTTAAGGGTGTTTGTAGGAGGTCTCAGAAGGTTCAATAGATATTATAACTAAATTAAAACAAAATCAAGCATTTTTTAATATATAATATAGTTTTATAGTGTAATATATTGGTTTTTGGATTGTAATGGGTGGTTTATGTCTTCTATGTAGATGACGTGAAGAGATTACTATTGGTTTGGAATATACAGAATGGTTTATAGTGTATGTTAATTTAATCTAGAGGTGTTATTGTTTTTTTGTGGAAAATGATTTTATTGCCTAAAATATTAATTTCAACAAACTATTTACAGACCTGGGGAACTTATGATGTAAACAAGAGATTTATACCACAATGTTGGGGACATAAAATATCTATATGTGATTTTTTTGGAAAATTACACTCTCATTCATCCATTCGTCTCTCTCTTTTTTGGGGAATCGTCAGACTTTTTTTTCGTAGATCATCCATTCCCATTACCCATACTTTGATCCATGGGTTCAAGTGATTAGTGGTGATTCATATTCCCTTATACCATTATTTTCATTATACATGTCTTTCGAGATCGTCTATGGTGTCTCAGTATTTGTTTCTATTGTGTGAGGGACTCATTTTTATGATCAATGGTTGTGGACTAGGTTGGTCCATGGTTTCCCTATATGTACTTATATTCTAATGGTGTTTCTTATTCACCCTATGGTGTGAAATTAGTTGTAAAAACTACTTTGAGATAAGATTTCCCTCATTTCTATTTATTATATATCTTATGGGAGGTATTTTATTTTTTTATACAAGAGAAGATATTTTTTCTTCATTAATGAAGTATATGAAATGTAGAATAGATATAAAATTGGATAGGGGTTTTTATAAGTATGAATTTACCACTATTATATTATTATGATATTCGATGTTATGAGATTTATTCTCTACTAAAAATCATGGAAATTGGGGGATTTAATTTCAAAGTGTTTGTTAATATTATGGAATATTTCTGTGATTGGTTGGAATCATCAAAAAATGGAAATTGGATAAGAATTTATAGAAGTAATGGATACCTTGTTTTTTTTATTTGTGTGAGAGTGACCAAATTATATAATTGAAATTGATAAAAATACACTTTATAATTCTATGGAATGATTTGTGATTGGATTGAGAGATCATGTTATGGGGAAGTGATGTGTGGTTGCGGCATATTTGGTTGATGGTTTTGTGAGGCCAAGATATGGGGTTCTTATGTGATGGATTTCGTAAGCTATGCGGTTTGTTATTTTTTCATAATGGGAAAATGGGATTGTGAGGCTATGATGTTGGGAAGTGGTTTGATGGGTTTTTTAAGCTATGTTATTGGCAGGTGATGTGATAGGATTGTATGTTCATGTTATGGGATGAATATGTATGGTTGTAATATGGAAAAATGATGTGTGGTTTTATCTTATAGAGGATGAGATAATAATGGTTTTACTATGATAGATGACCCAATATTCCATAGGTGATATATGATATGATTGTGATATGGGGTGGCTTATGGTGGGCGTTATTCATGGTAAACTGATGGAACAAGGTTCATTTCCTTCATGTTCATGATACCTTACTACCCTAGATATGGTTTTGAGGTCATGACCCAAGTGTCTATAGGATGATGTGATTTGAAAAAGTTGTGGGGTTGAGGTTTATGTTATATAAATGATATGGAAGCACCAGGATGCACAACATTGGTTGTGAAGGTATATAATCATGGAAAAATAAGTGTCGGTTACCATTTTTCAATATTATTATAATTTTTATATAATACATTTAATTTATTATTTTGTGAGAACGATTTGGTGAGGTTTTTGTTGGATAGTTTATATTTTTAGATAATTCTAGTTTTTCTTTTTTTTGCATAGGTGCATTAGTAATATTTTTTCACAACTGAAAAAGAGACTTCGTATTTCCTACTGAGTATAATTGTTATGTCACCGTATCTATAGAAATTTATTTTTATGTTTACAAGAGGATTACATGGACCATGCTGAATATTACATTCCAGGAACTCTGGATAGTTATGGTTTCATTCCATTAGATTTTGTTTGGGTATTTAGGTATAGATAATTTTATTAATATCAGTTATATTATACATGCATTTTGGGATAGTTTTTAGCATAGTTGTTTCTATTTTAGGTATTTACTTATGGTTGATTCCTCATATCTCATGAAATTGATTTATTATACTATAATATATCAATAAAAGCATTAATTATATTCTGAATAGATGAATATAATGGCCTTTGATGGAATTATAATCAAATTATTAGGAAAAAATCTATGAAGAACTTTTATACAAGTGTAATGGGAAGTTTTTTACAGGACCATTACTTTAACAATATTTATTGTTTAAGAGTGTTTGTAGGAGGTCTCAGAAGGTTCAATAGATATTATAACTAAATTAGAACAACATCAAGCATTTTTTAATATATAATATAGTTTTATAGTATAATATATTGTTTTTTGGATTGTAATGGGTGGTTTATGTCTTGTATGTAGATGATGTGAAGAGATTACTATTAGTTCGGAATATACAGAATGGTTTATAGTGTATGTTAATTCAATCTATAGGTGTTATGGTTTTTTGTGGAAAATGATTTTATTTCCTAAAATTTTATTTTTAACAAACTATTTACAGACCTGGGGAACATATGATGTAAACAAGAGATTTATACCACAAAGTCGGGGACATAAAATATCTATATGAGAATTTTTTTGGAAAATTACACTCTCATTCATCCATTCGTCTCTCTCTTTTTTGGGGATTCGTCGGACTTTTTTTTCATAGATCATCCATTCCCATTCCCCATACTTTGATCCATGGGTTCTAGTGATTCGTGGTGATTCATATTCCCTTATACCATTATTTTCATTATATTTGTCTTTCGAGATCTTCTATGGTGTTTCAGTATTTTTTTTCTATTATGTGAGGGACTCATTTTTATGATCAATGGTTGTGGAATAGGTTGGTCCATGGTTTCCCTATATGTACTTATATTCTAATGGTGTTTCTTATTGACCCTATGGTGTAAAATTAGTTGTAAAAACTACTTTGAGGTAAGATTTCCCTCATTTTTATTTATTATATATCTTATGGGAGGTATTTTCTTTTTTTTATACAGGGGAATATTTTTTTTCTTCATTAATGAAGTATATGAAATGTAGAATAGATATTAAATTTGAAAGGGGGTTTTATACGTATGCATTTACCACTTTGATATTATTATGATATTATGATGGTATAAGATTTATTCTCTACTAAAAATCATGGAAATTGGGGGATTTAATTTCAATGTGTTTTTTAATATTATGGAATATTATTGTGATTGGTTGTAATCATCAAAAAATGGAAATTGGATAAGCATTTATAGAAGTAATGGATACCTTGGTTTTTTAGCTTGTGTGAGACTGAACAAATTAAATAATTGAAATTGATAAAAATACACATTATAATTATATGGAATGATTTGTGATTGGATTGAGAGATCATGTTATGGGGAAGTGATGTGTGGTTGAGGCATATTTGGTTTATGGGTTTGTGAGGCCATGATATGGGGTTCCTATGTGATAGATTTCATAAGCTAAGCGGTTTGTTATTTTTGAATAATGGGAAAATGTGATTGTGAGTCTATGATGTTGGGAAGTGGTTTGATGGGTTTTTTAAGCTATGTTATTAGGATGTGATGTGATATGATTGTATTTTCATGTTATGGGATGAATATGTGTGGTTGTAATGTGGAAAAATGATGTGTGGTTTTATCATATAGAGGATGAGATAATAATGGTTTTACTGTGATAGCTGACCCAATATTCCATAGGTGATATATGATATGATTGTGATATGGGGTGGCTTATGGTGGGCATTATTCATGGTAAACTGATGGAACAAGGTTCATTTCCTTCATGTTCATGATACCTTACTACCCTAGATATGGTTTTGAGGTCATGACCTAGGTGTCTATGGGATGATGTGATTTGAAAAAGTTGTGGGGTTGTGGTTTATGTTATATAAATGATATGGAAGCACCAGGATGCACAACATTGGTTGTGAAGGTATATAATCATGGAAAAATAAGTGTCGGTTACCATTTATCAATATTATTATAATTTTGATATAATACATTGAATTTATTATTTGGTGAGAATGATTTGGTGAGGTTTTTGTTGGATAGTTTATATTTTTAGATAATTTTGGTTTTGCTTTTTTTGCATAGGTACATTAGTAATATTTTTTCACAACTGAAAAAGAGACTTCGTATTTCCTACTGAGTATAATTGTTTTGTCACCGTATGTATAGAAATTTATTTTATGTTTACAAGAGGATTACATAGACCATGCTAAACATTACATTCCAGGAACTCTGGATAGTTATGGTTTCATTCCATTAGATTTTGTTTGGGTATTTACTTCTAGATAATTTTATTAATATCAGTTATATTATACATGCATTTTGGGATAGTTTTTAGCATAGTTTTTTCTATTTCATGTATTTACTTATGGTTGATTCCTCATATCTCATGAAATTGATTAATTATAGAGGGTAATTCCTACCATTTATGAAATTTTTATACCCTAAGTGTCATTTACCAGCTTAGGGCCTTGTAGAGGAAAGAATCATGGGGTTATTATCACACTCCCTTGATTGTGCTATCATTAGTTTGAGGGGGTCATTACATAGTGGTATTATATGTGATGGTTCAGAGATAGGATAATGGTTGGAATGGTTAGTGTTTCATGGGATTGTATGGATATAATTCTAGTTGACCTTGTTGTGTGACATGGGAATGGTATACTAACAAGGATAACAGATTTTAGTAACCCTCATGATCTAATGTACGGTCTCTGAGAGTATTGAACAACCAAGTGAGTTCCCCCTATTTTTAGTGTAGAGTCCCTAGAAATGTACATTGTTAATGATTACGTGTCTTATTTTATAAATTGGGAGGTCTTAGTTCTAGGAATTTTGAAATGATAAAAAATAAATTAAATAACTCATAATAAAAAATTTATTTTACTATGGATTATGAAAATCATTTTTTCATTCACCTATTGTTCCAGGATGTCAACCACATGTGTTTCAGGCAGTATAGGATCAACAAGATGATCTTTTTATCTACAAATGATTGATTTAGTTAATGAGGACTATCAATAATATTGGAATTTGTATTCATATTAAAAACATGATTTAGTGAAGTATGTGGGTAATGATTCAAATGTGGATATAGGTAAATGGTTATACGATCATGAGACCACATTCAGTTTGATCAAAGCCTAAACAGAGTACTGGTATGAATTGGAAGTACCTCACATGTGTTAAGCATCATGTTAGTGGTGGATGTTTTATCTAAATGAGAAGAATGAGGTGGCAGATTCATGGGTCAAATTTCAAATAGATTAATATTTTTTTTAATCATAAATGAAGTAATAAAAAAGGATAGAGATTCATTCTCTTCAACTGGGGAGTATGTTAGTTATAGAGATGATGATTAGGTTCTAGGACCATCAATGTATCACCCCTTATCTTTTTACAAATTAATAGTCTCATGATAAATGTATCATGGAGGTTCTCAAACCTTTTATCCTCTATAAATTCAATACATTTAAGTTGTGATGTATAAGAAGGTTTGAAAAAATGGGGAGTTGTTAATGTGGATACACTCATGAGGAGATTTTCAACAAGAGGGATCCATCAGGGTTCTTTAAGGAGAATTATTGTAAGTGGTTGGTCATAGGTTCCAAGGCCTTTTATGTTATTAGTGGCCACGAGTTGACCTATGTTTTCTCCTTGGGGAACATCTACTGATAGAGGTTACAATGAAGTCTCTAGGGATTTCATACCAGTTTTCTTTGTCTGTGTAATTCATGGAGATCACCAGAACTTTTGCACAATGTTTCTTCGAAATCTATTTTGTGTAGTTGGATTGTTTGTTTTTTACCCTTAGTAGTATTTTCATGTAATTTCATTTAAAATTACGGATTAATAGGTATATTCACTTCTATGTAGACATGGAGTGGAAAAATAATGACCCTAGGATGTTCTCTGAGTTTTAGTCCATCTATATAAGAGTGACCATAGAGGTGTCTATTTATAAATTGTTTGAGTAGTTGAGCATTGTCATTTACATGTGGTGGAGGCAGAAACATTAGAAGGTCTTGAAATCATTTGAGGTAAGCTCTGATTTTCTTTTACCCTCATTTCTGTATTGTTTTATTTAGGGGATTCTCTCTCTCTTTTTGTTCTCGCTCCATCATGTACTTTGGGACTAGATGTTGAGAGGATTACGATGCCATAGGTGTTGACTATGCCAATCAGAGGTCCAAACAGAATCATTGATATGTCTTGGTCCTGTATATTTATGATGGGACCACATAAATCTCAAATATACTTTTACTTAATTTAGATTTATCCATAATAATTCATCTCGAACATTAACTAATTATATTTTTTGCATGGTGTTATTGACTATATCCATATTATAATTGGGTTTACAATGTAGATAGTCAGCATTTGGTTTTTATTTGTGAGTAGTGATTTCATATGTGAAATATAAACATAGTTCCCCTTCTTTACTTGATATATTATTTATATTTGGAATCAATGGACTCATAGATGGTGGTGGTTCCCAGGGTCATTGCACTGTTTTTAGCTGATTTTCCAAGGATATTGTGATTCCACCTCATCAATATTCTGTCTTGTTCGGGATAGATTTGAGATTAGTGAATCTCCAATTTAAATGGCTCCATATCAGTTGAATCATTCAATGTTTTTGGAGTTAAGGATACAGATTGATGAACTGATGTAGAATGGTTCCATCTCACCCAATGTGTCATCAAGAGGTTCCCCAATGTTGTTCATTAAGAAGGAATATGGTAGTATGAGGTTGTTTATAGAAAATAAATGGTTAAAATATGTAAAAATCCATAATTAGTTCCATATTTCAATACTAAATAAACATTGATACTATTTAAGAGGTTCCATTTGGTTTTTGAGGATCAATTTGTTATCAGGATATCACTAGTAGAGGATGAATGAGGGATTTATCCTTATGATTAACATCAGATATTGTTCTATGAACTTTTTTTTTGTGTCAATGCCATTCGTTGTCAAAAAAAATTCTCATTATTTTCATTGGGCTACAATGTACATTGTTCCATCGATTCATGTATTAGCTCATAGACATGTTCATTGGTGACAAATTGATATACTCCAAGTCAGAGGAGGAGAATGTTTATCATCAAACATATATCATATCTTTTCCCTACGAAAACATAACTATGAAATGTATTCCAAGGTATGTTTTTGATGTGATAAGGGTGTTTACCCAAGATTGTGGTGTATGGTATGTGTGTGGCAATAGACCCACCAATGATTGAGGAGGTTGTTTCTTTGGAAACACCATAGAATGTGGTAGAGGATCTCAATTATTATGGTATTATGAGATATGATTAAAGTATTTTTCATATTTTATATCATGTTTTTCTACAATGATTTCATTGACTAGGGAGGATGATGATTTTTTGGGGATTGTTAATTTCTGGCAGTATTCTGTTACCTAAAGGGGAATTTTATTGGTATTCTAGTTATTCTGTTTTCAGAGGAGGGTGTATTGATTGTTGTGTTTTATGATGCTTCCCAGATAGGATTGGGTTATATATTGATATATTATATAATGGCCATATCCTATAGACTTATGTTGTTTCATCCCCATGAGTGTAAGTATGCCACACTTGATATAGAGCTAGTAGCAGTTTTGTTTACCCTGAAGTTTTGGGGTCATTACTTCATTTGTCAGCACTTAATGGACTTCATATATCACAATAAATTGAGTTATATCTTTTCATAGAATTACATAAATATATGTTAATAGAGGTGGATAGAGTTTCTTCATGACATAGATTTTTATATTTCATACTTTTAGGAAATATGAATGTTGTGGTCAACACTTTAAGCATAGAATATTTGGAGTATGTTGTTCAGGATTCCATAGATACTTGATGAGTGATGGAAGAGTTGGAAACCCAACAATTTTATGGGAGGTAATATTACTATAGAGGTTATTTTTTCCAAAGGATTGTGTTGTATCCTCTGATGCGTTACGTGGAGGAGTCTTAGGGGATGACTCAATAATAGAGGAGATGCTTGATCAGGTTGGCCATGGTGATTCTACAGATAGATGTTCAAAAAAAGATATTATTTTATGGGAGATTTTTTGTTCTGGTAATAGTAAAGGAGGAATGCATTTCTGATTTTTATATTTAACATATGGTGGTACTCTCGAGAGTGTCTAATATGTACCCTCCCTTGAGGATGAAATTTTGGTGTCCATGTATGAAAGAAATAGTGGCTATGTCTTTATTGTGGTGCATGTGTTCCTAGTAGTTAAATGATGATCAAAATGTTTTTATTAGTTTATTCTAGTCATTGGATGTTATTGAAATCAAATGATAAGAAATATATATGGATTTCATCTCATGGTTACCCCATGCTTTGGGAGGTTGTGATGCATGTTGAGTAATGAAGGATCTGTTTACAAAATCATCCAATTTCAAAGTGATAAAAGTGAAGGGTGTTTTATATTCATTTTCCAAGAGGTACATTGATGAGAAGGTGTAATTTAATGGATCTATGAGGTCCATTTTCTCATATCATGATTTTTTTACCTCATGATGTTGGAGGTGATCGAAGTATGCTTTTTGAACCTAGTTAAATATTGACACTACTATACAACCTCATATAGACAAGTCGGCCTTGCATAGTATCGAGAAACTAGAAGATATATTATAGGTGTGAATATTAGAATTCAAAGGATTCTAGGAATAAAACATTAGTTTGATTGATATTTCTTTTAATAGTAGTTATAAATCCTCCCTTATCCTAACCCTGCATGAGGCTTTGTTGGATCAACCATGTCATTATCCATTTTCTATATGGGGGATGCTGAGACAATAGTACATGGACCCATCAAAGGGAAATGAATGATAGAAACAATATATCTTGTTCATGAGAGAATGAAAGTAGTGAAGGACCAGCAAAATTATTATTTTTATCATAGGAGGAGGTCCTTGGAGTTTGATGTTGGAGGCCATGTGCCCTTTATATTTTCCCCTCAACATGGGTAGTGGGGGATTGGTAGTGGAATGCATTATCTCGGGCTTGTTGGAACCATGTAGCTTTTGGGGTGCGTTGGTGAGGTGTTGTATTTGATTGAGTATGGACAATATCTAGAATAGATCCAAAACACGTCATTTTCTCTCATCTCTATATGTATATTGTCAATGATTCACATATCATTATCTTGGGATAGATAGATATCAAGGACAACATGATATTTATGGAGTGTCTAGTAGAGATCCTGAATCATCGGAAGAATGTGTTGTAACGGAGAAACAATCCTTCAGATCTTGAGTTTTAGTGGAATATTGACTTGGAGGAGAGTAAATTGAAGTGATATATGTATAGGTATTCCCAATAATCAAATATTTTTTTTTTGGTTTTCTTCCTCACTTTTCATTGTGAAGTGCTTTTTATATCTAGTTTGTTGAGCTATGATGTTTTCTTGAAGTATTTTTTGGTATTTTTATGATCATATAATGACCATATGATGTAATAGAAAAAAACCCCAAGAATATATATATTTGGGAATAAATTAATAAATAAGCTATATAAATATTTTACATAGAAATTTCAAAGAACAACAATATTCTTCTTTCTTAGTGAAGTAGAATACATAATGAAAATCACAATGATGTGAACAAAATCAATCTTACTATAAGGTGGTTACACCAAAAAAAAAGACCTACAATCATATTTTCAGGATAATTGAATGTTTATGGGGTGATAGAACCTTCATCTCAGATGATGAAAAATAGTGTGGGAGGAAATGATAATTCTGGAGGCTTGCTTAAAACTTCTTGTATGCAATAAAAGGGATCACCTCCCTTATATATCCATCCATAATGTGTTACCTTAAATGAAAATGTGTCGACCATATTAATGTATTCATTTACATCTATTCTCACAATTCATTGAATTCTATTCAAAAAGCGGTCTAGACCACTAATCTGTTCATAACCGACTATAAATGCAAATATTAATTTGGAAAAATTAATATTTTTCAAATATATATTAATTATTTCTTGTATTTAATACATTAATTACAATACATTTTTCAGATGCATGTAATTAAATATACACATTATATATATAATATCATATATAGATATATATCTGTATATATTTTAGTCAATATCTAACAATCCCACTAACACTAAAATCCCAGACGGACTTCATGAAAAACATTACAACTCCTTGTGAATCCATCCAAAATCTTTTGGATATGGGTTTTCATCAAACTATCATCATTTTTAAAAAGTAATTTGGTCAAAATTTTATCCTGTCCCAAGGCCTCAATTTTGTGAATCTGTGGACCGTATTAACATTGAAAACAACTGTAAAATATCTATTTTATAGATGTAAGAAAAGTTCATCCTAGAGTAAAGCATTAGTTCTACTCAATATACATCGGGGTTTATATTGATCTTTATGAACCATAATCAAATTTTATAAGAACACTTTCACTAAAATATGTAACATATAAATCTTATAAATATAATATAATCACTATTTTTATGAAGTTGAGTGACCACTATACTTGGAACAAGTCTATCTACTGTAAGCCACTCATCATTTTATTGATTATCCAAATGTCTGGTTAAGTGGAAGAATAATTCCCATTTCATTCATCTATCTGATAAGACCATCAAATGTCACTTATCTATGTAGTTGAACAAGTAATATGTGATATGACTAACCATGTTCATTATTTTCCTCTATCTAATTTAATCAAGGGTAATAGGTATTTTCATGTCATATAATAGGATAAATTATATCTTGGTAACATTCTAACCAATGATATGATCATTGACATACCCAACCACCCCCACTGTAGCTATGTCCACATGTTTACTTGTCGGTGTAGGGTATAAAATTATGATGGATATTTGGAAAGGTATCTTTCAAAACTTAGGAAAGAAGGATCGATAATTAGAGTACACCCCTATGTATATCTACGACCATATGACATTCATGAGATATACATTAGCATATAATGACAATTAATATGTCTCTTTTTATTAGCTCAAGAATATATTCTTCAATATCTAATATAAACCACATTATGAATGGATATAAAAATCTATTCATGTTAAACATTAAATATCCTCAAACCCCATTATACTGCTTAATGATCATCAGTTTAGTACAACCCAAAAAAATTTATAACGAGGAGATATTTATAATTCAACCATTCATGTATAATATATTTCATCCCACATGAATAAATACTAATGAAGTCTATCTTTATTATATTGAAATTATACCATTACAAAAACTAGGAAAAATTTATTATAGAGATATAACCAGACTCTCTTGTCATTGCTGTAGTGATGGATTCATTTTCCTGAAATTAAATCCATATGTAATTTCCATCACAACTATATGTGACCATAAGACAAAATAATACCATTAAAAATATAGTGAGAGGTATTTATGATGCATGCTATTTTTAATATTGACAAGATATTTGACTCATATTCCTTGAGTAAAACTCATTGAACATATATTCACACTCCTTAAATTCATAACATCAATATTTATTCTATTATCTTTTGTAGTGTACATAAAACTCTTTATAAGTAAATTATCAGCATCCTTAGCAGTTGTTTCACCAAAAATATTCTAGAATTGTTTTGTGAACAAAATTACTATCAACAATATAACCTTACTAACACATCATAAATCATTTTAGGAGATAATTGTATCCAGTCTCATATGGAAAATAATATAATTTGTTTACTTTATTTTCACCGCCATACGCTAAACAATTTTATTATTAATTGAAAATAACTTTATTGTGTTAAAAATATGTAATCATTTACATTTCTTATTAACAATGTTTAAAAATATTTTAAAAATTTAAATGAATTTTAATATGAAACTAAGTTTGAATAACAATAATATTTAATTTATCACACTATAGAAAAAAAAATTTAACTTGATAGCCCTTGTGTATTAGCAGTTGTTCTATTAACCACAATTAATAAACATAGTTTATGAAAATTAATATATTGTTGGTATCATAAAATTTCCAATATATACATATTAATAATTTGTGGATAATTCCATTAAATCACCATAAAATATTAAAACCCTTAAAACTTCCCCCTCTCCCACTCCCTCTACGTGACCCAACCCCAACACATATCCTCCCTCACTCCTCGCATGACCATGACATGTAATCCCCTCTTACCTCACACTCCCCATCACCTATGTGAAAACCCCATTGTATCATACCTCCTTCATCATCGGCGGTGACCCAGACCCCCGTGACTCGACCTCTTCCCTCCCTCTTCCCAACAGTAATATAGAACCACCCTCCAACCAACCTCTCCCAGTCAGTGATGTAGAAACCCCCATCAGAACTCCCTATCCTAGTCTTGGTTCCCCTCATCATAGCCTCTCAAGTATTATTTTACCTTTTCACAATGATTTAGTGTCCCACATTGTAGAATGGGCAGAACATAGTATAGTTTTCTGTATTGTATGAATCAATAAATTGACAAACAGTGAATTGTTCCCTTGTTAATTATTGTTTTATATTCCTAATGAAATTATTATACATGTTTATACATCTATTTAAAATTGAATCCATGATTTTATTGTTTTCTATTAAATTAGCAGGTGTTTTACATGCAGACATACATTTTAAATATATTTCTCAACTACCATGAATGCCTAACATTGGATAAAATAGTAGAACGTATTTTAATACATTATTTCACGAAATTAATGTTTTTTGGTTCATAAATTATTTAAAATAGAATCCCATGAATTCGTAGGGTGTGCATTGATTTTTAAAAACAAATGTTGGGTTAACTCAAATATAGTGACTTTATAATGATTATGTATTTGAGTTTCAAAAAAAATAATAAATAGGTTTATCAGAGTGTATTCTCTTGTGGCCTCTAACCCTAAAAATAATTTTAATGGTTATAATATACCGAATTAGAATTTATTGATTATATTTATTTTTTTCACAATATTTCTTGGAAAAATGACACTTACTGATACCGCTATAATATATTGTAACTTATACAACCTAACTGTTGTTCACTTCAATTTTTCTCTATTCACTACTTATTCTACTACATGAGATTTATTATATTTGTTCATTTATTATTTCTTCATTTTTATTCAACAATAAATTCTTAATCATGAGATTATTTTTGAAATTTTATTTCCAAATTTAGTTACCTTCCCTTAATAGGAATACTCATGGATCGATACTATTTAATATGAAATTACCATTTTGAAAAAACCAATCCTAAAGAGTAAAAATGAAAAAATAAATAAATTAGGAGAGAAAATAAATGTATTAATCTATCAAAAATATTATTCAACTACATTCACTAGAAACTAGGTAATAGTTCGAAAAACATGAATACGTGTCGTGAATTATTACTCCTTACTTTAGATAAATTTTAGAAATTTAAATATTTTTCATTGAAATCACTGATGAATAATGTGTACATTGTGTCTAATAAAAGGATCCCTCCCCTACTATTTTTATATGAAATTTAGGTGCACATTTAAAATTAACATAAATGGTAGAATGATATATAAACACATATAACAACCTAAAATTCTATGTTCATCAGTTTTATCCATCAAATACTATTTGATATTCGAATAATGTGTACATTTCATTCATATTTTTAAATGGGTGATCTTGGACTTAGTTATACCATGGATGTTGGTACATACAATGATATATGTGGAAATGTTTTAATGGAATGAACCCTCATTAGTTACAACACTAATGAATAATATACCATAATCATTCTTCTCCAATTAAAATCAATATCATCTACATATATAATATAATTTTATTTACATATTTATCATCTTCAATATAGAGGTTTCTCTACACTTCCATCATTAAATATTAAATATTTCAAGCTTTTATTTATCTTTCAATACTAGGATCTTGATTCTAATTCTAACCCATACAGATTATTCTTTAATTTTGATTGAATAGGTTTGATTAAAAATATATATATTTATATTTGACTGTATTGAGTGAATAAATTCCAATACCTGTGGATAAAATATTGATTAATTTACCAAGAAACACACCTCGTCAGGCTAAGTGGTTGGAATAATTTTTAGATTACCAAATTACAAACTGATTACAATATAATAGAAAAAACGTCTGAGTCTTTATTGTAAATTCAGGTGAGGGTTTAATAGAAACATAGTATATGAGTATTTTTTTTTAAATATTTTCTTTCTCAATATGTTATTTAAATTTTTAATAGTAAATCAAATGTTTTTAAAGCATGAAAAATGAAAATACTTTCAATGAAATACAATACGACCCTGCAGAGGAAAACATAGTTTGAAAATTTTTAAATGAAGAATTTTGTTTTTTAGAATACAATGTCAAATAATTAAATAGATAAACATAACCTTTAGTTTATCCTTAGTAGTTTAATCATCCTAAGAACATCGGTGACCAAAAAATAGTTTTTATGAATATGTTGAAGAAGGAAATCAGAAACTATATGAATGGTATTCCATGTATTTGACATTATCATTTATGACTATTATTTTAAATATAAACTATCCCTATGTAATTAATAAAAAATAAATTTTCATGATTTTAGAGTTTCTTTATGGTGAATTTATTGAATCTATGAACCATTGATCATTCAATGAGGTGAATAAATTAATAAACATACATGGACTTGATTATAAATAGATAGATGAATTCCTTAATGATTACATGATTTCTTGGGGAGAGGATTCTAGTATACAATAATGTGCATCATTTCATACAATCATATGAATGTCAATGAACAATAGTGAGTATATAATTCAATGTAACCCTATGAATAAATAGAAGAAAAAAACTCATACAACGATCTTGTAATGATTTCCTCAGAAACAGCACTTAAAAAGATTATGCATGTCATCTAATACTTTTGATAAAATGAAGTGAAATTCTTAGAATAGTAATGATGGCAGGATGATACATCCAAAAGATTTAAAATTGTGGAAGATTATTTATTCAATATATCCATATTTTTTCATATCCTAGAATTTTATGTTTGGGATTTTATGATGATGGATTTACCCATTAGGTACTATATTTACTTATTACAGAATGTGAATAGTTATTTTTATCCAGTATATTCTACCTCCACAATAATAGTATAAATAATTATTGATTAATTATTTAGATTATTATTCCAAGAAATATAATTACTAGAAATGACATTTATTTATACCTTCATCCTCTAATCATAGAATTTCAAGAATTATTTGTTGATGGCTTGAAAACATATGATTCATCAAAGAAATAACTGGTAAAAATTCAATCTAATTTAATTTGTATAATTAGTGATATTCTGAGACTAGGAAATTTATATAGATGGAAAATTCAAACTATTTTGTCTTGTCAAATTTGTATTTTGGATTTTGAACCTCATACATTACCTTGTAGAATAATTTTTTTTACGATTTGTTATAAATTTTTTGATTCTAATGATAAATCTTGGTTTAACAAAACATGATTCAATAAAGAAATTCAAATATGAAGGTCTCCATCTGTGTTATATTTTTCCGAAATCTTGCGATAATTAGAGAATGTCGATACAAAAATTGTAAAATGTCATCAGTATAATGATGGGAAAAGGGTATGAGGTATAATATTTGAAGAAGCAGAAAAAAAATAATGAACGAAAAAGAATTTTTCTTAAATTTTCTTTTTAAGAATTTATTTTGATACATTATAATCAAGACATAGTGCATAATGAGAAGAATGTCTGTGAAATTGTAATTTTTATTGTACATAATGAGAAAGGTAAATCGAAGGATCACTATAATTGTCATAATTAATTTTAATCTATGAATAGAAAGCATGGTTTGTGGGAAAATTAGAATCTAATATATCATTTGGATGTTTTATAAATGAAAAATCATGAAAATTTCATATTAAATCAATCATTAAAGAATGTAAAATGGACAGATGGTTATTCAAGTAACATATCAAGGTATGTTGACTTCAAAAATCAAATATTACATTGACTGAAAACTCACAACTGACATATTTTAATAGAGAAATTGATATCATTTTATTTTCAATGTACATTACCTGATAAATTAAGTGAAATTCTTGTTGTGTTTTGTACATTTTTCAGAGAGATTTATGGAAAAAATTATAATCAACCGAACTTCATAAAATTAATGACTGATTTTATAGACTATGTAATTTAATGATATTATTTCTCCCATCATTTTCCATATTCATGATTCTTTTTATTTTTTATTTGTTTTAAGAAAATAGTTTTGGTGGACCGGTACACTATTGATTGATTTATCTAATTAAGAGGTGTATTTATTTTTCTTTCATTGGTTAAATCATTTTTATAAAATTCTTGATTTAATTTTTTAATATGTGTCATTATTTTTTTTAGAAAGAACTTAGTTTATTTCCAATCATAAGTGAGGAATAAATCTCAACCTGAAAGTTTTATTGCATAAGGGTACATAAAAGAAGATTTATTGACCATCTTTTATTGGAATTTGGATGGGATTGAGACTATATTCAATTATGCTTGATGTGCTGACAGCATCTACACAAATTATAGTCTTGAAAGGTATTCATCGGTACTTCCTATTGTTTTATGAAAAATTTTAATGTTGTTAAATGTTAAATTGACTTAATTGGAGTTTGTACTGGAACATAGATAAGTTCTACTTAATCTTATTATTGTAGAAACTTTTATTTAATAATTTTGACAAAAAAAAAGAAGTGATTATGGGCTCAAACTCAAAATGAGATAGATTTTAAAAAATCTATAAATAATGATATTTCCCAATGGTTCTTACATTATGAATGTATATACTCATATACATATTATTGATTTGTAGATAAATTGTCTATGTTAAATGTAAAATCATATATCATTTTGTCTAGATATTGAATGTAGAAAATGCAGCAGAAATATAGAATTATTTCCAGTTTATGTATTCATTTCCTCTAATGAAGGATATTATATTTGATAACTACAACATTCATGGCACCATTATTTGTACAATTTATCCTGAAAAAGACTTATAAACAAAGAATAGTCGTGTATTTACATTTTTAGAGGTGGGATACTATGGGAAGATAATTGATATATTTTATTTAAACTATCTTGGATAATTAAGGGTTTTCTTATAAAAAAATTGGATTCACATAGATACGGTTATAATTAACTATTCTATTAATTTTATGTAAATCAAATTATCTTGCTTGATTGGTACCGGTGAGCTTATATAGCATGATCCATTTCTATTAGCTTCACAAGCAAAGATGTTCTATTATGTTAATGATAAAATAAATGAAGGTTGGTGTGTTGTTGAACACATAATGTAGAGAGAATTATATTATATTGTTGATGTATATAAATTGGATCTTTGCGATTGTGAACCTCATCAACCAAAAAACATTGTATAGTTATTTCTAGACCATATCAAAATGGTTGAACTTGAAATGGAGGGTGAAAATAAAGGACTCGACAAAATAGATATTGATAATACTAAATATAATAATGATTAATATAATTGAATGTATAAATAGGTAATGAAATAATATTTCAGGTTCTAATTGATAATTTTTTCCTATGTATATACATTGATCTTGTTTTTTTGGGTAAAAATATTTTAGTTTTTCATCATTTATAAATTTAATATGTGTAAACAATTTGAAATATAGGAATTCTAGGAACATATATATTTTTGGATTGTAGTCGATCAGCTACATGGAGCACGCCACCACTACCACCATCTTATGTTGATCCTATATATTACATTATACATGATTCTCTTAGAGAGACAGCCATTATCCTAGATTTCATCACTATCCCACCACCTGATTCAATTATGGTGATGTTGTAGTTGGATACCAATATATCATCAGGATATTGGAGGGTTAACGTTACTAGTATGTGTGTCATTGAAAAACGCATTATATTTTATTAATTGTTTAATAAATTTGACAAATAGATAAAGGCAATCATTAAAGGGATAAAAATAATTATTCAGTAGAATAATGTGACCAAACATACTTCAATATTATCATTCCATTTGATGTGTTTGGGGTTCCTACATATGACCCTATGAGATTATGTGGTTATA
Organism: Viscum album; assembly: GCA_963277665.1. NCBI lineage: Eukaryota > Viridiplantae > Streptophyta > Magnoliopsida > Santalales > Viscaceae > Viscum > Viscum album. The sequence continues at coordinate 1,580,476,936 of OY728125.1, forward strand.
TTCTTAAGAACCATTATTCCTATAGAGTTATCATTCAAATTATTTATAAATTTTAGAAGCATATTTATAAAGCTTGTATAAATGAGGTCTTTGATACTCGAGTAAAGGTAATATTAATTTTATATTCATTTATAACTAATTTAAATTACATTAGAAAATTTTTGTAATATACAAATAAAGTGTTATGTTTTTTATTTGAAGATTCTTTTTCATTTTTATTCCTCATATGGTTCCAAAAATTGGAAAGAAGAAGACAAGAGGCAAATCCTTTGACGATGCCTCATAAAGCATGTTTTCGGATCCCCTAGCATCACAGAAGGCACAAGGCAACCTCCATTGATAATCCGTTTTTGGTAAAGAAAGCATGAGGCTCGAAGATTGGATTTGACATTCGTGAAGTCGTCGTTGAGCAATAGGTGGGAGGATTCGTGATCAAATTTGACGTCCGTGATGCCTCCGTAGAGCAAGGAGGCAGGAGGCATAGAAGTTATGAAAAAACGACACATATCTTCAAGCTAAGAAAGATCTTATTCACGGTGCCTCCCAACTAAAAATATCAGGCTCCCTCGAGCCCAATAGATGAATCGTTTAACCATTTTCCTTATTTTATTTCAAATCACGGAGATATTTCTGATATATGAACCATGATTTCTTCATGGTACATTAGCATCATGAAGTGCCTTTCCCTTTGATTAAATTGATCACCTCTTCAATGAGGGATTCCCTTTATTGATCCCATGGTCCTCTGTGGAGGAATTGGATCCCCAAGGGGACTCAGGTTTTCACGAAGATCTTATTCATCACAATGTACCTTCTATTCCCATTTAACACACATGCCTTGGTAGGGTCTCTGTGCTACGTGAAGAACAACGCTTCGCGGTGCTACACTTCACAGGGAACCCTTGCATCGCGAAGCCCTATTGTGCGAAAGCCTTTCCACATCATGAACCATCTTCTATATGAACCTATTCAATATTAAATGGCTCATCTACTTAACTTTGTGAGGAATACCAATTTGTGATGCCCCTCCAGTATGTGGAGAATCGGAGCATCATTAGGCTTCCTCCTGTGAACCCCTTTTCACCTCAACCCATTTTCCTGTGTGACCCTCTTAGTTTGCACGAAGTGATTTCGAGGTCCCTTGAGTGGTGCTTCATGTTGTGTTTCCTCGCCATATGCTTCTTTGTAAAGGTACACTAACGGCTATTTCATCATCACATTGACATGCTAACGTGGGCCCTCAGTGGATCACCCCACAACACCCCCTCTCCACTACATTATTGATGCATTCCCTTCCCCAAGGAAGGGCATGTATTAGTTATTTATGTCTTAGGGGCATAGAGTGAACCAACCTCATCCAACATTTTAGACATTAACTACCAAGAACCATCATCCTCAACCCATGATGTTAAACTGTGGCCTCACCTCATTCCATCTACATAGGGAGCCCTATCTTGGACATTCATTGTGCTCTCTCATCTCCAGAAGAGTAAGATCTTGATATCATGGAATGAGATCCTCTTTCCCGAAGCGACGCGTGTTTGTGGGGAACGAAAACCATCATGGTGTAATCCCTCTGGCTATCATGCAGGAGGTATTACCTTTACTACTACTTTATTCATATGTACTAATGAACATTGGGGAGGATGGGCACCAGAACCCTCCTCTCTTTGGTGCCAATCCCATCTGGGATTTGCAACCATCAGGCCTCTCTCCCAGAGTAACTCCCAGTCTCCATATCTTTGGGTTATGATCCACGTGTAAGCCCATGTTTCTCATTTTGTTGTGAACCTTTAATAAGACCCAATTCACTTCCCTTGGATGCAACTTTCACGATGTGATCACCAGGTCTTTACTGCATCTTGTTTCTCACAACGAGCATCACTTGTGTGGGATCAGAGTAATAATTTATCATGTAATCCTATTCAGGATTTATTAGTGTGTAATCCCCAAACCATTCATGAACTATGTTGACCTTGATCCTTGTCGAGGCAAGGTACATAGGAAGCATCCATGAGGATCATGACAAACAAAAATTGGTCCCGACCCCCTTCACATTTGTAGTCCAAACCCATCCTGAACAACATGGACATTGATCCATACCATGTCAAGGAATGTAGGAATCCTCCCTACGGTTCAATCCCCAAAACCATTGGTCCTGACCCCCTTCAAATCGGTGAACCAACAACATTACCAAATTATGTAAAAATTGACCCTTGCGAAGGCATGATACGTAGGAAGACCCCCTGAGGTTAAATCCCAAAACCTACTTGTTGCTGCAACTTCATGTAGATTTGCCAAACCAATCCTAAACTACATGGTCATTGATCCTTGAAAAGTCAAGGTTTGTAGGAAGCCTCAATGATGTTCATTCTCAAGAGCCATTGGTCTCGACTACTCTTCACATCAGCCAAACCCCTTCCTACATGATTCTAATCTATACAACCCTTTTGGTCTCGCATGACACTGAATTGTCCCCCAATCAGTATTAAATATTTTTCAACCCCAGTCTGTTCTAAGTCATTGTCAATCACAATCGACGATAAGTTGTCGTGTTCGCCAATCGATGGTAAGATGTTGTAGTCCTATTTGTGGGGACCCACATCTCTGTTCATCCCTATAGCATCACACCAACCTCGGGCTACTAACCATGTGTATGTCCTAGCATGTCATCAGGTTTTTTCCCCCTGTACACACCTTGATTTCATTCCCATTCCTAAACTACATGGACTATGATCCATGCCAGGGCATGCTATGTAGGAGGACTACCTATGGTTCAAACCCATCACCCATGTCTTATCCTGGTCTTTCCCTCAAACCTATGTGTTTCAGGAAGGTCATGCCCCACCCCAGAGTTTCCACACCCTCTATGTACCATCCATACGGGTCACCTCTTTAGGTGTCACATTACCACACCGAAAACATGGACATTGATTACCTACCACCTATATATGTAGGAAGTCACTTTGAGGTTCAATGCTAACTCCACCATCACCCTCGCATCATTTTCATCCCACTACATCCACTCACGACAACCCACATCCATATTGTTTCTTACATGGGAGGCCACATCCATGTGAAATCACATGACCCAAATCCTTGTGGCTCCCAACATCATTGTTCCCTCAAGGGGTTGCATGCATCTGATCCACTCCAATTGTTGTTTCGGTCAGTTCGTTCTGTCTCCGATAGACGTTATACTTGCCACATACCCTATGTTATATATGAGAAGATGTGAAAAACATCAAAGACATAACTATGTCATAAAATTCAATGCTTTTGATGTGGGATACCTCATGTTCTGCTCTATTGAAAAGCCCTATCAGAAAGAGAATAATCCCAGATGAAACAGTGTTACATCGTGCAAACATTACAGTGATGTCCAACGTGACTACCCAACCCCCCCGACCAAAGGTTACTTTAATGAGAAGAACCCTAGGAATGTATTCATATATGTTGTGTAAGTAACTGGAGTCCACGAAGACATTACACTGGGAAGTGTTTCACGAACAATGTCTTAATCAATGATGGAGACCAAGATAAAGAGATAAGTTCTGATGAAGAATCCATAGAAGGAATAACCATCATCCCATCATTCCATTTCCATTAAGGAGAAAACATCCCTTAAATGCTGATGAATGCTTCCTACCATTGGAAAGAGGGAATGTAGGGACATACGATCAGCGTCTCCTCTGAAACACATGGATGTACATGCCCCGAAGAAAGTGTTGGAAATTGAATTGGTGAACCTAACATGATGGTCTTCTCCTCAATGTGGAGGTTAGTAGCTTTTGATTCATCATTAGACTAGTATGTCACCAGATCCAAATATATGGTGTCAGGTCCTACCATGTAAATAGTGGGCCTCACATGAAACTCACCAATAGTTGGGGAAGTTAAATGACATAAATCTCTATCTATGACTTTGTTAGTGTGAATCCTTCTTACTAGCCATGGAATATGTAATGGTGCTGGGGAACTGGGCATCGATTTCCTACTTTCATTACTAATGGTTTAATCTCTCTTCCTTCCATGTCCAATGTTGTCGTGTCAAGAAACCGATCAGTGCCCATCCACCGATGCGTGGCCATTGGAAATTTCAACACGACAGTCTCTCCTGGCTCCAACGCTCATATCACAGTCTCCGCATCCACAAATGTTGGGTAGAGACACCCTATCTCCTCATCTGAATTCATTCATAGACGGGTGATAAATGACCTCGTCCATCGAAACAAGGAGGAGGGGATTATCCCGACATCAGATATGGCCCACCAACATTTAGGGGCATATGCGCCTCATCGCCATCGCCACCCCTAAGGGCTATGCAGGGAGCCACCGCTCTACACTCGGATGCACAACTGTTTCAGGAGCCGTTCCACAAAACACTTCCATGAATCCCTCCCAAAACACCGATGAGGTGGGGGATGTCCGGGCTAGCCTGGCTGGGGTCACATTAATGGGTTTCCCAAGGAGGGCCCCCTCTAGGTCGTGTCAGTGCCACCACACGACCCCATGAGTCGAGGAGAAGGTAATCCATGATCATGCTCCACCACCACAAGTCATGTTTACTTGATGCCAACATAGGGCGCAGGCTGAGGATGACACCTGCCTTGGGGAACCAATGTTAGCAACTATGTATACCATTAGTTCTCTATTTATTCTTAGTAGGCACACTTATACACCCAATCCATATCGAGGCCCTAGATTCCTCATTGGAAGGCTGGTTTGACTCTCTTAGACACCAAAACAGGTAGCACCTACCTCAGGCTGACCCGCCACCACGACACCAAGTACGGAGGTCATCCCTATAATGACACCATTGAGAATGTGAGTCTTCCACGCTTCCATGCTCATCATGGAGGTCAACCCCAGACCACCTTCAATCCAAATTATGATCCTCCCGATGGTAGTGACACTCAGTACAGAAGCCTCTTTTGTGCTCATGACATCAGATATGGAGTCTTTCCTCCTGCCACTATCCATCGTCATGGAAATGTTACACATCCGGTCACCTCCAGTGTGCGAGCCTCCCCCATGTCCTTACAGTAGTCAGTGATGGTCCTACATGCCCCATCAATTAGACGAGTGAAGTTTAAGATTTCTTAATTCACCCCTAGAATGGAGGTCCTACCCATGTTAGTCTTGAAAAGGATGAGGACCTCCTCGCACTGACAATTCCATAAGAAATAAAATTTGAGGTCATACCCATGCTCCCACCAGCTTTGGTGGAGGACCTACCCGCTCCAGCACTTCCCTTAGAGATCCCCTTTTCTCATCAATAAGTGGAAATGGAGGTCTACCCCATGTTCTCTTTGACATCCTCTCAGGTTCTCCACGCACCCCAACTCACTCAGGAAAAAGTCCCCTCCACCCCAGTTCCAGTTTAGCCGAAGGACCTCCTCGAGACAAAAATACACCATGTCCTGAAGAGCCACCCTGAGGCAGGAAGGCAGGTCATCACCACTATAAAAGTAATGTCAAGAATATTAGAATGATATTAAAACTATTTTCTTCTCAAATTCCATGGAAGAATACAACTTATCAATGGAACTCTCACCTCTATCATATGTGTCAATGGTTGGGGACAGAACGAGGCACATCATCCTCATACTTAGGAAATGTCAGATCCACCGAATCATTGCCTCCCTTCACAGATACATCTAGCAGGGCTAGGATCTAGCGTCCCCCTAGGTTTTGGTCATGAAATCAGGACAATCATCACTAGGATAATTCTTTACCTCGACCAGAGAATCCAAAAAGGTATTCAGGGGACCGAAGGAGAACGATCAACATCATTGTCCACCTCCAGCAACCATAGTCCCTATGGTAGGAAATATAGTCACTAGCCCATATAATCATGATGTGGTAGCCAACTCACTTTACACTTCAGATGATGGTTTGAGATGCGATGGTTTTTCAGCTCGCTCTCCATATTCTCCAATGATTGGTCTACCTTCTCAGTAGTCTGCATCAATACTGCTAAAGGATTCCTAGCCACCTTTAGTTTAGGGTTGGGGAAATGAAGGGAAAAACCCCAAATCCGTGCTAAGGAGCATGCGGTACATTATAGCTGTATGCCATTTCCCGGATTTGATTTGTCTGGTCGTGGAACCGAACATCAGTGCACCAGAATCGCTCACCCAGGAGGATGTTGGATGCTTTCACCAAACACTCTAGGCAACACACTTCTGTCTTTTTCTAAATGGTATGATTACCCCAAAACCCATGAACAACTTAAATACAGCATACAAAAATTCAATCTGGTAGATCTGGATGCGCTCCCTGTGGCCCATCAGCCAGAGTCACCAGGTCGCCATAGGACCCTCTAACACAGATGCATCTAGCGCTTTAAAATTCTCCGTAGGTTTATAAATAAGGACTCCCCTTACATGCAAATCCAACGATGGGGGATTTATGCGGCCCTCAACATTAGATCCTTCCAGATCTAGCCCGCCATTCGAGGATATATAAAAGATATGCCTCCATGCCCAGTCGCAGTTAACATTGAAAATTTATCAGATTATGTAACAGAAGAAAAAATAATTGGGTAAAACATACCCCATGGGGAGTTCAACAACTTTTGGACCCATTAGGATGGGTAACTCATCGGTATAGAAATCTACTGGGTCTTCCCATACCCACCGAGGAATAATTCCTCAGTTGAAATATCATCAAGGGTAAGGAGGACCTTAGAGCCGGCAAACCCTTTGACTAGTCTGGCTCATTACAAACGATGGAGGAAAATCTCATGAAAGTCGTGATGCATCAAAAGGTGGCTTCCCAACATTGATGCTTCAAACATACATTGGAAAGAACTGTGTTTTTCTGGAACAACCATCTACCCATCAGTTCAACAGCCGGTTGGGATGTTTTTCATATGTAATTTCATTACGAGTTCAAATCCATTACTCAGAGTAAGAGTATTGTGGACCTCTACTAGAGAATGCATTGTCCTGATGAGCGCATCATAGACTTTTTTTCCCAGTTGAAGAGACTCACATACTCCATTGATATTCCACTGACTCGGGAAAAAATGATGGCGATATATGTGTGGAATGTCAAGACAGAACTTGTCCCCTCTTTGATCATCCAGAACTGCCACAGGGGATTGCAATTATTCATTGATATGGCTCAGTAACTAGAGGAATTCTTAAATAAGTCCAAGTATACATGACCATTTCCTCCTACGATTCCCACAAGAATATCCTCTAATGATGATCCCACCATGGTGGCATAGCTAGAGGCCCCCAAGAAACTGTAGTTATTTCCATTAGAGCAACCTACAAAACCTCTCAGAGGCCCTCCACCTCTGGTGCAGCCTCCGGCCTAGCATCGACCACCAATGAACTGGTAGGCGCCCCTACACAATGTGCCACCACCACCTGTGCAAGATAACTAGGCTCCATATATTCTAAATGCTCTTCCAGCCCCTCATCAGGGTTAGGTTCCCAGTGCCCCTTTCCCATACTAAAGAAACTGGACCTACTCATTTAATGTTGCCCAGGTCCCTGACTATTTTCGATGTGATTTGGAACAAGGGACTGTATGTTACCTTGAATACAGGATATTCAAAGAGGCGGATCTCACCGATAACCCCAACTAATTCCCCTATCACTTGATCTTGGAGAACACCCTTAAATAACGATATGTGTATAAGGACTTTATTCGTGACCTAGTCGACAACAACGCAGTCAGGTTGGGCTCAAGTCCAACACATGTGGTATTTTAGTTCATGAATCCCGATAAGAGCAGTGTCATTGAAGGCAAGTGGAATCAGGTTTCTAACTGTGGGTCCCAAAAGATCGATGGATAGATTGCTCATAAAATAGTATCCCATGACCATGGTACTATCTATGCATGCATTAATGAACTAGACCCTTCAGAAGCTGAATCTATTACTTCTACGTGGTCTTCTCAGCAGTCCCCTTCTATGATGAACAAGCATTGATGGCCAAGGGAAAATAATGTACTCCATCAATTCCATCTTAATTTCATACTCTCGATGATGTCATGCCCCCTGGGATAGAGATTACTCCTAGAATCCATCCATTAGTGGATGAATCATCAATTTATAATCAAGGGAACAACTCAGTTAATACCATAGAGCTGGTGAACCCATTCATGATTTCTAACACTAGGAAGCATCTGGAAGATCCTCCTAATCTTCACAGCCTCCACCATTATCGACGATGGTTCGATAATGTGAGTCATCAGAGTGCCTAAATCTTTATTTCCAGCCAGGTTGTGCGTGCTACCGCAACCAAGAGGGAGGCCCCGCGCAGATCTCAGCAAGCGAAGCCATCTCATTTAGTTTTTTCAGATCCTCCTTCATCCCCATTTGTGTTGCTTGATTACGAAGTGTCACATCGACCACATCACATTCATACATGCTCTAATATAGACCAGTCTCAATCATCTGGAAAACCTCTAGTAGTCACTCCACATTCTTAGACTAGTGTGCATCGGGATATTCCTAGCACCAGTTAGCCATAGGTCTAGCCAATAGGGCCCGCCATACCTCCTATTATAGAGTGACCTCCTGTATGAAGAATCTAATGCCTGGAATAGAAGTATGATGTCCTAATTTATCATTGTAGAATTCCAACAAGTCTTCCATTCCTTGATGTCCTTCTCATGTTAGTAGATATGTGTGAATCCCTTTCCGTGGATTTAAAAAGACCCATCTAGTTTTAGATGGAGGTAGTAGCTACAAAAGCCTTCCATACTGAGGGAGTCATGATTTTTAATTCCAAGCCATCATATATTTATCTAGAGAGATTAATTACACCCCATAAAGGGGCACATTATACCAATGTACATCTTCATCCTGTTTAATGGTGTGGAGGTTCGTTATTGTCTGGTCGATAGAAGCTTCAGGGTCATCCTAATCCTGACTCGGACACTACAAAAACTAGGGTTGTCTGAGGATCATCTTTGTCCCTCTGACCAGAATATTCATGGTTATGATAGGACAGAACAGAAACTCGTCATAAATATCTACATCAATACACAGTTCTGTGGAATTGTTTCCTGAACAAAGATCATGGTTGTTTCGTAGGACAATTCTTAGAGTGAATTTATTGTCATGTTGTGGCTCCACCTGTATTTTGAGGTCCCTTCATCATACCACAAGTGAATCAAGTACTCCCTTAAAGGGTGATTGGGCATATTATGGTGATACATATCCCTTTTCCTCGGAAGAAGACCGCTATCTAGATGCCGACTATGACAATATCGAGGAAAACCAGACTCAGGCTAACAAGGTTGATCATTCTATGGCAACAACCGACCCATGGAGAGATATAGAGGATGTCTACATTGTTCCAATCCACCGATCGGAGGCTATAAACCTAGATATGTGATAGTAATTCAATTTTTTGGAATGATGGGGGGAGTGCATTATTATGTCTATGTGACGCCGGACGATCACCTCAGACTCCTAGACGAATCATGCACAGGTGATCTTGGAGCCCCCCTCCCATAAGGTATAATGATGTATTCCATATAACGACGAAAATATGTTATAAATTATTTTTTATCACGATGGTATAAACCCACTCAAGCTGACACACCACTATTTCTTCGATATCATCAAGATAATCCCCTTAGGCTGATGACCATATTGGATTAGATCGACAACCTTCATAGCTATGGTTTTGGTAGAACAGGAGTCCCCAGATACAGTGTCCACTACCACTCATGATGGTACCTGCCTCCCATTGGGATCTATCAACTTAGAGGAAAACCCTTCCGTTGAAGATCCATCCTCCAAAAAGGAAGCAGATGATTTATATGATGCTCTCACTGCCTTTCAAGAGGGTGTATCCACCACAATTGGTGGAATGGTACTGGTGAACCTTTGTAGCAAGGCAGACAGGAAACCCACATTGATTAGTGCCACTATACCTCTCAGGGAAAAAAATAAGTACATTTAAATCCTCAAACAACACCATGGTTTATTATCATTGAGCAATAATGAGATACCATGACTAGATCCTCAGGTATTCATCCACCGCCTTGTCCTTCCAGTAAGTCACCATGTGTTTAAGAAGCCTCCCAGAAAGATACACCCTTTTCATGGTGCCATGGTCAAGGAAGATTTTGATAAGATCATCATATCAAATTTCGTTAAGGAGGTATGGTACCCCATATTGCTAGAAAACATTGTACCAGTCAAGAAGAAGAACAGACTGATCAGAGTCTGCATCGACTTCCAGGATCTCATCCATCAGTGTTTGAAGGATTATTTTCCACTTCCTAAGATAGAATTGTTAATCGAAAATACTTCCAAGTTCCAAGAACTCTCTTTTTTGGATGTGTACTTTCTGTATAACCATACTTGAATGGTTTTTGAGAATGAAGAGTCTACAATGTTCAGGGAACCAAAAGGTACTTTTTGTTACAGAGGCATGCCCTTCGGTGTAAATATTGAAGCTTCCACCTATCATCAGTCAGTGCATCACATATTTATGATGATCCACATGACATTGGTGCAATGCAATGTGGACGATCTGGTGGTCAAATATCTCTAACATTAGGACCATCTCATTGACCTTGAGAAAGTGTTTGAATTACTTTGTTCTAGAATCCTGTAGATGAATCCATTAAAAGGTGCCATCGGGGTCACCTTTAGATGGTTTCTCGGCTTTTTTGTCAGATAATGGGGCATCATGATTGTCCTGGAGAAGATGATGTACATTACCCAGATGTCTCCCTCATGAAAAATTCTAGACCTTCAAGGCTTGCTAGGCCACATGGCATACATATAATGATTTATTGAGAATTTGGTTGGAATGTGTAAGACTTTTTATTGACTCGTGAAGAAAGGCAATATCATCGAGTGGGAAAAATAATTTCAGACTGGTTTCAAGGAAATAAATAATTATCTACCCCATCATCCTGTCTCATTTCCTCATATCTTCGAAAATACAGTTGTCTTTTATGTGACTACAATGGAATGATCTCATAGTTCCCATATTTCCCGGAAAAACAATGATGGAATAGAGATTCTCCTTTACTATCTTGGCAGTATACTCCTTGATAAAGAGACTAGATAATGTCAAATATATAAGAGAAGAATTGTGCTAGTATTTGCAGTATAGAAATTGTGACATTACTTGCAGCACCATGAGGTACAACTGGTGTCCTGGGTAGATCATATTAAGTACATCCTGAGCCTCCCCATTTTGATAGACCGTCTGGCTTGGTGGGTCGTGATTCTCCAGTAGTTCGACATCAGGTTTGTTTCTCGGAAGACTATCAAGGGGAAATCATTTGAATACCTGCTTACTTCTCATCCAGATCCTGCAAATCTATCCCTGGATATTGATATTCTCGATGAGGAAATTCCCATTGTAGACCAAGCCCTTTATTATTGGAAAAATCACATTGATTCTGCTTCCCTAAGCCCCATTGGAAGAAGCCTCAATGATTCCATGATCAACAATGTAGGCCTTGGTGTCATCTTCATCACGCTAGCACAATCTATTCTGTTGTATTCATTCCTGCTGTCAGAAGACTGCACCAACAATTAGGTACAATACCATGCTCTCATTACAAGTATCACGTTGGCCATCGATATTGAATTTCCCCACATACATGTGAAAGGGGAATCTAAACTAATCATAAATCATATAATCATAGACTATTTAATCAGTCATTCTGAGCTCGTACAATGGTTTGAACACACCCTCTAGAGGATGGCCATGTTCCCATCTCTGCCAGAAGTTACACATGTCCCTCGATCCCAGAAAGGTCGAGCTGACGCCTTGCCCAGGCTTCCTACATCACTAGCAGACCATAAACATGATGATTTGATTATCCATGTATCACACCAGAGTGTCATTTTTCTCATCATTATAGATAACGATGACAACCCTCAAGTAAGTCACCATACCACAGGCACCTCAACGTCAGGACCTCCAGGTCCCCTAGATGTAGTGATTGAAGTGATGCCCGACTAGAGCTACTCCATTTTCAAGTACCTCCATCACGATAATCTCCTGATATATCTAGTCGTGCGTGAGATAATCCAACACCACTAGCTACAATTTACCCTTCAGAGTGGTATCAGTCTTGAGACAATCCAATATGTGTGAGATTTTCATGGGGTTATCCTTTTTAGATTCATGGAGTTGAGATTTCTCCAGTCATGCTAGAGACTCATTCCAGTTCTTGTGGGGCTCATCAAACTGGGTCGAAACTATCTCATCAGTTTTGGAGGATATTTAATTGTGGCCCTCAATGATCCATAACTACATCATGTTTTCAAAGTGGTTCAATGCAGTCCAAATTCATGCCATCTTTGTGCGTATGCCTCCATAGACTCTATATACTTTCATGTAATATTGTCCCTTTGTAGTCTGGGGACTCGATGTTTTGGGACAATATCCAGCAGCGACATCACGACAATGTAGGATCAACTGAACCGCTACAGATTTCTTTTCCAAGTGGGAAGAAGTGGTTACACTCAAGGAGTTCAAGGACCATTATATCATCGACATTGTGAGATCTAATATCATTTATTAATTTGAAGTAGATCAAGTTTTTGTCACTAATAACAGCACAATAATCCAAGCAGCAATGTTGAAGAAATTGTACGCCAAGTACAACATCCATTATAACCATACCACCTCCGACCATGCACACGAAAACGAGAAGATCAAGGAATTAAAAAAACACTCTATAAAATTATTCATAATTGATTTTTTATAATAAGAAGAGATGGTCAGAAAACTCCCCAATGCTCTATGGGATTATCAGACGATGCAATGTAATTACGTACTGGGGACACCATACTCCCTAGTATACAGAACAGAGGACATCCTGCCAATTGAGATTCATTTTCCTTCATTATGCACAACTGTCTATGATTAGGAAGATCCAAATAATGTAGTTGAAGTCTATCTTACTGAATTAGAAGCCCTCAATGATAACATGCCTTGTGCCCTACATAATCCAGAATGGCATCAGAACAAGATAGCTAGATCATTCAATAAGAAAGTTCCCCTCCACTCTTTCATTCAAGGGTACATGGTGTTGGGATTGATAACACAAATGATATGAGAAAAAACCACCTATGTTGGATCCGATATGGGAAGGGCCTTAAATTAATCATAGTGTTTATCCCAATGGTGCATACTCCCTTGTTACCATGGGCTGTGAGCGAATAACTCCTCCCACCATTGAAAAGTTCCTTGAGAAATAATTTTCCTACGAAAATGCAGTTCATCCCGACCATAAACTGTCAGGTCCTACTTGAAACTAAACTATTATGTCCCGCATGACATTAAACTGAATGTCATCGTAGAGGACGTTAAGTTGCATTCGGTCTCTCACAACCATAAACCGTTATGTGCCACATTACAATAAACTACATGTCATCCTTCAAGGTATTAAACTGCAAGAACTATGTTTGGATCGATTCCAATACTTCTGGGATACGTAGGAATGCACAGACGCTTCGTCTTGAGTCGAGCCCTAGTTTCCCCTTTCACTATCCCCCTAGGTATAGTTCTCTTGGAGGATCCCTAATGGTGTTGTTTAAGCTTCTTTGGCCCCATCATGTTAGGATTACAATGATCGCACCATGTGATCCCATCCTCATTCTTATATTCTCCCACGTCCCCACCGCATGAGGCTAAACATCATGGCCATCACGAACTATGCATGGATTTATTCCCATCCATATTGGATACAAAGGAACTCCCAATCATTTTTCTTGTTGGTCCATCCAAAACCTAAAAATTCCCCCTAATGTCATAAAACATAGTGTGGTGTGGGATATACCACTCCCTTACATTGGATTCATAAAAAACACTCCATATATCACCTTCCATGAAAATATCATCCTCTTTCACCATCCTTCTTGACGTTAAATTGCACGGGCACATTAATGTTCCACACACTCCATAATTTTCGTTTCCATCACCTTTCACATAAAAATGGCCACCGATTGAAAGAAATAATTATCAAAAGGGCTCTCTTATTTTATCAAGCCAATTCCCTTGAGGACCATGAATGGAAAGTTGATATAAGTCCCACATTACAAATATGTTCATTGATAAATGCCCATTCATTGTTCCCGTTTTCGGTCACATGATATAGATGATGTGTTTTGAACATGGTCAACAGATATAATTTGTCACTGTCACTAATCCCATATGTCCCAAATATTGGGTGTAGTGGTTCATTCTACGCCATTGTCTCTTCAAGATTTAGTCTTCCTAGAGCAAGAGTATGAGTCCATCTGTCGTACGTCAATTTGTTTGGGAGAACCCATTCCTAATACTTGTTTCCCACACCACAGAATTCTCATGTGGGCTTAGGATTTATGGTAAGGAAATAATCGCATGAGTGGTCATATGGACAGAGTTAGATGAGACTCCCCTCCCCAGGTCCCTCAATCCTTTTGTCCCCGGCCCATGTTCTCATATTGGATTGTCTGGTGTGGTATGAACTAACATCCTCACTCAGTCGGGCTATTTTATCATGCCACACATATCCCCATGATACACTCCTCCATCATCTATCATCCTTTCCTTGAAAACAGGCCCATATATTTGGATTTCCATCATCTTTTATATCTAAAAGGTCCCCCGAACAATGTAAATTCATGGCCCAAGGGCTCTCTTACCATTTCGAGACAACGTCCCCAAGGATATTGAGAGACAAATTCATACATGATCTATGTTGTGAATACGGTAAACAGTTGACGCTCATTTTTTTCCCATAAACACCAGTCCAATAAATACAAATATTGTGTTGTAGTCATGGTCCACATTTACCCTCTATCATTGTTGTTGTTTCATGGTTTTCAAAAGGCATGATGGCTCTCCCTCCCCACAAGTCTTTCCATTGAATATAAAATTAATCTAGGCTTCTACTATCTGATCCATACATCCATAAACAACAAGCACCATTGTCCTCACCAGAAGATGTTAAACTGTGAACAGGTTCGGGCTTCCCATATCAGGTCCCTCCATATTTTTGGTTCCATTCCGAAGTGTTCATTTGGGATTGTATAATGTGGTATAATCTTATTTCCTCATTAACCTCAGGCTACTCATCATAACATACACATCCCTTGTTGGATTACCTTTCCCCTATTTGTGTCCTTGCTACATGACATTAAATAGAACCACATACTTCCTCAAAACTAGTTGTGCAATTATTTGAATCATTATGGGATACATACGACCAATCAAAAATCTTGACATTGGGTCTATCCCCAATGTTTATAAATCTTTTATCATTCTAGCCTCTTGACCTGAGTCATTCATGGGGAGATGTACGTAGTGTGGTATTGGTTTTTGTCCCAATTCGCGTTGGGTTCGTAACTACCATGACGCAATACTCTCTCACCCAAGCTCACTTATCTCCCTTGAACTACACTCATATTTTTGAGTCGGCTACTCTTTTGTTGGGCCCCTTGACCCTCCTCCATTATTCACTAATGTTCCCCAGAGTACTCTGGTTCAGAACCTAGTGTGTCTGGTTCTACCTGGACATGCTCTCAGCCATTTTTCAGGCTTCATGTTCCCCTTCATTTGGGATTTCAAAATATTTCTTGTCTAAAGGGACCCCCAAATGGCATGGATTCTCGGCCCAAGGGATATACTATCATTAAAATCCAATGTCTTCAAGGGATTATAACAAAAAATTTATAGAAGTCACGCTTTGAAAATATGGACATCTTTTGACGCTCATAGGTTTTTCCTATATCATGTCACAAGATATGGATGTTATGTTTCAAACACAGTCAAATGTTATCTACCATTGTAATTCCAAACCAATAAATATTTAAATTTCTTTTACATTATTCACATAAATTTTCACCCCATCATGTCCAACTGAAATTTCAACTCTCTCGGAACTATACCCCAGTGCACATGTTCATGTTAGGAGGACGAAGTTAGAGTAACGCATCATTCAGGGATCTGCACCGACTTTCCCTTTACATGTATCCCATGTGATGTAATTTACTCTTCTGCCTTTGATTCCCACACTTAAATTGGCTCACATGGACTTAGAGATCAGATCGAGGCATGCACTTGCTTGGAAGAGTTTCTCTTCTTCATGGTCTGAGCTCTAAGACATTAAAATAAGATCTTCTTACAGGTCCTCTGCTTAGAACAACATCTAGATTGATTCCCATCTTCATGGGATACACAGTAATGCCCATACATCTCGTCTTCAGGTCCAGCTCATATTCCACTAATTATATCTTATGCTTAGCATTTCTGGACTCGAATCGTTTAGGATTGTGGGGTGAGGCATGTGTATGATAATGGCCTTCTTAATGTTGGATTTTCAATAGTATTACCACGTACTCCGTGTCCAGGAGGTAGTCCATCCATCCTCTTGTACCACATGACATTAAATTGTGCGTCGTCCCACATGACATTAAACTATATATGGTCTTACATGACAAGAAACTGTTATGTGTTGCATGATGTTAAAATGCACTCTCAGAAATATGTATGGTTTCATTAGAATCCACATGGTATATGTTGGAAAACCTGTACATTTCATCCATAGGTCCACCCCCACATTTTAGGAACTTTTCTAACCCCCAGGCCCCAGGATTCTTCTTCATAAACAGGCATGTTATAATGTGCATTACTTTATAATTCACATTGGGCATGCTTTAGCACATCATGAACCATTAAAATATTGTCCCATATGACATGAAACTACTATTTTTTATTGTAAAAAATTAAAATTAAATGGTTGGTCCTATCGCATGACCATAAACCGTGACATTATCATCATGGATGCAAATGAAAAACGACACTTTATCGTGATTTCCTCACACAAGGGGAAATAATGTTGGTTATTTGTCATCCACCATATCATTTTTCAATGACTACATGTGGCTTGATTCCTATAGTAATACCAGGACACTTTTTCCTAGGTTAATCACTTCATAAAAAATAAAAACACACATATATCTAATAGGTCGTACAAGATCTTTCAAATTATGCTTCTTTTGGTATGTGGAACAGAACCACATGATCTTATCATCCATGGCACTGGTACCTTACCATGGTATAACTAGAAATACATATGTCTTGATTCAAATTCTCATGTGGTACATTGGAACACCCGACCAATTTTCCTTGGGCCTAGCCTCACTTTAATTTCGGGTCCCTTGACCTAAGACCTCCCCAAGGAACACATGGTGATATATAATATAAGGCCTCATTCATGACAGGTTTCATAATTACCTCACCATGTGTCTCCCTCATTCATTTCCATCCATGGTCTGAGCCCCATGACTATAAACTATGTCCATTCTGTGTCCTTTCTGCAAGACATTAAATTTCACGAAATCATCCAGAACAATGTCTATTATGATTCCCAACCTCATGGGATACGTAGGAATGCCCATGCATCTCATCTTTGGGTCCATTCCCAAAAATCATAAATCATGCCCTCTCTTTTTTGGACCCATGGCCCGTTCTTTTTTGGGGTACCTTATAACTCCAATTCTATACAGGACAAGTTCTGGATGCCCCATAATAATTGTGGGATGTGTTAGCGTCTTCTCTAGAGATGATTCCCCCTACTAGTATTGGTATCTTATAAGGATTTTCTCAAGAACATTATTTAGAATGATTCTCATCCTTATGAGATATGTAATGATGGCCATGTTTATCTCCTTGGGCCCAACCATAGATTCATTAACCCTTCTGGCCCCTCATCCCTGATTGTGGTCCAGGAAAAATGACTTTAAAAGTATGTCCACTGTCCTCACCTTATGGTGATAAAAACGTGTTTATCATCCTTTTTGGTATGACATAATGCTACATAAAATTCCATATCCAAACCTGAGAGTAACTCTTGAAAATTATTTTTGATCATGGTTCATACTGATGCGCCCAACTAATGTGTTTCCACCTTGGTGGAATAATTTCTAGAGTGTTGGACTCCAATCAAACATCATTTCAGTCAACCCTCCTTGCTTTTTATATCCCTTTGTTTGGATCCTCTTCCTATTTCACGTCTAAAATAACCACCTAAATGTAGGGATGATTGGCCTATGGCTTACCTACTATCGAGGGCCAACATTCAGGAGGACTAAGGCATAGCATCTGGAGTCAGGCCCTCCGTTTCGAACATGGTCAAAAGTCGCCCCTCATTTGTTATCTCCATTTCAGGCTAACACAATTGGGGTACTACTTTTCAAACATGGTCAACATTTTACCTTCATTTTCATGCCTCCACCACAGTGTTCCAAATCATGGGTATCGTAATTCAAACCCCATCCCCCTTTGTTTGGATTTATTCCAATACCCATGGTGTTACCCCAATCGTACAGCAGAGCCGGTGGGAAGATAACACATCGATTATTATGAAACCTTCATTCTCCAATCAGGCCTCTCCATTTATTCATGTAAATCCGGATTGGTTGTTAAAATCTCGGATGCTCGATGCATGGTGTGCACTAATATATTCAGATGGAATAACAAGGTGGTCTTCCCTTGTTTCTCACATCGACCCCAACCCATTTGAGCTTAGGGATTCACCGCTCGATGTTCCACCAATGTAATGGGAGTGAAATAGACCAAAAATGAATAACAAAACTCAAGAATGCATCCAACATTAATAATCATTGCATGAACTTACACTCAAAAGACATAAGTATTACAGCTCTTGATGATTGACCCCTACCATGGATTGTTTGACCCCATCAAAATAGATTTGTAGCACCGCCACCATATAGCATATGGAAGCCATGATTCAATGTTTCATGTTCAATTCCCACTCCTGGGATGAAATTTGGTTCAGTTTTTCAGCAGAGATTCAAGCCCACTCTTCATTGGTTATGATGGCAGTCGTCTCCTCGGAGGGTTTCATCACATTCACTTTGGCCCCTGCCTGTTAGGCCATCAGACGTGACAAGATCTCTAGTTGCATGGTGACGAATTTAGAATGCTCATCTTTCCTGAACTGCAGTCGTTGAATAACATTTTCAACATCCCTAGATCCTCATGATGTTCACCACTATTCTCCACTTATTTCACACACCAAGGCCACATTCATATTTCAGAATCTTCTATGCCATGAGATCTCGGTCAAGCATTTGAGGAAATTGGGAATCCACTCCCCCAGTTCATAGATCACACAACTGGGATTGAAGCCTCTCCATATGTTATATACATTTTTCTTCAGGGGTGTCAATGATGAAGCATTTAATCATCATCCATGACCAAGGATGAGTGGTATTTCTATCCCCACATCTGATGTCGTCTGATCCCAATCCACTAGTTCAGCAGGTTCATATTTGGGAAATACCCCAATGAACTCATCCAAAGGGTCTAAATATGATGTCTGGTCGGGTATTGTTTGACTCATGTGGTCTGATCGATCTTCATCGTCAGATCACACCTCAATGATATTAGGATATGTCCTGTTAACGATTCCACTAGTGATCAGAAGCACCGTAGCATGGCCGGTTTGGATATTTTCCACCATGACCACTGGGGTTCCCCATGGAAAGGTGATGTCGAGAGTACCAACCATCCTTTCCAAAGAATCCCATGCCATATGAACAACTGTGAAAACAAAAAAAGTGCAGGGACTTCAGTTAACTATATCATTTGGTGGTGGTCATGAATTTCATAAAACATACATACAGAGATCAAAATTTCGGGCTCTCTCTTGGGTGGTATACTTTGGGACACTGATTCATGATCCTTCGTATATTGTTGGGATGTCTGAAATCACCAGAAAAACATCCCTAGGTGTCTCAGCCCCGCTGTATGCAGTAATCTCCATAGACACAGGCGTAGATCCCTAAGGCCCCATAGTTACATCCATAGTAGGGCGGGAACATGTACTACGCACGAGGCCCTCATGCAAAGTTAAATAATTAGTGAGGCATCCAATTTAACCTAGATGTTGACCCCAGGTTTGGACTTAGGGTTATACCACATGAGAATATACAAAAACTTCAAGATCTGGGTCTCAATCTCAAACTTCGCCCTCCAGTAGAGGACTCCCACTACCAGCCTCATCCACCAAGCAGGATTCGCCCAATTCTTCAGGTAGAGGGAATCTCTCCATCAATAACAAAACCAATAACTTTAGAGGGGCCTTTCTATCTAGAAATACTTTTACCCGATCCATCTTTTGACGCGGGGCACCCTAGGAGTGTGTGAAGTCCTCCAACATGGCCTTGTATTGCTCCACATCCACCTGGGATACTTCAAATATATCCCTGAAAGGGATGATCCCTGAAAAATCCATCCTGATAGGGTTAATGTGTTGCCACATATAGGACGAGATGAAGAATTGCTGATTGACATCCCAAATGTCCCATGCTTCTGGGAAGATAGCATTCTTGGGCATGTCAATGTGGTGAAACCAATTCCCGAGAGCCCAGGTGGATATCCTATAGAACCCCAAGGGAGGACTCTTCTCCAGAGGACTCTGCTTCCCTAGGACAGCTGGGTCTTCCACTACACATCCATTTCGACCGATGTGATCCTCGATGCAACTGCGTCGCCTCCATAATGTGAGGTCCTCGCAAGCTTCCGACCCCAGCCTCAAGGATGGGGAGGCACCCCGTCGACGACTTTAATGGTTGTATGCTTCAGCATATACCCAGGGTAGGCTTCCTCCCAGCTCTTGGAATACTCTTTACCCAGCCCAACTATGCTAGTGGGTGGAGGCAGCTCGTTTCACATCATCTTGTCTTACTGTGGGAACATGAGCCACATCTACCTCATCACACATGGGTGATCCTCATTCTACACCCTAAAATAGACTTGTGGGTCAGTCGCTACATGTCTGAAACTGCCTTGTGAATCGGTGTATGGTGTATGGATCACAAAGGTAACCCATATCAACCTTCACCACTAGTACTACACCCCGAAAGGCCAAAAGATAGGACTGATTCTCTTTCGTTCCCCAGCCATCATCAGTGAATACATTTATTCGCAACATGAACGGGTGGAAATTGAACTATTCTACCTTCCAAATCTGGTTCAGCACTGCATGTAGGGTCATCATGGCCGGAAATCTCCCAAAATCATTCATTATCGAAGGAAAAATTCAATATTGTGGGGGAAATGGGGTTCAGATATTTATAGAAGCCCCTTACATGTGCCACTATCCACCCATATAGGAGGTGGAATGGACCAAATATCCAATTAGGCTTCTTCCCCTAACTGATATGCCATAACATCTAGTATAGAATAGAGAGAAAGCAGATCTTTAAGGTTACCAGTCCCCCTGTCACAAACATGGATGTCATGATAAACGTTCTTAGTCGCACACCCATGTTTGTGTCTCTAACCAGAAGGATCCAACCACATATTAGAGACGTAATGAATGAAGCTAACCTGGATAAAAATTACTTCTCGGTACTGATGCTGAATCCCTTGGTTTTCTACTAGTTGTCATCCAAATCCCACCAGTATGAGTGTTCCTGGCCTCGTTGAGCCCCCATCGGGAAAGTCTGAGGCCTCACAACGAACTACATATTTTCATGGAAGTTCAAGAACTGAATGAACCACTAATTGAAATGTATTTACCTCACCTACTTCTAGTCCCCTCCCCATATTAGATCGATCAATTCCATCGATTTCTGTGGCATCTTCTCTGGATCCTCCCATGCACAGACAGATGGGCTGAATTCATCATTCATTACCCCCATTATTGGGCCCCCTGAAATATGGTGTATATCCCATTGGCTAATGCTGACCTCTCCATGGTGGAAATGGAAGGTATTGATCCTTGATGCCCACCTATTGAGAAAATATGGCTTCTTCTTCTTTGGATGGTATATTTGAAATTGGGAGGCCTAAGATGCCTCATAAAAGAAAACTTGCATCAGCTCTACCCAAAATTCATCGCACGATGCCCAAACCTAGTTGGCCTAGAACCAATCATCTGTGAAGTTCTCGCCCTGGCGCAAATCACTCTTGACATACCTCCCCTTCTCTTGTTCTCCAAGGAAACCTTAAAGATATCATGGAAAAATGGAAGAGATGTCGCTGGCTTCAGTTTCTTCCTATCTTTGGTATTTACATTATTATACAGATAGTTAGTGTTGAAAGGCATGATGTCTTCCTAGGAATAGTATTCCGCCTCATTGATCCATTGGCACTGGAAAATCGTTCTCCTGAACCAGTAAGTAGGCTTGTCCCTTCACTTCTCAATGATGAAGAGGTCATCCCGTAGGCCAAATCCGTACAGATACATCCTCCTACACAACCGATAGATTTTTAAATCTCGTACAGTACCTCTACAAGAGAATTATGGACATAATGGATTTGTACAAACATCCCTATAGCTGAGATATCTACCATTTCCTCCATCTGGGCCGCATCGGCATGGAACCCCTGGCAGTCTCCTGGTGAGCGATTCAATTTTTGAAAATTTAGAAGTGTTTGGTTCTGGATGACGAAGCACTTTTGTGATTCCCATTAACAAATATCATTTATAAATCTCATTCCTAGAAATTAGATCATGGATCCCTACCATTACCTTTAGGTTCAAGCCACAACGTGCAACATCGTTGATCCAAATACTCGTTGTGTGCTGAAAAGCATAATGCCTGATTCGCAGTGAGAAATTGCGGAGTACGCAGAGCATCACGAATCGAGATAGCTAAATGAGAAAATGCAGAAGTAAGAAAGGAAAAAATAGAGGCTATCATCCCATATTTATAGGTGATGGACCCTTGTGATTCATGATGCATCCAACCATGGGGAGCTTCACGACACTCTTAGCAACCACATCTCCCCTCCAACTTGCAAGCCTCATTTTTGGGCCTCATTCATGATCCTAGTTCACGATTGACCAATGTATTTTGGCAATTGACACTCATAATTTGAACCATGTTTTCCCATTGGCTCCATGTTTTATGGGGGGCATTAGATGGAGAAAAAATATGGAAAGTGGAGGATAAAAATCAATGCCTTTATGGTTTCCTCGTGAAGCTTGCTCGTGGACCCCCGCATCACCACGACTGTCGTGAAGCTACCCCCATTGAGATTCCACCCCATAGTAAGGAGGTGGGAGGATCCACTATCTTATTTGAAATTCGCGAATATGGATTGGATAATGGTACCAGGAGGCACCACGACCGTAATTGCGGTTCGCAAAGCCACCACGAAGAAAGGACGCGGGAGGCTATGGTGTTATGATAAAAAGCCACATGTCTTCATGCCAAGAGAGACCTGTTTCGTGGATCCTATTTTCTATAAATATTGGTCTCCCCTTGAGCCTAATTGTCAAATACTATGACCTTTATCCTTCAATGCTCTCAAATTGTGAAGCAATTGCTTCTCTGTGAACCATGAGCTCTACACATTACTTTACCATCGCGAAGCGCCTTTCCAATTTCTTAAATTCAACCCATAATCATAGAGGGATTCCTTTTGCAGAGCCGATTGGTCTTTGGGGTGCACTTATGCTTCGCGAAGTATCCTACCTGCAGATGTAACCCACATGCCAATGTAGGGTCATTTTTCTTCCCAAATCACACAGTTTCCAAGTGCTATGCTTATATAGGATCCCTTGCTTCGCAAATCCCAATTACATGAAAGAATTTCCACATTGTGAAGAATCTTTCTTATAATCCTATGTCCAATTACTAGTCTAGGATACTTAATATTGTAAAGAATACGCCTTCTCAAAGACCCTCTACTATATGGAGCATCAGAGTTACACGGGGCTTCATCCTGTGAACCCCTTTGCTCCACAACCCTTTTCCTTTGTGACCCTCCAAGATTTCATGAAGTGATTTCAAGGTCCCTTGGGTGGTTCTTCATGTTGAGTTTCATAGCCTTATTCTTCATTTCAAAGGCACACTAATGGAAAATTTTTAATCGCATTGCATCATTAATATGGGCCCCTCAGTGGATCACTCCACAACTGCTTCTTGACAAAGCATTGTTGACGCCTTCCATTCCCCAATGGTAGGCCGGTATATTTTATGTATGTCTAAGAGGATCAAATTTAAGATACCTCATTTGATTTTTATTAAATTAAACGTCCTACCACTATAAGCCACATTCCATGATGTCAAACTATGGCCTCGCCACATACCTTCTTCATGGGGAGCCCTATATCGGCCATTCTCTATGCCCAATTGTATCCCCTGGAGTGAGATCTTCCTCGCATGGAATGAGAACCTATTTAATGGAGTGACGCCTGTTTGTGGGGATGGGAAACCATATTGGTGGGAGCCCCCATGAATTCTTGTTGGAGGTACTACCCTTAATACTCCTTTATTCTTCTATGTGAAGGATTAGAGAGGGGATGTGATCCTGAATCAACCTCTCTTCTGTGCCAAACCCCTCTGGGATTTGCCGCCACTAGGCCTCCACCCTGGCGTAAGAACCAATTTCCATCTCCATGGGATGTGAACCATGCATAAGACCCTTGTTTTACTTAGTCTAAGAAACATGTGTAATCCCCACTTCACTTCCCCAAGATAGACCATTCACGACATGATCTCTAGGACTTTTCCGCCTCTTCGTTCTCCCACCGAGCTCGAACCACATGGGGTTAGAGAAAGCATTGACAATGGCATCCTCTTCGGATAGCCATAGCATGTAAGCCCCAAACCATTTCTGAACTGTGTGGACAATGTTACAAGCCATGGTAACGTATATAGGAAGCCTCCCTGAGGTTCACGCCCAACAACCACTATTCCCTACCCCTTATCATTGGTGCACTAACACCCGTCCTAAACTACGTGGACATTGAACCTTGCCGAGGAATGGTATCTAAGAATCCTCCCTGAGGATCAAGCCCAAAAACCATTTGTCCCGACCCTCATAATGTCGGGGAACCAACACCTTTCAGATTCTATAAGGACATTGATCCTTGTTAAGGAATGGTATATTGAAAGCCTCCATGAGGCTCATTCCCTAAACCTATAGGTCCATACAACATTATGTCGGTTCAACAAACCATTCCTGAACTACGTGGACATTGATCCTTGCTCTGGAATGGTATGAATGAAGCATCCCTATGGATCAATCCCAATTGCCATCGGTCCCATCCACTCTTCATGTTAGCCCAACCTCGTCATGAATGACGCTAAACAATATGCCTCTTTTTGACCCGTATGACACTAAATTTCCCCCCAATCCGTGGTAAGCATTTGTCAAACCCAGTCAGCGGTAATCCATTGTCAATCGCAATTTACAGTAAGCCATTGTGTTCCCCAATCGAAGGTAACCTATTATAGTCCCCTTTTTTAGTACCCACATCTCTAGTAATCCTTCGAGTGTTAGACCAACCACGAGCTGCTAAACACATGTAAGTCCCACCATGTCATAAGGTCGTTTTCCCCTATGCAGTCCCTGATTCCATGCCTCGTCCTGATCTACATGGACATTGAACTTTTCCACAGAAAGGTACGTAGGAAGCCTCCCTGAGGTTCATGCCCATCACCAATGTCTTATCAAGTGGATTCTCTCGAGCCTATGTTTTTAGGGATGATCCGACCCCAACTCAGAGGTTCTGCTTCCTCCTTGTCCCATCTATATGGGTAACCTCTTTATGTGTCTGATCGCTGCAATGAACTATGGGGACATTGATTCACTGTTACAAGGATACATAGGAAGTCTCTTTGAGGCTCATGCCTAACTCCACTATCACCCTCAGATCAGCTCCATCTCACTCCATCCATTCTCATCAACCCACATCCATCATGTTTCTTACCCGAGAAACCACATCCCAGTGAAATCCTTTCACCCACTTTCTCAATGCACCAACATCAATGATCCCTCTCAGGGTTGCACCCATATGATCCACTCCAATCAGTGTTCTGATCAGTCTGATCCATCTCCTCCAGATGTTAAACATGTAGAATACCCTGTTTTAGACATGGTAAGTAGAGGAAAAACTCAGTGACATGCCTATGACATATTGTTCCGTGCATTATATGTGGGATTACTCTGGCTTCTAAGACCTCTATAATCCATGTCATACGATGTTGATACCAAGATGCACCCATATTTCAGTGTCCAGAAAAGACAGTGATGTCTATCATGAGTACTCTTTAGACCAAAGTTTGTTTCCCTAACCGAAACCATAGGAATGTATTGATAGAGGCAGTGTTATTAACCAGCATCCATGAAGACATAGATATGGGAAGAGTTTCATGAACAACCTCTTAATCTATTAGGGAAACCCAGACAAGATGATGAGTTATGAAGACAAATTCATGGAATGAGGAACTATAATCCCATAATCCTGTTTTGATCAAGGGGAAAATGTCCCAGAATAGGTGAATGATTACTCCTGCCTTCGGAAAGCAGGAAAATATTCAAATATCATCCACACGTCCACCGAAATAGAATGATTCGCTCAACCCATGATGAAGCAGTTCACATATTATATACTGTATTTCAATGTTCTAATACCCGCCATAGGGTAATTTTATGGGAGATAGTATCATTTTTATGTTTTAGTTGAATTTTCAGCTCAAATGAAAAAATGGCATTTTTTTGGTGTTAAACTGTTTTATTTATCTTATTTATTTTGGCTATATTATATTCCCCACTGAACGAAATTGTGAAATTACTTTTTTTAGTTTTTTTTACATCATGTTATGAATTTCATCTTTCTGGAGGCCTAGCTAAATAAATCATTTGGAGGCGCAAAAGCAGCTCACAATCTTGACCTCAGAAATTGTGCACAGATTTGGAATGTTTTAAATTTGAGATCTTATCTCGTATTATACCCCTTAAATGGAGCTTAAATTCAACAAGGGGATAGAGGAGAAATAAATTGACATCATTAATTAATGAGTACATGTCTGAATTGGCTGATTACATGGTCTTAATTGTATTGGAATTTGGAATTGTGGAAGATAAAGAGTCACCTGGACAGATTTAATTTTCCGCACCAAAACAGTCATAACTGCATCATACGTGGACTAATCTAGATGAACATTTTTGGAGGGACGCGGAAGTCTATTTTGAACAACCATAAAGAAGGTTCAATTTCACAATTATGCAATTTAATGGTCCTTAAATTCGGTGCAATCCCGATGGCATAATTTGACCGAGATTTCTTCATTCATTTTCCCTATAAATTTGTACCACTTCTCTCTTTTACAAGGATAGCCATTTTGTCACACATTGTTTTTTTGTATTTGTATTGATCCGGCCCATTAGAAATCCCTATCCTTTTCATGGATATTTTATGAGATGAATATTGAGTTTTGAAGTTTCATATATGTCTAACCACCATAATCTGGAATCCCCATTTCTTGTTTAGGTGTTTTTGAAGAAAGGGTGGTTACTTCATGATTTGGGCCAACCGTGACATCATTCCCAGTTATAAAAACTGAATTTGTTTCTTTTATAACTCTTTTGTTTTTCATCCCTTTTCACCCATTCAAATTAACACTTGTCCTATACTGACATATTAAAATTTATTTATCCTTTTGGACCCATTAGAAATTCATAATCCTGGTGAATTTGGGTTACTTGATTAGGTATTGGGACAACCCATGGGCCCATTTCCTGTTTTAAAAACAATAATTTGTTTCATTTATATCTTTTTCATTTTTTACTATTTTTCGGTGATTACACCTCCCCTTCGAAACCAATAACCCTATCCTAACTATCATAATCTATTTTACCTCTTTGGAGCTCATTTGGGTCTCGGATTAAGGCGAAACTTTCCAGGAAACCTGAAATCGCCCAGAATTTCCATGGTAACTTTTATCATTCATAAATCAATCAATTCCAACTATTTTAGCCACAAATATTCTTCCCATGGTTCACTATTACCTTAGGAGTCTCTCCACGAATTTTCAAGCCATTACCTTTTCTCTAGGGCTTCAGATCTAATGGAAGACGAAGAGTTTTCTAGGATGAAAGGTGAGATTCCTTCTCCTTTCTTCTTCCACTTCCCACTCCTTTCATTTTTTCTTGGTTTTATATTATACCCTAGTCTTGATCGACCTAGGGTTTTGTTATAAAATGTTTTTTTGATGGGTTTTATGTTTGTTTAGGTCTGGTATTTATAGTTTTAGGGTTTATAAACCCGCGACGGGTGATTTCGGGTGACAGTTTCAATTACGCCAAAGATTTGAGGTAGGATATCCCTTGCACATGCCTTTATCATAGAATTTTCATCATTTTAATATTATCCTATACTGATATAAATGTTTATTATTATTTTTTAATCCTTTTTATAATTTTATTGGTGTGCAAAGTCGTTGTTTAATCACTGTTATGTGAAAGGTAGTGTTGTTTTGTCATGAAAGTGATCAACAAGTCGTTGATTAAATGTTCCATTATCTTTTCAAAAAATTTTGTGAGGTTTATAGTCTTTTTTATGGTATTTTTAACATTTTACAGTATCTTGAATGAAAATATGACATTCAATTGGTTTTTTATTCCTTTTCATGTACATAAAATAAATTATTTTCTTTAAAAGGGCATGACATGTGTTCGGTAAATTGCCCGGTTGGCTTTTATGTGTGATGTGTGATTTAAAAGTTATTTGATTGGATTTATAAAGGAATTGGAAGAATTATAAATGGTATTTTTGGGTACTTATATATATTTCCAATTTGGATTTGTTTTTAAAAACAAGTGGGTTTTGATTTAAAATATATTTTGGCCCGAGTTTCCCAAAAATGGACCATTTCACATCTTTATGAAAATGGTTGTGTTTTGAATATGTAACCTGAGCATTATAAGATATTTATGAATGAGGTTTTCTACGGTAAATGATGTTTATACAGATCCTTAATAAAATTAAAATTCATACCTTCATCAAAGGTTAGTTTTGAGAAAATGTTTAAAGGCCCGTTTGGCATTTCCTAGAAATGAAGGAGTGTTTTACTTGTATATAACAAGTTGTGAAATTGGGATTCTTTTATGGTCCATTAAATGATTTTATTAAATGTTTATTGGGCTGAAAAATATTATTTGGTTTGGTTATGATGTGTTTTTATAATTTAATGAGTGTTTTTGAAAGAGTTTTATGTGCAAAGCCTCAATACAAATCATGAAATTGTTTTACCAAAATATATAGTGGTTTGTGATTAGTGTAAGAAATGTGAAGAAAGATTAAGGGCTTTTTGTGTTTTTATAGCTTTTGAATGGAATGTTGATGTGAAATGTGTATTTTATAATATGTGTAACTTGATTGATCACTAAAGGGAATCCCAGGTATCTAGGTGGGCGGATATGTACTAGTATGCTAGTGATTCTGTGGGGGTTGGCCCCTGTTTCACGTAGCAAGTTTGATAATGACAACACTAACTAAACTATGATGTTGGTGATGATGATTGGGGACCAATAGGTTATGGGTATGTTCCCTACTAGTGGATCATGCACGTGATCAGATATTTATTATGGTTACTTTCACCGAGATACGAGGTACCCAGGGCTCACAACTAACTAGTGCCTAGGGGTATTCCAGTGACTAGTGCTCATTGGCTATTTTGTACTCACCGTCAGCATACAGTGTATTTGGTTGGTAAATTCAGTAGTATGTGTTGTTTATTTTAATGTTAAAATTCTTTAAAGAATCCCTCTTGAAAACTATTTTCATTTTGTAGTTTTACCTCTTTGAAAAGAATTGTTACTTTCATTTTTGTTTATTAAACATGCATGTTTTTGTCTGATAATTAATATATCATGGAACCTCATTTGAAAACCATACTTTCAAATAATTAATTTAAAACTATAAATTGGTGTCTCTTTTATTTTAAAGGAATTTGCATTGGGAATAGAATACCGGGCTAACCTACTGAGTTTTAATACTCACATCGATAGTCTTCTTCTTTTTTTAGCCCTTGTGCAGGTTTCATCTTTAGTTCGATCACAGTTGACGCTCATTTCCGTCACAGAGTCTAATGACTGAAAAAAGGAAATACCTTATTCCAAAGTGATTCATCCTTTGAAGAAACATCAAAAATCGACAAAGGGATGAACAAGGAGAACATTGCCCATAGGTCGCGCAAGTTCCCTCATGGTCGCGCAAGTACACTAGTGCGCCGCCTAGTGGTCGTGCAAGTCTACTTGCGTGACGCCTTATGGTCGTGCAAGTGACTTGCACGACCTAAAGTGATAACCACCCGGTAACCGCCCAGGGTCTTCTCCTGCCTATAAATAGACCATGTGGGCCCCCCATTCGAGAGGATCTTTTTTCAGAAACTCGGATTGAAGCTCCCGACGCCCAGGTCTCTTCTCAAATAATCCGGAACACTTCTAAGGTAATTTCTTACCTATAACGGAAGATCTAAAGAGAGGGATGAAGGCCTATGTGTTGAAACTCATCAACACTTGCGCTCCTGAGTGACCATCCCTTAAGGGAAATGGTTACACATGCACATCGCCTTACTCCATTGATAGAACTTGCGCGTCCCTTTTCTGGAAGAACCTCAAGAGGATTTTAAAGGCTTTAATAAAGAGTCGCTCGAGTATTTCAAGGCTGGTTGACCATCGCACAAGTACACCACGTGTCGCGCAGGTATTCCTACGCGACCAATACTTGCGCGCCCACACAGTACTTGCGCGTCTTCCAAGACTTGCGCGCACCTTCCTTTTTTGGGTGCCTTTCTTGCCCATTTCACCCCTCTTAACCCATTATAATTCCTTTTCAAGATTCAGTCTTCAAGACACTCTTCAAAGCCATTTATGGCATGATTTATTGATTTGACATCATTATCTGAAAGGAATTCTGTGGAATATCTCTCAAAAACTAGTGATTTAAATATTCTTATTTCACTAAATATGGAGAGTTCATTCATTCAACCTCATCCTTTAAAATGAGAGAATCCTTATCCTGGTTCTCCTTTTCAAGAATAATCCCCAGTCATAAGTCCTCTAATATGGGCATCCTCCTCAGGAGTAAGCCCCAATCCTTAATCCTTAACCTGGGTCTCCTTTTCAGGAATAAGTCTCAGTCATAATTTTGGGCTTCCTTCTTAGTAGTAAGCCCCAAGTCCCCTAACCTGGGTCACCTTTTCAGGAATAAGTCCCAGTCCTAAATCTTGGGCTTCCTTTTTCAGGAATAAGCCCCAAGTCCCTTAAATTCTCTTTAACCAGTCCTAATTTATGTTTGATCTGGGATTCCTTCTTAGGAGTAAAACCCAGTTATCAATCCTCTCCTAATTTGGGTTTTCTTTTCAGGAATAAATCCCATGTTAGAGTATTCAAATATCCATAAATCACACATACCTTTATGGACCATGTTCCTGGATGTTCTCCCTAAAGAAAATCCTCTGGGCAGTCATACATACATAAGCACCAAACCATTTCTTATTATTACATCTTTCATGGCTCAATTGTCTGTTTTATTACTAATACCTCTTGTTTCTCACACCGAGCATGACTCACGTGAGCTTAGAGGGTAAATGTAATTATGACATCCTGCTTTGAGCCATCAATCATAAACATCATACTCTTCCATTCGAACTACGTGGGTTCTGATTCCTTTTCCAAAACAAAGGATACATAGGTAGCCCATCTATGGGTTCGATCCCAACTCTGAAATAATTCATTTCCTTCTGAATGACAATAATCATAAAGTGCCCCACTAAGTGTCTTTAAAACTAGCTTGGTCATCATAATGATCAAGAGACTTTTATATGAATGTTTTGAAGGTTACCATTGACCAAGAATCTCTAAATAGATATAGATGATTCTCTATTGATGAAGAACCTCGAATACAGATAAAAGATTCTATAAATTTCTTACATATTTATTCATTGATTGTCAAAACTAATGGAAAATCTCATTTGATACTTGGTAATGTAATAAGGATTCACGAACATAACATAAATCTATAAAGAGAGTCTCGAAATAGACAATAATTCCCCTCAAAAAGGTGTGATGAGTCCGACCTCCCATCCTCTCGACCAATGCAAATTCCTAAGCCTCATCAGTCCACAAGCTAATGAGCGCCTACCTTTGGAAAGTAGGTCCAAATGGCTGTGGAAGCATTGGATGTTTCCGGTTCTACGAACAAACCCGTTAGAAACCGATAAGAATGTTTGAATCTCCCATTCAAGAGGTCATCCTCGAATTATGAGGGAATCAAAAAATGGTGAACCCGACGTGAATCCTTAACCATGTTAAAATGATGTTTTACCTATTTGTTAAGCCCCTGTTTAAAACTCAATAAGAGGGATAACAAAAACAATCATTGACATGTGTTCTCATCCAAAGGATGAAGTGGATGAATTTTATCTTGATTACGTCTGTTATATCAAACATGCACTCTTTTCCAAGATCTTCTGTATTTACATAATGGATGCTCTCAAATTCACATCTCTGAATACTGCTGCTGAAAATACCACTACTTCTATTCATACTGGATCGTCATCCGCTCTGAGGATGACATCACCTACTCAGCGTCTTCAACGCTTGGTATCAAATGTGCTGGTTAAGGAGTACCGTCAACACGGTACCATCCCAACTTTGGACGCTGCCCGGCATGCCCTCCAAGTGAACAACTCACACAGGTCGTCCGGAAAACGACGACCAGTGATCAAGAGGAAGGCGGTGCTGACTACCGTCTCCAACCGTTTCGGGTCGTTATCCCCAGAATGCAATTTCCATTCGCTCCCTTAATATGAGGAAGTGAATGAGCAGGTCCCTCAGGGCCTTAATTCAAAAAAGAAGGAGTCCTTCACGAGGGCTCCCATCAACAATCACTGCCAGAATCGTGCGGCAGTACGCCCTAAACATGATGAGGGTACCGACTCCAGGCATTCGACTCAGGTTCCTCGAACCCGAGCAGGCAAGACGAACCACCAGAGACGGAATCCGGTTAACAATGGGCAGGTTTTCATCCCTACCATCTCCGGAGAAGTCCACCAACCTAACTTGGTGGCGAACAACGAGCAGGCACACACACCTGTCCGTTTTAATTCCGTTGTCCAGCTGACTCATCTAGCAGCATCACGCCAATCCCGCCAGGCAATTCCGACAAAGTACTATAGGAAGGAACATACACCTGCTTATACATCATCAATTAGTCAGCAGGCTCGCCTAACTACATATGATGGATCTAGTCAACCGCGTTTGGCGAAATGTAATCAGCATGCACATACACCTGCTAGTACTAATCAAGCCTACCAAGAGTCTTGCTTGGTAGCGCACGGAGAAGTCAGTCGGAAAGCTCCGACGACAAACAGGAGGTAGACTCAACTCTCTGCCTCCACACTTGAGTATTGTCAGGATTCACTGACAGGAAAAGGAGGACAGGAGCAGGCACATACACCTACTCCAAGCCTAGAATGGATGTATATGCCCGTTCTGGCGGCTGAAGTCACCAATCATATTGTGTCAATGGTGAAAGAGAAGAAGCAAATTCTTGCTCATATTCTGGATGCTTGTTAGGATATTATAACAGATTCAGCATCATCTCAGGGAAAGATACATAAATATATCCCTAGGAGTGGAATGAAACATCAACGATTCACTCCGAAACCGACACACACATCTGTTCCAATCCAAGAGGGTTATGGGGCATACTCCCCCATATCATACGGACAACCAAGTCAGGCACATACACCTGATTTGCGTGGAGATCGTCAGCCTAACCTGACCATATTTCTTGATCAGACACATAATCCTGCTCAGAGTAACCACTATTGTCAACAAGTGGTTTCCAAAGTGAGTAAGAAGGCATCTAAGAAAAAGATCTGCCCAGCACAGTCAGGAGATCAAAGGCCAATCTGTAACAAGGCCTTGCTCGATGCTGGAGTTATGGAAGCCCTCAGACATTTATCTGTTGGAATTAACGATTCTACTCCCTCATTTTCCAATAACGGGAACATTAATTCCAAAAGTCTTCAACAGAAACATCCTCATAAAATCTTGCTTCATGAAAATTCGGTCAATCTTGAAGTTTCTTCTTCAGATGAGAGCCACAGGAACCCTCTGTGTGGTCTTAAGACCAAGGAGCAAGAGATATCATCTTTTGCTGTAACCCATTATGGTGGTCCTCCCCATGATGATGAATTTCACTACGAAAGTCCTCTCCGCAGTACTGATTCACATTGCCGGGAAAATACTCTAGTGGACAATGTAGTGCCGAGAAATCCCTCTTATCTTGAGGAACTTTCAAATGTGAAACCAGTCATTTCTGATGCTTTATTGCTAGCAAGTGAAATACTTTCTAAATCAGAAGATAGTCCATGGTGTAGGTCATTCTCCGAACCACCCCTAAGTCATGCATCTTCTAGTTTGACCAATGATCTCTCTACCAATCTTGTTGAATCCGATGAAGAAACAAGGAAAAACCAACTCTGGTCAAAACAGGTAGAAGAATATTCATTTAATGATAAAGAGTAAATGCTGAACATGAGGAAAAAACTGGCGAAAAGTGAGGTACCAGTCATTTTTTGGCCTTTGGTTGAGTCCCAGTATGATATTCCAAAGATGTTGACGGAAGAAGGAGTCCATGATATACGTCTCAACATATGGAAAACACTTTTTCAATTGAAAAAGAAGGTATTATCTTATGATGAATATGAAAAACAACTTATGATAATAGAAGGGCTACAAAATCAGATTGATTTGGCATCTCTATCAGTCTCTCGGTATCCGAAGGCTGAAAAGCAATAGAGAACCCTTCAACGTTCATGCCTTGGCGCACTAAGAAAATTGTGTCTGTTAATTGCCAATGCTCCATCTGGTGTTCATATCAGAGGATGGGGTGTTCACGGAGCACTACATTTTACAGTGCATTCCAGTCCGCAAAGCCCGCCGAAAATGGTCTCATGCAATGTTATCGCCCATGGCCGGCCACAGTCAATGGAATTTGTTTATAATCAAAATCTTGCTCAAGAACAGGCTTCAACTAGTTCCTCTCAAAACCAAGCATATAGAGAAGAGGTTATTGAATTTATCCTACATCATGCATGCTAGAATATTGTATAAGCCTCTCGTATTGAGAAAACACATCATCAAATGACAGAAGTTTCGCAAATCATCCAACGGTCTGTTAAACCAGGTGATAAAAGTGGATACAGGCTAATGCATCCAGCTAATTTCTGAACTAAGATTCTCAAGATCAAGAGCGATTTAAAGAAGGTCTCAGACATAGCACATCAAGAGCCACCCCATCTTGTCAGACTGGGGACTCCTTTAACCCAACCCTCAGAGTCAACAAATGGGATTCGAGGAGTTGAGCGGAAGCAGCCGGAACATCCCCAGTTCTAGGGACTGGGGACTCTTTCAAAT
Organism: Viscum album; assembly: GCA_963277665.1. NCBI lineage: Eukaryota > Viridiplantae > Streptophyta > Magnoliopsida > Santalales > Viscaceae > Viscum > Viscum album. Next base: position 1,580,512,128 of record OY728125.1, read on the forward strand.
CATCAATCCCCTTCTCAGAGAATATCGGTCTTTTCTCGATTGGGGAAGAAGCCTCAAGAGGAACGAAGAGACAAATTATCAGGAGATTCCCTCCAAGTTATAGCTCGTCAAGAAGTTCCTAAGAGATTAAATCAACAAAAGGCAATGTCTCATCAAAGACATGAAAGAAGACAATATCACAGAAATGTTGATAGAAGGGATGTGATGCATTATACATCAATCAATGTCATCAATGCCGTTGTTGCTAATCCACCAGAGGAGACTCACTCAGGGGACTCAGATGAAGAGCTTCTAGCTCAAGAAAATGTATGCGCCGATACAAATGAAGAAGGTGTGCGTACACGAAGTCAAAGGATTACTCAGAACCTAGGTAATCCACTTTCTTCTCTCCATAAAGTATCCAACAAAGGGAGGGTAAAGAATCAGGTTACATATCCTTCCTCTGGAGAAGGTCAATCGCTCTCGTTAGAGCAAAGGTTTGCACAACAAGAGGAAGAAATGAATGAATTAAGAAGGTTGAATGCAGAACTACTTCAGAGTAGTCTTCTTCTTAATAATGCTGAAGTCCGACAGCCAAAGGAATTTGTTGCAGTTACTGAGATGGATCAAGAATATCCTCCTTTATCAGTACACCCTCAGAGGTCTAATATCGTGGGTCAAGCCCAACAACAGTTGGCAGTGCTACCATTAGTTGCAACACCAATCACCATGTCTGTCCAAGCTCCATTCATTGCACCTACCCAAGACCAAATTCAACCTGATGTTTCTAAAAAGTTAATAACAACTATTGAGTCATTAACAGCTCGGTTAGAAACTATGGAAGGGAAATGGGAACAAGTTCAACCAGAAATTAAAGTTTACCATGAATGGGTAGATTCAATTTCTCCTCCATCTAGTTTTGGAAGCCCTGTTTTCCCTACATTCAATGGATCAGGCGACGCTGAACAACATTTGAAGCATTACATGTCTTGTTGTGATCCTATGATGGGAACTCAAGAGAAGCAAGAAGCAGTGAAACTCAGATGCTTTGTGCGAACCTTTCAAGGACCAGCTTTTACTGGTATACAAGCTTGCAATCCCGGTCAATCATTGGATGTGAGGATCTTCCTCAAAAATTCTTTCTTCAGTTCAGCTCAGCTTTTCCAAAAACGACAGTTTTCGATCTTACAAATTGAAAGAAAAGGGAGAATGAAAGAGTCTATGATTTCATTGCTCGCTGGAAGGGATTAACGTATTCCCTGAGTTTAGCACTCCCTCAGGAAGATCTGTTTCCAATCTGTGTGGCAAATTTGCGTGAAGAATTACGCACGCCATTGATCCCTGTGAAATACACAGGAGGGTTTCGAGACCATTCTTCAGTCGCTCAGCAGATTGAAGATTACCTTATACAGGCTAAGGTTAAATCTCGTGTAATTCCCTCAGCTCCAGGAAGGAGAATGGGTAAAGCAGAAACTGCTACAGTTATTCTTATACTAGTACCTGTACTTATTTCTACTTCAAAACCTTCATCTTCTCGAAAGGCTCCACCTCCTGAACGCCAACAACAAATGCTGTTTCTTCCAAATGATCAAAGAGATCAATGACGAAAACAATTTGAGGATTTAAAGAGTAAAAAATACTCTTTCTGAAGTGAGAAAGTTCATGGTTACTTCATTTCAACTCTGGAAAATAATTTGGTTCAATTACCAGTGCCCAAGAGGCCAAACAAGGAAGGAGATGAAGACCGTCCCAATTATTATCCCTTTCATCAAATGTTGGGGCACCCCATCCAGGAGTGTTTTGTCTTCAAAGACCTCCTTCAAAAGATGGTCGACTTGGGACAAGTCAAGTTGAAAGGTTCTTCGACTTAGGTAGCATGTGTTACTGCTACAGTTCCAGAGGAGGAAGGTGAATGGAAAGAAGTCAAAAGCATAAATGCACAGAAATATGATGATTGGATGGTCAGAAAAGTAATCAATCGGACTCATTCCATTTTTCGAACACAATTAAAAAAACCAATTGTGTCTTCTTCCATGAATATTGCGGTAAAACCCTCTTTTTCAGAGGGAAAGTCCTCAAAGAAACGGTTGGATTCAAAGAAGGAAAAAGAATTAGAAGAAGATGAGTATGTGTCTAAGCCTAAATTGTCTTTGACTCTGGCAGACTTTATTCCATCTACTTCAAAACAACGGGCACCACCCCATCAAATGGCACAGCCTAAACAGGCTAGTCAAGCAGAGTCTTTATTAGACGAAGAGTTAATCTTCGATTCTGTTAATATGATTCAATTAGCAGATCCGTATTCCAGTCGTAATTTCAATTTTGATAAGTCTGAATTCCCTGTATCAAATAAGGGAATTCGAGGAAGTTTGAGAGGTTCAGGATACAGGGGAAGATGTGGATCTTTCCGAAGCCACTACTCTAATTCTACCCCTGCTAGCACTGTGTATGCGGCAGAAACTCGTGGTAGAGCCCTTCAGCGAGCTCAAAAAGAACAACAAAGTTCTTCTGCCAATAGTCAACTCAATCTTGGCACAGTTATTTCGGAAGACGGATTGAAAATTCCATCTTCTTTATCTCAGCAAGTAAATTGATCTAATCGGTCTAATCTTCCAAAACCAAGGATGTTGCAAACTTCTATCCCAATACAAGATGCATCAGCTTCCAAAGCATCTGCTTCCAAGGTACCTGCAAAACCGCATATTCCTGTTGGGAAACGCAGACCTCTAGATCAAAAATAAGATATATTGAAACACTTGGCCAATGTACCAGCCATGTTATCAATTTTGGATGCTTTGAATCTGTCAAAAGATCTTCGGGAAGCACTCATCGGAGCTTTTTCAAGTCCTCAGGAGTTTGAAGCTGAAATTGTTGCAACTGAAGTTTATCACATAGAGAATAATCCTTCAGAATTCCATTTAGTGATATCTTTTACTGATAATGATGAATATGATGTTGTGCATGGGAACATAAAACCTTTGTACTTATCTGGCAAAGTCAATGGTGTAGAGATCCGAAGAGCTTTCATTGACAATGGTTTAGGAGTCAACCTCATGCCCATCCGTACACTTCGTCGATTGGGCCCCATGGAATCTGATTTATCACCTTCTACCATGCTGTTACAAGGATATGATAAAAATGAACAAGAACCACTGGGTGAAGTTACACTCAGAACTCAGTTTGGAGATCTTGTATCCAATTCGGATTTCATGATTGTTGATCAAGACTCAGCTTTCAACATCTTGCTTGGAAGACCCTGGCTACATCAGCATGCAGCTATTCCTTCACCATACCATCAATGTCTCAAATACTGTTTCAATGGTCAAGTTGGAACATTGTATGGTGATAAGACCATGTTCAAGTCATGTGAGTCTCAATACATTGAGGCAGAATTTTATCACATGAAGGGAAGGGAAAAATCAACAATGAAGGGAATTACCAAAGTTAATACTCCATATGGTTTGGAGAAGATTCCAATAAATCAATTTACACATGTGAGTACAGATTATGTGTTACCTATCAATCAAATTGACAAAATAGGCCCAGATCAAAATACTCTTTTGGAAGGATCCATAATGTCAATTACGGAAATTGAGCCAGACAACATGGGATTTATTGGTAACCTACCAAACAGTGATGAAAGCACAAGTGGTGACGTCTTCATTTCATCTACTGAAATCCAACATGTCTATACTTCACCAATCAGGCCAGAAGAAGTTATAACAACATCAGAGGTGAATAATGATGTCAATTCTCAATCCATCATCTCCTCTTTATTTCCCAAAGAATGCCCTTTATCATCAATATGGTCGGAAATGGAAGCTTCTTCATCAAAATGTGCAAATTTTGACATCTCTTCTGATCATGAAAATTTCGTTTTGTCATCTACTATGCAAGTAGAAATGGCAGAAATAGAACATGATGAAGAGGAAGAGGAAGATCTTAGAGATGCTCCTCCAGCATTTGATGAATGTTTCTCTACCACTGTGGATGAACTCAGAGAAATAAATCTGGGTACAGAGAAAGATCCACGCCCCACTTTAATTAGTGAGGCCATGACCCTTGAAGAGAAAGATATGTATAATTCTTTTCTAAAGCAAAATAAAGATATTTTCGCTTGGAACTATACAAAAATTCCTGGGATTGATCCTGATATTGCTACTCATCATTTGGGTTTACCAAAATAACATCGAGGATTTAAGCAAGCCGCGATAAGAACAAACCCAACCTCTGCTTCCAAAATTGAAGCTGAAGTGGATAAGCTGGTCAAAGATAACTTCATTAGAGAAGTTCAGTATCCCATGTGGTTGGCTAATATTGTCCCTGTAAAGAAGAAGAATGGACAAATTAGGGTTTGCATCAATTTCGGAGATCTTAATCGGTATTGTCCTAAAGATGATTTCCCAGTTCCGATTAAAGAACACTTAATTGATGTGACGGCTGGCTATGAAGTACTTTCCTTCATGGATGGATATTTTGGATATAATCAGATCTGAATGGCCCCAGAAGATGAGGAATCTATAGCCTTCAGAGCCCCTCAAGGTGTGTTTTGTTACCGGGTGATGCCCTTTGGTTTAAGGAATGCAGGTGAAACATATCAACGCGCCATGCATCATATCTTCAAACCTTTCATAGGGAAGTTTTTTTAATGCTATGTAGACGATTTGGTGGTTAATTCCAAACAATGTTCTAATCACTTGGATTATTTGGAAGTCATATTCCACAAGCTTCGACAACATAATTTGAAGATGAACCCCTTAAAATGTGCTTTTGGGGTAACCTCAGGAAAATTCCTCAGCTTAGTTGTACACCATCGTGGTATTGAAGTTGATCCTGAGAAGACCAAATCAATCCTTGGTATGTCACCTCCTTAGAATTTGAAAGATTTAAGAGGACTTCAAGGACACTTAGCCTATATTCGGCGTTTCATCGCCAATTTGGCAGGCAAAAGTTTACCCATTACCAAATTATTGAAAAATGGAGTCACTTACCAGTGGACTGAAGAATGTCAAGAAGTGTTTGATGTTCTCAAGAAATACCTCTTGAGTCCACCAGTACTCATGCAGCCTGTTGAAGGTAGACCACTTATCCTCTATGTGATAGCTCTAGAGCGATCATTGGGTTCCTTTCTCGCTCAAAAGAATGATGCTGGGAATGAAAATAGCCTCTACTATCTCAGTAGAACTATGCTTGAAGCAGAAACCTGGTATTCAAGTATTAAGAAGTGGTGCCTGGCATTAATCTTTGTAGTTCAGAAACTGAGACACTATTTGCAACATCACGAGGTCCAATTGGTATCTCGCAATAATCCGCTCAAATTCTTCCTTAGTCGTCCAATGCATACAGGACGTCTAGCAAGGTGGGCTGTTATTTTTCAGCAGTTCGACATTTAGTATGTATCTCAAAAGGCTATAAAAGTCCATGCTCTGGCTGATTTCCTGGAAAAACATCCTTCAGTGGAAGACACGTCTTCAGATTTTGAACTCCCTGATGAGGAAGTTTTTTCTATTCAAGAGTGTCCTCAATCATGGGAAATGTATTTTGATGGGGCTTCCAGAAGTCCAATAGGGAAGAAAATGGAAAATCCTAAATTCAACAAATTTGGTTTAGGAATTGTACTCATTTCTCCAGATAAGGCATTGTTACCTTATTCATTTTTATTGTGGGAAGGTGGTACCAATAATGAAGTCGAATACCAAGATCTTATCACAGGCTTGGAGTTAGCGCTTCAAGAACAAGTGAATCACTTAAAGGTGAAAGGTGATTCAGACTTGGTAATCAAGGAAGTCAATGTGGATTATGACATCAGAAAAGAATAGTTAATCCCTTTTGTATGATTACGTCAGAAAGTTAATGTTGGAATTGCATTCATAACCGACATATTCTTATGTCCCATGATCACAAAATGCTCAAGCTGATGCACTGGTCAATATAGCCACAATTGTAGCAGATCCATATCGAGACGAGACATCCATCAGTATTGCCCACCGTCGTGCAGTTTCACCTTATGTTCAAGCCAGAACAGAGGAAATTAATGAAATTAGTCCCATTCCTGAACTGTATGGTCATACTATAGTATGGATGTCACCTATCGGGGAATACCTTCAAAATGGAACACTTCCACCTGATAGAGACGAGAAAGAACAAATCCGGCAACGTGTAGTCAATTTTACTCTTTATGATGGCCCAAACCACCTAGAGAAAATTCTCTACAAACATGGTTTTGATGGAGTTCTCTTTAGATGCATTGATGGTGAAGAGACAATGGGTGTCATGAAAGAAGTGCATGCAGGAGTCTGTGATGCCCACCAGTCTGGACATAGATTGTCTGATCAAATTCGAAGGCTTGGATACTTTTGGCCTTCAATGATACAAGATTGTGTTGATTTCACAATGAAGTGTCATTCATGTCAAGTACATGCCAACTTCATTCATAAACCTCCAGAGTTTCTTCACACAGCTAAATACTCATGGCCATTTGCCACATGGGGAATGGATGTGGTGGGACCTTACCCTTCAGCTACGGCCAAGCAGTTTAAGTACATTCTTACTGCTACTGATTTCTTTTCCAAATGGGCAGAGGTAGTACCTCTCAAAGAAGTCTGTTCTAAATACATTGTTAGCTTCATCAAGTATAACATCATTACTAGATTTGGTGTCCCTCATACCATATTGACGGACAACGATACCAACTTCTGTTCTTATGAGGTGAAGAAATTGTATCAAGAATACAACATTAAATCCAACCATTCATCTCAGTATCATGCGGCAGCCAATGGCCAAATAGAATCCTTTAACAAGACTCTTTCAAATATACTGTAAAAGATGGTGGATAAAGATAATAGGTCATGGCCTGACAAACGCTTTCATGCTTTATGGGCTTTTCGGAATACCACCCGCAATGCAACGCGGTCAACTCCATATTCGTTGGTATATTGAACAGAAGTTGTCTTTCCAATTGAAGTTCAATTGCCCTTACTCAGAGTAGCCATTTGTGATCAGTTATATACAGATGAGAAATCCCAAAAGAGATTGGATGAATTGGAACAGTTAGATGAGAAAATATTGTGCACTTTGCACCACTTGGAAATCTATCAGAATCGAATAGCACGAGCTTTTAACAAAAAAAATTTTCTTCGTTCATTCATTCAAGGAGAATTGGTATTAGTTCTTAGAACTCCAATGATACCAGAAAAGAAACCTGCCAAGTGTGAGCCCAAATGGGAAGGAGCTTATTCAATACATAGGGTCTACTCCAATGGAGCTTATTCATTAATCTCGATGGATGGAGAACTCATTACTACTCCAACTAATGCCAGATTTTTTAAGAAATATTTTGTATAAAATACAAAGTATTCACAAGATGTCCCCACAACATGAAACTAAACTGTTCAACACCAGTTCGTCCTTGCTATATGACGTTAAACTATATAGCAATGGTCATGTATGACCTTAAACTGAAACTTCATCCCACACGATGTTAAACTGTGAAAAAGTTCCCTAAATGGTCCAGTATGACCATAGAATACAACTAGGTCCAGTATGACCTTAAACTGCATCATCAACGGTCCATGCATATGACCATAAACTATTTGAAAGTCCCTTACGTCCAGCAAGACGTTAAACTGTGACGTTATAACTACAAGACGCTAAACTGTATAAAAGTCCCTTACGTCCAACAAGACGTTAAACTGTAGAAAAAATCCCCAATGCGTCCAACATGACGTAAATGGTGTGTTATTTTGTCCTTACTGCATGACAAAAAACTACACAGTCTCCCTTTTTGTCCAACATGATGTTAAACTGTATTGTCCCCACCATCCTAACTATATGACACTAAACTGTACAGAAAGTCATTGCTACGTCCTACATGACATTAAACTGTATTTTTTCCCTGCTACATGACACTAAACTGCGCAACACCAATAGTCCTAACTGCATGTCTTTAAACTGCATAGTCCCTTTATATGTCCACAATGACATTAAACTATTCATTGGTAAGGTTGTTGTTACCTCTTGTTTCTCACACCGAGTATGACTCACGTGAGCTTAGAGAAAACTTCAACCGTAACACTCTCTTTGGGCTGCTAACCATGTCTAAGTCCCAACAACATTTTTTTTATTATTATTTAGGTCGTTGTCCCCAAGAACAACTTGATCATTAATTCATTCTTTAATTTAACTACACAGACTTTGATCCTTGCCCTCCAGGATGGGTATGTAGGCAACCTCCCAGGGTTCAAGCCCAAAAACAATCTCTTCACATCGGTTCACCACCATCTCATATGATGTTGATTCATGAAACCGCCCCTAGAATCAATATCTTTACATTGATTCACTTTCGTCCTTGTTATATGACGTTAAAACTATGCAACACTTTTGTCCGGTACAACAATAAACTACAATACTCTTTGATTTCATCATTTTAGAGAGAACTATAATTGACATTGATTTTTCAATCATGTTTCATTTCAAAAGACTACGTGCATACATGGTAATACCTAAACTTTTTTATCTCATGTTAAACCATCATTGCACTAAAGTCCCCTTTCACCCTTCACATGTAAGGACCAAATTTGTACAAAGGGTAGTTCTAGAACTATGTGGGCTTGATTCCCATCCTTATGTGATATGTAGGAACGTTCGAGTATCCCTCGAATCCAGCCCCAAGTCTTTTGGGCCTAACACCAAATTTCACTTTCAGTCCCTTGGCTGAAAAGTCCTCATGAAAACACACACTATGTATTCATTATTATGGTCCGAACTCTATGACCCTAAACTAAGATTTCTCATACATTCGTCCTGCACGACGTTAAACTGCATTTCAAGAATGACGTATGGCTTGATTCCCATTCTTATGAGATATGTAGTGAAGACCAAAATTTCAATTCAGGACCCAGCCACAACATGATTATGGTTATCATTGACTATGTATCTCTATATACATTGGACAATACCCATCATTATGTGTTATAATCCTAACCTTAAATATTTTAATATCTTCATAACCCTTTTCATGACTTTTAGTCACAAAAATGTCAAACTTCTGAGAATTCTTTTGCCTGACTATGCAGCACGTGCCCATAGGTGGCCCTGCATAAACAGTCCACATAACAGTCTTGTTAGCCAAAAGATACTATTTTATTTAACTATACAGCCAATGCCCTTTGGTGGCCCTGCATAATTCAACCCCCTAACGGGTTTGTTGGATAATAGTAACTTCATTCTTGGGAAGAATGCATCTTTTGTCCTTATTTGTCTTAAATGACAGTATGTTGGGATCTGAAAAAGATAGACATCCTTAACATATTTGTCCCATGTCCTTTTTCATGATCTGAAAGTATTCAAGTCTATGGTTTATACTCTCCATATTCTATTTCCCTTCGTTTGGGTCAGACCTTCGTAGGAGTGATATTTATTAAATTCTTCGATATTCTTGTTCGAAAATATCTTCTCCATATACAAGAACCTCTTTCCATACAAAAATCTCTATACATTAGAAAATATGAATCTCCATAAACATTCACTGGCTTTTAGCACTAGGAAAGTAAATTTCTGAGAGTTCTTTTGCCTGGCTCTGCAGCACGTGCCCATAGGTGGCCTTGCATAAACAGTCCACATAACAGACTTGTCAGCCGAAAGATGCTATTTATTTGACCATGCAACCAATGCCCTTAGGTGGCCCTGTATAATTCAACCCCCTAACGAGTTTTTGTCAAATAATAGTAACTTCATTCTTGGAAACTATTTCTTTTAATGCCTTTTAGCTCTTTTTCATATCATTCCTCAGATTCAAATATTCTTAAGCCATAGTTTACTTATTTTCCCTCATACTTGAGTATGATAAGATGTTTTCAGATAAATTTTCAAGGAATTGAGTCAATTTTAATCCATTTCGGTCAAAGCTATTTCGACCTTAAACATTATCCTTTGTATGTCCGACATTCATGACTTTAAACCGCCAGATTTTTTGTTTTTATTTTCACCTTAGAGTCAAATCCTCTTTTCTCTCAGGATCCAACTCTGAGGGGGGACTTTTGTTGATGCTTTTTTCCATCACAGAGTCTAATGACTGAAAAAAAAGGAAATACCTTAGTCCCATGTGATTCATCCTTTGAAGAAACATCAAAAATAGACAAAGGGATGAACAAGGAGAACATTTCCCATAGGTCGCGCAAGTTCCCTCATGGTCGCACAAGTACACTTGTGCGCCGCCTAATGGTCATGCAAGTCTACTTGTGTGACGCCTTATGGTCGTGCAAGTGACGTGCACGACCTAAAGTGATAACCACCCAGTAACCGCCTAGGGTCTTCTCCTGCCTATAAATAGACCCTATGGGCCCCCTATTTGAGAGGATCTTTTTCCAGAAACTCGGATTGAAGCTCCCGACGCCCAAGTCATTTCTCAACGCTTCCGGAACACTTCTAATGTAATTTCATACCTAGAACGGAAGATCTAAAGATAGGGAGGAAGGCCTAAGTGTTGAAACTCATCAACACTTGTGCTCCTGAGTGACTAGCCCTTAAGGGAAATGGTCACACTTGCACGCCGCCTTACTCCTTCGATAGAACTTGAGTGTCCCTTTTATAGAAGAATCTCAAGAGGATTCTAAAGGCTTTAATAAAGAGTCGCTCAAGTATTTCAATGCTGGTTGACCATCGCGCAAGTACACCACGTGTCACGCAGGTATACCTGTGTGACCAATACTTGCGCGCCCACGCAGTACTTGCGCGTCTTCCAAGACTTGTGTGCCCCTTCCTTTTTTGGGTGCCTTTCTTGCCCATTTCACCCCTCTTAATCCATTATACTTCCTTTTCATGATTCAGTCTTCATGACACTCTTAAAAGCCATTTATGGCATGATTACATGATTTGACTTCCTTATCTGAAAGGAATTCTGTTGAATATCTCTCAAAACCTAGTGATTTAAATATCCTTATGTCACAAAATATGGAGAGTTCATTCATTCAACCTCATCCATTAAAATGAGAGAATCCTTAACCTGGGTCTCCTTTTCAGGAATAATCCCCAGTCATAAGTCCTCTAATATGGGAATCCTCCTCAGGAGTAAGCCCCAAACCTTAATCCTTAACCTGGGTCTCCTTTTCAGGAATAAGTCCCAGTCTTAATTTTGGGCTTCCTTCTTAGGAGTAAGCCCCAAGTCCCCTAACATGGGTCTCCTTTTCAGGAATAAGTCCCAGTCCTAATTCTTGGGCTTCCTTTTTTATGAATAAGCCCCAAGTCCCTTTAATTCTCTTTAACTAGTCCTAATTTACGTTTGATCTGGGATTCTTTCTTAGGAGTAAAACCTAGTTATCAATCCTCTCCTAATTTGGGTTTCCTTTTCAGGAATAAATCCCAAGTTAGAGTATTCAAATCTCCATAAAGCACATGTACCTTTATGGACCATGTTCATGGATTTTGTCCCTAAAGTAAATCCTCTGGGTAGTCATACATACCTTAGCCCCAAACCAATTTCTTATGATTAAATCTTTCATGGATCAATTGTCTATTTTATTACTAATACCTCTTGTTTCTCACACCGAGCATGACTCACGTGAGATTAGGGGGTAAAAGTAATTATGACATCCTGCTTTGAGCCATCAATCATAAACATCATACTCTTCCATTCGAACTACGTGGGTTCTGATTCCTTTTCCAAAACAAAGGATACGTAGGTAGCCCATCTATGGGTTCGATCCCAACTCTGAAATAATTCATGTCCTTCGGAATGACAATAAACTTCAAGTTCCCCACTGAGTGGCTTTAAAACCAGCTTGGTCATCATAATGATCAAGAGACTTTTATAGGAATGTTTTGAAGGTTACCATTGACCAAGAATCTCTAAATAGATATAGATGATTCTCTATTGATGATGAACCTCAAATACATATAAACGATTCTCTAAATTTCTTACATATTTAATCATTGATTGTCAAAACTAAAGTAAAAGTTCATTTTATACGTCGTAATGTAATAAGGATTCATGAACATATCTTAAATCTATAAAGAGAGTCCCGGAATATTCAATAATTCCCCTCAAAAAGGTGTGATGAGTCAGACCCCCCATCCTCTCGACCAATGAAAATTCATAAGCCTCATCAGTTCACAAGCTAATGAGCGCCTACCTTTGGAATGTAGGTCCAAATGGATGTGGAATCATTGGATGTTTTTGTTTCTACGAACAAACCTGTTAGAAACCGATCGGAATGTTTTAATCTCCCATCTAGGAGGTCATCCCCGAATTCCGAGGGAAACAATCACCTTGGGAGTCATTTTATCATTGTGATGGAGAGTGACCAGAAGTGTCACATGGAGTTATTTGTTCATCGGGTTTTATTAGTTGAGTTGTTGGTTTTGTTCTAATTTTAGTTTCTTGTAAAAATAATATTTAGTTGAATTTTTATATAAATTCATTTTGGGATGTCCGTTAATTTCCGCTGTTTGTTTGATTGTTTATATATGGGAGAAATCGTTCCCTTGTGTACACTATTGATGCCCTTGGTATATGTCACCATCCCGGGAGGATCGGGAATGCTTCTCAGGACATGTCGCGGGCTGGCCTGGGTGATCGGTTCAGGGTCGACTCAGGCTGGTTCGTGACAAAATGGTATCAGAGGAGGTCGGTTATTAGCGGACCTTTCTTTTTAGAGCGCCCTTGTTATTTTGGGGATGTCAAGGTAGATGGAGTAGGATTGTTGGGACTTCAGGGGTAAGTGCAAGAAGAGCGTCACAAACTCTTTCTTGTTCTAATCCTCAGGTTTCCATGGAAGTCCGGTTTTATTAGAGTCCATTATTCTAGTTGATTGTTTGGTATTGGGATATGACAAGGGGAGTCTGAACAATGGCCTTTGTGAGCTCACAGGGCCTGGAAAGCCATGTGGAGCTGGGGAATGGTCCTAATAAGTCTCTCTGTGTTGGTGTTGTGTTTGGCATGTGGCCTCCAACCATATGGTCAAGTCAGCCATCGACACTAGTTCCCTTTTTTTGGGTCTCTTGAACCTTTCTTCAATTCTGAATTTTTGTTTTTAAAATCCTTGTGTGAGAATTGTGGAAATGGGTTTTAATGTAAGGATGAGATTTTGAAAAGTGAAAAAAGGGGGTTTTCAATAATTAAATATAAGAATGTTTTTGGAAGGTTGTGTTTTTGTGAAAAAAAAAATGGATGGAAGCAGAAATGATTTAAAGGGATTGGATTATCCATAATATAAACTTGTGGTTTGTTGAAATAAAATGTTTTGACATTGTGAATCATTTTAATGTGATTTTGGATATCTTTTTTAAATGGGGTATTTTAGGATGTTAAAAAGCTTTTGAATTGGATAAATTAGTTTTGAAAATTGGTTTTGATCGGTTGGTGTTTTACTACAAACGGTATTGTTCTCAATGGACCTCGGATTATGAAAATATACCTTGCTGATTTTTTTTTAAAAAAACGGGAAGGGGTTGTTTGGAGTGTCTTGGTTATTTAAAAAGTTTTTAAAAATGAAAAGGGGTAGGTTCTTAAGAAAATGGTTCTCAATTAATTGTGGTTTTTTTTTGTGAAATATGAAAATGTTTTTTGACTTGGTGGTTGGTGTTCCTTTTGATGGTAAATTGTTCTTATTTGAATTATGATGTTTAATATTAGCCTTTGGTGTTTTCATGGGTGCTCACATGCATGGTTTTATTTATATCTAGAAGTATGGCATATATGGTATGGTGGTTGGGTGCCAGGGGTGGCATGGAAATGTGCATGTGGGTGAGATTTGATGAAACACCATTGGTGAATGTGGAAACCCTCCAAGTTAGTTTGATTTTTCAAAATGGTTTTGAGTTGAAAATTGTGGCCTCTTTTTTAAAACCAGTGGTTATGTGGCTTGATTTTTCTATGTCATATAAGAGTTATTTATTTGGTTATCTTCCATGTGATCTATAATTCATACTCTTGTTCTATCTAGTGATGAGATCTTGTTGGTTGCTCGGTTTTGGATTAATTTTCATTGGGTTTCTAAAAATGTGTTTTTTGTTGTGATGTGGCCCTAGATAGTTCTGCGTTGGAAATATTTCCGGCTGATCAACCTAAGGATTCCTTTCAAATTTTAAATCCACCTATTTTGATGATGCCTCAACTTGTTTGTTGGAATAGAGAGATGTTTGGGATCTATTAAAAGTGCTTCTAGGTCATGATAATTCTTTTTGACAGAGCAGTTGTGTTCGGTGATGTTGATCTGTTTCATCGTATTCCTTGTCCATTCTTCCCCTCGTTTGGAGTGAGTTAGAATTTTGATATGTATCTATTAGTTTCTATTTAGATGATGGTTTTTTTTTGGTGATCAAGTGTGGTTTTTTTTTTGAGTGGTGTGATCCTTATCACCTGACTGCGGTGCAGTAAATGCTTTACGAATCAGGGCTCCAGCCATTGGCCTCAGAGTGAATCTTTTCACGCAGTCAGGAAATCAACAGAGGTGTGGAGTGCTAGATTAAGATCATTACTCCTCTGTTTTGGTAATTTATTTACTATGTCAATGTTTTGGTTCCTCATTTCTATGAATTTCCCTTTGTCACAACAAGCGAGGTGGACTTAACCCCTCACACAATGTCTATGGCTATTCCTCCATGGATGTGGGTTTTCAATCAATGTCCCTGTGTGGACCGCCTGAAAAAAACAGGTGTAGTCTTGGTGTTACCTATTCATAGTGGGGGAGTTTTGGGTGGTTTCTTTGTTTCTTTTGTTGTTTCAGTGGCCAAATTATTGGGTCGCCTTCCCTCCCATCCCCAAGTGACGGGGGTCCAGAATTGTGCTGAATGTGTCAACCAAGTTATTGTCTCCTCCATTCGGGAGTGGGTGGTTTATATGTTCATTTACTAACCCTATTATCTTTTTATATTAGGTTTCTGTAGGAGGGTTTTTTTGGGCTTGTGTGAGTGAGTCCCAACTCTATCTCACATTCATTTCTTGTCTATTCATTGCTAGTTGGTTTCTAATGGTGGGAAGACCCACCATGGGTCTCCTGGATTTTCATCCTAAGAACATTTATAGTGGTAGTTTATTCTTAATTGTGGGGAGTACATTCTGTAATCCTTAGGTGTTGTTTTTTTAGCCGGAAATTGTTATGTCTTTCTGGGGGCGGAAAGCTTAAATGGTGGGGAGAATTGTCACACACGATTTTTTTTCTGTCTTTGTATTGATCCGGCCCATTAGAAATCCCGATAATTTTCATGTATATTTTATGAGATGAATCTTTAGTTTTGAAGTTTAATATATGTATAACCACCATAATTTTTAATCCCCATTTCTTGTTTTGGAGTTTTTGAAGAAAGGGTGGTTACTTCATGATTTGGGCCAACCGTGAGCCCATTCCCAGTTTTAAAAACTGAATTTGTTTCTTTTATAACTCTTTTTTTTTCATAATTTTTCACCCATTCAACGTACCACTTGTCCTATACTAACATATTAAAAATTATTTATCCTTTTGGACCCATTAAAAATTCATAAGCCTGATGAATTTGAGTTACTTATTTAGGTATTGGGACAGCCCATGGTCCCATTTCCTGTTTTAAAAATAATAATTAGATTCATTTATATCATTTTCAGTTTTTACTAATGTTCTGTGATTCCACCTCCCCCTCGAATCCAATAACCCTATACTAACCCTCATAATAGGTTTTACCTATTTGGAGCTCATTTGGGTCTCGGATTTGGGAGAAACTTTTCAAGAAACCTCAAATCTCCCAGAATTTCGAAGGTAAATTTCATCATTCATAAATCAATAAATTAATACTCTTTTAGCCACAAATATTCTTCCCCTGGTTCTTCAAGACCTTAGGAGTCTCTCCACGAATTCTCAAGCCATTAACTTTTCTCTAGGGCTTCAGATCTAATGGAAGACGAAAAGTTTTCTAGGATGAAAGGTGAGATTCATTCTCCTTTCTTCTTCATCGTCCCCCTCCTTTCATTTTTTCTTGGTTTTATATTGTTCCCTAGTAGTGATCGACCTAGGGTTTTTTATACAATGTTTTTTTATGGCTTTAATGTGTGTTTAGGTCTGGTATTTATAGTTTTAGGGTTTATAAACCCGCGGCAGGTGATTTCGGGTGTGCGTTTCAATCACGCCAAAGATTTGAGGTAGGATATCCCTTGCACATGCCTTTATCATAGAAGTTTCATCATTTTAATATTATCCTATACTGATATAAAAGTTTATTATTGTTTTTAATCCTTTTTATAATTTTTTTGGTGTGCAAAGTCGTTGTTTAATCACTGTTATGTGAAAGGTAGTGTTGTTTTGTCATGAAAGTCCTCAACAAGTGTTTGATTAAATGTTCCATTATCTGTTGAAAATATTTTGTGAGGTTTATAATCTGTTTTATGGTATTTTTAACATGTTACAGTAAATTTAATAAAATATGAAATTCAATTGGTTTTTTATTCCTTTTCATTTACATAAAATAAATTGTTTTGTTTAAAAAGGGCATGACATGTGTTCGGTAAATTGCCCGGTTGAATTTTATGTGTGATATGTGATTTAAAAGTTATTTGATTGGATTTATAAAGTAATTGGAAGAATTATAAATGATATTTTTGGGTACTTATATTGATTTCCAATTTGGATTTGTTTTTACAAACAAGTGGGTTTTGATTTACAACATATTTTGGCCCGAGTTGCCCAAAAATGGACCGTTTCACATCACTATGAAAATGGATGTGTTTTGAATATGTAACCTGAGTATAATAAGATATTTATGAATGAGTTTTGATGCTGTAAATGATGTTTATACATATCCTTAATAAAATTAAAATTCATACCTTCATCAAAGGTTAGTTTTGAGAAAATGTTTAAAGGCCCGTTTGGTATTTCCTAGAAATGAAGGAGTGTTTTACTTGTATATAACAAGTTGTGAAATTGGGATTCTTTTATGGTACATTAAATGATTTTATTAAATGTTTATTGGTCATCCAAATTTGATTTGGTTTTGTTATATTGTGTTTTTATTATTTAAATATTGCTTTTGAAAGAGTTTTATGTGCAAAGCCTCAATACACTTCATGAAATTGTTTTACCAAAATATTTAGCGGTTTGTTGATTAGTGTAAAAAATGTGAAGAAAGATTATGGGATGTTTGTGTTTTTATGGTTTTGGAATGGAATGTGGATGTGAAATGTGTATTTGATAATATTTGTAACTTTATTGAGCACTAAAGGGAATCCCGTGTATCTAGGTGGGCGGACGTGTACTAGTATGCTAGTGATTCTGTGGGGGTTGGCCCCTGTTTCATGTAGCAAGATTGACGATGACAACACTAACTAAACTATGATTATGATGATGATTGGGGACAACTAGGTTATGGGTATGTTCCCTACTAGTGGCTCGTGCACGAGAATAGATATTTATTATGGTTACTTTTGCCGAGATACGAGGTACCTGGGGCTCACATCTAACTAGTGCCTAGGGGTATTCCCATGACTAGTGCTCATTGGCTATTTTGTACTCACCGTCGTCATATGGTGTGTTTGGTTGGAAAATTCAGTATTATGTGTTATTTATTTGAATGTTAAAATTCTTTAAAGCAGACCTCTTGAAAACTATTTTCATATTGAAGTTTCACCTCTTTGAAAAGAATTGTTACTTGCATTTTTGTTTATTAAACATTCATGTTTTTGTCTGATAATTATTATAGCATGGAACCTCATTTGAAAACCATACATTCAAAATTTTAATTTAAAACTATAAATTGATATTTCCATTTTTTTAAGGAATTTTCATTGGGAATAGAATATCGGGCTAACCTACTGAGTTTTAATACTCACGCCTATAGTCTTCTTCTTTTTTTAGCCCTTGTATAGGTTTCATCTTTAGCTCGGTCACCTTGGGCGACATTTTATCGTTGTGTTGGATAGTGACCAGAAGTGTCACATGGAGTTAGTTGTTCATCGGGTTTGTTTAGTTGAGTTGTTGGTTTTGTTCTAATTTTAGTTTCTTGTACAAATAATATTTACTTCAATTTTTATATAAATTCATTTTGGGATGCCCGTTTATTTCCGTTGTTTGTTTGATTGTCTATATATGGGTGAAATCATTCCCTTGTGTACTCTATTGATGGCCTTGGTGATTGTCACCATCCCGAGAGGATCGGGAACGCCTCTCGGGACTTGTCGCGGGCTGGCCTGGGTGACCGGTTCAGGGTCGACTCAGGCTGGTTCATGACACATTTCAAGGGGGAAAGGTTGTGTTTTGTTTCTATAATTTGTATTTATAGTTATAACATATATTAGGGTAGCTTTCATCTTATTCTTTTCATTCCCCCTTTTCATTCATTTCTTTTATTTTATGTGTTTTCACACTGTTCTTCTTTATAACTCTATGTTTGTGGAGAGCTAACCCTCACTGTTGTTCAAGGGTGGAAGCAGTGGTATTTAAGTTTATTGTACGTTATTGTTTTATCATGTTTTGTTCTATGAATTCCGTGGTTGTTAAATGATTGTGGTGAGCGGTCACCCCACTTTCTCTACCATTTTCTTCTTCTTCCTCGTTTATTAATTTTACTTCCTATCAATATCTAATTAATTCAAATAGTGGAGTTTGGATTGGGAGTGTATGTGAAAGAGATTAATCCTACATGAAATGATATCGGTGTAGGATAATACATTTCAAACGAGAGGGTGTGGAGTGACAGGTCAAGATCTCCACATTGAACAATTCATTGATAGATATTTTGAATGACAATGATAATTCCATCATGAAACACCAAGAACTATAGTTTTCTTATACTAACTTCTTTGTGTCATTTCTTCATTTTATTTGTGTTTTATATTTTCATATATTTTTATATTTATATATTTATATTTTATTTATATATTTTGTATTTCAATTATCCTCCCCATTTATATTAGTTTCATATTTTATATTAGTTAGTTTTATATAGTGACAATAGGAAAATAGTGTGTGGAAGTGGGCTCCTTATGATTGACCCTAGGGTGTGCCACTATGGTACATTTTTAGGTAAATAATATTTTAATTGAATTGTGGTTCGCGAAAAAACCACTCTCATCAATTTGGCACCGTTGCCGGGGAGGTCAAGTGCTTTCACACTCTATTTTTCTTAAAAATAAAAATAAAAAATTTCAAAAAATAATAAAATGTGCTTCATTGAATATCATTATTTTTTTAGTCAAGATAGATTATTTTAGTGATTTTTCATATTCTTGGCCCCGATCATAATTTTCTAGTAGGGATGATAATTTTATGATCCAAATGGAACAATATGGCACTTTGATTCAAAATAATTTCAAAATCCTTGAACAAGCATGCAATATGGTGGCATCACTTGCGGATGAAGTTGATGAAGTCAAATCTCTATGGATGGAATTACAAAAACAAAATAACCAAGCTGAAGAAGAAAAGGTAAATGTTGTTCCACATGAATTTGAAGTTGATGAACCCAAGGAGGACTTGAAGATTCAATTGGAAGATGCAATCGCCTCTCCTTGGACATTGCTTGAAGAGGTTCCTAAAGACGAAAACCCATATGATACAACTGTGGGAGGTCATCATGATTTGGATGAACATTGGTATGATTTTGTTGAAGACAAAAAGGTAAGTGATCCTCCCATATTTTTCAATGAAGAATCAGAACCTCTATATGTTTCTCTTACTTTGGAAGATGATTAAGTTCTTGCCGAAAACGAATTCCCATTGGCCTTGCATGAAGATAAAATGTTTGGAGGTGACATCCATGAAAGGGATGATTTTTATATTGATTCTTCATGTTATAAAAAAAATCCAATTGGAATTATTTTCTAAATTACCTAATGAATTTTTTGAACCAGTATCACCTGAGCAAGCCCTGGATGTTGTAGTTGAAGTGACCAAAGAAGCCATGGATGAATTTGAGGACCCATTCATTATCCTCCCCCCATATTATAACTTCTACCACATGGAAAAGGGTGAGGAGATGATGTACTCTTTATGTGGGTTAATCCAAGACCTGTATCGGCTGATGAGCATTAGAAGAAAGAAGTTTTGGTGGTTTCTGAGCAAGAAACACTACCCACTATCAGATTGGGGATATACCACTACAACTACTGGAGTAGGGGCAGTAAAAACCTAGCACCCGCTTGGGGGGTTAAACCAAGCTTTATCCTCTTTATTTTTATTTAGTTTTATCATATTTTCTGTATTTCATGTTTTCTAGGCTTAGTGGAACTGTCTAGGAGCTTAACTCAAGGATTCAACTATAAAATAAAGTCAGGTTGTATATTACCTTCCCTTTATTTTTATTACCTTATTATTCTTTTGTTGAGATGCAAAGAAGGGTAGTGAAATCTATGTGTGGGGGGAGTCTCAACCTCTATAGTTGTTTTTTTTCTATCATTTTATTTTTGTTTTTAATATTTTTAGAAACCATGATCTTTAATGAATATTCTGATCAATTTTCAAACACTAATTGATTTTGAGAAAGTTGAGAAGATTTTTGATAAAATAGAATTTATATGATTGTTGATGTGAAATTTTTTTCCTTGAATTGGATTTTCAAGAATTTTTATGAGTTCGACCAATTTTTTAAATTCATGCCCATGAAACACTGACTCAAATATTTTTCCAGTCCTATGAGGTATTCTGATCCACATTAAAATATTATTTCTAATACCCACAATTTCATGAGTGAAACATGGATTTTGTGTGAGAACAAGAACTTGTGATTTTTCTATTTCAAAGATTCAGATTTCATGGAATGTTTTTGATATGATTGAGGAATTTTTTTGGCTATCCATATTTAATCATGAGACCTACCTTTACATATATCCTTAATTATCCATTATATTCCATGAATTGCCTTATATGTTTAAGCCACATTTCAAGCTGATTTTTCCTAACCTACTCGTACACTTAGTATAATTGCATGGATATTTCATGTTTGAGTGTGGGGGAAGGGCTTTTCTTGTGTGTTCTTTTGGATGTGTTTCATTTGTGGGTTATGTGATGTGTGTGTCAAAATTTTGGGTAGTATATGATAATGATTGAATTGGGAAACATTTATCCTTTCATTGTGCTTTATTTGTTTCATCTGGTTCTCCTTAAGAAAAAAAAATTAATATGATCATGAATTTATCATTGTACATTTTTTGATTACTAATTTACCTATCTAAATAAAGGTAATGATGGTAATTATTTTATTCTATTCAATTTTAAGCTCATTCTTTATGAAAAATAATGAAAATAAAGTTGTGCCTTTAAAGTGATTTACAAAGAAAAAAGAAAAAAATGAAAAAAGGGGAGAACATTGATGCAATAATTCTTTGGAATCATTTCCTGGATCTTGTCTCATGTTATATAAAAAAGGGGAGGTGTTTTTTTTTACACTATTAAGGGGATTGAGTGAGAAATTCCTGTGTCTTCACTGGAATATTCATGCATTGTACTTATGAGTCTAACCTCCTCTTTCTAGCCTTATTTTTTCAATCATTTTACCACCAACCCTAAGACACAGATTTCACCTGGAAAAAGTCCTCATGATTGAATTCATTTTAATGTTTTGCATTGCGGAGAGATGATAATTGTCACAAGCCTATTGTGATACATTCACTTTCCAAGTATGAGCATAACTCCAGATTTAATTTCTCTTGAGTGAAAAGTGACACAAAATTTCAATGTGAGGTAGGTTGTGATTGGGCCATGGATGGATTTCTGAGGTTGAAAAAAATTAAATGTGAGGAATGAAAATTATTGGGAATTGTTTTTTAAAGAAGTGACATGATGTAATTTGATTTTGGAAGTGGTCATAGATGTTTTCTCATTTTTAATTTTTGTGTGAATTTTGATTTGAATATATGATGATTGCCCGAGAGTGAAATTATTAAGTGTGTGGGAGTGATAAAGCATGAATTTTCACATATTATATACTGTATTTAAATGTTCTAATACCCACCATAGGGTTATTTTATGGGAAATTGTCACATTTTTATGTTTTAGTTGAATTTTTAGCTCAAAAGGAAAAATTGCTTTTATTTTGGTGTTTAACTGTTTTATTTGTCTCCTGTATTTCGGCTACATAATATTCCCCACTGAACAAAAATTGTGGAATTATTTTTTTGTAGGTTTCCTTACATCATGGTCCGAATTTCATCCTTCTGGAGGCCCAGCTAAATCAATCATTTCGAGGCCCAAAATCAGCTCACAATTCTGACCTCGTAAATTGTGCGCAGATTTGGAATGTTTTAAAGATGAGATTTTATCACGTAGTATATGGGTTATCCGGAGATGAAATTCAAATAGGATCTAGAGCAGGAATGAATTAACATCATTAATTAAGGAGGCCATGTATGTATTGGCTTATTACAAGGTCTTAATGGTATTGGAAGTTGGAATTGTGGAAGACAAAGAGTCTCCTAGACAGATTTAATTTTCCACACCAAAACAGTCATAACTCCATCATACGTGGACTAATATGGCTGAAAATTTTTGGGGATCACGAAAGCTTATTTTGAACAACATTCAAGAAGGATCCATTTCCCAATTAGTCCATTTAATGGTCCTAAATGTCGGTGCAATCCAGAGGGAATAATTTGGGTGATATTTCTTCACTCATTTTCCCTATAAATTTGTACCTCTTCATCATTTCACAAGGATAACCATTTTAAAAATACCCATACGTTACATACGTGGTTATTAATAAAAAATTTAAGCATACTTATTACAACATATAACAAAACCTTGAAAGGACCATATAGGTATAGAGTCTTTAGAAACTGGGAAAAATAAACAACTAGTTCATAAATCATCTACGTTGTCTCCGATTTATTTCATCATATATAGACTCCCTTTTTGGAATATCCTACTTAATAACTTTCTTCCTGACCTGGGGAAAGAAAACTTAAAAAAGGTTGAGCACAAATGAATAGTAATGGTAAACAAAATAAATATCAATCACATCATATTCATAAGAACGTAACATTTTGGAAATCTTAACCTGCAAAAGAGATCATAATTTCATAACAAGTGACAAATAATAGTAGTGAAATGTAATCCCAATAATCATAACATATAACATGAAACATTTTGGATTACACACATAATCATAGAGAATCATTTCTTATTAGTCAAGACTCATTTCCAAGACTATATTAGAGGACAAAGTCCATTTCTGAACCGAGTTCACTCCTCGTTTTAGTCCTGTTTCACTAAACCAGTTTAACCTGCCGTTCCAGCCATGTCTATCTCATGAGATATAAATCATTAAACAATGCATTTTAGGTAGATATAGGTCCCACCCATATCATAATGAAACCATTCTTATGTGTGCCACAAAATCATAAATCATACATCACAGCATAACCCGTGTAATAAAAATGGGAATCGTAAACATCATGTCATCATAACATAATCCATATAAGATAAAATGAAATCATAAAAATAATTTCATCATGACATAATCAAATCATTGTAAAAATTTTGATATAAATAGAACCCTATATTACACTATATGGAAAATAATTTTGATAAAACACTTGAACTCCATTCTTGAGGAAAATATCTTTTCTACTTCAAAAACATTTTTCATTTATTAACATGTCATAAAGTTTTAAAATAATAGAAGTTGATTAAAAATAAACATGAAAACATGTAAAGGAAGATTCATGGAAATAATGTTCTATGAATCCATTCATTCCGTATAAGTTAAAAAATCATTCTTCCCGTACTTTGGTCAGAAAAGTCAGAAAGTACCTCGTACGAAAAATGACAAAAGATTTCATTCATATCCTTTACTAAAAACTCACCGAATGGTAAAATTGGATTTAAACAATTGTAGGTGTATTTAAATAAGATTACATACTGAGGAAACATGGATGTGGATGATAAATATTCCCCAGTAAATTCTGAAGTATAAACAATATCGGATAAAAATGAGATTGTGAGATTTTCCCTTACCTTAGGTCCGATTTGCTTCGTAAGTGTCCGAACCTCCTATATAATGATTTAAATAATGTCATTGACTTACTACAAAATCATACGTATTTTTATGATATCCTATATGGTCATATTCTTATCTTCTTATTAGTAATATTTCATTTCTACTTGTTATTCGGGTGTTTATTACCTTTTGTTCTTATGCGTGTTTTGTCGAATAAATTCTTATTCTTCTTTTTAGGTTATAGATACCTCATTTTAAGAATGGTATTAGTGTAATATATATCATATTCATTCATTAAATTCATTTATACAATCATTATGTAATTAAGATCATGTAAAACGAGTCGCATCACATCGTGGAGACGGTATTCCGTACGTACACACCAGCGATGATATTGTTCCCATTATCGTGGAATTGTATTGGAGTGTATCAATACTATTTCAGAATCAATATCAATTTAATATAATCATATATATTTATTCTTTACACCGTTATAACCATCCAAGTAAGGTGGTGGTGGAAAATAGATTACACCACGGCTTGGAGACGGTATTTTGTACGTACGCACGTGCGGTGATTTCGTTTTCCATAGGATGGATAGATGGTGAAATAGGGTTGCTTCATACTTAAAATAAAATATCAGTATATGAGTGATACATATGTTATTAATTCATAATGAAACAACTAAAGAAGAAGAAGTGGAAGAAGAAAGAAAGTTGAAAGAATCGGTAACGGACATTACCTCTTCTTTGAAGAGCCTCTTTGAGACCTCCTTTTAGGGCACTAAAATTGGTCTTTGAAGAAGACCAGGACCTATAGGATTTTTCTAGGGTAATGGGAAAGAGAATTTGGCAGGGTTTGGCCGATCTTGAAGGCTCAAATTGGTGTAAGGAAGAGAGGGATGAGGTGCCTTTTTATAAGAGAGGAGAGGGGCACCTTTGGAAAAACTAAAAATATTATTTTATTATAAAGTCATATTCGGTTTTTAATAACTCCAAATTAATTTATTTCGAAGCTAAGGTTGATATGGGTCGACATTATCTCATAAAATAGAACATAGATAAGTTTATATTTCTATTTTAACTTTATCATTTAGATTTTTCTTTATGTTAGATAATTTAACTTTTACCGTGTCTTCTTGTTTTCTTACACTATATGTTAATAAACTTACAATAACAAGCCAAAAGAATTCCAAGTTGTTTATTATTAATATATATAATATTATCTAAGTCAATTGGCCGAACATTAGATTTTTAGGAATAAAATAACAATTAATAATATATTATTTCTTTTAAAAACTATTTTATGTCAATTTTGACACTATTTGGTAATTGATTTTTTTCAAAATCATAACAAAAATATTATTTCTATAACAGTTAATTAAATCAATAATAACATGTCATATTAACATATAAAATTATTTTAATTCATCAAAAGTCTCAAATTAAATTTATTTTCGTATTTATAACATCAATTATGTCAATATTTCATTAATAATATAATTACTGCATCATCATTGTGTCATAATTAAATTAACATATTTAAAGTATAAAAGTTACAAATAAATCACCATTATGTAGGAAATATTTTTAGCTTTATAATTAATATTTATAGTCGAATTTATCTTATTTATAATCCTATATTAAAATTGATTTAGTTATTAAACATTGATTTTAAATATTTTAACCCTTCTTTAAATAAATTAATAATAAATGTCCTAATCTATTACAAGTTGGCCTAAATTGTCATATTTTATTCCTAAAGTTGTTTTTGGTCGAATTACACTTATCCAATAGAATTAGGACATGTGTTAGGGTAATAATAATATAATTTTTACCCTTAATTACCCTATTTACTTTTAACTATGGTAATAAAAGTAAAAAGTTACTATTCACCAAAAATTATTTTCATCTCATTGAACCACATTTTAGTCCTTGATATTAACCGTGTCTCTCGGATTTTCGAAATTTCACTCACAAAAGCGGTAAAATTATGTTTTATGTAAATTTGCAAATTCTCTTAGGAGGTGGGTAAAAGACGGGGAAAAGTTCAATAAAATTTTTATATATATAAATTTATTGCAAAACGACTTCAAAGAATTACTTTAAACTTATAAAGGTATTATGTATCAATTTTGACCTAAAATAAATTTATAAAAAATAAATAATTATTTAAATAAAAAGTCGGTTTTTAAATAGTAACCCAATGATTTCACTATTCATCCAAAATTGAATGTTTTCGATAAAATACCAAAAATTCACCCTAGGATAATTTCGAAATTCGAAATCCAAAAAAGAAGTCCATTTTGAAATATGAAATTTAGAAAATTCCAAAAAGTGGGTATTACTATTCATAACAGCTAGTTTTAATAATATTTTAATAGCATATAATTGTTTAGAGAAGCTCGGTATTCCGTATGATGCAAGCTATCGAGGAAGATCATGATTGCGTGTAAAGCAATCCAAGATAGTGTTGCGTGTAGTGAAATATTCCTTTGATGATTTATATAAAAACAAAATATTTCTCATAAAATTCTCGGGTGTTACATTCTACCCCCCTTAAAAGTAATTTCACCCTTGAAATTTGTCACTTTGTAACAAACAAATGTGGATACTTCTCCCTTATCATATCCTCAAGCTCCCATGACGCTTCTTCTAATTTGTGGTTCCTCCATAAAATGTTCACTGAGCGAGTGGTCTTGTTCCATAGGACTTTTTCACTATAATCGAGAATCTCTATCAGCTATTCGTCATAACAAAGATCTTGCTCCAGTGGTACAACATCTTAGCTGAGTACATGTGAAGGATCAGGTATGTACTTTCTCATGAGAGATACATGGAACACATCGTGAACTTGAGAGAGATTCGTTGGAAGAGCCAATCGGTAAGCTACCTTCCCAACACGATCCAGTATTTCAAAAGGACAAATATATCTAGGGCTCAGCTTTCCCTTCTTTCTAAATCTCATTACTCTCTTCCTAGGAGATATTCGTAAGAACACTTTATCAACCACTTCAAACTGTAGGTATTTTCTTCAGTTGTTGGCATAACTTTTTTGTCGACTCTATGCAGCTCTAATGTGTTGTTGAATAAATCTGACCTTTTCTGCCATCTCATCAACAAAATCGGGTCCTAATAGCTTTTTTTCCCCAACGTCATCCCAGCAAGTTTGAGTCCTACATTTCTTTCCATAGAGAGAATCATAAGGAGCCATCTCAATACTAGTGTGAAAGCTATTATTATAATAAAATTCCACCAAAGGTAGGTGTTGATCCCATCCACCTTTGAAATACATAGAGAAATCTATCAACATATCTTTTAGAAGTTGAATTGTCCTCTCAGACAGACCATCTATTTGAGGATGATAAGCAGTGCTGAAACTCAACTCTGTATCCAGAGTATACTGAAGAGTTCTCCAGAACATCGAGGTAAACCTCGGATCCCGATCAGATATAATAGAAATTTGTACTCCATGCAATCTTACCACTTCCTTCACATATATCCTAGCAAGATGATCCAGTGAGAAATCCTCTCTAATATCAATGAAGTGTGTCGACTTTGTAAGACGATCAACTATGACCCAGATGGCATTATTGCCTCTGGATGTTTTAGGAAGTCCGATGACAAAGTCCACAGTGATGTTTTCCCATTTCCATTATGCTATGGGTAATGGTTGTAACATCCCCTTAGACTTTTGTCTCTCAGCAATAACTTTCTGACAAACCAAGCATCAAGAGACATATTCAGTAACATATCTTTTCATTCCATCCCACCAGAAGTACTCTTTCAGGTCCCTATACATCTTCGTGCTTCCAGGATGAATAGAGAATGAAGAACTATGAGCCTCATCCAGTAGCTCCTTCTTTAATTATGGGATGTGAGGAACACAAACCCGATTCCTGAACTTTATTATCCCATCACAATCAAGGTTGAATTCTGGAACATTTCTCACCTTCTTTTGTAACTCTAAATCTTCTTATTGTGCCTCTTTAATCTTCACATGTATAGAAGGTTGAACATTCATTTGAGTAAGATACGATTTTTCCCCTTCCATTATAATTCCAAGATCGGTCCTTTTTAAATTCATAAATATTTGATATTTTTTGATCCTCATCATGGATAAGCTACCATGGTCTTGTCGATTTAATTCATCTGTCACCTTGTATGCTTTCCCAGGGTGGTAATGAATTGAGTTGTCATCATCCTTAATCATCTCCAACCATCTTCTTTGGCGCATATTCAGCTCCTTTTGTGTGAAAATACACTTTAAACTTTTATGATCAGTATAAATATCACACCTTTCTCCATAAAGACAATGCCTCCAAATATTTAATGCAATGATTACCAAAGCTAACTCCAAATCATGAGTTGGGTAATTTTGCTCACGAATTTTCAACTGTCATGAGGCATAAGCTATCACCATATCATTTTTCATAAGAACACACCCCAGCCCCTTCATGGATACATCACTATAGATCACAAACCTTTCTCCACTACAAGGAAATGTGAGTAGAGGTGCACTGGATAACCTTCTTTTCAACTCCTTGATATTCTCTTCACATTCCTCCTTCCAAACAAACTTAACTTCATTCCGAGTCAATTTGGTGAGTGGATTAGATAATCTTGAAAAATCGTTCACAAAATGTCTATAATATCCAGTGAAACCAAGAAAACTTCGGATCTCAGTTTCTATTGTTGGTCTCAAAAATCTTTCGATAACTTCTGTTTTTTCTTGATTTATAGATATCCCCTCTTTTGTGATTATGTGACCCAAAAATGAAACCTTTTGAAGCCAAAATTCACACTTGGTAAATTTGGCATAAAGCTTCTCCATTCTTAGGGTCTTCAATATAATTCTCAAGTGATCTTCATGTTCTTCATTTCTCTTTGAATATACAAGAATATCGTCTCTAAAGACTACCACAAACAGATCAAGATAGTCTCTAAAGACTCTATTCATCATATCCATGAAGATAGAAGGGGAATTAGTAAGACCAAATGGCATCACTATAAATTCATAGTGTCCATGCCTTGTACGGAATGTCGTCTTTGGAATATCACCCCTTTTGACCCTTAATTGATGATACCCTGAACGAATATCAATCTTTGAAAAGTATTGAGCTCCGCGTAGTTGGTCAAATAAGTCATCAATGTGTTAGAGAGGTTATTTGTTCTTGATAGTGATCTTGTTAAGTTCCCAATAATCAATGCAAAGTCTCTATGATCTATCTTTCTTCTTAACAAAGAGAACAGGTTCTACCCAAGGCGACGCACTAGGGCGTATGAATCCCTTGTCAAGATTCTCTGTGAGTTTCTTCTTCAATTCCTACAACTCAATTGGGTCCATTCTATAAGGTGTCTTTGAAATAGGTAAAGCACCCGGTACGAGTTCTATTGCAAACTCAACTTCACGATTTGGTGGAAGACCCAGAAATTCCTCTAAAAAGACATCGTCAAACTCCCGTACAATGGGAATATTCTTAATCATGTGTTTCTCACCAACAATTTGATATAAATAACCTTCATTTAGTGGGAGCAAGACCCATAAGATGGATGAAATTTCCACTAGAAGGATATGATCATCCTGGCATTGATAGACGATCATAGATTGATATGGAATATGAAATGTGACATCCCTTCTTTGGAAATAGATATGAGCTCCATATAATGAAATCCAATACATGCCATGAATGTCATCAAATTCCACTATAGGATGGATCACAATATTTTAAGGAAGCACATTCCCACAAACTTCAATCGGGGAAAAATTATAAACTTTTGATGTGACTATTGTGCCAATAGGAGTTGTCTTAGCAAACTCAACATCTAATTGTTGAGGTAATACGGAGATACCCTTAGAAAATTATTTATAAATAAAAGAGTGGGTGGATCCAGAATAAAATAAAACATTTTCTACTTTAGAGTGGATGGTATGTGTAACTTTCTCCACTTCATTATCGTACTCCACATCGCTGATAGAAATTGCATGTGACTTTCCATTGTCTTTAGCCTTAAGAGTTTGTTGACATCGATCATCATCAACGACCCTTGGATTAGGGCATTGATTGGCATAATTACTCATTTCCTTGCACTTGTAACATTGAAGTGTAGGAGGTGCACTCTGTGTAGCCTTTACTTTGTTTGCATCACTAGACATCTTCTTCCCATCATTGTGGCATTCAAATGCCCGATGACATTCTTTTCCACATTTGAAATATTTACTTGTCCCATTAAGACAAATCCATCCATGATTCTTTCCACACATTGAGCATAAGGGAAAACTTATCTTCTTTTCAGTGTGCTCTTTAGATTTTCCTTTGAATTCCATTTTCCTCTTCTTATCAAATGCATATGACTGATGGGTTACTCCAATCTCCATCTAAACCTTGAGAGCACATCGAACGATTTCCTCGTAGCTATTGAAGTCCCTTATGGATAATGCCCTTCGAAGACTTGGTTTTAATCCACTAATGAATCGATCGATCTTACTCTTAGGTTGGATAATAATACTAGAAGGTTACCTTGCATCTTTTGTAAAATTTTCTTCATAAGTACCAACAGATTCATCATCCTTTTTCTTTAGTTCAAGAAACTCCTTCTCCATATTTGATCGAAGAATACGAGGGAAGTACTTATTGAAAAATAAGTTCTCGAACTCGTCCCATTACATGAACTCAATATCATCTCTTTGCCTCGTATTCTTGATAAGATTCTACCATTGATCAGCATATCCTTCCAAACGATACACTGCTAAGATGAGTTTATCATGTTCAGAACATTGACGAATTGAAAATATCTTTTCAGTAGTACTGATCCATTTTTCAGCCACTAATGGATCAGTAGACCCGCTGAATGAGGGTGGACGCTACCGCATGAAGGATTAGACAGAATGTTTCTCCTTCTTTTGCTCATTTGGAAGTCCTGCATGATGCATAACTTGAGAAAGTTGTGTGAGCATGGATACAAGATTTTTCATTCCAACTCCCATAACGTTTGGTTTCTCAGGGGGAAAATCATTTCATTTCCCATCGCATTCTGCATTAACACGGTTCCTTCGGGTTCCTACCATTGACTAAAACCAAGAAGAATAGTGTGCGCAACACTAATTATAATAGGAAAAACACATAATCAAGAATAAAATTTCACACTTACGGTCTTATCATAGGTTGTTCATAGCCAATTCTAAAACACTAAGATTGTGTTCTATTCTTAGACTTATCCTTAGGGTTCTTTATAAGGCTTTCACATCCTAGTTTCCAAAGGGTAACTATACCTATCCTCTGATACCAACTATAACGACCCAAACATTACATACTTGGTTATTACTTAAAAATTGAAGCATACTTATTACAACATATAACAAAACCATGAAAGGACCGTACAGGTATAGTGTCTTTAGAAACTGGGAAACATAAAAAACTGGTTCATAAATCATCTACGTTGTCTCCTATTTATTTCATCATATATAAATTTCCTTTTTGGCATATTCCACTTAATAACCTTGTTAATGACCTTGGGAAACAAAACATACAAAAGGGTGAGATCAAATTCTCAGTAAAGGTAAACAAAAGAAATATCAATCACATTATATTCATAAGAACATAACATTTTGGAAATCTTAACCTGCAAAAGAGTTCATAATTTCATAAAATGTGATAAATCATAGTAGTGAAATGTAATACCAATAATCATAACATAAAACGTGAAACTTTTTGGAATACACACATAATCATATAGAATCATTTATTAGTAGTCAGGCCTCATTTCCAAGACTATCTTAGCGGACAAAGTCCATTTTTGAACCGAGTTCACTCCTAGTTTCAGTCCTATTTCACTGAACCGGTTTAACCTTTCATTCCAGCCATGTCTATCTCATGAGATATAAATCATTACCCAATGAATTGGAGGGAGATATAGGTCCCACCAATCTCATAATGAAACCATTCATATTTGTTCCAAAAAATCATAAACCATACATCATAGCATAACCAATGTAATAAAAATGGGAATCATAAAAATCATGCCATCATAACATAATCCATATAAGATAAAAGGAAATCATAAAAATTATTCCATCATAACATAATAAAATCAATGTAAAAATATGGATATAAATAGAACCCTATATTATTGTAGGTGGAAAATAAATTTGATAAAATACTGGAACTCCATTCCTGAGGAAAATATCCTTTCTACTTCAATTTTTTTTCCTTTATTAACATGTCATAAAATTTTAAACTAAAAGAAGTTTATTAAAAATAAAATTGAAAACTTGTAAAGGAATGTTCATGGAAATAATGTTCTATGAATCCATTCATTATGTATAAGTTAAATAAACATTCCTCCCGTACTTTGGTCGGAAAAGTCAAAAAGTACCTCGTATGAAAAACTGAAAAATATTCCATTCACATTTTTTACTAAAAACTCAACGAAGGGTAAAATTGGATTTAAAAAATTTTAGTTGGATGGAAATAATATTACATATTTAGGAAACATGGATGTGGATGATAAATATTCCCTAGTAAATTCTGATGTATAAAAAATCTCGGATAAAAATGAGATTGTGAGATTTTCCCATACCTTAGGTCCGATTTGCTTTGTAAGTATCTGAACCTCCTATATAATGATTTAAATAATGTCATTGACTTATTAAAAAATCATATATATTTTTATGATATCATATATGGTCATATTATTATCTTCTTATTAGTAATATTTCATTGCTAATTGTTATTCAGGTGTTTATTACTTTTTGTTCTTATTCGTGTTTTGTCGAATAAATTCTTATTCTTATTTATAGGTTATATAAACCTCATTTACATAATGGTATTAGTGTAATATATATCATATTAATTAATTCAATTCATTTATATAATCATTATTCAATGAAGATAATGTATAACGAGTCTCATCACATCGTGGAGACAATATTTCATACGTACGCACGAGCGATGATATCATTCCCATGATCGTGGAATTGTATTGGAGTGTATGTATACAATTTCATAATAAATATCACTTTACAATAATTATATATATTTATTCTTTACACCATTATACCCATCCAAGTAATGTGGTGGTGGAACATAGATTACACCATGGCGTGGAGACGGTATTTCGTACGTATGCACTTGCGGTGATTTCGTTTTCCGTAGGATGGATAGATGGTGAAATATGGTTGTTTCATAATTATAATAACATATAAGTTTTTTAGTTATACTTATATTATTACTTCATAATGAAACAACTAAATAATAAGAAGTGGAATAAGAAATAAAGTTGAAATAATCGATAACAGACATTACCTCTTCTTTGAAGCGCCTCTTTGAGACCTCCTTTTAGGAAACTAAAATTGGTCTTTGAAGAAGACCAGGACCTCTAGGATGTTTCTAGGGAAATGGAAAAGAGTATTTGGGATAGGTTGGACGAGCTTGAATTCTTATAGTGGTGTGAGGAAGAGAGGGAGGAGGTTCCCTTTTATAAGAGAGGAGAGGGGCACCTATGGAAAAACAAAAACTACTATATTATTATAAAGGAATATTCGATGTTTAATAGCTCCAAATTGATTTATTACGAAGATAAGTTTGGTATGGGTCGAAATACTGTCATCCATTAGAATTTAGACAGGTTTAGATTTCTATTTTAACCTTATCATTTAGATTTAACTTTAAGTTAGATAATTTAACTTTTATGGTGTCTTATTGTTTTCAAACACTATAAGGTTAATAAACTTAAAATAACAAGGCAAACGAACCCGAAGTTGTTTACTAATAATATATATAACCTTATATAAGTCATTTGGGAGAGACTTATATTTTTAGGAATAAACTAACAAATAATAATATAATATTTGTTTGAAAAATTATTTGATGTCAATTTTGACACTATTTGGTTATTGATTTTTGTGAAAATCATAACAGAAATATTAGTTCTAAAAAAGTTAATTAAATCAATACTCCATGCCATATTAACATAGAAAAGTATTCGAATTTATAAAAAGTCTCAAATTACATTTATTGGGGTATTTATAACATCAATTATGTCAATATTTCATTAATAATGTAATTACTACATCATCATTGTGTCATAAATAAATTAAATTATCTAAAGTCTAAAAATTACAAATAAAATACCATTATGTAGGAAATATTTTTATCTTTCTAATGAATATTTATAGTCTAATTTATCTTATGTATAACCCTATATTAAAAATTATTTACTTTTTAAACGTTGATTTTAACCATTTTAACCCTTCTTTAAATAAATTATTAATAGATGTCCTAATCTAATCCAAGTGGGACTAAATGGTCATATTTTATTCCTAAGGATGTTTTCTGTCGAAATAAATTTATCCAATAGAATTAGGACATGTTTTAGGGTAATAATAATATCATTTCTACCCTTAATTACCCTATTTACTTTTAACCATGGTAAAAAAGTAAAAAGTTACTATTCACCAAAAATTATTTTCATCCCATTGAACCACATTTTAGTACTTGATATTAACCATGTCTCTCAGATTTTTTAAATTTCACCAACAAAAGTAGTAAAATTATGTTTTATATAAAATTGAAAAATTTCCTAGGAGGCGGGTAAAAGACGGTGAAAAGTTCACTAAAATTTTTATATATCTAAAATTATTATAAAATGACTCCAATGAATTACTTTGAACTATTAAAGTTATTATGTGTCAATTTTGACCTAAAATAATTTTAAATAAAATAATAATTTATTTAAATAAATATTCGGTTTTTAAATAGTACCCTAGTGTTTTCACTATTCATCCAAAATTGAATGTTTTCAGAAAAATACCAAAATTTCACCCTAGGCTAATTTCGATATTCTGAATCAAAAAAAATGAAGTCCATTTTGAATGATGAACTTTACAAAATTCCAAAAAGTGGGTAGTACTATTCATAACGGCTTGTTTTAATAATATTTTAATACCATATCGTTGTTTAGTGAAACTCGGTATTGCGTACGACGCAAGCTATCGAGGAAGGTCATGATTGCGTGTAAAGAAAGTCAAGATAGTGTTGTGTGTATAGAAATATTCCTTTGATGATTTATATAAAAACAAAATATTTCTCATAAAATTCTCGGGTGTTACACATTTCAAGGGGGAAAGGTTGAGTTTTGTTTCTATAATTGTTCTTTATATTTATAATATATATTAGTGTAGCTTTATTCTTCTTATTTTCCTTTCTCTTTTTCATTCATTTCTTTTATTTTATGTGTTTCTCCCACTGTGCTTCTTTCTAACTCCCTGTTTGTGGAGATCTAGCCCGCACTGTTGTTCAAGGGGAGAAGTGGTGGTATTTGAGTTTATTTTACTTTATTATTTTATCATGTTTTGTTCTACGAATTCATTAGTGGTTAAATTATTGTTGTGATCGGTCACCCCACTTTCTCTACCATTGTCTTCTTCCTCCTCGTTTATTAATTTTCCTTCCCATCAATATCCAATTAATTCAAATAGTGGAGTTTGGATTGAGCATTGATGTTGAAGAGATTAATCCTAAATGCAATGATCTTGGTGTAGGTTAGTACCTTTCAAACGAGAGGGTGTGGAGTGACAGGTCATGATATCCACATTGAAGAATTCATGGATAGACATTTTCAATGACAATGATAATTCCACCATGAAACCCCAAGAACAATGGTTTTCTTCTACTAACTTCTTTGTGTCATTTCTTCCTTTTCATTGTGTTTAATATTTTCATATATTTATATATTTATATTATATTTATATATTGTGTATTTCAATTCTTCTCCCCATTTATATTAGTTTCATATTTTATATTAGTTAGTTTATTATAGTGAAAATAGGAAAATTGTGTGTGGAAGTGGCCTCCTTGTGATCGACCCTATGGTTTACCACTATGGTACATATTTAGGTCAATAATATTTAAATTGAATTGTTGTTCACGACAAAACCACTCTCATCACCCCATCTAAAGCGTCTGAAATAGTCTTTGTATCTGTTTCATGAACATGGACTTTTAAAAAAACACATAAAACATCAATAAAAAATAAAAATGAAACTACTATATAGAAAGAATGAATTTTGATTTATATTGACCGGAATATATTCTATTTTAATGTTTTGTTAATTTCTACATGTCAAAAAAATATCATTTCCCAAAAGCATAAAAAAATATGATCTTGTTTGCTCATTTTTAACACAATAAACACATATTAATGGTATAAAATCAATTGAAAACAAATGTTAAGGAGGTAAAAACCATGAAAATGGAATCAGATTGCCTTGATATTACGGGAAAATGATTAGATATTTAATTTTAAAATATTGGGAATGAGAACACATCATTCTGAGTGAATCCTTTCCCATTATGGTCATAAATTCATTTTTTAATTGTAAAACAATAAAATGTTAATGGAATGGTAAAAAAAGATAAATAATATCACATTATCCTTAAATAAATGGAAAAAACCACATAAATGATTTTCAAATGTATGAACCAACACATATCATTCTAAATGGAGATTTTATCCTAATGGATGTAAATTTGTTTTTTATTTTTTTTAAACACTAAAATATGCATGAATGTTTAAAAACAATTAATATGATGCCATATTATCCTAAAATTAGGGTAAAAATATCACTTTTTCTGTTACATGTACATATAGACAACATATCAGTTTGATTTTTGTAATGATTAGAATTAAATAATAAACACTTATGAAAGGTACAAAAGCTTTGAAAAATGTTTTGGGAGATGAAAACCAGGGAAAAAATATTTTGTTATCCTAAAATCATGTTACAATGAACATAAATTTAATTTTGAAATTTAGGAACTTACGACATGTCATTCTGAAAGATGGTTTCTCTGTTATGTCTATAAACATGTTATTATTATATTAAAAAACTCAAACATCCATTGAATACATAAAACAAGGGGAAAATACTACATTATCCTAAAATCAAGGGATGATGACCATGTATATGTTTTTGAAATGTTGTAAATAACAACATGACTTTCTGTGTGATGGTTTTCCTTTTATGGTTGTAAATGTGTTTTTAGTGTTTTAAAACACTAAAACATGTGTAGAATGGTAAAAAATAGAAAAAAAATGTCAGATTGTCCTAAAATTAGGGGAAATAACTTTATAATTAATTATAAATTGCAGGAACGTATGACACATCATTTTAAGTGATGATTTTATCTTAATAACATTAAAAAATGTTTTTATATTTATAAAACAATCTAACATGCATGGAACAGTAAAAACTAGGCAAAAACACCAGATGGTCCTTAAATCATGGTATAATGGACACATTTTTAATTGTGAACTATAACAACTGACACACATCATTCCAAGTAACAGTTATCCCAATATGGATGTAAATGAATTTTAGTGTTTTAAAACTCTAAAATTCTTATATATGATCAAAATTAGGAAAACAATGTTGGATAATATTTAAATCTGGGAAAAAACCCATAGATTTATTTCTGAAACAAAGGAATCAACAAAACATCATTCCAAGTGACTATTTGCCTGTTATAGCTGTAAATGTGTTATTAGTGTTTTTAAACACTAAAAATGGTTGGAATTGTCACAACCTTGGAAACGACCTCATATTATCCTAAAATTATGAGACAATGGCTGAATATATAATTTTTATTTATGAAAACTAATGTCACATCATTCTGAATGATAGTTTTACCATTATTTCTATAAACGTGTTTTAAGTTTTTTAAAAACACTAAAACATTTTTTAAATGGTCAAAACCATAGAAACTGATCTTATATTGTTGTCAAATCATTGGAAAATTTCTAAATAATTGTTTTCGAAATTATGGGCATGTTTACTATAATAATAACTTCAAAATTTTATTAAATAAATTTTCAACACGACACATATTGTTTTATATATAAATGTTAATATTTACTTATCCGTTTTTAGTTTCAAGCACTGAATCTTCTCTCAAATATTTATGTTTATATTTTGAAAGTTTAATTAATTATATATTATTTTTCATATTAAATATGTTTGTTTTTGTATAAAAATATAAATTTTATGTGAATCATTTTAAATATATTCTATGTCTACTCCCCTTTACATTTCGTTTCCTAAATAATTTTTTACATTGTATGGGGTAGATATCATTTGTCGGCAGGAGGTTGAATATTCCGATCCAATTCATTATTCATAAGGAAGTGGCACTGACTATTAGTTTCTATGAAATATTAATATTTTAGTAATTATTCTTATTTAATTATGATTTATTTTGTTCAGTTTCAATTTTTGATTAATTTTTTATTTCTGTTGATGAGATGGTGTGGATGGTATTAGTTAATGAGATGTTGTGTAGGTAGACATATGCCATTAAGGTCGTTTTATGGATAGATATTGTGCATGGGTGGTTTATGGACATATTTTATAAGTATATATTGGTTACATAGGAATTGGTCGATGTATAGGGTGACTGAGACTTAGCTTATGATACTAGTTCCTGTTTTTATGACTACTGATGCGTGATTTGTGATTGACTTGTTTATAATATATTAATTTTTGAGTTTATATCATTCCCTTTTTTATATATGTATAGGTTATATTAAATATTTTTTAAAAAATAGGAACATATTTAGTGGCGGTTTATTGTAATTTCCACAGAAATATATTATAATATGTATCTTGCAATAGTTCAGATTAACCACCACTATAAATGACCTCTACTGAAAGAATTATGAAGTTTAAATTAAATTTATTCGTATTCCCAGTCGGGTTTATTATTAATAAACCAACTTTAATTAAACATCAATCTACTGCTAAATTTTAAAAAAATTGAACATAAAAAACCTCTGGGAAATAAAATAAATCACATCTAATTGACTAGTGACCATGAAATATGGGAAGGGTTTTATAAAAACAGCAATGTAGTTTGGTGGAGGTGTATTCAATCACTAGTGAATTAAATAACCATCTATCACAGTTGGTTTTTTGTAGTGACTCTAACTAAGTGAAACTATTTACATTTTACATTATTGTCACTTACCCCAACTCTTTTGTATATTAAGAAACAAATCAATCAAATAATGATTGGAACAATATTTTATTTGATAAAATTAAAATTCAATAGGATTATTCATACTACCATTATAATATTCAACATCATATTATCTTCATAATAGATTTTTTTGATTAAATATGTTCTAAATTTTGTTTTAGGAAATATTATTTATTTTCTTTTTATTAGGAATATTAAAAAAATAATATATTTTTTCCAAATAATAAATGGTATTATATGTGTTTAATTCATTTTCATTTGTAAAGGATTTTTTATTAAAATATGTCATTGATAGTTAGAGGGATAAAATTCCTTCACATTTTAACAAATACCTATAAAAACAATTTTATCCTAGAGAAACACATTAATACAAAATTACTTCTCAAAAAATGTTGTTGAACTACAATGAATCATAAACAACATGTATGCATTTAATAAAATCATAACAATACTTTATTATCGAACTTCTCATCCTATCATAACTGAGATTTGAGATAAAGATACACATATTTTCCAAAGATTCATCCAATTTTGACACATTCAATTACATTCAAATTCAATATGTAGTATCTATTTACATCATCTCATGAATATAAACTACCATCTCAATAAATTCCTCCTTGGATTTGGAACTCATTAATATTTAGAGAACATTTTAAAATAGTAATTCGATATCACGTAACTTTCAAAATCCAATGAATTAATTTCTATGAGATCCTTGCCCTATATGGATATTCCATGGAGTTTCATAAACTCCATCAGGTATTCATTCAATAATACAATCATATTTAATTATTAATATTCTTTTATGGACAATACTAGGTTTCAAATAACATGATATTATTCCTAAATAAATGATATTGAGATTTTCAACTAACATTTCTTCTTTTGGATTAAATATTCTACCATCTTATATTATCTATATTTTTTTAGAATGTAGACCATATGGGCATCGATATGAAATTGTCAAAAATATTAGAATATCAGGTAAATATTCTTCATTGAATTAAATAATGTTATATAAAAATTTCCATAATGAAATTATATTAAATTATCTTACTAAATAAGAAATTTTATTCCCATATTTAAATCATGTAATATAATTAAACTAATCATAAGACATGTGTAAAACTCCGAACTCTTTTCGTTTGAAAAACCATTGCTTAAAAAATTTTCTAAATAGATAAATGAGATATTTTACATGTCTTAAGATGATTTTATTAAATATTGAGGCATCAATTTTGTCAATATAGAAACTCATTTTTCTATTAGCTGAAAACAAATTCGTCATTCATATATATTAAATATTATAAACTACTATATATTTACATCACAATAATATTCGATATCATATATCTTTTCAAAAAAATAATTTTTTATATAAAAAATAAATATTTAAAAAATCATTTATCCACTAAAATTTATTAATTAATTCAATCATATTGAATATCATTTGAAATACCAAATCATGCTGATTATTGAAGACCTAAATCATTTATGTATTCAATAATATGGGGTACAATAGGGGATACTGAAATTCATTTTGTAATTTTCCATTTAATAACATTTAAATCAAAAAAAAAATCATTCCATGGTTCAATATTTATCATTATTCTTCTATTGAATAACATCAACACATGCTTACTCATGAAAGAATTAATCTAATACAAATAAAATCTCTATTACTCAATATATTTTCTTAAGCTACCATTATTAGGAGTTTCTTACATTATAATAATTATTGTAATGAATAATATAATGTTTAGTTAGATTATGATGATACCTTTATCTATAATTGAAATTTTAATCCTATAAAAATCCTATATTATATCATTTCATTAATGATATTTAATAAAATTGATCCCACTAAAATTGATGACCTCATACATCATATCTATTTATAGTTCCACGATTCATATTTCACCACATCTTATAGCAGTTATCATGTAAGCATGTCATGATTATTTAAGTGGGGAATCATCCCAATATCTTCAGTTGTGATAAATGTATAGTTGATTATATTATAGTATATCCAAATTCATCTTCTGGGTTGACTAATGACTATTCCTCTAGTATCCTTACCATCATAGATTTCCATAAACATTAATACAATGAAAATTCCATGAATAATACAACTAACAATAATAAAGGTATTCTCATGCCCTGCATGGAAATACACAACATGATAATCATGAGTTACTCATGTAATTCCCAAATTACACAAGAAAATCTAGGGGCTCTCGTGTTGATCTTGATAATACAGAATTTAATGATGAAGTTCTCGAAAAAAAATTTATTGTATTAAATCTCTCATTTCGTATTTTGGTGGTTTCTTATAAGGTATTATCAATTTAATATACATCATATGAATATGAAATTCATAACTATTGCATCATATGAAATTATTATCATCTGATGTTTTATTCACGATCTGTTTATGCATGATTCTAATAGTTTGGATTTAGAAACCCTGTTAAAACCAAAAAAATTAATGTGTATACATCAAATTATTTTGAAACTCTATACATAACAAAAAAATCCATGTTTATCGCATAAAATAGAATTTTTATATATTACTGTATGTCCAATCCCATAAAATGAATATGTTACATAGACACTTCATGTAAAGGAATAGAGTTACATGATATTGATGAATTCCACATGAATAAGTACAAAGAGAATGATATCTGACCCAATTCAATTTCATAGTCAAGGGAAGACTCTAAGAATGAAATTTGTTTAACTCCAAGTCTATCTAACTAGAGATACATTATTGAAGAGATAATTCATTTCATGACAACTATAACACCTATTACATACAAACTATTCCCAACAACCAGTATCATGTTCATAAATAAAATTATTAATTGTGTTGAAGGATAATGAAAAATAAATTTTATTAAATGAAACCTATAGTGATATGAAAGGTTTTATGTTAGGATAAATTTATCAATTAAATTTTTAATATTATTTTTCATAAAAAAATCAATTTATATCTATGACAAAAACCGGTAATAATCATTAAATAAATGATAAATTCAAATATTTATTTATTAAATTATTATTTATGTATAACGAGATAAATAAAATACAATTGTAATCCCTTTTATAATTTAATCATTAACATTACTAGTATCCATTACTTTTGAATACAAAATCATTAGAATATTTCCAATATCAATTCATTCATATTTATTATAATGTGGAATTTACCATTTAAATAACTAATAATACATGAATTAGAAACTATTTACAAATCAAATTCTATTATATAAACCTTTTACCTAATGAAAATATCTTATACAAAATAATCATTCAATCCTTGATCATATATATTATGAAAACCCCTTTTTATTTGGGTTAAATAATATCCAAATAAATCCAATTTAATCTAAAAAACTAAAAAATAAAAAATTAGGATCTAAAATTGAATACTAAATAAATTTAATAAATAAATAATTTATTTAGTTTCCAAAATAATAGATCATTATGAACTATTCATAAATAAATTCGAATTAAAAATAATTTATAAATTTTCTAGAATATTAAAATTTTATGTTCTTATCAATATGATTCCATTTTCATTTCATATTAAATGTAATTTATTGGATATTTCATAAATTATAAACATTATATTATTTAATATCAATTATAAGAAGAATTAAATGTAATCTAAATAACATATATTTTGTAATTGATAAACTATTCATAAATAAACTTTTATGATTTATAAATATACTAATAATTTATATATCAAAAAAACATGATATTTAATTTAAAAAATGATATATTCAAAAAATATAAAATAACCAAATTTTTTAAATTAATTTATAAAAAATTGTATAAATTTATATAAAATTATTTATAAATAATATATCCATTATTTATTTACAATTTATAAATAATGTATTTCAATTATAAATTGAATTATCTTGACTAAAATAAATACATTATTTATTTTCATAAATGATACTAATATATATAAACATATAATATTTATATCAAATATTGAAAAATGGTTTTTTTTTATTAAAAATTATTTTTG
Source organism: Viscum album (assembly GCA_963277665.1). Classification (NCBI taxonomy): domain Eukaryota; kingdom Viridiplantae; phylum Streptophyta; class Magnoliopsida; order Santalales; family Viscaceae; genus Viscum; species Viscum album. The sequence goes on from OY728125.1 coordinate 1,580,555,078, forward strand.
ATATATTAATAATAATGTTTATTTTCTGAATAATCATACCCTCTGATTCCACGGATGGGTTCTTTATGATCATCATATGGCCATATTTAGTAAAATACAACCCAATCATAAGATGATCTATAATTGAGATTCATCGCTTGAATAAACCGAAAAAATAGTGAACCTTGATATCAACAATGAAAATAATATTCTTCATTCTTGATGAAAGATAACACTTAATAAAGATCATAATATAGTAAAAATAAGCACATTGCCTCTGGGTGGGGTACACTGAACAGTGGATCTATGATCATATCTTGAGGATAACCAAATTCTAAAGGAGTGATAGTGCATTCATCTCAAATTATGAACATTTGTGTAGGATAAAGAGAAAATTGAGATGGATTGTAGGCAATATCTTATATAAAACAAGAGGTATCATATCCCTATACATATCCATTCGTGGTGAGTTTATATAATTGAAAATGTGAAAGTGACAATAATGTTTCCATAAATATTTCTTCCAATAATTCATTTCGTCATATTCAATGAGAAATAAATCTAATTAAACTATTTAAATTGAATTGTAACTATAAATTATTCCATTGGGTGAAATAAATCTATATAAAATATATATTTATTATGAAACATATTTAATATATTCCATATAAATAATTTAACATCATAATCATATTCAATATGTTCAACTATTTAATCATATATTCCAAGACATTATATTTATAAGGACTAATGATATAATGTTAAATTATGTTTTCTACTTAGAAATATTTTATTTTACATCATCACGATCTTTGGAAACCATTACACTATACTTTTTCATTGAAATCAATTTTAAATGATGTTTCCAATTTTATTATCATGTTACTAGTATAGTGTGCGATAATGCTTATGATATATAAAATTTGTGACCTAATTTATAATCAATGCACATTATACTCTAATACGATTAAACCTATTTAGGTATTTCTGTGATTCCCATAGTGGATAATATCCTGATATGTAGGATGAAATTTTCAAATTTATGTGCGCTTTTAGTGAAACGTTGTGTGATGGTTGTAGCTGTTGTTTTTTTTTGGGTTTTGAAGAGGTTGGATGGTTTTGTGACATTATGGTTGGGAGAAATGTGGTTTCTTATGGATAATACCAAATGATTTGGTGTTATTCCCAATGATAGGTGGTGACATGGCTGAATAGTGATAAGGTTCTATTGGATGTTTTGTAACCATTTAGTTTGGTTTGTTTAGCTATTTATAGTTTTTGAGGTATGATGGGATCCATGATGGGAATGTCATGAGATCTTATTTTTGAAACCAGTCATTCTTGGTGTATGATTTTGATTCTTGAGTATGTGATTCATTTCATAGGTATCTACCATTGTGGTCCATGCCTTCCATTCCATTTACATTGCACATTTCTTGTTCTTGTAGAGTGTCTAGTGAAATTCATGAAGAGTTTAGTGGAATTTAACACTATAAAAAATATCTAAAATGTCTTTTACATAGTAGATAACGGTTTACAGTGTGTGATTATAGTTTTAAAAAAAATGTATCCATATGTTTCTTACTTTTATCTGCATAAGATGAAGAGAATAATATATATTTAACAATTTATGGCATGAAAATCCGTTAAACATAAAACATTAATGTGGGATTTATGTTTTATATCATCCAACATAATTCCAATATTTATGTTCACTTATTTTGATTCGTATCCTATTTATCCGCCCATATTTATCTCATTTTTGGGGAACCCTATGGTTATTGAAGTAAAATTCCAACCCATTTCCTCTTTCATTGATACACAGGTTTAGGTGAATTGGTGAAAGTGATTAGTATTGAGTCCACTTCCTTTATCCCAATTTTTCCTTCTTTACATCATTGGAGATCAGTTTTAGTGGTGAGATTTTAGTTTGGGGTGTGGTAGGGATTCACATTGGTGATCTTTTGGTGTTGTGTAGGTTGATCCATAGTATCCTCCTGTGAATATGTGGTTTCTGGGCCTTTATTATTTTCCTTGTGGTGCATAGCCGGTTTCTAAAGCTTATTTGATATAGGTTTTCCCTAGTTTTTCATCATTGTCTATCATATTAAAGGGGTTTTTTGAATATCATTTCAAATATATTTTTCATCATCTTAATTCAAATAAATAACTTTTTAATTTAAAATGAATGTGAAAGGGTTTCGATTTCATTCTTTTTTAGCATTGATATTATGGTGATATTGTGATAGTATGGTCTAGACACCCCAATAAAAATAAGGGTCATTTGGGGATTTTGTTGTGTACTATTTTATGTTATTATGAAAGACTTATTTGATTATTATGAATCACCCTAAAATGGAAATTGGATAAGCACTTATATTTTTTTTAAAAAAAATTCCCTTGGATTTGTTGATTGTGTTAGAATTCCCTTTTTAAATAAATGAAATTGATAAAAATTCCCACTATAAATCTGTAATACATTTTGTGATGGGTTTGAGAGGTCTTTTAGTGGCGCATCGATGTGTAGTTATGGAATTTGTGGATGATAGGTTTGTGAGATCGTGATGTGGGGTGGTAATTTGAAATTATTGTGAGGCCTTTTAGTAAGGTGGTGAAGTGTTGTTGTGGAATGTGGATTTTATAGGGTTGTGAGTCCAAGTTGGGGGGGGGAGTTGATGTGATCTATTTGTGAGGTAGTGTTGTTGGGAGATGATGTGATGGGTCTATGAGGTTATTATATGGAGATTTCTATCTATAGTTGTAATACATTCTAATTAATCATGGTTGCGTTATGTGTTAGATGTGACAATAATTTTTTTTCGGTGCTAGATGCCTAAGTAGTAATGGAATTTTTAAATAATTTTTGAAGCATAATTGGTTCATTTGGTTAATGGTATGGAAATGATTAATGAAAGAAATAATTAATGAGAATTATGGTCAAACATGGTCAGTTTGTAGTAATGAAATGAATTGAATGGATTATAAAGTTTTAAAAAAATATGAAAATTTGGCTTCTGTGGTTTTATGCATTTAGTGATGGTAGTGGAAGTGGAGATGTTGTGAGTATGTTTGTGATTTATCGTGAAGTCATATGTTTTTGCATGTGTATCTTATATATATATATATATAAATTTAAAATTTCATTGTGGGTTTCTATATGAACACAACCCACCACCATGTGACCGCATCCATATATTTATAATAGGGGACTTATTAATGAAATCTCGATGAAGAGGATCTATGTATGACTAATCGATTATCACTACTCTCTCATCTATGCGAGTAGATATTCATGGGATGTGATTTTCAGTGGTCTAATAGAACACTAGGTGATGAACCATGAGTCCTTGGGAGATATATGATATTATCATGTTGTGGGTGGATTATGGCGGGGGATTGACATTGTAGGAGAAGGGAATAAAGTATATGTAATTCTTGTTTATGATACCATACTACTATAATTATCGTTATGTTGTGATATACATGTTTTAAAAATGTGTGATATGATCTAACCATGTTGTGAGGCTGTGGTATATGCTATATGGAATGGATGAAAGTACCAAGATATATGATGTTGGGGTGTGAGAGGAGAAAATAAGTGGTAAAGCATTTGGGTAGTCATTATCAATATGATTCTTATAATGTTATTATCCATTTCTTGTTTTATTTTTGGATCCATTGTTGGTGAGGTGTGGGTTGTAAAGATGACGTTTTATTTGTTGATGGTTCAGTTATTTTCTCACTGCTGTGTTAGTAAGCTTCAGTCACATTTTCATTAGAGACTTTGGTTTTTCTACTATGTATACATGTATGCTCATCATATTTATATAAATTGATTTTCATGTTTTTGGTGGATTTTTTGGACTATCATGGACATCAATATCCCAAACCTCAGGATAGTTGTTAAGATGGTTATTTAGTTTTCTTTTAGGTATTTACTTTTGTACACTGGTATCATTATAATATTTATTATATATTCATTGTGGGAACATATTTCTATTTTTTTGTTATAAGTCACATAGTTCCTTTATGTTGGTCCATCTTATTTATAGATCCTGTTTTATTATATAAGTTGATGCATCCCACTTATGATATATTTATACCCTTGATTTTAGTCACATCTCAGGGATTACTAGCGGTGGGACTCATGGGGCATGATCTCTCCCCCTTGATTATGGTATCTTCAGCGGAAGGGGTGGTGAGAACAAGTCATACATGTAAATAAATTCTAGAAGATGACATTTGATATTGAAAAATCATTGTGATGCGTAATAATGATTATAATGAAAGGCCAATGAATGAATTAGACTTGTTATGATGATGGTTGAAATGAATTAACAAAAAAAATTATATAGTTATTTTGATATATTACATGTAGTAAAAAATATCTATTTTAAGAATAAAATATTAATGAACATATCAATAAAATGAGTAATTATATTGTTATATATATTAATACTATCAAATAAACAATATAAAAAATAAAAGAATATCTATAATTATTATGTTGTTCATAATTTTTATATAAAGGGAACATATTTGTAGGAATGAAAACTACACTCTAACCATATAATAAATTATATTTCTATGAATATAATCATTAAAAGATATAAATGAATCATATAATGAAAAAAATTAATGTATCAAAGGACAATAAGTGCACCATAATTGATGAAAAAAAGAGTTGTTCTACTCCCAGAAAAATACAATCCTACCAAGGAAGTTAAAAAACATTTCATAGCATGATAGAACCTATATGATCCACCATATCTCAATCCAAACATTTCTTATAATGCATACAATAACCGAAAACACTCATGTATATATTTATTTTATTTCAATTCTCATAGATAATAGATTATTAATATAATATAAATGAAAATTGACATGCATACTAAAAATAAATGGTTCCTATGCCTCCTAGTTCACATCGAAAATCAGATGAGGATAGAATGATGGAGTTGTGATGACTTCCTTTAGAAAAGGTCAGTCCTCACATGCAGTGTGACATGATCTACATCATTACCATCATGGATAGTTGGCATCAGTTTCTAGGGGTAGGTTCCTGATTAGGAAAATCCTATCCTTGGGTAAGAATATAATATCCCTAACGTGTACGGTTGAAGATATTGTCCTGTAGACCATGGAAAGTTAGCATTATGTTCTTTCTCTACAACAAGATATGCATCCTGGATATAAACCCACCCCTCCTTAATAAAATACTTGTGGACAATATTTTTTTGTTTACTATACTATTAATATATTCAAAATGAATTAAAAAAATGAAAAAAATTAATCAAATGAATTGTTATTGACTTAATAGATTCTGAAACCCTCTTACTTATGTTGTAAGATATAGTATAGACTTCTGTCTGTTTCTTGTATCATACTCAAACTTCTATGATCAATTAAATCACAACATACACATACCATCGATATAAAACAATTCAAATATTTCCTAGATTTTATATAAATTTCATGTCATTGGGTCCATTCTACATCCATCCTGCCTATAATATTCACATAATAAATTACAATGGACTATCAGGATGGAAATAGAATAGATTAAACAAATCCAAACTTTTATATTAATCTATCAGGTTGGTTCCACTAAAATATATTAATGTAATTTAGAATCACATAACATTGGAATTATTAATCCCACTAGTCTGGTATGTGGGATGCTAAACTAATAGAGAACTGTATGGAACCCATGAAATTTGAAATGAAATTTGACAGTAGTTAAAATATTTTGTTAATAATTTCAATAAATGATAATATTATGAAAATGATTATTCAATAGAATAATTTATATATGTACATCAGTGGGCTATAAAAAATACAATATGAGATGGAATAAACCCAAATTGTGTCTCATAGACCAGAAAAAGTCTTGTGTATAATTCCACCTGTAACACAATATATTGAATATGATAAAAAATAAATAATAGACTATAATAAATCATATTAGAAATAAAGATATTAGTGATTATTCCATCGTCCATGGGGAGAATCCAAAAATTAATCAATATAAACCTATAAACCAGTAACAATATGGCTTCTGTAGAAATGCACTCCCATACCAACATCTGAATGAGGATGATACATCCTCCAAGATCTCTTTGATTTGATTAGAATGCCATGGATAATTCCATGTATGTGTATGCGAAGCATGATTAATCCTAGTTTTATTTGTATGTTTGATAAAATTCATATAGTAGAGAGAAATATATCAAGATGACATGAATATAAGAGTGATAAAAACACAATTTCCAACCAACGAGCTACAAGATATATGCACGACCATGATGCATTATAGTATGATCATCAACATTAATGGGTAAATATGTGAAGTGAATCAACAAAAGTAGTTCATAGAAATAGAAAATATATCCTTAGAAGATTATCCCCTAAAATGTTAATTATATGAAATCCTTTTTCACGTAACACCCAAATATATCATGGTATGTTGTCTCTTTAAAATAATTTAATAGCTTATATTTCATTCAACACTGACTATGCATGCGTTATATGAATGACTGAGTTTCGGCAAAACAACACATTAGTGATATAATTATTAAAATGATATATTTATTTTTCAATTAAAAATTTTAATATGTATACTAAAAAATAAATTTTAAATTTTATTTATATTGTTTTAACACAAATAAAACATATTTATAATGAAATATATATCATTGTTAAAATAGTTATATATTTAGGAAAAAAAATTTCTTAAAAGAACTAATTTTTTATGCCTTTTTGTTAAAAAAAATTAGACACTATTAAAAATTCAATTTGGTAAAATAGACTTCAAATTTAAATTTGGAATATCAAAATTATCTTAACTTGATTTTTTTAAATTTTTCAAAAAACATTTAATTTTTAATGAATAGTGAAAAAATAATATATAGTACATAAAAACCTATTTTTTCATTTATATACTTATTTTTAATTTAAAATTTATCTTCATGTCATAATATATACATAATAAATATATTATTCCAACAAAATTCATTTTATTAATTATATAATAAAATTAGACGTATAAAAGTTTATTGAACATTTTAACATCTTTTAGTCACCTTATTAGAACATTTGATTATTTGCATAAAACATAAATTTACCGCTTTAATGAATTGAATTTCAAAAATCCAAGTGACATGGTTGACATAAGTAAGTAAAATGTGGTTCAATAGGATGAAAATAATTCTTGGTGAATAGTAACTTTTGAAATTTATTTATCACGGTCGAAGGTAAATTGTTACATTATATGTAAAATAATATTATAATAAATTAAATTTAACCCAAAACATTTCCTAATTCTATTGAATAAGTTTTTTTTGACCAAAATCAACTATATGAAAAAAAATGGTCATTTTTCATTCAAATGGGTCAGATTAGGATATTTATTATAATTTATTTAAAGAAGGGTTAATAGGGTTCAATTCAAATTTTATTAACTAACCCATTTTTAATATATAGTTATACATAAGATAAATTAGAAAATAAATATTCATAAGTAATATAAAAATATTTCCTATATCATGGTATAATATATATAATTTTTAGATATTATATAATTAATTTAATTTATGAAAAAATGATGATAAAAAATTACCATATTAATGAAAGACTAAAATAATTGATGTGATAAATATTAAAATAAATTTTAATTGAGACCTTTAATGAATTACACAAACATTATTGATTAATATGACATTTTATGGTAGAGTTAATGAGTTTTTTATAATGTAATCATGTGGTTATGATATTCCCAAAAGCCATGTACTAAACAATGTAAAACTTATCATAAATGAATTTTTAAAACAAATACTATTTTCTTAAATTATATTATAGACCTAAAATTCTATGGATTGGAAAAAGGACTTATATAATGATATATATGTCATTAATGAACCACTATAGGTTCTCATGGAAAATTATAGTATGTATATTAACAATCTATTATAATAATACAAGAAGAATGTGTAAAAGTTAAACTATTTAACTATGTGTTAAATCTTAATGATCATGTTAATATGGTGACCTAAACATGTATAAAACATATTGGTTGAGATACTTTGGACCCATACCCACCTTATCCTAGAAATAAATCTATTAGGATCTATTAGAAACTGAAAATTATTTTTATAATAAAATAATATTTCAACATTTTCCTAAAGTGCCCATCACCTCTCTTATAAATGGGTACTTCCCCTTCGCTTTACTTAACACCTCTAAAGCCATTTGGCTCAGAAAATTACTTCTCAAATCTCCACCCAACTACCATAACATCAACCTATAGGCCATACTTTCTTCATTAATTCATCCTACGGACACCTTTTGACCAAATCAAAAGGAAACACCCGAACAAGTGGTAATTATTTTATCACCTCATTCAAAGTTCTTTTCTTCTTCAAAATTCCATTTCATTGTTATTTGTATAATATAATAATAATAATACTAGTATCATCCATATAAATTTATGTTATTATAAATATGTTAAAACCATATTCATTATTCTATCCATCTTATGGATGAAAATGTCACCAAACATGTGTATGCACGACTTATCGTCTCTACGTAGTGGTGTTGTTTGTTAATCAACACTACATTATTTGGATGGGTATAATAATGATTATAATAAATTAAATAATTAATATTACATGATAATTATTCTATATATATAATTTACCATCTAATAAATCATTTTTTCTTACCATTAATAGAATGATATTTTCTCTTGTGCGTATGTACAGATTACCATCTCCACGACGCGATGAGATTCCTCGTCAATAAAGACCATTGAAGAATTAATATATATATATATATATATATATATTAAGTATGATATATATGAAATAATATTTATAATGAAATAATATATTTTTTAGAAAAATATATTTTGTTTACATACTTCCATTATATACGATAATAAAACATATACAACGTTCATGCGTCTGTACGGACTACCGTCTCCCGGAACAATGTTCCCATTTCTTAAATTTATCTATTATAAATATTTATATTATGAATATATATGATATATAAATTATGTTTTATTTTTTTTCTTTATGTAAATCCTGATCAATGTTATAAATCATGAATAACAAGATTAAATACTCATGATAAAGAAAGTAATTATTTCCCAAAAGAAAAAAATTAACTGTAAATAATTATTAAATGGGTTATATAAAGTCATAAATGAATCATATATGTTATAATAAATATTAATATGGTTCTGGTATAACTTAATATCATATTATGGTTATTATACATGAGTTAATACATACCATCGAATAAATAATGTAAATGATAAGAGTTAATGCCACATTCTCATTATTATCTGAGATTGTTTTTGAGTATGTTGTTATAGGGAAATATTTATCATCAATTCCCATTATTCTTAAATGAGTTTTCTAAATTATTATTTTTAGGGGACTCTTAAAATAAAACATCATTTTAATTGGATTAAATATTTATTCTTCAAAATCATCCTCACTAATGTCAATGTTTTCGAAGTTGTATTAAGAATTTATTTATATGGATATTAAAGTTTTAAAATGTTATTTCTATTAAACAAATTCAATGTTGTATGAGAAAATTTGAATCAAAAAAGTATTTTAAATGTGTACCATTCTACATTGTATGACTTTTAAATGATTTCATGAAAATTGATATTTTTCTCAAAGACATTTAATGATCATTTTAAACTATGTTAACAACCTTTACTAGATATTATTAATGATTGAGGATTACATTTTTTTGATACAATGTTCTATAATGTATTGAATTAATTATGACAATTTTTACTATGGATGTTCTGTATTTATACAATTCTTGGTTTACGATTGAGGTATTTACATTTCATTTGCTAGCTTCAATATGAATGTTTTTGTTATGTTTCACCGTTTTCATATAAGGAATTCATTTCACATAGTAAGTGATATGTGGGGCTCTATATAACCCTTCAATTCATTAGTAGGTTTCCTGAGAAAAATTAGTTTCTTGGCACAAGGCCTTGAAAGAAATTTTATTTGTAGTCATGGCATAAGGCTTTGACAATATGGTTATGTTATCCAACATTATGAATTCCCTCATTATGAAATTATTTATTACATGTGATTATTCGACTACTAAAATATCCATGTGCATGTATATATGGTAATGTTTCACATATTTTTTCCTTATTATGTTCGAGATTATTTTTAAAATGTTGTTAATTTAATTACACATCTTTCACTAAATGTTAATAGCTACATCAATATTATTTACCCTTATTGAGCATATGAGGTCACCCATATCTGATGTTTTATTTTCCCAGGATTTGAAGTGTATTATGATTGATATGAAGGGTTAATCTTGGGTAATAATTGAATTATAAAATAGTTATATGTGTTGTATTTTATGTTTTAAATCAAAATGTAATGTTCATGAATGTAATCTACTTCTCAAAACTACAAAACTGATTTGTCCTTCGGGACATGATCCCATGTAGTCAAGCCAATGTATTAATATAAGACTCCACCTTCAAGCTTTTGGGGTCTGGGAGTTAGTCTTGGTATCTGAGGATGTTTTTAAATATACTTGGAAACAATATTTAGATAATATCTTATTATGAAAGATTACCCTAACATAGAATTTTTCATTTAGTATAGAAGAAAATAAAAAATTCCTAATGTAGATATTATGTGGGTTTTCCACGAAATATATCTGTTTCTGTATATGAAAATTGGATGTGGTTCTGGAATATATGTTCCTAGAAGTGAAAAATACAACAAGGAGTTTCGGGCTTGACTCGAGCTATATTTGTACAAAAAAGGGTCCTTATTTCCCATCTAGTTTGACATTCTAAGGTAATATGATTATGATATTTCATTTTTTCATTACAAACCATTATAATGTATTTATGAGTAAATATGTTCTCAATTAACCCATTTTATTATTATAAGACTAGTTGTGAGAAAATATTTAATTAATTTTGATAATTTTTCTATTTTCTGGATTATACATTATGCTATGATCTGACCGAATGTATGTAATCATTTAGAAATGGAACCCAATAGAAGTTATGAGAAGTATATAAATATAAATGATCCAAAGAGTAAGATGGATCCTATATTTCATGGTTGTAAGCCATCATTTAAAAGGAAAATAGTTTCCCATGTATTATTAAGATATTATGAAATAGTATCCTCTATTAATAATATAGGTAAAGGATTCTCAGAGACATATGGATTTGAATTGATTAAATAGAAGAAAAGGATGGTAGGGAACAAGATTATTAAAGAGAAGAATGAAAAGAAGGATTTTCCCACATGTGATTTTTGTGGAAACAATCACTTTGGTAAATGTTAAAAGTGAAGAGTAGTTTGTTATACATGTGGCGAAAAAAAGACAACGTGTTTGTGATGTCCATTGTTTGAAAAATGGTTCAAATGTACAATGCTTCATCTATGAGGAGTTTGGACACTATGTGAATCAATGTCCAAATAATCAGAGTATACCCCAAATGACACTATTAAATAATAATGAAGTTATTATACTACCACAAATAAAGTAGATTGATTAATGTTATTATGTTGATATTAATAAATTTTTTCTTTTGTGTACTATATTAATGATGTACAAGTTATATGAATTATAGATTATATAATGATTGTTCTTCAGTACTATTTCATTTTGGATTTGGGATTGTATGGTACCAATTAATGTTACACAGTTTCAAGTTAAAAATTTTGGAAAATACATTGTTGAGGGAATGATAAACCTTAATATGCTTCTGATACTAAGGTAGTGATTTTTTAATAATAGACGATTTATTTGGATAAATATTTTTTCATATTTATGACTACCTCATAACTAATTAATATTTTTATTATTCCATAATTGTTGGAGTTTACAACATTTTTGGATTTTAAGAATATATCGGGTATTATATTAGGAATAATGGAGAATGAATGTATTAAATAACATTTTATGGTAATTCATGTAGTTTCCTAGTTTTATGAAAATAAATGATGAATGTATTCACATGTTATTACGTGAAAAATGAACTATTAATTAGGTTTACCTCCCATATAAATTTTTGGACTATGAGATTGGACACATATGTTTTCGATAAGTCTAATGGTTTGAATGTGTTAAGTAGAACGACTGTTATTTTGTTTAAGGTTAATGTATAAATTATTGGATACTATGACCTAACCATTTGAATTTCTGTAAATATATAGTGAATTAAGGAAATACTTTTAGGATACATGATTTATCAAATGCATATTTGGAGTTATAAAAAACAATTTTTCAACATTCACTTCCTTTTGTGAGGGACGATTTGAAAATAGATCGAAGTACAACCAGATGATGAGATTATGATTATCATAGTCAATGAAATAAAATATATTCTCTTGAGTTATTATCTATATAGTAAATTAATCCATCCTCTTCAAAAACTATTTAAAAAAAGTGTTATCCTAATACCTTTTGTTTTGTTGAACTGATGATACTTTAAGTCATCATATATTGATGGCTTTGAAGCCCTCAATTGTACATTTATTGTTCATTTTATTGTGATTGATTTCCTCAATAACTCCAAATAAATATTTACGATTTTATTCCAATAATGAGTCCTCAATTTCCAATAATGTTCTCCTATTAGAAATATGAATTTTGTGGTGACATTTTAATTTACCTTTAACTCTAATTAAGTATAAATTTTGTTAAATTTATTTCTGATGTGGGTTTTCAGTAATGGTATTTTCTATTTTTAACAGTTTGTTTTTGAAGTAAAATTTTAAATTGGGAGGAATTAATTTGTTGAAGGAGGGGGGAATGTAAAACCCCATGATTTTAGTTTATGATATCTCTTTAATATAATTATGAAGCTTATATTGCATGCATCACCGACTAGGCTTGAATTTTACATAATATTGTGTTTCTTCAAAACAACATATTAGTATTATAATTATTTAAATGATATATTTATTTATCAGTTAAAAATTGAAATAAGAATAGTAAAAAAAATTCAAATGTTATTTTAAATTTTTCACTTAAAATATCATATTTATAATCAAATGTATATGTTTTGATAAAATAGTTGGCTATTCAGAAAAAAAAATTCATAAATATACTAGGTTTATGTCATTTTGTGAACAATAATAAAATTAATATTTGAAACTTCTAAAAATTTAATTTTTTAAAATGGACTTTATTTTTTATTTCGTAATATAAAAATTAGCTTATGGTGAATTTTTGTATTTTTTGGAAAAAATTCAATTTTTGATGAATAGGTAAAAAATTACATAGTACATAATAACCGCATTTTTCTTTTAAATAATTATTTATGATTATAAATTTATCATAATGTGAAAATATATACCTAATACATATATTACTCAATTTATGTCAATAGAGTAATTTTATAATTATATTATTTGTATAATATTTTCTTGAAAATTTTAATGAATTTTACCCACCTTCTAGGTACATTTTCAAATATTCATGAAACTTAATTTAATGGATTTTCTGAATTGAAATTTAAAAAACATCAAGAAACAATTGACATCAATAATTAAAATTTTTTTCAATAGTATGCAAATTATTTTTTGTGAATATTTACAATTGAATTTTATTTACCCTATTTATATTAAATATGGTAATTAAAGATTAAAATATTATTATAATAATATTAAATTATCCCAATACATGTCTTAATTTTGTTATATATGTTTGTTTCGACAATAATCAAACTTCAGGAAAAACAAGTGTGATCCTTTTTTATTCAATGGTTATATCTTATAAAATTTATTATAATTTATTTTAAGAAAAGTTAAAAGTGTTAAATTTAAATTTTATTAAATAAAGCAATTTAAATATTGCATAATAAATAATATAAATTTTAATGTAAATATTTATTAGACCTATAAAATGATTTTCTATGTAATGGTATTTTTTTATAATTTTTAGATATTAAATAAATAAATGTATTTCTGACACAATGATGATTTAGTAATTAACTTATTAATGGATGACTAAAATGATTGATTTTATAAGTAATAAAATAAATTTAAATTGATAGTTTTTATGAATTCCAAGAATTTTATTTGTTAATAGGACATGTTATTTTTTGTTCAATGAATTATTTTCGATGTAATGATGTTGTTATGACTTTCAAAAAAACCAAAGACTAAATAGTGTCAGAATTGACATAAAGGTGTTTTTAAAAGAAATATTATTTTATTAAATTATTACTAGTCCCAAAAATATACTTTTTAGACAATGGAATTTTATAATGATAGATATGTACATTATTAACCACTTAAAATTCTATTTATATTTTATAGTGTGTTGTCGATCCATGTATTATAATAATAAAAAAATACATGGAAAAAGTTAAACTATTTAACTAAGGGTTAAATGTAAAAGATAAGGTTAATATGGTGACCTAAAGATGTATAAAACTAATTGGTTGAGAATATTTCGACCCAAATGAACATTATCAATGAAATAAATCCATTTTGAGATATTAGGAACCGAAAATGATTTTATAATAAAATAATATTTCAATCATTTCCTAAAGTTCCCCTCTCCTCTCATATAGAATGGTACTTCCACTTATCGTATCTTTACACAACCAAATCCATTTGTATCATCGAAACCCTTATCAAATATCCTCTCAAAATAACATTAAATCAACTAGAGTATTTACTTCTGTCATAAATCCATCCTAAAGTTCCCTTTTGTTCAAAATAAAATGAAACACCCAAAGAAGAGGTAATTATTTAATCACCTCTTTCTATGTTATTTCCTTCTTCCACATCATTTTTCATTATTGTTTCCATTATAAAATAATGACTATAGTATCATAAATATACTATTATTTTATTAGGAATATTTTAAAACCAAATACATTATTTTATCCATCCTATGAATGACTAAGTCACTATACGTGCGTATGTATGACATAACATATCCACGCCGCGGTGTAGTTTAATTCAGCACTACATTATTTGGATAGTTATAATAATGAGAATAATTAATTTTGATAATTAATATAACATGGTAATTATTATGTATATATAATATAACATTCAATTAAACATTGTTTTTACATCAATATAATGATATTGTCGCTAGTGCGTACGCAAAGCTTACCATCTAAACGACGCAATGAGATTCATTTTCACCGATCACCATTTAGTAATTATATATATATATATGTATATTATATTTGATATATATGAAATAATATTTCAGCAGTAATAATATATTTTTATGTAGAAAAATATAAGTTGTTTACTTACTTCTTTACTGAATGGTATGAAAATAGAAACAACGTTCATGCAGACGTACAGACTTCTATTTAAATGAAAGATGTTTCCATTTCTTAAATATTTCTATTATAAATATTTACATTGAAAATATATATGATATTTAAATCATGGATTACATCTATATGTTTGTTAATCATGATCTACATGATACGATCATGAATAACAAGTTAAAACATGTAAGATAAAGAAAGCGATTATTACCCGAAATGTTACATTATCATGAAAATTATTATTAAATGGGAAATATAAATTAATTAATGAATCATATATGATTTAAAAAATATTAATATGTTTATGGTATAATATAATAACATATTGTGGTTATTATACAAAAGGATAAATGTACCCATGACTAAAGAAAAGTACAAGGTAAGGGTTAACTCCTCAATCTCATTACATTCTGAGATTGTTTATGTGAATGTTTTTACAAGGACCTATTTATTATCCATGTACATGTTTCATAAAATATTTTTCAATAATATTATTATTATGGGTCTCTTTAACAAAAACATCATTTTAATTGGGTTAGAATTTTATTCTTCATTATTATTCTCATTAATGTACATGTTTTAAAAATGGTTTAAAGGATTTATTTATATGGACATGATTGATTTCAACTATTAATATCATATGAAAGTTTCAAAGTGGTATATGACAATTGGATTAAAAAATATCTTTTAAATTTATTCATGTTATATATTTTTTGACATTAAAATGATTTCATAAATGGGATATATTTTTCTCAAAGAGTTTTACTGAACATTTTCAACTATGTCAACATCGTTTAATCAAAATTATTCATGAATGAGGATTATTTTTTACAATAAAATGGAATATATTTTTTTAAATTAATTATGACTTGTTTGGAAAGGGATGTTTTTTTAACAATCATTATATACATTTGATCTATTGAAATTTTATGTGGTAATTTTAAAAAGAATGTTTTTGTTATGTTTCACCCTTTTCAAATGAGAAATGCATTGGACTTAGTAAGTGGAAGGTGGGGCCCACTATAGAACCTCAATGAATTTGTATGTATCATGAGTCAAATTAGTTCATTGGAACAAGGCCTTGATAAAATTTTTATTTGTAGTCTTGGAACAACCCCTTGACTATGTGGATATAATGTCTGATATTATGCATTCCCTCATTATGAAATTAGTTATTACTTGTGATTATTCGATGAGTAGAATATTCATGTTCATGTGTATATGGTATTGTTTGAATTAGATTTCACTATTTCTTTCAAGTTTATGTTTAAACGTATATGGTTTTTATTATACATCATACCTTACCTTTTTATAGCTTTCGATAAATTATTTACCCTTACTGAGCATCTGAGGTCAACCCTTTCTTATGGTATGTTTTCCTAAAATTCCGAAAAGTGTATTATGATTGATATATAGGGTAAATCTAAGGTAATATCTGAATTATAAAAGGATTATCTATATTTTATTTAATTTTTGAAATTGAAATGTAATTTCACATATGAAATCAATTTTCTAAGACTGTGTAACAGATTGGTCTTTCGGTACATGATCACTTGTAGTCATGAAAAATGTATTAAAATAATGCACCGGCTCTACACCTCTAGGGTTAGATAATTATAGATCATTCTCATGCAATTATCTATGTGTGGGTCCTATAACTATAACACCCTAATTATAAAGTCCACGAAAAACTAGGAAATCGTCCTGGTTGATGGTTGTCTCCCCTATGGGTAAGTGATATGAGTGAGTCCCAGGTATCCATCTCTCAGACAGGGAAGAAAGTAGGTGATGATCAATGGATTTCTAATTAGATACATCAATTAAATAGAATACAATAGAGTGTATATATGTTATAATTACAACTGGAGGTGGAATGTGATGATAATTTTGCGCCCCACAGACACTAATTTTCCAAACCACATGGCCCACTATCACCTCAGAGGAAACTTTCATATTTTTCTTGTGTGTAGTGTATTATCCTCCCTATCTATATATATAAATGAAATATATCTTAAGTGTAATATATAAATATAATATTATGGTCATCCTAATGTTATAACATGTAGAATGTGTGATAAAACAAGCATATTCCCATTGATTTATGAAATATTTCATACTAAAATAAAAATTGAATTTATTTATGTTTATAAAATAATGCTTAAAATACTTTTAGAAAGTTATTTTTCATCTATGTAAATATCCTTTAAGGATCTTAATCATTCAGTAGGTATTATCTTGAATAATACAATCCACAATATTTCTCTTGATGGATTATAATTATGTATTATTGAAGTTATAATGAATACCATTTTTCCATTGGGTTATTAAGCTATGAATGAATGATAGATACTATTATATTCTTAAATACTACATTTGTATGGTTTATCTTTATGTTATGGGTAGGTTGTTATATTACCATCAAATTTATTGCTAACATTTTTATATCTGATAGGATAACTTTAGTTAGATATTGTGTTTTCATTGATGGGTGGAGTCTAATATTATTATCCAATATGTTTATATGATTTCCAATTATTTTTTCAGATCCTCTCTTTATATATTCTATTATGCCTCTTAGGAACCCAATTGGGTAGTCGATTCTACATATAAGTGTTTTTTGGAGAATGTTTCTTGTTTCTTAGGGATATAGGATAATGATGAACCATTCAAATCATTCACATTCGTTATTTTCAATGTTGACTAGTGATTCTCTATTTTTGTTGGAATAATTTAATATTTTAAAGGAGTTTTATTTAAAAAAGAATTGTTCACATATATGTTATATTTTTTTATACCTCGTATCATAAATGGGTGATCCATAGGAAAATCCACACTGTTTTTATTCATAATGAGAAAACAGTATGAAACTATAGATGAATTACCACTATAGAGCTATCTTCATCCATTCATTAGTGAAATCATGTTGGGGTACCAGTTATAGGACATTAATACACTTGGTGAAGGTTTTCCTTTGATGTAATAAACACATGTATGCAATAATTTGTTTTCCAAATAAATAATAGGAGTGATGCAAATAGGGTCTTAAGACTAACCCTCCCGATATATATGTCATATCCAAATACCATTTTTTCGATGTTTCTCCACAACTAGAAAGTTAGAAACTCATTCCATTCTGATTTAATAATTTATTTCTTGTGACTATTGGATGTAGGGAAACATTTTTAGAGGCATGGAAGATTGATCCCATTGTTTGTTATTTTCATAATCTATGTGTCAAACTAAAATATACTATAGTTATAATTTGAGAGTGGATTAGGAAATAATATTCTAAGATTGATATGGAATTTAGTTATGATTTCTATTTATTATATAGAAAAACTAGGAATAAAAATCAGAATAGAACATCTAGAGAATAAATACTATCTCACCATAAGATGAATGATATTTTAATGATCAAGGAAATGATTGAGAATAATATGAAGAATTTTATATTGTTAAATATTGGGGTCAAAAATTCAATATTATTTCATAGAATTTAGAAACAGAAAAAGGAAAATGTTGATAACAATGCCACTATTAGAAATATTTTCCTACACACTATTGAAAATGAGATATCACATTCTGTTTTGGAGCATTTCAAGAGAATATATTCTGATTATACCCTAGTCAAAAACCAAAAATTTATTGACAAAATTATTACACACATTGAGAAGTATCAAAACTAAAATCATATAAGGGAACAACCAAAAGATAAAATAAAGAAACTCCCCACTCTCATAATATGTGTGGTTGTTATTGTCTATATAATTTTCATAAATAAAATTATGTTTTATTGGGATATTTTTTAGGATGAGATAACCCATAAAATCATGAAATTATTTATTCTTTCCTCAATGTCATATAGTATACACATAAGAATTATTCCCATAATTCATAAGAAATAAAATGCTCTTAATATCAAATACATCCGGAAAGCATCCCTTGGAAATTTTTTCTAAAATTAATTATTAGTATTATCTTGAATATGATGGAATAATTGAAAATAATTGTATTTCTCAAAACTAATTTTTATTCTTCCCTGAGAAGAACACTTATAATTTTTTTTACTGCCTCAGAAAGTGATAACTTAATGGTTATAAAAATAAAATAAGGCAACTTTTTTATCAAAATTCACTATTCTAAGGCCATTGATACAACGAAATAGAGTTTTATTATTTTATTATCATAATAGATATGGTATATATATTTCATATATCATGTTTATAAACATTATTATCGTCTCTTATTGAATGTCCAATATAATTAATGGATCCCCCAGGGGATTATTTCACGGCATGTGCGATGCGAGGCATCGTGATCTGCTTCCAAGACATATATTTTCCATTGATGAGTTTTACTTTTTAAATATATTAATGAAATTACTATGAATATATTTTACACAAAAAAAGAATGCTGAAAAAATGATTCTTATTCATCGCATATTTTTTACACTGAAGAATTTATTTTTTTTGGGAATGCTTTCTGATATACCCTATCTTGCATTAATAACTTTTTATCACATTATAATGTGGTGGATGTACATTACATATAATGGGATAAATATTCCATTTTTAGTGATGTAATATTGATTGGATAACATAATAGGATAAATAAAAAATTTAATTTAAATATGGTATATCTTCTATTCAATTTCATTGGTTTCCCAATTTTTGGGGCAAGGTGAGGGGACAATATCTAGAAATCATATGTTCTGGCATTGTCAATCAAATGGATTAGGGTAAAGGCAAGGTCATGTCCCTATAAATAAGGGTGTTCCTTGTAAACTATAAGATCATATCCATTTTCTCTACTCATTTTCCCTTTACAGGATTCATAGTGGCCTCACTACAAAACATCAACGCAGAGTGAGAAATTTTAATTGGATTTGGATGGTCTATGAAACGAAGTGGATCCCCACATCATGTTAAGAGTAAAATAATTCCGTTGAAACTGAAGGTATTTGAATTATACACATCATGAATTTTAATAACGACATTATCTAGAAATTTGTATAAAATTTAATTCCAATGATGCTTATTGAAATTTTATATTTAATAGATCCAAAATTAGAATGCTGAATAAATAAAATAATCATCTTGCATCATTGGTTTGGGTGTCTCTCAATAACTCCTTTAATTTCATAATTCATGATATAATATTTATATAAATTAGAATATATCCTATTAGCATTTGGACAACTACATGGTAGGGAAATCCACTGCAGAACATAGTGATTACATCCCCTAAGTAAGTTCACATGTCCATTGCTGAATTATTATCATCAAAACAAAACTCTGCTAATATGGTTCCTATTGAAATTGGTTTGGATATTCCGAATTATACCTTTATTTACTATTACACTATTATCTAGAAGCAAGATTATAATGTAAATTTCAATATAACTATGTATTAAAAACTGGAATACTGGAGATCTAATAGGCCAACATAACCGTTAATGAAATTCATGGCACCACTAATCCAGCTATCATGAATTCAATCATTGGATGATTTGAATATATATTATTCCAACGCATTATCAAATGAAAATGGCTAGAAAAAATCTTGTGTTATCCTGTCACATATGTTTGAAATATGATGAGGATATACAAAAACCCTTTTTATCATGTGGTTTTTCTATTATTCTATCATCCTAAAAAGACACCACTTTGGGATAGGGTTTTATACCAATGTACAGGTGGATTATATCATGGATATGCTCAGTAATACAGGTCGTAGTGAATAGGTCCAACACCTCATGTTGGAAGCAATGTAATCTATTTTCCACATGATTGGACTGCAGTAAATTCCATTTTTTTTATTAGAAGTAACCCAACACAATTATCGGCATGCCTGCATTGGATATGGAAATCTAAAATGCATATATGCTGAAAATGGACATAAGTTCAAAACCATAAATGATCTTTTTACTCTTAGGTTATTGCAAATGAAAGGACGGAAATGGAAACGTCATGTGCTCAAGTATATATGATGGATTCCTCCAACTAACTCATGGATCATTGTCTATAATGATGACACAAATTCTGGAATGTTCGGTTACTTGGGTTGAGGAGATGTCTTATGAACAGATCATGGATTTTTCGGAGGATTCATTCATCAATAAACAAGAATTAGTGTGGCCAAATAAAAGGAATTATGTGGTATGGTATGTGTAATTCGGTATGCTTTCCAATATGTCTGTAACCCCTTATATATTGAGTATGGCTCTGAAAATGCAATCATAACATTACAAAAAAGAATAATTATTGTTCCTCATAAAATCCTACTTTTTGGATTGATTTCTTTAATACAACCACTAGGATCAACATGTATATTCCACATAGATATAGAGAAGAAAATGAAGTCATAGATTCTCTGTCAAAACAAGGAGGCCATAAAGATGATCATGATGTCATCATTAAAACTCTTAACATTTGTTCTTAATGGTGGACATGGATTTGTGTGGTGTGATGCACACACATCTTTGTAATAATCACTTGAATTTCTTCACATTAAATGCTTATTTTTTAACATATTCAAAGGACCAACTATAATGGAATCCTATATTATAGGTTATATATTGGTAGGATCCACCATATAGATTTGGGATTTCATTCTTTTATAGCATGTATTACAATAAGATAGATATAAAAGGGTGTTTTTTGTGTAGTATTTATCACATGATGGTATTTTTTTAGGGTTATTTGATCACGTTTTTATTTATAGTGTATCCATGTTTAGTTTGATTACTCTGTCATTTCATCTCATGTGTACTTTTCATATTCCATATTATGTGAATATTAAAGGATTATTATGTAAAGAAAAATATATTTTAGAAAATGGTTTTAACATGTGGAAATGATTTTAAACAAGTTTTGTATTAGAGGTTAATCAAACACCATCTTGAAAATATTATTTATATAAATTCTTTCTCGAAATCCTATGGTGGTTTGTGTGTACACCTTTCTTTTCATTTTTGATAGTTACAATGGTTTTTTGAAGGAAAATGAAAATTGTAACTTAAATATATAGCATGTCAGATTATCTTGTTGTCGTTTCCTTCATGTCAAAATGGTTTAGTGATGATGGATGGTCAAAAAGAGACTTGTGTGGTCTTCTCATATAATTTATTTATCCTTATAATTTAACTTTTTTCTAATTATTATGTGGTATCTGATGCATAAAATCTATCCCTTTATGAAAAATTGTTATCTTTTTCAGTACTGATCATTTTATCACACATAATTTTTCCAACTTCCCAAAGAAAATATTTTTTGGATTATGATTAGAATCATGATTTACTTATTAAAATGATTTGATAGTTAATAATTTTTATTCTCTATATGATTTATGTTAATAGGCGTATAATTCAGTAATTTTTTTTATAGTTATATTATTCATAAATGTCTCTTCATTATCAGAAATGATGGAGTTTATATTTGTACCATATAAATAGAAATATAAATAGTTCGCATTGGAGGTAATAAATAAGGATGGCTGACAGTGAGTACTCGTTCACGGAATTTTAGTGAATCATTTACTGGTATGAACTACCATATGTAATATAATACATCTATAACATTTCACATTCCATTTAGGTCAGTCCATTTCATTCTCTACACAGACTATACTTTGGTATCCATCATGATTGTAACCTATTACAATCAGGTATCAACATCATCTAGTCTACGAGCAATGGAAAATTTTTAAACCATCAAATTTCTATCCAGGGTTATCTATAATATTTAATGATCATGTCAAAAAGGAACACTAGGTCAAAATATAGTTCCCAGAATATGTTCATAGAATAACATACCACAATGTCATGTGCACATGGAAACTACAGTGCCTAGAAGTTTCTACATCAATAAGGCCTTGTATATATTAATACCAATATCAATCGACTGGTGCTAACCGTGATGGGGTCATGAGACTCTTACACTTCAATTCAATTTTCTTCTTAGATAAAAAATAAAAGTTAATAAACAAAATATTCATCAATGGTCTTGTAATTTTCTCATTGAAGATGTTATTTATATCACTGTCCCTGCTAAATCAAGTCAAATTCATCTTTTCCTCTTTCAATGATGTTCATTACATAATGATAAAATGACTTCTGAACAAGGAATGATTTTGGTATCTTTTGAAGACCCTTGAAGATGAAATTTATGAACTATACATTTTTGTGGTCATGTGTTCATATATATTCCCCTATCAAATTTCGTTTTACATTTCCCTTTTCGAATCCACTGCTTGATTTTATTATCTCCAATATTGGACCTGTAGATTCCTTCAGATCCCTACTCAACCCGTCACATATTTGGAAAAAATGATTCACAAAAGTGATCAAATTTATCATAACATTATAAAATCATTACATTGATAGATTAAAAATACATGAAAAAAATTTTATAACAATATTCATTATATTTTTATTTGTAGGTTCACCATGAAATATCATTTTCATGTTTCAAGAAAAGTGTTCTATGTACTATTGTTGATTTGAATTTGAAAATTTCAATTTTAATTGATCTATATTTATTTCCTCATTGATTACTCAATGATGAAAAGATATCAGAAATAAACCCTGAAAATGGGTGAAATGGTTTCTACTACATGCTAAAAACGAACTCCACGATTCATAATGTTCCTTCTATATAGAGGAAAATGAATGTGGTAGAGGTGAAATATTTCCATCCTAGGTCTCCAGAACCAGTAACACTCCGACTAAATTTACATATATAATCATATTATTTATTTTATATACTATTGGAATAAACAATACACAAAAATATTTTAAATGAATACCCAAAACAACTGATGAAATTTGACATGACATTATCTTCAGACATATATTCATTCATTTCGAGGTGGAAGTAATTTGGGATTTTTTGTATCAATATGGATAAAAATTGAAACAAAACCTTGTATGAGTCAACCCAATCACCATACTCCTTATTATTGGCCTTATTTATTTAGCATCCATGCCTTTCCACATGAGTTCTTGTGACCAATATTACATTGTATCCTCTTCTATGAATGGGATATAGAAACATTTCCATAGGTCTTGATCATCTCAACAATAATAGATAACATAAATTCATCATCCAATGTTGAATTATTTTGTTTAATATAGAAAAAATATCCATTTACATATTAAATTACATGAATTTAAGCGTAATTATACATCAGAGTACAAACAAAACATCGTGAATTCTAGTGTCTTTGAAGACTTGGTACATAAAATCGAAAAATGAAACTAAATATAAAATATGATTATTTATCTCTATAAAGTTCTCCTAATATCCTTTTAGTCCTCAAATCTCCATAGTTTGACCTCGAGATATCATAAAAATGGGATGAGCTAAAAATCTCAGTAAGGTAATAACCATATGAACAATGCATTAGCACCTAGGACAGAAGGCCTGACATGATGATATAAACAGGCATGTAATATATGGAATCATAAAATATAATCAAGGTATAATTTAAACATGGAATTATAGAAATATAGAAGAAATATAAAACATTAATTTACTATGATTAAAGGCTAACTGCCAACACCTTTTCCCATTGAAGCACAATCCAAGGCTAACAACCACAATTGTTGCACACAGTAGCACAATCCAAGGCTATCAATCATGATCGTCGCACATAATAATATCATGAGTCTCAAAATAACTAAATGCATAGGAGTGATATCTGGGTGAACCCATCATACATTTCATGAATAATATTTCCACATAAATAATCATAAATAATCAATCTTAATGAAAACAAGGGTTACACATGGAAGGAACTAGGTACTGCAATCATGACATAATGCATAACCAGTGGGAGTATCATGAAAGTGTACATGATAGAAAGTAATTAGAACATAAAAAAACATTAATATGGTAAAATAAACCTATATCATGGTATTTTATGTCAAAAATACGTGACAACATGTATGATTTTTTTGAGAAATATTTGCATTTAAAACATTTTGTACGGTTTTAACAAAAATACTATAGAGATTTAAAAATAGATAAGGTAATAATCGTTTATATAAAACCTAAAATGAACCAATAATGTTTTAATAATAATGATAATTATTTTATAATTATAGTGGTGTCTTAAAATATAGAATATATTGCACTTTAAATGGGTAAAATATTTGGGAAGTTCCCTTAAAATGTGTATTCTTATTGGGATTTATCACAGAGGGAATCAATTAAATGTGTGTATTTCCCCAAACAATAGTGAGGTATGGTTTTTGAAACATGATTTTAGATCATATAAACAGGATTTATATGATTTACATAAAAATAAATTACCACTTCATTTGGGTAAAAAGAAATATAGAGAAACATGATGGAATAAAGGCAGATCGGGTAGAAATCCTTACAGATTATCGGCATGGTATCAACTGTACATTGGATGCATTATTGAGAGATACATGAATTTCTAATAATTTATTAATAATGATATATGTATGGAGGAGGTGCAAAATGAAACTCAATTATTAGATATTACATATAAAATGTCTTATCATAGACGACATTTTTGAATTAAAGTAAAATGGAGAGGATCCCTTACCTTAGGTCTGTTGGTGTTAAAATGTTGTTGATAATGACCAGAATAAAAAAGGTAGGATTATAAGTTAATAATATAATAACATATTCTATATTAAATTGAATTATTATCACCTTTTTATTTTCATTCAATATTTT
Organism: Viscum album; assembly: GCA_963277665.1. Classification (NCBI taxonomy): domain Eukaryota; kingdom Viridiplantae; phylum Streptophyta; class Magnoliopsida; order Santalales; family Viscaceae; genus Viscum; species Viscum album. The sequence goes on from OY728125.1 coordinate 1,580,581,091, forward strand.
ATTGATGGATTTTGTGGATCAATTTCATTGTTCTGGTCTTTTTGCTTCATTGGTTTAATGATCAGTCTATGTTTGGATAAACAAGTATAATGAAGGTTGCTATCCAGAATTGAAGATATATTTTATTATTGATCATCTATAAGGTTATATGGTTAAAATTTAATTTGGTTACTATAAGTGATGTCGAATTATCATATAAAACTTTAGTTACATTCTTTGTGGTTAATTGGATGGTTTTTTACCACAATGAATACTATTTTTTTATAAAAATAAACAGTGTGTACAAATGTATTCAAGAACGATACTTGAGGAATAATAAATATATCAGGTTATAGTTCAACCATGAAAATGGTTTCATTACCAGAATTTAAAATGATTACAGAAATTGAAAACCAATCGTCCTTGAATGTGGTATATTGACACATCTCGGATGGTGTGTTTAGTAAAAAAATAAATGCATGGTATAAAATTGATGAAAATGAATTAATCTATTAACAAATTAAATTACATTACATGTAATGTAATGGAGGTTTAATCACATTTGTATGAGGATAGTTATGAATAGAAAAGTAAACAAAATAACATGAATAGAAATAGAAAGAAAATACAAGAGGAATTTACCTCTTCATTCAATATTTTTTTGAGAGCCTCTTAATGGGAGTTGATTTGAAATTTTGAAGAGACTATGGGATTTTAGACGTGGGTATGGATCATGAGGAGATATTTAGGTTGAATAATGGCCTGGAACAAGGCTTCGGAGGATTGAAGAGAAGAGGTAAGGATGGGTTGTATTTATAGTGGAGGGGAGGAGTTGTTTTTAATAATCGTTAAATGAATAGTTTATTATTTTCCCATAAGACATGAAGTAGTGATGATTCCATGACCAATAGTATTCATAAGTGCTTGTGAGTATGATATTTGTTTTCTTACATCATTTATGATGTCATGAATATTAGATTTAAATTATACAGTATTTATAATGTAATTTAATGTATTTTACAATTCACAAAATTCATGTATTTCAGAAAAATCCAAAATCCTCACTAAAAACATTATTCAATACATAGAATCAAAAAAAATGATATCAATTTTTCAAAAATTATTTTCTATATAATATTATTTTAATATTTAATTAAAACTAAAATTTATTTGAAAATAATTATTTTAAATCATTTATTTTCTAATTCCAAAATAGTGGTATATCTTAATCCCACATGAATTTTATTTATATATTATCCTATTTAGTGTTATTATTTATTAGGTTATGTAACTATTCATATGGTTAGAGTTACTATTCATTACGGTATGTTACTATTCGTAAAAAAATTATGTTAGTCATATTAGACTCCAAATAACTTACTGATCCCCACTATGTTTGTCGGATTTTTGAAATTCAAAAAATAGAACTGAAATACTTATGTTTATAAGGTCCCATATTACATAGTAGTTCAGTATGTGTGTGATTATATGTCATAATTATAAGAAGAAAATTTACATTGAAAAAATTGGGTCGATACATTCTTCCCCTCTTATGAAATTTCGCCATCAAAATTTCATTTTACATTCTTAGCCCTAAACAGGGGCGAGGACTTTTCAATCATTACCTCCTCCAGTTCCCATGTTTCCTCTTCATACATTTGGTTCCTCTATAGTACTTTGACCATTTCAGTAGTCATGTTACGTAGATCATTATCTCTTTGATCAATGATCTTCACAGGTTGCTCCATGTATGAAAGATTATCATCCTAGTGTACCACCTCTAAAGAGAGTACATGTGAAGGATCTGGTATGTAATTCCACAATATAGATATATGGAAGAAGTTATGTACTTCGGCCATGGTAGGTGGAAGTACTATTCAATATCTTATATCCACAATTAATTCAAGAATTTCAATAGGGCTTATATACTGGGGACATAGCTTCCCTTTCTTTGAAAACCTTATAAGATTATTCCATAGAGGTACATGGAGAAATATCACGTCCCTAACATTGAACTCAAGGAGTCATAGACGATTTTATTCATAACTATTATATTGACTTTGGCCAGACGTGATGTTCTTCTGAAAGGTTTTTACCTTCTCCACAATTTCATTGACCATTTCAGGTCCTACCACATTACACTCACTGACCTCATCCCAACACGCCGATGATGTTCACCATTTCCCATAAAGGGCTTATATGGTTCCATTCTGATTCTCAAGTAGAAAATGTTATTGTTTGAGAATTAAACCAATGTAATATGTTTTTCCCATCCACTTTTGAAGTTCATAAAATATTCTCTCAACATAAATTCATGTGTTTGAACATTTTTCTCAGCTTGGCCATCAGTTTGATGATGATTGGTGGTACTTGTGTTCATTTCAGTGCATAGGGAATGTTGGAGAGTTTTCTAGAACATAGAGGTGAAGTTCAGATCATGATCAGATGTCATAGATAGTGGTACTCCACTAAACCTTAACAATTATTTGATTTAAATCCATACAAGTTGATCAAATGTGATGCCCTCTCAAATTTCAATGAAGTGAGATGTCTTTGTAAGATGATCCCCAATATCCCCAATATCATTTTTTCCTCCAGAAGTCTTCAGAAGAAAGTGACAATGTCCATGGTAATGTATCCACACTTCCATGTTGGTATGGCTAGTGGTTACGTCATAACCTTTTAATTTTTTATATCAACTTTCACGTGCTATCATACATGACACATTGATGTATATTCAACAATCTCCATTTTTTATATTGTCCAACAAAATGTTTCTCGGCGATATTGATAAATCATTGTGCTCCCTTGTTGAATAGAGAAGATCGAGCTATTTTTTCATTCAAAATCACCTTCTTTATATTTGGATAATATGATTCATATAATAGTGGGGAATATCCTAAAAATCCTTACTCATCAACCATGAACTCTAAGGGTTTCCTATTTCTGATAGCTTCCACAAGTTTAGAATTTCAACATCATTTATTTTATCATCCTTTATTTTTTCGATGAGGGATGGTTGAGATATCATTTGAGAAAGGGTTCATGATTTTCCTCCCATAATGAATTTCATTTCCATTCCATGAAAATATTAGAGGATCATATACTTTTCAATTCTCATAATATATAATGATGTATGATCCTTTAAAATTAGAGAATCTACCACCTTGTTTGCGTTTTAGGGATATTAGTGGAATGGGAAGTCATAATCCGTGATGATATTTATCCATATATGATGGCTCATATTAATATATTTAATTTTAATTATATATTTGAAACTCTAGTGATCAGTATATATGTCGTTTTTATCCTCATAGAGATAATGCTACCAGATATTTAATTCAATGATCAGAACTGCCAACTCCAAATCATGTGTAGGGTAGTTTTAATCACGGATTCTCAAATTCCACTTGGTTTAGGATATCACTTTATCATTTTCCATTACCACCTAGCCTAATATATTCTATAAATAATCATTGTACACAACATAGAGTTCTCAACTTGTTGGGAATGTGAGTACAAGCGTAGTGATAAGCCTCTTTTTCAACTCTTCAAAATAGTCTTGACATTATTATGTCCAGACAAACATTATCCCCCTCCTTGTCAACTTAGTCATTGGGTTTTACACTCATGAAATGTTCATCAAAATGCGTCTATAATACCCAGCTAGACCATGAAATCTTGAGATATCCATTACAGATGTTACCATGGGCTACTCTTCAATTACCGTTGTTTTAGTATTGACAAAAAATATCCCTTTGCTAGTGATAACATGCCATAAGAATGATACTTCCTGTATCCAATACTCATGTTATCTAAACATTTCATACGACATCCCTAATCACAATGTCATTGGAATAATATTCAAATGGTCGTTCTGTTCATCCATACTCTGGTAGTATAGTAGATTATCATCAATAATGACTACCACAAAATTTGTAAATGTAATCTCTAAATACTCTATTCAATAAATCCATGAAAACATCCAGAACATCGGTGTGTCGGAATGGAATCAATATGAAATCATAGTTTCCATGCTTAATTTGAAAGGAATTTTTGCAAATATCATTCTTCATCACCATTAACTGGTGATATCTTTACTGAAGGTCCATAATAGATAAAGAACTAGCACTATGCAGGTAATCGAATAAGTCATCAATTTGTGGGAGGGTGGACATTTTCTTTTATTGATATTGTATGGAGCTTATGATAATCAATAAATATGCGCAATGATCCATCTTTCTTCTTGACGAAATTGAATGGAACGCCCCATGGTGAAGCACCCGGGCATATAAAACATTTCTCCAGATTCTTCTTTAACAACTTTTTTAGCTCTTCCAACTCTACAGTGCATATTCTATATGTTTTCTTTGATATAAATAGAGATCTAAGAATAAGATCAATTGAAAAATAAACCTCTCTATTAGGAGGAAGACCATACAAATCTTCATGGAATACATCATTATAATCCCTCACGATGGGAATGTCATCTAGCATCATTATCACCTTTTTTCCAATCATTTGAGCTTGATATTCTTACTCGTAATGAATTAATATCCACCCTTGAGATAATGATTCTATAATCGAATCATCTTACTCCTTACACTTGTAAAGAATTGGAGTATTCATAAGGATGTGAAGTATGATTTCCATTTCGTAATAGTTAATATTGGTTTTGTATAAAAATAGTCAATCCATGCCCATGATACCATTAAACTCCAAAAATTGATGAATGGAGATATTTTCTGTTTGATTTAGTCCATAAATATTAATTACAGAGGAGTTATAAACCATATAAATAATAACTTACCCATTCATCATTCTAAAAAATAAAATTGCACAAAATTTGGAGGTGGTTTTTGAATATTTCTATTAGTATTTCAATATATGAATTAATGTGTTTAACTAGAATCCAATTGTACATTATCTATTTTTTAATGAATAAATTTTGTAACTATCACCATATCATTGTCTAGAACCACATCAGATGTAGTGATATCATAAGCACTTTATTGTTTTCATTGAGGTTATTGATGATTTCCCATAATAACCATTATCTTAGAGAAATTGGTTTCATAATTCCTTTGTTCCTTGCTGTTATAACACTACACCATTTGATGAGAGTTGATCTGATCCTTACATTCTTCTTAAACATTATTGGGATCTTTTATATTCCTTCAATAGCTCATGGTTCGATGACCAAACATTCAATAATTTGTCCGACTCCTGGTTTCCTATATACAGATCCCCAGAAGATTCTTACCCCTACCATTAGAAGTGGGATATTTGGGAATATTTCAATCATGAGATTTGTTAGTGGAACCAACAATGATGTTCTCCATTTTCTTCTTCTTTTCACTAGTTCTATGAGTCCACTATGATTCACCATTCTCTATTTCAACCATGAGGGAACAACACACTAGCTATTCATAAATTTCAAAGTCTCAAATCACCAACACCATCCATAGACATAGATTTAGCTTGCATAATAAGAGATCATCCTTTCTTTTTTTGTTCATGACCAAGCCATAGGAGTACCATGCAAGACTTCAATTTTATTTTCATATGCCTTGAGGGACTCATCTTCCTTCTGATTGTGTCCAAGGAACTCTCTATTCATCTTGTTATGGAGGATTTAAGGAAGGTATTTATTGAAAACCATTCTATTTATTTCCTCCCAATCCATGGAATCAATTTCTTCTAGTGAATTTTTGTTATTGATCCATGTCCAGCACTGATCTGCTTCCCCATAGAAATGATAGACCACTAATAAAAATTTATATTCATCTGAGCACTAGAGGACGAAAAATAACTTTCCAATGGAGTTAATCCACTATTCCATGAGGAGGGGATCTGAATATCTGCAAAACATGGGTGTCCTTTTCCACATGAAGGATTCTATGACAAATTTCTCTTTCCTTGGAGGATGAGGGTGTTCCCCATTATTCATGTTATTGTTCATAACATGTGCTAGCTGAGCAAGTACATTCATGAGGTTTTGAGGTCCCATTCCTTCTATATCAGGAATATCATTAGGGACATATTCACAATGCCTATGAAATTGGTTGTTGGAACATGTTATTCTATTTATCAACATTAACTAAGAAAAATAATGTACAATTAAAGGACTTAAATACATAGATATTGAACATCGAAAGGAATCTTTTGAACAAAAATGGATAAAATTGTAGAGGATAAGTATATTATGTCTTGTGGTTCCATAGGATTAAATACAGGTTATCCTCAATATATTTCTCAACTTATATTTAAATAGGATTTTTTTCATCCATAAATAATTTTTTGTACTATGTTCATGATTTTACCAAATAATATCCCCCGGGAGTGTCAAACCAAGAGTGCAGCAAAGCCTGTTGTCCTGTATCATGATACCCTGGGTCAAGCCCAAGACTATTTCTCAATGTTTTCATTCCAATATAAATCTATTTCAAAGTTTCCTCTACCAGTTTGTATATAGACATGGATATATTTTCCTGAAAAAACACTTCCAATATACTTACAAAAATTTATGGATGTTTTCTTATAAATTGCCTCATCCTTATGGTTATTACTAATGTTTTATGTTCCTAACCTCAAAAAATAAATACAACATGCCTCTAATAGAAAATTTAGACATCCTATCCTTTTACATATAACATTACTTCATTTTATTCGTAATTATACATCAGAGTACAAGACAAGGATCATGAAGTCTAGTGTTTTTTAAGACTAGCTACATAAATCTGAAAACTTGAAACAAAATATAGCATCTCTTTATTTGTTGTTCATAAAGATCTCCAAATTTATATTGATCCATTACATATTCATAGGTTAACCTAATAATAACATGAAAAAGTGTTTGATTTAAAAATAATAGCAAGGTAATGACTGTAAGAACAATTCATTAACTCTTGGGATATAAGGCATTACATGATGACATAAAAAGGCATGTAAAATATGGAATCATATCATATAAACAAGGTATCATTTAAAAATGGAATCATATGTAAGTTTGATAAGTATAAAACATGAATTTATTATGAGTCAAGGATAACCTCAAATACCATTTATGATGGTAATACAAGTCTAGGATAACCACCAATATTGTTTCAAATAGTTGCACAAGCCAACGCTAACTGTCAAGACCATCACACTTAGTAATCTCATGAGACACAACATTACCTAGTGAATCTGAGAATTATCTAGAGAACCCATATTAAATTTCATGAATATTGTTTCCATATAAATAATTATTCTTAATCAATTATACATGAACATAAGTGTTTCCCATGGAATGAATTGTGTACCACAATCCTGAAAAAATCATAACCAATGTTTGTATCATGATAGTGTCAACGATCGGAAGTAATTTAAACAAACATGGACATTAATAGGGTAAAATAGTAACATATCATTATATGTGATGTCAAAAATAGGTGAAAACATGTATGAAATTTATTTGAGTAATGTTATCAATTAAAACATTTTTTTTGTGGTTTTAAGGAAAATACTATAGTCCTTTTAAAATAGAAAAAGGAACAATATTTTATATAAAACCATATGTGATCAAAGAAGGTTATCATAATAATGAGACTAATTTCATAAATACAATTGTGACTTAAAAAATGATATAGTGCACATTAAATTGGTTAAAAATTAGGAATGTTCCCCTAAAATGGGATATCTTATTAGGAAGTATCGAAGAGGGAATCAAAGAAAAGAATATATATCCCTGGAAGAGAATGTTAGATATATCACTAAACATTAGTATTTAGAAAATAAAAAATTTGTATAATTTGTAAAAAAATTGAAAAAAACTTCATTTGGGTAAAAAGAATTTTAGAGTAACCTGATGAAATAAAGGGGGTTCAAGTGGAATTTTTTATGGATTATCAGCATGGTATCATATGTACAAAAGAGGGATTATTGAGAGATAATGGGGATTCTATTAATTTATAAATCATGAAGGAAATTATATGGGAGGGGATAAATCATACCCTGTTATTATTGATTACACATTAAATCGAATAACATAGATGACATTCTTGAATTAAATCAAAATGGGGAGGATACCTTACCTAATGTTTGTTGGTGTTATCCAGTTGTAATTAATGAACTTAATCGAAAAATAAGTTTATTAATTAATCATTTCTGAAAATATTATATATTTAAAATATTTAATGTGTTGTTTTTATCTTCATTCATTACCGTATTTTATGGGTTAAGTGGATCAGTTTCATTGTTCATGTTGGCTTGCTTGGTTGGTTTTAATGATCGGTTCAAGTTCGGATAAACATGTTTTATAAAGGTGGTTGTCCATAATTGTAGTTATATTTTAACTTTGGAAATCCATAAGATTCCATGGTTGAAAACATAATATGTTTACTTGAATATATGTTTAATCATTATATAGAACATTAGTGACATCCTTTTGGGTTAATTGGCGTTTTTTACCATAAAGAACACATTTTATTTTATAACGCAAAACCATGTGTACAAATGGATTCCAAAACCATAGATGAGGAATAATAATGATATCATGGTCTGGTTCAACCATGAAATTGGTTTATTGAACCGAATTGAAAATGGTAGTGTAAATTGAAAACCAATTGTCATTGAATGTGGTAAATTTACCCATCTCGGATTGTGTCATTACCACTAAAATAAAAGACTGATAAATGAGGGATTGTAATAAGTTATTACATTATCATAACAATGTTTCAATACAAGAAACGAATTGGTGTTTCCATTACATTTGAATGAGGAGAGTTAAGGATTGAAATGTAAACAATAGAACATGAAAAGAAGAAAGAGTGAAAAAAGAGGAATTTACCTACTGATTCATTCTTCATTGAGGGCCTCTTAAGAGGAGAGGATTTAGTTTTTGTTTTGAAAATATGGGCTATTGTACTTGGGGAAGTAGCTTTATGAGATATTTGGGAAGAAAATTGGCAAAAACAAGGCTTGATAAGAGAGAAGAAAAGTTGTAATGAAGGGTGGTATTTATAGTAGGGGGATTTTTAATAATATTATGATCATTTGTTTATTATTTTCTCATAAGACACACAATAGTGATTATTACAAGACCAAGAATAGTCATAAGTGCATGTGAGTGCTATATTTGGGTGCTTAGAACACTTATGAATTCATGAATAGTGGATTTAAATTATAATGTATTATAATGTTAATTAAATGTATATTATTACTCACAAAAAAATATAAGTATTTCAAAAAAATCCCAAAAATCCTCCCAAAACATTTTTCGATGTGTAGATTCCAAAAATGAAATTATTATTTCAAGAATATTTTTTTAAATATGATTAATTTAATATTTAACTAAAATAATAATTTTTTCCAAAATAACAATATTAAAATATTTATTTTATTTTCCAAGATAATGGTATATCATACTCCCTCTTGAATTTTATTTATATTATATAATAGGTAAGGATCCTATTTATTAGGATATGTTAATATTCATAAAGGTAATATTACTATTCATAAAGGTAAGTTACTATTCCCAAAAATTAAGTTCGTCGTATTAGAATCCAAATAAATTATTTATCGCAACCGTGTATGTATGATTTTTTAAATTCAAAACACAAGAGTGACAAAAATATGTTTAAAGGTCACATATTACATAGTAGTTCCTTATGTATGTGATTATATGACATAATTATAAGAATTACATTTCCATTGAATAATATTGTGTCGTTACATGCCATGTTTCATTGTATGAAACAATGACATGACTCAATATTTGAAATTGTACCACCTCCAAGAGAAATTTCATGAATATTCCCTAATAAAAATATAAAAGAATCAATTTATATAACACACCATATATTATAATTTTTTCATTTTTATTTATATAATAAATATATAAAATGTCTATCAATATGGAATCATTTAATTATTTTTCATGGAGTCATTTGTCATAAAATTTCTTCCAATGTATAATTTTTTCTTCTAACCAAAAATCTATTATCTATGACAATAAGAAACTATGATTTTGGTGTTATAAAATACAATTTCAATTTATGAAAATGTTTCATTTCATCGGACCAATATTCGAATAGGGGTGGATAATATTATGTGCACTGAGGTTCATGTAAAACAACTACATTTATAGCATCTTCCTCTATAACTTTTAAATATTCCTCTTCATCAGCATTGTTTCTTCCATATGTTCTGTCGTTAGATAGTTAATAATCATCAAAATAGTTTTGTAATATATCTAAGTGGTATATTTGGTTTACATATTTACCATCATGTGGAATAGTATCATATTATTTTGATGGACTTTGTTCTAAGAATATTGTATTCATATGTTGTCACACATGTATGCATTTCTGCTGAATAATATAAACCTATATGTATATCTAAATCATTTCACTATCAGAAAATTGGTTAAAAAAATATGTTTCTTGCACACAGTCCTCATCATTAGCCAACTGAAAATACAGATTCCATAAATTATATTTTAATTGAAACTTCCATTAACTCATAGATTCTATCTCTTGATTAAATCTCAATTTTTATATAACCATGAATTCTTTTCTATTGTTTCATTAGGGTGTCATTATCAGATATCCTAACCATTTATGTTTTTTGGTTACTACCTGAAGCTTGTTTATTAGTTTGAATAAATCCCATTGAATACTACACATAGGAAAAGATTATTTTATATGTTAAAAATTAATTTTTATCACCCTTTTGATCGTGTAAACAATGTTGCAAATGATTAATAACAATGTAGCACTAACCACAGAGTCAAAAGACTACCATAATTTCAAAATTTATTCTTATATCATAAAATATGACACTACTTTTTCATACAATAAATTGTATTCTTCCAAAATTTATGTTCAGTAGTTTATAAATACAATGTAAATAATATTAAAAATACCCCCTAGGAGTGTCCAAATAGGTGTCAATAAGGCCAATTGTTGTGCACTGGGTGGAAACCGAGTCCAGCTCAATGTTCCATTTCTGGGATTATTACCCCTACGAAAAACATTTTTTATGCCACAAAAACTTCTAGTAATTGAAAAAATATTTCATTTTTTAGATAACCAAAAATTATTCAATTTAATTAAATTTTAAACGGGTGTATTATATCCAAAAATTTGAAGTTAACGTTTCATATTTAAAACATTTAATCTTCCAAACGATATGTTGAGCACTTTATAAAGACAATGTGAATATTTGAAAGAACATTTCACAAGTGTTTCCATCCAGGTTTGTAGAATGATCCATATTCATGCACCAGGTGACGATCATGTCCATCTCAATGTATCTTTTTAGCTTATTACACCACTGTATAACTATTACAAAGTCACGTCTACTAGAAGAATCTAGAAAATGATTTCATTTATCAGAAAATCACACATTCATGACTTCTCTGGAATTTTAGAATATTTTCTTAAATTCTAAAATATACTAATATTTTTTTATAGTACAAAATTACATCATTCTAAATGATAGAATAATCTAAAAAAATCCCAAATTAGTGCCAAAAATCAGGGGTTCATTTCGCAATCGTTATCATGTAGTTATCCCTATTATATCCAGTGTTAATATAATATCAACTTCAATGTAGTCATTATTTTTTCCTTTGTCACTCCTTATTTAATCATTAATTATTTATTATTTACGAACTAATTAATACTAAGACAACATTTCCTTCATCAATAATTAATCACTCTACAATCACTCATTAATAATTAATTATTAATTTTTCAATCAGAAATTAAATAATTGTTATTGAGTTGTTACGTTATAGATAATTATTAGTTATTTAACTGTTATAAATTACTTAATCCTTAGTTAATCATTAATTGAATTTATATTTATTTTTTTGATAATCCCAAGATAAGTGTAACATAATCATATGTTAATGAATATGTAATCATAATTAAAAAATTCCATAATAGTCTTTCAACGAATCGTTAATCACTCGTTAATCATTAATTAAGGATTCATTAATTAATATATCTTAAATATTCAGATTATAGTTAATTAATAGGTAATCATTACCTAATTACTGTTTACTCAATTTTTCTCATTTAAATAATCCTACCTGCGTCATTTCATAATCCTTGATTAATCAATCTTTAATTACACATTAATCATTTATTATTCATTGATTAAACATAAATTGTTTAATAGTTATTGATTCATTATTTTATAGGTACATAATATTTAATATGTAATTAATTATCAATTTTTCATTAGTTCATCATTACATAATACTATAATCAACATTCTATAACCATTTATTAATATTTCTTTAATAAATCATTAATCATTAGTTTTCATTAGTTAGTCCTTCATTAATTAATAGTTATATAGTAGTTTGTTTAAAATTAATTAAAATTTATTCATTAACAAATTCTTTAAATCATTAGTTAACCATTAGGTAATAATTAGATACTCATTAAATAATTAGTAGTTAAGAATTAGATTATTCTAAGTTAATTATGCCTTAATCATTATTTTAACACTCATTAATCATTATCTAATAAATATTAATGAAGTAATAACATTATAATTTGTTTGTAGTAAATTAATAGTTAATAACTATTTAATTATTCATTAATAAGTAGTTAATAATTAATTAATAAATAATTAGTCATTAATTAATCATTATTAAATCATTGGATAATAATTATTTTATCCAAATTGTGTCCTAAGTTAATCGTATGGTAATAATTGTCTAATAATCATATATTCCAAAGTTATTACTTAGTTAATCAACATGTTATCAGTATTTTAGCTTTAGTTAACCATTCGATAATAAGTAATCAATAATTCTTTTTATTTTTCCATCAATTAGTGTTAATAATTAATTATTAAATAATAACTTTTTATTTATTTATTTTTCATTTTTATGTTTATAATGATTACTTCATTAATTAACAGTTACATAATAATTTGGTCACTAATATTTTAAAATTACTAATTCATATTAAATATTAATATCATTATAATAATATTTGAAAACTAATACTAATTATAAATTAATCACAATGGATTCAATTGTTAAATTCTAATAATTCACATACTAATGTTTACTATCATTTGTAAAATATATATACTTAACTAAAGAACATTATAAATAAAATATATAAAACTGAATAAAAACTAAATAAACAAACAACCAATTAACTATAAAATTAATTATAAAAAATTCCATTAAATAGAGATTCAATATTTTGGAATTCTTTTAAATAATGTAATAGTGTACCACATAATGGATAAAAAACCAGAGAGAACATAGTGAGTGAGAGAGGTTGGAAATGAGTAAAGAAAATGGGGCGGGGTATTTATGGAGGTTTGGGTGATAATATTAAGGCCTGAAATTCCAGAAAACCTTTTTAAGAAAATATGATTTTTGTCAATAATATATTTCACCTAAAAATATTTGAAATGAGTTTTTGTCCTTAATGAATTTCTCCTAGCTTCCATGTCATCGATCTTGGCCAATCTTCGGAAATGGTGTTATTCACCTAAATGTATTTTATATTTATCAGAATGGTGTTAATGAAGATGAATCATTTACATATTACATATTTTCCATAAATAACAATGTGTTATTTATTATTATTATCAAACAACATATATAAAAAACTATGCATTGCAGTTAGGGCTTCATTGTGTAATGCTCGAGCTCCTATAGATATCACAAGGTGAATCTCGGATTCACTAATGCGAACCTAATCTCAATTTTCGTGGGGGTAGCAGTTCCTAGTGACCAGTAATAGTGGTAAAATAATGACGCAGGTGGTGGAATGATTTTATGTGGTGAGGGAAATGTAGGACATGACCGACAAAATTTAATTTTTGTTAATTATAAACATCACCCTCCATTTCCTTATCCTGAATAGATTTTTCAATGGAACAGATTCATCTTAAAATGGATTTATATAAAATGAAATTGCTAGAATTCAGTCATAGTCCTTCTTTATTTCACAGCATCCCCACTTATATGTCAACCAATATATGGATAAGATACTACACGTAAAAGGACTTCATGTCTTCCACATATGTCTGTAAATTAAGTAATAAAAATCGAACACTATAAAAATTTTCAAATTATGAACCTTATAAAATAATTTTATAATGTAATATTTGTAAAACAAAACTTTCAAAAAATGAATCAATTCCTCTACTAATATTTCAAATTCATGACATTTTTTCAATTTCATTCCCATCAGTCATTAATTATTAAATATTAATGGTAATTATGATTTAGCTCACATGAATCCATATAAATCATCACTCAAGAACATTTGAAATTGTTTTTTTCTCAATCTCATGTATGTTCTCTCTATACATAATCATTCAAGTAATCCAAAAAATATTCAATTATAAATTGAACTATAAATATCATAAGGGATTCTCATCATGATTTTAATTATCTTAAGTCTCATTGTAAGTGTATTTTGATGTTAAATAATAAAACAAAAGGATAAAAATAGAGGGTCTCTTCATGAAGTCCAATAGATTATAATGAATAAAATATCAATAAAAACTATTATGCCACCAACTCATTTTCAGAAGAGAATATCCCATCTTCCATATCCTTTTCTCAAGTAAGGTTCACGATGGATGATATATAATAAGGCCTCCATAGAATGAATCATTGAACCGAAATTAAATTAATTAGTTGATTACTCAAGTTATAATCCTGGAGGGAAGTTTTTTTATGTGTTCTTATATTGTTTAATGTGTTAAATTTAATAAGATATAGATGAATTAGATTAGGTTTTTTACTTCATATAAAATTCTAGAGTTACACCCAATTAAAAATAGGTGAATGAAATTTATAATTTTTTAATTAATCTCAAAATATCTATATAATGATTGAAATATAAAAATCATAAGGCATTTTAATTAACTCTCTAATGTTATTGATGATGAAGGTATGTGTATTTTAATAGGAAAGATTAATATAAAAAGATAAAAAGCATGGTAGCATATTAAAGTAAAATTCATTATATGCATTTAAATATCAATAAAAAAGTTTACCCTTTCAAATAATCATCAAAAGACAATGTCCCCTTATCCTTATTCATTTATCAATTATGTACCATGATGGGTATCCTATCATAGGTCCTCCATCAAATGAGTTTTTAAAGCTGATATAAATATACTAGAAATTTAGTACTGTTGTATCTATAGGGGAGGGTTTATAGGTGTGTTCTTATCTTGTTTCAGGGGTTCAACATGTGAAATCTGTGGATTAATTAGATTTTGATTTTTACATCATATTCTGAAATTGTTTCCTAATTTATGACATCACACCACCTTCAATTAAATATTTATTCCATTCATTTAGTCTCATTCATCTCTCTAACCATGTGAATCCTCAATGGTAGTCCCTTTTTAATATATATTTAAGCCACTTTTGGGTTTATTGGGAACCACAAAATACTCGACAAATAAACTATAAACCACAAAGTGGTCCATGATTACCTAGATAACATCTATAACTACAAATTAGAATTAAAAAACCTTAAAAAACATTACAAATATGCCAAAATTGTTAATTAGACCCACAATAGGATGATACCTCCATGACATTCCATTCACATCAAAGGAAGGGTGATGGTTAGGATAAACTTATGGATATTTTCAAAATAACGATCAAAATCATTAACAAATCATCAAATTTAAAACACAAAACAACAAATTTTTTTAATATCCATTCCAATTGGTAATAAAACCATGTTAATATGGTTCTTTTAGGACCTAAGGGATCATCATACCCTTCACCATGGCCTTTTCCTAATAGGACTAGTTGAATATTTGATGATTACTGCATTAATTTCCTTATCTAAATCATTAAATATGTTTTCACACGTGAATTGAAATTTATTTAAGAAATGGTAGGGAATAAAGTCATCATTAAAACCACTTTACAATGATCCTCCAATCATATTTGGATATATTGATAACCTTGTTCCCTATATATATGAAAACATATTATACTTTAGCACAATAGCCTTCCATGTAGACATAGTCATCATAGTTTTTAGAAGAGAGAATAAGTCTTTATAGAAATTCATTTTTTTCAACATTGATGTGGAAGAGAAAACCATAATATACTTAGTTTGGGAAAGTTGAAAATAACCCAAAGAAGGGGCTTTTATCCCATTTCCCCCTCCTAGACTCTGATGATAATCCATTTCACCCGCTATCACTTCTTTATAATAAAATAAGACTAAATACCCAATATTATGAGAAACAATCTTAGATATTATAGATTCTTCCACGAATCCATAGTCTATCATTATGGTAGGAGAACGATCTGAATACTTCGTCATTTTAGAATTTATTTATTTCATCTTTTTCAATCAATGACCTGAACATCTTCGTATAGAATCTAAAACTTGTTGAAATGTGTGGTATTAAAAGAGGATCCCTCCTACCGACTATAAAGCATGTGAAGACATTCATAATTATGATTTATTGGTAGTTAATTTGTTGCAACTTTTTTTTTATATTATTTATATCATCAAAAATATCCATCACTATATAGACATAATTACGCAGACCTAAAAATTTCAAAGTGACTAAAGGGTTGGGGGAATTATGGAAAGAATCATTTCCTCTAATGGGATATTGGAAACCCCCTATGAGAATTATAGAATTGGTGGGAAACTTGTAACTATGTTGAAAAAAAAATGAAAAGTCCATGAGGTAACCAAAATAAGTTGCACCCAAATAAGATAACATATAAAAAAATAGGTGCAACAATTTCTAATGAAACTACCTTTTCAACTTGCGAAGCTAGAATATTTTGATCCATCTAATGTCCTGAATACTAAATTTCCCCATCGATGTGTATGTATCATTCATCCAAAAGAGCAAATGTATCACACTTATGACAATAAATATGGAAATTCAATTTTCAATTACATATAGAAGAAAAGTACATACAAGATTCATAAATGATATATTTGAAAAAAAATTATTCTTCCTCAGTTACCAGCCACACAAATTCGATAGGTGTCCATGTAAATTCCATTTAAATACAAATGTAATCCCCAATAGGGTGTTTTATAATATATGTCCTATGATCAAGCTAAAAGAATCTTGAAAATCACATGATGTCCCATTCCACATTTATGAACCCATGAAGCAAACCAATAGGTATCTAATTCATGAAACACTTGAAAATTATAAATAAAGAGAATAACAAAGAATACTCATGGAACTCTTGATGAGAAATTAAAACCTCTTTTTGACCTTGATAAACCATGATGATGTTCATTAAAACATTGATTATTGGAATGTTTGATAGTTTCTCAATTCGTGAAAAAGGAATTAATTACCAACTATCTGTTAGGATGTGAGTGGATGATTATTCCCCTACCCAACTAAAGGAGGGGTCACTGAATCAACTTTCATATATAGGGAAACTCCTGATATTAGGAATCCACATTGACATTTCTATCTTTCATGATATCTACATACCCAAAAAATCATCACCTGATTATCCACTCTTCGAAATTTCATGTTCAATGAAGGATTACAATGATCTGGTATCCCCTACACCATGTTTCAAAATTACCCATCATTCAAAATTTTAATCTCTGGAACTTTTTATCATCCACTGCAATCATCAACTAATTATTAAATATCCACACCAATTACGATTTACCTAACAAAAATGCATATAACTCATAGGTCATCATTATTTGAAGTATAATTATACTCAATATAGAGAATATGCACTCTATCTATAATGATTAAAGTTATCTCAATATCTCTAATAGAAAATGACCTACAATAATCATGATGGATTTTCCTTAGGGTTCTAATGTATACAAGAATCAAGGTGGGTGTTGTTTTAGTTAAAAAATAACATCAATGGATAATCAAGGATGGTGACTTTTTAAATTATAATATTTGATAATAAATTTATGATAAAAATAACTTCTCCCTCAAATACTATTCAAATGAAAACATAACACAGTAATAATTATTTTCTCATGTATGTTCAATTATAACTAATCTACCATGAGGCCTCTACCAAATAAATTTATAATCATGAATTAAATGCATTAATAGTTAACTCCGGATTCCTACAAAGAAGTTAGTTTTTTGTGTGTTTGTGTCTTCTTTAATTGGTTCAATGTGAGAAAAATATAGACGAATTTAATTTTTGTACATGAGCTTTTAAAATACTAGCCTAACCATAGATATTACCAATCCTCCTATTAAATAAGGATTAATTTATTTTACACGCATTATTGTGACCAACTAATTGAATCCACAATTTATTATCCTCCCTTATAAATGTTTTATTGAATAATGGTTTAAAATTATCTTTTATCGCATAATCTCATGTAGCCTAATGCTCGAGGACCTCTAAATAACCTTTTCTAATCCCAATACATATTGTTTCAATTAGTGAGATACAAACTAAGTGGAATGTGTGTTTCATATATTTATGTGGGAATAATAATTCCCAATACATTGAAATATAGAAATATCATAATATTTAAACACTTTGAAGAATTACAAAGTCATGAAAAGAATAAATATTCAATTGAAATCTATAATTGATATATAGTGGAAACATGAGTATTTGAACCTTATCCACTATTGGAGTAGTGTACAATAACTGGAGTTCCTATAAATTAAATTCAAATAAAAATAGGAAAATAAAAACATCACATCTATTGATCAATATAATAAAAACCTCTCTATACACATTTCAGATTTCACCCTTTATAGATGAATGGTAATAAAATATTTGTATTATTATAAATATTCCATGTGGTAAGTATATTATTGACTATCCTCAATTCATTCCAGAACATCATGAATATTCCATACTTTCACTATCAGGCCCAAAATAATTATACTTCCATAGATGTTTATTATATGTCTATGATGAGGGTCATGATGGGTTTAGTTGGGAATCTGGAATCTTCATACTCTTACCATGATCGATCTCCTTATGTTCTCTAGAATAATAAGAGGAAATTGACTTTATAATGATCCAGTGTAGTAGAATTCATGTTCTTCTAGTGTAATCCTCTCAGGGGGAGATGAGACAAGCATGATGGAGGAGGTTCGAGTTTTGATGATGACTACTTTTGGGATTGATATGTATTGAAGATTAAATTTTTCATCAAGTGGTTTGTCCTTTAAATAGATTCAAAAGTAATTAATCTATGTCCTAGGCTACGCATATATTCCTATGTGAATTTCCAAATGTGTTTTTTTACAATGTCATGAATCTATAAAATTTAGTGAATATTAATAATCAGTTACAATGTTTGATGATATTTTTGATAAATAATTGTGTTTATGATAGATGTCTAACACTATAGGTTGATGTCTAACCCCCGACATTGAATTCATATGTTAGAGATCCATTGAAAAGTCTTATAATCAAGGTAAAACATTAAATATAGTATTATCGTATTATGATACCCTTTGAATAAAATATTTTCCTCGATGTTGATTTCTTATATTAGTTTATCTTCAAATTGAATAGAAGGTGTGGTAACATGAAGACAGTTCTTGCATTAATTTGGGATAGGGCCTCTTGTGGTTAGTTACCAAACCCATTGGCATTTAGCTCATGCCCTTGTAATTCATCCAAAAATAGTATATTATATTTCCCTCTTTTAGTTAGTTGATATCTTTTCAATATTTTGAGCATTGATTGTTGGTCTCCATGATCTATCAAGAAGTTCCTCATGCGATATCCTGACTTTTCCATTTTTGTTCAACATATAATATTGTAAATCAATTAATTGTTTATGATATGAATATATAAAAAAAATTAAATAATTAATATTATCCTATAAGAACCTCAAATTTCTTATTCAAATCAATGTATTAAATATAATTAATTAAAAATAATAATTAATTAATGCTGATCATTAAATCCATTTGAAACATTTATTGCAGAAAAATTCTAAAATTGAAAAAAACAGAATAATTTATGAATTGAAATCCATGAAATTTACAATTCAATAATTTTAATTTTTTTAATAATTTAATAAAACAAATGAATAATTTGGTTAAAACCCATGTTTTCATCCATTTATCAATGATTTTTATGATATCATAAAATATCAAATTAAAAGTGATTGTAATATGAACCCATATTTTAGAATATGTAAAGACTTTTTTAATAATAATTCTGTTGTGGTCATTTTGGGAGAAGGAATCGTCCTTTATAGAAATGAAAAACGTTTATAAATTCACAAAATTTTATCTCTCATGACTCTCACGTAGATAATTCATTTTCTTATCAAGATAAATTGTGAATCAACATGTTTAGAAATATATTCGTACCTAGTATTTATTATTAAAACTAGGGAAAGATAAAATTATAGATTCATCAATTATATGAATTATCAATCCTCCTTAATGAATTTTATCAATGACATCCATTAAATTATACCAAGTGTTCCAATTCTATGATAGGAATAAATTTTTAATGTATAATTATAATTTTAAAAAGTGGTACTTCCATTTATCACATTATCATATATTCCAAAAATAAGGATTCAATTTCATCTTCATTGATACAACTGAAATTAAATTTTTTATAAGTAAATTTGTAACGCCACGACCCCAGCTACCCAGAGTCGGTGCATTATTACATAACATTGGCATGATCACAAGAAAGATCGAATCACGAAAGACCGATTGGTTTAGTAGCCTTGGAAACACTAGATATATTCATAAAGTTTTACATTACATTTCAAAGTGAAAAACTACTACAACAACAAAGTCTTCATATCCACACTATTAACCCCTCATAATAACCCTGCAAGTCAATCATAATTTACTTCTTCACTACCTGGGAAAAATAAAACATAGAAAAGGGGTGAGCTCAAATGCCCAGTAAGGATAACAATATAGCTGAAAATTTCATAAATAAGAATAAAAATTTAAGGAAATGTATAACTAAAACAAAAGCCTTTTAAATATGAACTTTCAACATGGTATGGCATAAATAAAATGAAATAATTCCATTTACTTATTCACATGGATATTCTACTAATCGAATAATCACATGAAAAAATCAATAACCACTTTCATAATGTTGGAATGCATAATGCCAGACTATCATAACCACATAGCCAAGGCCTCGTTCCAAGACTACAAATAAGATTTTGTCAAGGCCTTGTTCCAAGACACTAGTTTGTCTCATGAGACCTACCGATGCAACGAGGAGCTATAGCGGGCTCCACCCGTCACTTATTAAGTCCAATGCATTCCCATATGAAAAGGTTTAAACATAACATAAACATTCGTATTAAAACTAGCATACGAAATGTAAATAATTTCACCATAAACTATGAATGGTATAAAAATAGCACATCCACAGTCAAACATATCACAAAACCTTCAATACAATATAGAAGTTTTGTATCATAATAAATCAACTTCAAATAATCTTAAAATCCATCAAAGGATGTTGACATAGATGAAATCAATATTCTTTTTAAAGAAATATCTCCTTTTATTTTGAAATCTTTTAAGATCCATATAAATTAAAACATTTTCTTTGAAAATATTCTTATAAGCTTGTAAGGGAAGCTTTGAAGATTTTATAACGGCGTAAAATAACCGCACCCGCTGTATAAGTTAAAAAAAACATTCTTACCTCAATTTTGTCGAAAAGGTTAAAAAGGACCTTGTTTTGAAAACGACGGAAAGATTCCTTTATAAACCTCTTATAAAAAGTCAAACAAGGGTATAAATGACTTTAACCCATATTCTTGTAAATAGTAAAAATGTTTTGAAATGCATTTTTAAGAAACATGGATGTGGATGATAATGATATCCCAGTAGATTATTACGTATAAACAACCTCGGATAATGAAGAGATTGTGAAATAACCCTTACCAGTTTGGTAACTTATGAAACATACTACCCACGAAAGAGGTATCATACAAAGAATATGTAAGTACACATAAATTAGAGTGTATTACACAAAGAATATAATTATGGGCAGTACATACACCACACAAAAGGTAATGGTGGCAATATGGCATGAATCTCACGGGAATAAGGAGTGAGATGAAAACCCCTTACCATGTTAATCAACTGAGTCGTATGGCCAAAAGTTAATAACCACCAAATAATTTACAGAATAACATGAATATGATAATATATATCAAATTCCAGTACACAATACACCACTTTCAATAATTTAGTGGTGAATAATGGAAATCTCACGGAATAGAATGTGAGATAAGAAAATCCCTTACCTTGTTCTTTTCCTTTGTTGGGGTCGGTTAACCTCCTGTATAATGGTGAAATAATTGTTATTAAATTATACAAGAATCATACACATTAATATGATATCATATATGATCTTTTAATATTGATTTGATAATAATATCTTAGTATTATCGCTGTTTCGGGTGTGAACTTACTTGTTTGCTTTTGTATGTTTTGTTACGTAAGACATGTTTGTAAAGGATAAGTTGTATATTATTCAAATACAGAATGGTATCAAGTCCTTAAACATCATTTTTAAATAATCAAATAATAATTATACTTTAATGGATACGATGGAGAATGAATCTCATCGCGTTCGTGGAGACGGTAGTCCGTACGTACGCACGAACGCTACTTCCATTTAATTTTTATTTTAAAAGAATCGAATACAAATGATACAAAGTTATATTACTATTCCAGTATAATATAGTATTTTATACATGTTACTTATGTTCATTAACACCATCCTTTATACGTTCCATGTGTGGTATGAACGAGTCATATCATTTTAAGGGGGCGGTAGTCCGCACTTCCTCAAATGAAATTATCATATGTATATACAACATGAAACGAATAATGGTTTGAAATAAAATGGAATTACAGAAGCTTATATATAAAATATATATCATTAATATCATATTTAATTACAGTTCCATCATAATGGCCACCATGAGAGGCGGTAAGATGTATTTGAACAATCATCGTTTCGTGAGGCGTTAGTTTGCCATCCACAGAAACATTATGTTCATCATCCATTAGATGGAGTTGTGTGTATGTGTAGTTTGAATCCTTCTTATAACAACATCCTAGTATATTTAGGATACTGGTGTTGTTACAAAAGAAAGGAAATAAAAAGAGATTGGGGGTTGAAGAAGCAAAATAAATGAAAATAATTTAAGAGAAATCGTTACCTTTAATTTAGGTAACTCACTTTGGTTGGAACCAAAAGACTTCTTGAAATGCTTTCTGCCTAAGGGGAAGCTTCAAGGAGGAGGAGAGGGATGTGGGGAGCTTAGTTGGGCAGAGTTTGGACGAGCCAAGTGGCTTGAGAGGTGTGAGGAATGAGTAGAAGTGGTCTCCTTTTATGAGGGAGAGGAGGGGCTCTTTAGGAATGTGTGAAAGTTACACTTTATAATATATTTTTATTCGGTTTATAATGGTCCAAAAATCATTGAGGTCGAAGATAAGATGACTCATATTCTAAATAACATCAACCAATAAGAATTGGACAGGTTTTAGATAATATTTTAATCATTATAATCTTATTTATTTAAATGATTTATTAATGAGGTAAACATTGCATCATTATTGTGTCATTAATAATTTAAATTATTTGATGTCTAAAATTTATAAATAAAATATCATTATGTAGGAAATCGTTTTAACTTTCTAATGAATATTTATAATCGAAAATCCAACATGTATAACCCTATGTAAAAATTGTTCTTCTAAAAGATGTAAGCTTATGCCATTTTTATTTTTATTTTAACTTTATTAATATAATGTGTCATTATCACTTACAAGTGGATCCATGGGGTCCCAAAACAGACCCAAAGATTCCCATGGTCGACCATGTATCAACCAATAGGGTTAAGACACGTTTTAGGGTAATTTAGTATTATTATAATATTATTTGTTTAACCATTATTTACCGGATTTACCCTTTAACCATGGTAAATAAAATATTTACCGCAGTAATTATTCAAAATGTGTAAAAATAAAAGTTACCTATATACATAATTTGGACATCCTGATTCCAAATATGGAATCCATTTTCCTAAATTCAAAACACAGAAGTGGCAGAAATTAATTTAAAATTAATTCCCACTGTCAAAACAAAAAGCGTGTTTTTAAGAGGTAATAACTATCAAAAGATTGACACTTGTTTATGTTCGGTTTAATTGTAAAATTATGTCCAATGACCAACATTATATTAAATGGTAAAAATATATTCTAAATATACATTAAAACCACTCAAATTCACAATTTATCACTATTAATTATTTTGATTAAAAAAGTTGTTTTTAATTAAAATTTAGTAATTTTCACTATTCATCAAAATATGAAAGTTATCCGAAATGTACCAAAATTTCACCGTAGGATAATTTTGATATTCCGAATCCAAAAATGAAGTCCATTTTCAAATATAAAATATATATAATTTCAAAAAGTAGGTATTAGTATTCACAACGGCTAGTTTAATTAGTTGTGGTGTGTGTTAGAACTCGAGGTTGCGTACAACACACGCTATCGCATTATTCGAAGGGAAACGTACTGTGGAAGCTTGGGGTGTTACATTCCCCCTCCTTCAAATAATTGCGTCCTCGCAATTTCTAGAATACTTATTACATGAAAAGACTCGGGTGGTTCTTCATCATAAGTTCCTCGGGTTCCCACGTTGCCTCTTCCATCTTATGGTTTCTCCACAAAACTTTTACCAGACGTGTCGTCCGGTTTCTCAGTACTTGTTCTCTTGTATCAAAAATCTTGACGGGCTCTTCGCAATAAGACAGATCGGGTTCCAGTTCTAATTCCTCATAGGTGAGTACATGCATCGGATCAGGCATGTATTTCCTCAATAGAGATACGTGGAACACATCGTGAACTTTGGAGAGACTTGGCGGCATTGCCAATCGGTAACCTACAACCCCAATTCGTTCTAGAATTTCAAAAGGTCCGATGTACCTGGGACTCAATTTACCTTTCTTACCAAAACGTATGACTCCCTTCCACGGAGATACCTTCAGAAAAACATGATCACCGACTTGAAATTCCAAATCCTTCCTTCGATTATCGGCATAGCTCTTCTGCCTACTTTGAGCTGCTTTGATGTGATTTTGAATTACCTTCACCTTTTCCACCGTTTCCTCCACCAGTTCTGGGCCTACAAGTTTTCTTTCACCAACGTCATCCCAACAGGTTGGTGTACGACATCTCTTTCCGTATAACGCTTCATATGGTGCCATCTGAATACTTGAATGGAAGCTATTGTTATAGGAAAATTCTACCAGAGGTAAATATTGATCCCAAATACCCTGAAAGTCAAGTGAGCAAGATCTCAACATGTCTTCTAAGGTTTGAATAGTCCGTTCTGATTGTCCATCTGTCTGAGGGTGGTAATCAGTGCTCAAATGAAGTTCAGTATCCAGGGATTTCTGAAGACTTTTCCAAAATCTTGAAGTAAAACGGGGATCACGATCAGAAACAATCGATAGGGGTACTCCATGAAGTCTCACAACTTCATTAATGTATAGTCTTGCTAGACGTTCCAGGGGTAGATCTTCTCTTATAGGAAGAAAATGTGCTGACTTGGTAAGACGATCAACAATAACCCATATTGCATCCTTCCTTCTAGGAGTCTTCGGTAGCCCCATGACAAAGTCCATCGTAATATTGTCCCATTTCCACTCCGGTATAGGAAGAGGTTGCATGACTCCTCCAGGCTGTTGCCTTCCAGCTTTCACTTGTTGACAAACCATACATCTTGACACAAAATCAGAAATCTCCCTCTTCATGTTGTCCCACCAAAAATGTTCTTTCAAATCTCTATACATTTTGGTGCTCCCAGGGTGTATAGAAAAATTGGAACTATGAGCGTCATCCAGCAATTCCCTTTTTAGATCAGGTATATTGGGAACACAAAGTCTCTTCCCAAAATTCAAAGTTCCATCTTCATACACAAAGTCTCTCAATCTCCCATCATTCACAACTTTAATCTTCTTCTGAAATTCTTCATCATCGGTCTGGGAACTCTTAATCCTTTCTAGTAAAGATGGTTTGGCAACCATTTGAAAAAGCATTAATGTTTCACCTTCCCTGGTTATTCCCATGTCCATCTTCTCTAGATCCATGAAAATTGGATCCCTTTCAATTCTCATCATGTTCAGAACTCCATGGTCTTTTCTGCTCAAAGCATCTGCTACTTTGTTTGCTTTCCCCGGGTGGTAGTGTATCGTGCAATCATAATCCTTGAGTAATTCAAGCCATCTCCTTTGCCTCATGTTGAGTTCTTTTTGTGAGAAAATATACTGCAGACTCTTGTGATCAGTATAAATCTCACATTTTTCACCATAGAGGTAGTGCCTCCATATCTTCAAAGAAAAGATCACAGCTGCTAACTCAAGATCATGAGTAGGATAGTTTTGTTCATGAATTTTCAATTGTCGTGATGCATAGGCAATAACTCTATCATTCTGCATAAGGACACAACCATGTCCTTTCTTTGATGCATCACTATAAATAACGAACCCATCATTCCCCGATGGTAGAGTCAATATAGAAGCATTGACTAATCTTCTCTTCAGTTCTTCGAAACATTCTTCACACTCTTTTGTCCAAACAAATTTAACCCCTTTACGTGTGAGCTTCGTTAATGGGTTAGCCAATCGGGCAAAATTCTGGACGAAACGTCGATAATAACCTGCCAAGCCAATAAAACTACGTACCTCAGTTATACTCGTAGGTGCTGGCCATTCTTGGATTGCTTTGGTCTTAGAAGGATCAACAGAGATTCCATCTTTAGTGACAATATGGCCAAGAAAAGAAATCTCCTGAAGCCAGAATTCACACTTGCTAAACTTTCCATATAATTCATGCCTCCTCAGAGTCTTCAAGATAATGCGCAAGTGATTTTCATGATCTTCGTAGGTTTTGGAGTATACCAAGATATCATCAATAAATACCACCACAAATTCATCGAGATACTCCTTGAAAACTCTATTCATCAGATCCATGAATACAGAGGGTCCATTAGTCAATCCAAACGGCATTACAGTAAACTCGTAATGCCCGTACCTGGTTCGAAATGCTGTCTTCGGAATGTCTTCCTTCTTTACACACAACTGAGGGTATCCAGATCGAAGGTCAATCTTTGAAAAGTATTGAGCTCCATGCAGTTGGTCAAATAAATCATCAATACGAGGTAGGGGATACTTGTTCTTTATCGTTATAGCATTGATCTCCCTGTAGTCGATACATAACCTCATAGATCCATCTTTCTTTTTAACAAAAAGAACAGGGGCTCCCCATGGAGAAACACTAGGGAGAATAAATCCCTTATTACTCAATTCCTCTAGTTGTTTCTTTAGTTCGACTAACTCTACAGTGGCCATTCTATAAGGGGTCTTCGATATAGGCCTTGATCCAGGAATCAAATCAATGGAAAACTCAACTTCTCATTCTGGAGGATGTCCAGGTAAATCTTCCAGAAATACATCTACAAATTCTTTCACAACAGGTACATCCTCTATTTGAACATTCCTTTCCTCACCGATAGTTACTTCATTCTCTTCCTCCCCAATAATTGAATTTAGTTGAGCTACTGGGGGTGGATCTAAATAAGAATTATGTGGTGACGATTCTGCTCTAAAAATAAGGTGTTCCTTATCATTATCATCAAGAATCGTAACCTCTTTCTTCTTACAATAAATCTTCGCATCATAGTCCGAAAGCCAGTCCATACCGAGGATTATATCAAACTCAATCATAGGTATGACGATGAGATCAGCAGATAAAGAAAATTTATGTGCTCTAATGGGGACTGATTCACAAAACTTTGTTGCAACGATACTTCCCTTAGGAGTTTTGACTGACAACTCCCTTATTAAATCAAATTGGAAATATCTAATTTTCTTAGAAAACTGTAAAGATATGAAACAATGCGATGATCCAGAATCAAATAATGCATTTGCTAAACTTGAGGAAACCATTAAATTACCTGCCACCACGTCTTTCGGAGCTTCTACCTCAGCAGTAGTGATAGCATTAGCCTGGCCTTGATCCCTTGGCCTTTTCTGAGGTAAGTTCTCCTGACGCTTAGGACATGCATTTGCATAATGCCCCATCTCCCTGCAATTGTAGCACTGAACGTTGGTAGCTTCCTTCGTCCCCTTGCAATCATGAGCTTGGTGGCCTTTTTCACCACACTTGTAACAGACTCCCATTCCCTTCAGGCAAGCACCGGGGTGTTTCTTCCCGCATTTACCACAAGATGGATATTCAACCTTTCCCTTCTTCCCCTGATTTCCATTCCCAGATTGATCAGCAGGTCTCTTCTTCTCTTGCTTCGCTTTAAAGTCATAAGACTTAGAGAATTCCTTTTCGGTCTTGATAGCACATGAGACAATGTCTTCGTACGATGAAAAGGATTGTGAGACTAATGCTCGACGGAGAAATGGTTTTAACCCATCAAAGAAACGATCAATCTTACTTCTTGGGTTACGAATATAATCACCAGCGTACCTCGCTAACCTTGTAAAGTTAGCCTCATACTTTGTGACATTATCATCCTCCTTTTGTCTCAGACTTAGAAATTGCCTTTCCATATCCGCTCGATGGTCGCGAGGGAAGTATTTTTCTAAAAACAGATCTTTGAACTCTTTCCATTCCATATTTGATACTTCATCATCTTCCTTCATGTTTTGAATCAATGACCACCATTGATCAGCATCTCTAGTGAGGCGGTAAACTGCCATGATAACTTTTTCCCTTTCACTGCTCCCCAATGCCTGAAATATTTTCTCTAGGAAAAATATCCATTGCTCAGCTACTAATGGATTTGTATTCCCGTTGAAAGTTGGTGGTTGTTTCCTCATGAATCGATCTAACATTGATCCTCCACGCTGCGGATCAGGGTGCTCCATACGGGTAAGGTTATTATTCATAACCTGAGTAAGTTGTCCCAGTATGGTGATTAGCTGATCGGCACCAGTTGCATCACCAGCCCCACTATAATTATCTTGAGCAGGTGGGCAATCCCTACATGGAGTGCGTGCATTGATACGGTTTCCATTTCATCCACTAGGCACCATTTCTAAACAATGGCATAAACTAGATCAGTTTATGAATCAAAATACATAATCCCATACTTATAAAACACTTAACATAAATTGAACTATTTATGGATATAATCCATAATCATAAAAATGTTTTCTTTGAGGAAGTATATACTCATAAACCCTTCATAATGATTTGTAAAGAAAATGAGAGTTATCCTAAGCATATCCCCCGGGAGTGTCGTAACCAAGAGTGCAGCAAGGCCCGTTGTCGTGCACCAGTTCCTGTTCGAGTCTAGCTCAAAGCGGTGTTTTCGGGTTTTACCCTTAGGTACATCTGTGCCAGAGCCGCCTCTACCTGCTCGTATCCAGACAGGGATGTATTGCTCAGAAAACTCACAAAATCTCTACAATACCAAAATTCTAGGAAGTTCTTCTATACTAATCCTCAAAGTTCATCTTAGGTCTACGTGCTCTAATCAGAGTTTATCTAAATCTAGCTTCCAAGGATTGTACTAAACTTCCTCTGATACCAACTGTAACGCTCCGACCCCAGCTACCCAGAGTCGGTGCATTATTACATAACATTGGCATGATCACAAGAAAGATCAAATCTCGAAAGACCGATTGGTTTAGTAGCCTTGGAAACACTAGATATATTCATAAAGTTTTACATTACATTTCAAAGTGAAAAACTACTACAACAACAAAGTCTTCATATCCACACTATTAACCCCTCATAATAACCCTGCAAGTCAATCATAATTTACTTCTTCACTACCTGGGAAAAATAAAACATAGAAAAGGGGTCAGCTCAAATGCCCAGTAAGGATAACAATATAGCGGAAACTTTCATAAATAAGAATAAACATTTAAGGCAATGTATAACTAAAACAAAAGCCTTTTAAATATGAACCTTCAACATGGTATGGCATAAATAAAATGAAATAATGCCATTTACTTATTCACATGGATATTATACTAATCGAATAATCACATGCAAAAATCAATAACCACTTTCATAATGTTGGAATGCATAATGCCAGACTATCATAACCACATAGCCAAGGCCTCGTGCCAAGACTACAAATAAGATTTTGTCAAGGCCTTGTGCCAAGACACTAGTTTGTCTCATGAGACCTACCGATGCATCGAGGAGCTATAGCGGGCTCCACCCGTCACTTATTAAGTCCAATGCATTCCCATATGAAAAGGTTTAAACATAACATAAACATTCGTATTAAAACTAGCATACGAAATGTAAATAATTTCACCATAAACTATGAATGGTATAAAAATAGCACATCCACAGTCAAACATATCACAAAACCTTCAATACAATATAGAAGTTTTGTATCATAATAAATCAACTTCAAATAATCTTAAAATCCATCAAAGGATGTTGACATAGATGAAATCAATATTCTTTTTAAAGAAATATCTCCTTTTATTTTGAAATCATTTAAGATCCATATAAAATAAAAAATTTTCTTTGAAAATATTCTTATAATCTTGTAAGGGAAGCTTTGAAGATTTTATAACGGCGTAAAATAACCGCACCCGCCGTATAAGTTAAAAAAAACATTCTTACCTCAATTCTGTCGAAAAGGTTAAAAAGGACCTTGTTTTGAAAACGACGGAAAGATTCCTTTATAAACCTCTTATAAAAAGTCAAACAAGGGTATAAATGACTTTAACCCATATTCTTGTAAATAGTAAAAATGTTTTGAAATACATTTTTAAGAAACATGGATGTGGATGATAAAGATATCCCAGTAGATTATTACGTATAAACAACCTCGGATAATGAAGAGATTGTGAAATAACCCTTACCAGTTTGGTAACTTATGAAACATACAACCCACGAAAGAGGTATCATACAATGAATATGTAAGTACACATAAATTAGAGTGTATTACACAAAGAATATAATTATGGGCAGTACATACACCACACAAAAGGTAATGGTGACAATATGGCATGAATCTCACGGGAATAAGGAGTGAGATGAAAACCCCTTACCACGTTAATCAACTGAGTCGTATGGCCAAAAGTTAATAACCAACAAATTATTTACAGAATAACATGAATATGATAATATATATCAAATTCCAGTACACAATACACCACTTTCAATAATTTAGTGGTGAATAATGGAAATCTCACGGAATAGAATGTGAGATAAGAAAATCCCTTACCTTGTTCGTTTCCTTTGTTGGGGTCGGTTAACCTCCTTTATAATGGTGAAATAATTGTTATTAAATTATACAAGAATCATACACATTAATATGATATCATATATGATCTTTTAATATGGATTTGATAATAATATCTTAGTATTATCGCTGTTTCGGGTGTGAACTTACTTGTTTGCTTTTGTATGTTTTGTTACGTAAGACATGTTTGTATAGGATAAGTTGTATATTATTCAAATACAGAATGGTATCAAGTCCTTAAACATCATTTTTAAATCATAAAATAATAATTATACTTGAATGGATACGATGGAGAATAAATCTCATCGTGTTCGTGGAGACGGTAGTCCGTACGTACGCACGAACGCTACTTCCATTTAATTTTTATTTTAAAAGAATCGAATACAAATGATACATAGGTATATTACTATTACAGTATAATATAATATTTTATACATGTTACTTAAGTTCATTAACACCATCCTTTATACGTTCCATGTGTGGTATGAACGAGTCATATCATTTTAAGGGGGCGGTAGTCCGCACTTTCTCAAATGAAATTATCGTATGTATATACAACATGAAACGAATAATGGTTTGAAATAAAATGGAATTACAGAAGCTTATATATAAAATATATATCATTAATATCATATTTAATTACAGTGCCATCATAATGGCCACCATGATAGGCGGTAAGATGTATTTGAACAATCATCGTTTCGTGAGGCCTTAGTTTTCCATCCACAGAAACATTATGTTCATCATCCATTAGATGGAGTTGTGTGTATGTGTAGTTTGAATCCTTATTATAACAACATCCTAGTATATTGAGGATACTGGTGTTGTTACAAAAGAAAGGAAATAAAAAGAGTTTTGGGGTTGAAGAAGCAAAATAAATGAAAATAATTTAAGAGAAATCGTTACCTTTAATTTAGGTAACTCACTTTGGTTGGAACCAAAGGACTTCTTGAAATGCTTTCTGCAAAAGGGGAAGCTTGAAGGAGGAGTAGAGGGATGTGGGGAGCTTAGTTGGGCAGAGTTTGGACGAGCCAAGTGGCTTGAGAGGTGTGAGGAATGAGTAGAAGTGGTCTCATTTTATAAGGGAGAGGAGGGGCTCTTTAGGAAAGTGTGAAAGTATTACTTTATAATATATTTTTATTCGGTTTATAATGGTCCAAAAATCATTGAGGTCGAAGATAAGATGACTCATATTCTAAATAACATCAACCAATAAGAATTGGACAGGTTTTAGATAATATTTTAATCATTATAATCATATTTATTTAAATGATTTATTAATGAGGTAAACATTGCATCATTATTGTGTCATTAATAATTTAAATTATTTGATGTCTAAAATTTATAAATAAAATATCATTATGTAGGAAATCTTTTTATCTTTCTAATGAATATTTATAATCGAAAATCCAACATGTATAACCCTATGTAAAAATTGTTCTTCTAAAAGATGTAACCTTATGCCATTTTTATTTATATTTTAACTTTATTAATAAAATGTGTCATTATCACTTACAAGTGGATCCATGGGGTCCCAAAACAGACCCAAAGATGCCCATGGTCGACCATGTATCAACCAATAGGGTTAAGACACGTTTTAGGGTAATTTAGTATTATTATAATATTATTTTTTTAACACTTATTTACCGGATTTACCCTTTAACCATGGTAAATAAAATATTTACCGCAGTAATTATTCAAAATGTGTAAACATAAAAGTTACCTATTTACATAATTTGGAAATCCTGATTCCAAATATGGAATCCATTTTTCTAAATTCAAAACACAGAAGTGGCAGAAATTAATTTTAAATTAATTTCCGCTGTCAAAACAAAAAGCGTGTTTTTAAGAGGTAATAACTATCAAAAGATTGACACTTGTTTATGTTCGGTTTAATTGTAAAATTATGTCCAATGACCAACATTATATTAAATGGTAAAAATATATTCTAAATATACTTTAAAACCACTCAAATTCACAATTTATCACTATTAATTATTTTGATTAAAAAAGTTGTTTTTAATTAAAATTTAGTAATTTTCACTATTAATCAAAATATGAAAGTTATCCGAAATGTACCAAAATTTCACCCTAGGCTAATTTTGATATTCCGAATCCAAAAATGAAGTCCATTTTCAAATATAAAATATATATAATTTCAAAAA
The DNA here is from genome assembly GCA_963277665.1 of Viscum album. Taxonomy (NCBI): domain Eukaryota; kingdom Viridiplantae; phylum Streptophyta; class Magnoliopsida; order Santalales; family Viscaceae; genus Viscum; species Viscum album. The sequence continues at coordinate 1,580,614,490 of OY728125.1, forward strand.
TTAGGTATTAGTATTCACAACGGCTAGTTTAATTAGTTGTGGTGTGTGTTAGAACTCGAGGTTGCGTACAACACACGCTATCGCATTATTCGAAGGGAAACGTACCGTGGAAGCTTGGGGTGTTACAAAATTTAACTATTATTTATCTAGGTTCAATATTTCCTTCATACGAATGAATTAATTTTATGATATTATGCTTTTATTATTTTTTCATACGAAATTACATGAAATGCATTGTGTAAAGAAAATATATAAAATAAAAAATTGAATTTAGTCACACACACATTACCCAATGTCTCAAGGATCTACCATAGGATCACAATTTCACATTTTACATTATTTTAATGGAATTATATATTTTTTTTATTTGAATATATATGGTTTTATTAATTACAAAGTAAATGTTTCCTTTATTTGAGATTAAAATTCCATTGAAATAATATTATAATTACAATTCCACATTTAGGTCTTACTAAAATTAATTTTATTAGTTCCAATTCCAATATTCCATTGAAAGATTAAAAAAATTCACCCAAAAATTATTGAACTCTAAAAATTTTCAAATATAATTTAATCCTTCTATTCTAGCACTGTATTTTTCCAATTTAGGAATGAATTGTTTATAATGTTATATAAGAATAAATACCCAGAGTTTATTAACTTAAAAACATTATAATTAACATACCAATTTTAAAAACATATTTTTAACGCTATGATTTATTTTATTTTAATATAAAAACACATATAATTAATTTGAATATGGTAATTACATGCTACGATACATTATATTATCCCCCAAACATATATCATACACAATTCCAATAAATGATATTATAAATTTATCCCGACAAAAAATTTTAATATAAAAATAATATATACATGTGTCAATGTAAGTGATAAAATCATAGTTATTTATTTAATGGAAGTAGGCTACAACTTGTACATTTCTATTGGTTCATTACCAAAATCTTAATGGTTACACATCAACTTCTGGAAATTTTATTTGAATTTATATGGTTTAGCCACTATGTAATTACCAATCCATTTGGACTGAAATTTTCAAGGCATGATCTTCATTCTTGAACAAAATAAAAGCACACTGTCTCTAGACACAATGATTCCTTTATAGATGAGATTTTCAATGGAGGATGGGGAATTATCATTCTACATAAATTAATTCTCATAGTATTTCCTTCATATATCTTTAATTTATGTAATATACAACATACTTTATTCCATATCTTTTCCAAACTCCAAGTCTACCTACATTATAGCTAAATATCCCATTCTTTGTAACATAATAAAAACGTGAATGTGATTTCAACAATGAATTTTATAATGTGACAAACCTGATGGGTTTTTAGTTAGTTCGATAATCCCATAATGCATCGTATAACTTCTTACTATAGTCCTTCTCAATTGGGTTTCCTTTATTATGTAGAATCCAGATAATCTCTCAGTTAGACACCTATATTTTCCCATTTTTCCATGGGTTGTAGATAGTTGATGTTTTTATGTGAAATCCAAATTTCTTCATTAGTTAATCTATGTTCTTATTATATAAGTGCATCCATTGTTAACAGATTTTTTTCTTGTGTTATTTTAAATCTAAAATAAATTGTTCATAGAAGCTGAGTTTAATAATTTTAATCATTATTTTGAATGTATTTTTCGTCAATCCAAAATGAAACTTTTTCCACTAATAAAATTATATAGGAAATAAATAATTATATATTAAATGTACTGAAACATATAAAATTCATATGTCCTTGAAAATCAATGTTTTTAGGGGATTTCACATCTTTAGAAAATTACACTATTTAATTGGATATCTGAACATCATCATCAAAACTTATATGGGTCATTAAATATGAAAATTCAATGTGAAAATTCGAAAAATACAATCTTATAAGTATTATATGGTCTGAAATATCATCAAAATGAATGTATGATTTAAAATTTATGTACATATTTAATTAAAACTTTGGGGATTCATCTTTTAAATACATTGTTATTAAAAATATTCAATAAATATGGGTCTTCCTAGGCATAATAAGATAAATTATATTTCGATTATGGATATTGAATCTTGGTAATTAATAATTTTTTATTTTATTTGATATAGAAAATGGCCAAATTAGCTTACAGGGATACATGCAGAACATTATAAATTTTCTAAAAATTAATGGAATCATCCTATACAATATCACTGGGTGTTTCTTCCTATACAATGTGAGGAAATATAGTCTTGTGATTTGAAACTATAATTTCACAAAACTTCTTATCCATGACTCACTAGTCCAACCATTTTTGCAACAATATCCACCTCCTCATTATTTGTTATGTATTGACCTATTTTATCAGATATCTAATTATGGAATAATCATAGTTAACAAATATTTTCAATGAAATAGATAATATTACAATTTCTCTATAGACACAGAAATTGAAATTTTTTTCTTTTATTGTTAAATTTATTAGAAATGTGTCTGGGGATTAAAAGTGTTGGATATAAATTTTGGGAGCCAATCAATTTTCAAGGAAAACATATCCCATACAGCTATAATGGAGGAAACGCACAATATCTCAATGTAAAAAAATTAAATTTTGAAGATATATTATAGGGATTATGATTATTATTTCATGGATATTTTCAAAATATTTTATACTTGAATCATATAATTATAAAATAGTTTATTTCCTAAAAAGGTTATTATAGGAATTTTTTTTTCAAAATTCCATAATAAATCTAATATAATAGATGACATGTTAAAAAAATTATCGAATATTCCTCATAATGGTTGGATAAGGCAGTACAGAAATCACATAAATTTTTTCATTATCTAATAAATATCATCCATAGAAATTTTTGATCCCAACACATTTACTTTTTCATTAAATAAATTATTATTTTCCCATTTCAATCCAATTTTCATGATGATGGTTTTACATACACTATTTTATGGAATATCTAGAAATGTTTCAAAATAGGTTCCATATATTGTGAAATAATCAATGAATACTTTTGAGAATCACTTCATAATGTATGAAAATATTTTCACAATACACCATTGAAAGGTAACTTTTACTTTGAAAATATTGAAGGGAATCCTTTGATACGTTAACATACTAATAGGGAATGTGAATATTGTCTTTTCATGGTCTTATATCCCTATTTGGAAATTAAAATTCATATAAAATGAATGTACCGAGGCCTATAATGGACGAAGATGGTTCATAGATTTTATATTTTAAATAACTAATTTATATAACTACCCCATATCGGGTGGTACACATCCTATTATGGAATATATGGATCGAGTGTGAAGGATGATAACACATAAGTAGATGTTGAATTAGGTGTGTATAATAATTCTATGTCACAAATATAATATGGTGATAAACATCATTTACAATCAAAATAAAAACTAATCCTATAACTTATAGATGTAATTAAATGATTGATATGGAAGAATGTCAATTAATTGAAAATGAGGTGGAAGTTAACTATTCATATTATCATATAGATGAAAAATTCAATATTAATGTAATTAATTAAATGAAGGTTTCATGATATTATAAATATTCTAAAGTACAATTAAATTAAATTTTTTAAATGTCAAGTGAGGAATTAAATTCTTGTTTTTAGAATGATCTAAGTGGCTAAATGAAAAATAGATAATAAGATATGTTTTTTATAAAAAAAATTAAAATTAATATATTTTTTAATAAAATAATGTCATATTGTGAAAATAATTTATAAATTATTATTTATAATTGATGATGAGAAAAATATTAGGTGTGATTTAGATATATAATATTATGAAAAACAAAATGGTTGTACATTCCCCAAATTGTAGTTTCTATATGAAGAAAAGTTTATGAAAATGTTTTAATCAGTCTTTGAAAAACTAGAAAATAATAACATGTTAAATATTCATTTATAATTATAATGTTATAGATGATTTAATCGGTCCTAACCCTCTTCTGAATCAAAAAATTTATCCCATTAAATAAATAATTTTATTTTTTTATTAGTAATGATACTCGTAATGAAATCAATGATAAAATTAAAGTTATTAATTACATTGAAGACTATAAGATTTATAATATTTGGGGACAATAACCATTTTAACTATATTAATGAGGAACCTTACATGGTAAATAGTCCCATAGCCATAGTGGTCAATACAGGCCATGAAGGCCTAATGACTAGTTGAATAGAGTAACCCCCTCCCATATGATTCTTACTAATGTAACATAGCTACTAAATTGTAAGCTTGATTGGTGATTATTACCAACTAAATAACGGTGTGGTGCCTAGTATTGATGATTAATGTCTTAAAATCTTATTCATTTAATCTGATTATTATATTCTAGTGATTACATCTTTGTTTGTCCCTATTTTTGGCGTGAACTAGAGTTTCTGGAATTTCTTTTTCCAATTGTTTAGATTTTTCACTGTATTATTGCTCCTCATGGTCATCTACCACTAATTGGACCAAATGAACCCCACCATCCTCAGACTTAATGGATTTTCCCTATACCACCTATGACACCATCGACCCACCCTTTAGTCATGCCATCTCTAAGGCCTATTTTCACCGTTGTGTCCACTGCCACAATGACAAACCTAACGCCATGTTCATCATGAAGGAAACCATGGTCATCATTTAGGGATAACCTCTATCAATTGTTGCTAGAATCATACATTTCCTCTATTTATGGATCCCATCGCTTCCATATTTTATGCATTCCTTTCATCCATTGATCCTCAAAACCCTAAATATTTGAAGACACCGCCTTTTGATTCTAGTCTTGATGTAGGATTACGGGGAACCATTTATACTAGGCCATACTACAATAATAAGGTTTTTAATTAAAATTGAAATATTATAGGATATAATATAACTTAAAAATGGAAATAGAAAATTTAATTACATCTTATAACACCTATACAAAGAAAAAAATGTTCTCATGTCGAAGTATTCTATGAATGAATGTTATTTGAGATTCTGATGTATTAGAAATTAGTTTGGTAGATAGACAAAACATATTTTATTTTATTATATTGGATATTATTTATATTGATATTATTGGTATAGTATAGACCTTTTTATTTTTTTAATTAAATTGTTAGACTTATTATAATATATGACCAATCATTTAAATAGTGCTAAAATGCATTTCATAGTGGTAGGTAGTCAACAATGTGAAAGAAATGTTAGAATAAAGTTGTTTAATATTACAATGAAATAATAAAAAAATTTAATTAATCTAGATAATGTGTATTAGGATTTTTCAAGGAGATATAAATCACCTTACTAATTTTCCTTTCTTGTTATATGTATAAAATAATAATGTTGTTTCTCAATGAAACAATAATGAGAATAATTCATGGTTACTGATGTTACATCGAATGAATAAATGGAGGAGAATATATGGATTGTTCATAATTTTTTCTCATATCATTTTAACATGTCATATATGTATTTTTATTGGTTTGATGAAATATGATGAATTCATAGTAAATTTTCTTTTTAAATAAATTAACTCATTCTTATGGGATTTTGAATCACCGAGATAAGGAAGAAAAAATTGAAATATACTGAAAAATTATTTTATAGATGATTAAAACATCATATTTTGAGTATGTAACAATTCTGTAAAAATATATATAAATCTACCTTTAGAAAATATAGTTTCTTTTTAAAAAATAAAAAATTATTAGCAAATTCTTTTATTATAATATAGAATATAATAATTTTTTTCTAAAATTAAAATTTTAAAATAATTATTATTTTCATATAATGAAAAAAATCTATTTGGAATTGAATATTTGGGGTTTGATATCCTAGAAATATTCAAATATTGAACATTTATGATACAATTTGGGTTGTACAATAACATAAAGAAAGAATTATTTTTAATATAAATTTTTGTTAAAAATGGGTAATATTATAAGAATTTCACCTAAGAAGTTGTATACATATCTCTTTTAGATATTTAAATATAATATATATAAACCAATGAAGTCATGTTCTACAAAAAATTATGTTATTTTATATAGGTCATTTATTATTTGGCTTTGTTAAAAAATATATAAGACATGAATCATAAGTTTTAAGTAGTTGATTTGTTTAAAATATACATAATAAGATTCATTAAACAATTAATAAAAGAGATTTTTCACCTGAAAACATAGTTTAATAAGTAAATGTTCCAAAAGCTGTTAATTAAACTTATTAAATAATTTGTATAATTGAAATCTATCACTAAAAGAAAAAAAAATTCAAATTCAATATAAATCCAATTAAAATTAAAATAATAGGTTACCTCTTGGAATACAATTTTTAGAATTATGCAAGAAATATACATCATTTTTCACATAATTGGAGTGTGACATATTGTTTCCATGTCCAGATTTAAGAATTTTATGATATTCTAAACAGTATGGTTGATTTCCCATTTTTTTAGTACAACATGATATCCTCTTAGGATGTGTACTCAGAAGTAGATATTCCCAATGAATGAATAAGTATCTCCAAGTAAGACAAAAACATATAGAAATCCATATGAGCCTTTTATTCTTTATGTTCATTATTTTTTTTTGTGGAAATGTATTTTAGTATCAAACGATTCCGACTAATAATATCTATGTTCTCGGTGTCCTTCATCAAAACAAAGAAATATTTATGAGAAATGTCCCTTATAAAAATCTTACTTATTCGACACATGATTGTTACAAAACACCCAATAGTATTCCTACACTGGTTAAATTTATTTTCATCAACCTATATGGATGTGGTAAATGTTGGAATTCAATCAAATATATGATCATTTTTATGTGTCATAGGTGCTTCAATGATACAATAATTAACATACCCAACACAAAATATTCCTCGTATCGCAACCTCTTTAATTTTCTATTCATGTGATACACGGAAGTTATGAATTTCAAAATGATTTCCCTCCTACTAATGTGTTGCATGTTCCCATTTTTCTATGAAACTAGTGGGTAAACAAAATGTTCCCTCTTAAATGGTTGTTGGGGGGGTCATTCTCTCTAAAACATAAATCCATTAACATATACTTTATAAATTTTTAAAATTTTATTGTTTCTCTTTGGATTTTGTGATGAATCTGGGATATTTCGTAGTTGAATACTTTTCTTCACATGTTATTAGTGTTTCTACAACCACATATAGTAACATCACTAAAGTAAAAAATATCATCCACGTCATCTCTGGGTACAAATTTATTATTTTTTAAGACCAAGGCTACCTCTTTTTCTCATCCACCAACTCTTTGATGAGATCCAACATTTTTTATTCCTCATTTTCTTGTCAGTATAGGGGTGTGTCCCCTTCTTACTCTTCTTCAAGTATGTTCGTTCATTTATTTTTTTAAATTTTCCCTTATCATTTCCCTTATATTGAACCTTGTATACTTCTTATATCTTCACTTTTTATATGTTCCCTATAGTAAAAGTTACAAATGAATAAGTCTCAATGGAATGTACCACCTTATCATTCATGTGTGAGTTATTAGAAAAATATTTTTATTCTATGAAAATCTTGGCATGATAATCATGATTTACCGATTATTTTGTAATTTACCAATCAATGTTTTCAATGAACACCAAATGTATGGACATAAAAACTTCACAGAGATGTCACTCTTAATGCACCTTAGGTGTCTTGTTTGACGTATTATTATTTTTACTAAATTTTAATTTTTCATCAATCATGTTTATTTAACAATTTTTATCATAAATAATTTGATAGTTAGTTTATCCTTGGTAGTATGGATCAGTCCATTTGTTGATATTACGATTCTAAAAAATGATACATTCTGTATACAAGTTGTAATATGTGGCCATAAATTATATGTACCTGAATTACCCATAATCTTCTGATTATAAATCATTCCATTTCATTCCTTTGTGTGACCGCCATGCATTTTGGTTCCCACAAAGCCAGAAATTGATGTCTTGCAGGTTTTGTGGTGTTTTTTTGGATGGTTTTGATCCTGGACAAGGTTATTTGCCTGAACCGTTAATGGTTCCTTGTGATGATATGTTGGTTCTCACTTAGCCTCCAATTTATTTTTATGGTGGGTTCCCACTTATCCAAAAAGTGTTCCAAAAATCAAAAAAATGAATTTTCAGTGTGACTGCCATGCTACATTCGATGTTGCCCATGAGGATAACTCCACTTGAAAACATGAATCACTCAGTGCTGTAGTGGTGTACCAACACAACGAACATACCAAATAATTAAAATTAAAAAATTCAAAATATAAAATCAATGAAAAACCTAAACTAATATTAGGAAACAAGAAATATGATCAAAATGAAATTTCATAATAAAGTAGTTAATGGACAATTACAAGTTTTCATTTTGTGCCTGACTATGATGCCAGAAAAATGAAGTTACATAGAATGTCATTAATTAAATAGGGATGTCAGAGATTAGAATTTATGTTGTATTAAATCCAAATTTAAATACTCTGATTTTTCATGGAGGAAGTATGAGATCAATCCCATAGATAATTAGAGAGTCCTAACAAAAACATCAAAACCAATTATTAGAATTATCAATCTTGTAACAAATTTATGAAACTATACTAATCAAATAAATTCAATTATTTGAACAATAAATGAAAATATGTAAACATAAATTAGTATTAAACTATAAATAAATTACTCAAGAAGAATGATGAAAATAGGATTGGTTTTAATCGATGATTTTTTTCTATCTAGTAAAATTAATACTCCACTTACAAATTTTATTTAATTAGTAGTCACATCACTATATAAATATTTCAGTAATACCTCAGGTTGAAAAAGCATTATACCTATGAAGGTTGATATCTCTATAAAAAAATTTAAATAACATTGATTCATCATGTTCTATCTCTATAGGGGAGACAAATTCAATTCATCTCACATGCTCCCACTCACATCTATCAAATCAGGTTTCATTGATTAATGATTAAATCCCTTTCTAGATGATCATAGGATATTCTATTAATTAATGTCTATGTTGTATTAATTATATATATATATATATATTTTAATGATCGTAGGTATTTTAAAATTCATGCATTACTCATTGCATTAAAACTATTCCACCCATTTATACGATGATTAGACTCTCATGTTTGATTGTTCATTTACCATGGCTGAATGAAAAATCATAGAGAAGGGAATATAATAATGAGCTAAAATAATTTTTCTATGAAAATAAATAATTATTTAATGAATTTTAGAAAAGAAAAGAAATATTAGAATTATATTATTACACATTTAAAATGGAAATGGGAAAAATCTATCAATATGGCTCACAATGGACGATGTGAAACCTGTTGTCTACTCTCAATTTAAAGGATAAACACTCAATCATGATAGTCATTTCCTAACCCTTGGGAACAAATATTCTAAATTCCCCAATCTTATGATCCTATGATCCTAATCTTCATACTACCAAATATCATAGAAAGGGAAGTGCCTAATTTTACCAGTGCAAAGTAGAATGCACTAATGAAAACCTCACATTTGTCAGTGCTAGCTAAAGGCACTGTTAAAGGTCTCATTTTTCAATGCTAATAAAGCAATGATAAAGTTATATATATATATATATATATATATCTTATTAGTTATTTTCATAGTCTTCATAAAGGATAGCATTATTAGTTCCATTCAAAGAACTGATACATGTTTTTAATTAAAATATTATAAATTTATATAAAATTATTAAATTTATATGAATTTTTTAATTACATTTATTAATAAAAAACACATGTTTATAATTAATATAGTATTTATATATTAATATATATTTTTCTAGTAATTAAACAATATATAATGTTTAAAAAATGTATTTATAAGACTAAAAAATAATATATATATATATATATATCTATATATATATATAATTTTTTATAATATAATTTTTATAAATAATAAATAAATTTTTTATATTTATAAATATATATTTTTATTTATATATTTATTATTAGTTATAAATAAATTTTATATATTTATTTATAATTATATATATTAAAAATAAAATATTTATTTAAATAAATATATTTCACTAATGAATTTGGTCTATTAATATATAGATATATATATATATCATGAGGTAAGGATGATATTAATGGAAATGATTTCCATATTTTATGTTCATATATATTTATGCATTATTATAATTGACGTTATATGATCATATGATTATTGGTGGACCTGATTGTGGGATGTTATGATCCAATTTGTATAATTATCAATATTTTGATGACAAATGCATAGGTTATGCATTGGTTCTCTTCCTAAATTAGATACAAATACCATTGAATGCGCGACGTGTAATTATACAAGCATGGAAGTGGATCATAATTTGTTGAAACCTATTCCAAATATTGTCATCCTTATTGGAAAAAGGGAGTGATTTCAGGTAAATTTTTTGTATAAATAAATATCCCCTTTATGTGAATTCTGCAATACGTTTGGTCATATGCTATCATATTGTAGACATGTAAAAAAATTAGTTGAAGAAAATAGGTCCCCCTAACAAAATGAGTTAGTGAGGGAAAATTGAATTGTTTCAGAACCTATAATTACTTCTTTGATATCTATGGGGGAAGAAACCAATGGATCCATCAACCAATGGGTTGAAAAGGAATGAAATATGTTTCTATTATAGTAAGGAAAGAGTTTTTTTGAATGACTCATGTATTGAATATTCTAAAACCATATATGAATAGGTGATGAACAAGCTTAGTGATATGGCAGGCCTTCCAAAGAGGCAGAAGTCCATGTAAAATAGACAAGATGATTCATGGGAAGCCTTAGAATCTACTGATTGCTTTGAATCTGACCACGATGAATTTGAAAAAATCATTCTATGTAAGATGATATTGAAGTGCAGCTGAGGTGGGAGATAATTCTAAAAACTACTTTTGACTATAAGGGTAAGAAAAAAACTGATATTGACTACATCACATTAACATAACACACAAAATCCACTACCAATGGTGGGGGAACCTTGTATGGATCTAGAAAATATCATTATGTATAATACCATATTAATATTAAATTACCATTGATAAAAATTGATGCACTGAAAAACATTGATCATTGGGGGAATTCAAATGGATTGGATGTCGCACCTGTCAGTGTAAACCAGTTGATGGAGGCCATTTTAGCCAACTATTTTGAATCTTTTGAAGAGGTTGGAATGACATAAGACAAAAAAATCACAGATTAATAACCTAAGGTCCCTCAGCCAATGTCACATTGAATCATTGAAATCCTAATTACATCCAATACCAAGAAGGTGTTCTCTGATGTATTGCCCAATGCTCATCGAGTCGAAGCCACTAAGACAGAGAAGTTTGTTTTTGGATCAGGTTTGGTGGAATACCCCAACCCAACGAATGATGAGATATAACATAATCCCAAAATAATGTGTAAGGGATGTCGCCCAAGATTTAGGAATAGTGGCTGATCCCAAAGATTCGTTTTTTATTGTTAAGTGGCTTGACACTTGTTTGAACTCCTTATCTCCCTTTGTACTATGCCATTATTTTATTCATAACAAATTTCAAATCCTTGATATATCAAATGGTTCGGGCAGTCTTGGAATAATTATAATTATATATTTAAATAAAATTATAATATTAAAAAAAATATTTATTATAAATATATAATTATAAAAATTTTATGTTTATTTATTATATTTTAATTTTTTAAATTATATATAGTTATATAAATATATACATATATTTTTAAACATATTTATTAAATTACTAATTTTAAAGAATTATTTATTTTTTTATTTTTTTAAATTATAAATAAATAAATATGTACTTTTTATATAAACTATTCTAAAAATACATATAGTAATATAATGAAATTATTAATACTATACAAATATCAGTGGTTTTTAAGCGCAGATAAAGAAATTTTTTGTCAGCGCTTTTTTGAAAATATTGATAAAAGAATTACACATTCTTATAAAATGAGCCCTAAAAGATTTGGCCTCATCGTGCCTTCATGCTTTCACGAAACTGTAGTGGAACCACTACCTCTCTTTCTACAATCACCTTCACTATCACAGTCACCGCCACCATTATGTTGGGATGAATTAGAGGTGATAGGAATAGACATTTATAGCATATTAGTTTCCCATGTCCTCATTTCCATCATTTCATAATGATTTTGTGGTGAAATATGTTCACTCAGATACGTGTTAGGTATTCTATTATGATTTATTAAACTGTATAAACTTATTTCCTCCCATGCTTATGTGATCTCTCATGTTATTTATCTAACCCTTTATTAATATTTGTGAAGTTTTAACATAATAATAATTTGATCTAAATCATTTTTACCAAGTCTATAGGAAATTGTTTGTATGATTACAAATATAAGTATGATTTAATTATTAAAATGATGTAACATTTATGAATTTTGAGTTTGTTTGCAATTAATGTAAATGATGGTATAATGTATGAATAGTTTTTTATAATAGTAATACTCATAAATTTCAAATAATTCATATAAATAATTTAATGCATATTTAAAATAAACAACAATAATATGAAATGATCACAGTAGGGGAAAAAATCATGAATGATGATAATGATAACTCATTATAGGATTGTTAGGACGTTGTTTCATGTTTTGGAATAACTAATGAAATATAATACATCTCAAACATTTCATATTCTCTTAATTCTATTCAATCTCATTATACATACCTACTAAACATTAGTATACCTTATGGTTGTAACCTATTACTACGAGGTTTCAACATCAAATTGAATTCGGCTATTAAGAAATGTTTAAACTACCCAATTGGGATCCATGGTGCAATATAGAGGTTATAAATTTTGTCAAGACGTTACACTAGATCAACGTATAGTTCCCAAATATATTCATTGAATAACATGATGCAATGTTGTGTTGAAATTTAAACTATGGTTACTAGAAGTTTCCACACTGATAAGGCATTTCATATAGTAATACCAGCTTCAATTGAATTATGCTACCTATGATGGGGGTCCTATGACTCTTAATGTTAAAATTGACTATATTATCAATTGAAATTACTAACATGATAAATAGAATATTTTTAATGTTCTTTTAAATCAATAATTTTTTGTTTTATAATTAAAAATGCCCCTACTGAATCCCATCAACTGCATATTCCCCTATTTCATCGAAGTACACAACACTATGATAAAATGAAACCTAAAATTGGAATGTTATTTCTAACACTCGAACCCATAGAAGAATCCATTTATTCACACTACAATGGTTGTCATTATGTGTATGTAACTCCTCCCCCGATCAAATTTTATCGTCCATTTCTCTTTTGGAATCCTAATCATGTAATCATATTCTCCCATAATACCCCTGTGGATTTCATCTAATTTCTACTCAAATGTTCATTATCTGGATCATATGATGTAAAACTGTGATCAAATGTCACATAAATTAATTTTATCATTTCATTGAAATAGTAAAAAAAATTGAAAGTGATTTTATTGAAATATTCGTGACATTATTATTTTTTGTTTCATCATGAAATATCTTTTATATATTACTTGAAATGTGTTGGATGATGTATTGATGATTACATTTGGAAATTTGAATATAATATGATCTGTATTGATTTATTAATTGATTGCCAAATTATTATAAGTTATTAGACATAAACCCTAAATATGGGAGAAACGGTTTATAATATATTCAAAAAACCAACCCCATGATCCACAATTTTTCTTCTGCACTATTGAAAATGATATCATTACAGGTGAATGGATTTTATCCAGTGTTTCCTCAATCAGTAACACTCCCATGTACATTCTATTTAAAAATATTATGTCAATTTTCTTATCCTACTTGTAGAAATGAAACACAAAATTAAATTTACCTAATTACTATTAGAATTGATGAAAATTTACATGATGTTAAATTCAAAAACATTTTAATTCAAATCATGGGGGAAGAAATTTTTCATATTTTGTCTGCATATGGATAATAATTATGGAAAAAACTAATATGAGTCATCACAATCAACATAAACCTTGTCAATTTCCTTATTTTCAAGCATCCATTCCTTTCCATAAGAAATCGTGTGAATAAAAGTTTACTATATACTCTCTTAGTCAAGGGTTATAAGAAGTAATTGATATGAGCTGATCAACTAAAAAATAATGGATGATAAAAATTAATCATCCAATGTAGTATGATATTTTGTTTGTTTTTGTTACATGTAACATTAAGATTCCTCAATATTTGAAATTCTCCAACCTATAATATAAATTTATGGAATCTCCTTGAAGTAATATCTATAGTGGTCAATTTATTTAACACAATTTATAATGTAATTTGTTTAGACTGAATTCTATACTAAATTTCAATATTCTATCTCAATATGAAATATATTTTGATAAAATTTTTTTGGAATACATTCAATGAAAATTTTATCTAATGTATATTTATTTCATGAACACCAATACTATACATTATAACTCTAGGAAACTATGTTGATTCTGTGGTAAAATTCTAGTTGAATTATGGAAAACATTCCATTTCTTCAGACCAAGATTCGAAGAGGGGTATATGATTTATTTTACATCAATGATGATGCAAAACTACTAAATTTTTAGTATATGCTTCTCCATTACTTATATATTAATCCTCATTAACATTGTTCTCTCTATTTTTTCCATCATTAGAGACATCCTCATCATCAAAATAGAATTGTATCATATCTAATATATCAATTTGGTTTTACTCTTCAACATTATTATGAATGATATAATATTATTTTGATGAACCTACATTCATGAATCTATTATTATTGTGTTTTTGTACATTTTCAAATTTCTGTGGGATTTCATAAACCTCTATGTATAACTTTGTCATGGAATTATTATAAAATTTCTTAGATAATGTAGTTTCTTAGAAATAGTCCTCATTATTATACAATAGACAAGAAATATTCTATAAAGTATTCTAGAAATGTAAATGCCTATAATAACATACTAGATATCCTGATGAGGTCATGGATTTAAATAACCAGGAATTCTTTCATAATGTCCTCATAGTATAACATAATCAGATATCCTAACCAATGCTGCTGGTTGGGTGCTATATGAAACTTCATTCATGTTTTGAATAAATTTCATGAAGTATTACACATATGAAAACATGATTTTATATGAAAAAAATTCATTCTAGTCATGAATGTGAATGTTTTAATAATACTAAAAATGATAAATAACAATGTAGTATTAACAACATATTTTTTAATTTACAGAAATGTTAAAATGTTTTCTCACATATTAAAATATGAAACTAATATTTCATATTATAAATTTTAATCTTCATATAATTATTTTTAGTAGTTTAAAAATTAATTTTAATAATCTAAATTATTTACACCTGGAGTGTCAGACAAGGTGTTCTATAAGTCTCGTTGTTCTGCATGAGGAGTCCATAAAATCCAACTCAATATTCCATTTTTTTTATTCTTACCCAAATGTACAACAGTGTTAGAGCCACATCCACATCTAGTAACTAGAAAAGTATTTGATTACACATATAATAAGACAATATTTACTATTCCAAAATTTTATAATGCCCCCTTATATAAACAAAACGATGACCCTAATGTTTCATATTTAAAAAAATCAATTTTCCTAAAGGTATTTTCAGACGTTTATAAAGACAATGTGAGTCAAATAAATCATACTCCACATGAGTATCAAAACCAAGTGTGTACAAAGAACTTTTTTTCATGAACCAGGTGATTATATAATCCTGCACAATTCACCATTTTTGGGTTATCACCCCAAGGTATAACTATTATAGTGCCACAATAACTTTCAGTACATAAAAGTTATTTCATTTCTCATATAACCACAAAATATTTACTTTATTTTAATTTTATAATTTTTCCTTATATCTGAAAATATGACACCAATGTTTCAATGTACAAATTATAATCTCCCTAATGGTATGAATCAACAATTTAAAATATTGTAGGAGTGAAAAATCAAGAGTTCAATTAGTATTCTATATCATGTAGTTATCCCTATTAGATCATACATTAATGTAATTTAAATCAGTAGCTAATATATATTTAATCTTATGTTATTAATTAATTAAAATCTTATTTTAATTAGTTAAAAATTAGTTAATCCTATGTTAACCACTCCTTCAACATTCAACAATCATTTGATAATCCTCTTTAATCATTAATTATTTATTTGTTAAAAATTATACAATTAATATTTATTGAGTTGTTACTTTATAGTTAATTATAATTTATTTAATAGTTAATAAATATTTAATCCTTAGTTAATCAATAATTAATTAATAGTTATTCACTACTTAATCATATGATTACCATTCCTTAATCAGAAATTAGGAATTAAATAATCCTATATTAGTCATTCCTTACACATTTTTCAATGAATCCCTAATCACTCATTAATCATTCATTATACATTAATTAATTAATATTTCAAAGGTAGTTATTTTAAAGTTAATTTTTAGTAAATATATAATTAATTACTAGATATTCTTTAGATCATAATTAGTTATTCCTAAGTTCATCATTCATTAATCATTGATTAGTATTTCTTTATCCATTTATCAATAATTAGTTATTCATTCACTAATCATTCATTATTCAACAATTATTGAGTTGTTAGTTTATATTTAATTAATTGTCATATCTATAAATAATTATTAGTTTTTCATTAGTTTATAATGTTTTAGTCCTATTTCCTTCATTCCTTAATCATTGATTAGTAATTATTTAATCTCTGATTGATCATAAGTTATTCATTAGTTTATCATTCCATAATTAATATTTATTATGTATCTAGTTTATAATTAATTACAAGATATTCATTAATTATTTATTTTTTAATGATTAGTTATCATTATTTAATCATTATATAATCATTATGTAATAGTTAGGAGATGATTAATTAATTATTAGTTAATAATTACTTAATCCTAACGTAATTATTCCTTTTTCATTTTTTCAGCACTCATTTATCAGTTTTTAATAATCAATTATTAAGTAATTATTTTATACATAGTTTTTAGTTTTTTAATATTTATTCATTATTTAATTATTTGGTAGCCTTTATATAATCATTTATTGTAAATTCATAATTCATTTATTAATATTTATTTTATCATTAGATAAAAATTACATTATCCAATCTTATTACTATGTTAATCCTACATTAATAATTATCTTATAATCATTTATTAAAATGTTATTCCATAGTTAATCAGTATGTTATCATTACTTCAAAATTAGTTAACCATTTATTAATAACTAATCAATATTTCACTATTTTTTCATCAATTCATATTTATTATTAATTACTAAATAATAACTTAATAGATACTTATAATTCTATTTTATGTTCTTAATGATGACATCATTAATTATAGAATATAAAAAAATAATGTCACTAATATTTTAAAACTACGGAGTCATATCTTATAAAAATATCATTATAACATAATTTCAATTATTAATATTAATTATAAAATAATTACTATGTCATTATATTAAAATAATAATACTTGACATAATAATATTTACTATTACTAATAAATTATATCATACTAACAATATAATTATGTAAATAAAAAATATAAAACATCCTAAGAACTAAACAAATAAATAAATAATAAACATGAAAACAAATTAAAAAAAATCCATAAATGGTGATTCTTAAATTCCACACTCATTTATGATGACTAAAAGAGTTGAACATAATAGAGAAAAAATCAAGACCTAATATATGGAGTGTGAGAAGATTAAAATAAGTGAAGATAATGGGGGGATTTTATATGGGTCGGGGGAGTGGTTGTTAAAGAGAGAAATTGCATTCAACTTATTTTATTGGAATTCCATTTTTCCTTAACATATTTCACCTAAAATAAGGTGAAAATATATTTTTTATTTATCTGCATTTTCCAAACATCCATTCCATTGATGTAGTACAATCTTGGGAAAATGTGTTATGCACCCTAACACCCTTCATACTAATATGAAATATGTTAAGGCATATGGAACTTTTGGGTTTAGTTTTTAAAAAAAAATTATACAATGGTTTATTTTAATATTAATAAACATATACAAAAAACATTGAATTTCACTTATGGATTGACTATGGAAACCTCGAGATCCAACAGCATCACATGGCGATTCCATCCTTCTCTAATGTGAACCCAATGTCAGCAGTGGTGACTGTAGAAGTTATCAGTGCTTAGTAATAGACATTATGCAGTGAGGCATGTGGAAGAAAGAATCTTTTCCATGATGTAAACACATTCAATGGTCAGTATAGTGTAATTTTTTTTTAATGATAAACATCTCCCTTTATTACATGTCCCACATCATTTTTAAAGGAACAACTACCTATTGAAAATTATTTGTGCAACATTTTATTAACAAATTTTATCTATAGTCCTTCCCCATGTCATTGTTTTCTCATATTCATGTCATCCAATATATAGGCTAGAAGCTTAAATATTCCATGACATCCACACACATGTAGAAAATTTTAATTGTAATTAACAAATAATCGTGAAATTTATATTATAATAACTAAATACACTTGAACTATTTTAATAATGAATCTCATAAAAAATGATATAACTGAAATTTTTAAAAACAAAAAACCCATGTAGAGTCATGCCTCAAATCAAAGTTCAAATTGAAGACATTTTATTCACTTTCATTTACATAGTTCAACCAATTATTAAATACTCATGACAATTATGATTTACCTTAAAATAATTCATATAATTAATCTACCAAGAACATTTTAAAAGTAGTGAAACTCATTCTATAACATGTTCACTCTATCCATAATCATGAATGTAATGTAAATATATTCATTTATAAATTGTACTCTAAAAATAAGAAGGGCTTCACATTAATTTTTTAATTACACCGAGAATCAAGGTGAGTGTATTTTTATGTAAAAATTAATAATTGAAGGATAAAAAAGGAGGTCATCATCTTAATGTAAAATATATTGTTAGTATAAAAATAACAATTAAAAAATTTCCAACTTCAAAAAATCTTCAAAAGAAAACATCCCACATTCCTTATAATTTTCTATATTATGGTGCTTGACGGATGACCTATCATGGAACATTCATAGAATAATATTTGTAACCATAAATAAAAGGATTAATAATTGAATGAAGTTGTATCCAGAGAGGAAAGTGTTATGTTCTCTACTTATCTTATTAAATGGTTTCAATTTATTTAATCAATGGATGAATTGGATTGGATTTTTAACATTAAATTTGTAGATGGATTTATGTTCATCCTCAAATAGGTGAACTCATTCTGTAAACATTTATGTTATCTGAAAATGTCATTTCATAATTTGAACTATAAAAATATTAAGGGATCTTTTTATGTTCTAATGTCATTCAGGAAAATGTTTGGTGGATTTTCATGTTGAAAATTAAAATTGAAGGCTAAAAATAAGGGTAGATACTTAAATTATTATGAATGATAATCCAAAAAATATTACCATAAAAATTATCATCTTATAACTACTCTTCAAATGAAAAAAATATGATTATCATTCTCTTTTTCAGAAGTATGGTACCTGATGGGTAACATAAAGAAATATTTAACTATGTATATAATATATATCAATATAATTAGGAATATATATATTGGTATATCAACAATAAATAAATATTTATTTATTTATTAAATAAATTTATTAATATATTTACTAATATAAATGATTTAATAATATTATAAAAATATTAGCGCTGAAAAAGCACAAAAAATTGGGATTATTTTTTCGTCACTAAAATGTATGGAGAATTAGTAGTTTTAACAGCACATTCTATATTTTTGTATGTAAAATTAACCTTTATCATTGATTTTCATGAAAGAATCATTGAATGTGTTATCGATTTATATAATATAATTCCAAACATAGTCCCCATCCTCATGCCTTGACACTTTTTTAGAACGGTAGTGGTTCGGTCACGACTGTCCCTACCATCTCTCCCTTCCATTACCTTCAACGTCAATTTCATTGTCAATACTGCCATTCCATTCCATCATTGTAGTCATCGCTCCCTATGACAATCAATCCAAACCAAACCCTCTTAAATCTTCATTAGTGAATCATAACCACATTAAAGAGTGATATTTTTTACTAATCTTGTATTCATTTATGTAATATATTTATACATTTCCTTAACCTCTGTCACTTCTCATGAACCAAGAGTAGGAATCCTCAATGGACTATGTGGATGTTGGGATGTTTCTTAGATCACATGTATTGACTAAGATACATGAGAAAAATGATAAACATGATGTATCAAACTAAATATTCATTGATACCAAATGCTGGATAAGTATTCTTGTCAACAGAAGATGTATACGCCAAAAGGTCTTAGAATTTGAATGATGAATAAAGTAAATATAAGGGATTTTTACAGGATGCATCCAGGAAATATTTTCATAATGGAAATAAATTGTTTTATTTAGGAAAAATTATTCCTATTAAAAGTAATTTGAGGGAATAAAAATGGAATATTCAATGTGTATTGGTTGAATAAAGGGTCCTTGAGATTAGTCGTGAATCATTGATATTAGAATAAATAAACAACTATAATAGTTGTTCTAAATTTATTATAAATTATCATTCATTTTGTAATATCTAAAATAAGAGATAATAACTATTAGATTTAATATTAATATAGGTTCCAACCAATATTATGTTATATTTATAGATTTTTTATCCATTTAGTGAAAACAATTTGGGTTAAGTTAGCTAATGTGGATAGAAGAATAATATTGTAATATGTTCATTAATTTATATCTAAGGCTCTACGGTTTTATTTTATTTTTGTATTTAAGAAAGAAAAAAATGTTAAAAAATAATATATTTATGTAATGCAAGACATTAATAATAATAATATTGTTGATGTGTTTATTATTGGGTCCCCTGTAATGTATTATTTGTTTAGTACTTCTTTACAAAATATTTGACAACACTACACATTAATGGAAATCTAATGAAGTAGAGTAGATGATTGATTACCATGGTTATTTTGTTATCATAATGGAATATTTAGAATAGGTTTGGAAATTGACATAAGGGATATTTTAAAAACAATTAAAATTATTTCCTCACTTAAAAGATAACCTGAGTTTCAATTCTATTACAACTAAAAGTTCACATTCTTGTACCCGTTGAAACATTACTCTGTAACAACCCAATGTTATATCTATATAAATTCCCTTCTTATAATTTTTTAATAAGGACACAACCTTATAGCATCACATAATATCGATTTTAATGAATAATTCAAATTGAATATCTTTTCAGGTTTAGAGTTTTATAGCGTTAGGCCATACTCTTACAATACATCTCAAAAATTGCAGAGTAGTCACTTCTACTCAGTTTCCATGTTTTTCATAAATTAAAAACTCTGGAAAAAAAGTTTCATGTGTAGTTTAATGAATTAGACATCATGAATTCCCCTTGATTCCATCCTTGACCCTATTCTTTATTATGTCCTTTGAAAACATTTGAAAACATTGGATGAGTTTAAAATGCTTAGTAAGGGTTATAAAACAAAAAATCGTTAATTTATCAATAAATACATAACATAATATCTTTAACATACCTCTTAAAATCATATGATTTATGAATAACAAAATTAATTCCTTAATTATAAAGGTAACCCATGGAATTCATATCATACTTACATTTTTTCTATCATAGCTTTGTAGGGAGTTACATTTGGAATAACCATACCAGTATATTCCCAAAATCTCTAAGGAGAAAACATTCATGTTTTACCTCAATCATGTTAACCAATGCATGTGAGAGATATCTTGGGCTCACCATCTCTATGGATTTTATGGAACCACCAATGGAATTGTTCACATCGGTATCACATATGTAAGGGTACGCATCAGTGTCACCAATGAAAAGGTTCACATTGCTCTCAATGATGGAATTATTCCGCATAATTGGAAATTTGGGGAAGTGTTGGGGATAACTATTCTAGACCTCCCAGAACATCTCAAACGCCATATTTATATATAGGAATGGATGAGAGAGGTTCGGTCTATTACATCAGATAACTCTGAAAACCTTTTTGTCATCGAGAAATCAAAATCCACCTAAAGGGAAACAAAAATGGGGTCCAAACAACCACCCATCGAGATATCTCTCAAAAGAGTGAAAGACATTAGAATAAACCCAAGAAAATAATCTCATAAACACAAAGGTCAATAATCACAAAAAAATATCTTAACATGAAAATAGTTAAACATAAAACTACTCGGGGTATAGTGCTTATATAATTATCTCACATTACCTTGTACTTTCCTCCAAATCGTCGTGTCGCCACAAGACAAGAACCAAGGGAATTGAACACTCGCACAACACCTTCTCTTTGCAGTATTGTATCACTATAGGTAGCTCCTCGAAGCTCACATCATCATCAAAATCGATCTCCCCCCAATCGATGACATGATATTCAACATGAAAATAAAGACGAAGCTGTGAAAGATGGAAAACATCATGTATCTGGCTCATTTGTGGGATATGTGCTACTCATTACGTCACTTCTCGAAAACGAGCCACACCTCAAAATTACCAACAAACTGTGTAGAATGCTTACTCCGATGACAAATCATTCACTACCCACTTTGGGGAGTCTCCTTTAGAAACACATGATCCCCAACATCAAACCCTAAAGGTATCACCCTTTGATTGACATATGATTTATAACGATATTGCTCAATCTTCATCCTCTCATGAATCACATGAACCATCTCTCTCATATTCTACAATAGTTATTGTCCAAATATTTCTGACTCTCCAACCCCAGTCTAAAAAAACAGAGAACAAAATTTTGATCCATAAAAGGATTCAAACGGCTCCATACCGATGGTGGAGTGAAAACTATTGTTTTAAGAGAACTCCACCAAGGGTAAGTGCCTCTTCCATGATCCTCCAAAATCATGGCCACAAGAGCGCTACAAGTCTTCAAGAGTTTGGATAGTCCTCTTTGTATGACTGTCTGTCTGATGAGGAAAAGTTATGTTAAGGCATAACTAAGAACATAAGGAATTCTAGAGACCTCTCCACACCCTAGAGGTAAAACGATGATCTTGATCAAAAATGATCGCCCTCGAGACTCCATGGAGTCTCACCACCACTTTAAGAAACTGCCTCGACAAAACATCCACTATGATCAACTTCTTCATTTCTATAATGTGGGATGGTTCTGCTAAACAGTTAATTAAATCCCAAATAGCATCATGACCTCTAAAATCTCAAGTTAAAATAGTGAAAAATCCAATAGAGATGTCCTCCCACTTACATTGTGGAATATCTAATGGCTGGAGCAAACCATCGGGGGCATGGTTCTCGACCTTTACCTTTTGTCAAACCAAGAATCAAGACACAAACTCCACATTTGGGCACTTGAACCCAGGCCACCAAAACAGAATTTTCATGGAACGATGCATCTTTTTCATGCTAGTATTAATTTCTAAAGGAAAACTATGGAACACTATGAGAACTATATCACGCATTTCCAAAGGAACAAATAGGATTCTGTGAAACAACACTAGGAATTGTTCGTCCTCAGACCAACCATCAACGACCACAGCACAATCAACCTAGTCTCTCTAGACCTCCACCTACAGATCTCCCAACTAGGAATCTACCACATGATTCACTAGATATGACTAAACCATCATCTGAAAATGATAACCTCTTCCCCTAACTTCTCTCATAACAATATTTAATGTTGACATTTCTTCTATATCTCTTGATGAATCACCAAATTCACGCACTGCATCACTCAATGACATTATGCTCAACGAGTCTACTAAAACATTCCCCTTTCGATGGGTATATGATATTTTGAAGTTGTATTCCCATAATAACTCCATCCACTGACCATGATGCACGTTTATTTCATAGTGGGAGATAGCACACTTGAGGCCCTTATGATCAGTGATAAAAAAGCACTCACCAAGGAGGAAATGTCTTAAAAAATAATAGATAACACCATGACTGTCAAATCAAGATCATTGGTGGAATATTTAAATTCATGGAGATATAACTGAAAAGACCCATAAGAAACCATTGATCTCTCAGGCATCAGAACACAACCTAACCTTAGACGCAAAGCATCATAGAAAATATCAAACTAAACTCCCTCTGTTGGAAGAAAATGAACTGGAGCACTTACAAACCTCTCCTTCAGATAATTAAATGCTATCTGACAATGATCAGTCTACAAAAATGATAGATCTTTCATGTTCAATGATTTCAGTGGAGTTGTAACCCAATAGAAATTGGATATGAACCTCTTGTAGTAGCCTGTAAGACCATGGAAACATTGCTCCTCATTCACTGTCTTGGGGGATAACCAAGACAAAACTGCTTCTACATTCAAAAGATCCACATCTACTCTATACTGTGATTCAACCTTCTCTATGAAACAAACATATTGTGCCCAAAACACACAATTCAACAACATCACAAACAATTTATGTTGGTGAAGAACTCCGAAAATGTTCGTTAGATGGTCTTCATTCTACTCCTCAGACATTAAGTACATAATGATGTCATCGATGAAACCACCATGAACATATCCAATAACTCAAGGAAAAATGCCTTCATTAATCCCATGAACACATATGAATAATTCCTCGGACCAAACTTCCTTACAATGAACTCATAATTCTCTTGATGACTAGAATAAGTAGTCTAAGTGATATCCATGACCTTCACATGCTTCTAATGTTATTAGACTGCTAGTACATCTTTGAGAACCATCATTCACCAGTCAGTTAATTGAAAAAATAATAAATTTGAGGAAGAGGCTAATGATTCTACACTGTCACATAGTTTGAGTGATGATAATCGATACACAACCGAAAACTGTCGTTATCCATCTTCACGAACAAAACAGGGTCACCACACGGTGACACACTCGGTGGAACAAAACTGCAATATAACAGACCATTAAGTTGTATATGTAGTTCTCGTAACTCATAAGGGGACATCAAACATGGAGATATATAAGTAGTAGACGATCCTGGTTTGTAGCTCAATCACAACCTATATCTTTCATCATGGAGTTAATGCTACAACCTCTTTATGGAAAGACATCAGGTTATTCTTATACGACCCTAGGAAAATCTATCTTTTGATCCTATGAAAAACCCAACACCATCTCATCCATTGTGGACGATAAGAATAGAACACACCTTCGACACATCCGAGTGTCTTGATCTCCAAAAAAGTATACTAGATCTCCATCTTCATCGAAGAACACTACCTGCCTCATGAATCAAACCAAGATAGACTACACCAAATACAACTAATCCATGATGAGGATGAAATCATATGGTTATACTCACAAATATAGGAAATCCACCCAAGAGTGGTGTTTCCCCATCACTAGCTCATAGGCTCTTCATAATTCAAACAAGTCATCTCGACATCCAACTTGTGTAGTCAATACCAAGGGCACTAGAAAATTCTCTTAATGAAGTCCCAAGGAATAGAAAATGGTTGGTGATATGAAGGTATATGTTTCTCTTATATGAAACATGGTATACACCATGGTAGAAAACAAGAAAATGGTACCTTGAATGACATCTGGATCACCTCAAGCTGGAATTACTAAAGCATTAGGATGACCACGACCAACTACATGACCTCTCTGACCTTAATAAAGGCGGCCACAAAGGCTTCGCTCTACTCTCTAAGGGAGGGGAGAATCTCAAGGCTATCCTCTTCCTTCCCCATATACTCTCTGCTAATCCAAAGCAGGTGCATCCTACAGCTGCTACCGTGGATGGAACTTCCTCAACCAAGGAACCTAGAGTGGAACAACTTGTGCATGATTACTACTCTAAATATTATGGAACTCATGTTGCTGATGATCTCAAAAGCCAAAAAAAATTGTATGACCCATTGGGATATGCGTCGGAGTCGATACCCCTAGGGAAATGAAATTTTGAGGGTTGGGGCCTACCCCCAGTCAAACGAAAACACTTATGCCCTGAAAACCAGGAACCCTAGGCCACATACCTTCTTCATGAAGAATCATGATGACTCCACTCCTGTGATGATCCGGTTCTGGACAATGTCCTCTAGAAAACATATTCACTCGATGGCACATTAAGATATTTCTTCAACATAAATGGGGTGACATGGGTATGAATCGTTGGACATAAAGCCTACTCAAAATGCCTATCATTGGAAATACCATATAGAAACACGTCAGAAGCATATCGTAATAGGTTCATGAAATAGATTTGAATATCTCACACACTCAATATCCCTTGTAGAAGGGTATGAAGCTCCTGGCGACTGGTCACCTTTGTTGTTAATGAATTAAACTCAACTCTAAACATGACTTGGAACTCCTACCACAATATCGTAGAATCCTCACGAACCCTGATAAAAATGTACCACCACTTCCTCACTACTAGATGCAACATCTTCACAACCATGTACAACCAGTGCTCCTTCCTAGCATATTTTGAACTAAATCATATCTTAACAACCTCCAACCAGTCTTCCATGACTGATTGTTAGTCGGAGCCCTCATAATATTGTAGACTCTGGGGTGGAAACTCTCGAACTGTTGTCCTCTATGTGTTTTTGTCACCCAACTATACCCTACGATGATCTTCTCCCACAACCAGTATGAAATCTTTTATGTAATCCAGATGAGGGTGTCAACCTGGAGCCATACCATAAAATTAACAAATAGTTGGAGCTCCTAAACCTAGAATTTGGAAGAATCATTATTAATAAATTAATTGATTTCTTGTAATCATTTTATGTAAACATTTCCCAAGGTCTTCCCATTCAGACATAGGTACAAAGATGAAAGATGCATGATATGTTCAAATATCCCTACCCTACAACTAGTATCGCCTCATTTAGTATCCGTTGTAAACATAAAGTTCCTCCCATAGGATCATAGGGGGCCTTAAATTCCTATGTCTCATCCGTTCTCCATTTTTTACATTACTTTCTATTATTAACTGACACCATATCCCTACCATCCCATGTGCATAACACCAAACTCCGTCCTATCCCTCAACCAAACCTCTGATACCACACAGCCGCAACCACCTCCTCACAAGGGGTACCCCTCCTGGTCCATCAATGTGAGATGAGAGATAATGACCCATGAGTCACACCACCAGTAGGCCCTAGGTTGGCCACATGGATGAGGGTATAGTAAAAACACAAATAAGAGGCATTACCCTCCATGAGAACAAAAGAGAAAAAGAGAGATAAAACAGACACCAACCAACACCATCATAGACAACAATATAAAGAAATAACAAGTACACATATAAAATGTCATGTAAATCTACTACAATTGAAAGGATAAAACTGAAAATACCCATAATAATGTAAAAATAGTAGGAACCATGAAGCCCAAACAACACCTAAAATCCCTAGCATGTAGAAACCAGTATGAACTATAACATGCTCCAAGCGACCTAAAAAATTGTTTATATATACATTGGGTGACTATAATAGTATACTCGGTTGGATCCTCCCTGGAGCCTCTCTTGAAAAAGTAATGAAATAACACTAAAGCACTGTAAACAACAACTGAATATAACTTGTCACCTAATATGGTATACTAAGTTCCAACCACACCTAGGTTACTCTCACCATACACCACATACAAGAGTATATAATAAAAAACTAACATCCAGGTAACCCCACTACAACATCCCCACTATTGTTTTGCTTTTCCCCAACATCACATGTTTTAAGCATCTCCCTCTGAAATGGCTTGCTCACAAACATCTGGGTGAAGCACCACTACATGTACCTCGTGCAACAAAAACACCACATCCACTAAAGAAAAGTGGCCAGATAGTTTTTAGGAGCCACCATAGCTCACATAATATGTTTCATATGTCAGGAATTATACCTCAATCCATTACAGCCCACACACCGTGTAAGGATCCTCATGACATCACAACCAACACATGTTACACCTTTAGTAGTCTATAGGAAACTATATCAAGAATATATGTGTTTGAACATCCACAATCCATTACATCTCTCTACACACATATATGTGGAAAATTAACTATTGTGCCAACCAGCACACGTAAATACCATGATAAGAGAGTGGGATAAATGGGGTAGTCATCCATCCATCCTCCCAACACAATGTTGGTGAAAACACACCCCCTTCTGCTAAGAATCCTCGGGGTGTCTGTTTCCCTAATTTATGGGGTGTAGCAGCATATAGAAACACTAAAATTACAGAATATAATATAACTCACAACCACATTATAGGAATGACCTAGAATATAACTCAACTGCATCAATAGTCTCTCATACTCATGGATGCCACTTCTAAAACTAAGTATCCTATAAGAACGCAACCCTTTAAAAAGCATGATTATAGTACTTCATTTCCATTTTATCGTTTTAACATTATTTTCATTAATTCTTTACCATTAATTAACTATTATGAATTTCCATATTTTATTTCATTAGAATCACACCCAAAATCCACTATATCTTTAAATTGAATCCTCAATATTGCATCCCAACAATTTTTAATCCCATGGGATAACATCATTCATTTAATCATTTATTAATATCATTACTTTCCAATATCCCCTGCCATTCTAGAAAAAAAATCTATGATAATAAACTGAAGGGGGTTAACATGGTGAGTTTGTGATCTACCCGTCGAGTCCGTGCCAACAATAACAATAGAGTATACCCATTCTCTCTCTAGAAGCTATAGATAAAAAGCACATGGTATTCCTCCCACATCATTTCCCCTTTTTGGAAGAAGGGAAAGCAAGACCAGTTGCCTTTAGCAGTGGGAAAATTAATGAAAATAAATGAACAACAAGATTCATCAATCATCATATCATTCCCACCCAACCTGTTTCATTATATCTAGTGTCCCCCTGAAACCCACATACAAAAAAAATTCATCTCAACAATCATGGCATTAACTGCTACCATAACCAATAGGCCTCCCGACCCCGCATATCACAATAGACCTCCAGGCTCAAATCACAACACTAGAAAATAGGAAAACAAACATCATATAATCTAGACTCCTTCCCTTATACAAGAAAGTGGGTAACTCAGAACCCTACAAGGAATTATCTTTTATCAAACAACTAGTTCCTTAATCGATCTTGAATTAACAGATTTATTATTAGTAGGTTCCATCTTTGGGAACCCTAAATCATTAAAAATTACAACTTAATTGAACATGCATACTATATAAATTTTATTTAAATCAAATTACAACAAGAAGTAATAGATTCATATACTTTCCACTTTATACAAGAAAATTATTTAAAATAAATCCCAATTTACATTATTTACCAATTTCCATCAAGAATGAAAACTGAACAAAGAAGTCATAGATATCCCACTATCAAGAAAAACAAGAGACAATAAAATATGATTGATATCAATTTATTTATCTGATTCAAATATTCATTATGTCAATTCCATTATAAAAAATTGGGATTAAACATGATCACTCTACTATTACACACAAAATAATATAGAATCAATGATTCCATTACCACATATAGTTTTTTGTCGTTCTTTATACAAGAATGATCTAAGAAAAACAATCATGATCACCTCCTCTCGTGACAACTCCATCAACCTGAGGATTCCACGATACGATAGCACCAACTGAAACCCTTGAAAAATCCATTATAAGCATGTATATCACATAACATAACAAGGAAATGGGAAATAAGAGAAGAAGAATCCAAACAAATGAGGATAAAAAATACCTTATATTTATGATATATTGACACTTGTTGCTAGCTCCATAATAGTGGGTTCGCACATTGTGGTACGAAACTTCAATGGAAATCTATCTGATGATTAAGGATCAAGCACATGGATCTTAAGGGAAGATGTTCTGATTTGAGTGTCTCACACATGGTAGAACGAGGGAGGAAGATATCTCGTCCCTGTAGAATCTTTTTTGAGCAGTGGTTTAAGATGATCTAGATTTCATAATAAAAGCAGATAACATTAAACCACATGGTTTACCATGTAAAGATATCCCAGACCATAGGGAAATTAGAATATGAGTCATGGTATTTGATTCAGCCACATATCCCTTAAATCAAGTACATGAAATTATTTTACATCAAGTAAAAAGTGAATGTTGAGAAACTGAAGGAAGATGGAAACCCTATTCACGATATTGGAAACACTGTTCACATAATGACTCACCGATTCTAGACTCACCGATCCTTTGGTATTGCTCATAGATAGACACACCGATATGATGGTACTATTCAAATAAAGATAGACTGATGCAAATTGTACATTTCACAGAATGACACACTGATCAGATGGTACTGTTCAGAGAACAAATAACTGATAAGATTGCACTACTCACATAATGACACACTGATCCTAATGGTACTAAACATCGAACGACCCACTGATCGGATGGTAGTATTCATATAATGGCTCATTGATCCTATGGTTATGATGATAGACTGACACACCGAAAAGATAGTACTATTCACAGAATGAATAACCAGTCTGATGGTACTCTTCATAAAAGAACCCACAGATCTGATGGTACTTTTCACATAATGACTCACCGATCTGATGGTATGGTTCACAGAACGACTCACTGATATAGATGGAATAATTCACATCAGTCTCAGTGATGGAACTATTCAAATCGATCTCAATGATGGAACTCATCACATCGGTATCACTGATGGAACTCTTCACATCGGCCTCACCAATGGAATTGTTCACAAGGGTCTCACCGATGGAACTCGTCACAACGGTCTCAACGATGAAAATTTTTCACATCAGTCTCACTGATTAAATTATTCACATTGATCTCACCAATGGAATAGTTCGCATCCGTCTCACCGATGGGACTGTTCACATCATTCTCACTGATGGAACTATTCCCATCGGTCTCACCAATGACACTATTACAATGGGTCTCACTGATTGAAGGGTTCGAATCAGTGTCATCGATGAAAATGTTCACAGAATTGGAAATTAAGAAAATATATGGGGATAAGTCACCTTTACCTCCAAAGACATCTTAAACACCAAATTTCAATAGAGGTATAGAAAAGAGAGGCCCATACTATTACAATTGGACTCTAGAATGATTGATAAGATTCTAGTGAATTTAAATTGAGTGAAAAATCAAATTTTAGTGAATTTTATTCATTGAGTTTTCTACTTTGTGTGCAATTATAAATAGGTGATGTATGTTAAACTATAGCAAAATTGTTCATCCATGAAAAAATATTAACACAATGACAATTTGTGTAGTAAATGATCCCAAATGAATTGTTTGAAGAAGACAAGAACTGGTCAGAGTAGGTAGATAAAGGTTCATAAAGGAGATATGGGACAAAGTTTTTAGTTAAAACATCAAACATAAGAGTACTTCAAGGCTACCATACAATGTATATCATATAGTTTTTCTGATTAGGTATCGAAGTAAAATTGTATTGTAAATAGATAAAAGTGAGGATAGAAAAAAAAAATCAATGAGGTGTACTGGATAAAAAGCTTAAACGATGGTTGGCACACAATATGGACACATTCTAGATGGATGAAATTGGATGGTCGAATTATAGGAAATCTTTTATTGATATGTGTGTAATTTCTGTTATTCTTGTGTTTTTTAATGCCTCAATATTTTATGACACATTTCAGGTCAAATAAATTTAATTTCTTCGACATCAAACGATACATGTAACCCCATGTCTTAATGAAAATTAATATGAAATACCATTATACAAAATCAATTAAATTGGAATAATGAAAACGAATAACCTATTTATTAAAATTATTTATAATTTTTTTAGATAAATAAAATATATTGATAAATAAATATAGAGTTTTTATTACATTTATTACCTGACAAAAAAATATATTTTTCGTCAAAAATAAATTTTATTGCTTTTTGTGAGAAAAGGTTATAACTTCTTCCTTCCACTTTGATAGTTTTTTTATATTTAAATTTCAAATAATACTTTCATAATTTTCTGAGATTTTAATTTATAGACTTTTCTAAAAATATTTATTTTTTGATTAATTTTGAAAAATTCTATTTTTTCAAAAATAACTATTTCATTTAAAAATATTAAAAATAATATTATTTTAGATGTATTAAAAAGAAATAAATATTTATTAAGAATAATAATAATATCATAATAGATATTGGAATAAATTTTATGATTGATTTGGTAAATAAATGTTTATACTACAATTTTTTTGAAAACTACATTTCATCACCTTTTGTGGATTTAATTTGTGTTATTTTATTCCATTTTAGTGATTTGAATATTGAAAATCGGATTTAAATTTTGAAATTATGTGGATAATATTTTGTAAATATTTTCCTTTTATTTTTTTAAATTATTAACTGTAATCTTGGTGAATATTTTTCAACATGGTTAGGGTAAAACAGGTATGACTTTGTCAAAACAATGGGTTAATGCTTTGAAATTTCATTAAATAATTCCCATATCCTTTTGGATGAATTTATTTTTTCCATTTATATGTATTTAACTAAATTATGTTTAGTTTTTTCCTTTATTCATTGATATTGACCATCATATTATTTTAAGAAATTAATAATAAGCAAATATCAAACTCTAGACATTAATATCTCTAATATATATCCATAACAATAAAAATAAGTTAGGTTCATTTTTAAATTTTAATTTGTAATATTTATTAATTTTTTATTGATGTTAATTTATTTTAATTATATATTTATTGAATAATATGTTTGAATTTCTACACAACGCAGACATTATATTTATTCAATTAGTAAAAAATTAAATTAATTATTTTTAAAACTATTTATGGTGATAAATATAGGATGAAATATTGTTTTACATGAATTTTATAGACTAATATAACATATTATTTATTTATTAATGTTTTATATTTTAATTCCATAATTTTATTGATATCATTAATGACAAATTAAATCAATTGTGTTAAAAATGACATTAACGTTATTTTATGAAAATTAACAGGTTATTAAATTATTTAAAAATAATTAAAATATTACATAAGTAAAAGTAATATTATATTTAGGTAAAAATTTCAAATCAATTCCAAGTTGAATCCATTTTTTAACTTATATGTAAAATCATAATCATTTAATATTAAAATTTTTGTTAACATGGTTAAAGTAAACAATTGTTTTTCGTGGATTAATCATAACCTATATTGGTTAATGTGACATAAACACATAATTAAACCCTCTTTGTAGAATTACATTCCACATTGATCTTATCACATTCAAATATGATTCATTTTGGATATATTTTTCTATGAAAGT
Organism: Viscum album; assembly: GCA_963277665.1. Taxonomy (NCBI): domain Eukaryota; kingdom Viridiplantae; phylum Streptophyta; class Magnoliopsida; order Santalales; family Viscaceae; genus Viscum; species Viscum album. The sequence continues at coordinate 1,580,647,956 of OY728125.1, forward strand.
GACTAAAAAATTTATTGAAACATTGAAAAATTACAAGTGTGCCACTAACCTGAATTATAAATGGGATCCACCCCCCCCCCCCCCCCCCTCACCACATATATTAACACATATTGAATCATTTAGATCGATTAAAACATAAAAAACACCTCCAAAACATCATTATGAAAATTTAAGTGGGCTGGACTTCCCATAATTCCATCTCCAGTGTCATTAATTGGTGATGAAAAGGAGTTCTTTTGAAGAATATGTAATCACCTGAACCGATCACATTATTTTTTACATCTTGGTTTACCTTCTCTAAATTTGTGGTATTTAACATAAAAAAATTAAATTACTTATCCTTAATATACTATAATATTATTATTAATACTAAACACCCATTATCCACCATATTTTCCAGGAAAGAGGTTGTCAATGTACCGCTCATGCGTATGGGTCGACTATAACATCCCCGTAATGACAAAATTCATTTTCCATGACCATATTACATGGAATTAGATTATAAATTATTTAGTTTATAGATAATTTACTCATTAAATATTTATTCATCAAGAATTATAATATCATGTCAACCTTCTTACAGTCTCATCCATTGAAAACCAATAATGTCACAATTGTGCATGAGTGGCTACCTCATATACGGAGATATGCAATTTTTTTTATTCCCTTCTAATATGGATGGTAATAAGTATATATTTAAAAAATATATATATGATATATATGATATAATAATGAATCTTTAAAGGTGAAATAATATTTATCTTTCTTTCATTATATCCATTGGAAAGTGAAACACAATGTTCATGTGTGCGTAGAACATATCGTATCCATGAATGATATAAATCATTTTTCTATCATTAAATTTTTTGGATGAATATAAATATATATATTTAATATATATAAAATATAAATCATTATTAAAATGTTTTATATTATTTAACCATGATCAATGTACTAGGACAAAACCTACAACACAAACACATGTGTGATAAACGAAGCATTTAACACCTGAAATACTGGTTTTAATAAACAATTGTTAAAAAATGGTTGATAAAGGTTATTGGTATATCATAAATGATATAATATATATTATTATTATTTTTAATTATTGTATAATGAGTCTAGTGTTATTATATAAGATGTTCTAATGCATTTGAAGGAAGTCAGACTTGAGGTAAGAGTTTATTTCCCAACCACATTATAATTCAGGATTTCATATGCTTTAGTGTTAGTTGGTGGAATTATATAATAATAAAATATTAAAACAAATATATTTTTATCCTATAGTTATTTTTATTAATTATTTGATTCCTATCATTTTAATATCATCATTTACTCAATATAAAAAAGTAATGTTTTCTTGAAAAAATAAGTATTTTATCTTCTCAATCCAGAATCATTTTATTCTATACGAATAATTTCAATAATATATATTTAAAAACATGTTTTAATAATATCCAATTAATTACTAAAAAAAATTATTGCATGTTTTATTATTTAATTAATGTTTTAAAAGGACACATAATTTTTATGAAAATATGTATTTTTGATATTTTACCAAAAATATGAAATGTATATAAATTTTAACCTAAATAGTATAAAGAGAAATTTTTCCATCATGAATGACTAATTATTTGATTAATATGTCAAATTATACAATTATTATTTTCAAAGATAATGTTCTTACGAAACATCATTAATTTTTATTATTAAAAGTTAATTTCAATGTGAAATGATTATATTCCCAAATAATGTTGTAATGATTTTTATTGTATTTACTTTCATTATTGAGAAAAAAATATTTTTCACATATGATACAATTGTGATATGTTATAATGATTTTATCTTTATTATTTATCTATATTATTTATGATCAGTTTGACTGGGGAATGTATTGACATTTAATACTCTATTTCATCTAATATGGTTAATTATTTATTATTTAGGTATGTTCTAAAAAGATGTATTGTTTATTCATATGATGAATTAATTAGAATTATTAAGTAAACATTGGGGCCTGAAATTACATATCATTTAGTTTCATTGGTTGGTCAAATTAGAATAAACACTTCGAGTATTTGGTTAAGGTCATACCTATTTATTTAGATCTCCTATCCGGTGACCTTGATGATAAATTTATAATGCATTAAATTATGAATTCCATAATTATGTAATTAGTTATTAATTTCCTTGTGATTATTGATATAGTTATGGTAAATACTTATAAGTTTAATTCTTATGTGATTATATATATGCAATTATTTCATCATCATTTATTACTTCTCTATTGTTTGCCATACTTTTGTTACTGATTGAACGTAATGAATTTTCATTTTTTTTCTTTCTATATGAATCTTGAATTATTTATTCTATGATAGCATCAACTATATGTAAAATTTACATAGTATTTTTGTCACGAACCAACCTAGGTTGACCCTGAACCAGTCACCCAAGCTGGCCCGTGACATGGTTTGAGGGGCCTTCCCAATACCCACAGGATGGAAACTAGTGTCAGACATCAAAATAACAAGGGGGAGTGATTTGGACCAATAAAATAAAAAAAGAGGAATGAAATTATAATCGCGCAAAACAAATAAAGGACATGAAAAAGGAAGAACAACCAAAAACATTAAACTGACCTAACCATGACCAAAACTCCTCGTGACTCCGAGAGTCGCTCACCATTCCAAAACCAACTCTCTCCCACAACTAGCAAGCTCAAGTCAATCCTATAAATAAACAAAAAATAAGAAAAAAGTATAGGCATGAGTATTAAAACTGAGTAGGCATGCCCATCAAAGTATTCCCAATATAGGAGCTTTAAATAATGAATTTACTAATTCCAGGTTTGAACTAAATTATATAAAATATGGGTTTCCACGCACACACATTCATTTCTAAAGAAGGTAATGGTCCACTGCCCAATTTAATTTAAAAAAACAAGATTAATGCTTTGAATGGAGAAGGTGCATTTTATTTTAAAACAAATTTTTTCAAAAAATTTAAAAACACAAAGTTTAGTTATTACTGCAAGGGAAAACCACACATGTCACACAACACACACTAAGGGAAATGTTAAAAAAATAAGGCACACTGGGCCAGAAACCGAACTAGAACCCTCAATCATCCGCCACATACAAATAAACACTAATGAAAACATTTGTCAAACATTGGAGATGGTGAACAATCCAGAATTTACTACACATCTGACTCATCATGAAGACATGCCTACTCTCGATGAAATCATATCGCCCTAACACCCAGTGTTGCCCAACATGGCCTAACCAAGGGGCCCAATCCCCTAGCAGAGTGTCATCTGTACTATGGGTGACTAGCCAGTGTGTAATCTAAACTAATGCAACAATATTTCTTAGAAGATTCACTTACTATGAAATGTTCCCTTGTCAACACGTATAATAAACAGGAAAGGGGTGAGTCAACAAAGTCAATCAAGTAGCACAAACGTCACACACAAATCATGTTGTCAACGTACACCAAATATGACCTCTAAGTCACCCCAAATATTGTTTTACAAATTAATGTATTTTATTGAAGTTTCAAATGGGCCTTCACTAACTTTATTGAAAATCCTACTTTCTTAAGAGAACCAAAATAATTTCTCAAGTTTAAAAGAAATAATTTATCAATTAAAAATAACAAAATTTGGAATTCTTTGAATTATAATTAAAATCCAAATGAGAATTATGTCACTACTGGGTGTCTTCTCATCCAGAAAATATTTCAAGTGTCATGTATAAAATAAACAGCTATTTTTACACCAAATAAACTTTTTAAATTTATTTATCTTATATTATTTCTGATTTAATAAAATTACTAAAATATAAATCAATTAATAAATTATGAATTTAAATTCGAGTTCAATGGGGTACATACCTTCACTCGTTGATCGATTACAAAAACGACGCGGCAGGTCTCACACTTTCCCACAAGAAGGTGCAACCTACTGAAGACCATAATATCACGAGTTTCCCTCACCAATGCGCTTCGTAAAATGAAAAACAACTGAAACCCCCTAACCATTGACTTAGAACAATCCAATCGAACAAACAGTGCAAAATCCCCCACAACATGTTTTCAAAACATACTTCAACCCATTTACATTATTTCTTAAAAGAAATTAAAATTTATGAAGAAATTTCTTTTCAAAAAAAAATCTCACAGCATCACACAAACAAAAAAAATAATCAATCTTCTCAATATAGAAAACAATATTAAATAATAGAACAAGGGCTAACACAATGAAACACCACCAAGTGACACAAAGAAGGTTTTATATTAAAAACACTCCACATTTCATGTAAACGCGGTTCTTGAAAAAACCACACATCATAATCTTTTAAAGATATATTTAGAAAAACAAATACAATCTAATAAATTTCTACATATTTGAAAACCAAGGTCGACACATCCAAAATTATTTTCTACTCATTGAAAACCCACTTTTTATTAGATAAACCTTTTGATACCGTTGAAAACATACTTCAAACCATCCAAATGCGCCTTAAAAATTATTTTGAAAATGTTGGACCAAAACAAACCCAAAACAAACCAACCATTCCCAAAACAAACACATTAATAAAAACACACCAACCATTTCAAAACAAAAACACCATTTTCTCTACAAAAACATGTCATGGAACGCATTATTAAATTCAATTAAACACATTAAATAAAAAATTGTGCTAGGGCAGAGAACAACATACATCGGGTGCCAAAAACTCCAGAAAATTGGTGTCAAATACCAATCACACCACAATCACACCATGTGGGATCCCAATTGGATCCTAAAACAAACAAAAGAATCAAAATAATCAAGAATAAAAATTAAATTCATACACTCTTCCCATTAGAAAACCAAAAATTTAATTAAAAAGAACTCAAACACTTGGTAGGAAGGAAGAGAAGACTACCAGGGGATGACACAACAGAAGAGGAGTCAGTGAAAGGGGCCGCGATTTCTGGAAGAGGCGCTGGTAGCAAAAGGGGGCACCTAGGATAGATCCAACCAGCTTGTAGGTGTGCGTTTATCACGGGAGGTGATCATGGCTGCCGGAGAGCAGGCTGGGAGTGGCCACAAATGGTGGAGGCGTAGCGCACTAGGGAGGCCTTTGGACAGGGAAGGTGAGGCCGGCGCAGAGGGTTCTGGGCAATGTAGGGTTTTGGGCATTGGGAGGGCTGAGTGCGCTGAGGGGGAGAGTCCAAGGGTGGAAGGAAAAGGCGCTTGAGGAGGCTACAGAAAGTGCGGATAGGTGAGGGTGGATAGATGAGGTGTCTGGGGAGAGGGTTCCTGGTGCGCTGAGAAATGAAATGAAGGGGGGTAGGGGGCGACCTACAGTGCTGAACATGGAGGGGGTGATCAGTTACTGCTTTGGGTGAGTTTTTTTTTCTAATAATCATAATATTATTACAATATTAATAAAAATAGTAATAATAATAATAATGATAATAATAAAAATGATGATAATAATAATAATAATAATAATAAATCCAAAAATATTATAAAAAAAATTAACTATAATGAAGATAATATTAATAATATTTAGTAACAATAAAAATAATAACAATAAAAATAATAATAACAATTAATATAAAATATCATTAACAATAATAATAATAATATTAATAATAATAATTTAGAGACCCTAGTAGAAAAATATTTTATTTATTTTAAACATCGCTCAACCGCACGACTCGCGTGCCGTCGAGCGCACGGTTGGGTGAGCATCGTTTGGACTGTGCCACCTGGAACTGACCACATACATGGATAAGGTGCGTGCTTTCCATACTTTTTTATAACCCTCACACAAGTCACATATCAGCTAGGTCAGGGTGTGACAATTCTCCACACCATAGAGACTTTCTACCCCCAGAAAGTTACCGAGTAGAACGATAAAAAAAATATGAATACATGCCTGATTAAAACTGGAAGACACCACAATACAAGATAATGGGAGAACACGGTAGGGTTTTCCCCACCACAAGAACTCAGCTAATGTGAAATGTTAACACTCAAACATACAACCTCAATAATGGGGGCCATGCAGTAACTCTTAACTGACATAAACTAACATCTATTGCATGAGTGAAACAATACCTCCACTGAAACTTGGAACTCTCGACTCAGACCAATGAATTCCCAAATACTAGAGAATAATCATCAAGAAGAACATAAACCAAGAAGTAAAATTGAGCATAGCCACAAACATTGACTCTTAATAGGCAGTTACATGTCCAAATGATCACAGCTAAACCAAATCATACCAGATAAGGGCCAAACAAACTTTTGAGAAAACCACATGATTCAGAAAACCATGATCTGACAAACAAAACTATTTGGATAAAAATAGTACATGTTCGTCATAACCACATGATAAAAAAATGAACACATGATGATGTAAAACTTTAACCACAAAAATATGAGAATTAGGAGAGGTTAAATGTTCCACAGCCAACACAGAACTAAAAACTTGAACTGAGGCTTCACACTCCCAACAACTCCTGAATGCGCGCAACATTCACCCCAAGACCTGTGGATGGGGCTCTGATGGATGAATCATATCCTTCCTCACAGTTGGGAACTAGATTTATTCCAGTCATAGCGTCATCCTCAGGTGATGCTTCCTACAAGATTTCTCCAAATGACCCAGATTGCCACACCGATGACATGTCTTCCGAGGGATGTGACATGAAAACTTCACATGCCCGAACCGACCACACTGGTGGCACACTAATGAATGGTCCGTTGAACTAGAAGCCAAAAACACTACTGAGGACTATTTTGAAACATGTTCCTCTAGCACATCCTGCTTGCCAGACGGGGAACCTTCACGAGTAACTGGATATGTTGGATTAACAAGAACCTACGCTCCGGAGACTAGTTCATCTAAGAATGCTTCATCCACCAACTTCAAAAAATGATTGTGTTTAGAGAGGAGGTCCCACTCCATGATCTCGGGACAAAGATCTTCAGTGAAGAGATAAGTCTTCATCAAATCCTGCAATGCTAACTCCAGATAAAAGGACAGAAACTCCTTGAAATTGTCAAAATATGCCTTCACCGTCCGTTGTCCTTGTTTTATATGCATGAGCACTTACCTATTATTCTTCATCACATTTTCAGGCATTAACAATCCGATGGAGAAATATTTAAAGACATCCCACATCATCCCGACTTGCATTGACGATGGGGCATGAAAATCCCATTCATCAAAAGACGAACACTCAAATAATCATAGGACAACTCGAACTCAAACATACTGGAGTTCCCAGCATCCTAAAATCACACACGACCTCTTCAAACAATGAAACTACCTTTAATGGACCCCGATTATCGTTATGTACAGACAATGTCCGAGAAGGACCAAAAATTGGGCATGACTTATCAAAAACCGTGGGGACCATTCTGGGTGGCATTTTCTTGAATAGCAGATAAAACACAAATCAATAAACAATATCAAACCGATGAAACGTTAATGAAAGTACTATCATTCAAAAATAGCTATCTCAAAACCCAAACAAATACAAACACAACCAAAATTTCATTTTTCAAAACACCATTTTTAATTTATATTTCAAAACTGCATTATTTAAAAGACAATTTCAAAATAACAAACCCACTTTTCAATCCAATTTCAATTTCAAAAAATTATTTTCTCTTTTTAGGTATTGCATTAGAAAAACAAGGTCAAGCCTTTAATTCCAACTACACACCCCATTAATCCCATGAACCATTGCATATGTCTTCATCTGCTTTCATACATATGCACCAACACACACATTCCATGCATTCCCTCATATGTGAAAATGTTCATAATGTGTACCCGAGGTTGCAACCAAACCACTTCTCTATCAGTTCCAAGTGACCACTAGATTATTATACCAAGAGCTTTTAGATTTAAATATAAATAAAAAATCTCTTTCATAAATTTAAAGCCATTTAAATGAAATCGTTCTCATTTCAAAGACCCTGTTTTTCATTTTCAAAAGTGCACTTGCACCCACAAGAACCAAGACGATGCGCAACATGAATCAAATTACCGACGTGAGGGACTAGTATTTATGCTTAACCTAGTGACATGGTAGTGGTCCATGCCCCCATGTAAGCATAATCGACTAGGAAGAACTTAAAAAATGTGTGCAGACTCCACATGGGTCACTACTCCATGTAAAATCAAAATGTAACATCATTTTTCCTCCATTGTCATCCCTCAATCCAAAACAAAATAGAACGAGACAAGAACTCAATTCCTGAACTACCCCTGGTGTCACGAGGTTCGGAACGGGAGAGGGTTCATGGTGTCCATCCTGTACATACCTCTCGAGTCCCGACAATCCAAATCATCATCTACCAGACACCCCAAATAACAAGGGCCTTCACTAATACCATTTTTTCATGAACCAAATTGTGTCGAACCTGAACCTGTCACCCGAGCCGGCCCGCGACATGGCCATGAGGGGCGTTCCCGATCCCCATGGGCTGGAAAATAGTTCTAGTCATAAAAAACAATGGGGAATGATTTGGCCCAATAAAATAAATAAAGCAGCAGAATGAAAATAAAACCGTGAAAAACAAATAAAGGACAAAGAAAAGGAAGAACAACCAATAACTGCAAACTAACCTGACCACAACCAAAACTCCTCATGACTCTCAGAGTCTCTCACCAGTCCACAAAAAAATCTCACCCATGGCGAGAATGCTCAATTCAGACATTCAACAAAACTAAAAACAGAAAAACAATATAGGCGTGACTATTAAAACTCAAAAAGTGTTCCCAAAAAACTATTCCCAATACAATTCCTTTAAATAAAAAATTTACTAATTCCAGGTTTGAACTAAATTATATAAAATATGGGTTTCCACATAGATACTTTCATTTCTAAAACAACTAACAACCCATTTACCTATTTAATTTTAAAACATCAAGTTTAATGCTTGAAAGGGTAAGGTGCACTTCATTTTAAAACCCATTTCTGAAAACAATTTAAAAACCTAAATTTTAGTTGTTAGGACAGGGAAAAACCACACATAGCACACAACACAAACTAAGGGAAATGTAAAACAAATATGTCACATGGGTCTATCATCTGAACTACACCTCTCAATCTTCTTCCACATACAAATAAACACTAAAGAAAATATGGGATGAACCTAGGAGCTCGTGAACCATCCCGAAAATACTATACATCTAACTCATCCTGAAGGCATGCCAAATCTCGATGATGTCATAACTCCCTAAAACCCAGTGTTTCCCTACCTGTCCTATCTGAGGGGCCCAATACCCTAGCAGAGTGTCATCCATACTAGGTGTCACTAGACAGTGTGTAATCTAAACTAGTGCAACAATCGTTCTAAGATGATTCACATACTATGCCAAGTTCCCATGTCAACACGTATAATATACATGAAATGGGTGAGTCAACAATGTTAATCAGGTAGCACAAACATCACACGCAAATCATGCAGTCAACGTACACCAAATATCACCTTTGAGTCACCCCAAAGATAGTTTTCCAAAATAATTTATTTTATTAAATTTCCAAACGGGCCTTCACTAATTTTAAAGAAAATCATCTTTTCTCAAGAGAACCAAAACACTTTCTCACGCTTCAAAAGAAATCATTTATCAATAAACCAGAACTACATTTTAATTTCAATGATTTATGTTTAAAATCTAAATGGGCATTATTTCACTACCAGGGATCTGCTCATCGAGATAATATTTCAAGTGTCGTTTAAAAATTAAATTGTGCCTTTTACACCAAATAATCATTTTTAAATTAATTATATTATATTATTTATCATTTATTAAAATTAATAAAATAACAAGCAATTAATAAATTCTAAATTTAAAGGCGAGTGTAGTGGGGGACCTTAATTGACTCACTACCCAGTTACGATGATGACACGACACATCTCACACTTGCACACAAGAATGTGCATCCTTCTGAAGACCGCATTATCGTGGGTTTTCCTTGCCAATGCACTGTGACAAATGAAAAACAACTGAAAACTCATAACCAATGAATTAGAACAATCCAATTGAGAAAAAATGAAAAAAACCCCTCATCATGTTTTCAAAACATAATTTTCACTATTTACATTATTTATTAATACATTGTAAAATTTATGAAACATTTTTTTATTCAAAAAAAATCTCACAAATCTACACACACAAAATAAATAATGAATATTCCCAACATAGAAAACAATATTATATAACAGAAAAAGGTTTGACATAATAAAACACCACCATGTGATGCAAAGATGGTTTTATATTAAAAACACGCACCATTTCATGTAAACATGGTTCTTGAAAATCAACCACCCATTATAATCATTTCAAGATATAATTCAATTAACTAATACAATATAATAAATTTAAATACCGTTGAAAACCAAAGTCGAAACGTACCTAAATATTTTATACTTATTGAAAAACAACTTTTTAATAGAAAAACCTATTAATACACTTGAAAATATAGTTCACACCATTCAAATACGCCCTAAAACAATTTTGAATACGTTGCAACAAAACCAAACCAACACACACCAACCAATCCCAAAACAGACACATTATCAAAACCACACCAACCAAAACAAAAAACACGCCATACATTTTAAAGCAAAAACACCCTTCCCTCCACACAAAAAAAGTCAATGAATGCATTAAGAAATTCAATTAGGCATATTAAATTCATGAGATGGTGTTAGGGCACGGAACAATGCATATCAAGTGTCGAAGACTCCTGAAAATTGGGTTCAAACACCAATCACACCTCAATCACACCACATTAGATCCCAATTGGATCCTAAATCATACTACTGAATCAAATGTATCATGATTCAACACTAAATTCATACACACTTCCCATTAGAAAACAAAAACTGTAATTAACAAGAACTCAAAACCCTGGGAGGAAGGAAGTGAAGACTACAGGATGACGATCCACTAGAAGAGGAGTCGGTGGTTGGGGTCGCGGTTGCTGGAAGAGGAGCTGACATCAAACGTGGGTGACTAGGACAGAGCTGACTAGCTGGGGGTTTGGGTGCTTTTGTCGCAGGAGTTGATCACAACTGGTGGAGAGTCTACCAGGAGTGGCTGCAGATTGTGGAGGTGTAGCGTACTTGAGATCTCGTCAGATAGGGAAGACGAAGCTGGTGTAGAGGGTGTTGGGCGATGCTGGGTGTTGGGCATGGGGAAGGCTGAGTGCACTGAGAAGGTGAGGCCGAGGGCAGAGGGAAAAGGCACTAGAGGCGGATGTGGTGAGCATCGAGGGGTGAGGACTAATGGATGAGGTGAGTGGGGAGCAAGGTCCTGGTGGGCTGAGAAAGGAAACGAAAGGGGGTAGGGGGAGGCATGTAGTGATGAATAGGGAGGGGGGTGATCTGGTAGCGCTTAGGGATAGGGTTTTTTATAATAATAATAATATTATAAGAATATTAATAATTACACTAAAAATAATAATATTACAAATAATAACAATGAAAATAAAAAAATAATAATAATAAAACCAAAAATAATAATAATAAAATTAACCATAATAAATATAATATTAATAAAATTTCTTATCAATAAAAATAATAATCATAATATTAATAATAAAAATAAAAATCAAATATCAATAAAAATATAAATAAGAATAATAATAATTTAACTACCCTATTAAAAAAATATTTTATTAATTTTAAACATCACTCAACTGCACGACTCTCAAGCCACCATGCGTGCAGTTGGGGAGTCATGTTAAGACCGTGCCACCCGACACTGACCGCATATAGGGTTATGGTGCGTGCTTGTCGCACTGTTTTATAACCCTCACGCAAGTCACGTATCATCTTCATCAGGGTGTGACAATTTTAGATCACCCCTTTATTATATTTCTCTTCCCTAGGATCATTTAATGCTTACAATGAATGATATTAAAGGTTATTCGAGAGAATAATGATATTAAAAATTAAAATAATATGTTCTATTTTATGATTTTAAATTTAATATGAGATTCAAGTATGTATCTTCATTACCAATAATATTAAATTATTTGTTATTTCGGGATGATATCAGCTATATCTAATGAAAATAAAACAATTTAACCACCAAATATTGGTCAGAAGAGTTTTAGAATATATAGTTAGTATTTGAAATAAATTATTATAAATCATAGGAACAAGATATCGGAAAATTAGATTACAAAACATAAACATAGTACTGAATTTATTGATAAGTCGTAGTATATGATAACATCGTAATGTTTTTTTAGGTATAGATTATGTGGTTTCCATAAAATTACATCCCAAATCAGGATACTATAAGAGGATGTGGTTTTAGATCACGTTCATCTTGGAGAAATAATATACAAAAGACTTTGTTGTATATATCAAGACCATCATTATGGTATACGGTTAGTGAACCCTTACAACACACTTTATTTCATAGTCATGTGGATATATTCTTTGATTAATTAATATATTCATTATGATCCATTATAGAGGATTTTAATTGATGATGAACATGAATTTCATAAGTTAAACATATTGAGTTAAAGATTAAAAATAATGATTCATGACTTATAAAGAATATAAACAATTTCATGTTTATGTAGTTTCCCTCTATGATTATTATTTATCAAACTATGGTTTGTTGTTTTGTTGAATAGCAGGAACTGGGTGTGAAACCCCCATATAACCTTCATTTAAGTATTTACCATCTCCTTATTTCTTCCCCAATATTGGTGTGTGTATTTTGATAAATCTAATGTAGATACCCTATTTTTCCATGTAAAATGTTGGTATATATCAAGATATATTTTTAGATTCTATTTTTGTGACAACGTGCGATTCAGTGGTTCTGGGAGCAAAAATATAATTTTTATAAAATTATTGACATTAATTTATATTAAGAGAGATATATTTCTTAGTAGAATGAGATATATAAAAATTGGAGAACATGATTAGAAATACGCGACCACATTTTAGATGAGAATGTAAGGTTTAATCAAAAAATGACCAAAAATTGGTCGTCCTAGGGAGTTAGTATATCCCGATTGTTAGGGGGAAAATTTAATAGAAATAATTAAGAAAACTAATTTAATTTAAATTAAATAAACTAATTATTTTTTCCCTATAAATTCCATTTATAAAGGATTTCCATGGTTGCCTGTATAACCCTAGGACCATTTATTAGATCATTATTCCAACTCTAATTGCATGATCAATCTTAGATGATGTCAAAACTCTGGATCTAAGAATATTATGGTGCAATGTCACTATTTCTGATGCATTCTCCAGGGAGCTTGCCTCCGTCACTCAGAGGACGTGCTACTGTAAACCTTCATTCCTTCTTTCCAAAGGCGGGCGACATGCGCTCCTTATTTAAGGATGTCTGCTCCTTGTTCGAAACAGGATGATGGGATGTTAGTTCTTCCTTCTATGAATTCCTCCTCGGATCTCGTCATCTAGTCTGTGTCTCCCATATCGATTTAAAATTTCATTCAGGATGATCTTCCCAGAACCATATCTTCATGGAAACCAGTTAATTATTCTGCTTCTTTCATGACATTCCAAGGAGTCCGGTCAGGGCAACATCCTTCGGTTATGAGAGTAGTTAGGTTGGGGAATCACTGGTGTTTCTTGACACTGGGGATTGACATATCTATCCTCTGTCCCTTATTATAGGGACTCTTGAGGGCGTAGAATCCCCATGCATCCCACATCGAATGCAGGGAATTTTATTTCATAGGCATGTATCTGAGGTTTTCCTCAGCTTACCATGTGTAACATAGGGTACGCCGCTAGATTAATGTCCATCAGAGATGGATCATACTGATCAGAACACTAGATAGAGTGGATCAGATTGAAGAACCCCCTGGAGGGAACACCGATGTTGGGGCCAACATGTGGGTGACTTCTCGGATGTGGTGGAGTGGATTGGAGAATGAAATGGCAAGATCGCACCGGGATGTGTCGGCCTAGGTAAGAATCAGGATGGATGGTGGATTTTGTCTTGGGTCTCAATGAGACTTCCTACGTATCTCTATGGAAGGGAATCAAAGTCCGCGTAGTTCGATGATACGGTGGGACACCTGAAGAGGAGACCGATGAGAATGAATGTATGGATAGTACCTAGAGGAAACATAACCTCTGGTTTAGGGCATGAGAATCCTGAGACACGTGGGCTCATGGGAGAGGTCAGGATGAGACATGGGTAATGGGATTGAGCCTCATGTGGGCCTCTAACGTATCCTCGTGGTGGGGAATCAATGTCTTCATAGTGCAGGTGGCATATGTGGTTTAACGTCATGGGGGATGAGGATGGGGATTACACTATAAAGAGGCCCTTGATGGTGAATCAAAGTGAATGGGGACCTGGGGTACAGAAGGATTGGTGCGTACTCTATAAGGCTGCCCATGGTAAAAATGGGGATTGGCACACCGGCACAGAGATGGTTAGGGAAAATGGTTCGTCAGGCATGAACCTCATGGAGGATTCCTACGTACCATGCCTTAGCATGGATGAAAGTCTCCATAGTTTGGGTTGGATGGGGCTTACACTCTGAGATTGATCAAGGTGGTGGGGATTGATCCTCGTGGAGGCTTCATAATTACCATGCCTTAGCACAGATCAATGTCCTAGTAGATCGAGTTAAATGGGGCTGACGCTCTGAGACAGTCCATGGTGGTGGGGCTTGAACCTCGTGGAGGCTTCCTACTTACCATGTCTTAGCACGGATAAATGACTCTGTAGTTCGGGAGGATTTTTTAACGTCATGCAGAATGGGGGCATTTGGGATTTACGTTCTAAGGCAGCCCATTGTGTGTCATGGTCAGTGCTTACTCTAAGCTGATGGGAGTCATGCTCGCTGTGAGAAAAAAGAGGTAGTAGATACCTGATGATATCATCGTGAAGGGTGCGTCTGTGGGAAGCGAAAAGGGGATTACGCATTTAGTGGCCCATGGTGTCGTGATCTACACCAAGATGGAGGCCCGAGGGAGAAAAAGCAGAATGAGAGAGGGATTTGGAACCCAGGAAGATAAGAGGGGCATCGTTCCCTATCACGCCCTCCGTTGGCCTCAGAACCAAGGAAGTGAGGAGGATCAGGTGTGCTGCCTCATGGAAGGAAGGCTAGGGGATTACACCAAGGTGGCTTCCCTTCCCCGCTGGGAAACACCACTCCAAAAAGTAGGATATCATGCCTCGTGGGGGGTGATACCATCCCCTTGGAGATAAGTGGGCGTGGAGAATGTCTGAGGCGAGGGACCTTATGTGCGAGGCACGAGGCCAGGTCACAGTTTAACGTCATGTGTTGAGGATGAGGTTCTTGGTAGTTTAACGTCTGGCAGATCGGACGAGGCGGGATTTCTCTACACCCCTAGGACTTACATAACCAGTACCATCTACTCCTTGTGGGAGGGATGGTATCGGCAAGGCTATATGCAGGGGGTGTCATGGAGTGAACCATCGAGGGGTCCACTTTATCATGGCTATATAATGGATAAATAGCCGTTAGCGTGCCTATGTGAAGAAGCATGAGGCGAAGCAACACAATGGGAAGGATTGTATGAGGGGAATTGATTTTTTTTCGTATGATCCTAAAAGGTCGCAAAGGAAAACTATGTATGATGCGGATTCCTGGGGTTCATGTGACACACGCGAATGGTACCCAGAAAGAGGGCATCAAGCGTTCATGCAAGAGGGCGCCCGGGGATCATCGAGGTGAAGGGTTCCGGGAGTTTGCGTGCAACCTTTGGGGCTTGCGCAAAATAACGGGGGCCGACGCAAAAGGCCCCGAGTTGGCAAGAAATCTGTGTTGCTTGCTCAAAATGGGGGAGGGGCTGAGGTTTTCTGCATGATTTGAAGGTATTGTATGCAAAGGAATGGATTACGCGCAATGGAAGGTGTGTGCCCACTAAATAAGGATTGTGAACAGTAGAAGGGGTGTACGCGCAAAGGAAGGATTGCGCGCAGCTTGGCTGGCATGCGCGCGCCAGAAAGGATTTCATGTAAGGGGAAGACCCCGAAGGGGGTTGGATTTTAGTCTAATCCATGGGGATCTCACGCGACAGCGGATCACGAGGCGACTTGGCGTGAAGAAGAACCATACTTGTAGGCCGTATTCCGTGCAAGAGGAATGTCGATTATGCGTAGGGGAGGCGGTTTGAATTCTTCATCCCTAAAAAGGAAGGTGGTCATCTTCTATTTATATGCATCTGGCAGCACAAAATTCAGGGCTGCGCGAAATAATTATGCAATGTTGGCAACAATGCGAAATGCCAACCGCGCGGGACACAGGTGCGAAATTATTTCACGCCGGTGTCGGGAATCTTCGCGAATCCCAGTATTTTCCACGCATGATAACTTTTTTCATTCGCTTCACCCTTTTTCACGCAACACCTCCGGGCCCTCCGGACCGGGCCTCCGGGTCCGAATATGACATCACCTTTTCTTTTTGGAACTTTCTCTAGCACTCAATCACTTTTCAGTTCCTATAGTAACATCATGAGTTTTAGTAAATATAATCTTAACACTTTTAAATAAATATTTTCGAGTATAATTTTAAATAGTATATTTTTTAGGATAAAAATGATTTTTAATAAAAATTGAAAAAATAATAACAATACATAATTATATTATTATTTTCATATATTATATTCATGTGTGAATAAATATAAATAATTTCATATAGAAAACATTTACTAATTTATAATAAACCCTAAAATATTTAGTTAATATATATGTTTTACAAATTTTCATGTTTTAGATTTATTATATATGTTTAATTCATGCCTAATTAGCATAAATAATACAAATTATATGTTTAAATAAATATATATTGGCATTATTTTTATTCTTAATGAATATTTAATTTAAATATAATGACAAAAATTAATATTTATAAGAGTAAATAAGGTTTTTTTCTATGTTATATATTTTAAATCTAATTGGATATTGATTGAGTCCCCTAAAATGTATTTTTATAATTGTATATTGTTTCAAAACATTCATATTTTTATGAAAATATCTTCATAAATAATAAATCGTTTTATTTAAAATGATATTTTTTTATCCAAAAATTAAATATATACATATAATTTTTATGAAATCATAAGATTCCATGAACATAATAGTATTTAGGTAAATAAAATAAATGATATTATTAATATTATTATATATATATATATATATTAAAAATTAGATAATTTTAAGTATTATTGTTACTATATTTGTAATTTCAACAAAATTATATTCGTTGAGTAAATCATCTGGATAAGGATTAATAATATTTACTGTAGATTAATTATGTGGAAATTACCTATGTATATATATACATAAATATGAATACATATATTTTTGATAATTGCAATAAATTAATTAGAAGACATATTTAATATACCTATAGGAATGTTTGTTAGACAAATCTGTGAATACGAAAATAACTAACACATTAAAATATGGTTAAAAATATCAAATTAGTTTTTTCAGGAATCATGTTATATATATATATGTAGATATATATAAATTTAATATATGAATATGAATTAATGATAATAATAACGATAATAATGATTTTAATATACAATTATAGAATTAAAATATAAGATATAAATATATGGTAATGAAATATAAGACATATGATATAAACATAATATCTATATATATGTGAAAAATAATAATAAAATATAATAATATTTTATATGAATAACAATAACATGAAAACAAATATAGGAAAATTTAGAGACTAGGAATGTGTGATTGTGGAAAGATAAAATAAAATAATATGGGTAGTCCCATATTGTGGAAAGGGTGTTGTACCTATGATATATGAACAAGAATATTTATATTTATGTTTATAGTATAAATTTAATTATTATTGTGAAATGTAGGTGAAAAGGAAGGGAGTGAGGGGGTATGCGAAAAGGATATGAAAAAAAATAATAACATAAAAATAATAATTTATAATAATATTATTAATATTAATAATAAAATGATATAAAGAAATTGGGACTCAGTTTTTTGGGTTTCGGTAAAGAAGATGCACCATGAATTCAACTTCCTCATAATGCCTACCAAGTGTTTTTATGAAACTAAATACCACACCTTGTATCCATGATTCCAATATCCAACTAGAGGTCTAAGCGTGTCATTTTTATTGTGGAGTGAAATCATTTTTGATATCGTCACATTAGGGTGACTCAAATAACAGCTGAAATAGCTGAACTAGATGAGTCTCAGTGATCATAATACAATATATAAGAATCTCAAAGACACTTGATAGTCTATGATAATTATTGGGTATTATTTTATGGGAAAAATCAGATGTCATGTTAGTGTAAATCATTGGGGTTCACATAGGATGCATATATATTTATATTCAATGAATTAAGGAGGATATAAAACCCACAACATTGAGAGGTTGAATGGAATAGAGAAGTTCTATTCTAAATCTAATACCTTATGCTATCTCCAAGGGTTGGTCCTCTTCCCAGGCTTGGTCTTTTGACCCACCATCAACCTCCTAAGTGTTTTGAAGGTAAGGGGTCATTTTGTTTTAAAAAAATGTTTCACCTCTTCATGTTGGTTAATTTTATAAAATTTTATATGAGGAATTTTATTTTTCCATGATATTGATTTCCATGAGCGTGTTTCTAATAATTAATTTTTTTATTACATTCCTATAGAGTTATGAATATTTTTAAGTGTTTCTTTATTGTTTTATGTTGACTATATATTTAAAAAATTTCTGAAAAATGTATTTAGTCATACAGTATTATTTTTATTGTATAGATTATTTCAATTATGATGGTAATAGAGTGTTTTAATTTGAGTGATGTTTTAAATTTTTTTTGTTATTTATTAAATTAAAGTTTTATTTCCCGATGAATTATTTTATTTATTGAGAATAAAAAATCGATTTATTTTTCATATATTTCTTCTATTAAATTTTGATTTAATTCACATGGTAACGGGGTTATTTTTAAAAAATCCTTTCAAATGTTCATGTTTCCGCATTAAAAAATTATGACATGAAAATCATTCCTACACGTTAGTTTACATTATAGAATTGGTTTTAATGTCTTATGAATTTTAATTCGTCATATATAAATGTAAGGGGAGTTATTAATATTTTAAATATAAAATTAAGATTAAATAAAAAATTATCAAAAAAATTATATTTATACCATCATATGTTTATAAACATATATATAAATTCATAAAAAATAATTTTAGCCAATATATTTGATTTTCAAAATGAATTTAGAAAGTCTTTATAAAATTAATCTAGTTATTAAATTTTTAAAATTAATGTTTTCATAATGATTCTGCATTTACCATATATATATATGTGTGTATATATATATGCATCATTACATGAAAAAGTATTTTTTTTGCTAATAAACTCTTTTTAAAATATTATTTAAAATGTCTAATAAATCATAATTAGTCATCTTTGAATGAATTTAATGTTATTACTATTTAAAAAATATGTTTAAAAAATTTGTATTTAAAAAAATATGTATATATGTATATATTAATATATCTTTATCATTTATGGTTAAAATAATTTATTTTTATAGATTACATTTAATAAAATTTATTTTAATGTTTAATGAATCGTCATTATGTTTCAATGATGTCAACCGATGTTGTTAACCATTATAAAATGTTGTCCAACTGAAAATTGTTTTATTTTCATATATGATTTTAAATATATATATTTAAAAAGAGTACTTTTTATTAATCACTTCTATTTAGTCACGTATATATCTATGAGTTTTTATATGTGTCATTTTATATAAAACATATTTTTTCAATGATATAAATATATACATGTTTGTAAATGTATGTATATATGTATTAGTTTCTATAAACCAACTTTAGTTATGTTATATATATATAACTGTATATATATATATATATATTTCATTTTATTTAAGTTTTTTATCTCTATACATATGTATATAAATATATGAAACTATTTTTTTGTATATGCTAATAAATAAATATATATAAATATATTATCTTATAGAAAAAATATTTTTTATATATACAAATACATTTATAGAAATATTATAATGTCAACCAACCTTTATCATAAAACACATAGTTTGATATATATATATATATGCACACATGTCTTAGTATGTACTTTTTTTGAAATGGATCTTGATGCTCATGGTTTTACAGAATCTTCATTACCTTTATAATGTAAAATACATATCACCATGTTTTAAATTCCAATGAATTACAGTGAGAAATAATAATTATGAATGTAGTGTATGTTCAGTGAATACATAACGTTATGAAAAATTTTCCATCTATGTGATGGATGCACCTAGATAGAGCTCGTGAGCCCATTATAGCTTATACAATGGGTTCCCCAAAGGAGCGCTCCAATGCATTGGGTAATGTTATAATATTAAGAGATGTAATTTATAATGTGTGTGAGGATATCCCATTAACACTATGAGAATAGTGGTAATGTAACATCCCAAGTAAGTAATGAATAATAGATATTTTTATCCATGTCTATTAATGATTAAGATAGTGTTTCAGAGGCTTAAAATGAAAATAAATACAATC
This sequence comes from Viscum album, assembly GCA_963277665.1. Lineage (NCBI taxonomy): Eukaryota > Viridiplantae > Streptophyta > Magnoliopsida > Santalales > Viscaceae > Viscum > Viscum album. Next base: position 1,580,668,553 of record OY728125.1, read on the forward strand.
TTATGCATGGAATAAACTAATATTCTTAAAAGATTGTTTTATTGCCTTTTGATGGAAAACCATTTTTGAATCTATATTTTGACAATTTTATAAACTATGTTGGTCAAAATAAACTTATCCTTTATGATTGGGACATCAAAATTTACCTTGTGTGAATTTTTGGTATTTTTCTGACAATGTTCATTTTTTAATGAATAGTGAAAAATACTGCATTTTACATCAAAACTGCTTTTTAATCTAATTTATTTATATGATTAGATTATGTTTTGAATTGCTTTTGAAGTGAAATTAGAATATATTTTTACCATTTTATCCAATGGTGGTCATTGGAATCAATTTCACTTTGAAATTAGACTTAAACTGGTGTCAATCTTTTGATACTTATTGTTTTGTAAAAACACGCTATTTGCTCTGGCAGCGGGAATTAATTAATGTGAATTATATTATTTGAATTTTGTAAAATGGACTTCATTTTTGAATTCAGAATATCAAATATAGCTTAGGGTGAATTTTTGGTAATTTTCTGAAAAACATCAATTTTTGATGAATAGTGAAACCACTAAGTGATAATCAAGCAAACTGATTTTTCAGTTAAATGAAAGTTTACCACTAATGTGTATGGAATTTTGAAAATCCTACATACATGGTTTTCATTAAGAATTAAAATTTGGTTCAATGAGATTATAATAATTTTTTTGGTGAATAGTAACTTATTAAGTTCTTAATCACGATTAGTGGTAATTAGGGTAGTTTAAGGTATAAACAATACTTTAATAAAATTAAATGACCTAGACACATGTCCCAACCTCATTGGTTGTGTCATGGCCGACCATGACATGCCATGGGACAACTTGGGGACCCCATGGATCCACTTTTGTTGGGAAATGACATAAATTACTTTTTATTTAATGTTAAAGTGAAAATGACACAAACATAATATGTTTTACAAAAACAATTTTTAAGTGGGGTTATACAAGTCCAAATTTTGATTATAAATAGTAATTGGAAAGCTAAAACGATTTCCTATATCATAGTATTTTTTTATTTATAATTTTTAGACATTAAAGAAATTAAATTATTTATGACATAATAATGATGCAGCGATGACATCATTATTTGACGTTTTAAATAAAATAGAAATATAATGTAAAATCTATGAACTACACATGTCCAAAACTTATTGGATGAGTGGATTTAGAAGCCTTATCACCTTATCCACGAATTATAGCTGCATGGGACCTTTTGAAACCGAAACACATTTTCAAATAATTTAATATTTCTTTACTTTCCAAAAGTGCCCCTCCTCTCCTCTTATAAAAGGCCCCCACCTCTACCTCATTTCACACACTATTCAAGCCTTTGGATCGGCCAACACCTGCCCATTTGCTCTCTCCACATCCCTCTCCTCATCCTAGAGGATTCCCTTTGGGCAGAATCCTTTCAAAGGAAGCCTTTAGGCTCAAATCAAAAGGAGTTACACTTTTTAAGGTAATTCGTTCTCTCATGTTCATTTGTTTTATTTTGCTTCTCCAACCCCCTAAACTCTTTTTATTTACATATTTTGTAACAACACCAGTATCTTCAATATACTAGGATGTTGTTATATGATTTATTTGAGCTACACTCTCACACAACTACATCAAATGGTTAAAGAACCTACGATTTCTGTGGATGGCGAAATTCTGCCTCCAGAAACGATGATTGTTCAACACTCATTTAACACCTTCAAAGGTGGCCATTATGATGTCACTATTTTTATATATGATATCTAATATGTTTTTTGTTCCCTTAAGCTTCTGTTTTTTTTTTAATTTTGGGCATACCTTTATGGTTTCCATTATGGGTAAACACGATATCTACATTTTAGGAGGTGCGGACTACCGCCCCCTAAAAGTGATTTGATTCGTTAATACCATATGTGGGATGTGTAAAGGATAAAGTTAATGATATTATAAATGTTATTATACTGGAATTATAATATACTCTTATATCATTATGATTCCATTCCAGAAAATATGAAATAGAAATGGAAGTAGCGTTCATGCGTACGTACGGCTTACCGTCTCCATTAACGGTGCATTTCATTTCTTACCTCTAAATTATGTAATATTATAAATGCATGTATGTACTAGATATATATGACATATATGATATCTACATCATGAATACCATTCTCGATATAATGAACCTTTGACCAAATTAACAACATGTAAGTGTAAGAAGTCTATTTTTGACTTAAGAACCAAATACCGACAAAATAAACATTATTAACTTATTTGATTACATGATGTTCATAACATGGTATAAAAGGAATAATGAACTTGAAAAAGATTCATAATCAAGTAGAGATTAACTCAAGTTTATTATTCAGGAGATTAAAGAAAGGTCGAGTCAAGTCGGATACGAGGTATGGGACTTCGTCTCAATCTCCTTTCATTGAGGCATATTTTATTTTATACACAAATTTCTTTTATACGGTTTATAAACCCCTTTGACTTTTCCATTTATTCAAAAGGAATCCTTTTTTGTATGAAGCGTTTACTAAACAACAAAAGGGAATGTTTTTGTCGTACGTATGCGGCGACAACGACTTCTCCGCCGTCGTGACCGTTATTTGAGTTTCAGCTTCCTCTACTAGCCATACATTCTTTTTAAAAGAAAAATAAATACCATGTTTTACTTTTCTTTTATTTTGGTATTGAAAATGGTTTTCACAATTTTTTTGTGTTGTATTGTTATCTCTTGATTGAAATGTGGAAATTTTATGTTTCCTTTATGCATGTTTTATGTGATATGATTATGTTATGGTTCTTGGGCATTATTATGAAGACGGGTGGTTCCGTGATAAACTAAGGGCGGGTGAGCCCGTTATAGATCTCCAATGCATTGGGTAACGCGAAGGAGTGAAACGTTAAGGTTTCTCCGAAGAGATTTTAGGGGATATACTGTGATGGGTATTCCAAACGTAACCAAGAGGGTTACTCCATACGTAAGAATGTTATGAATGCCTCATGTTACCTTTATGTCTTATGATTTCTATGATTTATTCGTTATTTTATGAGGTATGTTAAAGTGGCAATGTTTTATGGGTAAAGTATGATTTCATTCTTATGTATATATGAACTCATGTTTCCTTTCCATGTTTTTTTTATAACCCATACTGAGTTTTTATTCTCATCCCAAGTTTTTGAAATGTTTTTCACAGGTCAAGGGAAATGTACATGATAAGATGATAGAGTCAAGTATGTGTCAAGAATTAATCCATGTTTTATTTTAAATGTGTTTCCATTGATGGGAATGAAGAATACTATATTTATGTAACCACTTTTTTTATATGTGGAATGTAATGCAAGTTTTATGATCTAATTCTCTAAAACTCTAAACCCGAAAAGATCCTCAATGTGTAATCTTGTAATAACTCAAGATTAAGTAAGGTTTAAGGCTGGGGCATTATATTTGGTATCAAAGGTCAGTTTAGATAACTTTATGAGTTAGAATTCTATTAAATGATTATCCAAAAATATTTTTTTGAAATGATATAGCATTTAAAGATTACCATTTTGCTTCATCTAAGACATGTTTGTTCAGAATGGTTTTCCGCAGAGGAAACAGGGAAGCAGTGCTAGGAAGGCATACAGAAGGAAATAACCTTCCGAATCAGCATCCAGAAATGGTCGGAATTGGAACTGAACAGTTTGTTGCAGTAATGGCGCAGTTGACTCAAGCGATAAATGGCAGTGGTATCCATGCACGAGATCAGCCAGATCAACCGTATAGGAACATGTCAGTGGTGGAACATTTCATGAGGCAACATCCCCCATCATTCAGAGGATCATCTGACCCTGTGCTAGCTGAAGGGTGGATTAAAGCACTGGAGAAGATTTTTGATGTCATGGGGTGTTCAGACAATCAAAAGGTTAGTCTTTATATTTACCGTTTGGAGGGTGAAGCAGATCAGTGGTGGTCGATGGTTAAAAATATCAGGGACGCCAATGAGGTTGATGCTCTTGACTGGGATGAATTCAAAGGTATGTTTCTTGAGAAGTATTTTCCTAAGGCTGTTCGACTTAGGATGGAAAAGCAATTCTTGGAATTGATGCAAGAGGAAGACTCAGTGACTGCCTATGAAGAAAGGTTCACTCGATTGGTAAGGTATGCTCCAAATTTTATCCGGGACCTTGACAGTAAAATCAATCGTTTTTACTCAGGATTAAAGCCAAAGTATCGAAGGGATTAGCTTCTCGTGAGTTTAGAAGTTATGAAATGCTTGTTCGATGTGCTGAGAAGGTGGAAATGGAGTTCACCGATGACCAAGTTTTCTATAACAACCAGCAGAAGAAGAGACCGAGGTGGTAGGAGAAAGGTAAGAATTCTTCAAAAAAGTCTGATGGTAAGAGAACTAAGTTTCCAGTTTGTGATAAATGTGGCAAAAGGCATGCTGGGGAATGTCTTCTGAATTCTAGAAAGTGCTACCGATGTGGTAAGATGGGACATAAGGCTCGTGATTGCACTGAAAAGGATCAAGGTGAAGGTAAGAACAAATTTGACTTACAGTTAGTGAAATGTTATAAGTGCAATGAGATGGGTCACTATGCAAACGAGTGTCCTACAAGGAGCTTGAGTGATGGGAAGCAGTTAGACTACAAGCAGAAAGGGGTGGTGAAATCCTTTGCAACTACTTCAGCAGATGTCGGTCCATCAAATGAAGTTGTATCAGGTACTTTGTTTGTTTTTTCAGATTATGCCAGTGTGTTGTTTGATTCGGGGTCTACACATTCTTTCATCTCTGAAACCTATTCTAGTAAAATGGGAATACCATCTCAAGAAATGACTCCTGAACATTTGGTAAAAACACCTGGGGGAAGTGTTGAGGCAAAAAGAATTTATAAGAATCTTCCTATCCTTATCTGTGGAAAGAACCTACTTGCAAACCTTATTGTTCTACCTCTAGTAGAGTTTGATGTTATCCTGGGTATGGATTGGCTCTCTATTTACCATGCTAAGATTGACTGTAGAGCTAAAGAAGTTTCTTTTCAGAAAGACTTTCAGTTTGTTTACAAGAATGAACCCCTACTTTTGATAACATATCAAGAGGCCGAGAAACTTGTAAAAGATGGAAATGAATGTTACCTTGCACACATCGTTGAAAATAAAGGAACTGTTCAGATTAATGATGTTCCAGTGGTAAATGAGTATCCTGATGTTTTTCCTGATGAGTTGCCTTGAATAATACCAGATCGGGAAGTTGAGTTTACTGTTGACTTAGTTCCTGATGCTAAGCCAATTTCAAAACCCCCTTATCGAATGGCACAAATTGAACTTTTAGAGTTGAAGGAGCAATTTCAAGATTTATTAGAGAAAGGTTTCATTAGACCTAGCACATCACCATGGGGTGCTCTTGTTTTATTTGTTAAAAAGAAAGATGGTTCTATGATACTTTGCATTGATTATAGAGCCTTGAATAATATCACTGTTAAGAACAAATATCATTTGCCTCATATCGATGATTTGTTTGATCAGCTCCAGGGAGCTCAGTTTTTTTCAAAGATTGACTTGAGATCGGGGTACCATCAGCTGAAGGTAAAGGAGGCAGATATTCCGAAGACCGCGTTCCGTGCGAGATATGGCCATTATGAATTTGTAGTAATGCCTTTTGGGCTAACCAATGCACCTGCTGTATTCATGGACTTAATGAATAGAATTTTCCATGAGTTCTTGGATAAGTTTGTGGTGGTTTTCATTGATGATATTTTGGTGTTTTCTAAAAGTAAAGAGGAGCATGAAAAACATTTAAGGGTTATCTTGCAAACCTTAAAAGAAAAGAAACTGTATGGGAAATTCAGCAAGTGTGAGTTTTGGTTTCAACAAATTTTTTTCCTTGGTCACATTGTTTCTAAAGATGGAATAACTGTTGATCCTGCAAAAACAAAAGTTGTGGAATAATGGCCAAGACCCACAAATGTAACCGAGATTCGTAGCTTCCTTGGTTTGGCGGGCTATTACCGAAGGTTTGTTAGAAATTTTTCACAGTTATCTAGTCCAATGACTAAGCTAACTCGGAAGGGTGTTATGTTTATCTGGAAAAAAGAATGTGATGATTGTTTTCAAGAATTGAAAAGAAGATTGGTGAATGCTCCAGTTTTGGCACTACCTTCCAGGAATGGTGAGTTTGTTATATACAGTGATGCTTCATTGAAAGGACTTGGTTGCGTCCTAATGCAGAATGATCAGGTAATTGCTTATGTTTCACGACAGTTGAAAACTCATGAGGTAAATTACCATACACATGGTTTGGAACTAGCTGCTGTTGTTTTTGCTTTAAAAATTTGGAGGCATCATTTGTATGGAGTAATGTGTGAAATATATACCGATCACAAAAGTTTAAAGTATATATTCACTCAGAAAGAGTTAAACATGAGACAAAGGAGATGGCTGGAATTAATCAAGGATTATGATTGTACAATTCATTACTATCCGGGAAAAGCAAATAAAGTGGCTGATGCTTTGAGTCGAAAAAGTAATGCTTCATTAACAATGTTGTGTTTGGAACGTGATCCTTTGGTTAACAATTTGATGAACATTGGCATAGAATTTGTTGGTGCAGGAAGTCCTTCTGTTTTGTTTCAGGTATCAGTGGGATCATCTCTATCAGATAGAATCAAGCAAGCACAGAAGCAAGACAGTGTGTTGCAGAAAAGGGTAGAGCTGGTTCAGAAAGGTAAGTTGCCTGAATTCAACATTGATAATGATTGCGTTTTGAGATTTGGGAAGAGATTGTGTGTGCCTTGTGATTCACATTTGAAGAGAGAGTTGTTATGTGAAGCTCATAGTTCTCCGTTTTCAGTTCATCCGGGCAGTACTAAGATGTATAGAGATCTGCGGGAGTATTACTGGTGGGATGGAATGAATAGAGATATTGCTGATTTTACTGTGAAGTGTTTGACATGTCAACAGGTTAAAGAAGAGCGGCAGTTACCGAAAGGGATGCTTCAGCCTTTAAAAGTGCCAAAGTGGAAATGGGAGAATATATCCATGGAATTTGTTGTTGGATTACCGAAGACATCTCGAGGTAATAATGAAATCCGGGTTATTGTTGATTTCTTGACCAAATCTGCTCATTTCCTTGCTATAGGAGATACTTTCTCTCTTGATCAACTTTCCCGTTTGTATCTTAAAGAGATATTCAGGTTACATGGAGTTCCTCTCTCCATTGTATCGGATCGTGATCTCAGGTTTACTTCTAACTTTTGGAAAGGCCTTCAGAAGTAGTTGGGTACTGAATTAAATTTTAGTACAGATTTTCATCCTCAATCAGATGGGCAGTCAGAACGAACAATTCAGACATTGGAGGATATGCTACGAGCTTGTTCTATGGATTATCAGGGAAGTTGGGACCAACATCTTTCTTTGGTTGAGTTTTCATATAATAACATTTTTCATTCCAGTATACAGATGGCACCATTTCAGACATTATATGGGAAGCGGTGTCGAACTCCAGCTTTCTGGGATGAAGTGGGTGAAAGGAAGTTGATGGGACCAGAATTGGTAGAAGAGATGGCAGAAAAAGTTCAGCTGATTCAGAAACACATGAGAACAGCTCAGAGCAGGCAGAAGAGTTATGCGGATAACCGGAGGAAGGATCTATCTTTCGAGGTAGGTGATCATGTTTTTCTCAAGGTTTCTCCTTGAAAAGTGTTATGAGATTTGGTAAGAAAGGAAAGTTGAGTCCAAGGTTTGTTGGACCATACGAAATTCTGGAGAGAGTTGGATCAGTTGCATACCGAGTGGCTTTACCTCCGAGTTTATCTCAGGTACATAATGTTTTTCACGTTTCGATGTTGAGAAAGTATATGCCAGATCAATCTCATGTTTTGAGTCCAGAGATAGTTCAGCTGGAAGAGAACCTATCTTATGAGGAACAACCGGTCCAGATTCTTGACCACAGGGAGCAAGTGTTACGGAATAAGGTGATTCACCAGGTAAAGGTTTTGTGGAAAAACCACATGATTGAAGAGGCAACATTGGAATCCGAAAATGCAATGAGGGATAAGTACCCTCATTTATTTGATAAGTAAATAAATTGCGGGGATGCAATTTTCTAAATGGGGGAAGGATGTAACATCCCAAGTAAGTAATGAATAATAGATATTTTTATCCATGTCTATTAATGATTAAGATAGTGTTTTAGAGGCTTAAAATGAAAATAAATACAATCTTATGCATGGAATAAACTAATATTCTTAAAAGATTGTTTTACTGCCTTTTGATGGAAAACCATTCTTGAATCTATATTTTTACAATTTTATAAACTATGTTGGTCAAAATAAACTTATCCTTTATGAGTGGGACATCAAAATTTACCTTGTGTGAATTTTTGGTATTTTTCTGACAATGATCATTTTTTAATGAATAGTGAAAAATACTGCATTTTACATCAAAAATGCTTTTTAATCTAATTTATTTATATGATTAGATTATGTTTTGATTTGCTTTTGAAGTGAAATTAGAATATATTTTTACCATTTTATCCAATGGTGGTCATTGGAATCAATTTCACTTTGAAATTAGACTTAAACTGGTGTCAATCTTTTGATATTTACTGTTTTGTAAAAACACGCTATTTGCTATGGCAGCGGGAATTAATTATTGAATTAATTAATGTGACTTATATGATTTGAATTTTGTAAAATGGACTTCATTTTTGAATTCAGAATATCAAATATAGCTTAGGGTGAATTTTTGGTAATTTTCTGAAAAACTTCAATTTTTGATTAATAGTGAAACCAGTAAGTGATAATCAAGCAAACTGATTTTTCAGTTAAATGAAAGTTTACCACTAATGTGTATTGAATTTTGAAAATCCGACATACATGGTTGTCATTAAGAAGTAAAATGTGGTTCAATGAGATTATAATAATTTTTTTGGTGAATAGTAACTTTTTCAGTTCTTAATCACGATTAGTGGTAATTAGGGTAGTTTAAGGTATAAATAATACTTTAATAAAATGAAATGACCTAGACACATGTCCCAACCTCATTGGTTGTGTCATGGCCGACCATGACATTCCATGGGTCAACTTGAGGACCCCATGGATCCACTTTTGTTGGGAAAAGACATAAATTACTTTTTATTTAATGTTAAAGTGAAAATGACACAAACATAATATGTTTTACGAAAACAATTTTTAATTGGGTTTATACAAGTCCAAATTTTGATTATAAATAGTCATTGGAAAGCTAAAACGATATCCTATATCATAGTATTTTTTTTATAATTTTTAGACATTAAATAAATTAAATTATTTATGACATAATAATGATGCAGCGATGACATCATTATTTGACGTTTTAAATAAAATAGAAAGATAATGTAAAATATATGAACTACACATGTCCAAAACTTATTGTATGAGTGTATTTCGAAGCCTTATCACCTTATCCACGAATTATAGAAATTTGGGACCTTTTGAAACAGAAATTGTTTTTCAAATAATGTAATATTTCTTTACTTTCCAAAAGTTCCCCTCCTCTCCTCTTATAAAAGGCCCCCACCTCTACCTCATTTCACACACTATTCAAGCCATTGGCTCGGCCAACCCCTGACCATTTGCTCTCTCCACATCCCTATCCTCATACTAGAGGATTCCCTTTGGGAATAATCCTTTCAAAGGAAGCCTTTAGGCACAAATCAAAAGGAGTTACACTTTTTAAGGTAATTTGTTCTCTCATGTTCATTTGTTTTATTTTGCTTCTCCAACCCCCTAAACTCTTTTTATTTACTTCTTTTGTAACAACACCAGTATCTTAAATATACTAGGATGTTTTTATATGATTTATTTGAGATACACTCTCACACAACTACATCAAATGGTTAAAGAACATACGGTTTCCGTGGATGGCGAAATTCTGCCTCCCGAAACGATGATTGTTCAACACTCATTTAACACCTTCAAAGGTGTCCATTATGATGTCACTATTTTTATATATGATATATAATATGTTTATGTTTTCCTTAATCTTCTTTTTTTTTCATTTTGGGCATACCTTTATGGTTTCCATTATGGGTAAACATGATATCTTTATTTTAGGAAGTGCGGACTACCGCCCCCTAAAAGTGATTTGATTCGTTAATACCATATGTGGGATGTGTAAAGGATAAAGTTAATGATATTATATATGTTATTATACTGGAATTATAATATACTCTTATATCATTACGATTCCATTCCAGAAAATATGAAATAGAAATGGAAGTAGCGTTCATGCGTACGTACGGCTTACCGTCTCCATGAACGGTGCATTTCATTTCTTACCTCTAAATTATGTAACATTATAAATGCATGTATGTACTGGATATATATGACATATATGATATCTACATCATGAATACCATTCTGGATATAATGAACCTTTGACCAAATTAACAACATGTAAGTGTAAGAAGTCTATTTTTGACTTAAGAACCAAATACCGACAAAATGAACATTATTAACTTAACTGATTACATGATGTTCATAACATGGTATAAAAGGAATAATTAACTTGAAAAAGATTCATAATCAAGTATATATTAACTCAAGTTTATTATTCAGGAGATTAAAGAACGGCGAGTCAAGTCGGATACGAGGTATGGGACTTCGTCTCAATCTCCTTTCATTGAGGCATATTTTATTTTATACACAACTTTCTTTTATACGGTGTATAAACCACTTTGACTTTTCCATTTATTCAAAAGGAATATTTTTTTGTATGAAGCGTTTACTAAACGACAAAAGGGAATGTTTTTGTCGTACGTATGCGGCGACAACGACTTCTCCGTCGTCGTGACCGTTATTTGAGTTTCGGCTTCTTCTACAAGCCATACCTTCTTTTTAAAAGAAAAATAAATACCATGTTTTACTTTTCTTTTATTTTGGTATTGAAAATGGTTTTCACAATTTTTTTGTGTTGTATTGTTATCTCGTGATTGAAATGTGGAAATTTTATGTTTCCTTTATGCATGTTTTATGTGATATGATTATGTTATGGTTCTTGGGAATTATTATGAAGACGGGTGGTTCCGTGATAAACAAAGGGCGGGTGAGCCCGTTATAGATCTCCAATGCATTGGGTAACGCGAAGGAGTGAAACGTTAAGGTTTCTCCGAAGAGATTTTAGGGAATATACTGTGATGGGTATTCCAAACGTAACGAAGAGGGTTACTCCCTACGTAAGAATGTTATGAATGCCTCAAGTTACCTTTATGTCTTATGATTTCTATGATTTATTCGTGATTTTATGAGGTATGTTAAAGTGCCAATGTTTTATGGGTAAAGTATGATTTCATTCATATGTATATATGAACTCATGTTTCCTTTCCATGTTTTTTTTATAACCCATACTGAGTTTTTATGCTCATCCCATGTTTTTGAAATGTTTTTCACTGGTCAAGGGAAAGGTACATGATAAGATGATAGAGTCAAGGATGTGTCAAGAATTAATCCATGTTTTATTTTTAATGTGTTTCCATTGATGGGAATGAATAATACTATCTTTATGTAACCACTTTGTTTATATGTGGAATGTAATGCAAGTTTTATGATCTAATTCTCTAAAACTCTAAACCCGAAAAGATCCTCAATGTGTAATCTTGTAATAACTCAAGATTAAGTAAGGTTTAAGGCTGGGACCTTATAGGTAAACCCTAATCCATCTTTGGTACTATTTCCTCCATGTATATTCTGTATTTTGATTAAAACATGGCTTTATCCAACGTGCCTCTAGCAATTATTTATGAATGCTTATAAGTTTTCAATATAAATCATTATTATTTTATTAATGAGTGAAACTCGTTTTATAAATGTTCTATACATTGAAATACATTTCAAAGATGATATTAACTATAATATAACTCATGATAAATATTTCATCCATTTTATGTATTTATAAAAAAAATTGCATTTATATTAAGTTGAAAACACTAATTGCTTTCCACATGTTCCAAAATGCCTTACTAGGATTTTTGTTTCTCACCATATATTTTTAATACATATTTTAATGGAAAAAATACAAGTATAATAGAGTGAGTGTTTGAAATCCTTATATAGAGTTTAATTCATATGAATAATAAAAATACTTTTAATGACTTTAATAACAAGTTTGGATAATCGAATTCCCTAATGTATCTTCACAAAATAAAAATTTATACATTTGTATCCCTTTTTGGACTATAAAATTAAATGACAAGTAATAAATATAAATTAAATAATATCTAATATTTCTTGGGGTAGTCATTCATAAAAAAATTAACAAATCATATTCTTCATTGGAGAGCACATTGTAAAATGAAGAAAGATCAAATCCAAATGTAAGACTCGTAAAATGGTGAATTCATTCACAAATGATTAAAGTGTTTTAGAATTCGTTTATTATTATCTTTATCTATTCAATTTAATCCTCTTCACTTTTCTATGCATAATTTTCTAAATTTATTATTCATTCTTTCTCATCTAATACATCTCAATATCTATATGATGACTAGTATTTCTTGGACAATGATCGTCATACATTTTTTTCTACATCTTCTCATGTTTCTATATTTCTATTCATCGATTGGGCCAAGGGGTCTCAATTAGAGATTTCTAGTTGGGACCGAGATTGATTATACCACTTAATTCATAGAATAATCATATGAATATAGTGTATTAGATAATCAGGGTTTAATTTTAAAGATTAGTAGCTTTAATTTGACTTATGTTTTAATCGATATCCAAATCGAATATGTAATTGATGAGAGATGAACACACTGCATATGATGAACTACATAGATGAATTGAAATATGTTTTCCATCCACTAGATCGATGAAAATGATTATTGATGACCATACTAACTAATTTTTTTGGGCCTAGAGTTTTTATTTGAGAAGGTGAGGCTAGATTTGGATTTTTGGAAGAATTTATATCATTCATTAAATCAATTGGAAACACATAGTATAAAATTATGAACATACGCCATGTAGTTCCCCCTTAGATATGGTACAAGGGCTTTCAAAATATTAAGGATGACATGCCATTTGGTTAGGCCATACGTTGTGTGACTATCCGTGGGTATACTTGCCATGAGGTAGGAGAACATGGACAAGACACCTAGTGGGAGAACACACTATATACAAATGTATATGGATATGAGAAAGAGTAAAATTTCACGTTCAAGATCTTTGGAAATTCCCAAAGTAGCTGAGATATTCCATATAGTCAACCTACAAGCTTTGTAGTAATACATTTGTATTGATACATGTACTAGAAGGCAGACGACGAGCTAGTGGAGCAGGACCATGCGCCTTGTGGTTCCCCTAAAATGATTTGTACCCCTATTTCCTTTCTGAGGTAAATTCATCCTTTTGTATCTCATTATACTGGGCTGATTTTTGGGCCCATAAGAATCCTATCATGATTATTTTATCACTTATAACATGATGGATTACTCCATAGTGTATTTTGAGATATCATGTGATATGTTCTATTTGTGATGATTCTTTAAAAGACACTTGGCGATTTAATTGATTAAGTAAGATCAATAGTGAAACTAGAGTGCAAACCTCCTATGCAGATACAATATGGGTCCTCTACCTGTATATAGAGTTTCAAATTGTCATCTATTATAGGGAATGGGTTATTTATATACTCACATATTTCCACCGTATGGGTGGGATATGTTATTATTCCTTTACATTCTATCTAAGTGTCACCCTCCTATTGGGTAGGTCATGGGTGATTTATTGTTTATTAGTGTGGAACCCCTCTATAATCTCAGTTTATGTGTCGTCTAAACACTATCCACTGAGTGATTCCCTCTTATAATGTTTGTGTATGGGTCCTATGACTAATATAAACTATGTTTCACCCTCATATGGAGTAAGGGTATGGGTAACCTACCTAAAATCCTCTGTGTGGAAACCTCCTTTTGAGTCAGGTTATGGGCCATCTATTATTGTTGTGGAACCCTCCTGTTTTTCTAGTCCATGGTCATCGTATAAATATTAGAGTGGAACCCTCTATCTATGATTCTCATGAGCCCTTTATGGAATATTATAGTGGAATCTTCCAAAAGGAATGAGAACAAGTATTCTACCAACTACTAGAGTAGAACACACTGTATGAAATGGGAATAGGTCCTCTATTGACCATCGTGGTGAAACCATCTAAGGGGATGGGTCTTCGGTCCTCTATCAACTACTTGGGTTGAACCCCCTATTGTACGAAGGCATGGTTCCACTTCCTAGAGAATGTTCTCCTCGATTGCGCATTACAATGGTGATGTGTGGCATGTCTTGGAGTCTCTTCGGATAAATGGGTGAGATGAAGGGTATTGATGATCGACTCATGGAACTATTAAAATTATTTCCTAGGATGAGTTGTAAGATATAGATCACATTTCTATCTTGATTGGTCTTATTTTTATTTAGAATATATATATATATATCCATTTAATTTTATTTTATCACTACCATACATTGTGATGAGCTATATATTCATATAATACCTCTTATTTCTCCTCCCACATTATTCAAGGAATCCTAATTGGTATGTATATACTCACCCATGCTTAGGATTCACACACATGTTTCATGTCTTATATAGATGACTGATAGGAAGTGGATGGTTATAGAAGAGTATATGTATTCCTTGTTCATTTAACCGCTTAAATTGTTTGGATATTCGAGATTATGTTATGATAGCCCATATCTTTTACTATTCACGTTTGGTCATTTTGGTACATCTTTATGGTTGGGAATGTATTTATTCATATTAATTTTTAGTTTATATTTTATTTCTCCTGTACACCCTAATGGTTTATTTACATGCAAGGTTATTATTTCGAAATTTCATATATTTATTATTATTCATTTTCACTTCTACATTGATATGGTTGAGTGTGGGTGTATGGGTACATTATAATTATTCTTCCCATTTTGTTTATATATTCATTATTTTTCTCCACCCCATTGCCAATGGAGGCGGACTTAGGGTTGTTGTGGCTCAAGTCATGTTGTGTCTAGTCAGGATAAAATAAAATCATGGAATTTCATTAGATCGGATTGTGTTTATAATAGTCCCCAAAAAATGGTTGGGATTTTCAGAATAGTGTTAATGTTTATTGAGTGTGGATTTTAGGATAGGGAACCAAAGGTTGATGTTGTACTGATGCATCCATTCACCAGGGCATTGGAGTCCTTCTTATTGACTCTCCTTACAAATAGATAGGATATTGGGATCAATAGTACATCTATAATATAATAAGGAGTCCATTTAATGTTCTAATAGAGTCATCTCTCCACTGTAAATACATTCTCATCTCATTGCGGTACAACCTGATTAAATTACCCAGATACCTCTCTGATGAAAGCCGTCCATGCTACCATTTCTGGATCATGAAGATGATGTAATGATATATGGGGGCCTCCTTTTAGGGTCTATATCATGATATTCTTCCTCCATGTAGATAGGTAGAATCACCCCCATATGTCTACTATTAGATAATACAACCAGAGAAGGCTGAGGATGAACGTATCCTAATCATACTCCCTGTGTTCTAGTGCTATAGGCCTCTAAGGTTTCACAGTGATGTAGATCCCCAATCAATAAATAATTGGCTAGAGTTATTGATCTGTGATTTAGGGAATATCTATACAACAACTACTCTAGGGGTTGTGCTTGTATCTATACTTTTCAATATACTAGTTGGGAGTAGGTGGAGTCTATTTACATAGATGCATGATGATTCGACAATCAAATAGATGAAATTCCAGAAAATATTCCCTGAAAAGTACAACCCATCATTCTTAAACTAATTTGAGATATATAATTTTCCAAATATTCAATTGGGAGGGCTGATGTTGGCAAAGTATGTTGAGAGTTTCATACAACATATGCGATACTCCAATGATATGATATTGGATGGATACTTCTAAGAACTAATGTTTGAGCAATGTCTAAATAGAGTTATTTGTGTTGTTATAGTTTCCATGGGAATTTCCACCTGTGAAGAGGTGTTATAGAGGAAATTGTTGACAAATATATTCTTTCTAGGGTTACTCTAGGTATATCGACCTGGAAATGGATGTCATAGGTTTGAGTTATCTACATCAGCAGACATGCAATGGTCAACATGATCTCAATGAAGGAGATCGACCTAGGATTAGACTTGGGAACATGGTAAGGGATATATTATATGATTAGGGAAGATTAAATAGGTGTATTTAAATGCATCTGATATGTGAAGTCACATGGGTTTCAATTTCTTGATTGGAAATACAAAGGAGCGCTGTTAGTTGCCTGATGGACCACCATGACAGAGGTATTGTTGTTATCACAAATTTCCGAGGTGAGGGAAGGGAGTACCTCAAGGACTTGAAGATGGAAGAGGAGTAGGTGGAGATTTATGAGGAGGAGTTTTGGGTCATGTATTTAAGTAGGATATCCTTCCCCCCACCACCTCCAGGAATCCCAATATAGAATTTGGGAGCTGATGGTCACGAATGATGATAGTGGAAAAATATAGAGGCATATGACCTTGTAGCACATAATATGATTAGATAAATGATCTGATATTAATATATTATTGATTTAGTATTATTATTAATGGGTTTGAGTCATTCCTTCATCTCTTTACTCACAGTGGGAGAGATGAATCGCTATCATGATGCTTTAGCCCGATAGCATTACCTTGAGGTTACTATGGGGAAAACTTGTAATAACTCATTTATCTTCTGATAGTGTGACCTATTTCATAGTGGAGGGAAGTTATCATGGTGCCGTTTGGTTTTCAATATTGATCCCTATGATGCTATATTAGGTATTGATTGGATTTATGTGGATTAATCCACGATTTACTGTCACCACAAACAAGTCAGATGCTATCGTACTAATGGTTTGAGATTCCCTTTTACATGAGGTAAATTTCTCATTGATGGATGGGTGAGTTTTGTGAGAATAATGAATCAAACCAGCAATTATTATTTGGAGAGTGTATCCCTTAGTACATCGTGTTGTTCAAGCATCTGGATTCCTTCAACCTTGGAGGATATTATGGATGTCTTCCCTAAAGACGTTATAGGACTTCCTCTATGGCGGTAAATGGAGTTATATATCAACTTTTTACCAAGGGCCTCTTTGATATCTTCTTTGGAATATCAGAAGGACACTATAAAGCTACGAGAGCTACAGTCGCAGTTAGTGGTTATTCAAGAGATGGTTTTTATCTATCCTAGTGTGTCCCCTTCATAAACTCTATTGTTTTTTCAAAAAAAAAATATGAGATATTGTGGAATTATGTGGGTTATCATCACGTGATATAGGACATACTAAAGATCAAGTACCCCCTATAGAGGATTAGTGATATATTTGATCAGTTGTTATCTGTTAGATGGTTCACAAAGATTGATCACTAGTTTAGCTACCACCATTAGATGGTTCATGGGGCAAATATTCCAATGCTATCATTTTGATGTCACTACAGACCCAATGATTTTTTGGTGATTCTTTTTGGTGTGATAAATTACCCCACTTTTTATTATAAATTTTATGAAAAATATTTTCAAACCATACTTTCACATGTTTTTTTTATTCATCGACAATATATTCATGTACTCTATATCATATGGGGACCATGAGGAGCACTTTAGGATGATCCAAGATTTTATTAGGAAGAACTAAATTAATGGAATAGTTTTAAATGTTCTATTTATGAATCCATGATGTTCAATTTCCTAGGAAAGTCATTTATGATAATAGTTTATCTATGGAGATGATAATGTATGATGTAGTGATATCTTGTGATCTACCTAAGTGGATGTCACATGAGTTGCGTTTGTTTCTCATGGAGGGGTACTACAGAAGGGTTTAAGAAGTTTGATACATGATTTCATCACATTTACCCCCCCCCCCCGACGTGGAATGAAAACCCATTTACATGGACTAATAATTTTCATATATCATTATTGGAATTGATGATGAGGCTGATGAGTGCTCTTATTTTAAAACTACAAGAGGAGGGAATATAGTATATAGTGTATTGTGTTCCATTGATTGATTCTCTCAGTACAATGTTGATAATGATATCTGTATTTATCACATATAGAACGAGGTAGTTGAGTCACAACATGAAGAACCACGTGATTCATGACTTGGAGATAGTATATGTGGTATTATCCCAGATTATGAGGAGGCGCAATCTTATAGTTTAGAACATTTTTGTTTAGTCATACCATTAGTGTCTCATTTTTTTGTTCACACAAAGAGACCTAAACGTAAGTTAGAGGAACTAGGGGTAGTTTCATATTTTACTATGAGTTTGAGATATTATATACTTATGGGAAGGGTAATGTGGGGGTAGATTCTCATATAATGAAGTCCCCAAACAATTTTTTCTGGGGAAATTTGAGAAGTTTGGTTCCTTAAAACAATCCCTGGATGAGAATGAGAGTAAAAAAATCTTTAGTCTCGATGATGACTCACAAACACTTTCAGGATGTAGATATTCTTTGATGGGTGACATTGACTAGGATGCCTTGCAAGACAAAAAATATTAAAATGATTCTCCAGATTTTTTTTTGATGGATGGAATCATGTCAACTTTTTCAGGGGAAGAGTAGTGGTCCAAGTCACAATGTGAATAGAGGTGATGATAGAGTTATAAACACCCCCTTTGTTTTGTATAACCTAGTATGTGGAAGATGTATAGAGACCATTATGATTAGTTTTAGTGGACCGATGTATGTAAATTTATGGCTGATTTTTTCTCACGGTGCCTCACATGTCTGTAGGTGAAGGCTATGTACCATGTTCCAGATGGTTTGTTACCACCAATTGATATCCATGAGTCTAAAAGGGATGAAATAAAAATGGAATTAATGATTGTAATTCCACATAGAATGAGAGTTAATTATTCCATATTGATGGTAGTTGACCAAGTAATTATGTTGAAAGACTTCCAGGCAACCCTGTAGTAGAGTAATGTTCAGCATATGGGCTATAAGTATGCATGGGATACTATTCACCATTATAGGGTTCCATAAACTATTGTCTCTTACCATGATGTTCATGTTAGTGTCATGGTTTTTTAACTTCCTATAACTGGCATCTGTGACCCAGTTGAGGATTATTAAATCTTTCCACCGCTAGAAAGAAAGGAAGATCAAGTGCACTATCCATGTGATTGAGTTTTTGTTAAGGGATTTTGTTTGTTATTTTTAAAAAAATTGGCAGGATCTCATTCCATTAGTAGAGTTTTCATACCTTAATAGATACCACTCTAAAATCAGTATGTAAACTTTTGATGAACTATATTTTTGACCCTACATGTCACCTTTGTGATGGAGATAAAGCAGTGAATCATATCATCTTAGGCCAAAGAAATTTTATGTGATGATCTAGAAGGTATAGATTATACATGATTTTATGAGGTCAAATGAGATAAGGAATAAATATATAGTTAATTGATGTCATCTTCCATACGAGTTCAAAAAGGTAAACCAAATTTTTTTTAGATCCTTACTACGATAAGGATTGCAGAGATTCAACTAATGAGTAATGATATCCTTGAGGTTAATTATGATGTTTGAGTTACTTTAGAGGATTGTTCAGTTTTATTACCACATTCCACCACCCCTAATAGGTTGAGAAGGTGGATGAAAAATTCCCCATTTCATGGTTGATGGGATACATTCATGACTCGAATAATGATATTGACAATAGAGAGGTAGACATCGAGGATCGCACCACTTTTTCGTAGTACCTCATGGTGATCGAAGATCAGTAAGAGAGAACATTGTGGGGATGGACCAACCCCTTGGTTCATGTGTGGTTGTAGATTTAGAGCATGTAGTTGACTTCCATTTAGTGGGAGAGACAGAGGTAGTGTCAGTATACAAATCTATTTGTATAGTATATTCTTTTTTTGGATTAAAATATTGGATGGAATGAATTATAGACCATTTTTCCCTTATAAAAAAGGAATATATCTAATAATATTTTCAAATATAGGCTTTTATATGAGGTATAATAATGAGGCCTGATGTTCCCAAAATTAATTTTATAAAAATATTAAAAATATTTTATATTATGTGGACAAGATCTCATATAGAGAGTTCGATATCCTTAAAATTTAATATTTGAATAGAAATATGAGACCATGGTTGTGTCCATGATATGTGGTTTACACTTGGTGTGACACATAATTGGCCGGTATGAAGAATTCATATATTTTTCCCATTCATTTTTTTGTTTAATGAAAATACATAAATAAATATTTGTTTTATTTAAATAACCTAAATCTGTTTAATTTTTAATACCATATTTATGGAGGATCTCTAAGGTTATACTCATAACCCTAGGACAATTAAGAGGATTATTCTTCAACCTCTCATTAGTGGATCAACATTAAAAGATGATGAAGTTTTTGATTGAGGTAGATCGAGGCATAAGAAATGCAATAACCCATCTTCTTCATTATAGAGCTAATTGATCATCAATGAATGATCAAATATCTTGGTAGAAATCATCAAATTGTTTATTATTCGACAATTTACTAATTTATATTAGCATGATCTTACTAATTATTTTATTAGTCCTTTTTGAACCTCTACATGTTCTCATTATTTAACATGGAAATTGATTATTTAGATTTTCTCAACATGGGAATCAAAATATATATCTCTTGCCCATAAATTATGGTCCTATAACCCATTTAAAATTTTTTAATTTCTATTTCTCAAAATAATTATTCAAATTCATCACCGACTTCCCCATGGTGTATCATTATGACATTAACGAGTTGGAAGGAGACCGATTGGACCCACATATTCCTAACAGAATTTTGTGTGGGTAATGGATTATAAAAATAGGGATGTATTATAAAAATTCTAGTTTATACTGAATTATTTGTTGATTCATGATCTAAATTGGGGGTTGTGGTGATGATATATGAACATGGTACATACGATGAACCCTATGGATGAGTTTGAATCCATATTCCATTCACCAGATAGATTGAAATTATAATTGGAGGCATTCCCCCACCGATTTCGAGTGGCCTAGGTGTGATATCCAAGGATTAATTTCGGATCTGGAATGAAAGAAACAAAAATATCATTTGGTGAAAAACCAGACTACATTGTATGTAATATGATTAAAATATACCATGTTGTTCCTAATTAGATATGGTTATAGGGTTTTAGGAAATGTTATGGGTGAAACACCCTAAGGATGGGATACATGACCTGCGACCTTCCCAATGATGACAATCCTTGTGGTTGGGGAACATGGAAAGGACCACATATGGGAGAACACACTCTATATAAAAGATGACCGACACATGCACGAGAAAATGGACATGTCCATGGGAATGGGAATGACCCATATTATCCCATTAATGCCTTATGATAAATAGATATTCCATGTAATACTAATTTGGTAGTCATCCATGTAGTAGTAGATATGACACTTGGAATAGGAGTGGGACGACATTCCTTGTTAGTCTCGTAACATGTTGTATACCCCTTCATCCTTTTTAGAGAACTTGTACTTATTTTATTTCAATATATTAGACTCTAATTTTTTCATATGAGTAGGTTATCCAAAATTTATTTCTGAGTTGAATGTGGCAGTTCCATATATATTATACCATGAGATACTATGAGATATTTTCCAAGTGTGATGCTTCATTAGGAGATGTTGATGATGACATTGATCATGCGGGATCACCAGTGACATAAGAGAGGCACCATCATACTATGATAGGATATGGGGGCTCTACCTATCTATATAGTGGAACAATCCTACAAGCCATGAAATTGGTCCACTATCTACACTGATAGTGGATCCCTCCTACTGGGATATGTTATGTGTCCTTTACCCTCTATCAATGTGGTAGTCTTCTGTTTGGTAGGGAATGGGTAATCGATCATCTATTATAGTAGAACCCTCATGTGATAAGTGGGTATGGTTTCTCCACCTCTTATCCACTATGTGGAACATTTTTGTGGAGTAAGGGTATGTGTATTCTACCTACTATCCATTTAGTATAAACCACCTATATAGTTAGGGTATGGGTCATATAACTTCAATCAACTATGATGAAGCATCCTATAATGTCAAGGTACATGTACACCATTATAAGTGTGTCACCCTTCAACTAGGATTGTTATATTTAATCTATTGAATTTTAGAATGGAACCTCTATATAGATTAGGAATAGGTCATCTACTCAATGTTAGGGTGGAAGATTCCCATAAGAATGGGTGAGAGTCCTCTACCAACTTCAAGAGTTCCACAATCCATCTGAGATGGGGTTGGATCCTCTATTGACAATTAGAGTGGAAGCCTCATACTAGATGGGGAATGAGTCCTATGGAAACTAATTTAGTAGAACAAACATGTTTTACTAGTATATGGTTCATCTATATATGGAATAAATCCCTATACTAGGTATCCTAGTGGAGAGGTTTTCATTAACTTGGATGTATCTTCATATAGATGTGCAAGATAAATGGAATCATTGCTAGACTCTAGGAATTGTTTTCACATTTATATTGAGTTGGTTTGCAAACTGAATATCCCCATTATATCACTTTTGGGATTATATTTTTTGATAACATACACACAGACACACACTCACACACACAAATATATCTTTATACATTTCATTGGATTTTATTACTATCGTATTTTTGGTAGAGATGTCTATTCTTATCATGTCTCTTACTAAAACCACTTCTTCATTTAGGGAATCATAATAAATTTGTTTATATTCACACTATCATGAGATTCTTCCACACATGTCACGTATTATGTAGATGGTGGACAGGTTGGAGAAAATTACAGTGATTCATAGGGATATCTAGTTTTTATGAGAATATATAGTGGTCATATCATGGAGATTCTGAGCTATCCTTTCTCAGCATTAACATTTCATGTTTTGTTAGGTTGAGTAAACATTCTATTTGGGTATTTCTTATTTTACATTAATTTTTTTTGATACTATTGTACTTTTTTAACACTAAAGTGTTCTTTACCTTCATGTTTATTATTTAGAAATTTCATATCTTTATTATTATTCCTCTAACCTTCTATATTGAGTTGGTCAAGTATGTTCATACATGTAAATTATGTAGAGGATATACATTATGGTATGCATTTATTTGTTTTCTACAATCCATTTTCCTATGGAGGTGGGATTGGGGTAGATTCGGCTCAACACCATTGGTTTTGGTCATGACATCTGAGGATGGGGATCCTCTATTGGGGAAAATTACCTAATGAGCAGATAATGTTTTGTTGGAAGTAATAGAGATTGGGTATAAATGTGAAAGAGTCTCAACATGATCTCCTTAGGGGTTTGTATTATATGGAGGTATTTTCTTTGTGTTTCTAATGAATCATTAGGATGGTCACATTCACCCAATGAATGTGTTACATGAAATAAACATGTTATCGTACCAATTTCATGAACTGGTTTAGCGCCTGAAATATTTTCACATGTTAAGACATTTCCACAATGATAAATGTTCGATATGTGATTTTTAGATGTTGTGATTTCTATTTTAGTGACAATGGTTTTTTTTGATTTCACGTCATTAACCCGAGGTTCAGGTAATGAGGTTATATCAGTTGTTATATATCTTAATTTTACATATTAGATTTTATTTTCATTTAGTTGATGACTATCCCTTGAGACCTTATAGATATCCCTAGATGTTATTTTAGATATATGGTCATTTTAAATCATTTTTTCACCAATAAATCTTCATTTTTGTGGGTATGTGTCTCTTAATGTAAGTATTAAATGTATTTCTAATATCCATTAGTCGTAGTAACACTGTTGTACTTTGTTTTCAGATCCCTTGATCTTACTATTGTGATTCTATTGATCAATTATTGATATATTTTATGATCATTCTCCAATGTCTGACATTTTATTAGTTGAGGTGTGATTCTAATTTTTCCTCAAGTACAAGTTAGGTTATCTCTCCACTAATTTTTTTTTATTTTTTCATTATAATAAGTGAGTATTGATTCTATGTCTTTTGATGCTGTATTAACGCTCTCCCATGTTGTTAGATCCCATTAATGGAGTATACTACCTATGTTTGTGGTAGGTGGTTAGTCTCTATCATATTTTGGTAAAATTATATTGCTATTAGTTTATAATTTTTCATTATAAATGAATTAATGTGATTTAATTTTTTCCCTTGAATAAATTATACATATAAAATACATTTTAAACATTTATTATTAAATAAAATGGTATTTACATATTAATTTTAAATGTATTTATTAAATTCGTTTCTTATCGTGGTGTTGAGGTAATTGTTTGGAAAATATTTCACATAGGAAGCCTTTGGTACATATGTGTGTATGATCCATGATTTTTTTAATGTATGTGTTGTTTAGGATTCAGTTTAGGACCCTTCATTTTTTTAAATATGTTTTCTTAAATTTCATTGGATGACTTGGGGTGTTATGGGGGTATAGAACATGAAACGGAAGGGAAATATGATGTTTTGGTGTGATGAATGGTTAACACACTATTATTGAAAACCATGCAGAGTGTCCCAGCGCACTGTGTGAGGGGATAATTTTGGGATTGTAGATCCCACATGGGTTTCCCACTGTGTGGAAAACATTGTTGGTAACACATGCGAAATGGTAATTTTAAGATAGTAGTTCTCGCATGGTTTGCACATTGTTTGGAATATCATGTGGGTAAACCGTGAAACCTCGTAATGTTAAGAAATATTTAAAAACTAAAATATTATATTTTTAACCCAACTCCATATTTTCCCGTTTCTTCCCCCTTGAAACCCTAGTGATGTTGAAGATCTCTCAAGAGCATCCAAGGATGATTATCCCTCCTATCTAGGTCATTTTGTTTCTTTTTAGTTGTGAATCAATGTTCTAGGTAACTCTAATCTCCTTCTTTCTTTCTCTTCTAGATTAAGGTTTACATCATTCAACCATATCCTAATAAATATATAAAACCATGTTTTTATTTTTAGATATAAGTTGTTTATCATGGGTTGTGGGAATCGGGACAAAGGCATAGATTGAGTGAGTTCATCAACAGATTGAAGTTTGGTTATCTATAAGTTATATCACATAGTTTCCTTTGATATTTATGAATGATTGGGTTTATTTATTGGTTGCCACTTTTTTTTATTTATAATTAGAATATATTTTGTATAATAAATTTAAAAAAGATGAATTAAAACACCTATGGTCCCAATGGGACACATAGAAGATGACTTGACCTTAGAATGGCACACTAATGGTGCAATAATACTTTCCTGCCATTGATGTTAGCTCAGTATGAGAAATATTGTAATGTGACTAGGTGGATCACTTGATATGAATGTTGACGTGTTTAAAATGATAAAATATGAATTATTGGTATGTTTCTATACATATTAAAAACATAAGGGATTGTATGGCATGGTAATTAAAATAAGTTATATTAGTTAAATTTGGATTGTGCCTTGTGGCCAATGAATTATATTAAAAACCCTATAGTGTAGGTTTATATGAAATTGGGACCGTGCGTGATTGGTAATGCCTTGGGAATTGGTGGATATGTTTAATGGGATGAGACATGGGAATGAGAATGGTGCTTAGGGGTAATGTCTTGTAAAATGGAATGCGAACGGTCTATGGAATAACATTGAATCCCATGTTGATTTTTGTTAATCAATATTTTTATATGTATTAAATGTGTTGGATTTGATATAGATAAATGTGGTGAATTGATAAATGAGTTTGTGAACATGTCTTGGTGGTTGGATAAAGGACTGATGCTCCTCCCTTGGGTAAGGTTGGAATTATGCTCTATCCATACAAGGAATGCATGAGTTGGGGAGTCAAATTGATGCTCGATTCCCCCAATGGTTATATTCAATTTAAATACATGGACTAAGGCTCCAAGGTATGTGTGGGGATCACAAGATGTTCTTATCCCTAGTGAGAAATGTACTTCAATTCTTCTCTAATACAGAATGATAAATTCCAAAATTATCATGTAAATTATGTAAATGTATAACCGATTAATTACATGTTGATTATGACCTATATGAAGAGATTATGTATATAATTAAATTTACACATTAATACCAATATTAATAGAAAACCATAGATTTCTAACTTCTAAAACATTTATTGTAAATCACTTGCTATTAATTTATTTTTACATTCATTCATTATTAATTTATAGTGGATATTTTATAGACACCAATGGTGGTGGCCTACAGAGTTGTACTCATTCCATACTTTAGCATATGTTTACAGCCCAAGAAAAATTCTTCTTGTAGGAAAATAAAAGGGAAATAGGATCTATGATAGGGATTTGATTTGGACATGGGACAAGCATAGATGAGGTACCTGACTTGATGTCAGGACCCTTTTGGGGACTCTAATATCTTTATTTATTTTGCATTTTTTTCACTTCAAAATGTATCAGGACATTAAATATATACTATTTTTTTGAATGTACCAAGTTGGTAAATTCTAATTTATTCCTTATAATTAAATAGATCATGTTATCTTCAATATTTTTATGTTTTCTGTTGTGGATTACCTTAGAAATAGGGTATAGTCTCAACATGTGACTAACCTAGACCCTTGCTTCCTATCAGAAACCTCTGGTGTATGGGGTGGCATGCTTGAAGTCATGTGACGAACTGGATCAAGGAACTAATTTATTGGCACCTTGGTCAGGGTCATTATAAAGTGTAATCAAATGTATTATTTTCTCATTCATAGTATTTTGGAAGTGTATATATAAGAGTCTATGTTAGTGTCGGGCCCTGGTAATGAGCTCCTTCGAAGGATTATCTATCCCATTTATGGTGAAAAAATCATGTCACCTGGTGTTGGAATGTTTTGTCATGTTGTGTGTTTCTAAATTTGATGATATTTAACCATTGGGTGAAACACATGTGTTGTGATATGATAGTTTTAGGATATTTTTCTTATATATGGAGTGGCATGAGGTTGTGCATTAATGAATCATTCTAAGAACCTTGGTATATATGTGTCATGCATCGTAATACACACACACACACACACATAAGTGATGTGAGTGTGGGACATGTAGGGTAGAATGTATTTTACTTTTTCAATACCACAGAAATATTTTTCTAATAAAACAATAAAACTGGATTAATGGGGAATAAAATGTTGAACAAAAAATATAGAATTATGCATTATAAAGAATGGATTGTGAAATGAAATGTTATTAATGTAATTTGTGATGTGATAATAGTTTTCAAAAGGTGTAAAATATAGGGATTGTAACCATGCGAGTTAGTTACCTTATATTAGTGATGGACATAGGAAGGATGTTTGAGGGTAGTGTTCTAGATATAATAAATCACAATGGTCTGTGTATGTGAAATGGCTTGTTTATGGAATGTGATGATCCTTACATTATACATTGTGAAATAATTATTGTTTGGGGTCAAAATCTCATGTTTTGAATTATAGATAAATTCCTCTATGATTACCAAAGTCGGTTAAGTGATAGGAGGATGTTTCTGAGAATGCTCCCCTAGTAATGGATCAAGAGGATCTGTTGGTGAAAGATAATATGGAAAAGATATTAAATGATAATCTTTCTCATTTTATACAAATTATAGACATGGACACAAGGTGGGTTACATCATGTATTTTCCAGTTGAATAGAGAGTTTCAACTGCAGCCCCCTCTAAAAAATACTTGAGACGACATGCTAGACAAAATTGGGTTTTGGATAGTGTCTATCCATACAATTATTGATCATTAAGAGACTCCTCTGATATGATTGTTATATTAGGGGCCTATTTGTTATGGGTCCTGGAAAAGAGTTGGGGGATATATTAGTTCAGACAAAACATGAATATGGAATGGTTTAGAAATGTTCTTAAGAAATGTTTTTGGAGAATTAGTACCCAGAAACAGTGATGTTGAAAAGGGCTATAGATTTTATGAGTTTGACTCATGGGATGATGCTAGTAATGGAGTATACAGGTCGATTCATGGACTTAGAAATTTTTTTTCATACTATAGTGTGGTATGAGACAATGATGGAAAGTCCCTTTCAGGATGGACATTGGCATGGGATCTGATCCTGGGTAAATATATTTCTACTTATGATGTTTTCTGAAGTGATGGATCAGAACCTCATCTCAGAAGGAATCATCAAAGAGGACTATGAAGAAGACATGTCGTACTAGTGGGTAAAACTGGTGTTCGGGCTTAAAATAGTAGTAAGAACTACTTTGAGAACATATACTATGGAAACAGTGGATAACATAACCAAAAAAAGAAACCAATCTCTTAGGATAGAGATTGAGGTTTCTACTATTAGTTTATATGGATGGGGCATGTGGGAAGTCAGTTTTCCTGACCACCTATTGAGTTCATAGCATGTGAAAAAATGGGCCTTGTGAAGATGTTATATAGGAACCCACAACAGTCAGAAAATTTTTCAGGATATAGATAAGGGATGAGGGAAAGAAGGGGGTAGATTAGAATATATCAGGAAGGTATTTGGATCTCCATTGTTCTTACTGGTAGGGGTGGTTGATGTGGAATATTGTGGAGAGATCGTTGATACCAGCAGGGTAGTGTAGCATTGTGTAATTAGTCTAGATCCTAGGGTAAAGGGATATTCCATCTTCACACTATCGAGTATACACTTGTAGGTGGTGAAGATGGACCGTCAACCATTTGAGGTATGATTCTTATAGGTTCAATAATTTCAAATTCTCTATTTTAAAAAGGTAACACAGACTCTATTATATCTTCAAATTTCATGGTTATGTTGGAAAAATCTAGGGACCATTTATTTGGTGTGATGTCAATTGATACTATTTTGTGGGTTCTATTTGAAGATATCAGATAGTGCAGAGGTTGTACTTTAGAGTTTGGTGGTTTTCATTTTTTGTGGAATTTGTTTTTCATCAAGAAGGATGGTTTTGTAATTATATTGGTCATGGACTGGATATTGTTGTATCACGAACATATCTACTATTACTATCATAGGGAAATGTTCATGTCTCCTGATAGAGACACTTGATCCTTTCGGGGTGAGTGTGATTTTGAGAAGGTCACACATGGCCAATTTGTTAGAAGTTGGGGGAACTCACTTACCATGGGGCATGACATGTTCTTGATGACAGAAAAGTGGGGAACCTTGTCATTTCTGGTGTGGTGGATCAGTTTTAATCTATTTTTCGTAATTATATATCAGGACTACCACACAAAAGTGATGTCGAGTACACAATCAAGATTCTTCCATCGACAAAACTAGTTTTTATTCCACCATTTCAAATGATTCCACAAAAACCCCAACAACATAAATCTAAAATGTATGATCTGGAGTGATAGGTATTCATTAGACCTATTATACAGCCACGGGGATACCCAGAGCTAATTTCTAATAAGTCTAACTGGTCATTGAGGTTATGTGTCGACTATAGGAAGTTAAATTAGATGATGGTTAAGAACTGACACCAACATTCCATAATCGATGAACAATATGAAAAAATGAGTGGAGCCTTATTGTTATCCATGATCTATTTTTGATCAGGATACCATCAGTTGTGGGTGATACCGTTTAATGTAACATAGATAGCTTTCTGAAGCAATTATGAGTTATATAATTTTTTGGGGATTCCATTAAGGTTGTCCAATTCACCTACTATGTTTATGGTGCTAATAAATCCGATATTTCACCATTAAATAGATCAATTTATGGTTTCATTTTTTGTTGACATATTGGGGTACTCATAATGTATTGATGACTATCCCGAACATCTTGACATCGTCTTGAGCACACTATGTGAGAAAAGAATTTACACCAAAATTTCAATATATCAGTTCTGGAATGATAAATTTATTTTCATAGGAAATATCAATTTTGATATAGTTCTGTCAGTATATATAGAGAAATTAAAGGTTGTGGTGTCATGGGAGCATTCATAAATTTTTCTTATGTTTGGACTATCCTCGGATTAGCTAGTTATTACCATATATTTATTAAGTATTTATCCCATTTGGAAAAACCACACTCCAACATTACAAAAATTGTGTTAAATAATAGTTTTTAGAGGTTTGTGAAACTACTTTTCAAGAAATGAAGAAGTGGATGACTTCCAAACAAATTTTTTACTTTACCTAATCACGTGAGAGGTACACCATGTTTTGAGATGTGTTAGCATTTGGAATTGGGGAACAATTGATAAATGATGATCAGTTTGTATATTAATGGTCAAAATATTTGAGGCCTCTGGAAATAAATTACCCTACACAAGATCATGATATCACATGTATGGTTTATGCCTTAACTATTTGGAGTAATTACTTGGAGGGAGAGAGTTTCATGATTTTTTCTTATCATAAATGTTTTAAGTACATATTCTCTTAGTGGGATTTGAATCTTCGTTAGAGAGGGTGGGTTGAGTACCAACAATCCATAAATTTTGAGCAGGTTTATAGATCGTGGAAAGGGAATAGTGTTACAGATGATTTGAGCCAGATGAATTAGAATCAGGTTGTAGATAAATCCCACTATGAAAAAAAATAATGGTTTTGTTTGATGAGATACATATTGAGGTGCATGATGAGAATGAAAATTGACTCTTTTGTCTATATAGATTAAAGCTATGCTTTTGAGCTAGGAAATGTAATGTTCACATGGAGGATATGAAGTGTTTTTCAATAATAAAATTTCTTAAATCATTGGTGTAAATTTCTTGTTGGGTTGTTGGTGTTGATGGAGTCGTAATTTCACAGTATCATGTTGTGGTACCATCGGGTGCATGTGAGGAGTCGATTCATGAGTTCTATGCTTCTAATTGTTCTATACATACTATAATTAATAAAATGTATCATGATCATCATCCACATTATTTGTGGACGAGAATGATAAATGAAATCATGATTTTTGTGGTGTGATCCCTTACCTTTCAACTGGTGATGGCCTAGAATCCGTATCCATGTAGAGTTATTACAGTCATTCAACATTCAGTAATTGAAGTTAAATGTTATAACGATGTACATCATAGTTGATTTTCCAAGGATGACGCCAAAGAGTGATGCAATATGGGTCTCTGTGAATCGTTGGACAAATGTCTCCAATTTCTAAATAGTCTACGAAACATAAAAAGTAAACCAATTTGATGAGTTGTATGTTTGAGAAATGGTGTGATTTCATTTTTTTATATGAAAAATAGTTCAGTATCGTGGTCTTTATTTCACATCATGATTTTGGTAGGTATTATAGAATGTGGTGGGTATAGATTTTTTATTGAGTATATCTTATCACCCGTAGACCAACTGGCTATCTGAAAATACTATTCATATAATATAGTATATGATTACATATTTTGTCCCAGATTACTGTGTATGATCAGAAAATACATCATCACTTGTTGAGTTCGATTACTATAATATTTTTTATTCTATTAAGTAGATTGAGATTTTTTAGAAACTCTATGGGAGGCCGTGTAGAGATCTATTATGTTGGTTAGAGGATGGGGAATCTGAGATGTTTGCACTATGTCCCATGTAGTAGATGTTAGAGAATTTACATTTGATTCAGAAAAACATCATGAAAGCTCATAGTAAGTATAATTCAAATAAGGTTTTCAGTAATATTACTCATCAATTTTCTTAATGAGAATGGTTGTTTACTGAAGTGTCACAGAGAATGGGTCAACATCGAATTTTTAAACTACGAATGTACGAACCCTTGTATATATGGAATTATGAGATCATAGAGATGTTATGATCAGTAGCATACTAATAGGATCTCACACTATATTTTATTAATATGAACACTGTTTTCCATGTTTCTCAACATTAGTAGTATCATCCTAATAAATCTCATGTGATAAAAATTGTGGATTTTGAGTTTGTGCCTCACAGGTCCATTGAATAACCTCAAGTTCATATTATATATCAATGTGAAATGTTTTTTCGAGGAATGGTTTTACCATTTATTAGTGTTCTAGGGAATCATGGAAATTATCAGGAAGAGAAATTAGAGGAAGAATATGATATGCGGGCAGTGTTACCCGATCTCTTTTCTTCGGAATCTTAATGATGCCCAAGAAGAGGACTTGAGAACAATCAATCATAAGGTTTGGGGGTTCATGATTGTAGATTTATTTTAAAGAATGTTTATGTTTATAATTCAGTTTATATCCCTCTATTTGGTTACATAAGGGTTCTCCAAGATTTTTGGAAGATTCTAGGTGTTCCAGGGGTTCGGGACATGAAAAAAGTGGAAATTGAGTTTTCGGGGAATGATTCATGTTTTTCACAAGGTTAGTGGAAACCATATAGAATATCCCATGAAACTGGGCGAGGGGGTGATTTTTGGATATTAGATCTCATAGTTTTACCCATAGTTTGGAAATGTATGTGAGTAAATATTTTGAATAGGGGATTTTGATACAATATCTCTCACACAATTTGTGCATGATTTTGAATACTCTGTGGGTAAATCGTCCAACCCAGAAAAGTTGGGAAATTTAAAAAATTCCATTAATATATTTTTATCCCCCACTCAGGATTTAATTAATTCTTCCAACATTAAACCCTAGTGATGAGGACGAACTGTAAAGAGCATCTATTGGTGATTCTCCCAAATCTCTATGTCATTATGAGTGACTTCAGTTGCTAATTGAATATCCTGGTGTGTCTAATATCCTTCTAGCTTCCACTTCTCAATTAGAGTTGTTAACATTCTCCCATATCTTTATAATTATATAAAACCACCATTTCTACTAAAACATAGTTTTATTATTATCGGGTTGGTGGAATCATGGTCTAAGGCTTTTATTGACAAAAAATTCTTCAAAATATTCAATGTAAATGGTCTACAACTTATATCCCATGGATTCGTTTTAGATTTGAGAATGATTGGGTTTATTTATTGTTTACCACTTAACGTTCATCTGATACATTGATATGATTTAGTAAAATGAATGTCTAAATAATGAACGGAAAACCTCATGGTCCCCATGTGATACATAGAAAATTAAATTACTTTAGTAGGTAAACCCACGAGCTACATTGATAAATTCCTGACATAGAGGATATCTATGTATGAGAACTGTTTTAATGAGATAATGTAGTGCCCATTATAATCTGTTGTCCATGCTTAATGGGAGTGGAAATGAATTATTTGCTACTAAATTCTATTAATTATGGAATAAGGGATTGTTTGGCATGGTAATAATAATATTTTAAATTAGTTAAATGTGGATTGTTCCATGTTGATAATGAATTTTGTCTAAAGACCTAACTAGGTTGGTCTGTAAGAATTGTTGAACATGTGGTATTGTTAACGAATTTTAAATTTATGAATTTGGTTAATTGGATGTGACATGGTAAAGAGAATTGGTCTAATGTATTAGGAATTGTAAAATGGTGTTGTTATTGCGATAGGGAAGAACATTGAATTCCATGATGGTTGTTGGGAATCCTGACTATTATATGTGTTGGTTGTATAATTTGGGATATGGGTAAATGTGGTTTATGGATAAATAAAAATTTGAACTTGAATTGATGAAGTGATAATGGACAGATTCCCCTTCTCATGTTTAGGGTTGGCTGATGCTCTAACAGACAAATAAATGATTTGTTTTGGGAGTCGGAATGATGCTCTATGCTCCAAAGGTTGTATTCAATGAAAATAACTATATTGAGGGTCCATGGTATGTGTGGTGATCACATGATATGATCATACATATTAAGATAGGGACATAACTTTTTATTGTATGAGGAATGATAAATTCTATGAATAATGCATTAATTAGGTAAATTTTAATCCCATGACTTCCATGTTGGTAACAATCTAAATGATCCGACGACGTAAATAACTAACGTGAAAAAATAATACAAATATTAATCGAAATGTAAAGTTCTTAACTAGAGTACTATTTACTATCATTCAATTAATTTTGATTCATTTTTACTAGAATTCATTATCATTTTATACAAGTTATATTGTAGACACTATTGGTGGTGGCATTCTGAGTTTTACTCACACCATGCTCGGTCCTCCATTAAGAACCTAAAAATATTTCATTATTTATGATAGGAAATGGGAATGGTCCCTATTATAGGTTCTTGAGTATGACATGGGACAATAATGGATGAGGTTTCATACATGATATCTGGAATATTTTAGGGATACTATTAATTGAATTATTTTGGGTTTTTTACATGGAATTGTATCATGATTATTAGTTGTGGTTTTTCACATTTTGGAAATTGTTATTCATTAATTTGAATTTTTTATCTCATGTTATATTTAATGTTTATATGGATTCATATTTGGATTTATATGATAATATGGTTTTGTCCCCCCATGTGACTAATTCTGACCCTCGCTGCAAGTTGAAAACCCCTGGAATACGAGGTTGAATTCTTGAGGTCATGTGTTGACCCAGGTCGGGGATCCAATTTAGTGGTACCCAATTCAGAGACGTTATAATTGGAAAGGGAGAGTAATACACCTCATCTATTGATACATTCATGGGTTTTGGTCATTGGGTGTTCCTATAATGACTAGAACAATTACTTCAGATACTTTTGAGAACTGTTGGGGGGTTCACATTCTGCGGTTTCATCTAATCACATGATTTTAATTTTTATATAGATAGTTTAATCACACAAAATTCAATGTTTTCGGTATGAATGTTCAGGATTTTTAGTTCTATTGTAACCCTTGATATGATTTCACATTTGATTTTGGTTTGGAATACTATGGATATGGTAAGATTTGAGATACATTTTTTATAATACAATGATATAGGTAATATGATTTGGAACTATTTTACATGGATTATTTGGAACTATCAAAATAGGGGAGATGTTATACCATGATTTTGATATAAATACTACTAAACTATTTTCCATGCTCTATTTTATAAAATGTTTATCATATTTAGATGGTTGTACAGAGACATGATACAGAACTCCTAGGTAGGATCCTACTAAGCAGTTTTAACTCACACCCATAACACCAATTTAGCAATTTGTAGACCTTTTTATGTCTTTCAATGTAGGGAAATACAAGAAACTATAGTGATGTGGTGACGTTTTTGTCAACTTTTTCAGGGTATCTAGTATTTAGATGGTAGGTTTTTCACATGATATCACATCAATTATAAATTTTTTATTTTTGAAGTTCTTTTCTATTAAACATGTATCATGGAGATTAATGTCTACCTTGTGTTGTGTCTATTATTCTGTATCCTTGTTGTTGTAGAATATATTTCCTAATATATTTTCTATTGATTATCTCTTATTCATATTTTTATTCCATGTTTTTTGCATCGGGTTGGGGGAATTAATCCCCTATATATTTATTTTATTCTTAGGTTCTAGTCTCTATCCCATGCGGATCAATAACATTCTTCAGAATGTGATGGTTTAGGTCGGGTATCAGGTTGAGAGGTCATCAGGTATGAGTGTTTTTTAATGTGGTATTAGAGGAGGTTGTGATCATTTTTTTAATGTATGGGGACTAGAGATAGGATAGGTGGGACCTGAGAGGTAGGTTGCAGTGAGTACCTATCTAGTTATTTCTATGATGTGACTCAAGTGACAATGAGATGATATGATTGCTTTATTCTATTTATTTTCCTGATCTTAATATCAATTTTTTTATTTTCTAATTTGAACTAATGGTATCCTATTTTCTGATAATTTCTTCTATTTTACTATGTAGTGGTCTTCCTATGGGATCCTTAGGTGAGTGCGTAAGAATCTTGTCCTTGGAAAAAACTCTAAATTAGAATATTATCACTATTATTATTCAGGGGGTTTGGGAAATTGAATAAAACATACTACAAGTCATGAAATTTTTTTTCAAGGAACAACAAATAATTGCATGAGAAAGGGGTTGAGAATGGGAGTTCTACCCCTGAAACAACCATCCTTTAAAGGCATGTATAAACCTGAATATGTAATGGAATATCCACAAAACATTGATAAAATATTTTACTACATTGAAAGAGCTGAGAAAATCATGAAGAAGTGAATAGCATTTAGACTCTAGTGTATCATTATGAAAAGATGAGATTCAGTGGGATATGTAGATACACACACATGGAATTAAAGTGTAAGGGATTCATGAACCACTTATTACTACATTTTTTTCTAGAGTGTCTTTCTATTGATAGGTCTCTATAATTTCTCTACATGATGTAAGGAATGATTTTGGTCTCAACATACAACAATTCGTTCAATAATCAATATATTTTTTCACTGGAGGTAGTAAATAGAGACTAAATAAAGTCTTTTAATCACTTATAGGATTTTCGAATACATATAAGATCAAAAATATTTAATGTCAATACTCCACCTTATGTGAAGAAATTTTATATGAGAATGATGGAAGAGATCGGTATGGATTCCATGTTTAGTTATTCTACCCATTCTCATCCACATATTTTCATCATCACATGAGTCTTGGAGATGTAGGGGTAGTTTAATGATCAACACATGAGTGATGAAAGTGTTTCTATATATTTGGACTCCTCTTCACCTTTAGTTACAACCTACAATGTTTCCTTGAAATAAATTAGCATTTAATGTATGGGAACACCATACATTCTTATTGTTCTGATGACAATATGTGAAATTGTAGAGGGTGCTATGGTTTACGTCATTTATTATTTCAAGATTTTTTTTTCCCTTGTTATAGTCAAGGATCATCACCACCAATTCGTACAGTAGCATAGTCATACACTTCATAAAAAATTAGGCTCTAGCCATAGACTCAATCATGAAGCACCTGCAAATAGTGGATTGGTTTCTAGAAGTCAAAGACGTTGTCCAACAATAGTGAGTGGTACCATAATTATTTCATCTATAATATATAATTTATTTTATGATATGGTTTCCTCCTAATAATTTATATATGGAAATTTATTGTATTTTCTTAAACTTTTAACTAGACATATTTCAATATTTTATAGATTTAGGGAATCCTCTTGGAA
This sequence comes from Viscum album, assembly GCA_963277665.1. Lineage (NCBI taxonomy): Eukaryota > Viridiplantae > Streptophyta > Magnoliopsida > Santalales > Viscaceae > Viscum > Viscum album. The sequence goes on from OY728125.1 coordinate 1,580,705,578, forward strand.
TGATGAATGTGTAAGGGATTTGTTGTCCTTATTTTTTTCCATTTATAGTCGATGTATAGTTAGTCTAGTACCTCCTCATCACCTATATGCATCAATTTGATGTCATATTAAGGATGGAATGACAAATTTGACATAATTTTCGGGTAAATTTATATTAGTGTCATGTATCATTTATTATGGAAAATGGGAGATCATTGGTGTTTTAGAGAGATTTGAATCTGAGGACATTTCATGCAAGCCCATCCAAATCGTAGCTCATTTTTTTGTCTACTATTATAATTATGCCTGATGATGTTTCTTTTTTGAGTAATCATGCCATGGTTGTTAGGGATTTTCTAAATGTTTACCCGTATAGTTTCTATGTTTTCTCACCATAGAGGGATGTAGAGTTTAAAATTAATCAACTTCTAGGTACAGAGTTAGTCTCAATACTCTTTTATCATATGGTGTTAGAATAGATGAACGAGACCATGTTTAGTTGGATTAGGTGATGGAGAATTTTTTTACTATATTTTTTCTATACAGGTATCCCCAGTTTATTTTTTTTCAAGATAGATGACAGGTCACTCTGATTTTTTATTGAATTCCATAAGGTTATAAATGTATAGTTTAGGAATAAATATCATTTTCCCCATTTAGATTATTTGACAGAGAAGATGAAGGGGGAACTGTGGTTTTTAATGATTAAGTATTTGTTAGGTTATCACCATATTATATTTCGAGAATTTGATATAATGAATAAAACAAATCGGATTTGGTATGTCTATTATGAATATCATGTGTTGATGTTTTCTTTGACCAATTATATTGTAGTTTTCATGGATTTGATGAACTGTATATTCCATGTGTATCTCAATAATTTTGTGGTAGTATTCATTGATGTTATTATGGTTTATTCATGATCTAATAATGAGTACATGAATAATTAGCGTTTCATTATCAATATCCTAATATCTCACTATTTATATGGAAATAGTTAAAAAAGAAAATCATTTATCAATGGAGTGATGTTCTTGGAACATGTGATTTCTGAGCATAGAATATCAGTTTATCCTTAGCAAGGGATGGATTTTTTTCATGGGAAGATCCAAAAAGTGTCTAGGGGATTCAAAACATCTGTAGTATTATTGGATACTATTGAAGGTTAAACAATTATTTCTCAATGTTAGAATCAATTTTTAGTTTTCTTATAATTAAATGGGTAAAATTATTTGGTATGAAATGTTTCAGTCTTGTTTTGATGATGTAAATAAATTCGGACATCATCTCCTTTTATGATCATTCTTGAACATTTTACGGTGCATGTGGATTTCAGTGATGCTTCTAAAGAAAGAATGGATGACCTAGTTATGTTGGATGATCAGGTGGTGGCTTACTATCCTCTCTATCTTTGACGAAATGAGAATAATTAACCAAATCATGATCCTGATATTTCAATGGTTATTCTTTCAAATAAATGTTGATCGAACTATTATTTTGGGGACTATTTCATGATCATATATGACCATAGTATTTTTATTTGTATCTTTTCAAAGAAATTATAGAATCTATAACAAAGGTTGGGGATGGAAAACCTTTAGATGGTTGACTTCAATGTCACATACACCTATTGGAAGAGGAATGTCATTTTAGATGATCTCTATAGGAATGTTCCATTACATGATGTTCTGGAATCAAATGAGGAGAAGAACCGAATGAGACTATTCATCCAATTAAACCTAGATTTATTATATGTAATTTAGGGTATGGTTCTTACCAGTGATTAGTTATAATCTAATCTACATGATATTATTCTCTAGGTATAGTAGAATGGTTATGAATTCCTGGGATTTCAGGAAAACCAATATAGTGGGGAGACCATTTCTAGTTAGTATTTCCCTATATATAGTATTCTCTATTTTACGATTGGTATGTTGCCCAAAAATATGTGAGTATCATGGTTTTTTTTTTGAATGTAATAGTTATTCATTGGGAATTAATCTATTCACTATAATGATGTATTATGATAGTAGTTGATTGTTCCAGTGGACATATATGATTCATTACATTTTAGTGTGACTACCATGCTATTACACACATATCAATTAATAGTAGAGAATATAAAATATTTTGTGTTACTCTGACATCATTCAGTTCATATTTGGAAATGAGATAAGGTGTCCACATAATTTTGTTTTGGTTGAAACTGTAACCATGATGGTGGAATTTGATCCTAGTGGTGATAGATCAATTGAAAAAGACAACTCAAATTCTTTCAATTTGGTCGAAAACTAATGTCGAAGACCTGGGAAAGCTGTATGTATCAGAGGCTGTGAAATTAAATGGGATTACCTCTTACAATGTTTTATACATGGATCCTATATTTAACTCATAGTTCTAGTAGAGTATCCAGGAGTCTATGGGGATTCATATAACATTGTCTATAACCTAAAATCCATAGACATATGGTTAGACATAGCATTCAATTCATATCCATGAGGATATTCTTGATACTGAAGACTTTGATTTTGATTGATCATAGAATTTCCAACATATAAATGTTGAGTTTTATTATAGTACCAATTTTTTTGAAATTAATATGATTTTTTACTTAATGTATTTATATCCATTCCCATGCAGGTACCATATTTTATGGGTAGAGGTTGGTGTGGAATCTCCTATTGGACATAGTCAAATTCACAAGGAATTAGTGAAGATTGATGATTTTTTGGAGCCCTGATATAGTGCACAGCTGGTAGAAATCATATTTGTATCATAAATGGCATCATTTTAATTTTTCTATTATATACTAGGTTTTCATGACTGTTTCTCATTATTTGGATCACCGTCTACTTGTAAAATACGGAATGCTGCCTCCTAGATATGGTGGACCATTTTAGTTCACTAAGGGGCTTGGTCGAGTCTCTTATCTAATTGATGTTCCCTATTTATTTGGTATGTATTCATATTTTCTCCAAAAATCTCATATATGGATTTACTATAATGTTACGTATCTAATTTTGAGTTGGGAAGAAATAAATTTTTAGGTAAAATCATCTCTTGTAGAAAAACCAGTTGTGATTATTGACTCTTAGGTTAATGTATTTCATGATATTTTAATTCCATTAGTCATATTATTATGGTTATATATATTAGATTCTCATTAGATGTTGGAGTGTGATTCCTTGACGGGGGAGGAGTGGCCACACCTCTTTCCAGACACCATTATCCAACATGTAATCTCATGGATGGAGATTTTTATTGAAGGGATTTTGAGACATCCAATTTCCTTTATTTAGGAATTTATCATATGTATTTTCATGTCATCATTATTTTGATGCATTTTAGGACTTATAATGAAAAATAGAATTTTATTTTAAAAAATTAAATAATGTTTGAGTATGTATGTTTTTTTTGGATTTAATGGAGACCGAGTGTAATTGTTAAGGGGTTTTTTTAGGGTTCAGGATTACCTATGAGATTTTTCTAAATTTTTCTTTATAATCCTCATAGAGGAAATCTTTACACCAGGAATGTGTTACATGACATGAAAATATTATTTTGATGATGTTGTGAACTGATTCAAATCACTGAATATTTACACATCACTTGACTGGTTCACATCATGAAAATTTTGATAAGTGTTTTTTAGCCACAATGATTCTACTTTTGGAATATATGACTTTTATGTATTTAACATCACGAACCAGCGATTGACATCATTATAAGTTCATAACATTCAGTTATTTATGAACTACAAATATGATTTTATTTTAATTTTTCCACATACATCCCTTTAGAGAGACCAAGGGTCTATCCCATGAGATATTTGGGACATATGATCCTTTAATATTGTTTCATTCACTGACGTATCTTTATTATGGTTGTGAATTATCTCCATGGTAAAGTGAGCTTTCAGCCTCTTCATATCTATTTGTCATAACAACATTTTTTTATATGTTTTCATATTTTTTGGTCTTCTGGTGTTGTTTCTATTGATCCTATTATGATATATCGAGAACTGTTACATTGGGGGCCAACCTTAATGTTTTTTGTGGTACATCATAAATGTTTTTTGAGGCACATGTTTTGTTATCATATCCCCTAACAACATTCAAGTTTGTTTTTTCTGAGATGTAAGGATATATTCCGTGGCCTATTTTTTAATCTATTCCTTTTTCTATATAAGTAGTTCCCATTGTTTTCATGTCTGTCCTCTGTTTGAGATTGGTGGTTCAGTATCTATAATATATTTGATGAAATTTATTGATATGGTTTTATTAATTTTCATTATAATGAATTATAATGATTGAATTGTGCTTGTGGGAATTTTTTTTCTCACAAAAATATGTTAACCACTTTTTTTAGATAAAATTTATATTAAAATCATTGTGAAATGTATTCATGAAATTGTTTTCAATTCATTGAATTGATTAAATGGTTTAGAAAATTTAACACATGGGAATTATTAGGTACTTAGGTATAATGTGTAGTAATACGACTTTTCCATTGATATTCTTTGGGTATTCAACAATGAGGTGTTCTTATTCCCTATATTCATGTTGGTTTAGGGGCTTTTCAGGCCCATTAGGAGGTTCACCTGATGAGGTATCTTATAATATCATGATCCGATGTATATTACTCGAAACATAATGCATGTGATTGTGTATGTTTGGATACACATGCTCTTTCTATCTAGACATATAGTTAATCTTTGTGTGATGTTGCCTATAATTTTTATTTGGACTACATTGGATACGATATGATACATGATACATGCTTTGGTTTGACTACATTGATATATGTGATGTTCAATAATAATGTTTTACCTTGTTTAATTTAAACTATGGAAATATGGTGAACATTTCATAATGATTTTCATATAAAAATGTTTTATCTATTTGTCATGTCTTTTTTATTTAATTTTTATCATTTTTGAATAGTTTCACATAGACTTGATAGTGAAATACTTGTTGGGATCTTATGTAATGTATTTAGAAAACAACATATTCACCCATTCAATAATTCATTGTCCTTGTAATTATATTTAATGTATAGAAATTCAAGGAAACCTATAGAAGAGGTGAAGATTCTGTCAGGTGTGTCTAGGTAGTTGGTGTTGATATAATTGGAGGTTTATCATAAAGAAATGGTTTATCTATTCTGGTTTTTATTTTGTTAATGCTGGAATTTTATATTTGATATTGTTAGCTTCTTTATGTTTTATCCCTTTTTCTGATTTCATTTCTGTTTTGGAATAAACTTTCTGTTATCTTTTCTACTATTTTTCAATTCATTGTAAATGTAGGACATGTTTTATACTTTATGTTGCGTGAAAAAATATCCTATAGTTTTTATGCCTAGGTTCAGTTCGCCATCTCATATGGATCATGAAGTCTAATCGGGTGTGTAATAGTTTAGGTCAAGTAACAATTTATTTGGATATATAGGTTTTGTTTTTCAAAAGTAGGCTTCATGTTAACACTAAATTTGACACACAAAGGAATAAATTTACTCATGGGAAACTAAATTAAATATTAACTAGAAGGTGTAACCATGTAATTATTCCTCATATGATATATTAATGTATGATTAACAAAGTAAACATTGGTGAACATCTTAATGTGTCAAATAAGTGATAGATGGACTTCAATGAATTTTCTCGTTGTAATGACCAAATATGAAAGAATGTTAAATTTTATTCATGTCATAAATCTGGGATGGTGTTCTTAAAATAATCCCATAATATAAGGTAAAATGATTTCTATGTTGAAATAAATTTCATAATGTATGGAATTATAATGGAATTCAATGTCTAATGTGTGGGGGAAATTGAAATTGTCTAATGAAATTCCATAAGTTGATGGTTAACTTCTAGATGAATTATGGAGCTATTTTATGTAAATAATTGAATATCAATTATTTATGTTTTTCTAATTTATTGATTCAACAATTAAGTGGTATTAGTGTAATATTAATGATACTGTTATTATAAGTGTCATAAAAAATATAAGGAATGTTATATTATTTATTTTCTTTAAGGATTTTGTTGTATATGATGAGTGTAAATGACTACCATGAAAAGTGATTTAGTGGTAAGGTGGTGTTTTTGGAGAACACATGACTAAGGGAAAGCTATCCTTGAATATATGACTAATTATATGTTAAAAATGATTATATGATATAATCTTATGATTGAAATTCATAATGTAAATATGGTATATTGATAGCATTGAAATTTGTTGTTGAGTTGATGACGATGTGATATAGGAAAAATTTGATAACGTTTAATACATTTTTATATTTATTGATATTATTAAATAGATTGTGAGTTATTTGAAGAATAAGGATTTTGCTAATTTTTGGATGCATATATGTTTTTATTGATGTTTTATGGTGATTCCGGTGATAATTATATATTAGTAGAATATATGATTGAGTTATTCAGATATTTAGTATGAGACATTGTTTTTTACATTATATTTTCTAGGTGTAAATGTTAATTTTCTTTCTTAAAAACTTATATATGATATAATATATTATATTTTATTGGTTTTTAATTTTTTATACAAATTTTGGATAATTTATATGGAAATATAGTTATTTAATTTATTATTTTAACCTTTGGGGATTATTATTGAGGTTTCAAAGATCAATGTACTATAGTTATCTATTTTGGACAACCTTTGATTACTATTTTTTTGATAAATATTTGGAGAAATAAATAAGGAATTTTCATTATATTTCAAGATTTTATTATATGTGAAATTTTCATTTTGGCCCATTAGACACAAAAAATTCATCTTTAATATTCATTTCATGTAGTAAGCGATTAATGGAATGATTATTGAATAACAAAAAAGGTTGAAATTGTGTTTAGGAAATGTAAATACATCAAGTACGTACATTTTTTCAAGTACAATATCAAGATATTAAATTAAAACCTCAACTTTAGGAAAATTATTTTGAAATTACAATAATTTCCTAAAACATTTAATTCTGATGAGTTGATGGTATTTGTTCTTCTCACTGATTTATGTTTTTCTGTTCAATAACTTTCTTATTTCTATATTCTCTATAACTCTCTACTATTCCATGAATGTTTTGTTTCTCTAATATGTATTTATTTTAACATATCACCAATTTCCTCCACATTTGGGAACCGGGATATGAGATATTTTATGTAACCATTACATTTCCGACTTTCCAATTTTAAAATAAGTTATGTTTTCCCTCTGTATGATGATTGTTTAAAAAAAGGAATATATTTTGAATAAAGAGGTAATATTACGAGGAAAATATTTATCCAATGGGGTATAAACTTACACTATGAGAGTTAATGATATCCTAAAGTCTATGGTTAGGTAAAATCCAATCCTAAAAGGTTTTAAATAAAAAGTATACATTCTTATTAAAGGTTTAAAATGACTTATTACCAAGACAAGAATTTATCCCAACACATTTATATATATCCTCAATATGAAAAAATAGTCTAGTGTTCTAAATAAACAATTCAAATTCATTTCCCTGGCCAATTTATTTGATAAAATGTATGCCACTTTATTTTCCTCCCTATATATATATTAAATTATGAGATACAGTTGAAAATCATAACTGAGGCGTTCAACCCAATGAGTTAGGAATATCGAATGAGTATCACTTGTTCTTTCTTTCAATTCCTTCACATCAATTTCAGAGTCAGCTTCAATCCATATCTAGTTACTGTTATATTGGAGATAACATCCTATTGAATAACCCATAGGAAATAGTTCAACATCATAGGCCACCCCAATTCAAATGTTATGATAAAATCACCCTTTGACAAAGAATATAGAAAATAAGAAAATTTGGAAAATAATATATAATGTTATTAAATGAATATAAAATACTTATACAAAATCACTAGATATCTAAGAATGTATTTATGTGATCCTAAATTATATTTTCCACCCAAATGGTTTTTAATTTTTTTGTGAGAAAAAATATAATTAATTTATGCCACATTTATAAAATTTATCTTATAAAATGAAATTATTTTTTTTAAATTAGTTTTTCTTAAATTTCGATGAATAGTTTTTTCTAATTATTTGGAAATATTTATTTTCCTGATGAATATTGTAGAACATTAATTTTTAAAATTGAGTTTTCGTTGAAAACATAAAAATATTTTTATAAATATTTTTTAAAATGTAACATAAGTTCATTACTATTTATAATTATCCAATAAATGTTACTGTAAATAATGTAATGGTGGGATTTTGTATAGATGCTTTTATAGTATGAAAAACATTTTATTCTAGGAAACTATTTTTCTTTATTTTTTGATTGATTAATTACAAAATAAATTCATCCACTTTTATGAATAGATAATCGAAAAAATGGAATTTAGAATTTTAAATTGGAGGAAATTTTATGTAAATATTTCCATTTTTTATTATAAATAGTTACCTTAGTGGACATTTTTTACCTCACAAAGTGTAAAATAGTATAAATGGGGTTAAAAATATGAGATAATGCATCAAAATTTCAATAAAAAATTCCATTATCTTATTGGATGATTTAATTTTGGCCATTTAAATATATTTATTAAGAAATATGTCCAATTAGTTTATTTTTTTATATTTACATTCATATGAAATTTTTAATGGAATAAAAATAAATTTAAATTCTTGACATTAATATATAAAATATTTTCACGTAAGGATAAAAAAATGCTACATTTAGATTTATATTGAAATTTAATTGTTCTATTAATTTTATCATAATAATATATATAATATTTTTAGTGATTGAATAATTACGATAAATGTTTACACAATATTGACATAGTTGTTATTCAATTAAGATTATAATATAATAAATAATTTTGAAAGTATTAAAAGTAACAAAAAGAATGAATTATCATGTTACAAAAATTTTATTCATGAATATAAATGATTATGGATATACGATAGGTTTAGATTTAAATTCAATATATTTATTGTTGTCATTATGGTTAACTAAAATGAATAGTTTCCAAAAATGTCATTAATTATATTTTACGAAAAATAATGGAAAATTAAATTATTTAAAAATATGAAAGAATATTTGAATTGGTGATGTATTATTACAATTGGTCCATCATGTATTACATTTTAAATTTATGAGAAATTTTTTAATTTATATGTAAAATTAAACCCTTTAATAATTAAAATATTGTTTCTGTGGTTAATGTAAAAACATGTTTAGAGTAGTTCAATCTAAAAAGATATGGGATAAAATGATCTAAACAAATTATTAAACCCAATTTTTTATATTTATGTCCATATTAAAATTAAATATTACAATATGGGTCATTTTCTATATATTATATTAATAATGAGACTTAATAATATTTTTGGAACCTTTAAAATTTACGTGGGTTCCAATCACCACAATTTTAAAAGGGAACAAATTCCCCTCATTTATTTACAAAATTTAATACATTTATTTTGACCAAAACCTCAAAAATACCTCCCTGACATCCGTAATCATGTTTTAATTGTCCGATTATTCAATAAAAAAACCTTATAGGCTTTATGAGGAGATCTGAACACGTTCTTTCTATGAAGAGGTAATCACCTTGAACGATCACATTCATTTTTTACTTTTTCTTTATGTCCTATAAATATAGGTTTATTAACATAAAATATAAAAATATATATTATAAATGTAATAAAATTTTCTTATTTCTATTTAAACACCATTATCCATCATATTTTCCATCATATGAGAAGAGAATGCATCACTTTCCTATATCTGTGGACTACCATCTCCACATAGTGATATAAATAATATTTTATCACAATATTTTTTGGATGGTAAAAATGATTTTATTGATGTTAATATTTCATATTTATGAAATAATTGGACTATTATAATTATAATATCATATCTACCTTCTTATTTTACCATTCATTGAAAAACAATAAATGCATTCGTGCATTCTTATGAACTATCACATTTACAAAGTGATTTGATTCGTTCTAGATATCCACATAATGTGGATGTTAATATGGACAAATTTAATGAATATATTAGATATTTATGATATTTATGGTAAAAAAATATTCTTCAAAGGTTAATTATTATTTTCTTATCTTTCCTTCCATATGTAAAAATGTTAAAATAATTATTACAAATACATATGACAAATCATCTCCATGAATGGTGTAATTCATTTTTATCTTATTAAACATTATTCATAACTATTAAGATAAATTTGATTATTATGAATATATTTTCTATTTATAAATTGATTAAAATTCTTGTGATGATATAACCATAATCAATGTACATGGACAAAAACTACATATCCAAAAAAAATTGAAAAACAAAGCTGGTATCACTCGAAAAAATGATTTTAATAACATTTAAAAAATAAAATTATAAAAGGATATATATATATATATATAAATTTTTAAGATATATATTATTATGGTTCTATAATATATTTATAATAAATTTATTTATATTATAATGGATTCTCATAAAGATATAATAGAATTCAGAGAAAATGTGATTGTTTATTTCTCAATGTCGTCATTATATTGGATTGTTTTGGTTTTAGTCTCTTCATAGAGAATTATTTTATATTTACATTTTTTAAAATATATATATTTTTTATAATTTTATTATTTATACCAATTACTTGATTTCGTTTCATTTTCTTCTCATTATGTACTCAGTATACTAAAATAATGTAATTATGGGAAACCAACATTGTTTTACTACTTGTTGTGTTATATTTTTCTTAGATGTATATTTTTTTATTATAATTTTTTAATTAATGGTACTATTATTTTAAAATGATTTATTAAATACCTTTCAATGTTTTTTCGATGTTTTGAAAAATGGTTTCAGAGGAATATTCTTTAAATTTTGAAAATGAGTTATTATTGAAATTTACTAATAATCTAAAAGGAATGATTATTTTAAAGTAAAAAGTATGAATTAAATTTCAAACGATCCTAAAAAACTATTAATTTGATGATTACATTCCAATTTTCCATTATTATATTAAAAAAATAATTTCTTTTAATATTCTATAAATGTTTAGTTCTTAAAATTATATTTTCCTGTGGAAATGGTATATTCCTCAAGAGAGTTTTTAATGATATTTAAATTATATTTCTATAAATAAAAAACAAAAACAATTTATTTAACATATTATCCACTATAGATATTTTTTTAATGCTACCATCCTTATTATATAAAAGGATTTTATTATGATTAGTTTAACTGGGGAATGTATTGACATTCAATTTTTTAGTCCGTCCAATACAATCAATTATTAAATATTAATGAATATTGACTATGTTGTATTTTTTATTCATATAATGAAATAATTTCACTTATAAAACATAAAATATGGCCCATTATTAATATCACATAAATTCTTCAGTAGGCCTCATGTGACAAAATAGTTTGGGTATTTGGTTGAGGCCTTTACCATTTATGTATATATCCAAACAAACAACTATGAAATTAATTTTAAGTGGTCTGAAATTATTCATTCAATGGTGACGAAATATTTTATTTATTTCTATGTTATTATTTGAATAAATATAATTTTCATAGTTTCTTTTAATGATCATTTAATTTTTATACGGTATTACTTAATTATCATTTATTTCTCCGTAATTATTATTCCAGATCATGTTATTGATTTAGTGGCATGTTTTTTTAAATATTTACCTTTCCATATTATTCATGCCTTATTTATTCTATGACAACATCAACTTTATATACCACTTACTATGAATTGTTTCTAACCACATTGTTATTTATATTTTCCATTAGATTCTAGGATATTTATTATGAATAATATTTAAGGATATTCACAAGAGAATAATGATATTCTCCAATAATATTATGTGTTATATTTTTTTAAAATGTAATGTGATATTTTATTATGCATATATTATACCGACACTAATAAACTTTTTAGTCCATTGGGATATGATCACCTGTAATGAGTTCAGACTGAATTATGTAACCACCGACACTAGGCTAAAGGATTTGGATTGTTTAAATATTTACATCGGTTAGAGAATAAAAACATTGTAAATGGTCAAAGTCTGTATAATAATTCCTATCTGGATATATATGTTGTCTAATATGAGTTGGATCATATTTTTTTCCAATCATATTTATTTTAAATTTTAATATTCCAACTTGATTCTCCATGGTAAGGATGTAGTATCTCACACTGGGGAAATTCCTTGTAAATATATCATTCATTTTTTACATTCTTATCATTGCATTATTGTGAGGTTATTTCATTTTTTTGATAAGTATAATAAGTTACATGGGATAGTTTATAAAGAATTGAAATATTAGAATATCAAAATGTATTCAACCACCACTTCATAGTAGTTATCACGATTATAAAAAACATCACAATATATTTATGTATTAAATAATTAATAATTCATAAATAATATTCTGAAATATATTTTTATATAAGTTGTACTAAAGTGGATAATATACACCCCTAAAACAATAAATCATATGTCAATAACATGTCTCTTATCTACCATTAATCTCAAATTATATTCTATAAAACTTTATCATAATATTTGTAATATATATTCTATATGAGTAAAAAATATATTAATACCATACACTAGGTAGTTAAGATGGGTACTAGCTTTGTTTCCCCCAAAATAAATATTTTGTACATGGTCATTTTGAAATAATTTTTTTAAATTGTGAATAATGATAATATCTAGAAATTTTAAATGATAATTAAGATAATGTGAATAATTAATTAAAAAAGATAATTAGTTTAATTGATAATGAATTATCATAAATAAGAAAGGTTGAAAATGAATTTTTATTATTAAAAGTTTAAATCATTGCATGTATGTGTATTATAATGACATAGATAATACTTTTTAAGTGATTTTATTACTTTTAATTTATTATGAAATTAAATTGAATACATCTAAATCATCGCTCCCATCATTATCAAACAGCACAAGAGCCCAAAAATTCCTTTTTATATAAACCCCTATAATTATCATTTTGTTCCACTCACTATCTTATGAGTAAAATATTATATTATAGATGGATATCCCAGGTGAGGGTGGGGGAATTAATGTTTGGAGTTGGGATCAAACTAATACAATATATACAAGGGTGGAAATGATGAAATCTGTAAACTTAATTGTTTCATAATTTAGAAAATTTCCCCAAGTTTGACATTTATTTTTTCATCTCCTATGATAAACTGACAGATAAAAAAATATCATGATCATTCCACTGTTATTATTTTATTACTATGATATTGAGCAGTTAATTTCAATATAATTTTTTTCAAGATCACATGAGTAAATTTATTAAAAATGATGCAAGATATAAGTAATTTAAATTTTATTATGTGTATGGTTTATTAATGAAATTTTTAATCACTTATATAAATAAACCTAATATTAACTATAAAATAATAATAATAATATGGGAAATTTATGAAAAATTATAAATGATCCTCAACTATATATATTATGTAAGTATATCCCTCCACTAATTATGTTAAATCAATCCATATTTCAATGTTATTTACATGACAAAGTATGATTTCATTCAATTATAATGAAATTATAAATTGAGTTTTGGTTTGAGTTAAATTTGTTAACATCAAGGGTTTACTACCAAATAAGGAAGGGGCTCAACTAAGAGGCATGTTTTGAGGAAATAAAAATTAAATATTTTGTGATTTGAGATCCCATTCAATAGATGATGGAACTATAAAAAAAATTTATAAATAATATGCCTACCTAAAAACCTTTAAATGAGTTTTTAGGAAATTGTTCGTGATATGATATGAGGAATATGAGTCATTTTCACTAAAATTCAGTAAAATGGAATTTTATGAATCCATTAGTGGGTTATATTTGGTTATTATTAATATTTATCTATTAATAATTTTAATATTTAATATTTAATTTTATTAGATAAATTACTTAAATTATACTCTTCTTAATTATAGAAAAAGAATTACAAATGACTTCAAATATATCACTATAAGATATTCATGACAAGGATAACCTCCCCACAAGATCTAATTTTCCATAATGGGAAATTAACATTCATATTATTCCAGTCTATTAATGGAAATTATATGTTCTATAAAACCAAATTCTTAAGTTCATATCAAAGAGGCAAGAATGGAAAAAATTTCTACTTTCAACAAACATTTATATTAAGAAATATATATCAAATTGTTCATGATATCTTTCATGTATAATGTTATTTAATAAAAAATGAGAATATAGTTTCATATATAATGATGTATCAACATATTTATATATATGATGTGATGGATTGAAACGATAGATATGAGATCTCCAATTCACTATTCACATACAATCATGGAGAGTCTACATCTGTTTGGCATTTTAGAGTCAAGCTGATTGGATACATAGAGCTCTTGTAAATTTTGGACTTTTAAATCTCTAATTTTCTATTCACATACCACATAATTTCATTACTACTTAAATCCTTATGTATTAACATTATGAATTATAGATTGTGTAGGGTTGAGAAAATTTTTTCAAAACATCTTAATAAAATTATCTATTATGAAAAGATAATGCATTAAGAAAAACAAGCATTTATTATAGTAAATAACAAAATGGAGAATAAATAAAAGGTTTACAAGATTAATTTAAGTATAAATCTCATAGTCACCATCCTTCTAAGAAGATTAATATCCAAGGGATTGAGATTTTAAAAAGTTTTAGTATATTTTTAATGTTTCAAGATAGTCCCTAATATGAGGAACTACACCCAAATGTAAAGTGAATATAAAGATGAATTTATTATCTATTTTAATATATATATTGTTTTTAAATAAATCATGTGGTTCTCAAATATATATCCCAATGTTGGAACCATGTAGATATTTCAATATTTAAAGTTGATAGGTGGATCTTCAAGTAGCCAATGGATCCAGGCCTATGGATTTGTTTAAAATATAATACCACCATATGATTTTATATGGAATTGTTTTTGTCTTAATGAATTTTAATTTCATTTTAAGTGTTACTAAAAATATAATTTCTATTTAATTCTTTGTCATAGGTGAGTTTTTTAATATATATAGAAATAATGAATGCTATTTTTACAAATGTTACATTTTTTTAGCTATGTGACACTATAATAATATTATTTATGTATTGAATTATTAAAATCATTTATTTAAAATTGATAAATAATTATTCTGTCCTAATCCATATAAAACTACTTTTTTGCATTATAATCTGGGTCATGTAAATGAGAAGATTCTGAAAAATCTCTTTCAAGATGGAAATTTAGTTTCCTAAGATAAAATCAATTGAAAGATGTCATTATTTTTTACCAGAAAACAGGAATAATCAACCATTTTTTAGAATGGGTGAAAGGGATACATATCTTATAGGATTAGTAGATTCTAATTTGTTTATACCTTTTCTAATACAAGTTATATATTTATATTATTACATTATAACTTTTTCAAGTGAGTTTATTATATAAGGATATGTCTATATTATGAGGTATAATTTTAGGGACATGTATACATTAAATGTATTCATGAATCAAGTATAGGATCAAATAAGAAAGAATATAATGATGATTTTATCTGAGCTATGAGGATAAAATATGAACCAAATGTTTATTAAATTTCTAGGATATTTTTTTATTATTTATCAACTCACTCTATCATATACACCTTATTGGAATGGTGTGAGTTAATGGAGGAATTGTACATTGTTAGACATGTTAAGGTTGGTGATGATTCATACATATATTACATTATCCTCTTTGTGTATATACATAACAAAATATAGCATACACTCTAAATTGAGTGCAAACTAAAGTGGAGAATAAAATTTCATTTGTGATATGAAGGAGAAAGAGACACATTTTATCACACAGAAATGTATGGGTATTTGAGGTGTTTTGTATGTATAAATTTGAAAAAAAAACTAGTATAGTGAGTCATGAAGTGTTTTTTATAGTATATTCAATTGAAACTAAGGGAAACTATATATATATGCTCTAAGAAAAGATAGAAACTACTCTGGGACAATCCATTATTATTTAGTGGGAGAAGATATTTGAGAATATTAGTGTGATAAATATTTAATTTAATGTTATTGATGATCCAGACACACATTAGTTGGTACAGGAACAAATTACATCAGTCCCCATGGAATATTTTTTTCTTAAAAAAATAAGTACATTCTACTAATGTTGTTGAGATAAGGGAAATAGAATGATATAGTTTTCTTTACCTTGAAAATTATTACTCATAAGCTGATGAAAATAGTGTACATATATCCAATAAAAATTATTTAATGATATTAAAATATACCATATAGAATGAATCCAGGAATTATAAGATCACTTCCCTATAGTAGAACTAATTATTTGTTACCATTGATCATCTTGCTGATGTAAATATTATTGTGCACAAATTATTATTTAAGAGTAAGTTAAAGATATAAGTAAATTACGTAATTATTAATAATGTCTAGTTTCTAAAGTGTTCAAGCTACATTATGGAACTGAATATGATTAATCATTTTTTTAGTTTCATTATTAAAATAATTCAAATTAAACATGCAATAAAACATATAAAGAGTATGAAATTTGTAAGACCATTGTGAAAATATCTTTCCATGATGGGAATATTTAGGGAGATTTATATATAAAAACCATAAGGGGATATAACTCCAAATAATTCAAAAAATTCAATGAATTTCTTGAGATCCACTTGTGGTTTGAATTTGGAATCATTGATATTGAATATTTTGTTTGATAAATCTGTAAAATAATTTGTTTTTGTTAAAAAAATGATCCATGTGTTTATAAGTTATTTACTAGGTGTTAATTTGTTATCAAAATAGTATATATTAATGGGATATTACTTATTTGATATAATATAGAATTATTAAACGAAATTTTGGTCTATTTCAAAAAGATATTCTCCTTTAAGGGATTAAGTAAAGTAACCTATATTATAGGAATTAAGACCATTAATGATGGATCCAAAACCCTATATGGATCCCATGAAGGTTTAATAATTTATTTTATAACAAGCATAATTAGTATTGAATAATCTAATAGTTCATTAGTTTTATTGTCCATGGTATACAATGAATAAAAAAAATGTGTACAGAAATATAAACGGAGAAAGGGAGAATGAGGGGGATCTCTTATTACTATGTGATTGGATCAATAATGTATTCCATTTTATGTACTAGAAGTGATATTTCATATTCCTAGAGAATGGTATGAGTATATAATAATGATCTATGTGGACTTATTTGATATGATTTTAAGGATATCCACTTGTAACTAAGATGAACTAAGGGAATGTTACTATTATATGGATTAGATGGGGGATAGTCACTAGAGTTTATAATGACGCTAATTTTCAATCATATTAAAATGATATGATGTTATTGTTAGGATATGTTGTTAGTATCAATGAAAGAGATGCGATCTAGAACATCGTAAAGAAGATAGTCATAACCAATTCAACATTAGATTCATATTATGTAGATGCTTCTAGTATACCCAAAGAATCCATTCAAATACACAATGTTTTCATGGAGTCATTTGTGGTACCTCGTATTCAAGATCCTATCAAAATTTCTTATGATAACATTAATATGGTGACTATTGAAAAAGATCCATGGTATTAACAATAATTATCGGACCCTAGTTACCCAGATTTGGTGAATTATTACATAGAATTGGCATGACCAGAAAGAAATAATGTCTCAAAAGACTGATCAATTTAGCATTATTGGAAACAAGATTCATACCGAAGTTCAACATTACAAATTTAAATGAAATACAATAGTAATTTATTCCATAAAAAAAATCCCGGAATGCAAGTAAATCATAATTAAATTCTTCATATCCTTGGAAAATGAAACATAAGAAAGGGGTGAGCTCAACTACTCAGTAAGGTTGAGAAATATAGCGAAAGATAACATAAATATTAGGCATGGTGAATAATTGAAAACACATGCCTTTACCAATAATAAACATGAACAATTTTAAGGAAGGAATATGAGTTGAGTAAATAATTCCATAATAAAACATTGTCATGGGTATTCTACTTGTCGAATAACCACATGAACCATCAATATTATATTCATAATGATGTAATGTATAATGCCAGATATTCTGAAACAATCTGTCAAAACCTCGGCCAAGATGCCTAAAAATGATTAAGGCCTTGGCCATAACCATATATAAAAGTGGGAAAGGCCTTGGCCAATTCTACATCTAGTTGTCTCATAAGTCCTACCGATGCATCATGGTGCTATAGCGGGCACCACCTGTCACTTACTATGTCCAAAACATTCCTCACATGAAAAGGTTGAAATATAACATAAACATTCGTATTAAAACTAGTATAAAAAATGTCAATACTTTAACCATAAACCATGAATGGTATAAAACTATCAAATCTCAAGTAAAATATATCACAAAACCTCCAATACAATATGGATTATTTTTATCATAATTAATCGACTTCAAAAAGTATAAAATCCATCAAAGGATGTTGACATAGATGAAATCAAAACTACTAGAGAGAAATATCCCTTTATATTTTTGAAATCATTCAATGTTTATTAATTATAAAAGAAATTATTAATTTTGTAAATATTTGTGTAATATTTTAAGGGATGATCCGATGATTTTATAATGCCGGAGAATAACTACACCTTCCGTATAAGATAAAAAAGACATTCTTACCTTAATTTTGTCGAAAAGGTCCTGAAGTACCTTGTTTGAAAAACGACTGAATGATTCCTTTAAAAACATATATGTTAAAATAAGGGTATAAATGAAATTAAAACATTGTCTAGTAAATATTAAAAATGTTTTTAAATACCTTTTTATGAAATATGGATGTGGATGTAAAGAGGTCCTAGTGGATACTAACGTAAAAAATCAACCTCGGATAACAAAGTGATTTTATAATTAAATATTACCTTGTAATTTTCATTGATCTAGGGAATGTTAACCTCAAGTTTAAAACTTTAAAAATATTTATTATATTATAAAATAACCATTTACTCAAATATGATATCATATGTGATATTTTAATATTGCTTTGTTATTAATATTTTAGTATTATTGTCATTTCGGGTGTTAACTGATTTGTTTTCCTTTATATGATATGATACATAAAAAAATTTTGTAATGGATAGAATGTATTTTATTCATATACATAATTTTATTGAGTTCATAAATATTATTTTTAATCATAATGTTAAAATTATTCATTAATAATTACAATGGGGAAATGAATATCATCGTGTTCGTGGAGACATTAATCTGTATGTACACACGAGCGACTATATCATTATTTTCATTTAAAATAGTATGTAAATAGACTCTATATCATATATATAGAATCATTAACATGTTATATTTATTATTTATATATATTATATATCATTGTTATACCCATCGAAATAGTAATGTATTGAATAATAATTACACCACGATGTGGAGACGGTAAGCCGTACGTACGCACCTATGTTGATATGTCATTCATAGGATTGAAAAAATAAGGAATATGGTTGTACCATATTTATAATAACATCATAGTATATAAAAGATACTGTAGTTATTTTTTTAGAATGGAAACAATAAGGAAAGAATATGTTGAAAAAAAAATAACTCAGAAGAGGTGATGAAATATTTGCATCTTCTTCGGGTTATTCCTTTTGATTTGATCAAAAGGGATCCTTATGATGGATTTATGACTAATGGAATTCCTCTAAGAATAATGGAGGACATTTGGTAGGATATTTTTGCAGGGGTTGTCCAAGAAAAATGGATTTGAAGTGAGAATTTAAGAGAAGGGAAAGTGACCTTTTATAAGTGGGGTGAGGGGCACCTTATGAAAAGATTGAAATATTATTTTATAATAAAATAATATTTGGTCTCTAATGGCTCAAAAATGATTTATTTCGAGGCTATGTTGGGATGGGTATAAAAACACTCAACCAATAGGTTTTATACAGGTTTGGATCACTAGAATAACCATATTATTCAGACTAAACTCTTAGTTAACTAGTTTGATGTTTACCATGTCTTTTTGTATTTTTATATTATATGGTTAAAACACACAATATAAAAATAAAAGAAAAACAAATTGGTTCATTTTTAACACATAAAACCTTATCTATGTTATTTGGAAGAAACATGGTTTTTTTGGAATATTAAATCAACTAATAATGTAATATTTGTTTTAAAAACTCTTTTATGTCAATTTTATACTATATGTTATTTTTTTTGCTAAATTCATAACAGTATTATTACATTGAAAAAAATTCATGTAATCAACCCTAACATGTCATATTAACTGAGAAAATAATTTTAATTCATTAAAAGTCTCAAATTACATTTATTTGGGTATTTATAATAAAATTTATTTTAATATTTCATTAATAAGTTAATTACTGCATCATTATAGTTCCATAAATAAATTAAATTGTTTAATGTCTAAAAATTACAAGTAAAATAAATTTTCTAATCTAATCCATGAGGACATACAGGATCATATTTTATTCCTAAGGTTGTTTTTGGTTGAATTATACTTATTTAATAGAATTATGATGCATGAACCAGGATATTCATTTCAGGAATGTTTTTCCT
Source organism: Viscum album (assembly GCA_963277665.1). Taxonomy (NCBI): domain Eukaryota; kingdom Viridiplantae; phylum Streptophyta; class Magnoliopsida; order Santalales; family Viscaceae; genus Viscum; species Viscum album. The sequence continues at coordinate 1,580,726,251 of OY728125.1, forward strand.
TTTCAGCTCGTTTTGAGAAAATGAGGAAATTTTGGAAATTTTCGATGTACACGCCATGTACGTTATGAGTACACACCGATTACATGATTACCATGGTTTGTCGGGTGTTGAACATGTAGAGGCCATGCACAAGACCGTGTGGGGTGAACTGCAGGATTATTAATGTGAATTATGGAAATGGTAAGTACACGTCGTGTACTTCAAAAGTACACGCCATGTAAATTATTTCATTAAATGCACAAGGGTCGCGTCTAATTACTTGAATCTCTCCTTCTATATCTTGTTCTATGGAGAGATCTGTACGGCTACAGATCTTTGAAGAACCCCTGATTGAGCGACCGACCTCCGAATCAAACACCTTAGGCTGCGTTGGAGTCACTTCGGTGAGTACTCTTTTCTCCTAGATCCCCATCCTCTGATTTCTTCTCTCCCGTGAGATATCTTGGTATGAGCGTTTTATAAGTTTTTGTAGATCCTTGGCATCCAAATGTGATTCAAGCCTTCAGTATCACATATAGTGATCTTCCAACTCCGAGGTAGGTGTTTTGTGCCTTTCTATTGAATTTATTTGAGTATTAAGAGCAATTTTGACCAATACCCTTGAACGGGGTATTGCATGTTTACCATCATACCCTTGTTGATTTCCTACCATGATAGTATGCTTGAGTAGATGATAATTGGTTATGAATATGGTTGATGTCTATTCCTTGGATTTGTTTTCCCATGCATATTCTATTTACAACTGTTTAGTTCTGCTTAGCCTTTTTGGTCACCTTTCTTGTTTCCATGCCTAGTGTTGTAGGGTGGAGTGTTTGTATTCTGACATACAAAATATGTCATAGACTAATTATACATGTAGTTATTGAGGTTTACCATAGTCGTTTTTTTCTTTTCTTGTTGTTCTCATTGACCTACAAAGGTCCGTGTGAACCTGATGTAGTTGACTATAAGGGGAATTGACCGATCGAGCTTTCTCAGAGAGTCTTTGATCACTATAGACTATAACAGAAATTGACCAATTGAGAATTCTTAGAGAGACTTTGATCCTCCTAGGACTATAAGTGCAATTGACTGTGTGTGCTTCTTCAGAATGTCTTTGAACCAATTGGGGCTATAAGGGGAATTTACTAAGTGAGCTTTCTCATAGTGTCCTTGAATTACATTAGACTATAAGTGGAATTAAATCGGTGGGCTTCCTCAAAGAGTCATGATTTATATTTGACTATAAGAGGAATTTATTGTGAGTGCTTCCTCATAGAGTTTTTATATACTCTTAAAACTGAACCAGAGGGGGTAGGGTGTGTACAAATCATAGAGGGTTACTGTGGTTGATTATTTGTTTTTATATGTTGAATTATTTTTTGCTAAGTACATTCTTTCTTACTACTTTTTCTACTGTGTATTTTTTCCCTTCCATTGTGTTACTCTTCCAATGAGGGCATACATTCCCCACTATCACACCCAATGCCCTCGCTGCTAGTTAGCAACCTATGGTGTTTGGGAAAATGAAGTTGACGCCATGTGACCAACCGGGTACGGGGCACCTTTGGGTGTCTTCTGAAACCAGGATGTTAAAATGTGGTATCAGAGAAATTATTTTCTCTTGAATTGCAATTTGGAACTATATCCAGGCACAGGAAGGAATAGGTATATGGTAAAACCTGTTTCCGAGAGTATCTTACCATGTATAGAGAAAATCCAATCTACCTCTTTTATTACAATTTATTTTCAATTTTTCAATTTTATAGCTTATTTTATTTCACCATTGATTGCTTCACATGTTTTGGGATGTTACCATTAAAATTATTGAGGTTATATTTCCATAAGAACTCAATGAGATGAGGGTATTCCATCTGACAAATCATATAGGAATTTTCTAGAAATCACATGTCATGCATTCATGGCATGCCATCTAGAATGCATCAACGATAGCATATTGTTGTGATAGATGTTTTGTAGAATATTCATGCTATTGTGATAGATTCCATGATAAAAATAACTGACATTGATAGGGTATTGTTTTTTAATGTTTTTTTTGGAATGAACACCAAACTTTGTTTCATGTGGTGTTATGGGCCCTCATGAAAAAGAATTTGGTGGATCATTGCCTTGTCTGTCTTGTTACAACTTCAATAAGATGTCAAACATTGATTCTCGAGGAGTATTTTTCCTCACAGATCATAATATGACACTTTCAATGTTTGTTTCAGAGATTTTATGGGTTCCAGAGTAGTTTTTGAGGCTGTTGTCCAGAAAATCCCAGAATACACGCCGTGTAATATTAATTACATGCCATGTGTTCTTCTGTTCGAGAAGAAACTATTTTTCTTATTTACACGCCATGTAGTCTCTAAACGTTTCATAGTCCGTGTGGGAAGAGACCCAAAATGGGGAATGTCTGGTGGGAACACATCGTTTACCAGTTGAACATGCCTTATAGTGTGGACCCGGTGTCAACCCATGTAACAAACAACATGAAATAATAAAACAAAAGCTATACAAGCCGTGTTAGGATTTAACATGCCATGTAGTCCGACCCAGGTACCCGGCTGTGTCACTAACAACATGGGTCAGTGTGAACCTTTCACGTACATGCCATGTCCTCCTTGAACATGCCATGTAGTGTGGGTTGTGTGTTTGTATGTGAATCTTATAACATGGGACATTTGAAACATGTCTAGTACACGCCGTGTCTACCATGAAAATGGCATGTAGTCTTTTCTTCATAGAACCATGTAGCTTCCCCGTGCAGATGGACTCAGGCTTGGAAAAAGTATTCAAGTACATGTCATGTGTTAATACAACATATCATGTGTTTGGGGAGTTACACGATCATTTTATGTAGGATTACATTCCCATGTAAATGACATAAGGGAACACATAGTATAGGAATGGTACACGTCGTGTTGTCATGTTTTGTAAAACACGAGTGATTTCTTTCTCCCGTTCCACTATTACACATATATATTTCAGTCCATGATAATATTTATCTATGGTGTGTTTTTGACATTGCAGATTCATTCCACCAAGACGTCCTCTGGTTGTACGCCAGTTTTCATGCTGTGATCTGACACCAGACATGGCTGATCAGGGACTACCTGCAGATCCCTCTATCGTGCCGGTCTAGGCACTAGCCATTATACCAGACAAAGGTGATGATGCTCAGTTCATAGAGGGTTTAATTTGGATGATGCAGAACTTTTCAGGGATCACAGCCTCCTACCCCGTCGATGGAAGAATTTACATGGGTCTTTCAGCGGCAGCATCCACCCACTTTCTTTGGGGATGGAGGACCCCAGGTTATAGAGTCATGGCTAGTATCCACACTGATGATTTTCGAGCATATGGATATACCCACTACGAATTGGGTGAAGCTCTAAACCTACATGCTTTGAGACTCCGCCAAGAGGTGGTGGGAGGTAATATCATATGTGGGACACCACCATGATATGTTTTGGGATGAGTTTCGGCGCATCTTCTATGATTACTTCTATCCCGATACCTTGAGGGCTGATCGAGCCCGAGATTTCATGAGTCTGTAGTAGGGTACTCTTACTGTTATGGAGTATTCCAATCACTTCACAGAGCTGCAGGACTTGACTCCTATTCCAGGAAGTGATGAGTTGTTTGTTTCACAGAATATTGAGGACGGTCTGAGGGAAGACATCCGATATCAAGTGAACAACATCAAGTTGACATCGATATCCTCTATCGTCAACCAGGTGATGATCAAAGAGCATAATCTAAGGGATTATGGAGTTGTGAGCTAGGGCGGTTCGACATCCAGAGTTACTATTCCTCCTACTAATAGCAGGAAGTATCGTAGGGAGACTATGCGAGGAGATTAGAGTAGGCATGATGCATCTTCTAGTATCCATGGGGTGTGCTGCTAGTGCATGAAGAGAGGGAATACGAGTACACATTGCCCGAGAGACCCAGTGTAGTGCTGATTATGTTTCAAGATGGGTCACCTTCAACACCTTTGTGAGATCTTCTCACTAGCAGCTGGTGACAGGGGTTCTTCTATGACTATGTATTCAAGAAAAGCGCCACCTGTTTCTCACCAATAAGGGAACTGGAGTTATTCTGGACGTTCAGTCTAAGGGGGAGGTCGTGGCCATGGTGGCCAGTCACCGGTATTTCAAAAAAATCAGGGTTGATCACCTTAGAGTGGTTGGGCAGGGTCATAGTGTCACAGTACAGGTCAGACTCTTTTATTGGAGCAGACCCATCAGGAGCAGGATCCCAACCCCTCTACCGTTCGAGGTACGATTTTAGTAGCCATAGTTTTAGATTATGATCTTTTCAATAATGGGGATTCCCATGGCTTCATATCTGTTGATGTTTTGGAGATCCATGGTCTCTACATCTTTTCCTCTGCCGATATCTTGACTCTTGACACTCCTTTGAGGACTAGAAAAACTAATGTACTTTAGTGTAGGGAGTTCCCTCTACAAGATAATGGTTGTCACTTCTTATATTACCACTATTTTCTAGAGATGACATGCTATAATGTAATTCTCAGGATGGACCGGTTAGTTCCATTCCAAGAATTCATCGATTTCTATCTCCATAGGGTGAGTTTGATATCATTTGAGGGTGGATTGTTTCATCATAAGGGAAAATAGGATGTCCAAGTGAGCAGAGCGAGAACCGAGAATCATGGGTTGAGAGGAGTTATCACCCAGATTGCTAGTGTATATATGGATGACCAGTGGACTTCTCAGTTCGTCTTTTCTACAGCGGTTGATTATTTCAGAGATGTCTTCCCAGTGTAATTTTCATGTTTTCCACCGGAGCATGAGGTAGAATTTTCTTTGAGCTCTTTCCCGGATTGGAACTGATGTCCATTCCTCCTTATAGGATGAATACACCTATGTTGAAAGAGATATAGATGAAGTTAAAGGAGTTGCATGGAAAGGGTTACATCTGACCTAGTACTTCTCCTTGGGGTTTCCCTATCCTGTTTGCGAAGAAGGTAGTATTCACCCTTAGGCATTGTGTGGACTATCAGAAGTTGAAGCAGTTGATGGTCAAGAACCAATATCCCTTCCCTATTATTGATGTTCTCTTTAATCAGATTTGAGTATCCCGAGAGTTCTCAAAGATTTACTTGAGGTCCTGTTACCATGAGTTGTGAGTTAGACCATCATATATTCCTCTAATAGCCTTCCAGGTTAGATACGGTATATACGAGTATATGATTATGTCGTTCGGTCTCACAAACGCGTATGGAGATTACATGGTACTGATGAACCAAGTGTTCCAACCATACTTGGATTCATTCAAGGTTGTCTTCGTAGATGATATATTGGTATGCTCTCACACTCTACAAAAATATTCCTCACATCTTGAGATTTTTCTGAGTACAATGAGAGAGCATGAGTTATATTCTAAGAACTCAAAATTCCACTTTTGGATGGATCAGATTCACTTTTTGTGTCATGTTATCTCATATATAGGAGTATAAGTAGACCCAGAAAAAGTGAGAGCTGTAGTTTCCTGGGAGAAGCCGAAGAAAAGCATTGAGGTGCAGTGTTTTCTAGGGCTGGATGGATACTATAGACATTTCATACTGACTTTTAACACTTGGAAAAACTGTTGATGGGTCTGACAAAGAAGGGTGTGAAGTTCATGTGCTCATATTCTTGTGAGTTACCTTTTCAAGAGCTGAAAGGGAGGTTGATTTTAGCATCGATAATAGTCTTTCTAGAGCTGAGAAAGGTCTTTTATATTAACTAGGGTGCATCAGGTATCAGGCTTCGAGCTGTGATTATGCAGGGAGATGGACTCATTGTGTATGGGTCTTGGTAGTTGAGACCACATGAGAGGAATTACCCGACACACAATCTCGATATGTTGGTATTTTTTCATTCCTTGCACTATTGGAGACATTATATTCTGGGAAAACAGTTTTGGTTTTCACCGATCATAAGATTCTCAAGTACATCTTCAGTCAGCATGATCTGAATTTGAGATAGGGAAGGCGGGTTGAGTGCCTTTAGTCCTTTGAATTTGAGCTTTCATATACGCTTGGGAAAGGCAACACAGTGGCTGATGCGTTGAACAGAAGGACTCAGATACATGTAGTTCAAGAGGCTAATAATGGGTGGCTGCTTATGGCTCTGTTCTATGAGATGCATTTGGAGGTGCATGAAAGAAAGGGTAATATTTTTCTATCTTATTTAGATGTTACCTAAACTCTTCTTGATCATGTGCGAATGATGCAACTATCAGATTCAGAAGTCCTAGTCTTGTATATGAGCATGTAATGAGAGGACCCTATTCCTGTATGGACATAGGTGATGATGAGATCTTGAATTTTCAGGGGTGTGTATGTGTTCCAAAATATATACGCGAGGAGATGATTCATGACATTCATTTATGAGTTTGTGTAGATTGTCCTGACGTCACCAAGATGTAACGTGGTCTACACCATCAGTATTAGAGGCCATGTATGAAGAGAGATGTTTCCAGGTTTTTCATGAAGTGTTTGACCTATCAGTAGGTGAAGGTGGAGAATCAATGACCAATATATCTTTTGTAGCTGTTACACATTCCTGAGTGGATGTGGAATAACGTCGTGATAGATTTTGTAACTATGATTCCGAGGTCGCCTCGATGGAATGTCACAGTTTGGTTTTTAATTGGAAGGATTAAGAATGTTGCTCACACCATGCTGATTAATATGAACTTCAGTGTTGATGAGATGGGATGGTTCTATGTCTTAGAGATTGTACCTCTGCATGGAGTTCCACACTCCGTTGTTCCTGACAAGGATTCTAGTTTTACTTCTCAGGTCTGGCAAGGTTTTTAAAATACTTTGGATACAGAGGTACATTGGAGCAGAACTAACCACCCCTAGATAGATGGCCAGTATGAGAATATGAATAAGGTTCTTGTGGAGACACTCTGAGCATGTGTTCTAATTTTTGGAGGTTATTTGGATAAGGTTATACCTCTAGTGGAGTTTTACTACAATAATAGATTTCATGCAACAATTTAGATGACACCTTTTGAGGCTTTGTATGGTAGGCCATACCGATCACCCTTATGTTGGCTCGAGGCAGGAGAGGTAGCTTTGTTGGGTCCTCATCTTGTCCAGGAGACCAAAATTTCAATAGAGTTGATTCGGAAGAGTATGGATATTGTGCACTCCTGACAGAAGCCTTATGTTGATCAATGGAGATGACCTCTGCAGTTCGAGGACGGGGATCAGGTTTTCCTGCGTGTCACACCGTTGTTGGGTCCAGAAGGATTAATAGTCAAGGTAAGGATTCAATGAGGTACATTGGTCTATTTGAAGATGAGGAGAGTGTTGGTCAGGTGTCCTATCGGTTGTTGTTACCCCAGATGTACCTGGCTATGCCCAAAATTTTTCAGGTTTCTCATCTCCGATGTTACTTTTCAGACCAATCTCATGTCTTCCAACCTGAGGAGGTTGAGCTTGAAGTGGATGTGTCATATAATGAGAATCCTATCCAGATTTTCGATCGCAGTACGAATGATCTCCATGGCAGGTTTGTTCCTCTGGTACAAGTGCTATTAGAGAACGGGCAGGTACATGACAAGACTTGGGAGAGGGAGGCCGATGTACGAGCACAGTGGCAAGAACTATTCAAGATTTCTTCTTTGATGCCGCACTAGGAAAATTTAGGGATGAATTTTCTTTAAGGAGGGGAGTTTGTAAGAACCTCGATCTTCTTTTCATGTATGTTTTTTCCTTTTCTGGTCATTTTTAGAAAAAGAGGAGATTCTAGAAATTTTTGATGTACACACCGTGTACTTTATGAGTAAACGTCGTGTAATCGATTACCATGTGTAGCCAGGTGCTGGATGTGTAGCAGCCATGCACACGGCCATGTGGGGTGACCTGGAGGCCAACTAAACAGGATTACAGAATGGGCGAGTACACATCATGTTCTTAAATTGTACACGTCGTGTAAATTCATTTTTTCATTAAATGAACCAGGGTCACATCTAATCGCCTGAACACTCTCCTTATAGGTCTTGTTCAACAGAGATCTCTATACAGCCACAAATCATCAAAGAACCCTCGAGTGAGCATCCATCCTCAGAATTGAACATCACTGGTTGCGTTGAAATCGCAATGGTGAGTTCTGGTTTCTCCTACAGCCCCATCTTCAGATTTCTCCACTATTGTGAGATATAATGGGCTGAATGTTTTAGACTATTTTTTAGATCTTCATCATTCCATGTTTATTAAAGCCTCGAGGATCACATATAGCAATCTTCCAACACCGAGGTTGGTGCTTTGTGCCATTCGGTTGAAATTCATTGAGTATTATGTGTAATTTTTACCAATACCCTTGAACGTGGTATTGCATGCTTACCATTTTACCCTTGTTTATTGTCTTCCACATTAGTATTCCAGAGAAGATGTTAATGTTTTTTGAAAATGGTTGATTGATATGCCTTGGATGTGTTTTCCCATGCGTATTATGTTTACAACTTTTTGGTTCTGCTTATCAGGTTTGGCTTCCATGCTTTTTTCCATGCCTAGTGCGCTAGGGTGGAGTGTTTTTATTCTGACATGCTTGATATGTTGTTGAATTATTAACAATGTTGTTCATGAGGTTTACCTTGTATTTTTATTCATTTATTTCTATTCATATTGTCCAACACAGGGTTGTGAGAACCTATTGTAGTAGACTATATGGGAAATTGACCGAGCGAACTTCCATCGAGAGTCTTTGAGTACTTTAGACAATACGAGGAATTCACCTATCAAGCTTTATCAGAGAGTGTTTGAACCACATTTTGCTATAAAGGGAATTTACCAATTGAGTTTTCTTAGAGACTCTTCAAAACACTTGGGACTATAAGGTGAATTGATAGAGTGAGCTTTCTCAGAGGGTCCATGACCTTGGGTCTATAAGGATAATTGACTGTGAGATCTTCCTTAGAGAGTCCTTGAATTATCTTAGACTATAAGGGGAATTGACCATGTGAGCTTATTCAGGGAGTCTTGATTTACATTTGACTATAAGGGTAATTGACTGTGAGTCTTTATATATTATTTTAATAGAACCATAGGGGATAGGATGTGTGAACTTCATAGAGGGTTATCGTTCTTGATATGTTTCATTTTGATATGTGTAATTGATTTTTTTTGAGTACTTTCTTGTTTACTACCTTCACTATTGTGTATTTGTTTCCCTTCTGATGTGTTAATCTTTCATAGAGGGAATAGTTTCCCTACTATCACACCCATGGCCCTCACTGATAGGTAGAAGCCTCTGGTGTTCTGGAAAATGTGCTTGAGGCCATGTGACAAACGGGGTATGGGGAGCCTTTGGGTGGCTTCGGGAACCATGACTTCACATAGAATATGTGTTAGGGTAATAATATTATCAATTTTTCCCTTAATTACACTATTTAAATTTTAGTGGTTCTTCATCATAACTTCCTTGTGTTCCCACGTTGCCTCTTCCATATTATGGTTTATCCATACAACTTTTACCAGATGAGTCATCCGGTTTCTCAACACTTGTAATCTTGTATCAAGAATCAGGATAGGCTCTTCTCTATAGGACAGAACAGGTTCTAGTTTTAATTTCTCATCGTTGACTACATGTGCTGGTTCATGCATGTATTTTCTCAATAGTGATACGTGGAACACATCATGAACTTTAGAGAGACTTGGCGTCATTACAAAATAGTTTGCTGCAGCCCCAATTTGTTCTAGAATTTCGAAAGGTCCGACGTATCTATGACTCAATTCAACCTTCTTATCAAATCTTATAATTCCCTTCCATGGATATACCACAAGGAAAACATGATCTCCAACCTAAAATTCCAAATCCTCCTTCGGTTATCAGCATATCTCTTCAGATTACATTTAGCTGCCTTTATGTCGGTATGGATTTCTTTCACCTTTTCCATCATTTCCACAACTAGTTCTAGGCCTAGAAGTTTTTGTTCACCAACATTACCCTAAAAGGTTGGTGAACGATATCTCTTTCCATATAACACTTCATATGGTGCCATCTGAATACTTTAATGGAATCAATTGTTATAAGAAAAATTCCCCTATAGGTAAATATTGAACCCACATACCTTGAAAGTCTAGTGAGCATGATCTCAACATGGCTTCTATGGTCTTAATTGTCTGTTCATATTGTACATAAGTTTGAGGGTGGTATATAGTGCTCAAATGAAGTTCAGTATCCATGGATATCTGAAATGTTTCCAGAATTGTGATGTAAAATGGGGATCACGATCAGAAACAATCTATATGGGTACTCCATGAAGTTTTACGACATCATTAATATACATTTGTGCTAAATGATCAAGTGATAAATCTTATACTAAAGAAAGAAAAAAAATTTACTTGGTAAGACGATCAACAATGACCCATATTGCATAATTCCTCCTAGGAGTCATTGGTAGTCCCTTTGTAAAGACCATCGCAATATTATCCCATTTCCACTCAGGTATGGGAAGAGGTTTCATGACATTTCTAGGCTATTTCATTCTAGCTTTCATTTGTTGAAAAACCATAAATCGTGACACAAAATCAGCAATATCCCTCTTCATGTTACCCCACCAAAAATTTTCCTTTAAATCATTATACATCTTAGTGATACCAGGTTGTATAGAGAAATTTTAGCTATGAATATCATCTAACAATTCCCTTTTCAGATCAGGTGTATCCGGAACACAAAGTCTCTTCCCAACTTTCATATTCTCATCTTCAATGAAGCCACTCAATCCCCCATTATTCACAACAAAAATCATCTTTTGAAACTCCACGTCATCAGTTTGAGAACACTTTACCCATTAAAGTAACGATGGTTTAGAAACCATTTGAAATAGCATTGTTGTTTCAATTTCCATGTCTATTCCCATATCTATCATTACTAGATCCATGTATATAGGATCCTTTTCAACTCCCATATTGTTCAAAACTCCATGATCCTTTCAAATAAAAGCATCTTCCACCTTATTGGCCTTCCCTGAGTGGTAGTATATATAGGAATCATAATCTTTGAGTAGTTCAAGCCATCTCCTTTGCCTCATGTTGAGTTCTTTTTGTGAGAAAATATACTTCAAACTCTAATGATCAGTATAAATCTCACATTATTAACCATATAGATAGTGTCCCCAAATCATCAATGAAATGATTATAGTTGATAACTCGAGATCTTGAGTAGGATAATTTGCTTCATGAATTTTTAGCTGTCGTGATGCATAGGCAATAAATCTATCATTCTGTATAAGGACCCAACCCGGTCTTTTCTTTAAGGAATCACTATATATAACAAACCCATCATTCCTCGGTGGTTGAGTTAATATAGGTCTATTGACCAATATTCTCATAATTTATTAAAAACATAATTCACACACTTTTATCCAAACAAATTTAACACCTTTATGTGTGAGCTTGGATAATGGGTAAGCCAACTGGGAAAAATTCTGGATGAACTGTTGATAATATCCTTCTAAACCAATAAAATTGTGTACCTCAGTTATACTTTTCGGTGGTGGAAATTCATGGATTACCTTTATCATAGAAGGTTCAATAGAATTTCCATATATAGAGACAATATGGACAAGAAAAAAATTCTCTTAAATACAAAATTTACACTTAATAAAATTCCTATATAATTCATTTCATATGAGGGTTTTCAGAATGGTACGCAAGTGATTTTCATGATCTTTATAGAATTTTGAGTATATCAGGATTTCATCAATAAATACAACTACAAATTCATCACGATATTCCTTGTAAACTCTGTTCATTAGATCCATGAAAATAGAGGGGAATTAGTCATCCCAAAAGGAATTACTATAAATTCGTAATGCGCGTACCTTATTAGAAATGTTTTTTTCGGAATTTCTTCTTCTTCACACCCAACTGATGATATCCAGATCAATGTTTAATCAATGAAAAATATTGAGCTCCATGATGTTGATCGAATAAATTATCAATGTGAGGTCAGTGATACTTGGTCATTAATGTTATAGCATTGATCTCCATGTAGTCAATGCACAACCCCATAGATCCATCTTCTTTCATAACAAATTGAACAGGGGATACCTAGGGAGAAACAATAGTGCGAATAAATCCATTATTACAATATTCATCTAGTTTTTTCTTTAGTTCCACTAATTAAACAGTGGCCATTCTATATGCGGTTTTCGATATGGTCCTTGAACAATGAATTAAATAAATAGAAAACTCAATTTCTCGTTCTATAGGATGTCTATGTAAATCTTTTAGAAACACATCAGCATATTCTTGTACAATAGGTACATTCTCTATTTGATCTTTTTTTTCCTCAACAATAGGTATTTCATTGCCTTCCTCACTAATAATTGAATATAGTTGAGCTACTGGGGGAGGATCTAGTTAAGAAATAATTGGTGACATTTCTGCTCTAATGCTATGGTGTTCTTTATCATTATCATCAACAATCATAACTTCTTTCTTATTATAATTTTTTTTTCATCATGGTTCATATTGAAATACATGCAATGGATTTTATCAAATTCAATCATGGGTATGACGATGAGATTAGTAGATAAATAACATTTCTGTGCCTTAATAGGGACTGATTCAATAAACTTCATTGCAATAATACTTCCCTTAAGGGTTTTGACTGAAAACTCCCTTGTTAAATCAAATTAGAAATATCTAATTTTCATAGTAAACTGGGACGATATGAAGCAATGTGATGATCTAGAATCAAATAAGTCATTTTCTAACATGAGGAAACCATTAAATTACCTGCCACCACATTTTTTGTAGCTTAAACCTCAGCAGTACTGATCGCATAAGCATTGGATTGATTTGTTGTCCTTTTCTAAGGCATGTTTCCTCGGCACTTGGAAATTTTATTTACATTATTCTGCCTTTTTCTAAAATTGTAGCATTCAACATTGACAACCTCTTTCTTCCCCTTGTAATCACCAGCAAGATGGCATTTCTTTCCACATTTGTAGCATATTATTTTTCCTTTTTGATATGAACTTGGGTGATTAATTCCACAATTAACACAAGGTATAAATTCAACTCTTCCCTTATTCTATGATTCCTTATTTCATTTCCCAGATTGATCAGTAGGTATATTCTTCTCTTTCTTTTCTATTAATTTGTAAGACTTAGAGAATTCATTTTCTGTCTTGATAGCACCTGAGACATTATCTTCGTACGATGAAAAGGATTGAAATACTAATGCTCGACGGAGAAATGGTTTTAACCCATAAAATAAACAACCAATCATACTTCATGGATTACGTATATAATCTGCTGCATGAATTGCAAATATTTTAAAGTATGCCTTATACATTGCAAAATTCTGAACCTCCTTTTACCTCAGACATAGAAAGTGAATTTCTATATCTTCTTAATGGTCACTAGGAAAGTACTTTTCTATGATAAGATCTTTAATATCTCTCCATTCCATAAATAATACATCTTCATCCTCTTTTGTGTATTTAATTAATGGCCACCATTGATATGCATCTCATATGAGGTGATAAACTTCATTGAAAACGTTTTCCCTTTCGCTGCTCCCCAAAGCATGAAATATTTTCTCTCAAGAAATTCTACATTGTTCAACTACAAATTGATTTGTATTCATATTAAATATTTGTGGTCTTTTCCTCATGAATCGATCTAATAGTAATCCTCCACGCTGTGAATCAGGGTGCTCCATATGGGTATGGTTATTATTCAAAACATGGATGAGTTGTACCAGTATGGTGATAAGTTGATAAGAACAAGTTGAATATCTAGATCAGATATTATTATCTTGAGTAGGAGGTAAATCCCGACATAGATTACATGAATTGATATAGTTTCAATTCCATCCACCAGGCACGATTTTTAAACAATGGAATAAACAAGATTAGTTTATGAATCGAAATACACAATTCTATACTTGTAAAACACTTAACATAAATTGAACAGTTTATGGATATAATACATAATCATAAAAATTATTTCTATGAGGAATTATATACTCATAAACCCTTTATAATGGTTTTTATTGAAAATGAGGATTATCCTAAGCATATCTTCTAGGAGTGTCGTAACTAAGAGTGCAGCAAGGCCCGTTTTCGTGCCCTAGTTCCCATTTTAGTCTAGTTCAAAGCATTGTTTTCAGGTTTTACCACTAGGTACATATGTGCCAAAGATTCCTCTAACTGCTTGTATCTTTACAGGTATTTATTTATTGAAAAACTCAAAAAATCTCTATAATACCAAAATTCTTGGAAGTTTTTCTATAATAATCCTTAATGTCTGTCTTAGGATAATGTGCTCTAATAAGAGTTTTTCTAAATCTAGTTTACAAGGATTGTAATAAAAATTCTATGATACCAACTATAAATCCTTGACCCCAGTTACCTTGAGTCGTTACATTCAGAAATTTCATTTTCATGATTGCAAGGAAATCATGTCCTGAATGACCGATCAATTTAATATTATTGGAAACATGATTCATACATAAGTTCAAATTGACAACATGAAAATAAATAAAACACTAATTTATTCCATTAGAGAAATCTAGACCTCCTAGAATATTCCTAAAATTCACTCATAATTAACTTGTTCATATCCTGGAAAAATGAATCATAAGAAAGGGGTGAGCTCAAATGCTCAGTAATGGTATGGAATACAGATGAAGAAAACATAAATAGTAGGCAAGGTGAATAATTGAAAACACATGACTTTAAAAATAAAAAATATGGATTCTTTTATGGATGGAATATTATCTGAATAAATAATTCCAAAATAAAACATATTCATGGGTATTCTACTAGTCAAAAAACCACATGAACCATCAATAATATTTTCATAACGAGGTAATGTATAATGTCGGATATTATGAAACATTTTTTCAAGGCCTCAGCCAAGACATATAAAAATGATTAAGGCCTCGGCCAATACCATATATCAAATTGGGAAAGGCCTCATCCAATTCCATGTCTAGTTATCTCTTAATACCTACCGATGCATCGATGATTTATAGAGGGCTACACTATTCACTTACTAAGTCCAATACATTCCTTATATGAAAATGTAGAAATACAACATAAACATTCGTATTAAATCTAGTATAATAAATTTTAATAATTTAACCATAAACCATGAATGGTATAAAAATAACACATCCACAGTCTAACATATCCCAAAACCTTAAATTCAATATATAATATTTGTATTAAAATTAATCTACTTCAAAAATTTATAAAATCCATCAAAGGAAGTTGACATAGATGAAATAAAAACTATTTGAGAGAAACATCACTTTCTTTTTTTGAAATCATTTAAAATTACATAATTATAAAATAATTTTTTTGTAAATATTCTTATAAGATTATAAGAAAATATTTTACAATGTTATAACAGCGGAGAATAACCGCACCTTCCATATAAGTTAAAAAATATATTCTTACCTCAATTTTGTCGAAAAGGTCGTAAAGTACATTGTTTCAAAAATGACTGAAAGATTCCTTTGAAAACATATATGTGCAAATAAGGGTATAAATGACTTTAACAAATTTTATAGTAATTAATAAAAATGTTTTGAAATACATTTATAAGAAACATTTATGTGGATGATAAAGAGGTCCCATTAGATACTTACATAAAAAACAACCTCGGATAATAAAGAGAATGTAGAATTAACCCTTTCCTTGAACTTTTCCATGGAAAATTATGCGTTAACCATCTATATAATAGTTAAATACTTGTTATTAAATTATTAAAGAACCATATACATAAATATGATATCATATATTATCTTCTAATACTACTTTCATAATGATATTTTAGTATTATTGTCGTTTCGGGTGTTAACTGATTCATTTTCCATTATATGTTTTGTTACATAAGACGTCTTTGTTATGGATAGGTTGTATTTGATTAATTTCCAGAATGATGTTGAGTTCTTAAAAATTTTTTTTAATCATTAAATGAAAATTATTATTGAATGATTATGATGAAGAAATTAATCTCATCGTGTTTTTGGAGACGGTAATCCGTACGTATGCACGAGCGACAAAATCATGATTTTTATTTAAAATCATATATAAATAGATGGTATATCATATATATAGAATCAATAACATGTTATATTTATTATTTACATCAATTATAAATCATTTTTATACCAATACAATTAATAATGTATTGAATAACAACTACACCACAACATAGAGATGGAAAGCCATACGTACGCATGTATGGTGATATGTCATTTACAGGCTGGATAAAATAATAAATATTATGATACCATATTTATAATAACATCACAGAATATAGAAGATACTGGATTTATTACATTATAATAGTTACAACAAGGATTGAAGAAGTGGAAGAAGAAATGAACTAGGAAGAGGTGATGAAATATTTATCTCTTTTTCAGGTTCTTCCTTATGATTTGATCAAAATAAATTCTTAGGTTGGATTTCTAACTAAAGGAAGGCATCTAGAATGAAGGGAGTATAGTTAAAAGGATATTTGGGTAGGTATTGGCTATGCCAAATGGATTTTAATGTGTGAATTTGAGGGAAGGGGAAGTGCCCTTTTATAAGATGGTTGAGGGGCACCTTAGGAAAATATTGAAATATTATTTTGTAATATAATCATTTTCGGTTTCTAATGGCCCCAAAATGATTTATTTCTAGGATAAGGTGGGGATTGGTCGAAAAACACTCAACTGATAGGCTTTAGACAGGGCTGGGTCACTAGATTAACCTTATCATTTAGATTTAACTCTATGTTAATTAGTTTGAGATTTACCACATCTCTTTGTATTTTTATAATACATGGTTAATAAACTATCTATAACAAGTCACTTGAACACCAAATGGTTCATTATTAATATATATAACCCTATATAAGTCATTTGTCCAAACCATATATTTTTATGAATATAATATCAATTAAAAATATAATATTTTTTAAAAAATATTTTATTTCAATTTTTCAATATTAAATTTTTTTACTTTTCTATATTCATAACAACCTTTTTACTTGAAAAACAATTCATTTTATCAACCCTAACATGTCATATTAACCTATATTATTATTTTAATTCTTTAATTGTCTCAAATTACATTTATATTTGTATTTATAATATAAATTATTTTAAAATTTCATTAAAAAGGTAATTACTAAATCATCATTGTGTCATAAATAAAATAAATTATTTAATGTCTAAAAATTATAAATAAAATTCCATTATGTAAAAAATAATTTTTTCATTCTAATAAATATTTATAGTCGAATTTATATTATGTGAAACACTCTATTATAAATGGTTTAGTTATTAAACTTTGAATTTAACACGTTTAAACCTTCTTTGAAATAAATAATAAAAAATGTCCTATTCTAATTCAAGTAGATATAAAGGATCATATTTTGTTCCTAAAGTTGTTTTTGGTTGAATTAAACTTCTCTAATAGAATTCGTACTTGTGTTAGGGTAATAATAATATCATTATTACCCTTAATTACCCTATTTACTTTTAATTGTGGTAAATAAAAGTCAAAACTCACTATTCAAAAAAAATCATTTTTATCTTATTGAACTACATTTAAATACTAATATCAACACTGTCTCTCAGATTTTTGAAATTCAATTCACAGAAGCGGTTAAATTAGGTTTAATGCAAATTTGAAAATGCTCCTAAAATATGGTTAAAAGATCATATAAAGTTCGAAAATATTATTATATATATATATATATTTATTATAAAATGAATCCAATGAATTACATGGAAGTTATATAAGTATTATATATCTATTGTGACATAATATTTATTTAATTAAAATAAATAATTATTTAAATTAAGTGTCATTTTTAAATAATAACTCAGTGTTTTTCACTATTAATCAAAAATTGAATGTTTTCATAAAAATACCAAAAATTCACCATAAGCTAATTTTGATATTCAGAATCCAAAATTGAAGTCTATTTTGAAATATAAAATTTAAATAAATTTAAAAAGTGGTATGTACTATTCATAACTGCTAGTTGATTGGTTGTGGTGTGTTTGAACTCAAAGTTGTGTAAAACACAAGCTACAATATTATTCAAAGGGAGCTGTATCGTGGAAGCATGTGGTGTTACATTAACAATATAAAAATAACATAATCTAGAAGTATCACCTCTTGAATAATTTTTCTCATAAGGGATAATGTAAAACCTCTAGTTTTCTACAAAATACATTTCTTGATTTCTTTCTTAACATGATTAACATGGAATTAAGAAAATTGATATATAGTAAAAAGTATTATTATTTAAATTTATCAATTATTAAATATCAATTGACTTTATAGCCATCAAATGGATTATCCGTATTATTAAAATATATATTATTCTCATAAAAAATTAAAATTTATTGATAAATTCTTAATAAATAATCTATCACATTTTAGTAAAGTGAATTTATTTTAAAAAATAAGGTCAATTCAATAAAAAACATCAGTTTTTTTTGTGATGAAATTTCATAAATACATTTTTTAAATTTGAGACACTAAATTTGATAAAAATTATAAAAAAATTTAAAAGAAAATTATTATTTTCATAGCATGTATTTTTGGGATTTTCTTGAAATAGTTTTTTTATGAATTATTAAATTTTCTATTTTTAGTTACCATTTATTTAGGTATTTAAAATCGAAAATATAATTATTTTTATTTTAAAAAAATAATTAATTCTATTGTATTTATCAAAATAAAATTATAGACTTTGTAGTTAATTTTATACATGAATTTGATATTAAAAAAGTTTATACATAAAATGATTTTTTCAAAATAATTGTTTTCTATTGTGTTTTCTGGTTTAATATTAAATAAATTAATAAAATTTCTAAAAACTGAATCTTTAATTAGGGATTACATATTTGCCTAAATATTTAATTTTTTTAAAAAAATCCCCATTAATCATTTGTAATCATGAATAGGAACCATAATAAATAATTTCCACCCCGATAAGTTTAAATAAGGCAATTTAGGTTAAAATAATAACATAAGAACAAAAAAAGACAATAAAACAAATAAAAATCCTATTATATAGTTTTATTTCAGATATTTACATACACAATTTTTTAATATGGCATCTTGGTTCAATTTTATATTTTATTATTTTCTTTATATTATTTTATGTACAGAAAATTGAAAAATTACATACCTTTCATTATTTTATATGTATACTTTTGAAATAATAATAATAAAAGTATATATTTACTTATAAATTAAAATTTCACAGAAAAATGATTTTCTATCATAGTGAGTTTTTAATAATTTATATTAATGAAATAATTTCATTTAATGCATACACTATATCGACACCATATTAATTAAAATAATTGAAAAATGGTATAAATGATAATAAATGTATTAAAGGTAATATAATTTGAGTGAATTATAATTTATAATATTTTTAAAATAAATACATCAATTTAGGGATTTTATAAATAATTAAATTCAAATTCCTTTTCTATCATATTATTAAAATGAAAAATAAAATTTATAACTTGAAATTTGGTATTAATGATATTTTATAAAAATAATATTGTATTAAATGATATAAAATTATTAAAAAATGATATTTAGAAATATTTCTTGGATGATGTTTAAAATATCATCCATGGTCTATTTATGGGATAATTTGTTTAATAAAAACTATTTGGACCCTAGACATGTAAAAAACGTTGTTATCGCTATAGTTGTGAAAAGGGATAATGAGGGTTAAATCATGATTATTTGTATAAAAACATAGACTATAGTTATCAAAAGTTTAATGTATCAGAGTATTCCAATGAATCCACACACTATCCCACAATTATATCAGTTTTAGTTTCTTTTCCATGAAAATTAATTTATATTTTTTTAATATTTAATGAAATTCAAATAGTTTCCCTCTCCTCACTTATAAAAGGGAACCTACTCTCATATTTTCGTCACGCATCAAGAACTATTTCATTCAGAATAACCCTACAGAAATTACTTACTAAATTCCCTCCCCACTTTCTATAGGTATTAGTTTGGGCATAATACCAACCATAGAGTGATTTAGATATAATTAAAAATGGTTTTCTGAATAATATTTATAATAATTTTAATAAAAATTTTTATTTTTCTTTATTATTTTACCTCATTCAAATATTCATAAAACATGTGGAAATAAAAACTATTGTATATTTTAAAAATTAATAATTTTTATGTTATGTAATCAATTACAAAAATCTCATCTTCCATTAAATGAGAAATTAAATCGTTATTCGTGTGTACAAAGAACTACCACCATGAGAATGGATGTATTTCGTTTTCCTTAATAGCTTCTCATGTTTGGTTATAATGATGGATTTGATAAAAATATATTTTATTTTTCATATTATTACTGTTCTATAAATATAAATTTATATTTATATTTCTTTTATTTCCAACCATAGATACATGAAACAGATTTAATGCTAACATATAGATTATTATTACCATGAATGGAGTAATTAAATTTTTATCTATAAATTTTATGAATGAATATATATATATTTATATATATATAGTAATATATATGATAATAATATCAAGATTTTCATTTTAGGTACAAAATAAAGATGATAAATGTATATATAATGAGACTATAGAAACAAAACCTGCATGAAAAATGAATTACTTATTAATGGGATCCTTGATTTTATAAATGAATTATTAACAAATGGGAGGTAAGATATTGTAAGAATATAATATATTGTATAATATATATGAGTATGGTTATTTAATAAAATTATGATGAATATATATTTATTATAATTTTTTTAATTCCTAGGATGAAATATGATATTGAAGGTAAGATACCTCTCTAAACCACCATTTCCATTGGGTTATTACCATTCAATCTCTATCTCACATTATTTAACACATTAATGTTATGAAATTCTTCTAAATTCTATATATGTGTCTATCACACATATATTTAGATTATTATTACTTCTTTTTATGGGGTAATTTATTCATTATGTTCATTTCTAAAATTTATTATTTATGATACCAATTTTTATTATGATATTGGGACTGATTATGAGAAAAATTTCATTCCATTGTTAATTATCATGTTGATCAACTATGATTAATTTAATTTTATGTAAATCGTTAAAATTTTTGTGTGATGATATTTGTTCCTAGATAGTTCTCCAATGATCTGGGTAAATGTTTTTCCCTTGGGAATTTATATATGGGATTTGTGATTATTACTAAACTATGAAGGGTCTCTATCAACCATGCGATATTGTTTAGCATTTAGCCTTAACTTATTAATTTTTTCTTGTTTTTTTAAACAAATTTATTTATGTTTCCATTATATCGTGATATCGTGTTCTTTATGGTGTTCACACATGTGATAACTCTTGATCATTCAAATTAGGATATCATGTAATGCCATAGGATTGATATGTTATTTCTCTCAATCGAGATTGTTCACTTACTGGGATTTTTAACTAAGCCATTAGGTTATTTTATTCCCCATGTTATCCTATGTAGTTTTAGGATCTCAAAAATAATTATAATCTCATTAATTCAAAAGAAATAATGTTTTTGTGTTTTATATTCATGAATAATTTTTAAAAACATTGTTTTTTAAATACATTAGGAACCTCAATACTTTTCCACTATTTATTGGATATTTATGTTTACTATAATGTATTAACATGCTTAAAAGGACCGGATCAAAATATTTGGTATTAGTGAAATGTTTATTTATTTTATAGTGATTATGACATGAATAATATACTGATAACCCTAGGGATAAACTTAATTATAGGATAGAATCCAAAACTATTGTTAAGATATATATTATTTGGATTTCTAGAAATATATCATTGTATGGATATTATAGGTGGAAATGGTTTTGGAAAAGATTATATAGTGGTAATAACCCCATATATGATGAGTGTGTATATATTGGCTATCATTTGGGTTCATGGTGAGTGTACCCTTACCGTGCTCCCAATTTGACACTCTCAAGGGATATTCATTAGTTAAATCGCATTTTTTATGAAATATCATGAATAATCTATGTATATTATGATCACAGATGACATTTTTTAAGCCTAAGATGTCATATATTTAATAGAATATATCATTATATAGAAAACATGTCAATAATTTTTCATGAGTTTGATGATTGTTTCTCACAAAATTTATATTTATTTAGTCAATGAACAAAACCATTGTAAATGATGTTAACCATTGATGTGTTGGATATTGAGTTTAATACGAGGAATCCAATGTGATGATGATCAATGTGATGTATTTTTTATTACTACAAATCATTTATTATAATATATGACTGATAACCAACACCTTAACCAACTATCAAACTCACTTAATATGAGATGAATATAGTCTAATATGAGTTCAGTTGGTTGAGACAATGGAGGAATGAATTCTACTTTACATCATTCTAAAAATGCGGAATGAAAAACTCAAGAAAAAATATCAACAGAATTTGAAAATGTTAATGATATGAAAATAAATGTATATATCGAAGAGTTTTCAAAAAAAAGTAAGGGTTTCAATAGAGAGAAATAATTTTAATCATAGAGATCCATTCAATGTTAATTGTTATAAATTTTCATAAACAATAAATTTTCTATGTAAAATCATGCTTCTAATTTTTAACAACTTTACTAAGGAAAGGAATATGTTATACAAACAATTGAAGTGAAATTATTGAATTATTTATGTATTGGTATGTGAGAATTATGTTTTATAAATTTTTTTATCAATGATATTTTTCTTATAAAAATCATGCCACATATAATTAATGTACATCATTATACTTTTAAAGATGTAAGGACATATTTTGAATGATATAGGAAAATAATAAATTTTATTTAGTTTTAAGGAGATATCATTGGAATACATAAAAAGAAATGAAATAAAACACATAATATATTCTTATAATTGAGTTAATTATTTGTAATTTAGAAAAAATTATGAATATAATTTAGGATGTAATGGGGATAGTATTGTTAACATTTTACTTGGTTATTTATGTGATGAAAATGTTATTTTGGTTATTATTATTTAAGTTTATTCCATTTTTTTATGCAATATATTTTATGGTCTATCATTAATAAAGAGATTGTAAATTTTTAGAAGCATTTGTGTCTTGATGTAAGTTTAGAAATAGTGTTATAGATACCAACATGTGTTCATAATTTTATGGTTTATAATATATTATAAGCAATATATAACATTACTATGGTTTTCAGGGATGGTTTTTGGGGATGATTTGAAACATTTATTGGGTTTTAAGAAGGTTATTGTATTAATCATTAAATAATTCATTGGGTTATTATTGACAATAATTATTTGTGCATGGGGATGTAAGGAGTTAAGGAAGTTCCTTATGAAATAAATATATGAATATAAATAATGAGATCTAAACAGATTTATTAGTCTAATCAACATATGTAAAACATTCCCACCAAGAGTCTCATGGAGGCACTACTTGCACAGCCTATGATTGGAAGCCTACCCTATGTGTGACACTTCCACTCAACACATGCATAATGGACCTGCACATACAACCTCCTCTGCCCAGAGTCTCGTGATTTCCTAAAAATAGGACCTTGGGTCACCTCACATGACCAAAAAAACAAAGATTCCTCAAGGAACATCTCAATATAGTACTTCACTCAGGCCCTCGAAACCATCCAGGTACCTCTCCAAAAATCGAGATAAGAGGGAGTTATGTGAAAAATTGGGACCCGAGACCCCCTGTCTATGAAGTGTAAAATACAATTTTGAGGAACCACACCCACCTTATCAACAATTTACTAATAAAAATGTCTCATCATTAACCCGAGACTTATGTGATTCCCCTCTAAGGACACCTACAAATACCTTGGAGATGAAAACATGGCCTTTCCCAAGTGTTGTTTCCCAGGTTATCGATTATCTAAAATGAATATCTATATTGTGTAGGCCAAAACTATATGAATAATTTTTTATCCATGTCGAACATACCATATTGGATACCTATCATGCCTTTTTAGCTTCCAACTATATAAACCCACTTCTTCTCCCCCTTACCATACATCTGGAAGATGAATTTGACCTCACTCTCCATGACACCAGTTTTCTAGAACCTCCTTTGATGGGACTCTCAGATAAGGGCGGCCGTGTAAATTCCTACAATAAAGCCTCCATACATTCAAAAACATTGAAATAAACATAACAACATGTCTTACATTCAGTTATGTATTCTTTTCTTTAGAGGTTTCTCGGTCTTGTCCTACCAGATGAGTTGGGTCCTATGTTTTTGTACAGTTATGAATCCATTAATCCATAAGGACCATAACCCTAAGAGAATATCAATGGACTTATTATCCTTATAAATAATCTTAAGGTACTTTTCCTTACATTGTAACACCCCAAGATTTCATAGTGTGTTATTTCTTCAAAATAATTCAATAACTTGCACTACAAGCAACACCGAGTTCAATTGCACCATGACTTACAAAAAAAAAGCCATTAAAAGAGGTCATGAATAGCATTAACTACATTTTTAACTTTATATAATCCTTATAATTTTAGAATCCATATTTTGAGTTTCTTAGTCATAATGCAAGAACAGATTCATTTTCAGTATTGCACTTTTATCAACTTTTGATAGTGAAACCTTTTTAAATACAATATTTTAAACTTTTCGACTAAATGGAGACATCAAAAAATTTAAAATGAAACATCCCAAGCTTCCACGGTACGTTTTCCTTTGAATAAAACAGTAGCGTGTGTTGTACGCAACGTCGAGTTTTAACACACACCACAACCGATCAAACTAGCCGTTATGAATAGTAATACCTACTTTTTGAAATTATATATATTTTATATTTGAAAATGGACTTCATTTTTGGATTCGGAATATCGAATTTAGCCTAAGGTGAAATTTTGGTACATTTCGGATAACTTTCATATTTTGATGAATAGTGAAAATTACTAAATTTTAATTAAAAACAACTTTTTTAATCAAAATAATTAATAGTGATAAATTATGAATTTGAGTGGTTTTAAAGTATATTTAGAATATATTTCTACCTTTTAATATAATGTTGGTCATTGGACATAATTTTACAATTAAACCGAACATAAACAAGTGTCAATCTTTTGATAGTTATTACCTCTTAAAAACACGTTTTTTGTTTTGACAGCGGGAATTGATTTTAAATTTATTTCAGCCACTTCTGTGTTTTGAATTTAGAAAAATGGATTCCATATTTGAAATCAGGATGTCCAAATTGTGTAAATAGGTAACTTTTATTTTTAGACATTTTGAATAATTACTGCGGTAAATATTTTATTTACCATGGTTAAGGGTAAATCCGGTAAATAAGGGTTAAAAAATAATATTATAATAATAAAAAATTACCCTAAAACGTGTCCTAACCTTATTGGTGGACACATACCCGACCATGAGCATCCTTGGGTCAATTTGGGGACCCCTTGGAGCCACTTGTATGTGGTAGGGACACATTATATTAATAAAGTTAAAATAAAAATAAAAATGGCATAAGCTTACATCTTTTAGAAGAACAATTTTTACATAGGGTTATACATGTTGGATTTTCGATTATAAATTTTCATTAGAAATCTAAAAAGATTTCCTACATAATGATATTTTATTTATAATTTTTAGACATCAAATAATTGAAATTATTAATGACACAATAATGATGCAATGTTTACCTCATTAATAAATCATTTAAATAAATAAGATTATAATGATTAAAATATTATCTAAAACCTGTCCAATTCTTATTTTTTGATGTTATTTATAATATGAGTCATCTTATCTTCGACCTCAATGATTTTTGGACCATTATAAACCGAATATAATTATATTATAAAGTAATACTTTCACTCTTTCCTAAAGAGCCCCTCTTCTCCCTTATAAAAGGAGACCACTTCTACTCATTCCTCACACCCCTAAAGCCACTTGGCTCGTCCAAACTCTGCCCAACTAAACTCCCCACATCCCTCTCCTCCTCCTTGAAGCTTCCCCTTAGGAAGAAATCATTTCAATAAGTCCTTTGGTTCCAACCAAAGTGAGTTACCTAAATTAAAGGTAACAATTTCTCTTAAATTATTTTCATTTATTTTGCTTCTCCAACCCCCAAACTCTTCTTATTTCCTTTCTTTTGTAACAAAACAAGTATCCTCAATATACTAGGATGTTGTTATAAGAAGGATTCAAACTACACATACACACAACTCCATCTAATGGATGATGAACATAATGTTTCTGTGGATGGCAAACTAACGCCTCACGAAACGATGATTGTTCAAATACATCTTACCGCCTCTCATGGTGGCCATTATGATGGAACTGTAATTAAATATGATATTAATGATATATATTTTATATATAAGCTTCTGTAATTCCATTTTATTTCATACCATTATTCGTTTCATGTTGTATATACATACGATAATTTCATTTGAGGAAGTGCGGACTACCGCCCCCTTAAAATGATATGACTCGTTCATACCACACATGGAACGTATAAAGGATGGTGTTAATGAACTTAAGTAACATGTATAAAATATTATATTATACTGGAATAGTAATATACCTATGTATCATTTGTATTCGATTCTTTTAAAATAAAAATTAAATGGAAGTAGCGTTCGTGCGTACGTACGGACTACCGTCTCCACGAACGCGATGAGATTCATTTTCCATCGTATCCATTCAAGTATAATTATCATTTGATGATTTAAAATTGATGTTTAAGGACTTGATACCATTCTGGATTTGAATAATATACAACTTATCCTTTACAAACATGTCTTACGTAACAAAACATACAAAAGAAAACAAGTAAGTTCACACCCGAAACAGCGATAATACTAAGATATTATTATCAAATCAATATTAAAAGATCATATATGATATCATATTAATGTATATGATTCTTGTATAATTTAATAACAATTATTTCACCATTATACAGGAGGTTAACCTACCCCAACCAAGGAAAAGTACAAGGTAAGGGTTTATTTCACAATCTCTTCATTATCCGAGGTTTTTTATACGTAATAATCTACTGGGATATCATTATCATCCACATCCATGTTTCTTAAAATTGTATTTCAAAACATTTTTACTATTTACAAAAATATGGGTTAACGTCATTTATACCCTTGTTTGACTTTTTATAAGAGGTTTATAAAGGAATCTTTCCGTCGTTTTCAAAACAAGGTCCTTTTTAACCTTTTCGACAGAATTGAGGTAAGAATGTTTTTTTTAACTTATACGGCGGGTGCGGTTATTTTACGCCGTTATAAAATCTTCAAAGCTTTCCTTACAAGCTCATAAGAATATTTTCAAAGAAAATGTTTTATTTTATATGGATCTTAAATGATTTCAAAATAAAAGGAGATATATCTTTAAAAAGAATTTTGATTTCATCTATGTCAACATCCTTTGATGGATTTTAAGATTATTTGAAGTTGATTTATTATGATACAAAACTTCTATATTTTATTGAAGGTTTTGTGATATGTTTGACTATGGATGTGCTATTTTTATACCATTCATAGTTTATGGTGAAATTATTGACATTTCGTATGCTAGTTTTAATACGAATGTTTATGTTATGTTTAAACCTTTTCATATGGGAATGCATTGGACTTAATAAGTGACGGGTGGAGCCCGCTATAGCTCCTCGATGCATCGGTAGGTCTCATGAGACAAACTAGTGTCTTGGCACAAGGCCTTGAAAAAATCTTATTTGTAGTCTTGGCACGAGGCCTTGACTATGTGGTAATGATAGTCTGGCATTATGCATTCCAACATTATGAAAGTGGTTATTGATTTTTGCATGTGATTATTCGATTAGTAGAATATCCATGTGAATAAGTAAATGGCATTATTTCATTTTTACTTTTGCCATACTATGTTGAAGTTCAAGTTTAAAAGGCTTTTGTTTTAGTAATGCATTGCCTTAAATGTTTATTCTTATTTATGAAAGTTTCCGCTATATTGTTATCCTTACTGGGCATTTGAGCTCACCCCTTTTCTATGTTTTATTTTTCCCAGGATGTGAAGAAGTAAGTTATGAATGACCTGCAGGGATTTTATGAGTGGTTAATAGTGTGGATTGTGGAAACATTATGTTGTTGTATTAGTTTTTCATTTTATGATGTAATGTAAAACTTATTAATATATCTAGTGTTTCCAAGGATACTAAACCAATCGGTCATTCGAGATTTGATCTTTCTTGTGATCATGCCAATGTTATGTAATAATGCACCGACTCTGGGTAACTAGGGTTGGGGCGTTACAGTTGGTATCAGAGGAAGTTTAGTACAAACCTTGGAAGCTAGATTTAGATAAACTCTGATTACAGCACGTAGACCTAAGATGAACTTTGAGGATTAGTATAGAAGAACTTCCTAGAATTTTGGTATTGTAGAGATTTTGTGAGTATTCTGAGAAATACATCCCTGTCTGGATACGAGCAGGTAGAGGCGGCTCTGGCACAGATGTACCTAGGGGTAAAACCCGAAAACACCGCTTTGAGCTAGACTCGAACGGGAACTGGTGCATGACAACGGGCCTTGCTGCACTCTTGGTTACGACACTCCCGGGGGATATGCTTAGGATAACTCTCATTTTCTTTACAAATCATTTTGAAGGGATTATGAGTATATACTTCCTCAAAGAAAACATTCTTATGATTATGGATTATATCCATAAATAGTTCAATTTATGTTAAGTGTTTTATAAGTATGGGTTTATGTATTTTGATTCATAAACTGATCTAGTGTATGCCATTGTTTAGAAATGGCGCCCAGTAGAAGAAATGAGAACTCCAGAAATGCACATGATTCAAAGAGAAGGAAGGATCATATCTTTCATGGTCTTAAGCTAGAATTTATAAGAGGAATAGTCTCCCATGTATTATCATCATGTGAAGAAATAATATCATGTGTTGATAAGATAAGTAAAGAGTTTACTGAGTCATATGGATTTGAAGGGAAGCAAGAGAAGAAAAGTATGGAAGAGAGAAATATGGATAAAGGGATGAGGGAAAAGAAGAATTTTCCCATATGTGGTAACTGTGGAAAGAAACACCCTGGAACTTTCCTGAAAGGAATGGGAGTTTGTTATAAGTGTGGAGGAAAAGGGCACAAAGTACGTGACTGAAAGGGTAAGAAAATGGTTTCAAATGTACAATGCTTCATTTGCAAGGAGTTTGGACACTATGCGAACCTATGTCCCAGTCATCAGAATATGCCTCAAATGATGTTATCGGATAATAATCAAGTTATGATACTACCACAGATGAAGAGGAATGATTAGAGTTCTTATGTTGATTATGTCAATTGAGTGTTGTATCAACAATGTACATGTTACAATAATCATGGAGTATATAAGGATTGTACTGCAGTACTATATCATTAAGGACTTGAGATTGTGTGGAACAAAGGAAAGTGACTCAATAGCAGGATAAATTTTTGGAAAATATATGGTTGAGAGAATGATAAATCATAATATAGTTCTGATACTGAGGTAGTGATTTTGGAATAATATGTGATTGTTTTGGATAAATTATATTGGATATTCTTGACTACCCTGGAACTGATTAATTATTTGTATATTCCATCATTGATGGGGTTTAAATCATTTTTGGATTAATGAAGTATATCCAGCTTTCTATATGGAATAAGGGAGCATGAATGTAATCAATAAGGAATATGGTAATTCAGGATGTTTCGGTGTATTAAAAGAATAAATGATGAAGGTATTCATATGCTATTACAGGGTAAAAAGGTTCTACATTATGTTTACCTCACTTATAAATGTTGGACTGTGAGTTTGGATAGAAGTATTTTGGATAGTTCTAGTTTGGATTATTTTGGATTTCCATAAAAGGACAACCCGGAGGTCGGGCGGCAACCCGTCGCGTCTGGCAAGGCTGCGAGACTTGAACCCGCAACCGAAGGGCGACAAGGGTGTATCATCTACCACTGTCCCAAGAAATGTCCTGGATTAAATAATGTAGTTTTTTTAAAAGATCTGGTAGATGAATTATAAATTCTTTTATTTTGGAACCCTATATGAATAGTATAAATAGAATTTTTTTTACGAGTGAAAGATGAGTTTGTGGTTGAAATTTATTAATGGATAAAACTCTAATTATAAAGTAAGTATATCTCCTTATGATCTTAGCCAATCTCATAAATAAATTCTTCAACATTAAGAAAAGCAAATTAGAACAAAATTTTTTTCCTAGATGGTACCTTAAATCATCACTAATTTATGGCTTTGGGATTGTTGGCCTTTTCATAGCCATGTTCTCTACCACTCTCCATCAGATAATTGATGGTTAGATTTCTCTTCCATATCCATATTTTCCTACATGGAACCCTAGTATGTGTTATTTTCGGTAATCTTAATACTTTCGACTCTTTATTTTAAATAGAGGCCTCGTTAATTCATTTTTCGATGTGGGATTTCAACTAAGATATTTTGAAACGTCAAAAATGTGTTATCCCAATACCCTATATTTTGTTGAACCGATGGTACTTCAAATCATCATAGATTGATGAGTTTAAGGACCTAAATTATACACTTGTTTGTGATTGATGACCTCAATCACTACCTATAAATATTTACGTTTTTCCTCCAATTATATATCTCTAATTTCCACCAATGTTCTCCTAATCGAGATCATAATTTGGTGGTGACCCTTTCATTTCTCTTTTCCTCATATTAAGACTAAATTTTAGTAACCCAATTTCCGATGTGGATTTTCCCACAAATATATTATCTATTTTCAACCTTTTATTTTCGAAGAACAATTTCAAATTGCGAGGACGCAATTTATTGAAGGAGGGGAGAATGTAACACCCCAAGATTTCATAGTGTGTTATTTCTTCAAAATAATTCAATAACTTGCACTACAAGCAACACCGAGTTCAATTGCACCATGACTTACAAAAAAAAAGCCATTAAAAGAGGTCATGAATAGCATTAACTACATTTTTAACTTTATATAATCCTTATAATTTTAGAATCCATATTATGAGTTTCTTAGTCATAATGCAAGAACAGATTCATTTTCAGTATTGCACTTTTATCCACTTTTGATAGTGAAACCTTTTTAAATACAATATTTTAAACTTTTCGACTAAATGGAGACATCAAAAAATTTAAAATGAAACATCCCAAGCTTCCACGGTACGCTTTCCTTTGAATAAAACAGTAGCGTGTGTTGTACGCAACGTCGAGTTTTAACACACACTACAACCGATCAAAATAGCCGTTATGAATAGTAATACCTACTTTTTGAAATTATATATATTTTATATTTGAAAATGGACTTCATTTTTGGATTCGGAATATCGAATTTAGCCTAAGGTGAAATTTTGGTACATTTCGGATAACTTTCATATTTTGATTAATAGTGAAAATTACTAAATTTTAATTAAAAACAACTTTTTTAATGAAAATAATTAATAGTGATAAATTATGAATTTGAGTGGTTTTAAAGTATATTTAGAATATATTTTTACCGTTTAATATAAAGTTGGTCATTGGACATAATTTTACAATTAAACTGAACATAAACAAGTGTCAATCTTTTGATAGTTATTACCTCTTAAAAACACGCTTTTTGTTTTGACAGCGGGAATTAATTTTAAATTAATTTCTGCCACTTCTGTGTTTTGAATTTAGAAAAATGGATTCCATATTTGTAATCAGGATGTCCAAATTGTGTAAATAGGTAACTTTTATTTTTAGACATTTTGAATTATTACTGTGGTAAATATTTTATTTACCATGGTTAAGGGTAAATCCGGTAAATAAGGGTTAAAAAATAATATTATAATAATACAAAATTACCCTAAAACGTGTCCTAACCTTATTGTTGGACACATACCCGACCATGAGAATCCTTGGGTCAATTTGGGGACCCCTTGGAGCCACTTGTATGTGGTAGGGACACTTTATATTAATAAAGTTAAAATAAAAATAAAAATGGCATAAGCTTAAATATTTTAGAAGAACAATTTTTACATAGGGTTATACATGTTGGATTTTAGATTATAAATATTCATTAGAAAGATAAAAAGATTTCCTACATAATGATATTTTATTTATAATTTTTAGACATCAAATAATTGAAATTATTAATGTCACAATAATGATGCAATGTTTACCTCATTAATAAATCATTTAAATAAATAAGATTATAATGATTAAAATATTATCTAAAACCTGTCCAATTCTTATTGGATGATGTTATTTAGAATATGAGTCATATTATCTTCGAACTCAATGATTTGTGGACCATTATAAACCGAATATAATTATATTATAAAGTAATACTTTCACTCTTTCCTAAAGAGCCCCTCTTCTCCCTTATAAAAGGAGACCACTTCTACTCATTCCTCACACCCCTAAAGCCACTTGGCTCGTCCAAACTCTGCCCAACTAAACTCCCCACATCCCTCTCCTCCTCCTTGAAGCTTCCCCTTAGGCAGAAATCATTTCAAGAAGTCCTTTGGTTCCAACCAAAGTGAGTTACCTAAATTAAAGGTAATGATTTCTCTTAAATTATTTTCATTTATTTTGCTTCTCCAACACAAAAACTCTTCTTATTTCCTTTCTTTTGTAACAACACCAGTATCCTCAATATACTAGGATGTTGTTATAAGAAGGATTCAAACTACACATACACACAACTCCATCTAATGGATGATGAACATAATGTTTCTGTGGATGGCAAACTAACGCCTCACGAAACGATGATTGTTCAAATACATCTTACCGCCTCTCATGGTGGCCATTATGATGGCACTGTAATTAAATATGATATTAATGATATATATTTTATATATAAACTTCTGTAATTCCATTTTATTTCATACCATTATTCGTTTCATGTTGTATATACATACGATAATTTCATTTGAGGAAGTGCGGACTACCGCCCCCTTAAAATGATATGACTCGTTCATACCACACATGGAACGTATAAAGGATGGTGTTAATGAACTTAAGTAACATGTATAAAATATTATATTATACTGGAATAGTAATATACCTATGTATCATTTGTATTCGATTCTTTTAAAATAAAAATTAAATGGAAGTAGCGTTCGTGCGTACGTACGGACTACCGTCTCCACGAACGCGATGAGATTCATTTTCCATCGTATCCATTCAAGTATAATTATCATTTGATGATTTAAAAATGATGTTTAAGGACTTGATACCATTCTGGATTTGAATAATATACAACTTATCCTTTACAAACATGTCTTACGTAACAAAACATACAAAAGCAAACAAGTAAGTTCACACCCGAAACAGCGATAATACTAAGATATTATTATCAAATCAATATTAAAAGATCATATATGATATCATATTAATGTATATTATTCTTGTATAATTTAATAACAATTATTTCACCATTATACATGAGGTTAACCTACCCCAACCAAGGAAAAGTACAAGGTAAGGGTTTATTTCACAATCTCTTCATTATCCGAGGTTGTTTATACGTAATAATCTACTGGGATATCTTTATCATCCACATCCATGTTTCTTAAAAATGTATTTCAAAACATTTTTACTATTTACAAGAATATGGGTTAACGTCATTTATAACCTTGTTTTACTTTTTATAAGAGGTTTATAAAGGAATCTTTCCGTCGTTTTCAAAACAAGGTCCTTTTTAACCTTTTCGACAGAATTGAGGTAAGGATGTTTTTTTTAACTTATACGGAGGGTGTGGTTATTTTACGCCGTTATAAAATCTTCAAAGCTTTCCTTACAAGCTCATAAGAATATTTTCAAAGAAAATGTTTTATTTTATATGGATCTTAAATGATTTCAAAATAAAAGGAGATATTTCTTTAAAAAGAATTTTGATTTCATCTATGTCAACATCCTTTGATGGATTTTAAGATTATTTGAAGTTGATTTATTATGATACAAAACTTCTATATTTTATTGAAGGTTTTGTGATATGTTTGACTATGGATGTGCTATTTTTATACCATTCATAGTTTATGGTGAAATTATTGACATTTCGTATGCTAGTTTTAATACGAATGTTTATGTTATGTTTAAACCTTTTCATATGGGAATGCATTGGACTTAATAAGTGACGGGTGGAGCCCGCTATAGCTCCTCGATGCATCGGTAGGTCTCATGAGACAAACTGGTGTCTTGGCACAAGGCCTTGAAAAAATCTTATTTGTAGTCTTGGCACGAGGCCTTGACTATGTGGTAATGATAGTCTGGAATTATGCATTCCAACATTATGAAAGTGGTTATTGATTTTTGCATGTGATTATTCAATTAGTAGAATATCCATGTGAATAAGTAAATGGCATTATTTCATTTTTACTTTTGCCATACTATGTTGAAGTTCAAGTTTAAAAGGCTTTTGTTTTAGTAATGCATTGCCTTAAATGTTTATTCTTATTTATGAAAGTTTCCGCTATATTGTTATCCTTACTGGGCATTTGAGCTCACCCCTTTTCTATGTTTTATTTTTCCCAGGATGTGAAGAAGTAAGTTATGAATGACCTGCAGGGATTTTATGAGTGGTTAATAGTGTGGATTGTGGAAACATTATGTTGTTGTATTAGTTTTTCATTTTATGATGTAATGTAAAACTTATTAATATATCTAGTGTTTCCAAGGATACTAAACCAATCGGTCTTTCGAGATTTGATCTTTCTTGTGATCATGCCAATGTTATGTAATAATGCACCGACTCTGGGTAACTAGGGTTGGGGCGTTACAGTTGGTATCAGAGGAAGTTTAGTACAATCCTTGGAAGCTAGATTTAGATAAACTCTGATTACAGCACGTAGACCTAAGATGAACTTTGAGGATTAGTATAGAAGAACTTCCTAGAATTTTGGTATTGTAGAGATTTTGTGAGTTTTCTGAGAAATACATCCCTGTCTGGATACGAGCAGGTAGAGGCGGCTCTGGCACAAATGTACCTAGGGGTAAAACCCGAAAACACCGCTTTGAGCTAGACTCGAACGGGAACTGGTGCACGACAACGGGCCTTGCTGCACTCTTGGTTACGACACTCCCGGGGGATATGCTTAGGATAACTCTCATTTTCTTTACAAATCATTTTGAAGGGATTATGAGTATATACTTCCTCAAAGAAAACATTCTTATGATTATGGATTATATCCATAAATAGTTCAATTTATGTTAAGTGTTTTATAAGTATGGGTTTATGTATTTTGATTCATAAACTGATCTAGTGTATGCCATTGTTTAGAAATGGCGCCCAGTAGAAGAAATGAGAACTCCAGAAATGCACATGATTCAAAGAGAAGGAAGGATCATATCTTTCATAGTCTTAAGCTAGAATTTATAAGAGGAATAGTCTCCCATGTATTATCATCATGTGAAGAAATAATATCATGTGTTGATAAGATAAGTAAAGAGTTTACTGAGTCATATGGATTTGAAGGGAAGCAAGAGAAGAAAAGTATGGAAGAGAGAAAGATGGATAAAGGGATGAGGGAAAAGAAGAATTTTCCCATATGTGGTAACTGTGGAAAGAAACACCCTGGAACTTTCCTGAAAGGAATGGGAGTTTGTTATAAGTGTGGAGGAAAAGGGCACAAAGTACGTGACTGAAAGGGTAAGAAAATGGTTTCAAATGTACAATGCTTCATTTGCAAGGAGTTTGGACACTATGCGAACATATGTCCCAGTCATCAGAATATGCCTCAAATGATGTTATCGGATAATAATCAAGTTATGATACTACCACAGATGAAGAGGAATGATTAGAGTTCTTATGTTGATTATTTCAATTGAGTGTTGTATCAACAATGTACTTGTTACAATAATCATGGAGTATATAAGTATTGTACTGCAGTACTATATCATTAAGGACTTGAGATTGTGTGGAACAAAGGAAAGTGACTCAATAGCAGGATAAATTTTTGGAAAATATATGGTTGAGAGAATGATAAATCATAATATAGTTCTGATACTGAGGTAGTGATTTTGGAATAATATGTGATTGTTTTGGATAAATTATATTGGATATTCTTGACTACCCTGGAACTGATTAATTATTTGTATATTCCATCATTGATGGGGTTTAAAACATTTTTGGATTAATGAAGTATATCCAGCTTTCTATATGGAATAAGGGAGCATGAATGTAATCAATAAGGAATATGGTAATTCAGGATGTTTCGGTGTATTAAAAGAATACATGATGAAGGTATTCATATGCTATTACAGGGTAAAAAGGTTCTACATTATGTTTACCTCACTTATAAATGTTGGACTGTGAGTTTGGATAGAAGTATTTTGGATAGTTCTAGTTTGGATTATTTTGGATTTCCATAAAAGGACAACCCGGAGGTCGGGCGGCAACCCGTCGCGTCCGGCAAGGCTGCGAGACTTGAACCCGCAACCGAAGGGCGACAAGGGTGTATCATCTACCACTGTCCCAAGAAATGTCCTGGATTAAATAATGTAGTTTTTTTAAAAGATCTGGTAGATGAATTATAAATTCGTTTATTTTGGAACCCTATATGAATAGTATAAATAGAATTTTTTTTACGAGTGAAAGATGAGTTTGTGGTTGAAATTTATTAATGGATAAAACTCTAATTATAAAGTAAGTATATCTCCTTATGATCTTAGCCAATCTCATAAATAAATTCTTCAACATTAAGAAAAGCAACTTAGAACAAAAATTTTTTCCTAGATGGTACCTTAAATCATCACTAATTTATGGCTTTGGGATTGTTGGCCTTTTCATAGCCATGTTCTCTACCACTCTCCATCAGATAATTGATGGTTAGATTTCTCTTCCATATCCATATTTTCCTACATGGAACCCTAGTATGTGTTATTTTCGGTAATCTTAATACTTTCGACTCTTTATTTTAAATAGAGGCCTCGTTAATTCATTTTTCGATGTGGGATTTCAACTAAGATATTTTGAAACGTCAAAAATGTGTTATCCCAATACCCTATATTTTGTTGAACCGATGGTACTTCAAATCATCATAGATTGATGAGTTTAAGGACCTCAATTATACACTTGTTTGTGATTGATGACCTCAATCACTACCTATAAATATTTACGTTTTTCCTCCAATTATATATCTCTAATTTCCACCAATGTTCTCCTAATCGAGATCATAATTTGGTGGTGACCCTTTCATTTCTCTTTTCCTCATATTAAGACTAAATTTTAGTAACCCAATTTCCGATGTGGATTTTCCCACAAATATATTATCTATTTTCAACCTTTTATTTTCGAAGAACAATTTCAAATTGCGAGGACGCAATTTATTGAAGGAGGGGAGAATGTAACACCCCAAGATTTCATAGAGTGTTATTTCTTCAAAATAATTCAATAACTTGCACTACAAGCAACACCGAGTTCAATTGCACCATGACTTACAAAAAAAAATTCCATTAAAAGAGGTCATGAATATCATTAACTACATTTTTAACTTTATATAATCCTTATAATTTTAGAATCCATATTATGAGTTTCTTAGTCATAATGCAAGAACAGATTCATTTTCAGTATTGCACTTTTATCCACTTTTGATAGTGAAACATTTTTAAATACAATATTTTAAACTTTTCGACTAAATGGAGACATCAAAAAATTTAAAATGAAACATCCCAAGCTTCCACGGTACGCTTTCCTTTGAATAAAACAGTAGCGTGTGTTGTACGCAACGTCGAGTTTTAACACACACTACAACCGATCAAATTAGCCGTTATGAATAGTAATACCTACTTTTTGAAATTATATATATTTTATATTTGAAAATGGACTTCATTTTTGGATTCGGAATATCGAATTTAGCCTAAGGTGAAATTTTGGTACATTTCGGATAACTTTCATATTTTGATGAATAGTGAAAATTACTAAATTTTAATTAAAAACAACTTTTTTAATCAAAATAATTAATAGTGATAAATTATGAATTTGAGTGGTTTTAAATTATATTTAGAATATATTTTTACCGTTTAATATAAAGTTGGTCATTGGACATAATTTTACAATTAAACCGAACATAAACAAGTGTCAATCTTTTGATAGTTATTACCTCTTAAAAACACGCTTTTTGTTTTGACAGCGGGAATTAATTTTAAATTAATTTCTGCCACTTCTGTGTTTTGAATTTAGAAAAATGGATTCCATATTTGTAATCAGGATATCCAAATTGTGTAAATAGGTAACTTTTATTTTTAGACATTTTGAATTATTACTGTGGTAAATATTTTATTTACCATGGTTAAGGGTAAATCCGGTAAAT
Source organism: Viscum album (assembly GCA_963277665.1). Taxonomy (NCBI): domain Eukaryota; kingdom Viridiplantae; phylum Streptophyta; class Magnoliopsida; order Santalales; family Viscaceae; genus Viscum; species Viscum album. The sequence continues at coordinate 1,580,764,603 of OY728125.1, forward strand.
AAGGGTTAAAAAATAATATTATAATAATACAAAATTACCCAAAACGTGTCCTAACCTTATTGTTGGACACATACCCGACCATGAGAATCCTTGGGTCAATTTGGGGACCCCTTGGAGCCACTTGTATGTGGTAGGGACACTTTATATTAATAAAGTTATAATAAAAATAAAAATGGCATAAGCTTAAATATTTTAGAAGAACAATTTTTACATAGGGTTATACATGTTGGATTTTTGATTATAAATATTCATTAGAAAGATAAAAAGATTTCCTACATAATGATATTTTATTTATAATTTTTAGACATCAAATAATTGAAATTATTAATGTCACAATAATGATGCAATGTTTACCTCATTAATAAATCATTTAAATAAATAAGATTATAATGATTAAAATATTATCTAAAACCTGTCCAATTCTTATTGGTTGATGTTATTTAGAATATGAGTCATCTTATCTTCGAACTAAATGATTTGTGGACCATTATAAACTGAATATAATTATATTATAAAGTAATACTTTCACTCTTTCCTAAAGAGCCCCTCTTCTCCCTTATAAAAGGAGACCACTTATACTCATTCCTCACACCCCTAAAGCCACTTGGTTCGTCCAAACTCTGCCCAACTAAACTCCCCACATCCCTCTCCTCCTCCTTGAAGCTTCCCCTTAGGCAGAAATCATTTCAAGAAGTCCTTTGGTTCCAACCAAAGTGAGTTACCTAAATTAAAGGTAACGATTTCTCTTAAATTATTTTCATTTATTTTGCTTCTCCAACCCCCAAACTCTTCTTATTTGCTTTCTTTTGTAACAACACCAGTATCCTCAATATACTAGGATGTTGTTATAAGAAGGATTCAAACTACACATACACACAACTCCATCTAATGGATGATGAACATAATGTTTCTGTGGATGGCAAACTAACGCCTCACGAAACGATGATTGTTCAAATACATCTTACCGCCTCTCATGGTGGCCAGTATGATGGCACTGTAATTAAATATGATATTAATGATATATATTTTATATATAAACTTCTGTAATTCCATTTTATTTCATACCATTATTCGTTTCATGTTGTATATTCATACGATAATTTCATTTGAGGAAGTGCGGACTACCGCCCCCTTAAAATGATATGACTCGTTCATACCACACATGGAACGTATAAAGGATGGTGTTAATGAACTTAAGTAACATGTATAAAATATTATATTATACTGGAATAGTAATATACCTATGTATCATTTGTATTCGATTCTTTTAAAATAAAAATTAAATGGAAGTAGCGTTCGTGCGTACGTACGGACTACCGTCTCCACGAACGCGATGAGATTCATTTTCCATCGTATCCATTCAAGTATAATTATAATTTGATGATTTAAAAATGATGTTTAAGGACTTGATACCATTCTGGATTTGAATAATATACAACTTATCCTTTACAAACATGTCTTACGTAACAAAACATACAAAAGCAAACAAGTAAGTTCACACCCGAAACAGCGATAATACTAAGATATTATTATCAAATCAATATTAAAAGATCATATATGATATCATATTAATGTATATGATTCTTGTATAATTTAATAACAATTATTTCACCATTATACAGGAGGTTAACCTACCCCAACCAAGGAAAAGTACAAGGTAAGGGTTTATTTCACAATCTCTTCATTATCCGAGGTTGTTTATACGTAATAATCTACTGGGATATCTTTATCATCCACATCCATGTTTCTTAAAAATGTATTTCAAAACATTTTTACTATTTACAAGAATATGGGTTAACGTCATTTATAACCTTGTTTGACTTTTTATAAGAGGTTTATAAAGGAATCTTTCCGTCGTTTTCAAAACAAGGTCCTTTTTAACCTTTTCGACAGAATTGAGGTAAGAAGGTTTTTTTTAACTTATACGGCGGGTGTGGTTATTTTACGCCGTTATAAAATCTTCAAAGCTTTCCTTACAAGCTCATAAGAATATTTTCAAAGAAAATGTTTTATTTTATATGGATCTTAAATGATTTCAAAATAAAAGGAGATATTTCTTTAAAAAGAATTTTGATTTCATCTATGTCAACATCCTTTGATGGATTTTAAGATTATTTGAAGTTGATTTATTATGATACAAAACTTCTATATTGTATTGAAGGTTTTGTGATATGTTTGACTATGGATGTGCTATTTTTATACCATTCATAGTTTATGGTGAAATTATTGACATTTCGTATGCTAGTTTTAATACGAATGTTTATGTTATGTTTAAACCTTTTCATATGGGAATGCATTGGACTTAATAAGTGACGGGTGGAGCCCGCTATAGCTCCTCGATGCATCGGTAGGTCTCATGAGACAAACTAGTGTCTTGGCACAAGGCATTGACAAAATCTTATTTGTATTCTTGGCACGAGGCCTTGACTATGTGGTTATGATAGTCTGGCATTATGCATTCCAACATTATGAAAGTGGTTATTGATTTTTGCATGTGATTATTCGATTAGTAGAATATCCATGTGAATAAGTAAATGGCATTATTTCATTTTTACTTTTGCCATACTATGTTGAAGTTCAAGTTTAAAAGGCTTTTGTTTTAGTAATGCATTGCCTTAAATGTTTATTCTTATTTATGAAAGTTTCCGCTATATTGTTATCCTTACTGGGCATTTGAGCTCACCCCTTTTCTATGTTTTATTTTTCCCATGATGTGAAGAAGTAAGTTATGAATGACCTGCAAGGATTTTATGAGGGGTTAATAGTGTGGATTGTGGAAACATTATGTTGTTGTATTAGTTTTTCATTTTATGATGTAATGTAAAACTTATGAATATATCTAGTGTTTCCAAGGCTACTAAACCAATCGGTCTTTCGAGATTTGATCTTTCTTGTGATCATGCCAATGTTATGTAATAATGCACCGACTCTGGGTAACTAGGGTGGGGGCGTTACATACATCATCATACATAAGACATATGGTTTATGGAAATGTAATTTAATCATCATCTCATAGTCCATAGACTTGTAGTTTCAAACAATAAGGGAGATGATCACTCTTGCATTTCCCATTGAGGGTTACAAGATTATCATCCTCCAATCATTGGAACCACTAACATGGGATCCCTCCAAGAGTATGGCAATATAATTTCTTATGGGGTTTTTCTAGATGGGTTATAAGATGTGATAATCATAGTAACAAAAAAACAGAGGATACGAGAACTGAACACCCCTTTATTCTTCTCCCATAGACCATACCACTTCCGACAGTTGACATAGGATATTATGGTTTTACATATATTATGCTTCATCTTGTTTGTCACACCGATAATGACTCGTGTGGAATTAAGAAATAATTATAGTAATGTAATTCATATGATATGATTCATGTCCTTGAAGAGTATCATCTTCCTGATCATCCTCTTTCATTCTTTAAGATGTTCTCCTTAGGTTTGAGTCCTCAAAGACACATATTTGACACAATATGAATCCTCTTATATAGTGTATGACCCAAACAATACCCCTAATAGGAATCCATCTATACAGTGCCATTCGTAATTATACTGACTTCTCTAGAATCCTCTTATATGGTGTAATCCCCAATCACACATACTCCATGGGAAAACTATTCAGTATAAGCCCCAACCATATCAATTCCCCAAACTCCACCTATGAACAAAACCATTATAGGGATTCTCTATATGTGGATCCTCGCAGTCAATCTCTGTCAGCTTGGAATCACAACCAAATGTGAAATGAAGGAAACCATCTTGAGGTCCAAACCTAGTACCCAAAATCAACCATAATTATATTTTAGCCACATTCCTATTATGGTCATGGAAAATATAGGAGACCATTTGCCTTCTAGGTCCCATTTGTCACTTTGGAATAAGATGCACACCAATGGTTGACTGGGCACCTTTTTCCAGAACATCCTTTATGCAAGATGTTAAACAACATAGTCTATTCCTCAACACATGACCTAAAATGGTATGATGTGTATCATTAGGTGGCATCACACTATATAGAATATGATTACTTTCACAAGGACATGTAGAATGAATATATCATGGGTATGATATTACCATAAAAAACTATCATCTCCATGGAATATGAAATTCTATAGTATACCCCATGTTTGAAAGCTTTAAGAAACTATTGAACCCAATGTGATTTTATTTTCAACCTGAAAACCCCCATAATCATGTCGTCCTATGTAAAATAAAAACACCTACATTTTACTTAAAAATAAAAATGGTGAACCAACTTGAATATTTACCCAAGAAGACTATTTAACCCACATCCCCAATCCCTTTCACAAATAAAATGAATGAGGGAAAAGCATGAAATTCAATCATATATGTATATATTAATTCAGATGCTACGTTGATTTTGTTTTTATTGTTTTTGTCTATTAAATATAATTCATTAACATTTAATATATCCCCCATCTAACCAAATGGAACAATACCAATTCCCATAGACATATGCATAAATCTATACACTAGTTATATCCTAGATCAAACTGAGGACACTATCACTAACCCACCATCTATAATACAAGTTTTTAAATTAACTTGATTTAGGTTAAAACCCAAATTTTCCTATCCCAACCAAGATGTTATTCTATATGCCTTCCATTTTATTAATCACTAGCATCCATCCAGTCAATTATGATCAGATTACTAGAAGCAGAAGACACAAATTTCCATCTCAAACCATTTCAGGTGCCCCTCAATATAATGTAAAAATATACACCTTGATTTTCTCAGAGGGTTGGATCATGAGTCCATAGATGGGGCCATAAAAAAAATAAATCATTACCTATAAGGTATTATAAACGTATTCCCCACCACCAATATTCCACATCAAAAAGCTATTATAATGATAAAGGTGTTGTATTCGAAACAGAAACATAAATCACTCAGAATAGGGTACATAAGTTGACTATTTGAGGGTATAAATGATGCAATATGCAGCAGGGTCGCTCCTCTATTCCCTCTCATGAATACACCCAACCAAATTTGGTGGCAAACATTGAGCCGGAACAAACACCCACCCACACCATCTATTGCTTCCATCCAAATTCATGGGAAAATGAGGATTAGACACACACACCTTCCCTTACCAGAAAATCCTACTATAACACTTTGGAATCATTTGTAAATGCTTAAATGAAAAATTATGCAAAAAAATGTGATAAGTTAAAAAAAACATTCCCACACAAACAATTCCTACCAACCAAATATTACAACAATTAATGAGAATGTGCACACTCATGGCTACACCTATCAATCCCGTTAACCAAACCTGAATGCAATCGATGATATAAACTGGAATGTCCTAAAAACAACTAGGGGAATACCCTTACCATTAATACTAAAAATAATTATTGTTAGTTAAAACTTGAAATCAATGAATGACAGGAGTAGGCACACACCCCTAATCCATCAATGTAATGTGAATATATCACAATTACAATGAAAAAATTTACTAATATATACTAAAAATGATGAAAGGGTATAAGAAAATTCTTGAACACATACAAAAAACAAACCAGGACATAATAATGATTTGTGTATTGGTGGTGGTATGAACAAACAGCTTCATCCCCATAGTTGGGGTGACTCAGAAACATAATTTGAGGGTCACTATAATTTACAAACACACCTCTGATCCAATTTCGTTTGGTCATGTTCCATGTTAACCTATTATATGTTGAAAGTAATATTAGGATCATATTTCCATTCCATTTGGAGTAAATATATATATTCAAATACACACTCCACGGTAGGAAGAAAACCATGAAATATTTTCAGAAACCATTTTGAAAATTCCAAAAGTGACAAAGGAACTAACCCAAAAATATTCCATATATTAGAAATTCAACCCCCGGTAGGTATAACCAGTCACCTATAAAAGGGAATCCAAAATTTATCATCACCAGAGGATACATGCAAATGAATATACAATTTATAATCACACTATAAATAATGCTGGTGTTCTTAAACCGCTCAGAAGTTTATCAATGAAATATCATGATAATTATATTAATTACCTGATTTTGAATAAATAGTCTCAGTTTTGGAGGTTCTCAATATACATATTACTATAAAATACAACTATATGTAAATAATTAGATGGATTTCGAGACCCCTTCTCTTAATATGCTCTACGATAGCCCTCCCAATGACTAGAAGATCAAATAGAAAGAAGTTTTTACACTTAATATAATTCCTCACAAAGGCCCTCCCCATCGTATATGTTGTATAAAATGTCATCATAGTCAGAAATTATGACATGATGGATGTCCCCAACATTATTACATTTAACGTTGTCATGATGGTTCTCCACATTGGAATTTAATAATGAGAAAGCCCTCCTACCAAGAGGCACATGGGAAAACGAGTCCATTAAACCCAGGTATATCATTATATAAAGGTGATATCATTTATCAGTTAAAAAAAGGAAATGATCATTATATATTTTACCCTTTGATCACTGGTCTTCCAATTTGAAAGAGGATGTCACAACCAATATTTGTGGTATATAATAATGAAGCGGGAGGCAGACACATCGTTTTGACAATGTTGAGGAGGATCATGATAATTATGAATAATACATGTTGAACATGAGAATATAGCTGACTATAAATTAAATTTCATTCAATATGTTATCTTTTTACACTCCCCCATATTACATTCTAGAGGTGTTGTAAAAATATTGCGTGTACAACACCTGCCACAATATATAGAATATGGTTATTAACATAAGATAAACATTATTAGGTTATAATGATCAGAAAAGAGAACTCAATGTAATATAGGTATTCAACACCATATTGACCTGGAGTCTCTCCTTTTGGATTGAAATCCTTAATAAAAACAATATAGAATCCTTCATCATGACTTTCCTGATGCATTAAATGAATTATGTTATGTGATCATAGATTCCTTACCCACTGTTCATAGTTGTGGATGGAGTGAGGATAGAGATTTTCATTTCACTACACTCTGTAATCAGTAAATCCAAACAAATGTGACATCATAAAATTTAATTTCCTTATGATGAATTAAGAAAATAAGCTTTTTCACAAAAAAATGTACGCTAAAAAACCCAACCATGAATGACTCTCACTAACGATGGTCCAGAAGAGAGAGAGGGGGGAAGAGAGAGATTGGAATATGTTTTCATTAGGCATATATATATTGGTCTAGAAGGCCTCCCACTGAAGGGATGCCAACCATAATATAATACAAATGTCACAAATGTCACAATGTTCATCAGTAGTGGGATGATCTGGAGAATGTTATACCATGTACCCATCCAATGTTCAAACAAAGTTCCTAAAAATCACGAAATCTACCACCAAATTTGTAGCCTTGATAATCTAGGAGAAAACCCATCCCATTGGATTGGGGGATATTGTAATGAAACCATTGTTGATTCAAATCCAAGATCAAAGTTTTGTGGAAATGGAATGGGATTAGGCCCTTCCCGAAGGACTAGAGTATTTTTACCTCAAAACATCACCCTTAGTGGAATTCAGATATCTCCTAACTAGGGGGTACATAATTTAATGAATCCTCCCATTTCCTCCAGACATGGATCTCGGTGTCCTCTCTCAGAACATGAATAATAAAATTGAATGATGATTCCCATCAGTTTACCATTTGTCAACACATTCCAATAAGTCAATCAAAGGGCTGGATGATGATTTATAGTGAGCACACACAGTCAAAATCATTTAAATAGACTGATGAAAATCTTGTATTGTATTAAAAATTTCACAAAATTATTAGAAATCCCCTATAGACAACAAAAAACATGATGCCAATATAGAGGAGGAGGAGGCGGAATTTTAAATTTATAATATTCTCTACCCAAAAATTATTAAGGGAGGTGTTTGATCCTCGAACCACATGATATTATTAAATTTTTGGGTTAAATAAAACGGACTATTATTTACCCATCAGCAAGAATACAGAAATGAAAAGGGTAATGATAACATAGTTCCTCAGCGACATATAGAAGAGGATGAATCCCTCAAACTCATGGAAAAAGTTTCACAATTGATGGAAGAGGTGAAATATTTGAGATGTCTCAATAATTAACTAATACAAGTAGTCATTCCATCTAGATATGTTATATAAGTACATAGTCAACTCGCACTCCAAACCAGTGTACCTCAACAAATAGAGTTCACCCTAGAAATTTATGCGGGACAAGAAGATTAGATCAATATGTGAGACTGAAGGAAAATATAGTTGGACCCCACAATAGCATGATCTTATGTATTACAAACCTTGGTAATAGAACTATGGTTGGATCTGACACATCCTCATGGGACATACCGTATAGGCTACATAACACAGTTAAAATTATAACCTCCACAGATGAATCTACCATTTAATTCCACTTCTCATAACCCAATTCATCCAGACATCCCACATGGGATCATTAGTACTATTGATTTATTGATAACATTAATGGATGCTATGGAATAATGGAATAAACTACTGCAATATTAAGAGGCATTTCCATGAATAGGTATATCCGACCACTCTGCCAAAAAGTTTTGGGAGCATGAAATTTTTTTTATGGATTAGGGTATCCGAAGTAGAAATTAATTCATTTCAGGTCCCAATATAATACAATAATGGTGAAACCTACACAACAAGAAGTAGTGAAACATAGATTCTATATATAAACATTGAATGAGCCATCATTCAAATGGTGCAATAATTTTCTAACTTAGTCAATTAAGGAATGCTATGATTATGATAAACATTACCTATTCCAATTTAGCTTAATGATATATATGAATATAGTACATGACCATAAGAAATGAAAAAATTTGGGGAATGAGAGTGTATAATATTTCATTACATGATAAATAGGTTTTAACTTCTCGATGAACCAAAAACATTCCTAAGATTATTGTTTATCTTCATGTACTTAGAATCTCTAAGATGAGTTCCAAACACCACCAATCCATATAAAATACCAAGATGGTTTTTTGATCTCACCATATTTGAAAATAAAATAGAAAACAACATAGTGTTATCCTAGGACATGTCTAGAGTAGTTCAATGATCTCAAGAAATGATAATAGAAAAATTAGCGGTTTCACCAATCATTCACAATCCATACCTTTCACTTGATATAACTCTAATGATAATACCATATCTATAGAGACCTGAAGCATAACGTACATGGACATTAAATTACATTTTTGGAACACTAAATACATAACAAAAACAGACACTCAAGGACCGTAATAGTTTGGTGTCTTTGGAAACTCGGAATACAATCTTCTAATCATGGTGAAAGATCTTCAACATCTCCCATAACGATCTTCCCCTTTTTGTTACCTTACCTAAAACCTTTCATTAAATCCTGGGGAAAAGAAAACATTTAAAAGGTGATCTCAAATGCTCAGTATGGGTAGGCATGGATAAAATAAAACAAATCATATACATTTGAACTTAAAAACATGAACATAAGGTTTAAACATCAAAAGCTTGAGAAATGACATAAAACATTGAAGTACGTAAGGCATAGATCATAAAGGAACATCAATCATGATAAAACATCATGGGAATAAAACATGTTATTGGGGAAAACATTAATCACATGATATTATTTCCATTGTATCCAAGGCATTTCTTCCAAGACCATCTTATTGGACAACGTCCCTTTCTGAATCGAGTTCACTCCTCGTTCCAGTCCTGCCACACTAAACCGGATTAACATACTGTTCTAGCCATGTCTATCTCATGAGATATAAATATTTACCCAATGCATTGGAGGTAGATATAGGTCCTACCCATCTCATATTTAAATCATTCTTTCATGTGCCACAATATAAACACAAATCATTCATCATAACCCAAGAATAAAATGGGTTTCATAATCATCATTTCATCATAATGTAATCCATACAAAAATTTGGATATCATTTCATCATTAGAAAAGTGAACCCAATTAAATTATAGATACATGATACTTGAAACATACACATGTAAAATAATGTCATCTTAGATGAAAATTGTTTTGATAAAACACTTGAAATGAATTTTTGAGGAAAATATCCTTTTTTCTACAAAATCATTATCTTTTCACAAAATTTCATGAAACATTAAAAGAAAATCATTTGGTTAAAAATCGTCATGGAATCTTTTGGAGGAATCTTCATTAAAATAAGGCTTTATAAAACCGTAAAAATCCTTTCATTCCATATATGTTAAAAAAACATTCTTCTCGTACTTTTGTCAGAAAAGTAAAAAAGTACCATGTAGGGTAAATAAAATAAAGTTTTCTTCCATCCCATGGGGTAAAAGTAAAATGGTTAAAAATGACATTAAACAAACATGAAAACAATTTTATAAAACATGGACATGGATGATATCAATAACCCCAGTAAATACTTACGAATAAGCTATCTCTGATAAAAATGAGATTTGCACAATAATCATTTACCTTAGGTCCGATTTGCATCTTACGTTTCTGAACCTCCTGTATAATGATTTAAATAATGTATTTTAATTATTAAAAAATCATATTCATTGTTATGATATCATATATGGTTCACTTATGACTTTATATTACCTGTTGTTTTGTAAGTTCCATGTTAAAGCAGCGTTTTGTGTTAAATCGTTTTATTTATCGTACGTGTTTGGACTTGTTGTTCTTGATATTATTTCTTATATCCTGATTTAATTAATTCCAGAATTTAAAACATGATTTATATATAATATATATTAATCATATACATATATATATTATAGATCTATAAAAGGAATGAAATACACCGTTCATGGAGACGGTAGGCCGTACGTACGCATGAACGATGTTTTCTTTTCCTTGTTGAATTGAATGAAATTAAATAGATGACATATATATATATATCAATACAATAGCATTATTATTTCATATATTTCATTTTTATTCATTATATAATCTTTATGATCATTCATGTATGGTTAACATGGAGAATGAATCTCATCACGTCGTGGAGATGGTAGTGTGTACGTATGCACGAGCGATGATATCGTTCCCATAATTATTAAATAAAATTGGAGTGGATGGTATAATACATCAGAAGCATTATGATGTTATAATAACCACATATAGTTATTCTTTACACCATTATACCCATCCGTGTAAGGTTTTGGTGGAAAAACAGATTTCACAACGGCGTGGAGACGGTATTCTATACGTACGCACACGTGGTGATTTCGTTTTCCATATGATTGATAGATGATGAAATAGGGTTGTTTCATAATTATAATAAAATATAAGAAGATGACTGATACTGATGTTATTAATTCATAACGAAACAAATAAATATGAAGAAGTGGAAGGAGAAATAACGTTGAATGAATCTGTAACAGACATTACCTCTTCTTTGAAGCGCCTCTTTGAGACCTCCTCTTAGGGAACTATAATTGGTCTTTGAAGAAGACCAAAACCTATATAATGTTTCTAAGGAATTGTAGAAGATAATTTGTCAGTGTTTGGCCAAGCTTGAAGTCTCAAAGTGGTGTGAGGAAAAAGAGGGAGGAGGTACCCTTTTATAAGGGAGGAGAGGGCCACCTTTGGAAAAACAAAAAATATTATTTTATTATAAAGTCATATTCGGTTTTTAATAGCTCCAAATTGATTTATTTCAAATGTAAGGATGTTATGGGTCGGAATCATCTTATAAAATATAATTTAGACAAGTTTGGGTTTCTATTTTAACCTTATAATTTAGATTTAACCTTAAGTTAAATAATTTTACTTTTACCATGTCATCTTGTTTTCTTACACTATAAGGTTAATAAACATACTATATCAAGTCAAAAAAACCACAAGTTGTTTATTATTAATATATATATGATTAACTAAGTCATTGTTCCGAACCATAGATCTTTGGGAAAAAAATAATAATTAATAATATAATATTTCTTTTAAAAACTATTTTATGTCAATTTTGACACTATTTGGTAATTGATTTTTGTGAAACTCATAACAGAATTCTTAGTTCGAACAAAGTTAACTAAATCAATAAAAACATGTCATTTTAACCTATAAAATTTTTGGAATTAAAAAAAAGTCTCAAATTACATTTATTTGGGTATTTATAACATCAATTATATCAATATTTCATTAATAAGATAATTAATGCATCATCTTTGTGTAATAAATAAATTATATTATTTAACGTCTAAAAATTATAAATAAAATACTATTTTGTAGGAAATAGTTTTATCTTTCTAATGAATATTTATAGTCTAATTTATCTTTTGTATAACCCTATATTGAAAATGATTTACTTATTAAACATTGATTTTAACTATTTGAACCATTATTTAAATAAATTAATATTAAATGTCCTAATCTAATCCAAGTGGGAATAAATTGTCATATTTTATTCCTAAGGTTGTTTTTGGTAGAATTAAACTTATCCAATAGAATTAGGACATGTGTTAGGGTAATAATAATATCATTTTTACCCTTAATTACCCTATTTACTTTTAACCGTGGTAAAAAAAGTAAAAGTTACTATTCACCAAAAATTATTTTCATCTCATTGAACCACATTTTAGTCCTTAATATTAACCATGTCTCTCGGATTTTTGAAATTAAATTCACAGAAGTGGTAAAGTTTCATTTAAATGAAAAAGTCAGTTTTTTAACTACCATTATGTGGTTTCACTATTCATCGAAAATTGCACTTTAGCAGAAAAATACCAAAACTTCAGCCTAAGCATTATTTGATATTCTGAATTAAAAATTGATTTCTATTCTGCCAAATTCAAACCATAGAAGTGTCATTAATTAATTTTAAAATTAATTCCCATTATCAAAACAAATAGCGTGTTTTTTTGAGAAACGATGACTATCAAAAGATTGATACTTGTTTATATCCAATTTCAAAGTGAAATTAATTTCAATGACCAAGATTGGATTAAATGGTAAAAACATATTCTAATAACACATTACACCCAATTAAAATGACAATCTAACCATATAGATTATTGTGATGAAAAAAGTTGTTTTTAATTAAAATATATCGTGTTTTTACTATTCATTAAAATATGAAAGTTATCAAAATAATATGAAAAATTTATCCAAAGTAAATTTTTATATCCTGATTCCAAAGAAGAATTTTATTTTGTCAATTTGAACTTATAGACATGTAAAAAACAAGATTTAAGGTGGGTGCACCATCAAATGGCGGGAAAAATGCAATTTTTTAAAAATACATATTTTACACGGAAAATTTATTCTGTTCTCATGCCATATTTTAGAAAATGTGTAAGATGAATAATAATGTTATAAAATTAAAATTTTAGTTAATACTATTCATAACATCTAGTCCATAATAATATTATAACAATATATCTTTGTTTAGTGAAACCTGGTTTTGCATACAACACACGCTATCGAGGAAGGTCACGATTACATGTAATGAAAGCTGAGTTAGGGTTGCGTGTTGTGCAAGACTCCTCCATTGTTTTGTATAACATAATCCAACCATATTTCATATATACATTGAAAATATATATATATATATAAACTCAATGTTTTGTATAATAACTACTATCAAAATTGTGTGTAACATGATCCAAGAATTGTGTTGCGTATACTACAAGCTCATACGGTGTTGCGTATAGCGCAAGGAAATATTTTTGTAGCTTACAACACAAGACATCAATGAAAATAAAGGAATAATTTTCATTAAATCTTGTGGTGTTACAATATCGCATGGATCCCCCTACCAAGCATTAGTTACAATTCCAAACTTGTAAATATGAGTGAAGAGGTAAGAGGAATTTCTTGTTTCAAGATCTAATAGACTTGGTTTATTCATTCAAATTCAACAAATCCCCCTACTACTTCATCATGGACATAAAAAACACTTTCATATATTTCTAAAGTCCATGTGGCCTGATTAGACTTGTCCCAATGTTCTCCTTTATTATTTACTCTTCGATCATCTATTGGGGTACACTATCCAAAAATAAATTGTTTTTAGTGACATTCTATTGAAAATGGTGGAATCTGGACATGTAAAACTAGGAAAGCAGCCATCAGTGGTATAGTTTTTTTCTACCACCAATATGATGGAATAGGGTGGGTGGTATGATGTTACAAACAATGGTATAAATATATTCTATTATTTTATGTTAATATATATGGTCAAAAAGTCTCATGTTATTATCTGATCCTAGTTGAAACATCCTAGTATGTCCCCAACCACTTCTTCTATTGAACATATAACTCAATAAACAGAAAATCATCAAAAATATAACCTTCCCGGAGATTACATGGATGGATGGGTCAGAAAAATATAGCATGAAATAATTATATGAAGTGTTAAATTAGATTCAACTCTCTCATTCTTTATTCCATTAATACCAAAATAACTATTTATGCACTTCAAAATGGTACAATAATATCCCACTTTTCAAATGGAGTCCTAATCAAAAGATGAGTTAATATTTGTTTCCTTTAATGGATCCCTTATCGGCTGATGAATACATCAATGAACCCAATTTATATGAATGTAATTGGGGTAAAAGGGGATGATTACACTGATCGAAGAATACAGGGGATGTCGTGGTTAGAGAATATGTTAATACCCCCTCCATATATCTTCTTAGATTAACAATCCATCAATAAAATGTTGGATATCCCTCTAGTGAGACAAACAATAAAAGGAAATTCACTGAAAACATTCTTCTATTATCTCTAGTATGATCTTCCTAGGATATCTTATATAGGGGATGTGTTCTCCAAATCATCCATAGTACGTAGGAAGACCTGGTATACCTAACCCACCATAGATAGGAGTGCCATTAACTCATGTTCCATGGTCGTATTTTCATAAAGCAAGTACTTTAGTTCCTAAATAACCCATGAAAATTTATCCTCACACTGCGATGTGAATGACTTTAACATGGAATTATGAAATTGTAAAGCAATTATCCATGGTATCAGCCCTGTTTTTAATAATTGTTACTATTACACTTTCAAAAAATCTCTGAGAATAACTCATAGATGATTTTTTAATACATTAAGTGTTTTATGATGTATTCAATACTTATGATGTATATTGTGTGGATATAAATCATGCATAAATCCCCATGCTCTACTCTTTCACAGTACAAGACAATGATTCCTCTATACAATGACACATTGGACCCTTGAATGTGACAGGAAGGATAGATAATGTCAATATCTGATGGGATTTCATTTATAAAAGCGTGGGGGTCTACCTCACTCAATTCCTTAACTTTCATCAGAAAGTATTAAACGAGGCCCACATTTCCACATATACTCTATCATTGAATGTTTATAAAAAGAGTGAGTCAAAGCCTCTTGGAATGATCAAGATTAGTCATATCTTTATAGATATAGTATTTGGCTCATAATGTTAGGTTGTTTAGATAGAGACATCATTAAATGTACTTATGGGATAACCATGGTTGCATCATCATGCAACAATACCATCATCATTACACTAATTCATCAAATACAACATTAATGGCCAAACTGGGACATTATATGGTTATATGGCCACATTAAAATCTTACCCGACTCGGTATATTGATGTAGTATTCTATCAAAGGGTATAAAAACAAACCATGGTCGAATGTGTTTCGTAGGAAATATCCCTAAATGGTATACTAATGATAGTATACAGTCCATGGGAATAGATCAATGAAGAATATGTTCTACCCTTCCATCTGGTTATAGGCAGACTCCGAAATACATGTTCCCATTCAACAACTGTCATGATATCTATCATGAAGGTCACTGAATCTATAGGCTGTGGAAAAATCCTAGCTCAAATTCCCCACATCCATCCCCCATGCCTCAAAATATCCTTTCTTTATTATATTATTCATAATAAAATAATTATGCACCTTCCCAAACCCTTACATCAACCCTAGAAGAACTTCAATGAGACCGCTCACCATAATCATAGTGAGGGGAAGTCACATCATCTCCAAGATGTTAAAATTTCAAATACATTCATAACTATTGTGTGATATGTCATTACATTCTCGAATCAAAATAAGGTAGAGTATGAAGAGGAATTAGAGGAGGGTATGATGAGGATCTCAGAAATACCCCCCATCCATTTTGGATGGCGTTTGTAGGAGCATTGATGAACGTAGGGAAATAAATATGGGTACATAATGGGACCTAGTGACCACTTTTATCTGTGTGACCATGCATTCCAAATAACAAGAGGTATATAACTCCTTTGTAAAGAAAGATAAAATGCTTGATATGTTCTTTCATGGTCAGCTCATTGAAATTTCCCAGCTTAATCATATTCCATCATGGCATCAAATTAGACATGAATAAGATGAATCCTATCCTAAATATTTTACCATCTAGGAGACCCAAATATTTTAAAGGATTACAAAGAAACCATTCCACCATTCACAAGTTATAATTGCATCGCATGTGAATGTATTTTCCCTTCACAATGTCAATGAATAAGGGGTTCACATACTAGTAGAAGTAAAATTGTGTACATGTATTCAACAATCTTATAAAATACTACATGATTCCACTAGTGAGGATGCCACATATTCAGGAAAACCTCTAATTTTATAAATGACATTCTTATATGTCATTAAATTGATAATGTAACATCCCAAAAAAATAAAGAATATGACATCTACATATTTATTAATATTTGTGATTTAAATATTATTTTTATTTTACAATTGATTCTATGATCGATAGAATACCTGATATACAATAAAGGGGTTTCTTTGATATCTTATGTTGCACACAATGTTGGGTCATACTGTAAAATAATAATACAATATTATTTTAAATGGTAGTTAACACTTAGCTGTTGTATTTGTGGGAATATACATAAGTAACTATAATATGAATATTCATGATTTTTTCATTGTATATACATTTATCCAATAAATTTTAGTGGCTGAAAAGAGGAAAAAATCTGATTTTATGCATAAAAACTTTAATATTCATTAAAAGGATGATTTACCGCCTTTTGATTGAGAACCCTCTTTAAATATATTTTTCGTCACTTTTATATATTTTATTTGACTAAATATAAATCTTCTTTAGAATTGAGACATAAAAATTTACTTTGGGAAAATGTTTAGTATTTTTATGATAATATTATTATTTATAATGAATTAGTGAATCATACAGTATTATAATTCAAAAATTCAATTTAATCTAATTTATTTGTATTGTAAATTTATCTTTTTAACTTTTTTTAATGTTTAAATAGATTATATTTTAATCCTTTAATCCAATTTTGGTCATTGGTTGTAATTTAACATTGAAATTAGAGTTAAACAAGTGTAGATATTTTGATAGTTATTATTTATTAAAAACATGATTTTTATTTTGATAATGGAAATTGATTTTAAATTAATTTCATCTAATTATGTGTTTTGACTTTGAAACAATGGATTTAATATTAGGAATATGGAGGTCCAAAATTTTAAAATAGATATATTTTATTTTAAATTTTAATATTTACTTCAGTAAAAATATTATTTACCATGGTAAAATGGAAAATCTGGTAAATACAGGTAATTAAGTATTATTAAAATAATATAAAAATACCCTTACATGTGTCCTAATATTACTGGATAATACATGTCCGACCATGGGAATCCATGGGTCGATTTTGGGACCCCATGGAACAACTTATAATTTATAATGAAACATTATGTTAATTAATTAAAAGTAAAGTAAAAATGACATAAACAAATATATTTTACTAAATCAATTATAACATGGTGTTATATAAGTTATATCTTTGACTATAAATTTTAATTTGAAAGATAAAATATTTCCCTACATCATGATAATTGTTTTATAATGTTTATACATAAAATAAATAAAATTATTTATGAGAAAATAACGATGCAGTCTTTAACTCATTAATGAATGATTTAAATAAATAAGATTAGAAATACTAAAAAATATTCAAAACCTGTCCAAGTTTTTTTGGACAATTATATTTCTAAAATGAGTCATATTACCTTCCACTTTAATGATTTTTGGACCTTTTAAAACCGAATATATGTTTATAATAAAATAATTGTTTCAAACATTCCTAAAGAGCCCCTCCCCCCTTATAAATGTACACAACTTCAACGAAATTTCTCACACCTCTCAATCCCATTGTCTGGTCCATCCTCTGCCTAAATAAGCACCCATATCCGTATCCTCCTCCTAGAAGACTTACCATTTGTATAAGGAACTTCATGTAATCATTTTAGTTCAGACCAAATGGAGATAAATGATTTAAAGGTAACATATTCTTTTATGTTATTTTCATTTATTTTACTTCTCCAACCCCCTATACACATTTTATTAATTTATATTATAACAACACCAGTATACTCAATATAATATGATTTTTTTATGAGATGTATCATAAATACACTTTCAAACACCTCCATATAAAAGGTAATGGACATACTATTTCTGTGGATGGCGAACTACTGCCTCACGAAATAATAATTGTTCAATTATCTCCAACCAGCTCTCATAGTGGCCATTATTATAGAACGTTATTAATATGTGATATATATTATATTTATATTGTATTTATGAATATTTATTTTTCATTCATATCATATCTTTATGGTTTCAATTATGGGTAAGCACTTTAATTTTATTTCAGGAAGTGCGGACTACCGCCCCCTCAATGTGATATGACTCAGTCATACCATACGTGAAATGTATAAAGGAAAGAGTTACTGAAATTATATATGATATTACACTAAAAATATAATATAACTATGAATCATTATGTTTTCATCCCATTAATATACGAAATATAAATGAATGGTGTGATCATGCATATGTACGACATACTGTCTCCATGACCGTGTGATTTCAATTATTATCTCCAAATTTTATGTAATATTATAAATACATACATATACAAGATATATAATATATATATTATATATAAATGAATAGTATAATTCCAGTGATAATGGAATAATAACTTCACGAACAACTAGTATTTATAAAATGTTCATTTTTTACTCAAGTTTCGAATACCGAAAACATGTCCAATATGAACCCAAATAAATAACAAATTGTTGTCGAAATGTAATAAGTGATATAAACGAAATAATAAACATTAAAAATGTTAATAATATATTTTAAATTGAATTATGTTTATTTTTTATTAAAAAACAAGGAACAAATGAGTCATATCAAACACGAGGTAAGTGGTATCTTATCTCACTTTTAATTCCGTGATATTTCCATAGTTTGCCACTAATTTATCGCATGTGGGGTATTTTTTACGGAAATTTGATATATATAATCAAGATTATATATATATTCATGATATTCAATGATTCGATTAGTGGTTATTAAATTTTGGTTATATGACTTGATTGATTACATCGTGGTAAATAGTTTTCTTCTCACTTTTTATTCCTGTGAAATTCATGCTATATTTGACCCAATATTCATTTATTTTCTGTATGTACTACCTATTATAGAATTAATTGTGTAATATAATTCAATTTATGGATATTTAAATATTCATTTTAAGATCCATCATTCATGTGGTGTATATTTTGTATGTTACCAAATCGATAAGGGGACTATTCGCCCTACTATTTTTAAAATACTTCCATTTGTTATGTCTTTTAATTTACATATTCTTATTTTGGGATATGTTATTATATATATTTATTTCTAGGAATTTTATTTCAAAGGGATGAGATACATTTTTTTCTCTCATCATTTCAATTTTTGTAATTTAATGTGACAGTGTTAGGTAGTCGAATTTCTGTAAGAGAACTTTTTTACCCAATTCTAATTCATTGAGGTTAAACTTTTAATTATAGATTATATCATGCTATGAATATGCATGAATGACCTCTGATTGTTTAACACTTAATATCCATTTATATTGGGGGTATTATTATCTCTCACACATAATTATGTCTTTGATTTATCATTAATATAAGGATATGATCATTGCTAGGGACTTGGTTTCAATTTAACTTCCATTGAAATTGATTTGTTTTTTAATACACCAATTGACTTTTATTTGTTTTATATACTACCCTTTGACATATTATATCATAAATATCCTTATTATCATGATATTATAAGCTTTGATAAATGTTATTCCTAAATTATTTGTATTTATGCGTCTCTCATTTCGTTAGGAACGCTTTAAATAATATATCATTTTAAATGTATTATAGATTTATTCTTCTAAATATATTTCTTTTGTGAACACTTTTTCAAAATTTTTTAAGGACTTATTTATATGCTCATTAATTTTCACAAATGTTAATTCCCTTCAAATTTTCAATGTGGTATGTGACACTTAAATTAAAAAATATCATTATTAAATGTTTTAAATGGTTTTGAAAATTGTATTATATTGCATTGATTTTTTAAGTATTTGGAAATAATTTCTTATGACTCAAAATGAAATTTAATTTTTGAAATGTTTAATTTTCCTATATTTTGTGAGTTGTGATTTTATAATGGTACTTGAAAATTTTAAGGGTGGTTACATGGTAAACCAAATGATCGGTGGTGCCGTGATTATCCAGCACAGGTGGTTACATTATAACCTCCAATGCATTGGGTATGGAAATTGGCTGAATGACTCTTCAATTTAGTGATATGTGTGGATGTCGACCATATGGTTATTCCATATAAGTATGTTTATGTCCCATGTTACATTTATATGTTATCTATTCTTTATATGGGTTTTATGGTAATATTTTGTTTACAAAAAGTTATGAAATGATCTTTTATTTAGAGAAGAGGATTTACTACATCATAAAGGTGAAGATTATTACTATTGATAAGGTATTCATGGTTTAGTTGTTTTTTGGAAAAATCTAATAGTTTTTCTTCTTTGTGTATCCACTACTGAGCATTTTTTGCTCATCCCATGTTTTTGAAAAATAAATCACAGTACATAATGTGGATTATTGTCAACAATGGGATCAAGGAAAGGTTATGCTATCTAAAAAATGAAACTAGGCATGTTTTTTTTATGAGTTTATATTTTATGAAAAAATGGAAACTAAGTAGAAGAGGAATTTTTTATTTTTTTAGATATAATTTAATAGTTATGGCCTAGAACTCTAAAATTCTAAACATGAAAATATCCTCAATTTGAATTATTCATTTAATTCAATATTATTTAATGTTATAAGGCCGAGTCATTATAGTTGGTATCATAGGTCGGTTTAGATAACTTTAGAGGTTAAGGTGTAATTTAAGAATAAGTGACATAACAATATTAGTTATCATATTAAGAAAAGGAATATTTATTTTAGATAATTTAATGAGTTTAGTATAACATGAATATGTCTATCATTGTATTTACCATCCCCATAAGATATTATATGATGATTTTACTGATATACACATACTGACCTTTTTGGTTTTAGTACATGGATAGATCTAGTAGGCACCAAAGTAATAGTGAATGTGAAGAAAACTATTACAGTTTTCTGAATGAGAAACTAAATGAAATGGGATCGGTATTGAGAATTCTTGTGGTTATTTTTAACCAACTATATGTAATCATGATTGGCCACCGGAACATAAGTGATTTTAATAAGGAATCATATATGTGAGAAACAAATCCCTATGGAGGTTTAGTTAATAATCATAATGGTATGTATATTCAAAAACCAATTTGTTGAGGATTTTTAATGAAACACTTAGAAAAATTATTCAATTGAATGGGAAGATGTTTCATATGTGGTAAATAACGTGATGAAGTAAGAAAATTCCATGAAAAATGGAATCGCCTTGATGACTCTAGGAAAAGGAGAAATTTTCTTTATAAGTGGTGAATTGAATGTTTTAAATGTGGTGTCAATGTTCACAACTCATATTGATATACTTCCTAGATGTTTTAGGAATGGGGTAGTAGGATCATTCAAATATACATTTACCAATTCCTAATGACATTCCAATTAAAGATAAGTAACTGTAAATGACCTATGAAATGTATAGATTATTTCTTTTCAAAGGTTTTGAAATATCTAAAATATAAGGAAATTATGCATGATTTTGTATTTTGGAAAGAAGTATAAATGAATATGGTGAAAACACGGATAAAGGATGAGGAATGATGTTCGATGATTAAGATTTATGCATTTTAATAATTGAAGAGTTATGGATAATGATAGGTTTTAATGTATTAATGATGGGATTTGTTTAGATACTTTTTCTAGTACGTGTAACCATAATGACTATTATTTGACTATTTTATTCAAAGAATAATTATCAGATCTTTTGTGGATATATTTATAATGAAATATTTGGGTTATATGATCATTCAATTTGAGGTAATTAAAGGTTATTACATTTTGTGATGAAAAATGAATGTTATTATATAACTATTATGGATAAAATATGTTATAGTTTTTTTATTAATTTATCACATTTTTGGTAATGTTATAACATTATATAGTTTTTGATAAAGGACAACACATAGACTGTGTGAAAACCTGTTTTATCAGACAAAGATGCAAGAATCGAACCCACAACCAATGTGTGATTGGGATTTATGGCCTACCACTGAACTACGTAATGACCTTGGTTAGTATGACTAAATTTTTAGTTATATGATTTTACGAATCACGAATAAATTATTTTTGTGTTATCTATAAAAATTATTAACTTATAATAAATAATATGTGATTATGTTAATTGCACTTTAGTATGAGACATTATGTGTTGTCGATATTATTTGGAGATAAATGTAATGATTCAACAAGGAAGACTATGTGATTAAATCCTTATAAATTTTAGGTTTCCATAATAGTTTGGATTATTTTGAATTATTTTAAGGAAAATTGTATATTGAATGGTATTTCATGAACTTTGGGTACTTTTGTTATTATTCTCAGATATTAAGAGTAGTTTTTATTTTTACAAATGATTATCCTTATTCGGGATTCTCTGATCTCATACTAAACATTTTGGTTTTGGTAGATGTTTAAAGATATGGGAAATATGCAGTTCATTTTTTTTGGATTATTTGATACTATAAATTTTGATTCTAGTGCTATCAATCTGAGAATATCGGATTGAATACTCTTCTTTTGGAGAGAAGATGAGTGTGTGGTATAAATTTAGTAAAGAATTAAAGTCTTCATGAAAAGTCATTATGTTTCCTTATGTTTTGTGTTAAGCTCATAAATAAATTTCTCAACATTATGAAATGTAACCTAAAACAAAAAAAATTTCTGTTAACTTTACTACTGGGGAATCAATGGCCGTTTAACACATCACAATATTTTGATTTTCTGGTGGTTCACATTCTCATAATTAGGTTTTCTATCACTCTCTATCAGAAAATGGTGGTATGTTTTCTCCTCCAAATAAATGTTTTTAGGGAATCATAGTATCTGTTGTCTCGGTTGACCTTTTCACTTCTCTTATTTTTAAAATATGATTATTTTATTGACAGTTTTTCTGATGTGGGACTTTTAATTAATTTTCCAAGCCCAGTTTTAAAATTGCTAGGACGCAATTTCCAAAAGGGGGGAAGGATATAACATCCTAGGAAAGTAAAGAATATGTAATTTTCATATTTATTAATATTAATGATTTAAATATTGATATTATTATAAAATGGATTCTATGTTCTATATCATACCTGATACTCAACTTCATGTTTCTTTGAAATCTTACGTTTCACACAACGTTCGGTCATACTGAAAAATAATAATACAATATAATTTTAAATAGTAGCTAACAACTAGACATTGTATTGGTGGGAATGTAAATAACTAACTATAATAATAATATACATGTTTTTTATATGTTTTTACATTTATCCAATAAAATTTAGAGGCTTAATATAAGAAATAATATAATTTTGTGCATAAATACTCTAATATTCATTACAAGACGATTTACCGCATTTTGATGCAGATCCCTTTTTAAATCTATTTTTGGTCACTTTTATATATTATATTTTACAAAATATAATTCTTTTTTAGAATCAGGACATCAAAATAAACTTTGGGTATATTTTTACTATTTTTCTGATAAAATTATATTTTATAATGAATATGTGAAAAATATTATATTTTACTTCAAAAATGCCTTTTAATCTATTTTTTTATATGGATAGATTATTTTTATAATTGGGTTTAAAGTGTAATTTGATTATATTTTTACCATTTAATACCATTATGGTCATTTGATTTAATTTCAAATTGAAAATGGACATAAACCACTGACAATATTTTTTTAGTTATTATTTCCTAAATACATGCTTTTTTTGAAAGTGGAAATTAATTTTAAATTAATTTGTATGACTTATGTGTTTTTAATTTTGAAAAATTAATTCCATATTTGGAATTAGGAATTCTGAATTGTTTAAATAGGTAACTTGTATTTTTAATATGAATATTTACTTCTGTAAAAAATTTATTTACCATGGTTAAAGTGTAAATCTGTTAAATAACGGTAATACAATATTATAATAATAATATAAAATTACTCTATAATGATTCTTCATCCTTTTGAATAATAATTTTCTGACCATGGGAATCCTTGGTCTGTTTTGGGACCCCATGGATACCCTCTAGAGTTATAAGGACACTTTATATTAATAAATTTAAAGTGAAGACAAAAATGACCTAAACAAATAACATTTAGTAAAACCATTTTACATGGGGTTATTTATGTATCCTCTTAGATTATAGATATTAATTTGGAATCTAAAAAAAATTCCTACATCATTTTAGTTTTTTTATAATTTATAGACATAAATAAAATAAATTTATTTATGACATAATAATGATGTAGTTTTTACCTTATTAATGAATGTGTTAAATAAAAAAGATTATAAATACTTAAACAATATCCAAAACCAATCCAATTATTATTTTATGATTTTATTTAGAAAAAAATTCATATTATATTCCATGATTATTATTTTTAAACCTTTTTAAACTTAAGATAATATTTTAATAAAATATTTGTTTCAAAATTTCCTAAAGAGCCCCTAATCCCCTTTTTAATAAGACAACACTTATTACCCATTCCTCACTCCTCTATAACCCTTTGGATCGTCCGAAATCTATCTAAATAAGCATCCAACATACCTATACTCCTTATATATGCCTTAACCTTTATAGAATGCACTTAATGTAATCATTTTGGTTCAAACCAAAGGGAGATACCCAATTCAATGGTAACATCTTCTTTTATGTTCCTTTCTTTTATTTTACATCTCAATCCCCGTAAACTCTTTTTATTAATTTCATTTATAACAAAAACAGTATAATCAATATACTAAGTTTTTTATGAGATGTATTTTATCTACACATTCACACAACTCCATCTAATGGGTAAAGAACACATTGTTTCTATGGACGACAACTACTGCCTCACGAAATGATGATCGTTCAATTATCTACAACCACCTCTCATGGTGTCCATTACGATGGAACTATATTTATATGTTATATATATTATATTTATATTTCCTTTTGATTTTTTATTTTTCATTTATATCATAACTTTATGATTTCCATTATGGGTAAACCTGACAATTTCATTCGAGGAAGTAGAGACTACCGCCCCCTCAAAGTGATATGACTTATTAATACAATACATGGAACGTATAAAAGATGGAGTTAATGAAATTATATATGATATTATACTGGAATTATAATATAACTATGTATCATTATGTTTTCATCACACTAAAATACGAAATATAAATGAAAGAAGCATTCATGCGTACGTACGACTTACCGTCTCCATGAACGCTACATTTCATTTCTTATCTCCTAATGTTTTGTAATATTATAATTACATCAATAGATGGGATATATATTATATATATGATATCTAAATCATGATTATTATTTATGATATAATGGACACTTGACCTCATGACCAACTAGTAATTATAACATGTTCATTTTTGACACATGTTCCAAACATCAAAAAAATTTAAAATATAAACCCAACTAATTAACTAATTGTTATAGCTAGTTAATAAGTGATATAAAAAGAATAATAAACTTGAAATAGGATCTTAAGTATGTTTATATTCACTTATGTGTATTATTAAGGAAAAACAGGGAACAAACGATTCATGTCAGACACGAGGTAAGGGGTTTCTTATCTCTCTTTTTATTCTCTGGGATTAAAATAGTTCACCACTTATTTATTTAATGTGGTGTATTGTGTAAAACAATTTGATATATATTATCAGGAATATCTATATATTCAAGATATTTTGTGATTCAATTAGGGGTTATAAACCTTTTTTCATATGAATTAATTGATTATAATGTGGTAATGGGTTTTCATGTCACTTTTTATTCCCGTTAGAGTCATGCTATATTTGGCACTATATTATTTGCTGTGATTTATGTACTGACCATGATTGTATATTTCTTATTTCATTAAATTAAAAAATTATTATATTTGGATATGTTCCTCAATATTATTATTGCAGTAAATTTTATGTCCAATTGATGAGATAACCATTTATCTCTCATCAAATCAATTTCTTAATTTTAATGTGATGTTGTTCAGCTGTCGAATATCTGTAAGAGGACTTCTTAACCCAATTTCAATTCATTGATGGTAAGCTTCAACTTCTATATTATGTCGTGATATGAAAATTTGTGAATGAACTTAGACTTTTTTATAATTAATATCTACTTATATTGGGTGTATTTATATTTTTCACACATAATTATGTCATTGATTTGTCCTTAATATAAGGATATGATCATTGCAAGAGACTTTGTCTCAATTTTCATTCCGTCAAATCTTAATTTTTTTACACCAATTCACTTTTATATTGTGTATATTCTACCCAATGACATATTATATCATGAATCCTTTTATTATCATGATAATATAATCTATTATTGATGTTATTCATCAATTATTTTTATTCAAGTTTCTCTAATTTCGTTAGGATCTCTTTAACTAAAATATCATTTTAAATGTATTATAATTTCATTATGGTACATGGAAATTTGATGGGTGGTTACATGATAAACCAAATGATGGGTGGGGAAGTGATAAACAAGGATGGGTAGTTATGTTATAACCTCTATTGCATTGGGTTTGGAGGTTGACCATATGGCTCTTCCATTTAGTGATATTTGTGGAAGTCGGCCATATCGTTAATCCATCAATATATGTTTATGTTCCAATTTTTCTTGATATTTTATGTGTTCATTCTATGGGTATTATGGAAGTATTTTTGTTACAAAATGGAATGAAATGATATTTTTTTAGTGAAGAGTATTTATTACTTCATTTAGGTTAAAAGTTTTACTTATGATATTGTATTCATGGTTTACTTGATGTTTAGAAAAACTAACAGTTTTCCTTCATCATGTATCCCCTATTGAGATTTTTATTCTCATCACATGTCTTTGAAACTTTTTTCATAGGACATAAAGTATATTAGGGACATGGCTGGGATCATATAAAAGACATTCTATCTATAACATGGTACTAGACTTGTTTCTTTTTGAGTGTTTATATTTTATGAAAAAATGGAAACTGAGAAGAAGTGCATACTTTGTAATTTTTGAGATTGAAATGTATTAGTTATGGCCGGAATCTCTAAAAATATACACCTGAAAAGATCTTAAATGTGAATTATTAATTTAATTCAATATTATCTAATGTTTTAAAGACGGTTCATTGAAGATAATAATAATTTCTTTAAATCATGATGTTAAATTTTGATTCCACGATATAAAAAACAAGGATTCCACCTATAAAGATATGATATTTACCTTGTTTCAATTTTTGATTCTTCATTCACTATGTATTGGATAATTTACAAACAAATATGTAATACCTAAACATGGGATGACCCAATGATAGTGTTAGGATGCCTCAAACATCCACAATAGATCAAATTATCCCCTATCTCTGTTGGTGTCTTACCACACCATGCATCATTACAATGTGTGTATAGATTCCCATCCTTAGGGGTACATCAGGATGCCCTGAAATATTATCTTTGGGAAGAGTCACAAATTTATTCACCCCTTGGCCCTACTTACATGGTCCAAGGATTATGGTCATAAACTATGTGATATTTTCTTCATAATAATTTTATATTGCATGTGAATCTTTTTGATCCTTAACATCAATTTGTACCTCTGTCATACCTCATATGAATTATTATTTAAAACCCCTTTTACAGTCCATACATTGTGAATTTAGATATATTTATTTTATTCCGTGGAGCATGACTTTTAATGTTTTACCATGGTCTAGACCATATAACCTTACACCATGTACATTCATCTTCAGGATATCTTCATGTGGTGTAAATCCTTTTTGAGTCATTTACTTTAGGATATAACTTTTTCACTATATGAACATCATTGATTTCACCTTTTCCAACATTCAAAACTATATGACCATAATCAATATGTATTCATTCCTATAACTATGATTATATCGATTCACATCTTCATGGGAAGTGCAGTGATGCTTATATGTTATCACTTCAGGCCCATATAGATATTTACCAAAAAAACCATCCATCTTCATCACCTTATGTTGATACTCCAAGGGTAAATTCCTTCCATGAATTCCTTATATATACCCAAGGTGTTGTTTATCAATATCTGTGTTGTAAAGAGTTCACTATACCCACAGTTCACATTGGATTATCACTATTTTTTCCAAACAGGACTCCTTAAAGGAACACCTTAATTATTTATATTACAATTAGTACAACCTTAAACTATTTAAAACTATATGTTTATGTTTTTCGTGGGACTAATTCCATCTTGGATGTTATTAATATTTGGATGATTATTTTTCTTACCACATTATATGCTATAGGGATCCCCTTGTGATGAACATTATGAACTTAATCTAAGATCTAACCACTAGTCCTGTAATCATGAATACATACAATGAGTGATTTTTTTAAGGGTATTTATGTTTAATTTAATGGAAACATAGGACCCAACATTCACATTGGGTAAACATTCATCAATGTTGCACATATCCCTTTGAGTCCCTTCTCCATTAGTCTTTGTGACATTACTTCAAATGGGATTCCATGTTCCAAACCATACGACCATGAAGACTGTGCATTGTCTATGTCACATGAAGTTAATCTATGAGGTAAAACCTAATAATATTACATAAATCTTTACCATTCATTTTCCTCATCTTACGATATTAAACTACGTATCTATCATCTCTTTGAATGACATAAGACTTCATGGATTCATAGTCCCTCACCTAAGAATCCATCTTCTGATGTTGCTCATCTACCACATATTTCATACTCATCAGTTATTTCTTGGTATCTGAGATGACGCTTACATGTAAGATGAGTTATACATTTTTTCATTTTAATAGTCCCAAAACAATGTGATTGAATCTAAGGTGGGATAATTCCAGGAGTACTAGAATCCATTCGAACATTCCATCACACCTTTAAAACACTTCACATGTCCCTTATTTTGATCCTTATGATCCTAAATGTTTAAAGGGACCCCATAGTGGAATGATGGTAGTCCATGGATCACTTAATATCCTAGATTAAAACCCCATAAGAATTTGAACATCATTTTTTGGAAAGATCTATGTCTCAAACATGGTATGTGGTAACCCTCATTTGTCTGTCCGGATTCTTAGCTTGGTGATATAGATGTTGGTATCATAACTTTTTCAACCACTATCATATATTATGAATCCACCCCAATTGTGTTATAAATTTAAGGAATCATGATTTACACTCATAATTTCACTTTGTTCATATAAAATTCAACACCCCTGGTGTTATCTAATTCTTTCAATGGACAACATTAGGAATGAATGTTGACTATTCTGAGAGATTCATACTAATGAAATTAACCATATTTGTCTAAAAACTCCCTATAAGGATTTTTGTTTCATTATATGTTAGATCTAGTGGTCCCCATGGTATTGGATTTCATCATATCCTTCAAAAGAACATGGTCCACCTCTCCCTTCACATCATTAATGGACACCATTCTAAGGGTGGGGGAAATTATTCTCAATTAGAAAAAATGTGTGCACGAATTCAACAAGTTATGATCATATTGTTTCTTTTTCATTACATATTTCTCAGGATTCTATTTAAATGATTTTAGATCCTGAATAGCATTATAGATCCAATTTATGGACTATTTAAGACATGATTCCATACACGGCTTATTGATGCCTCTTCGCGATGGATTGTTCCCAAAGGCCCTATTCATGATTGTTAGTTTAGGGAAGTCCCATTCACAAAGATCACGTTAACACACATCTATTTAATGAATGTCTATTCACCGAGGTATAGTTCATGGAGGACCCATCCATGTATCTCCTATTATGATAGTGTGAAGTGTTGATTATAATCTCCATCAACGTGATGCTCAAACTCACGATGCCAAAGCCATTGATAAATCTCATGCACCATTAATAGATACTCAAATCATCATTAATACAACTCCATATAAATACCTCCATCAATAATGGATGATGATTTTTGAAATTTTTCTCTCAATTCATGAAGACAACATAGATTCAAGGGACACTCCTCCACAATGCCCGTAGGCATAAAATCCCATTGCTATTACATTCATGCGAGACTCTACCCAATTTCATGATTCCATTCTCAAATATATAGGGATTACATTGATGAAAAAGTCGATATGAGTCACTTTAGGCTTCAAAATTAATTATTCATTTGCATGGAAATCCCCCCAGGAAATTATGATGACCTTCGTGAGACCTTGAGCTCTATGAATTACCCAACCTCCGCGATACCTCTAGATATGTGAATCCACATCCTATATGACGCACTATGATCTATGGAACCACTATCATTGTGAGTAAATTACCTTCAATAATGTTGGTTGATACTGTTGGGGAAGAACCAACACACCCTATTTAGTTATCAGTGTTGGGCTCCAGTCATAGGCATTCGTCTTGATCACTTCTCTAACATCACTAACCCCCATGAAAAATTTAAAATCAATAACCAAATATTTCTGCCAAATTTGATGACATTTTCAGTTACATGTTTTATCTACCCACCCTCCACCCCTATAATAACCTAATTCAAGATACTACACTACACTCCAAAAAATATATTTAGTCAACCTACTCTTATTTTTCCCTCTCCCTTGTTGTGTGTTGAGATACCAATATTTTATTCCCTACGTTCCATGAGTAGATAATTTATTTATGAAACATTGGAAATTCCATCGCCTGACACCCAGGTTAGGATGATCCTAAAGGGTTACCCCTACATAAGTACCATAACCTCTATTTCTTGGAAACTTCTCGAAATTATCCCTCACTACATGTCTTTAAACTATAACATATGCATTAATTCATGAATATGGTCTATTTTCATCATGAAAAAGGGTCATGATTCCATGATACTAAAAATATATTTGTTATTCATCACTACATGACTTTAAACTGTAGAATACCATAAATGAAAAACATTGTATGACTCCACATTTTATTCCTTACTCTTCAAGTGTAATATTCATAATGTATTGATCATATGTAGACACTAAAATTGATTTTATTGGACTCCAACTAAGGTGTAAACCCCAATTATATTCCGCGACCACCTCAAGAATGTCCAGATTCCCTCAGGAATATACATGAGGAAGATGATCGAGAACACCTAGTGTTATATCCCTTCATATATCCCTGCCAGTCCAACGAATCCCCCAAGGGTTTCCTTCAAAACTGTATACCCTAAAAATATTTCTTAACCCATAAAAAGTCCGGGATGACCTCATGACCATAAATTGGAATCTTGCATATATAATCCCTATAGAACAAGTTCATTAATACAATGTTAATCCATAATATTAAAATAATCAATGGGAATGGGATTCCCTCATGGTCTTACATGAGGATGAAGGAACGGGTCACTGTCACATGAAATACACAATCACATCCATGCTTCTCCTAGAAGCGCATGGACTGATCCCAGGTGTATGCCCCAACCACATCCACAATTCTTCTAGAAACCCATTGGAGTCACCCGTGAGGAACCCTAAACCACATCATAACTGCAACTAACATCACACGAGATGCTCATACTTGTAATCCCCAACCACATACATGTTTTTCATCGCATCACATGGGACACTCCCATGCAAAATCCCCAACCAAATCCATGTTTCTCCTAGAAGTGAATGGGATTCTCCCACAAGTATGATCCAACCACATACATGCTCCATCTATAAATATGTGGTCCAATCCAATGAATAATCCCAGTTCATAATAATAATGAAACTATATGTTATTTGGATTCTACCACATGTAAGCCCCAACCACATTGAAATTTCTCCTATAAGTACATGGGATGCTCCCACCTGTAAGAACCAACCACATCCTTGACTCAAAAACTATTCTAGGAGTTGTTCCCACACTTATCCTCCTTCCACATATATATTTTTCTCTTAGAAGTGCATTTTCCAAACCCATGAGTAATGCACAAACACATCATGGATACCCCTTGATCAGCATGGTCCTCTAACACATGTAATCCCCAACTATATCTTCACTGGTCCTAGAAGCACATGGGAAACTTCCACATGTAAACCTCAACCATATTCTTGATGCTCCATGAGAATAATTGACCACATCAAAGCATATTATGTAACTAAAACCACGCTAATCCTAGACACACAGGGGATTATCCCACATGTATTCCCCAATCCATCCATATTGCTCTTAGTGGCGCATTGTCTAATTCCATCTATCCACCCCAAACAAGCTCCCATCATAGTTATAACCTATAAAAACCCCACATCCAATATCCTTAGAATAATAAGTTAAGGTTCATGGATCATTCCCAGTACACATCATTAAATAGAGGCATCAACCTACAATTGTTTTGATACATGTCTTTTATATAGGGAATGTTGGATGTCTCCCTATGGTTCAATCCTGACAATTGTAAAGTCACAGTGCTCCCCCATGTTGGTACCACTTCTAAATAAACCTCATGATTTTTTATTATCCATTAAAAAACCCTACATTAGTTACATAAACAATCATAGGTACACACCTATCTGGTCCACCTCAAGGGGTGCGATCAATCTCTAGGATCCTCCTCCATGAAGTATTTTTTATCCAATAGACCAATCTATAAAAGATGTTAAACATTTAAAAAAAATGTACACACAAGAATTTAACATTGAAAATGTCTCCTCAATAATTTAAACTCACTCTGATTTTCCAAATACAATCCCCACTAAAAAAGACATTCCAAAGGTAAAATTTCATGGAATACATACACCGATGGTGTCGAGATATTCATGGCCGAAATAAGATTTAATACTTTTCGAGCACATGAGTCCTCGTAAGATATACCTCTGAATATTTAAGGGAAATTCCAACCATGGTGTGAACTACCTCATGACTGACATGATATTCCTTGGGTTCTCCATCTAAGATTCAGCATATGATCTTCTCTATAAATAGAACGATCACAAAATTTCACATTACTCCCATCGTTCAATGATTAACAGATATGATAGAAAATAAAATATTATATGATGAAAGGTTCTATTATTCTATGTAGAATCAGAGTCATTATGTAGTGTCCAAAAAAATATGGTGTTGGAAATGAGTTTCAGAAATATGACTCAAATCTAAGATGTGGATTGAACTAGGAAATAACCTCCCAGGGGAAATTCCTGGAAGGAGGAAACGACATACCATTACCCTATTTAAATCATTGAGTGAACACCAACATCATTTCAAGAAAAAGACACCCTCCTTTGGAAAGTTGGTGTGTAGCCATGTAGGATCCATCATGTGATATAATGACGTGAAGGAAGGGACCCAAAAGATCAATCATCAAAAATAGTCACCAAGAATTCTTTCCACATGAGATTAAACTGCAAGGATGAAGACACTATTATAAGGTATATTCAAGAACTACATGTGGTTTGATTTATAACCTCAGAAGAAACATAGTGACACCATAATCTCCAGTATAATATTTAATTGTAACATAAAAAATCACCCCTCTCTTATATACATGTTAGATCTTTATAACACAATCATATACGAGTTCTCGCACCATTTGAATGATCATATTATAAATTCCACTTATCAATAGTAGAATTAAAAAAAATGGGAAATATTTCAAGAACTAAGTTTGAATTTATTATCAATATGACTAGATGTGATGCTACACCCATATCCTATGTATTGGGACTATCAGTGTTAAAAAATATCCCCTTCTAGTCTTTCGATGACACTAGTGTAGTGAAAAATTTCTCCCCGTTATAGGATAATTTTATATTAAATTATCCTTCAATATTTAATAGCATTCCTTATGAAAACCTAACCATATGTTTGAAGGAGTCTGAATCACCTTACATTATATTTGGACCAAATGTACATTTTCTCGGTGAAGAGAAAAATTATTTCTCCATATGAATCAACAACATTATTATGGGAACCTATTTTTAAAACATATATCTATTTACATTACTTTCATAGTTTCTTATATAACCTTTTGCATCTAAAAACCCCCAGATTACAGTTTACAAACTTTAAACATTCATAATAGATGTTGACGGAAAAGTCTTTGACATATTAATGTGAAAGACACTAAATGATAGTCATTCAGTTAAATTAACGATACATTAAATCATATCACTCCATTTCAATGTTGTAAGACATTAATCTACAAAGTCCATGTCATAATCACACGACATTAAACTATATAATTCTTTAATCTTTTTGTGGAGAATCCTTTCCTCTTAAATATGGACACTAATATAATTTTCTATCTTTTACAAACAAACTAAATTTATATTGGAGTGGTTTCCCATTCATGTTCCTTCCATGACATATAATATAATTATTCTCATACACATTCTATAATACACCATACATAGAAATATAATAGTTTCCCATCAAATTGGATAACCATCTAGGGAAAAATTCATTCCTAAGAGATACCTCTTATATTTTTGTAAACCCCATAAAAATATTCTGTCAGAACCAACCAATAATATATTTTCAATACTGATTCTTTTAATGTTAGTCTCACTTCATGTTTTAGATATGAATGTCAAAAAAATTAGGATTCAAGATTACCTTATTCAGGTGTCTACAAAATTCTATAACCTTTATGGATAATATGTTCTACATGGGTCATCAAAATATATGGAAGAAACAATTTAGCCTAAAACAC
Source organism: Viscum album (assembly GCA_963277665.1). Taxonomy (NCBI): domain Eukaryota; kingdom Viridiplantae; phylum Streptophyta; class Magnoliopsida; order Santalales; family Viscaceae; genus Viscum; species Viscum album. The sequence continues at coordinate 1,580,799,842 of OY728125.1, forward strand.
TAGTTACAATATTCTGATATCCTGGAATATAAACTTCCTACAAAAAGATACTAAATCTATTTTAGTGTTTAAACCCACAAATGGGTACCTAATGAAACAAATCAGGTCCCACCTCACATGACCAGAAATATATATGGATTGAAAATAAAAGATCTACAAAATGAGAAAGGCACAAAACGTGTTGTCTAAAATAATTCAATGGACAACCTTACAAAAATACAAATCCTTCCTATTGAAGGACCCCGAGACACCTTGAGAGGGGAGGGGTGAATCAGGGTGACAACTTTTTCTTATAATGTGATGGATCTTGTTCCCATATTGGTAGGAACTTGTTGAACCTATAAGATGAAAAAGATCAGAAACCAAACATGCACATGCACAGAGAAGACACAACCCTTTTTACTTGGTTCACCACTTAGGGATACGTCCAAGGATCATACGCCAACAAGTTTCCAACCGTACCAAAATCCACTATGCCTCACTTGCTATAGATTACAATTGTTCGGGCACAGTCACTCTGTCCTAGGCTCACTGCCTTTACAAAGGTTCAGGGATAGCTCACTGCTTCCCTCGGGTCACTCCCGTTGTCTCCCCCTAGCTCACTGCCCTTGGTGAAGTCCCACTCAGTTTATAGACGTGAAGGTCTCTTCAATTGATTTGCATTGAAGTCTTTTCCTCTGCTCAGAACGAGACTCTTCTTGAATCGAAGTCCGAAATAGATGCACTAGAACGCACAGAACTACTGAACGAGATAACCAGAACGTGCAGAAAAACTTTACTGACAATTGCGTGCATCACCAACCCTTTGCGCGCAAAACCTTCCTATTGCATGCAAAATTTACTTTTCGCGTGGAAAAATATGTCGCGCAAAAATCCCTTATTTTGCGCAACTAGATCTTTTATGTGCGAACCCAATTTTTACATGAAACCCTTCATTTTTCGTGCATCCCGAAATTTTCCGCGCAACTCCAAATATTTCGCGCAAGCCCCTTAACGCGATCCTTTTCACGCATTAGACCTCATATCTTTTCTAAGTATTCAACGCACATGAATGAAGGGAGTTACATCATATTTATAGGCAACTGAGACCCCCACGCGCAAAATCCCCTTCGGCGCGGAAAAACTCTCATCTGGCGCGTAATATTTCATGCAGGTATCTTTTTTCGCACACCTCTCCAGATATTTCGCACAACCCATGCCTTTTCCATTTTTCGACGGTGTGATTCTGAAACACTATTTGCGCAAAAAACATCGCTCCGCTATTTCGTGCACAATGTTGTTTTTCCGTGCGCAACTCTAGTTTTTCGCGCACAGCCCTTATTTTCCACGCAGCCCATGCCTTTGCCATTTTTCACCAATCTAATATCGAAACACTCATTGCACGAAAAACTATTTCGTGCATCCCATTGTTTTCCACGCCAAACTTAAGTATTTCACGCAAGCCTCTTATATTTTGCGCACCACTTTTTTTTTGTGCAAACTGCCTTTTGAAGACAATCCATGTCTTCAATTTCAGATTTTAATGCCCAAAAAATTGACAAACACTAGGAAACAACACCATCTTTAATTCTGTTGTCTGCTTGAATTGTATGATCACCTTTCTAGAACACATTCGGAACTTCCACTGAGGATTGACAACAAACACAAACCAAACTCCTATTCCTGCATAGAACACCCATGGTTCCAACAATCTCCCCCTATGGGCTTGTTGGCAATCACCAAATAAATTCAATATATCACCATCCACATGCATACCAAAAAAGAAAGGATCAACTCAGCCAAAAATCTAAGTCTACGTGAGCAATGCTCTGTGTAAAAAACAAGAGAGGAAGCTTGAATTGGGTTCCCGTGTTTTGGAATGCTCAAAGACACTCAAGAAAGTTTCTTACACTGAATTCTCATCATGTCACATAAGCATTACATGTCCACAAACAATCCTGATTTCCTGAATTTATTCCTTTGCTTTCTCCCCCATTGACAATAAACCCAAAGGCCGGTAAAATAATCAATGTTCAGATCAAACCATACTCCCCTTGGATATTATCTCCCTCATAAACCTACATCACAGCCATAAACAGATAAAAAGAATTACCATAATCCGGGAGAGGTGAATTCTGTAACCTCCTTATGCACTGGGAGGTGGCCGAACACCATGGTTCAACCAATGCTTCTCAAACACAGGTGCTGACAGTGGCTTTGTCAGGATATCTTCCACTTGCCTGTCTGTTCCCACATGATCCATTATAATCACGTTTTTTTCAACATTCTCTTTGATAAAGTGATACCTGATTTCATTGTGTTTTGTACGAGAATACTGAACAAGATTCTTCGTAAGATCAATTGTGCTCTTATTTTCACAGTAAATCACCGTTGGTTGCTTCACCTCATCGCCAATATCAGTTAATTGATGCTTCATCCACAGCAGTTGAGTGCATTCTATTGTGGCAGAGATATACTCAGCTTCAGCAGTACTAAGAGAAGTACTTTCTTCTTTCTTGCTCAACCATCCAACAAATTTCTTCCCAATATAGAAAGCTCCACCACTGGTGGACTTTCTGTCTACTACATCACCAGCCCAGTCAGCATCAGAAAAAGCAGATAATTCATTGTCCCTTCCTGCAGGAAAATGTAACCCAATGTTGTGTGTACCTTGAATGTACCACATGATTCTTTTGACTGTCTCCCTATGTTCCTCCTTTGGATTACTCTTAAAGCGGGCTGCAAGACATGTGGAAAAAAAATATCTGGTTGTGTCGCTGTTATGTACAGTAGGATCCCAATGATTCTTCTGTACATGGTGCGATCTACAGATTTCCCTTCCTCATGCTTTCCTTGTTTGGTTCCATCTACAATCGGAGTTGACACTGGTTTGGAGTCTTTCATATTAAACTTCTTTAGCATCTCTCTAGCATACTTCTCCTGAGAGATAAAAGTTAATTCTTTTCTTTGAGTCACTTGCAGTCCCAGGAAATATGTGAGCTCCCCAATCATTGAAATTTCAAATTCTGATTTCATATGATTGGAAAATTCATCCACTTATTTCTTCCCGCTACCACCAAATATAATGTCATCGACGTAGACTAGAACCATGAACTGATCTTTCTACGAATTCTTCACATAGAGATTGTGATCTTCTCCTCCTCTTTTGTATTCTAGCTTCTTGAGGTAAGAATCCAGTCTGGAGTACCAGTCCCGTGGTACCTGTTTCAGGCCATAAAGTGAATTCTTTATCTTGTAGACCTTTGATTCATCAGCACCAAGAAGAAAACCCACGGGTTGTTCAATGTAGACTTCTTCTTCGAGTACACCATTTAAGAATTTTGTCTTGACATCCATTTTATATACTTTATATCCTCTTTGGAGAGCCATGGCAAGAAACAGCCTGATTGACTCCAGTCTATCCACTGGAGCAAATGTCTCTTCAACATCAACACCTTCTATTTGAGAATACCCTTTACATACATGTCGAGCCTTGTTTCTGGTAACACTTCCATTCTCATCAAACTGGTTCTTGAATATCCATTTTGTTCCAATAAAATTGTGACCTTTTGGTCTCTAGACAAGATCACATTTCTGATTCTTGTCCATCTGATCTAACTCTTCATTCATGGTTTTCCCCCAGGATTCATCCTTTGTAGCTTCTTCAAATGAGGATGGCTCCACAACTGACAGAAATACAAAAGGTGTATTATTCCTCATCCTCCTTGTCTGTGTGGGTGCATTCTTGTCTCCAATTATGTTAGATGGATCAATCTCTGCTCTTCGATTTCTCCTATGAGGTTCAGTCACATTCTCACCATCCAAGAATTCCTCTTCAGATTCTTCGTCAGAGTCAACATCATGATGTGTCTGCTGAGTGTTTTGAGCAACTTTCACTATTTCTGCATTTATATTTTCTTCCCATTCACATTCTTCATAACTTTCTATCACATCAGCATATGAAGTCTTTGAATCATTTGTACTTTTCTCTTCAATTATCTTAACATAACTGCTTTCCACAATTCTTCCTAAACGCTTGTTGAAACACTTGTAGGATTTTCTGTTCATTGAGTAACCGAGGAAAATTCCTTCATCTGCATTGTCTCCATATTTCCCTTGATTTCCTTCTTTATTCCTGATGAAGAATTTACTTCCAAAGACACGAAAGTATTTTAAAGAGGTCTTCCGTCCATACCACAATTCATATGGTGTCTTCCTCTCACCCATATAATGTCTTGTTCGATTTTGAATGTACACTGCAGCTTGAACAACATCATTCCAGTAATGTCATGGAATACGACTCCCAATCAGCATAGTTGGTGTCATGTTGTTCACCTGTCGATTCCTACGTTCAATAACTCCATTTTGTTATGGAGTTCTCACAGTAGCCAGCTCATGTTGTATCCCATGCTTCTCAAGATAATTTTCAAATTAAATGGACATGTATTCTCCTCCATTGTCAGATCGAAACACTTTGATTGTTCATCCAGTATCATTCTCCGCGATTCACCGATATGTTTTCAGGCAGTCAAGGACTTGTCGTTTCATGTGGATGACCATAACACATTCCATTCTACTGCAATCATCTATGAAAAGGACAATGTACCTTTCTCCATGAGTTCCGACAACATTTATTGGCCCACATACATCCGTATTAATCAGATCAAGAATGTGAGATTCCCTTTTCTTCTTTGGCGGATATGAACAGCAGACCAGCTTCCCACGAATGCAAGCATCACAAGATTTTTCATGCTCATGCTTCAGGTTGGGAATGTCCATGACAATTCTCAATTTTGAAATTTTCTCCATGTCTTGTTGATTGATGTGTCCCAGTCTCCGATGCCACAAATTGTATTCTTCTTCAACAGTCATGTAACATACATTTTCTTCACTCTCAACCTGATACAAGTTTCCTTTTGTTCTTCATCCCTTCATAAGTTAATTGCATATCTTTCCCTTGATAGTGCAGCCTTTCTGATTAAATGTAACTATAAGTCTTGCATCACAGAGTTGACTCACACTGAGGAGATTATGGCGTAGTCCATCAACGTAAAGGACTTCAGTCTTCTTTAGATCTCCATTAGATAACTCGGTACTTCCAATCCCTTTGATTTTCAGAGCCCCATCATTACCAAATCATATTGTACCATCAACCTTCATTTTGATACCCGTTAGCAAGCCCACATTACCGGTCATATGAGATGAACAACCGCTATCCAGAATCCAGGTACTATTGTTCTTTGTAGCATTGAGGGCCACCTCTGCAAGGTTGGATTTCTCAATCTTCTTCCTTTCCTTCCATGAGACATTGGATTGAGTATATAGAATTGATGGCCTTTCAATTATCTCTTCTGCATACCCAGGTCCTTCATAGTCAAAATCTTCTTCGAGAGGAGAAAGCCTCTTTGAAAGAGAAACACTGTCTTGCTGACGAGACTTGACTTGTCTTGAACTTTGGTATGAGGTGTCCATTTCCCTTCTTTGCCTGCAATTAGTAGCGTTATGACCAATATTAGAACAACGAAAACAATATCCTTAGAAATTCGTTCTTATAAAAGAATTAGGATATGAATTTTTTTCTCCTTTGTTGAACTTATATATCTTCTCCATTCAGATAGCTTCTTGCCTCATCATAATAAGACATGGTATGGCCCAGATAGCGACAGAACTTACACTTCATGAGAGGAAATGTCTTCTCACTTGAATTTCTCCTCATAAATTCTTCCTTGGGAGAAAAGTTATATTGTCTGTCATTTTTGAATGTTTGAGGATAATTTTCATTTCTCCTTTTAGTTTTGGGTGAGGGTTCCTTTTTCAGCACTTTAGGAAACGTTTCAACATGTTCAACGTTAATCTTATATTTCTTTTGGATCTTTTCACTTCCAGAAGTTGATGTCTTAACCTCACAGCCAATTCCACTCTTTCCCATGTAAGCGGGTCTTTGATTAATCATGATTTTTCCAACCCCATCTGAACCGCACTTGTCTCTTGCAAGTAATTCTACATCTGAGAATATTCCAAACTGTATTTTCTTCTTCAATTATTTTGGAATTGATTCAGTCTCAAGTTTACTCCTGAGATTAACAACTTCCTCTTCAAGACCCTCAACAGTCTTGGATTTTTCATCTAGTCTGGAGGTGAGGTCATTGATGACCTTTTCCTGCTCTTTAATTCTCAGCTTCAGATCCACTACATCATCATTGCATTCAATTATTTTAGACTGTGCCTTCACAAATTCTTCTAGTCATTCAATTTCAGCCTCAAGTTGATCAACATATTCAGCTGATTCTTCTACAATAGATTTTCACTTATTGCAACTCTTGTATTTAATCTTAAACTTATTAACCGCATCCTTGAGATTCATCTCGGGATCTAAAAAAAATCTCAGTTGTTTATCCCAACCAGTATCTTATGACTTTTCAACAGTGGCCACCATGGAGGCATGGATCCCAGTTTTGAATTCTGTTTCTTCTTCACCACAGAATTCATTATCATCTTCTTCCTCTTCAAAGACAAAACTCTTCCTTCGCATTTTCATTCCAGATTTGAAGTCTCCTTTTTTTATAAACCTTCTCTGAGGCTTCTCAATGCATTCATCTTCACTATCTTAATCATTGATCTTTGTTAATCACGAAGAGGCAATGTGCCCAACTTTTCCACAACGAAAAAATTTGAGAGGTAACGGCCCTTTGAATTTCCCTTTCCCATTATGGAACTTCATTGCAATGAGAGAAATAATTTCTTTTTCTTCTTCATCTTCACCAATACTATATTTTGATATTTTCAGTTTATCCATGTCCTTGAATGCTATTTCATTGCTCACACGAGACGTAGCATGTTCTGGTTTGACTCTCATTTCATATGCTACCAAGCTACTAAGTAGATCATCCAGAGAAATTATTGAAAGATCTCTTTCCTAAAGGGCTGACACCTTTTCATTGTACAGAGGTGGAATTCTTATTAATATTTTCTTTAAAATATCAATTTCTTTTTTTTCTTCACCTAGACCCCGAATTTCTCCAACTACTTCAGTAATTCGATTAAAAAATGAATCTACATTCTCATTAGGATTCATCTTTAGATCGTCAAACCTGTTGTGTAAAACTTGATGTTTTTCCTCCTTTAACTTTCTATCTCCTTCATAAATGTTTTCATGTTTATCCCACATAGACTTTTCTGAAGTGCAACTCATCAACTTTAGATATATCTGAGCAAAAAGAGCTTCGGTGAGTGCATTTTGTGATTTAGTATCTGCATCATGAATTTTCCTATCTGTTTCAGTCATAGCCATGCCTGTTGGGTCAGTGACTTGTATTCCCTGCACAGTAGAAAAGAGAACTTCAATTCCAAGAGATCTTAGATGAGATCGCATTCTATTCATCCAGATTTGGAAATTACTTCCATCGAAGTGAGGGGATCCCCTGACATTGACTGCATTCTCCATGAAGCAAAAGAATAGATTCAACACCAGTAACCTCCCTCTGATACAACTTGAAGGACCCTGGGACACCCTGAGAGGGGAGGGGTGAATCAGGGTGACAAAATTTTCTTTTAATGTGATTGATCTTGTTCCCATGTTGGTAGGAACTTGTTGAACCTCTAATATTAAAAAGATCAGAAAGAAAATATGCTCATGCACAGAGAAGACACATCCCTTTTACTTGGTTCACCACTAAGGGCTACGTCCAAGGAGCATACGACGACAAGTTGTTGGCCGTACCAAAATCCACTATGCCTCACTAGCTGTAGATTACAATTGTTTGGGCACAGTCACTCTGTCCCAGGCTCACTGCCTTTACAAAGGTTCAGGGATTGCTCACTGCTTCCCTCGAATCACTCCCGTTGACTCCCCCTCCCTCACTGCCCTTGGTGAAGTCCCACTCAGTTTATAGACGTGTAGGTCTCTTCAATAGATTTGCATTGAAGTCTTTGCCTCTTCTTAGCATGAGACTCTTCTTGCATTGAAGTCCATAATAGATGCACTAGAACGCACAGAACTAATGAAACAGATAACCAGAATGTGCAGACAAACTTTACTGATAATTGCGCGCAACACCAACCCTTTGCGCGCAAAAACTTCCTATTGCGCGTAAAATTTATTTTTCACGCGGAAAACTATTTCACGCAAAAATCCCCTATTTCGCGCAACGGGGTCTTTTATGAGAGAAACCAATTTTTACGTGCAACCCTTCATTTTTTGCGCATCGTGAAATTTTCCGTGCAACTCCGAATATTTCACGCAATCCCATTTACGTGATCCTTTTTCGCGCATCAGACCTTAGATCTTCTCTAAGTCTTCAACGCACTGGAATAAAGGGGGTAACCTCATATTTATAGGAAAATGGGACCCACGCGCGCAAAATCCCCTTCGGTGCGAAAAACCTCTCTTCTGGCGCGTAATATTTCGCGCAGGTATCATTTTTCACGCACCTCTCCAGATATATCGTGCAACCCATGCCTTTTCCATTTTTCAACGGTGTGATTCTGAAACACTATTTGCGCAAACAATTTCTCTTCGCTATTTCGCAAACCACGCTGTTTTTCCACACCCATCTCATGTTTTTCACGCACATACCTTATTTTCGGCGCATCCCATTCCTTTTCCATTTTTCACCAATCTTATTTCGAAACACTCTTTGCGCAAAAAAATATTTCGCGCATCCCGATGTTTTCCGCGCCCAACTTAAGTATTTCGATCAAGCCTCTTATATTTCGCACACCAATTCATTTTGGTGCGAACCACCTTTTTCAGACAATCCATATCTTCAATTTCCGATTTTGAGGGCCAAAAAATTGGCAAACACTGCGAAACTTCACCACCTTCAATACTGTTGTCTGCTTGAACTGTATAATCACCTTACTGGCACACATTCAGAACTTCCACTGAGGATTGACAAAAAAAACAAACCAAACTACAATTCCTAAATAGAACAACCATGGTTCCAACACCTATAATTTCATTTTCATCTTTACTTAGGAAAAATTATGGGAAAAGACATAAAATTGAAATAGTTTTTAGAGGCATTCATATGAACCTCGAAACAACCAAAATACATGATCTATGTGAAAAAGAGTTCAGATAAAATTAGAGTGCTCGATTCTTTTTGATTTTAATTTAAATGTTTTAACAAAAATAAAACAAATCAAATGAATCATTTTCAATGTTATGTTTAATATGTGGAAACAAATATAGAAACACATGATCAAGGAATAATAAAAGATCACATTATTTAATTTTTTTAATTTGTAGGAGCATTCACATAACAGAGTAACTCCTAAAAATTTTACATTATTTTCTATACATAGATAATGAGATATTGAACGTTGGTTCAATAATTCATGATATATTTTAAATTCCAAAATATTTTCTTTGTGAGCACTTCTTCGATGTGACCGAGTTTATCCTTCTCCATATCCATAGAATCCCCACCTCGTTCTATGAATGTCTTTATGGAATGATGTATTTGTATAGTATATTATTTTATGTCATTTATTTCCTCATTATGACATAATATATAGGGAGATTTATTGCCATGATGAAATCGATACTTGTCTACCTCCTTAGTGTGACTCATCTATTGTTGGGATACAATAGCCATGAGATCTTCAAATCCACCAACTTGCTGCACCTCATCTTACAACTACATATTTTCAACTTCACACTTCCAAATTATTGACATTACAACATGGTGGACTATGTAGTAATCAAACATTCTATACAAAAAAAAAATAGGGTGGGGAGTTAGTGAAGTCACAATGGAAGTTATTTAGTATGAGTCTCCGAGAATATCATCTGGATGTCTCACCATATGATAAAATGCATAGTGTGAAGAGAATCCTCTATCTCCATGTATGACTCAGAACCACATATATATGGAGATATGTATTCTAGGATCAACACTCTCAACTAGGAACCTACACCAATAACTATTTTAGGGTATCAACCCCGCCTTCTACATTTGGATGAGATAGCATGGAAGCTTCCCTATCATTCCTCGCTATTGATATCGATAGCACTGGATAGAATATGGAACCTCTAATTACCTTCACGGGGTTAATAGGAAATAATTATAATAATAATACTTGAGTATTTTTTAATATTATCCCTTTGGTTAGTTCAAAAGAAGAAAACTATGCCTAACTATAACCCCTAGTCTCACGGTTTTGATAACGACATCCTAATAATGAAATTTCTCTCGAGTTTTCCCAGAAACTAGGATGGTGTGACCTCAGGTATAATTTAAATTTGGATCCATAGTTGTTACTCCCTCATCCATTGGAGTATGAGGAACATGAATTCCATGGTCATGAGTTGTCATGGAAATGATTTTTATGGGAAAATATAAACAATTATGGCTATGGTGTTTGGAATCATATATAATGTAGTCGACTATTCTGGATGAAATAATAATGAAAAAATTCACATCTATATAATTCAAAATCAATATCCATAAAACCATCTATAAAGTGATGAATATTAATATTTTCCAACATATCATCATGTTACATTAATTCATTATTTTAGTCCTCAAATATCGCACCATCCTCACAAGTAGGGGCGTTAGAGAAGTAGGGTTCAAGACACAATTTGGATTTCTTTTTGATTCCATCCAATAGATTATCAGCTGGTAATACTTTTTTTAATCCCACAGTTTTAGGTCCAACATTTACAGCTTAATCAAACCACCCAAAATCACTATAAACCTCTTCCAAAATAGATATAGGTCTTGTGGCAGTTGTTTATGGGTCCTCCATTATATGGGGTGTATCTGAAATATTATGTGGATGAATGTCACTAACCACCAAATGAAACATTATGATATGAATCTAAAAATATCATGAAACCCCTCCATATCTATAATAATGTAAGTAGTTGTATCTTCGTCTCTAGGAAAATAACTAACAAAAAGGGGAAAATTAATTGTCATGAGTCTTTTTATCATTTGGAATATCCCCCTTAGTCAACAATGGTTTCATTTTAGCTCCCTTGAGGTAGGAGAGTGAAGTTGATCCAATAAAATAAAATTAATATCAAACAAGTTTGTTGGGTGAGTCATAATATTAATATGATAGAGACAATACTTGCTACATTTCTTCTATAGGGAAAAATTCTTCTGCCTCTTTCATTTCTTCCATCGCTATAACAAGTAGAAAATATCTGTCATTTTTATTAGGATAAGTTGAGGTGGTGGTCCTGAATACCACCCCCTCGCAATCTCATCAACCAACATCCTCTAACAGGTGGATATATTTGAGGGATTTGTTTCCCCCACATTGATGGGGGTTCCCATCATCCAAATTTTTGGTGACTCTATAATATTACATGTCACCCATTTCCCCCCCAACCTAATTCAAAATAAACCCACTCAAATTAATGATGGTGGATTAAGGGAAAAAGGAGAAGGGATAAGAGAGAAATCCCTCATATTTGTTAATGATTTCATTCCAATATTTTTTACTTCTAAAATATATTACCACATCAACATCTCAGTATATCCTTCCAGATATCCACTTTTTTATAGTGATCTGATCATCGGTGGTATAATGTAGCATTTCCAACTCTAATATGTATTTTACCACCTCAGTAATGATAATTTTAGGGTTAATATAAGAGATTTATATGAAATCCCCAATCTATGAGATGCATATAATAGATTGGATAATAACCCATATGTCTCTAACATCACATGATATTCCCTTGTAAACATGAATTGTCAAAGGATTCGTGTACTCTAATGCTAATATAGTTATTTGAGAGGAAGAATCGACATGTGTGGAATTTGAAACTATTTTTGGTGTCTCTTAACAAATTATAGATTAAATGGTAGGGGTGTATGTATCTTTATGATGGTGATTAACATACTACATAGACCCAAAATATGTGGTCATTTCAGTCATGGTCTTATCTATGAATCATGCTTGAGACTTCTTTGGGGACTTTGTAGCTTCAACATCATCACTCTCTGGACAAACCTTATTAACACACATGTCATGACCAATAGTTGGTGTGAATTAAACATGAGGTATGATCATTTTTAAATCCTTTTGTAGGTATGGAAAAATACATGCATTGAAATACCAAGATTATAGACATATTGATACAATAAAGATATGTTGCATGAAATGTTCCTAGGATTCCTCCAATGATATGAGGATCCAAAATTTTCTTTCCACCGTCAGTTTCATATCAAACCAATAGTGTTCATGGGGGTGGGAAATGTGGATACTTAAATTACATAAACTAGTGAAAAAAATTTTATGGAGAAAAGGCCTCACATATAATTTCACCATAAACACAGGCTACCAAAACAATTTCCCTCAAACCAATTTTATTATTAGGTTTTACATTATCAAGAATTTATCTAGTAGATGGATCACAATATGGGATAAATTAAAATCATAATGCATGTTTAGGATCTTCATGGATTCATTAGGATTTACTAATAAATATTTTATATCATAAAAAACTAAAGGAATTGACGAAACCGTCCTTTACAAACATCAACACCACTCAACACAACATAAGCACTGATATGTGCTACAATCCACTCCAATGGAACATAAAATGGACCTAAAATACAATATGTATACTTCCTGGTGTACATATGTTGTGGGAACCTATATATCATCATCAAAATAGGGTCATCCTTCTATATGTGGATCCCATATACTAATTTGGATGCTATCAAAAATGTCTAATACTTCATACACAATTAGATTTGATGACCAGATGTTGGTATGTACTCAATTATACCATGAGAAATACATCAAGAAGGATCTTTACAGGGACATAAGAAATAAACTAATAACCCTATTGGTTATACTAGCGTTTTTAAAATTTGGTCTATGATTTTATGTGAATGATCAAGTACTACGATGTATGGCATCTCATTGGTGCTGATAGGTAAGACCGTCTCCTTATGGCTCCTGGAAAACCTTCATCATGGAACTTGAATTGATATTACCCCTTGGGAGGGGTTCTTTATTCTGCAACTTTGGAGAAAATATATACAACTCAGGGGATGATGATGATATCATTTCAACATCATCCCACCCCATCTCCAGTGGAATGAACTCATCATACATATCATTAAATATAGGAGATCCCGAGATCTTGTAAACATATCAAATGATTATGCCATGTTATCCATTCATCTGATTGAGGGTCCATGTTTGAGGGTTCTAATGTCTTAAGACCTCATGGATAATGGGCCAGTTCATGTAAAAATTCCACTATTATTCCGAAACGACCATATAAATTCCAACATTCGACAACTCGGTTTTATTTTCTACAGTAGTCTGGCATAATTATTACACCAAAATCTAATCCATCCATCTCCCACTATAGAGTGGAAGTTATAATTCATCTTCTATCCATAATATTGGTTTATCATATGTACATTGATGATTTATGGATAACATTTGGGTTTTTATTCTTGTATGTGATAATTCAAATCTGAGGTAGATGTGTTGTGGTGGATGATTAATGTGATGGGAACTAATTATTTCTTAATAAATATAACATTGGATGATAAATTAGTTTATTAAATTAAAAAAAATTCTGAATGTAACTTTATATATCCATGGTAAATATGTCTCTCAGAATCATATTGTAATAGAGTATATGATAATCACATTCTAGGTACTTGTGGTGATATTTTTTCAAATGATTTCCATGTCCATATGGGTGGTGTCACACATGTTATAGTAGCCAGGTCCGATGAACTTGATCATTTTTGATACACATGAAATATCTTATTTGTGGGATTCTATTTAAGAAACAGTTGAAAATATACATGAATGCATTGGTATTTTTCATTAATTTTAATATTGATTTCAGAAAATTCAAAAATATTTACAATGGATGGGCCTTGAACTGGCCAATCGACCAAGTTTCTCACACATGACACTTGAATAAGTTCATGTTGTAGCCCACACAACAATGGTATCCAATGTAGACTGGTTTCTGAAGTGTTTATACCATGTTCTTGAATGTGGGAATTCATTTTAATGATGTGTAAATTACTTGAATGAGGGGTGTAGAAGAGCACCTCAGGGTTGAAATTCCAATTATTTGTACATATAATTAGATATAGTAAACGTTTTCATCCTAGGTACACTAAAAATATTCATGGGATTTCTCCTTGGATCACTTTCATGGATTATCATCATGGTCCTCAAAATATTTTCAGACCTTTTTGTAAGGATTAGACTGTCTTCATCTAGACATATACATTTAAGTGTGTGGGGGGGTGTTAAAAATATTTTCTTAAATGGGGATGAAATCTATTAATGGAAATTACATTAGTAAATAATAAAGTAATGTGAAATATGGAGAGACAATACTATATCCCATACCATCCTTCATGCACACATGCTTCTATGGAAAAGGATAATGCATGCCCTTCATACACAACAAAAAAGGGACATGCACACTCGCGTAGAACACATGTGCATCGTATATGGATGATGGACTATACAGAACAAATTGTTCCCCCATGATCATAAGTTTTCTAGTTATGAATACATTGGGCACATCATTTTACACGAAAAAAACCCAAAGAACCCTTGTAGATCTACTCACCATATTCCTTCTCACTGACCCTCAAAACTACCCATGTAGCACTCAAAAAGCCAATGTGTTGAAGGAATTAAGGAGAATAGTGGTAAAAAATAACAATGTTTATGAAGTGTAAAATAAATTCTAGAGTAATGACTCCCCCTAATCATGAATTTACTATAATGAAGGTCCAATCATATAGCCTGCACTTATGAGAGACCCCTCCAAGGAAACATGAGGGAACCCTTAAGGTGAAAAACAACGACTCACCCAAGTACTGTTCTGTCATATTATTTCAAGAAAAAGAACTATTTTTATCATGAAGTTCTATCCTATGTGATGTAAATATGAACCCTATATAACTAACCCTATTCGAGTCCCACCCATCCCCTACGTAAAAGGTAGGGTCCTCATGGTGTGTGTAGTTATGCATCCCTTCAGTCAATTGAATCCAACCCTGATTGTAGTTATAGTGGAATTTCAGTATTAGAAACAAGGTCATGGGCCTTGTCCTTACTTCATAATCTCTAATAAATGTGGTTTAGGTTCATTCACATCAATCATCACCTTGAGACTCGTGACCTCATTTTTGAGATCGTATGGGTGGGGATCATGATTTATTTTCTCTTTGAGGGTTACTGTCTTACCCACCTCTCTTCATGGGAACCAAAATAATGGAATCCATATTAGAGTAATCCACTAGATTTTATAATGAGATGTATTCTTATGGGTAGTCATATGTGACTATCTTTTTAATAAAACTAGGGAGGTGACATTTATATAAATACCTTTCTAGTTTTTCCATAAACCTAGCCTCTTATACTAGAAAATAAATGATTGTGTGGTTTTCCATATCTTCAATTCCCTATTTTTTCTCACACTGATCATGTATCACATGGTCTTAGTAGATATTTATGATATATAAATCCTCATGATAAGATGTATGTATCATTAGAAAATCCTTTTTTTGGACTTCCTATCACCATCCTTCATAGAAAATTAATAGATTTGTGTCCAAAACTCCATGTACTGACCCACCATGAATCCTTCAATATGGTGTAATCCCCAAAACATACCGATTATCTGGAATCCACTTCTATAGTGTAATCCCCAATCATAAATAATTATTGGGCACCATTTTATATAGTGTAATCGACAATCATAACCACTCCATGAGCCTCATATTTAGTATAATCTGAAAGAATATTTACAATATCTCAAAGGGACAAACCCCATACAATAAAAACCATTAAAGGGACTCCAAACGTATGGATCCTCACAACTTAATGGCATGGGTTTAGATTCCATTCTGAATGGGATATGTTTGATGTATTTTCAAGGATTAAACTCATCACCCAAAATAATCCCTAATTATCTCTTGAATACATTATCTATAGATTTATATCCATCATGAGAAACCATATCCCTTAAAGGTCCCCTAACCCTCATAGAAATAAATCCAACACTAAACATTGAAAATGACTATTATCCTATACATCCATATCTAACAATGATAAAATTTACAATTTTTTTACCCATAACAAGACCTTAAAAGGTATGAGTGTTTAGATTACATTCAGAAGGATACATTGGAATCTCTTATTATGGGTCTGATCATAACAAAAAAACAACCCTTTCTCCCTAGATAATGATACACACTAGAGCACCCCACTACATGGCACAATACCAGAATTGTAATAATAAACGACCAATGATTCTCTAATCAATATGAAATAGGGTATGATAGATGGAGATAAATAGATATTTATGGAAGGAACCATTGATGAAGCACCTCGAATATATAATGGTGATTATAAAGTTCATTCATCATAATAACTCTTTTTAATTCTTGGGTGACTTATGTCATACTTGGAAATTAATGAAGGATTCAAAAATATGACTTATGTACTTAAGAGAGTATGAGAGTATGAAAACATTCCTACTAAATGTTTTTTAATAGCCTGACCTACCATCCTCTTGACCAATTCTTATCCCTATGTTTGTTTATAGAATTTTCTAATAATTTACTTCATTTGGAATGAAATATCATAATCATATCGAACAACGTAATTATTGGGTGTTTCCGGCTACATGAAAAAAACCTATTGGAAGCCATTCATAAAATGATGAACTTGATGTCAATGATTGTGAAAACATTCAACCTCCCACAATCATGCCATAGAGAACAAAAACATGAATATATATTCATATAAAATAGTTATAGTATGATTTGATATTATGTTAACCGGATTGTGATAAATATATAATCTTGATTCAAAAATTTTTATTTATTATTAAGGTGATATTTTCAAAGATATTTGTATTCAATATAAGGATGACCTTTCAGGGTAGCATCTAAATTTTATTCATGCTATTCTTGTGCTGATAACTACCTTATATGATTATATAATGATTTATCATTTTAATTAATGATATTTTGATATATGATTCTTTAGGATGAGATTTATGTATTCATTAGGTTTAATATGTGGCCTAACATTATAGATTATTTTTGAAGAATGAATGTATTTTTTCCAATGTAATATGAAAGGTATGAAATCACATTTTTTGATAAATAATTATATAATGTCGTGTTTATTATGGTTATTTTGTATTTAGGAATTATTTTTGAAATGATCAATCAAATTCCAACCATATTTACTTTGTAAACAATAATCAAGATGATATGCCACAAGGCCACAAGCATGTCTCCCTATATGAAAAAAGAATTCTGATATTCAATAATGGTATGAGGTGGTACAATTGGGATACTATACCTTCATGACTATTAATAAAATATAGCATTAGAATTAATTAATGAATGTTATTGGAATGATAATAATATGTGATTGGTAAAAAAATTGACTTGTACTATATATATTCCCTATCTTGCATGAACATTCTATGACCAAAATAAATGGAAACAAATAGAAAATAAATAATATATAAAACATGAATAAAATAAAAAAATAATAAATCAGATACCATAATATTTTTGGAATCCGGAGTTCATTATCACCCCATGATCATATGTCATGTCCTTGTCATGATAAGTAACATCAAATTAACATAATACATGTCATTAACAATTACCAAGAAATATATTGGGGTACCAAAAAGTCACCCGAAAAGTTTCTATGTAAAAATCAATTGGCGTCCAAAAATTATATTTAATTCATTATATCTGGTATGTAAAAATGTTATTATTTAAAGGTACTTAAAAAGTAAATTTATAATTTAAATAGAACTACATTGAGTGTAGGTTCATTATGTGATTAATGTCCCCATATTCCTACATTATTCTGATCTATAATTTCATTGTTCAATTTATATTTTATATAAAACGTACTAGAACTCAAGGAATCCATGTATAATAAAAATCATGTTGAATTTTATAGGATCCATCCAATTTATGATTTAGAAAATGAGTGTGAACCAAACAACAGTCAAGAATAATTCAAAACCATTTGAATAACTAGTACATCTATGGAATTACATATATGGAACTGAATTTTATCCCAATACATAATATAATTCATTCAACCAGTGATCCCATCCACAACCGTATGAGTGGCTACCAGTAAATTTAGGGTGACAATTTTCACATTCCAGACACCTCCCTTTGCATTTCTAAAAGTTTGGATTTCATTGATCGATGCCCTCAAAACTGACGAAGACATCAGATATGACTCTAGGGTCTTAAAAACAACCTGAAACAACATTTTATGTCTGTTAAAAATGTTGAAATTTCATTTTGAAGCTCAATTTTCATTGGTCCATCCACAAAATGAAAGCATACAATCCTTTTGGAATTTGGAAATTTACAAATTATGGGATCTTAAAATCCCCAAAACAAAGAACCAATCAACCCTTATAAACCCTGTGGAACAATTAAAACCTCATCCAAACTACATGGTTAAAAATGATGTATTAAAAAACCACACTGCATTTCTAAATTCCTAACACACCTGAAATAATTACATCAAACACATTGTACATATGCAGTTAAAACTCATTCCAACACTTGTAAATTCCCATTATAAAACTATAGACACAAGGAAAATACAATACAACCTGAGATATTAACCTTTGAATTTAATTTTCATTAATTGGAATTTGAAACATAAAACTATATATTCTATATATAAATGGCCAATGGTGAGTTATGGTACTCTCACCATCATTATTTGTTATCTAATCATATCCTTAGCAACCCAGTGATTCTCCACATACATTTTAAATAACAATAATCTTGATGCATATTAGTAAACAACTATCAGCCCCCGTTTCGATATAGAAGGAAAAATTCCAATTGACCACACATAACCTATAGGCACTATATTTTCCATGAACATCCTCTACTTAACATTGCACTACAATAATCACAACCCCTGACATTCCAGATGATGTTCCCCACTAATAGAAAACAACTGACGAAGAGATCACTAATACAATGGCCTTTGTCTTGCTATTTCCAAAATATGTAGACATTAATAGGTGATAGATAACCAAATCATGATTTGAATTCCATCAGTTAAGGAACATTAATATTATCTATTCATTTCACATCAAATACGATAAAAAATCCATTGGATTTTCTTGATCAAATTGTTTTCAATTAAAAACCATCATTATTCAACAAAAAAATCACCATTACACATCCAATACAATATTCATGGGGCATTAAAAGTGATCTTGGGATGTAATTCACACACTTATTCATTATCTAAACACATAATCAAACCCACCCATCAAATTTCCTAGGAAATGGAATTGTTAATGATTATATTTATTATATAACATATGGTAGAATGAATAACCATATAATGAATGGTATCAATAGTCCCATAACCCTTATCACCAAAGGGAGACCTATTTAAAATTAACCTGTAACTCCCTAACATAGAAGAATAACCATCATTACCCCAAAAAACCATTTTTAGATTATCATAGGCCATGTAAATTCCAAACTTGGACATAAAAACATGAATTTCAACAAACCATATCACCCAATGTTATAACCTAATTATGGCACATCTGTCACTGCATCTTCATGATAATTGTTTTTAGGTTATTTTTCAAGGTTCCACTCATAAAAATGTCACCATCTTCAAAAATACAAGGTGTACTCCCCACTTTTTATCTCACATTAAACCTCTCCCTAAGTGAAACTCCAAATGAGACTCGACATTAAACCATAAAAGAACCTTATTTATCTCAGTGTATGGGTGCCTATATCTTAACATAGTTAGGACGATGTCAGCATAATTTAAAAGATTAATTATAAACTAATATTACACTTTTTTTTCATCTGTAGATGTGTACCAGCCCACCGAGCCACGATCCACATAAACTTGTCCCTACCAGACTGAACCAACCCCTAATAACAAATATGAATATGGTATGATTCACAAATCATCCTTGGGTCAACTATCACCTGCAATAAGGTTCATTTTCAACATACCTATCATCAAAAGGAATTTCTTTTATTTACCCGAAGCTTCAAGATTCCATGGCCTCACACATCAAATTATAAATAATAAATCCTTGATCATTCAAATCTACTAACCTGAATTGCATATAATCCATTATAGTGTGAAAACAAAAAATATATACATTCCATATCGTAATGGTTTAAATCCTATATAACTAGATAAAGGCCCCAAATGAATCTTCTATGAGCCATAGACCAATATGATCATGCTGAGAGTGCTATATGGCATGCCACTTTTAACATTCTAGGAAATCTCCTCTTACTCCTCATAAATATATGGAACCTCACCTACTATAAGTTTTATTAAATGACCACCCTCATCATGAAGTTATTTTCCGATTTTCAATATAAATTGAACAAACACTAGTCAATAGGGATAGCCTCTCGAATGATCAGTCCCATTGATTCTAGTATTGATACTCAAGCACCGCAAGTTCTCCATTGAAATTCACAAGAATCACCATGCCTATATTATAATAGGATCTCTAGAATAAATCATCCTTCTATTAACAACCACAATGATATCATGCTTATATAAACATAATTTATCTCAACGAAAAGATCATGTATCAACACATAATGCATCAATATCCAAATAACACAGTATACTCTCTATATTAATAGTAACATGTCAAAAAAACAACACATCCTAGAATACGATATCCTAGAAACAATATTTACCCAAATCCATATATTCCCATACGGATACTAACATAGTTGATGATAAAAAATTTAATCAATTAGAAGAGAAGAAATATTACATGATTATCAATGTTGTTGTCCACAAACTAGGCTTGTCTAACCCACTAAACTTGGGAATGAAATGGTGATCAAATTCCCAATTGGACTAAACCATATAAAATGGAAACATGATTACTATGTTTCTATTTTAAAATCAATAGTTAAAATTTACCCAAAATATCATGAAATGATAGTTACTGTTCCAATGAACTCATCTCAAAAATCTGGTGGTTTTTTAAGTCCAGTGGTGCTACTAAAATAGTGATAGCCCATAACTTTAGGATAAGTTATCAGAATTAAAACTAGAGTGACTTCAAAAAGGTCACAATTATCTTCTTCCTAAACACTTTATATTAATTAATAGAAGAAGACCCCTGAAACTAATATGCGACATCAACACTCCCATTAAAGATATATTTAATGGATATATGATAACTAACCACTACACAAGGGTCAAACATATTAGCACTAATATAAATATTTATTGAAGAATTTAAATATCATATCTTTCATTATAAATATTCCTAATCTCGTATATATTGAATAATATGTTCTAGTTATAAATGATGTAACATTACATGATACAATTTTCACATTATTTATCTGATTCCACAAAGATGAATTGGGTTATATGGTTTTTAATTCCCAAGTAATAGACATAAAGTACATTATATTTTGAAATTTATACACTTTTAGTCTTTCATGAATAAGAATTAAATGGAGTTTATTTAATGAAATCATATTATCTAGAAATTTAATGATTCATTCAGGTGAATTAATTATCCAATTTATTTTTTATCATTTATCATATTATTGAATATAATTCCACCATCATGCTTTATGGGAAAACAATTTATTTTGATGAAAATGCATTATTTAACCATTCATACATACAATCTATACCAAAAAATATATCACATAAGTAATGTGTCAGTACCATGTAGTGTTTTGTTGTATTGGTTGTAAATAGATCAATATATTGATTATGATGAAGAAATAAAAGTATGTTGAGAAGGAAATGGAAATCAATATTGAATAAGGATGTGTGTGTAAATATTTCTATCAGATCTAGGTTAATCAGCATGATGATCATACTCACTATAGAAATCAGACGATCTGATAAAAAACAGTTATGTATGTCCATTTATAGGATTCCCTGAATACGATTCATGATATTGGGGTTTTTTATAGAGAGAGATAAGCTTCTGAAAACTATATTGAGTTTGGGAATAAATGTTTTATAATAATAAGAATTTTTATCAAATTCTACATTTGATACTGAAATCTCACAATTCTTTGATGGTCATGGAGTTCGCATGAATTATATTTTTTCTAAGAAACATGTGATGTATGGATGATGAAGGATAGTGGGAGGAGTTCTACTAAAAAGATTGAAGTGTAGATACAATGAAAAAGTTACTAAAAGGGTGTGAAGCTAAATTACATACCCATTTTAGTCAGACAATTCTATGGGAATCATAAAATTTATCTATGTCATGAGGAAGTCATTCTTTCAATAAGATTGTTTGGGATGAAGAATCATTATGAATCCAAATATTTCCAATATCAATTAAACGGTGCAAAGAGCCCTGACTTTTTTTGAAGTATGGGATGGTTTTTTTGAAAACATATGAAGATGAGGAGGGTGGTTTTCAATACGACTAATAATACACAAGAAAAAAACCTTCAATGATAGAATTTATTCGCTGTGAATGTTGGAATGATTCATAATCAGAAAAGAAAAAAAGTTGCAGAAGTTATATCATTTGGAACTTGTTTATCAGATATAGTGTTCCACTGATTAGTATAATATTTCTGTCACCAATCATCTAAGGTAGTGATGGATTAAAAATTGAATCAGAGGTATAATTGTTTTAATTGGGAGTTGATGGGACTAATTCCAAATGCAGTTAGAGATAAATAAAAAATGTATTCAAATTTTTTTATCATTATTAATTATAATTGAATTGGGTAAAAATTTGAAATAAAAACTATGATATTTTTTTAATTTAATCAATAGAAAAATAAGAACTGTTTTTTATAATAATTGGGTCATCAGTCATCAAACTAGAAATGAAAACAATTATGAGAGAAAATAAAGGAATGATTCATCTGGCGCGAAATATAACTGATAAGGTTATTTGATATATAATAATTTGTTTGATGAACGTTAGAAAATTATTTATTCATAATGAATTTAAAAATGTTTTTTCAAGGAGAGACGGATGTATTAAGAGTTTATTGGAAATTTTTTTCCATGAAGTTTCATTCTAATGCTATTGTGTACCCGAGAGGTTTTGGAATATTTTTATGTATATAAAATGATTGTGGAAAAAGGAAGGAAACTGAAGTCTAACAATGTTGAAAAAATATTTATGGAAGAATGGTTTTAATTTATTGTATTTAATAGTTGGTATATAGATTTTTATTGATTATTTTGTTTTGAGATGGTTCTAAGTATCGTAACGAGAAATCATTTATTTTTTATATAATAATTTTGTATAGAGAATCATAATGAAGAATATGATGTTGTACACATGTATTTGTATTAATGAAGAAATCAAAATTTAAATCACAATTGGACCGATGAATAAAAAAAATCCAAAAGGGATCAATTTTTTTTGATAATGTTCGATAAGGATCAAAAATAATTTAAAAGATTTGAGATGCACTAGAGAATTAAAATATATATTTCAAATATATTTAAGATAAATTTCAATATATTTATTTATGAGTTAATGTTTTTAATATTACAACATAAAACCCATTAGTAACACCTGTAAATAGTACGATGTTCATTTTATTTTATGACTGAATTATTGTTCATGGGTGAAGAGATATAATAGAGTGGTGAATGTTTTAATAGAGAATAAGTTTAAATATTGAACATTAAATAGTAAGTTTTCTGGAATTTAAAAGATTAAGGATGTTTATATTCATATAATTATCATATGTGACTAAACCATCAAATTGGGAATTGGATTAGGATTTTCTGATTGAGACAGATGTAGTTTAGTATATTTTTAGTTCTTTTCTTGATGAGTTGTATTTCAATACTGAAAAAAAGAATATAGAATCAGACATCACATCCAATATAGTGACATTTCAATTTCCATTGAAGTTATTACCTACTACATGGTAGCATAGTGACTAATTTTTTTGATGATCATATTTTTGATTGTTTCCATGAATTCAGAAAAACATGTTTGGAAAATACTACTGAATGTTTCTTAGTGTGTTATAGAAACTTTATCACACAATTACATGTTACATGATGCATAAGAAATTTTTTATTGAACAAAATGCTACACAAGTGTCAAGTAATGTCATTCCTTTTTATCAACTTAGAAGGATAGTTTTCTAGTGGATTGTGTCATATTGTATAGCTTCCAAATCATGTAAAGGAAGTAACTACTCTTATTGAGTAGTTTACCATGTAAATGCTTTTGTTCTTGTGGATGTATGATTTTTATAGTTATTGGATAATTAATTTATAATAGGTAAAGTCTGTTTCAAAATAATGTAATCCTAAAAGAAAACATATCAATGATTCAACCATCCGCCTCTCATGGATACATAGATCCAAGATGGGACATCACATGTTGTGTCAGTTCTATGTTGCCTTTGTTTTCTCTATAATGGGTACTTTAATAAGAAGTTATTATGTATTATCTATGATTTTTTAATAATAAATGGATTGTGATCATAAATAATACTAATTAACATACATTGATATATAGTATGTTGTTGTATCTTATGACTCTTGTGTATGATCCTTCAAAAGCTTCTATATATGGTTTTCAAAACCATGTTGATAATTCTCTTACAATTTCAACATATAATAATAATTTTGAGAATGATGGAAGTGGTAAAAATATTTTACTCTCATCATTAATAGATTTTTATTTTCATAGATTGAAGGGATTTTCCAATATTGAAGGTATCTGGGATAAGCTAAAAAATTTAAAAATGAAATAAAAATGTAATGACGGAGAAGATACAAATGTTCATATTTAAGTATAATGATCATGTGATTGGTGAGTATTATTTGGTGGAAGGGATATTTAATAAGGTAAATGAAATTTTTATCACTATTTGAGGTATTGATTAGATGTTTAATGATTCAAAAAAATTAATGTCTTAAGAATTATTCCAAACACTTCAGATGCAATGTTGTCCCCTTTGGAAGATAGAAATCCAGAAACAATATCTCAGGATTGTTTGCATAATACTCTCTTTAATTATTAAATAAAAAGATATAATTTTATCAAAGGTAGAAAACCAAAATTGAAAGAATTATTTATTTATAGGCTTCCACGGAATAAAAGTATAATAAATTACTTAATAAAGAAGAAGCTGGATATTCTGATTCTGAAAATAGGTTTTTAAAAAGGTTAATGTATTTTTATCCTTATTTTAAAAAATTAAATGGGATATAGTAAATAATAAACATAAAATTAAAATAAATTATTTTGGATTTGGAGATAGTGGTACACATTTTCTAATATTCATAAAAGGGAGAATGATGAATAATGTGATAAAAAAGAATTTTATGATGATTAAAGAAGGCTAATATGGTCTTGGAAGTAACATGGTGATATAAAAAAATAACTGTTCGTGGGTAAAGATAAGAATTTACTTAAATCCAAATGAATAATATTTATATAAAGATGATGATAATTAATAGTTTACAAATGATTAAAAATAAGAAATGATTATTGGACCACTTAATAATGAATGTATTTATAGAATTGAAATCAATTGTATAGATGAAGACAATTGTGAAGCTGAATGAGAAATATCTATTTAAATTGATAGAGAACATATTTTAATTTAAACTGCTAATAATTTAAAATTTGGAAGAATTAGTTTTGATGATAAATAAAATTAATTCAAATATTATATAAAAGAATAATAAAAATAATATCATAGAAATATTTGAAGGCTTGATAAAGAGATCCCAAAATAATAAATTTATAATTCTACACAAACAAGGAAGAATGTTTTCAGATGAAAATGTTATGCTTCTAAATGATATTGATGACATTAAGAAATATATTTTGAAATTTAATTACCAGAATGAACATATAAATGTATAGTTAATGGAAAAAGAAGATTATTTGAGACTTTTATAGAAAAAACATTATAATTATGGAAATATGGATATAATTTTCATGAAATAAATATCTAATGTTGCATAATGTTATAGAATGAAGAAACCTAATAGTGATTAAATATTAACATACAATTTTGAATGTAATATTAAAATTCTTTTTAGATGTATATAGGTAAGAGTATTATGTATGTGGATAAAACAATAAATATAGGGAAGTTATAAACTTCTAATCATTTTGGGTTAGAAAATGATTCTACAATTTTTGGTTTCAATATGGTAATATGGATTCTTGAGAGCTTTTTAAGTGGAATCTTGGGTCTTTTTCAGGAAGGAAATCATTGAGGAAATCCAAGATTATTTCAGAGGTAGTTCTATCAATCGATGTTACTGCTCTTCCAGGGTGGTCCTTATCCAAAATTTGAAAGACTCATCCAGTATTAATCAGTATAGAACCATTTTCTTATGCAATGTATCATACAAAATCCGGGCCAGTCTGATTGCAAAGAGATTGAATGGGGTGATTTGGCATATCGTGTCTCAACAACAACATGTATTTGTTTAAGGCATATGTATTGACGGTGATATCGGAATTACTAAAGAACTTGTGGAGGATATTGACAAAAATACTATTGGATCTAATATCATCATTCATGTGGATATGGAATAATCTTTGGTAAACGGAAATGGGACTTTGTCATTATGTCCATAAGGAGTTTTGGATTCCTTGATTTTTTTATTGATCTATGTTTCAGATTCTACACCTCACTGTGGCTATCTATTTTGATTATGGGAAATAGATATGGTTTCTTTAAATGAATGTGGGGTGTGTGGTAAGTGGACCCTTTGTGGATGATTATTTTCATTAAGGCTCAAGATGCCTTATCTCGAAACCTCTATAGAAGTATGGATGATAGAATAATATTCCCATATAAGCAAACCTGGGAAGGTTGTACTTCCCATCTCATGTTTTCTTATGATATTCTCCTCCTCATTAATGGTAGGCGGAGCTCACTACATATCCTCTTGAAGATCATTGTGGTGTATGGAGATCTAAGAAGACGAAGAATCAATGCATGGAAGAGCAGTGTTTATATTTCCAATAAGTGCCCTACTGGAAAAAGCAAGGGAATTCAGGGCAATCTTGGAATGAAATGGAAAAAATTTCCTATGATTTATCATGGGGCACTAATCTATTTTTGTTGGATTAAAAATTATTTCTTCGATGATATTTTGAAGAGTATTTTGGGGAGAATAGTTAATTGGAAGATCATATTTCTTTATTTTGGTGGGCGAGTTACACTAATTAATAGTGTGCTAACCTCCATTCTGAAGAATGTTTTTTCAACAATAATTCCATAGATAATACGGAGAATATCATGAATAGTTTTTTATTGGATGCACACTCCGCAAGTCGCTATCATTGGGATTCCTAAAAACATATGTCTAAACCAGTGGAGGAGGGTGGTATTGGCTTAAGGGACATTAATGATTTCATTAGAACCTTACAAGTATGAATGGAATGTGATATTCTAGTGGGTGAATACTTTTGGGCATACATTATATGAAATCGTTATGGAATGTAGTGGAAAGATTGGGACAACCATCATGGAAAGTTGTCGAAGTTGGATAAATGTGGTTTTTACCATTTTAAAGAGCTCTCGGAGGTTACCCAATGTGTGGTTGAAAGATGAAATATCAATTTATGCAGATATAACTTGGTGGTAGAGAAATTTTTTTTTTCAAGATGTCTGAGTCCTAACTTATTTGTGAAGGAGGAATTCTCTTACCCTTCCCTGTTGGAGGCCATCCTGAGTATGGAACAAATTGATATTTTCTATTTTATTACATTTACGAAGGAGGGAGATAGATGCTACTTCACTGAGTCATCCTCAGGTATCTTCAACAAGAGAGATTATAGAGGAATTCTACATGAGATACCTGCCCGAGATGAGTGGGATTCACATTTATGGTGTAAGGACATTCCCACAAAGATTTATTTTTTGGTGTGGAGGCTACAGAATGAAGAAATTATAATGAAATATATTGTCCAAACAACGGGATTTTATCTGGATTCTCGCTGTTTTTGTTGTGGTAGTCCACACATGGAGACTACTTTGCATTTATTCTGTTTGAGTGAGTGGGTGGCTAGCTTGTGGTATATGATCGGTGTTTGGATGGATTCTACGAAAGATTATGTGTCACCGCAGGACTTCTTTGGGTACTTCATTATTGGGTTGGACCACTGTGAGATGGAGAGTATGATTCACTACATTGTGCTCAGTTCCAATGGATGGATTTTATGGGAAGTGTGGAATTTGACCAGAATTGATAAACTGTAACGCCCCGACCCCAGCTACCTAGAGCCGGTGAATTACTTCGTAACATTGGCATGATCCCAAAAGATCAAGTCTCGAAAGACCGATTAGTTTAGTTTCCTTGGAAACACTAGATACATTCATAAGTCTTTCATTACATAAAAAAGTAAACAAACTACAATAACATGGTCTTCATAGTCCACAATCATATCCCTTTCTGACTACCCCTGCAGGTCACTCATAAAATACTTCTTCACATCCTGGAAAATATCAAAACATTGAAAGGGGTGAGCTCAGATGCTCAGTAAGGATAACAATATTGCGGAAGCTTTCATAAATAAACATAAACATTTAAGGCAATGTATAACTAAACAAAAGCCTTATTAAACTTGAACTTCAGCATAATATGGAAAAAGTAAAATCAAATAATTCCACTTACTTACTCACATGGATATTCAACTAGACGAATAATCACATGAAAGATCAATAACCACTTTCATAATGAGGGAATTTATAATGCCGGACATTCTGAAACATTTTGTCAAGGCCTCAGCCAAGACGTCTAAAATGATTAAGGCCTCGGCCAAAACCATAAATCAAATTGGGAAAGGGCCTCGGCCAATTCCACGTCTAGTTGTCTCATGAGACCTACCGATGCATCGAGGAGCTATAGCGGACTCCACCCGTCACTTATTAAGTCCAATACATTCCTCATATGAACAGGTTTAAACATCTCATAAAACATAACATAATCGTTTCACATAAAACATGCATAAAGGAAACATAACATTTCCACATTTCAATCACAAGATATTAATACAACACATTGTTATAATAAAAAATCTTTAAAAACCATTTTCAATACCAAAATAAAATAAAAGTATAACATGGTATTTATTTTTCATTAAAAAAAGGGGTATGGCTTGTATTGGAAGCCGAAACTCAAATAACGGTCACGACGGCGGAGAAGTCGATGTTGCAACATACGTATGAAAAAAACATTCCCTTTTTTCGTTTAGTAAACGCTTCGTATAAAAAAATATTCCTTTTGAATAAATGTAAAAGTCAAAGGGGTTTATACACTGTATAAAAGAAAGTTGTGTATAAAATAAAATATGCCTCAATGAAAGGAGATTGAGACGAAGTCCCATACAAAGATCAAATTTAAAATAAAATAGATATATTATGTTTATTCACTATAGGTACACATAAAGAAAGTAAAAATAAAATATAAGACATAATAATATCATGACATAATTTGAAAGTAGGGGATTAACCCAAAGAATGGAAGTTGGGTTATGAAGTTCCCATACCTCGTGTCTGACTTGACTCAACCATTCTTTAACCTCCTGAATAATAAACTAGAGTTAATATACACCTTATTAAGAACCATTTTCAATTTTATTATCCTTATTATATCACTTATTACAATGATATGAACATTATGTAATTATTTAAGTTAATAACGGTCGTTTTGTCGATCTTTGGTACTTGAGTCAACAATAAACCTCTTATAATTACAAGTTGTTCATGTGGTGAAATATCCATTATATCCAGAATTATATTAATTATGTAGATATCATATATATCATATATATCCAGTATATACATTCATTCATAATATTACGTAACATTTAGAGGTAAGAAATGAAATGCACCGTTCATGGAGACGGTAAACCGTACGTATGCATGAACGCTACTTTCATTTCTATTTCGTATTTAATGTAATGAAATAATAATTATATAAAGGTATAATATTGTTCCAGTATAATATCATATATAATATCGTTTACTCCATCCTTTATACATCCCACATATGGCATTAACGATTCACATCACTTTGAGGGGGCGGTAGTCCGCACTTCCTAAAATGAAATTATCGCGTTTTACCCATAATGGAAATCTTAAAGTATGCCATAAATGAGAAATACAGAAGAATAAGTAAAACATAAACATAATATATATCATATATAAAAATAGTGACATCTTAATGTCCACCTTTGATGGTGTTATATGAGTGTTGAACAATCATCGTTTCGTGAGGCAGAAATTCGCCATCCACAACAAACCGTATGTTCATTAACCATTAGATGTAGGTGTGTGTAAGTGTATCTCGAATCCTTCTTATAAAAACATCCTAGTATATTGGGGATTCGGGTGTTGTTACAAAAGAAATGAATAAAAAGAGTTTAGGGGGTTGGAGAAGAAAAATAAAACAAAACAACATTAGAGAAGACATTACCTCAAAATCGGGTAACTCTTTTTGATTTGAGCCAAAGGCTTCCTTGGGAAGAGTTCTGCCCAAAGTTAGGCTTCTAGGAGTAAGAGGGGTAAGTTGGAAGAGTATTTGGGCAGAGTTTGGCCGAGCCAAATGGCTTGAAAGTGTGAATAAGGTGGGAGAGGTGGGGGCCTTTTATAAGTGGAGAGGAGGGGCTCTTTTGGAAAGATTGAAATGTTACATTATTACACAATGCTTTTCGGATTCTAAAGGTCCCACACTTATATAATTCTAGGCTAAGGTGATAAGGTTTCGAAATCACCTCATCCAATAGGCTTTGGACAAATGTAAGCCTTGGATTTTGCATTATCTTCTCATTTTATTTAAATTGTTAAATAATGAGGTCATCGCTGCATCATAATGATGTCATAAATAATTTAATTTATTTAATGTCTAAAAATTATACAAAAATACTATGATGTAGGAAATCTTTTTAGATTTATAATGAATATTTATAGTCAAAATTTGGACTTGTGTAACCCCACATAAAAACTATTTTAGTAAAATAACTCATGTTTGTGTCAATTTAATTTTAACATTAAATAAATATATATTAATGTCATTTTCCAACTAAAGTGGATCCATGGGGTCCCCAAGTTGACCCATGGGTTGTCTTGGTCGGCCATGACTCATCCAATAGGAGTAGGACAAGTTTCATGCTCATCTCATATTATTAAAACATTATTTGTACCTTAAACTACACTAATTACCTCTAATCGCGATTAAGAACTTAAAAGTTACTATTCAACAAAAAATTATTTTAATCTCATTGAACCACATTTTACTTATTAATGACAACCATGTATGTCGGATTTTTGAAAATAAAATCACAGAAGTGGTAATATTTCATTTAAATGAAAAATCAGTTATTTAACTACCACTTAGTGGTTTCACTATTCATAAAAAATTGAGGTTTTTCAGAACAAGGCCAAAATTTAACCCTAAGCTATAATTGATATTACGAATTCAAAAATGATGTCTATTTTATGAAATTCCAAACATATAATTTGCATTAATTAATTTTATAATTAATTCTCTCTGTCACAACAAATAGCGTGTTTTTAAGAAACAATTTATATCAAAAGATTGACAATTGTTTATTTCCAATTTCAAAGTGAAATTAATTCTAATGACCACCATTGGATAAAATGGTAAACATATATTATAATTATACTATAAAACCACTAAATAGTATAATTTATCACAATAAATTATTTTGATTAAAAAAAAGTTGTTTTAAAGTATTTTTCACTATTCATAAAAATTAGAAGTTCTCAGAAAAATACCAAAAATTCAACATAGGCTAATTTCGATATTCCGAATCCAAAAATGAAGTCCATTTTGAAATATAAGATTTCTATAATTTTAAAAAGTGGTTATTACTATTCATAACGGCTACTTTGATTAGTCGCGGTGTTTTAGAACTCGAACTTGCGTACAATGCAAGCTATTGCATTATTGAAAGAGAGGCGTATCGTGGAAGCTCGGGGTGTTACATTCTCCCCTCCTTCAATAAATTGCATCCTCGCAATTTGAAATTTTTCTTGGAAAATAAAAGGTTGAAAATAGAAAATACCTTTGTGTAAAACCGACATCGGAAATAAGGTTAATAAAATTTATCCTTAATAAGAGGGAAATGGAAATAAGAAAGTCACCACCAAATTATGATCTCGATAAGGAGAACATTGGTGGAAATTAGAGACATATAATTGGTAGAAAAACGTAAATATTTGTAGGGAGTGATTGTGATCATCAATCACAATCAACTGTCAAATTGAGGGCCTCAAAGCCTTCAATCTATGATGATTTAAAATATCATCAGTTCAACAAGACATAAGGTATTAGGATAACACATTTTTTGTTTTAATATCCCTTTACTAAAGTTTAAGAATTAATTTATTCATTGAATAAGAGATATTTATATATATATTTATGCTTGACAATTAGAGTTTCAACCTTCAACTCATCTTTCACTCAAAAAGATAATAGAACTCAAAAATATTATACTTATCCAAATTGTATAAGGTTCCAAATGTTAACACATACCATTTAGATTATTAAAATTATTTCGTAATAACCAGGTACTTCCTGTAGGCTAGTGGTAAGAAATAAAGGCCTGTCGCACTATGATTGTGGGTTCGATTCCTGCAGCTTTGTCCGACGCGACGGGTTATGCCCCACCCTGCAGGTTGTCCTTTTTCCTAAAACTATAGTATTATAATATTCCAAAAATAATCTTCAGAAATGATTTAACCTTAAACAATACTATCCATGGTTTAACTTAATCCATTCCAACCTTAATAGTTATCCAAAATACCTCCGTCCAGAATTTCTCTAAAAGGTCTCTAAATTCCAAAATCAATTGTAACATCAGATTCCCCAAACAAGAAAAGTTTCTCTTATTGTCACATACTAAAAATATGATTACCTTAATCATATTAAAAGCTTACTGAAATCAAAAAGTACTGCAGTACAATCCTTATATATATACACATTATTCTAATAACCAGAATATAATCCATGAGTCCAAAAGCACCAATACATTAGTTATTCTGCTTCAACTGTAGTAATAGCATAAGATTGTCCATGATACCTTCACCTTTTCTGAGGTATGTTTCCCTGACGCTAAGGACATTCATTTTCATAATGCCCCATTTCCCTCCAATTGTAGCATTCAACTTTGACAGCCTCTTTCTTTCCTTTGCAATCACGAGCCTGGTGATCCTTTTCTCCACATTTATAACAAACTCCCATTCATTTTAGGCACATACCAGGGTGATTCTTCCCACAATTATCACATAATGGAAAATACTTCTTTCCCTTTTTCCCTTTATTTGTCTCTTGTTCCATCGTTCTCTTCTTCTCTTTCTTTACTTTGTTGTCATAAGACTTAGAGAATTCCTTTTCCGTCTTGATAGAACACGATACAATATCTTCGTATGACGAGAAGGTTTGTGATACTAATGCTCGACGGAGAAATGGTTTTAACCCATCAAAGAAACGATCAATCTTACTTCTTGGGTTACGTATATAATCTGCAGCATGCCTCGCTAACCTTGTAAAGTTAGCCTCATACTTTGCGACATTCTCATCCTCCTTCTGCCTCAGACTCAGAAATTGCCTTTCCATATCTGCTCGATGGTCACGAGGAAAGTATTTTTCTAAGAAAATCTCTTTGAACTCCCTCCATTCCATATTCGATACGTCATCATCTTCCTTTGTGTTTTGAATCAGCGACCACCACTGATCGGCATCTCCAGTGAGGCGGTAAACTGCCATGACAACCTTCTCCCTATCGCTACTCCCCAAGGCATGGAATATTTTCTCTAAGGAGTTTATCCATTGCTCAGATACTATAGGATTTGTACTCCCATTGAAGGTTGGTGGTTTTTGCCTCATGAAGCGGTCTAACATTGATCCTCCACGATGCGGATCAGGGTGCTCCATACGAGTAAGGTTATTATTCATAACCTGCGTGAGT
Organism: Viscum album; assembly: GCA_963277665.1. Taxonomy (NCBI): domain Eukaryota; kingdom Viridiplantae; phylum Streptophyta; class Magnoliopsida; order Santalales; family Viscaceae; genus Viscum; species Viscum album. The sequence goes on from OY728125.1 coordinate 1,580,833,806, forward strand.
TGTCCCAGTACGGTGAGAAGCTGATCAGCACCAGTTGTATCACTAGCTCCACCATAATTATCTTGAGCAGGATGGAAATCCCTACACAGAGTGCGTGCATTGATACGGTTTCCATTCCTTCCACTAGGCGCCATTTCTAAATAATGGCATAAACTAGATTAGTTTATGAATCAAAATACATAATTCCATTCTTGTAAAACACTTAACATAAATTGAACTAATTATGGATATAATCCATAATTATAAAAAAAAATTCTTTGAGGAAGTATATACTCGTAACCCTTCATAGTGGTTTGTAATGAAAATGGGAATTATCCTAAGCATATCCCCTGGGAGTGTCGTAACCATGAGTGCAGCACGGCCCGTTGTCGTGCACCAGTTCCCGTTCGAGTCTAGCTCAAAGCGGTGTTTTCGGGTTTTGACCCTAGGTACATCTGTCCCAGAGCCTCCCCTACCTGCTCGTATCCAGACAGGGATGTATTGCTCAGAAAACTCACAAAATCTCTATAATACCAATATTCTAGGAAGTTCTTCAATACTAATCCTTAAATTCTATATTGGGGCTATGTGCTCTAATCAGAGTTTATCTAAATCTAGCTTCCAAGGTTAGTACTAAACTGACTCTGATACCAACTGTAACGCCCCGACCCCAGCTACCCAGAGTCGGTGCATTACTTCGTAACATTGGCATGATCACAAAAGATCAAATCTCGAAAGACCGATTAGTTTAGTAGCCTTGGAAACACTAGATACATTCATAAGTATTTCATTACATCAAAAAGTAAACAAACTACAATAACATGGTCTTCATAGTCCACAATCATATCCCTTTCTGACTACCCCTGCAGGTCACTCATAAAATACTTCTTCACATCCAGGAAAATATCAAAACATTGAAAGGGGTGAGCTCAGATGCTCAGTAAGGATAACAATATTGCGGAAGCTTTCATAAATAAACATAAACATTTAAGGCAATGGATAACTAAACAAAATCCTTATTAAACATGAACTTCAGCATAATACGGAAAAAGTAAAATCAAATAATGCCACTTACATACTCACATGGATATTCTACTAGACGAATAATCACATGAAAGATCAATAACCACTTTCATAATGAGGGAATTTATAATGCCAGACATTCTGAAACATTTTGTCAAGGCCTCGGCCAAGACGTCTAAAATGATTAAGGCCTCGGCCAAAACCATAAATCAAATTGGGAAAGGGCCTCGGCCAATTCCACGTCTAGTTGTCTCATGAGACCTACCGATGCATCGAGGAGCTATAGCGGGCTCCACCCGTCACTTATTAAGTCCAATACATTCCTCATATGAACAGGTTTAAACATCTCATAAACCATAACATAATCGTATCACATAAAACATGCATAAAGGAAACATAACATTTCCACATTTCAATCACAAGATATCAATAAAACACATATATATAATAAAAACTCTTTAAAAACCATTTTCAATACCAAAATAAAATAAAAGTATAACATGGTATTTATTTTTCATTAAAAAAAGGGGTATGGCTTGTAGAGGAAGCCGAAACTCAAATAACGGTCACGACGGCGGAGAAGTCTATGTTTCCACATACGTATGACAAAAACATTCCCTTTTTTCGTTTAGTAAACGCTTCGTATAAAAAAAATATTCCTTTTGAATAAATGTAAAAGTCAAAGGGGTTTATACACCGTATAAAAGAAAGTTGTGTATAAAATAAAATATGCCTCAATGAAAGGAGATTGAGACGAAGTCCCATACAAAGATCATTTTTAAAATAAAATAGATATATTATTTGTATTCACTATAGGTACACATAAAGAAAGTAAAAATAAAAAATAAGACATAATAATATCATGAAATAATTTGAAAGTAGGGGATTAACCCAAAGAATGGAAGTTGGGTTAAGAAGTTCCCTCACCTCGTGTCTGACTTGACTCAACCGTTCTTTAACCTCCTGAATAATAAACTAGAGTTAATATACACCTTATTAAGAACCATTTTCAATTTTATTATCCTTATTATATCACTTATTACAATGATATGAACATTATATAATTATTTAAGTTAATAACGGTCGTTTTGTCGATCTTTGGTACTTGAGTCAACAATAAACTTCTTATAATTACAAGTTGTTCATGTGCTGAAATATCCATTATATCCAGAATTATATTAATGATGTAGATATCATATAGATCATATATATCCAGTATATACATTCATTCATAATATTACGTAACATTTAGAGGTAAGAAATGAAATGCACCGTTCATGGAGACGGTAAGCCGTATGTACGCATGAACCCTACTTTCATTTCTCTTTCGTATTTAATGTAATGAAATCATAATTATATAAAGGTATAATATAGTTCCAGTATAATATCATATATAATATCATTTACTCCATCCTTTACACATCCAACATATGGCATTAACGATTCACATCACATTGAGGGGGCGGTAGTCCGCACTTCCTAAAATGAAATTATCGCGTTTTACCCATAATGGAAATCATAAAGTATGCCGTAAATGAGAAATACAGAAGCATAAGTAAAAAATAAACATAATATATATCATATATAAAAATAGTGACATCTTAATGGCCACCTTTGAAGGTGTTATATGAGTGTTGAACAATCATCGTTTCGTGAGGCAGAAATTCACCATCCACAGAAACCGTGTGTTCTTTAACCATTAGATGTAGGTGTGTGTAAGTGTATCTAGAATCCTTTTTATAACAACATACTAGTATATTTAGGATACTGGTGTTGTTACAAAAGAAATGAATAAAAAGAGTTTAGGGGGTTGGAGAAGAAAAATAAAACAAAACAACATTAGAGAAGACATTACCTCAAAATCGGGTAACACATTTTGATTTGAGACAAAGGCTTCTATGGAAGAGTTCTTCCCAACATTAGGCTTCTAGGAGTAAGAGGGGTAAGATGGGAGAGTATTTGGGCAGAGTTTGGACGAGCCAAATGGCTTGAAAGTGTGAATAAGGTGGGAGAGGTGGGGGCCTTTTATAAGTTGAGAGGAGGGGCTCTTTTGGAAAGATTGAAATGGTACATTATTACACAATGATTTTCGGATTCTAAAGGTCCCACACTTATATAATTCTAGGATAAGGTGATAAGGTTTCTAAATCTCCTCATCCAATAGGCTTTGGACAAGTGTAAGCCTTGGATTTTGCATTATCTTCTCATTTTATTTAAATTTTTAAATAATGAGGTCATCGCTGCATCATAATGATGTCATAAATAATTTAATTTATTTAATATCTAAAAATTATAAAAAAATAATATGATATAGTAAATCTTTGTAGCTTTCTAATGAATATTTATAGTAAAAATTTGGACTTGTGTAACCCCACTTAAAAACTATTTTAGTAAAATAACTCATGTTTGTGTCAATTTAATTGTAACATTAAATAAATATATATTATTGTCATTTTCCAACTAAAGTGGCTCCATGGGGTCCCCAATTTGACCCATGGGTTTTATTGGTCGTCCATGACTCATCCAATAGGAGTAGGACAAGTGTCATGCTCATCTCATATTATTAAAACATTATTTGTACCTTAAACTACACTAATTACCTCTAATCGGGATTAAGAACTTAAAAGTTACTATTCACCAAAAAATTATTTTAATCTCATTGAACCACATTTTACTTCTTAATGACAACCATGTATGTCGGATTTTTGAAAATCAAATCACAGAAGTGGTAATATTTCATTTAAACGAAAAATCAGTTATTTAACTACCACTTATTGGTTTCACTATTCATCAAAAATTGAAGTTTTTCAGAACAAGGCCAAAATTTCACCCTAAGCTATTATTGATATTCTGAATTAAAAAATGATTTCTATTTTATGAAATTCCAAACATATAATTTGCATTAATTAATTTTATAATTAATTCCTGCTGTCACAACAAATAGCGTGTTTTTAAGAAACAATTTATATCAAAAGATTGACAATTGTTTATGTCCAATTTCAAAGTGAAATTAATTCTAATGACCAACATTGGATAAAATGGTAAAAATATATTCTAATTATACTTTAAAACCACTAAATAGTATAATTTATCTCAATAAATTATTTTGATTAAAAACAAGTTGTTTTAAAGTATTTTTCACTATTCATAAAAATTAGAAGTTCTCAGAATAATACCAAAAATTCAACATAGGCTAATTTCGATATTCCAAATCCAAAAATGAAGTCCATTTTGAAATATAATATTTCTATAATTTTAAGAAGTGCTTATTACTATTCATAACGGCTACTTTGATTAGTCGCGGTGTTTTAGAACTCGAACTTGCGTACAATGCAAGCTATTATATTATTGAAAGAGAGGCGTATCGTGGAAGCTCGGGGTGTTACATAAACGGCCTTTGATTTCTTTTCTTCAGGTAAGAGCTAAGACTCTCATTCATGAGCTAGCATCGATATTGAAATGAGAACACTGATCACAGGTGCCTGGCAGTTTCCTGAGTAATCATAGTGTGGTTAATAATCTACAAAGTCGATGGGTTAGATGGCTACATCCAGTTAATGGTTTGAAGATTAATTTTGATGGTTCATTTAGGAATGGTTACATGCAAGGGGGCGGTTTTCTTAGGGACACAAATGGGTTAGTTTTTATGGATTTCAATGATTTTTATGGTTTTAGAAACTCCTTGTGCGTACAGGCGAAGGCCTTTCTCACCGGGTTATCTCTCTTCAAAAGATTCATCTTGCAGGTTTTGGATGCTGAATGAGATTCCGAGATTCTGGTATGGTCCATCCAAGCACATGCAGATCCTCCATGGATTCTGAATTATATTATCAGAAGTTGTGCGAAGGAAATAAATGAAGGGTGCATGGTTCATCATGTTTAGAGAGAAGCCAATTTTTCTATGGATTCCCTTTCATGAGTAGGAAGTGAAGATGAGCCTCTTATTACCTATTTCGGTTTGGGTTCACATCCTCAGGATTGTAAAGATGTTGTATAGGGTATGACCTCAAACTTCATCACTTCAGACGACCGTGATAGATGTCTTTTTGATGGGGGTTTCACCCATCTTTAAAAAAAATTAATTTTCGATGGTTGATGAGTAAATTATTATTTCAATGGATACTACAAATATTCTTGTGGATTTGGGAACATAGAAAATGTTTGTTGGATTAATGAACAATATTTAAACTATTTCAAAAATTATAGATGGAATGTTTGAGGGAGAGTCAATCTAATTAATAATGAATTATTAGAATAATATTTTGAGTATAGGGAAAATAAAACATGTATTGTCCATAAATAAATAGTGTCTGGTTATATAGTAAGAAGAAGATGACATTTCCAGAATGATAGAAAAATAAATAAATTTGTTAATGAAAAGAATAAGAAATGAATTTCTGAATATATGAGGAAATTTGATAAAACTATTTCAATATATTGTTTTATGAATATTATGAAAATATGTAAGGGATTTCTGAAAGAAGGGTTTTCTACCAAAATAATTTTCACTAATTTTTCTGAAAAAATTTAATACGTAGACAAGTTGTAACAAAATCCTTATAACAAATATGTTGAAAATGATAAAAAGATGTTCATAGAATAATCCATATATTTTATAGATAAGGTAATATTTGTTAAAAAAATATGATAATGATAAATATAAGGAATAAAATAAAACCAATTCATAATCTATGAATTATTTGAAAAAATATGTATTGGGAGAAATCTCTCATTCTGGTTGTTTCTACTATGAAAAAAATGACATTCCTCATTATTCACTAATTTTATGAATACTTGAACTATTAAGAAGGTAATCGATTAATTTAAAATATGGAAGAATATAAATTTGAGTCTCTTAGTACACCTACAAAAAAATGTAATGGGGTTAAAAAATTTGAGCTTTTCAAATATAATGTTTCTATAATTAGACATTCTGATATATTTTTGTTTGAGATTTGGGTTTTTTACCTTTTTCTTAAAAAATTTACTTTCATGATTACCCCATATATTATAATATTGAATGAAACATTGAAATTTATTACAATAGAGTTTTTTTATGGAAAAAAATTGATGACCATGATTATATACTCTATTTTATAATATCTTTCACCCATGTAAACATTTTCTTGTTTAGTAAAAAATATATTTATTAAAAAAATCATGTGATACCTATGTAATACTAATGTTGAATTTATAGATTTTGAGAAATTGATTTCCAAATATTTGAAATGAAATCGTTTTTCAATAATGGGTGGAATATTTTATAGTAGACTATTTAAATTTGATTTTCAATAAGGTGGAAGATTTGAAAAAGGTGGAAAGATAAGAAATAGGGGGAGGACGATAGGAATAAATTGAAGAAAATTTGCAAAAATAAAACTAAAACTGGTATTTTTTTTGTAGTGGGTAATTAAAACAAACCAATGGGGGAGATTATTTGGACCATGATGTGTTTTTTTAGAATTTTCACTCAATAGATCAATTTGTTTATTATGATTAAGAAGTAAAATGATGTTTACAAGGTAATTGAAATTTTGTTTGAATAATGGTGTGTGTGTGTGTGTGAATGTCTAATGTTTTTAATTGGATCCAGAACTATTAAAATGAATATTAGTCTCGCAATCATAATTAAAAGATCATATACAAACCCATTATGTCTGTCCATAAGCACGAGTCATTGAATATGCTTCCTCATATTGTGGTTTTTTATTTAATTTTCGAAGCTATTGAAAATCATATTTAGTTTGGGAAGAATGTTTTTCCCATTATTGGAATTTGTATTAGATACATTATTTAATATATAAATATGACAAATCTTTTCAAATCTTGGAGTTCAAAGAAATAACCTATCTTCTGGAATACTTGTCACACTAGACTGGTCATGGAAAGGGGGAGAACTTTTCAGGCCAACCAGATTAATGTATGGTTGGGAAGAAAGAAGTTACTAAAATTGATTGGAAGTTATAATAAATACCAATGTTATTATGACCATTATTTTTTAATCCTGAATGTTAAAAATGTCATGAGGAGAACATTACAATACGATGTTTCAAGAAGAAGGATGTTTTTGAAGAGAAAGCAATATGGCCTCAGTTCATCGCTGCGAGTATAACTAATGAAGAATGGTTTGATGGATGGGGTGGTTTTTTAAAAAACATAAGAATATGAAGATTCTGGTTTTCAGTTATACCAATAATCTAGAAGATAAAAATTTACATTAAAAGAAGCTGTGAATGGTGGATGTTTGTTTATAACATAATCCGAAAAGAAAAGAGAATGTAGAAGTTGAAGATGCTGACAATGAATTAACAGATGTAGTGTTCCAATGATCATCGTAATAACTCTGAATTCAACCATCAGATGTATTGTTGGTTGAAAATTTTAATTAGATTCATAATTTTTTAATTGGGATTTAATGGGACCCATGAAAAATGGGAACTTTGATCATTCAAAAAAGTTTTCTAACAATTTCCATAAAGCTGAATTGTTTTTAAATTTTGTTGAGAATAGAAGAATAAAACACCAACCTATTTCTGTATATATTTGTATGTGTTAGAGGGTATGCATATTTTAATCAGTACCAGGGTCTTGTAGCTATGCATGAGATAGCTAGCCGAGTAGTGATGAGATGGTGGAAGGTAAACATAAATTTTTTTTATGCTGCGGAGGAGCATTTCATGTTGGCATAATTTGGTAGTGGATGGTTTTTTGGATGTTGGGGAGAAGTTAATGTTTTTTATTACATTAAGTCCTGATTGTTTTACCCACAACCATTAAAATGGTATTATTTTAATGAATAATTTTTTTAGTCAGATTAAAAAATAATTACTCTGATATGTATTCAATTCTGTCTACAGATAATGAATAAATTACTCTTGTTTTACTAATAAGCATTAGAGTAATTGGATTATTGCCGATAACGGTTATTAATGTGAAGTATACAGCAATTCAATAGGAAAAAACTAACACCAATATATTTATTGGACATAGAATCATTTCTCTACATAAATGAAAAAATTATTTAATCTTACAACAGTAACAAGAGTGTTTATTATGAGATATTGAATATTAAAGAGTTTAAATAAAATGTATCTCAAATAATTTTGATACTGATACCAAAGATCTTCTAATATGTATTGAAATAATTAAATGTTTCCATTATATTTATTGAAAAATAATGGAATCAAAAGGCTAACGAATTTGAAACATTGTATATTGAAAATTCATTTGAATGATTTATATTTAACAGTTGGTACGGAGCATCTAAATGACCTGTTAGTTTCTATTTGAGTAACACAATGAGAATTCATCTGATTGTCATATAATAAGATACTAAAAATCCACATAATGAAGAGTATTCTTATGTGCATATTTATTCATCATAATGAATTAATCATATTGAAAATGAAAATCTGACTAAAGAATAGTCAAAAAGACTAATGATAGATGAATTTGTGAGAATACTCGAGCCACTTTTTAGAATAATCAATAATAGTGTAGAAGTGATGAATAAGTATGAATTTTATCTATAATTTAAGGGATGTTTTAGTTTTGGGAAATTTTATTATGTGGTAATATTTTTAATATTCCCTTCAAAACAAGAATTTGACCACCTATATATAGTAGGAAGTACATTTTATATTTCTGCTGAATAATTTTTCACAGGTAAAATGATTTTTTAGAGCACTAAATGTTTTCAAAAAAAGAATATGTTTCTAGATTGATCCTTCCTATTGATGTTTTAAATATATAAAATGAAGAATGAAAATCATATTATAGTTATTTTTAATATCAGAATGGATCATCATACTTGAAATCTGATTTGGATTTCCAAACTAATGGATAGTAGTTCGGAATTATTTTAGGTGTTTTATGGGGGAGTTATATTTATGTATTGTGAAATCGAATATGAGAAGAATAATTTCTATCATATTATGTATCATTATGATTTCCATTAATGTTATTACCCATTTAAATAGATGAATGTGAATAATTTATTTCAATATAATATTTGTGAATGATGACAAGGATGTAAAACATCATGTTTGGAATAACCTACTGAAAGATTCTTAACTTGTTAACAAAGTGTATTAAATAATTTCATTCTACAAAAATCAAATTCACTATTGTACTGAACATAGTGATAAATAGGTATAAGGTCATCTCCTACATTTTTATCCAAACTAAAAGATATTTAAATGATTAATTGTGTGGTATTGGATTTTTTCCAAACCATACCAAGGAGGAAGCTACTCTTGTAGGGTAATACACCTTGTAAATACTTGTGTTTCTATGGATATGTGATTTTTTTTGTTCCCAATAAGTTATAATTATTTATCCATAGGAAATAGTTGTTTCAAATTAAATTAAACCAAAAAGAAAATATATCATCTATTCACCCCTCCCCCACTCAGTTCTACATAGATCCCGGCTGGGCAATATCTTAAGGAATAAATATATACAATACTAGAAATCATAGAATCATGGTATAAAAGAGAATAATATAAATAATACTTGAATCATGGTATATGAATAATCATGACACATAATCTGTAAACCAATATATACAGATAATCATGCTATTAACATGTGAAAACTATATGATTGAATGATGCATGAACACCACTCATCTCTTACTTGACATGGTAACTTGGTAAGTCCCATAAATTTCTAAATAGTTATAATACATAAATCACAAAATTTGAAAAATCATTAAACTATAATAATGAAAAACAATAATAACCTCATCCCATAAAACATGAACATTCCATCAGGAAGATCTAGGGAAGTCCAAAACACATGATATTTAAAAACTCCTTACACACTCCTAATCTTTTATCCACAATCGAAAAATAGAAAGACAAGAAAAAATACTTCTATGTTATGAATTTTCATGTCCTTACCTAGTTCAATCTATAAACAGTAACATGAATAATTAACAGTAAGTCCTCCATAAAAACTCTATGCATATTAGAGGATACCAAATAGCTGCGAGAGTTTGTGGTATTATAAAGGGATGATGGTATCATATCCATTAGTGATAATATAAATTGAAATATTCACTAAATGAAATGTAGTTGAAGGGTAATAGAAACACTCAAGTAATAAAAATTGAATAACCTATATTGTTCCAAATGTATAACTGATCATGCATTGAAAACCTATTATCAAAAGTACAATGAAGCTAATATAAAAAATATAACATAAAAGAGCACTAATAAAAAAATAATAAAAAATACCCAACTTCTATAGAAATACAGATTACATGATTGAACCAAAATCTCAGGCTATTTTATATTCTATGTAATGCCCTGTCTCTAGTTACCGAGAGTCAGTGCATTATTACATGACATTGGCATGATCACAAGGAAGATCAAATCTCGAAAGTCCGATTGGTTTAGTAGCCTTGGAAACACTAGATATATTCATAAGGTTTACATTACATGATCAAATGAAAACAACAACAACATAGCCTCCATAGTCCACACTCTTATCCCCTCACACTATCCCTTCAGGTCATTCATAAATTACTTCTTCACATCCTAGGAAAAATAAAACATAGAAAATGAGTGAGCTCAAATGCCCAGTAAGGATGACAATATAGTGGAAACATTCATAAATAAGAATAAACATTTAAGGCAATGTATAAATAAAAAAAATCCTTTTAAACTTGAACTTCAACATAGTATGGAAAATTTAGCATGAAATAATTCCATTTATATATTCACATGGATATTCTATTAATCGAATAATCACATGAAATATCAATAACCACTTTCATAATGATAGAATGCATAATGCCGGACTATCATAACCACAGAGCCAAGGCCTCGTTCCAAGACTACAAATACAATTTTTTCAAGGACTTGTGCCAAGACAATAGTTTGTCTCATGAGACCTACTGATGCATCGAGGAGATATAGCGGGCTCCACCCGTCACATATTAAGTCCAATGCATTCCCATATGAAAGGGTTTAAACATAACATAAACATTCATATTAAAAATAGCATACAAAATGTAAATACTTCATCCATATACCATGAAAGTAAAATATCCATAGTCAAACATATCACAAAATCTTTAATACAATATGGATGTTTTGTTTCATAATAAATCATCTCCAAAAAAGCTTAAAATCCATCAAAGGATGTTGACATAGATGAAATCAAAACTCTTTTTAGAGAAATATCTTATTTTATTTTGAAATAATTTAAGAGTCATATAAAATGAAACATTTTCTTTTAAAGTATTCTTATAAGATTGTAAGGGAATCTTTGACACTTTTATAATGGCGGAAAATAGCTTCACTCGCCGTATAAGTTAAAAAAACATTTTTACCTTAATTCTGTCAAAAGTTTAAAAAGCACCTTGTTTAGAAAACGAAGGAAAGATTCCTTTATAAACCTCTGATAAAATTCAAACAAGGGTATAAATGACATTAACCCATATTCTTTTAAATGGTAAAAATGTTTTGAAATACATTTATGAGAAACATGGATGTGGATGATAAAAAATCACAGTAGATTATTATGTATAAACAACCTCAGATAATGAAGAGATTGCGAAATAAACCCTTACCTTATACTTTTCCTTGGTTGATGGTAGGTTAACCTACTTTATAATGGTGAAATAATTGTTATTAAATTATACAAGAATCATATATATTAATATGATATCATATATGATCTTTTAACATTGCTTTGTTAATAATATCGTTGTATTATCGTCGTTTCGGGTGTTAACTTAATCGTTTTCTTTTATATGTTTTGTGATGTAAGACATGTTTTTCATGGATAGGTTTTATATTATTCATATCCATAATGATATAAAGTCCATAAAAATTATTTTTAAATCATAAAATGATAATTAGTCTTGAATGGATACGATGGAGAATGAATCTCATCGCGTTCGTGGAGACGGTAGTCCGTACGTACGCACGAGCGACAATATCATTCTTTTGATACTAAAATAATATATAATTGGATATTATATCATATATATACAAAATAATTATCATGTTATATTTATTATTTACATGAGTTACACATCATTATTATACCCATCCAAATAATAATATATTGAATAACAATTACACCACGACGTGGAGACGGTAAGTCATACGTACGCACGTATGGTGACATGTTATTCAAAGGGTGGATAGAAGAATACTGAATATGGTTGTACCATATTTATAATAACATCACAGTATATATAAGATACTGGAGTTATTATTTTATAATGGTAATAACAATTAAAGAAGAAGTGGAAGAAGAAATAAATTTGAAAAAGGGTGGTGAAAACATTACCTCTTCTTCGGGTTCTTCTATTTGATTTGATGAAAAGTGCTCCTTATGTTGGATTTCTGATTAAACTAAGGCCTCTAGGTTGTAGTGAGGGAAGTTTAGTGTGTATTTGGGAAGATTTTGGCCCAACCAAATGGCTTTGAAGGTGTGAAGTAATGAGAAGGTGGAGTGCCCTTTTATAAGAGGGGTGAGGGGAACCTTTGGAAAAGATAGAAATATTAATTTATAATAAATTTATATTCGGTTCATAATTCTCCAAAGCTTATTATTCAAAGGTTAAGATGGGGATATGTCGAAAAATATTCAACCAATATAATTTATACAAGTTTGGGTTACTATATTAACCTTATCTTTTAGTTTTAACTCTTAGTTAATTAGTTTGACATTTACCATGTCACGTTGTATTTTTATATTATATAGTTAATAAAATCACTATATATATCCAAGAGACCCCAAGTGGACCATTACTGATACAGATATCATTATATACATCTCCTGGCCGAACCATAGATTTTTTAGGAATTTAATATCAATTAATAATATAATATTAGTTTTAAAAACTCTTTTATGTCAATTTTGACACTATTCAATAGTTGATTTTTGTGAAACTTATAACAGAATGATTACTTCAAAAAAAGTTAATTAAATAAATCCTAATATGTCATATTACCCTAGAAAATAAGTGTTATTCATTAAAAGTCTCAAATTATATTTATTTGTGTATTTATAATATCAATTATTTTAATTTTTTACTATTATGGTAATTACTGTATCATCATTGTGTCATAAATAAATTAAATTATTTAATGTCTAAAAATTATAAATAAACTATCATTTTTTAGGAAATATTTTTATATTTCTAATTAATATTTACAATCTAATTTATCTTATATATAACACAATATTAAAAATGTTTTAGTAAAAAAACGTTGATTTTAACTCTTTGGACTCTTCTTTGAATTAAATAATAATAAATGTCCTAATATAATCCAAGTGGACCTAAATGATAATATTTTATTCCTAAGTTTGTATTTGGTCGAGATACACTTTTCCAATAGAATTGGGACATGTGTTAGGATAATATTAATATCATGTTTACCCTTAATTACCCTATTTACTTTTAACCGTGGTAAACAAAAACAAAAAGTTACTATTCACCAAAAATTATTTTCATCACATTGAACCACATTTTTCTTCTTGTTATTAACTGTGTCTCTCAGATTTTTGAAATTCCATTCATAGAAGCGGTAAAATTATGTTTTATGAAAAATTCAGTTTTTTAACTACCACTTAGTAGTTTCACTATTCATCAAAAATTGAAGTTTTTCAGAACAATGCCAAAATTTCACCCTTATATATAATTGATATTTCGAATTCAAAAATGATGTCTATTTTACACAATTCCAAACATATAAGGTGCATTAATTAATTTTATAATTAATTCCTGTTGTCACAACAAATAGCGTGTTTTTAAGAAACAATATATACCAAAAGATTGACAATTGTTTAGGTCCAATTTCAAAGTGAAATTAATTCTAATGAACACCATTGGATAAATTGGTAAAAATATATTCTAATTATACTTTAAAACCACTCAATAATATAATTTATCACTATAAATTATTTTTATTAAAAAAGTTGTTTTTAAGTTTTTTTTACTATTCATAAAAATTGAAAGTTCACAGAAAAATACAAAAAATTCATGTTAGGATAATTTTGATATTCCGAAACCAAAAATGAAGTCCATTTTGAAATATAAAATATATATAATTTTAAAATGTAGGTATTACTATTCATAACGGCTAGTTTGATTGGTTGTGGTGTGTTAGAACTTGATGTTGCATACAACACACACTATCACGTTATTCAAAGAGAAGTGTACCATAGAAGCTTGGGGTGTTACATTCTTCCCTCCTTCAACTAATTTCTTCCACAAAATTTCCAAAATACTACGGCATGAAAATACTCGGGTGGTTCTTCATCATACGTTCCTCGGGTTTCCACGTTGCCTCTTCCATCTTATGGTTTCTCCACAAAACTTTTACCAGAAGTGTCGTCCGGTTTCTCAGTACTTGTTCTCTTGTATCAAGAATCATGATAGGCTCTTCACAATAAGACATATCAGGTTGCAGTTCTAATTCTTCACAGGTGAGTACATGCATTGGGCCAGGCATATATTTCCACAATAGAGATACGTGGAACACATCATGAACTTTGGAGAGAATTGGCGGTATTTCCAATCGGTAAGCTACAACCCCAATTCGTTCTAGAATTTCGAAAGGTCCGATATACCTGGGACTCAATTTACCATTCTTACCAAAACGTATGACTCCCTTCCAGGGAGATACCTTCATGAAAACATGATCATGGACTTGAAATTCCAAATCCTTCCTTCGATTATCAGCATAGCTCTTTTGCCTACTTTGAGCTACTTTGATGTGATTTTGGATTACCTTCACCTTTTCCATCGTTTCCTCCACCAGTTCTGGACCTACAAGTTTTCTTTCACCAACGTCATCCCAATAGGTTGGTGTGCGACATCTCTTTCCGTATAACACTTCATATGGTGCCATCTAAATACTCGAATGGAAGGTATTGTTGTAGGAAAAATCTACCAAAGGTAAATATTGATCCCACATACCCTGAAAGTCAATTGAACAAGATCTCAGCATGTCTTCTAAGGTTTTAATAGTACGTTCTAATTTTCCGTCTTTTTGAGGGTGGTAGGCAGTGCTCAAATGAAGTTCAATATCCAGGGATTTCTTAAGACGCTTACAGATTCTTGAAGTAAAACGAGGATCACGATCAGAAATAATCGATAGGGGTACTCCATGAAGTCTCACAACCTCATTAATATATAGTCTTTCTAGACGTTCCAGTGGTAGATCTTCTCTTATAGCAAGAAAATGTGCTGACTTGGTATGACGATCAACAATAACCCATATTTTATTGTTCCTTCTAGGAGTCTTTGGTAGTCCCATGACAAAGTCCATCGTAATGTTGTCCCATTTCCACTCAGGTATGGGAAGATGTTGCAATACTCCACGAGGTTGTTGCCTTCCAGCTTTCACATGTTTACAAACCATACATCTTGACACAAAATCAGCAATCTCCCTCTTCCTGTTGTCCAAACAAAAATGTTCCTTCAAATATCTATACATTTTTGTGCTACCATGGTGTGTAGAGAAATTGGAACTATAAGCATCATCCAACAATTCCCTTTTTAGATCAGGTATATCAGGAACACAAAGCCTCTTCCCGAATTTCAAAATTCCATTTTCATACACAAAATCTATCAATCTCCCATCATTCACATCATTAATCTTCTTTTGAAATTCTCCATCATTAGTCTGAGAACTCTTAATCCTTTCTAGTAAATATGGTTTGGAAACCATTTGAAAAAGCACTGACGTTTCACCTTCCCTGCTTATTCCCATGTCCATCTTTACTAGATCTATGAAAATTGGATCCCTTTCAATTCTCATCATGTTCAAAACTCGATGGTCTTTTCTCCTCAAAGCATCTGCCATCTTGTAGGCTTTCCCCGAGTGGTAGTGTATCGTACAATCATAATTCTTGTGTAATTCAAGACATATCCTTTGCCTCATGTTGAGTTCTTTTTGTGAGAAAATATACTTCAAACTCTTGTGATCAGTATAAATCTCACATTTTCACCATAGAGGTAGTACCTCCATATATTCAAAGCAAATATCACAACTGCTAACTCGAGATCATGAGTAGGATAGTTTTGTTCATAAATTTTCAACTGTCGTGATGCATAGATAATAACCATATTATTCTTCATAAGGACACAACCAAGTCCTTTCTTCGATGCATCACTATAAATAACAAACCCAACATTCCCTGATGGTAGAGTCAATATAAGAGCTTTGAATAATATTTTCTTCAATTCTTCAAAACATTCTTCACACTCTTTTTTCCAAACAAATTTTATTCCATTACGTGTGAGCTTCGTTAATGGGTTAGCCAGTCGGTAAAAATTATGGATGAAACGTCGATAATAACCTGCTAAACCAATAAAACTACGTACATAAGTTATATTCGTAGGTGCTGGCCATTATTGGATTTCCTTGGTCATAGAAGGATCAACATAGATTCCATCTTTAGAGACAATATGGCCAAGAAAGGAAATCTCCTGAACCCAGAATTCAGACTTGCTAAACTTCCCATATAATTCATGTCTTCTCAGAGTCTTCAAGATAATGCGCAAGTGATTTTCATGATCTTCTTAGCTTATTTAGTATACACAGATATCATCAATAAATATGACCACAAATTCATCGAGATATTCCTTGAAAACTCTTTGATCAGATCCATGAATACAGAGGGTGCATTAGTCAATCCAAAAGGAATTACTGTAAACTCATAATGCCCGTACCTAGTTCGAAATGTTGTCTTTAGAATGTCTTCCTTCTTCACACACTACTTATGGTATCCAAATCGTAGGTCAATCTCTGAAAAGTATTGAGCTCCACACAGTTGGTCAAATAAATCATCAATGCGAGGCAGGGGATACTTGTTCTTTATTTTTATAGCATTGATCTCCCGGTAGTCGATACATAACCTCATGGATCCATCTTTGTTTTTAAAAAAAAGAACAGGGGCTCCCCATGGAGAAACACTAGGGTGAATAATACCTTTATTACTCTATTCCTCTAGTTGTTTCATTAGTTCGACTAATTCTACAGTGGCCATTCTATAAGGGGTCTTCGATATAGGCCTTGATCCATGAATTAAATCAATGGAAAACTCAACTTCTCGTTCTGGAGGATGTCCAGGTAAATCCTCCGGAAATACATCTACATATTCTTTCACAATAGGTACATCCTTTATTTGAACATTCCATTCCTCGCACACAGTTATTTCATTCTCTTCCTCCTCTATAATTGAATTTAGTTGAGCTACTGGGGGTGGATCTAGATAAGAATTAAGCTGTGACAATTCTGCTCTAAAGATAATGTGTTCCTTATCATCATCATCAAGAATCATAACCTCTTTCTTCATACAATAAATCTTCGCATCATAGTCTGAAAGCCAATCCATACCGAGGATTATGTCAAACTCAATAATAGGTATGACGATGAGATCAGCAGATAAAGAACATTTATGTGCTCTAATGGGGACTGACTCACAAAATATTGTTGCAATGATACTTCCTTCAGGAGTTTTTACTGGAAAATCCCTTGTTAAATCAAATTGGAAATATCCAATTTTCTTAGAAAACTAGGATGATATGAAACAATGTGATTATCCAGAATCAAATAATGCATTTGGTAAACTTGAGGAAGCCATTAAATTTCCTGCCACCACATCTTTCAGAGCTTCTACCTCAGCAGTAGTGATTGCATAAGCTTGTCCTTGATCCCTTGGCATTTTTTGAGGTAAGTTACCCTGACACTTAGGAAATTCATTTTCATAATGCCCCATCTCCCTGCAATTGTAACACTGAACATTTGTAGCTTCCTTCTTCCCTTTATAATCACAATCTTGGTGGCCTTTTTCACCACACATGTAACAGACTCACGTTCCCTTCAAGCATGTACCGGGGTGTTTCTTCCCACATTTACCACTGGATAGATATTCAAAATTTCCCTTCTTCCACTTATTTCCATTCCCAGATTTATCAGCATATCTCTTCTTCTCTTGCTTTTCTTTAAAGTCATAAGACATAGAGAATTCCTTTTCGGTCTTGATAGCACACGAGACAATGTCTTCGTACGACGAGAAAGATTGTGATACAAATGCTCGATGGAGAAATGGTTTTAACCCATCAATAAAATGATCTATCATACTTCTTGGGTTAAGTATATAATATCCAGCATACCTTGGTAACCTTGTAAAGTTAGCCTCATACTTTGTGACATTCTCATCCTACTTTTGTCTCAGACTCAAAAACTGCCTTTCTATATCTGCTCGATGGTCGCGAGGAAAGTATTTTTCTAAAAAAAATCATTGAACTCCCTCCATTCCATATTTGATACTTCATAATCTTCCTTCATATTTTGAATCAATTACCACCATTGATCACCATCTCCAGTGAGGTGGTAAACTTCCATGATAACTTTTTCCCTTCCACTACTCCCCAAAGCCTGAAATATTTTCTCTAGGGAAAATATCCATTGCTCAGCTACTAAGGGATTTGTACTCCCATTGAACGTTGGTGGTTGTTTCCTCTTGAAGCGATCTAACATTGATCCTCCACGCTGTGGATCAAGGTGCTCCATATAGGTAAGGTTTTTATTCATAACCTGAGTAAGTTGTCCCAGTATGGTGATTAGCTGATCGGCACCAGTTTCATCACCAGCTCCACTATAATTATCTTGATCAGGAGAGCAATCCCTACATGGAGTGCGTGCATTGATACAGTTTCCATTTCTTCCACTAGGCTCCATTTCTAAAAAATGTTATAAATTAGATCAGTTTATAAATCAAAATAAATAATCCCATACATTCAAAACAATTAACATAAATTGAACTATTTATGGATATAATCCGTAATCATAAGAATGTTTTATTTGAGGAAGTATATACTCATAAACCCTTCATAATGATTTTTAATGAAAATGAGAGCTATCCTAAGCATATCCCCCGAGAGTGTCGTAACCTAGAGTGCAGCAAGGCCCGTTGTCCTGCACTAGTTCCCATTCGAGTCTAGCTCAAAGCGGTGTTTTTGGGTTTTACCCTTGGTTACATCTGTGCCAGATCTGCCTCTACCTAAACGTATCCAGACATGGATGTATTGCTCGGAAAACTCACAAAATCTCTTCAATACCAAAATTCTAGGAAGTTCTTCTATACTAATCCTCAATGTCCTTCTTAAATCTATGTCCACTAATCAGAGTTTATCTAAATATAGCTTCTAAGGTTTTTAATAAAATTCCTCTGATACCAATTGTAACGCCCCATCCCCAGTTATCCAGAGTCGGTGCATTATTACATGACTTTGGCATGATCACAAGAAAGATCAAATCTCGAAAGACCGATTGGTTTAGTAGCCTTGGAAACACTATATATATTCATAAGGATTACATTACATCATAAAATGAAAACTACAAAAACATAGTCTCCATAGTCTACACTCTTATCCCCTCACACAATCCCTACAGGTCATTCATAAATTACTTCTTCACATCCTGGGAAAAATAAAACATAGAAAAGGGGTGAGCTCAAATGCCCAGAAAGGATAAAAATATAGCGGAAACTGTCATAAATAAGAATAAACATTTAAGGCAATGTATAAGTAAAACAAAATCCTTTTAAACATGAACTTCAACATAGTATGAAAAAAGTAAAATGAAATAATTCCATTTACTTATTGACAATATATTCTACTAATCGAATAATCAAACAACAATATCAATAACCACTTTCATAATGATGGAATGCATAATGCGAGACTATCATAACCACATAGCCAAGGCCTCGTGCCAAGGCTACAAATAAGATTTTTTCAAGGCCTTGTTCCAAGACACTAGTTTGTCTCATGAGACCTACCGATGCATCGAGGAGCTATAGCGGGCCCTACCCGTCCCATATTAAGTCCAATGCATTCCCATATGAAAAGGTTTAAACATAACATAAACATTCGTATTAAAACTAGAATACGAAATGTAAATAAATCATCCATAATCCCTGAAAATAACAAATCCATAGTCAAACATATCAAAAAACCTTCAATAAAATATGTATGTTTTGTTTCATAATAAATCATCTCCAAATAAGCTTAAAATCCATCAAAGGATATTGACATAGATGAAATCAAACCTCTTTTTAGAGAAATATCTCTTTTCCTTTTTAAATCATTTAAGAGTAATATAAAATGAAACATTTTATTTGAAAGCATTCTTATAATATTGTAAGGGAAGCTTCAACGATTTTATAACGGCAAAAAATAGCCGCACTCGCCGTATAAGTTAAAAAAACATTCTTACCTTAATTCTGTTAAAAGGTTAAAAATGACATTGTTTAGAAAACGACGGAAAGATTCCTTTATAAACCTCTTATAAAAGTAAAACATGGGTATAAATGACTTTAACCCATATTCTTGTAAATGGTAAAAAAAATTCAAATAAATTTTGGAGAAACATGGATGTGGATGATAAAGAAATCCCAGTAGATTATTACGTATAAACAATCTCGGATAATGAAGAGATTGTGAAATAAACCCTTACCTTGTACTTTTCCTTGGTTGAGGGTAGGTTAACCTCCTGTATAATGGTGAAATAGTTTTTATTAAATTATACATGAATTGTATATATTCATATGATATCATATATGATTTTTTAACATTGTTGTGTTAATAATATCTTTGTATTATCGTCGTTTCGGTTGTTAACTTACTCGTTTTCTTTTATATGTTTTGTTATGTAAGACATGTTTGTCATGGATAGGTTGTATCTTATTCATATCCATAATGATAAAAAGTCCTTAAACATTATTTTTAAATCATAAAATGATAATTATACTTGAATGGATACGATGGAGAAAGAATCTCATCACGTTCGTGGAGACGGTAGTCCGTACGTACGCACGAGCGACAATATCATTCTTTTGATATTAAAATAAAATATAATTGGATAGTATATCATTTATACAGAATCATTATCATGTTATATTTATTATTTACATGAGTTACACATCATTATTATATCCATCCAAATAATAATATATTGAATAACAATTACACCACGACGTGGAGACTGTAAGCCATACGTACGCACGTATGGTGACATGTTATTCAAAGGGTGGATAGAATACTGAATATGGTTGTACCATATTTACAATAACATCACAGTATATATAAGCTAATGGATTTATTATTTTATAATGGTAATAACAAATAAAGAAGAAGTGGAAGAAGAAATGAATTTGAAAAAGGGTGGTGAAAACATTACCTGTTCTTCGGGTTCTTCCTTTTGATTTGATCAAAAGGGCTCCTTAGGTTGGCTTTATAATCAAACTAAGGCCTCTAGGTTGTAGTGAGGGAAGTTGGTAGAGTATTTGGGTAGAGTATGGTCGAACCAAAAGGCTTTTAAGGTGTGAAGTAATGATAAGGGGGAGTGACCTTTTATAAGAGGGGTGAGGGGAACCATTGCAAAAGCTAGAAATATTAATTAATAATAAATTCATATTCGGTTTATAATGGATCCAAAGCTGATTATTCAAAGGTTAAGGTGGGGATAGGTCTAAAACCATTCAACCAATAGAATTGAGACAAGATTGGGATACAATATTAACCTTATATTTTAGTTTTAACTCTTAGTTAATTAGTTAGACATTTACCCTGTCACATTGTATTTTTATATTATATAGTTAATAAACATACTATATACATCCAAGAGACCCCGAAGTGGTCCATTAATGATACACCTATCATGATATAAGTCTCTCGGTCAATCCTTAGATTTTTAGGAATTTAATATCAATTAATAATATGTCATATTTATTTGGGCTCAAACCAAAGGGAGTTACCCGATTTTAAGGTAATTACTTCACTTGAGTCCTTTTGTTTTATTTTGCTTCTAAAACCCCCTAAACTCTTTTTATTCATTTATTTTGTAACAACAGCAGTATCTCCCATATACTAGGATGTTGTTATAAGAAGGATTCGAGCTAAACTTACACAAACCTACATCTAATGGTTAAAGAACATACTGTTTCCGTGGATGGCAAATTTCTTCCTCACGAAACGATAATTGTTCAACACTCATATATCACCTTCAAAGGTGGCCCTTGAGATGTAAATATACTTATATATTATATATAATATGTTTATTTTTTCCTTATGATTTTGTATTTTTTAATTTATGTCATACATTTATGGTTTCCAATATGGGTAAACGCGATATCTTTATTTTAGGAAGTGTGGACTACGGGCCCCTCAAAGTTATTTGATTCGTTAATGCCATATGTGGGACATATAAAGGATGTAATTAAAGATATTATATATTATATTATACTGGAATTATAATATACCTTTATATCATTATTATTCCATTCCATAAAATATGAAATAGAAATGAAAGTAGCGTTCATGCGTACGTACGACTTACCATCTCCATGAACGGTGCATTTCATTTCCTACCTCTAAACATTATGTAATATTATAAATTCATGTATATACTGGATATATATGATATATATGATATCTACATCATGATTATAACTCTGGATATAATGGATACATGAACAACTTGTAATTATAAAGAGTTTATTTTTGACTCAAGTACCAATGATCGTTAAAACGACCGTTGATAACTTAAATAATTACATAGTGTTCATGACATGGTAATAAGTGATATAAAAGGAATAATAAACATGAAAAAGGTTCTTATGCAAGTAGAAATTAAATCAAGTTTATTATTCATGAGGTTAAAGAATGATCGATTCAAGTCGGACCCGAGGTATGGGACTTCGTCTCAATCTCCTTTCATTGAGGAATATTTTGTTTTATATACAACCTTCATTTATACAGTGTATAAACCCCTTTGACTTTTACATTTATTCAAAAGGAATATTTTTTATAAGATGTGTTTACTAAATGAAAAAGGGGAATGTTTTTGTCGTACGTATGTGGTGACAACGACTTCTCCGCCGTCGTGACCATTATTTGAGTTTCGGCTTCCTCTACAATCTATAGCGTTTTTAAAAAGAAAAATAACTACCCTGTTTTAATTTTCTTTTATTTTGGTATTGGAAATGGTTTTCATAATGTTATTATGTGTTTTATTTATATCTTGTGGTTGAAATGTGGAAATGATATGTTTCCTTTATTTATGTTTTATGTGGTACGATTATGTTATTGTTCCTGGGCATTATTATGATGATGGGTGGTTCCGTGATAAACTAAGGGAGGGTGAGCACGATATAGCTCTCCAATGCATTGGGTAACGTGAAGGAGTGAAACGTTAAGGTTTCTCTGAAGAGATTTAGGGGATATACTATGATGGGTATTCCAAACGTAACCACAAGGGTTACTCCCTACGTTAGAATGTTATGAATGCCTCAAGTTACCTGTATGTCTTATGATTTCTATGATTTATTCATGATTTGATGAGGTATGTTAAAGTGCTTAATTTTTATGGGTAAAGTATGATTTCATTATTATGTATATATGTAACCATGTTTCATTTCCATATTTTTATATCACATACTGAGATTTTTATGCTCATACCAAGTTTTTGAAATGTTTTTCACAGGTCAATAGAAAGGTACATGATATGATTATAGTGTCAAGGAAGTGTCGAGAAAGAATCCGTGTTTTATTTTAAATATGTTTCCATTGATGGGAAAAATGAATATTATATTTTATGTAACCACTTTGTTTAAATGTGGAATGTAATCGATGTCTTATGATATAATTCTCTAAAACTCTAAAGCTGAAAAGATCCTCATGGTGTAATCTTGTAATAACTCAAGATTACGTAATGTTTAAGTCTGGGGACTTATATTTCTAATAATTAATTTATGAGGATTGGAACCCTGATATCAATCACGTGAAAAAACTGAATGGGGAATTTATAAGATATTAATAGATTGTCCCTCACTATTAATATTGTATTTATTAATATATTTATAGATATGAAGAATAAATTTATATTGGGTAACATGAAGAAGTTGTTTTCTGAATATTTAACTCGATGAATTGTATACCAACAACTCTGTTTTGAAGGATTGATGTCTATAGATATGAAGAAACAATTTCCCATAAATATATATAAATACTAAAAATAATTATTGATTTAGTCATTGGACTCCTGATGAAATATAAATTTAATAATATTTTCTATATGGTAGCCCCATGCCTTAAAAATTAAATGCATTTTATTTTTATCAATGAATATTTTGTGGTTGGAAAACATCACATGATATATATAAGAGATGTCGTATAGAGATATTGAGTTCCACTATCCATTGTATATGATAGATATTCAATGTATACCATGAGATTCTAGAGATTTCATTATCAGGTATTTGATACAATGATTTGTTTCAGTACAACATTTCAACCTTAGTGAGTTTTTCAGTTTGAGATAACAATTCAAATATTATTGGATATTCTGAGTCTTTTTCATTTCATTTACAAATATTTTGGAATCAACACCTTACCCGAGTAGAGATAAAATATAACACAAATACATTTTCTAGAATTCAAATTGAATATTATAATTAATTTTATGGGAAGATGTTTCAAACTCAAACATGTTGTGATAATGATACAGACTGGAAGCTTAGGTGACATGAAATTATCTAATTGATGATGTATATTTAGAAAACCATTCAATATAATATGAAATACACACAATCATGACATGACATATATACTAAAAATTAATTAAGAGACATAAATATTATGGTCAGTGATAAGTTGATCATTGATATATCGCTATGGTAGAAAATCATGAGGATTTGGGGTAATGAAATTCTTATTCCATGATATATCACCCCCTTTGAGATCCATGATCACTTAAAAGATATATCCCATTGACTAGTAATCCCATAAAACCTATACCATAAACATGATGTGTTACATGTATACATTATGAGGAATTAGAAACTCTACCTCTCATACATACTAAATGTAGAGGTCGTAAACTTAGATAATGACACATCATTCAAGGAGAAACTGAAGATGATCTATTATCATAGAGAAAAGTTTAAATGGAAGAAGAAATATCACATAGTGATATTTTTTTCTTGAACCATAATATTTATTTAATAATGAGGAAACCATAAGAGGTGATGGAACCGAATTACCATCCTAATTTTAGTGAATTAAATTAATTCTTTTGCGAAAATGATTAGGGGAAGATCATATTGTATCGATCTTATATAAATTAATTTTTTTAATGAATAAATTCATTATAATAAAATTTATTTAAATAAACCAAGTTCACTAAATTTTATTTTATGACCACTGTAGAATATTTCAATATTTATCCTTTTAGATTTAAAATACCATTATGAATTATAACAAATGATTATATATCCATTGTAAAAGGATAATGATAATTATTTCATATTACTTTTATTTATAATTTCTAATTTGTAATGAGATTTTAAGATATGGACTATAATTTTAGGATCATAACATATAAATCCCATTTATCAGAGATTTTTAGGGAGATAGAATCATTGAAATTTCCCATGACCAAGACCATGTTGATTTTATAGAACTGAAACATGAATTAATGGGTTTGTGAGATATGTTAATATTTATTGAGATCAAAACCCAAACCATGTTCAACTAACAATATTAATATAGTACCACCATCATACATCATAACATAAAGGTATTCTATAGTCTAAAAGGGGTTATGTATTTAGTAACAAATAGTTTGATTTTTTCCATTTTCTATTAAATAAAATAAATATTATAATTATCCATTTTTTAATTGATAATAAAGAATTGTTTAATGACTTTGATAAAAATAAGTTTTTGAAATGATTATATAAAAATTTAATTTTGAAATTTTTAATGTTTTAAAAAGAAAACTATTTTTGATGAATTTTTGAATTTATTAAATAAATATTTTTCTCATAAAATATGTTAATTCAATAAAATTTCTTTATATGTGAATAATACTACTATTTATCAAAGCCCAATTTAATTTTTAGAAAGGTTAGAATGTTGTTTGTATCTAAAAGATAATAATCATTTAGTAAATAATGATTTCTATCTTATAATATTAATTTCCAAATTTGGATAATGTTTTATAAAATAAATATTTGTTTGAAAATAATCATATTGAAATTAGAAAATGTTGAAATTATTGAAATTCTCTAAGAGATTAAAATTTTTGGGATAGTTATTTTTGAAAAGGTTATGGATCAGTTGGAACCTGATCCTCAAGAAGAATTACAATGGTGGTAATGAATTTCACCACATAATTCAGCATCAAAAAATGGTGTGAAAATGTTTGGGGTCAAAAATTAAAATATTAATGAAATCTATATCACCTCTTTCATTGATGACAGATCAGATACATGGTTTGATTTTCTATATTTCTAAGAGATAATTTAATTGAATTTTAAAGTGGTTTGAATGAATTGAATATATTAAGGTATTAATTCTGATGGAACATTTTGGGTTTCAGATTTCAGCAGTTAAACTACATGCTTCAAAATGGTCTACATAGTTCACAATCATAAAACATTAAAATACTTATGATTCATTGGAAAAAATATTTTATGAACCCATGACGTGTATGAAAGATCCTACCACATTCCAAGTGGAATAATATTCTAGAGGCATCCTCATCAACATCAAACTTGACATATTCTAGGATAGGAGGAGTCTATCAGATAGATTTAAAAACTAAAATTTTCATCATAATTCTATACACAACCTACATATGACAAATATTCAGACCAAAAAAATTAATACTCATCACACATGTCTTTATTTTGGATGCCACATGCGCATCTCTATACATTCCCATCTGACATACATGAAGAGAAGGTTTTTGGTTTTCAAATAGGATTTTTTTCTCACCATCAATAAGTGATTGATGATTATATTCTCTACCATTAAAAGATTTCAAATTTTATCATTATAGATTGTAAAATCACCATGGAGAGAGGGTCATGAGATTGCCTATTTTTTAGATATTAGTATCAAAAAAAATTTATATGTAGGTCTGTAAAGAATCCAAAAAATATAATTTAATAAAAAAATTGTTTTGAAATATAATAATATTATTAAAAAATTGGACAAGTTGAGGATGGATGAATGATAGTCTTTTGATGGATATCATGAGTTTGTAAATGCAGCTTCTATATTTTTCATAAAATAGCTCATCGTGATGGTTGAATTAATGAATTCATGAAATTTAATATCCATGAGGGTGTACTAATGGTAACCCCACATTTCATCTTGTAATTTTAACTAGTATTGAATATATCATTTACATTTGTATTCCATATTATAGTGTATCTGTCAACAAATAGATTTCATTGATTCTCAAAATTAAAATAAGAAGGAAATAGGGAATTAATGTAATTACAAATACTTTTGTTATCAGGAATTGGAAAACTCCACAAATGAAAAGGAATATCCATATAGACTTAATGATTTTTATCAAGAAAGTTTGTTCTCCAAATTTTCATATTTTATTTCTTACAGACCATCCACTTTGAGTTCATTATCATTCCATGATACGATTCATTGATTGTTTTACACATAGATGATGAAATAAAATAATATCATAAATTCAATGTCTTGATTTGAAACCTTATAGATAGAAAAGAATGCGAATTTTGATCAGAAAAAATATGGTACCAGATAAATTTTCTAATGAAAGCATCATTAATTATATTTAGATTCATGATTTAAAATTCTCCCCTCATCAATGTAGACTGTTCATTCATTCTAATAAATAGTGATGAGCATATTTCATGAATAGAACCATCCCATATAGTGTTCCTTACTAGGATCTACAAATAATAATGATGTCCTTAGGGCCACTTTATAATAGTGAAATCATTAACAAATCATGAGTTGATTACTTAATTAACCCAATAAAGTCTTCCATCTTGTGACATCAATTCCAATTTTCATTTATCTAGCAGAGTAACAATCTTGGAACAAATGTTTTCAATGTAGGAACTCCAAAATTTACCCCGGAAAATAGGGACCTCAAGATAGGTAAATGGTGGAATACCTCTTTGGTCTCCACAGAATCTATAAATTATATTTTTTTGGTAGTAGTGAATCATTCCCCAAAGATAAATAATTATTTGGCTCGGATGATATCTTGAAATTCCACATCTTCATAATGTCGAAAGATAGTTTTAATTTCATGTAATGTTATTTTGGATGCTTTCCCATATAACATGATATCATCATCATATAAGAGGTTAGAGAGGGAACCCAATTCAACAAGACTTTATTCCTTTATATAGACCATCACAACTGGGTTCATTCGTTTACCTGCATAAATTGTCCTCACCTAAGAAAAAAGGTCAGATAGGGGGCCACTTTTCCGGAAACCTCTAGAGTATTTTAGGAATACATTAGGTGATCTATTAATAAGATCAAATAACACTACATTTTGTAGAATTATGTTGATTAGGTTGATAAAAGATGTTTATACCAATAATTGATGAGGAAAACATTAATAAAACTTCATTTGATAATACCAAAATCATTTGATATGTAAATCTTAAGGGGAATGTTTCTATTCTTGACATTCATTATCATTACATTGACACTTAATGAGCTAGTGAAAATATATTCGGAATATTACTTCCTGGAATGAAGATGAATTGACTTGGAGTGATAATATTTTTAATAACAATACCAATTTATTTTCAATGATAATACTAATGAATTTTGGAATGGTATTTACAATTTTAATTTTATTTATGTCTGGGATAACATTATCATTCTCTTCCGTAGTAATGATAGAAATGAAGGATGAGTTGATTCAATAAAGAATCGATGCATGAATGAACAATTCCTTGATAATAGGCATTAAATTATTTCCTAAAATGTAGAAGTGTAACATAAAAAATTTATTTATAAAACCACTTGGTCTAGGTTAACAATTAATATTGAGGGATAAATGAGCTTTTTAACCTCTTACTCAGAGGAATCCAAAACGATGATTTTATATTTATGATGTTCAATACAAGTATGAATATTGTTTTACATTCGATGAGTTTTATCAGCCCCATTATTATATTAATTTTCTTTATAATATTTTACCACTTCATTGGAAATATAAGTTTGTAATGAAATGGTGGCCCCATCAATGGTCATGTTATTTTTCTATTTTTTTTATTCTTTCATCACGTTGGTGATGAAAGGATTTATTATTTTTATCACCATATTTTAACCATTTATCAATTATTTGGATCAACATAAACCATTCCATGAGATTGAGAAGATCATCTAGCTTAGATAAATCTTAAATTTCACTCCCTTGAAGGGTTTTCCTAATTCATATTGAAATATTTATAGTACGCAAGACATTATTCAGAATTTATAATATCATTATCAATCATGGTGAAGTATTTTTTTATCTATTATTTTAAAAAACATTTTCACGTTTCTTTTTTATTATAATGATTTTGAAGAGGTATCCAACAAGAGTCCATCATCCAAGTATTTATGATAAATTCTTTACATCCCAGTGTTTTAAACCAATAGATGATATATTTAATTGTAAGAAGACTTATCCTTGTAAAATAAGAATTTACATAAAAAATAATGTGATTATATTTTGTTTAATATTTAGGATTTGTATATCTTGAAATCCAAGTTTTGGTATTCCCATAAATAATGTGATAAAATTTTCTATCTTACTATTTAGTCATCCTACTTTTTCTTATATAGAGACACCATATAAATTTTGATATAACAATATGGGTTTCTAAAATGTTCCAATTATCAATGAAAAGAGGGATCTCTTTAGAGAACAACATATTAAAGTTAGTTCACGTCATCTCTTTAGGCCTCAGAAATATGATGAAATCTCCAATCACCATTCAATAATTCTTATTATCATCATAGTTCCTTTATAGGTTCCACTATAGATGACATATTATAGTGTATGATGTGGAACCATAAATGAATGAAATGATAAATGAGTAATAGTTGTGGGACATTTTCATATCAATGTGTTACATGGTTATTTTAGATTTAAGGATCAGATTACTCTCATGATTAATGACTTTTAGATGGTCTATATCACAATCATGATCATTTTGCGAGATGTTATTATATCCCAAATAACAACATTTGAAATCTTTCAAATTATTTAAAATCCTTTTATGTTTATAATGTCCAACAAAACATGGCTTATGGCTCATAAGGAGATGTTTGAGAGATGTGACTATGTGAATGTTCCCAATACCTTGAAAATTTAAGTATAATATATTCATATCTTATGTGATTTTCCTCTTGTTTTATCCCCTTACTTTTCTCCTTTTTTTACTGCACATTCCCTCCATATTTTTATTTTTTTGATTTTCCAATTAGGAGATGAAACTTACCCTGCAATCACATTATATCCAATCATTACCAATGTATCTTGGATGATTAGTAGGGAATAACATCCTTTATTTAATCACCTGAGTACAACCCATTTAGTTTTGTGAACTGATTTCAATATATAATGGACATAGAAGGTGAGCTCTCATATACCATTTTCATGACCATTTTTGAGGGACACACATGAGTAAAGGGAGTTTCCATTTCCTCCAAAACACATGTTTCAGACATGGGATGGACAACATTTTAAATAAAATTCGATGCACAATTAGTGTATTCCTATGACACATGGGTGGTTATAGTTCTCTATCAGATATCCTACATTCCAATGATAAAATTATTTCGAATATATAAGCAAGGAACCTCAATTTATGGGGTCATATGTTGAATCATCTTTGAACTCACTATATTTGGAATCCTTCTGCATGTTCATTTATTATATGACTATTAGAAAAAACCACCTTCATATTCAGATTCCCAATTAATTTTTCAAAATTTATTTATGAAATTTGGTGTAACATATTTATATTGTTGATTAATAAAACGGGAACATATATTTTTGACACATTTTATTACATGATTCATATCATATTTTTGAAAATAAAACAATACATAAATATCATGAAACCTAGTTTATTTATATAATTTGGCACATATATCATCATTTTGAAATCGTGATACAATAATATTATTGAAAACATCCATTACATACTACAAAAAGTCAATAATTGCTTTTAAAATACATGAGAAAACCTAGGGATATATAAAAGAAATGGGTGAGAAATAAAACCCATAAAGGGAATAAATAATGAATATAATAAGCTATATAATTACATATTTTCCAAGAGTTATATCAAGAAAACATAAAAGGGGTTAGAATCACAGTCTTGAATAATGAGTAATGATATAACATGATAGTTTAATGGCCACATGGGAATGTGGTGAGAACATATATCATGTCATAATAAAAAAGCAAGGATAACTACCAAGAAAAAATAAAATGGTTAATAGAGTAACATAATGGATTATGATTACACCCTAATCCCATACATGATGTCTCATGAGAAAAATATTATCCATTTCATTTTAGTTCTATCATGGTGTTGTCATCACAATATCTACATGGTCATATGTTCCATGTGGATCATTCAACATAAAGAAATATTTTTACACGTTGAATCATATTTTAAGTAGTTCGGTTCAAATACATGTAAATACCCAATCAAATAATTATAATTCCATTTATTTGGATACACATTGTGATATATTTTTATGTTAATTTAATACAAATTTTTTTACATGGAAAATTATATAATGATTTTATCAACATAATGAGAGTACATAAAGGTTCATAAGAAGGATTAATGTGAGAGAAAGGTGTATCTCATCACTTATATATAATAATGGAAGTAATAAATATTTTTTATAATATATTCCATCATGATAAAATGTAAAATTAAAGGCACAATAGAAATGATGTTCTTAAATAATTATGAAAAGGCGAGGATCCCTTACATTGAGAGAACACTTTCAAAAGATTAGTATGAGATTTATATGATATTGGAGGATACTAGGTGGTGTATATAGGGATAATATGAAGGTAATTTTGTTTATTATTTATTATGAGTTAATGGAATGGAAAGTTTCGTGGATTTTTATAGCAAAAAGAGGGGATACAACCTTTTTAATTTAGAATTATTGGTTTTGGAATCTGTATGATAAATTAATAGATCCCACAATGCATACCATGGGGTTTTCACATCAGTTTATTCCAAATTTGACAATTTTAAATTATTTTAAATTTTTAATAATTGAGATCAATTAAATAATTCTAATTTTGAGGTTGAATTGTGGCATTTTTTAATATAATTTACTTTAAAATCATAAAAAATAGTATTGTTTTTGGATGATTCATTAAGGGGTTAAAATAATAATAAAAAACTATAAAGTTTTTTAATTAATATATATTATATCATGGATACATTTTATGACATATATTACATCTCTTTTGGGTCATTATGATGTCATGATACACACAATATATTCATACCATATATAATTTTGACCAAGACATTTGACTGATAATGACTATTATGAAAAATTAACTCATAGATAATTTTAATGTGATAGTTTTATAAATATTATTTATTTTATACATAAAATTATATATGTTTGAGAATTTTTATTTTTAAATAATAATTCTAAATTTATTGATCAATAATTGGTTTTTTGACAATATATTTTTTATACATTATAAAAATTATTTTTGACTTCATAAAATAATATCAAAATTTATATTTAATATATATTATTTATTAAAATTTGTTTTTGATATAAAAATGACTTGAAAAATGTTGAATTAGTTCAAAGGGGTGTATTATATGGACTCTATATTTTTTTTGAAATAAAATTTATATTTCGTCACAATAAATTATATTTTTTATCAAAAATTTCATTTAGTCATTTTTAATTAATAATAAAATGATAAATATAAAAATAATTTTTTAAAATTATACATTTTCATGATATTATGTTCTACATAAATATCTCTCAGTTATACCAATTGACACCTTAGGGTTAATGTTTTTGAAGGTGTTATTTTTATAGGGTAGTTCGGAGTACATGGTTTTGGTTGTGCTCTTGATGAGCTTGAGCTTATCCAATAAATGATTTAGTTATTAAATATAATGTTGGTCTTAGAGATGCTAAATAAAAATTATGTTATTTCCCTTGAATGTTATGAAAAATGGGATTAATGTTTTATTTTCCTATTATTTGAGGCCATTATTTTTTTTATATTTACCATTTGAACTTTATAATAATCCATAATAAATACTAATCATATGGTCACCATACAACAAAAAATTTTAAATTGATTGGATTCATATTGTTATTTAAATAAAATATGATATATATATAAATAATAATCTAAAATAAACATGTAAGTGCATGTTTGTTTCAATAACCAACTTTCATGATATATTGTTTAATTAATCTCTAAAAGTAACTTCTACCATTATTTTTTGGGTCATTAAGTTCTTCCACTATTAAAAAAATTCCGACATAATTTTTTTAACAAATATACTAAAAATGATGAGGGTACTTCTACTATGTTTCCTCTTATGTTTCCCACGTAACATTATTTATCATGAGGTTTTGACATGAAACATTTCCTAGGTGAGATTCATATTTTCATATAATTTTGTGTTTATGATCTAAAATCATCACTTTCGGTTCCTATATGAAATATCCTTCACTAATAGTACTACATAAATATTTAGTACTTGTTAGGGGGTATGGTATATACTCTTTTAAGGGGGATACATGAAAAAAATCATTTATTAGGGATTTGTTAGTTTTGATTTCTAGTCGATAGGGAATTGCTCCGATATGATGAAGGATTTAAATAGGGAAGATGTACCTAGGGTAAAGGTATCTATTCTTTAAAAAACTCATGAATTTATTCCATGGTGACACATGAGGGAAAATTTATATCCGAAATTAAACACAAGGGCTCATAAAAAATCATCATCACACAAATTTTACACAATTCTCTCAGATTTCATATAATATTGAATAGGTGGAAACTACTATATCATTTGTGGATAATATCATGTCGCATCAGCTTCCATGTCCAAATTCATCACAACATGTTATATTCTAAAACCTCTTCAAATACCATAATCATAAGGTACCATTTGAATACATTAATTGAAACATATTTTATATCATAAGTACACTACGGGAATGTGTTGATCCCAACATCATTTGAAACTAATTTTACAATATCTCAAAATATCCTCAATAATATTAATTTTAATTCTTTATTGACCATCCATTTAAGGGTGATACAAAGTGCCAAGCATTGTTCTACATCCAACACATTCCAAAGGCTTCTATAGAACCTTGAATAGATCCTTGGATAATAATTATATTCTATAAAGAGTCTCTATAAATCCTTACAACTTCCCTTATATATAATTGATAGTTGGTAAATGGAGAAATATTTATTGATGAAAAACAAATTTTATGACATTGTTAGGTGCTTTTCAACCACCCATATTTATTTATTATCTTTGTGATTCCTATGTAGCCATATAAATAAATATAGTTATGTTTTTATATTTCCATACTATTATGGGAAATGTTGAACCATACCATTATACTTTTTTTATCACACATTGTGTTTTATGGCATACCATGAATCGAGATACCAAATATGAAATCACCCTCTTCATGTTATCTCAATATAAATATTTTATCAATTTCATATACTTCTTAGTACATCGTATGTGAATGGATAATGATGATTAATGTGCATCATCTATAAATTTACACTTTAATTTTACTTTTTAGGAGACACATATTAGCATTCCAAAACATGTAACTCTATCATTAGTAAATTTCATATCATAATTATTCACTACCATTTTCCGTAGAACCACATCATAACTTTAGAAGTCATTTATACTCTCGATAATATATGGTTGAGAATTTACATGGGAAGGGTGAGAAGAATATGATTTTATGATTTTAAATTTCATAACATTTCATGTATAGAAGTTTTGGATCCCTTATATTACTCATCATAGATATGGTTGTGGGATATTTTCTACTTCAATAATCGTCTAATTATTCAATTTAACAAAATTATAATATATTGATAAATAATAATACACGATCATCTTCAATAAATATTGATATAATTTTATGGGAATGCATATTTTTGTCTTTTGTAATCCATATAATGTGTAACAATATTCCCCAAAGATACAATTTTTCTAAATATTTACTATGAATATCACTACATCCAATTCTAGGTCCTTTATTGGGCTATTATACTAATGATACTATAATTGGATAGTGGAATTTTGTATCAGTTTTTCAACTTTCATGAATATAAAATTAAACATGTTTTGTGATTCATCATAGTTGATAAAAAATACTTCCCCATTGGTGGGTAATGTAAGCACACACTATATGAGAAGTCATATATTTACTTCATTAAATCATTATTTACATTATTCATTACCAAAAATATTTATCCCATATTACATCTCTTTGTTAGTGGGATTTTATATCATGAAAACTTAAGAAAATTTGATGATAGTGACTTAATATCACAAGGAAGATATTTTTATCCCTCATAAGGGTAGGTAAGGGCCATCTATAAATTTCATATTTAAGGGATCCATATTTATCCCATCAGTGGTGATAACATGACCTTTAAATATTTCATGGTAATTGTTTAAGTTCAATTGATAACCCAAGCACTTTTTAATGATGGTGAATATACAATTATTCATGATACACATAAATTATTTCCTTAAAATCGGTATTTTCATTATGTATGATCTTTTCTTTAGTCTCAAGCATGTAAGAAAGAGAATATTGCATGAAAGTCAATAATATCCATGCATGAGAAGATGATACCAAATGATATTTATCCTCCTCCTATCACTTATATGGAATCAATGTGTGATTTGATAAAAGGATGGTGATTTTAATCCATCATAAACTTGTTTATTCAATATATAAAAAAAGCAGTACAAACATAAAATACCATCAATTTAAACTAAAGGGCGAATGAAAATATTTTCTAGATAATTTATATAAATAGAACATGTGTGATAATAATAATACATGGTTTTCCATAATGAAATCTAATAATTTTTTATGATGATTAAATTTTCATATAAAACATAAAATATACCATAATAATTCTTGAATTTAAATAAAAAATGCAGAAAATAACTCTTGGGGGGGAGGTTATGTGTATAAAATTCCTCATGATCAATATAAGTATATAAATTTCCTTGTAACCATGATCTTGGGGATTATTTTTCATAATCAATAATTTTATCCCATAGAATATAAAATTGTTTGGTATAATTCCCAACATATCCACTTTTATGACATAGAATAGTTAATGGTATCAGAGATGGAATTTTTGTCCAATCTGTAATGATAATTGAACTATTCAAGATAATTAACAACTTTATACCCTATTTTTTCACATGAAAAACATAACTATATTAAACTCTGACATTTCCCTTTTATCATCATTATAGATTTTTTAGACTTGATAAATTGAATCTTATTTCTTTTAAAAAATTTATCGGATGAACTTCCTTAAGATTTTATCCTCTTCTTCATTTCCATGATGGGATATTAAACTATCCACCTGCTTTTAATCAATATTTTTGATATATATTTGTTCATATTCAAAATATATCTTACCTTATCTCAAATAATATAAAGAATTTCATTTGGAATAGAATCACATTTCCCCACATGTTGGATATTAACATGATTTCTCCAATTTGACACTAATGACTCAAAAAAGAAAAAATCATGGATGAGTATCGTTAGACTACTAATCACATAAAAAATAAACTGTTAAAAATAATGGGATAAATCATAAACGATATTTATTATTTTACATATGAATTTCTATGTTCATGTCTATGCTATCACTGACCAGTTTCATAACATAAAAACTTTTTGTCAATTTTCCCGTTAATTATGTTTTGTATAGAGATTTTGAATTTAACAAACTATACCCAAAATGTTTTCCAAACCTGGTGTGAATAATGGTCCAATTTCATTAAAATAGGGATAAAATAGTCTACCTCAATTCACTATTTTTTGGTTTATTACACATTGGAAACTATATTCTAGATCCACATCCACTTTTAGTGCCCAGAAATGGATGTATTTTCACTAAAACTATATACTCTATAATTTAATAATATTTAGGTATGTTTTACTATGTGTATCATTATACATAATTATTTCACTAGAGTTTTATAATCATAATCCAAAAAATAACTAGACATTCATCTAATTCAGAAAATTACAACCCATTATTTTAATACACATTATTTTATGATTTATTAAAAATAGTTATTTTTATAAATTATAAAATATAAATTATACAAGTAATTTTGATACATTTTGTACTTTTCACATCAAAAGGAGACATGAATAAAACAAAATAATTGAAAACATCCTTAACATGATCATAAAATTCTTTTTATCTTCTAATATTGAATAGGATAACTTGGGGAAATACATAAGAAAGGGTTCAGATATAAATACCAGTAAGAGAATAAAAACGAATATAATAATTAAAATCATAACATGTTATTGAAGATATAAAAAACTATAAAAAATTGGTGTGAGAATCATAATCACCAATTAGTGGAACTGATTCAATAACAAATATGAGGGGAAATGTTGTGAAAAATTAATAATTTCATAAACATATGTCGAGGAAATCATCAATGGAAAAATATACTTCTGGAAAGTGTCCCATAATGTATTTGGATTACACTGTAGTAGCATACAAAACATGTATAAACACTATATAAATAATTAATATATTATTGTTCTATTTGAAAGGACCCATCATTATATATACAGTTGCATGGGTGTGAAATAAATAATTCAACATAAGAACATATTTCATCTAAATAAATCTAATAGATAAGTATTATGGATTATATAAATTGAAACACCCAATCAATTAAAGATAGTTATATATGGGTGATCACACATGAGGAGAAATGGTTATGATTTTTCACTACATAATGTTTGGAATAGAAATTAACATGAAGGTATTTGAAGCATAATTGTTCTACATAAAGGTTAATGTGAGGGACTAATTAGAAAGGGTTATTATTAAAACATGGAAATAATAAGATGAATATATAGCAACATGAACAAATTGAAATTCAAAGGCATAACATAATGGAGGTCCTTTAATAATTTTGATAAGGATAGGATCACATACCTTGAGAAAATTTTAATAAAATATTTGGAGGAATTTTTATTAGATTTGGGGATCCTTAAGAGGACCCAACATTTGGAAACGCTGACGAATGGTACTCGATAATCATTTGATATAATATGTAATTTGAGTATGGGTGGGTATACATTGAAAAAATAATGGAATTATTTACTAACTGCAAAACATAGGGTTTAGAGCCTATATGATAATGTAATAAAAAAACATCCCATGGTTTCTTCCAATTTTTTTGTATTTTTTTATAGTTACAGAACCGATATCATTAATGTAATACCATGAGTGATGTGGAAGTGGATCATGATTTAAATAAATAATTATTTAACCTTAAAATATAAGTATATGTTTTGTATGTTTCATTAAGGGTTAATAAAATTAGTTAAATAAAATCAAAACAAACTACATTAATCGTGAAATATATATTTTGTCGTAGTTACTTTTTATGGAATATATTTAATCACACTTGGGCCATTATAATGTCATTATAGGAACAATATATTTATAACATATTTAATTTAACCTAAAAATTATTTTTTCTTTGAAAAAATATGAAAAAGATCACCATATGATAATTTTGATGTTCTTATTACAAAAATATTATATATTTTATACATGTATTTATTTATGATAATTGAAATTTTTTAATATTAAATCTCCCTATAATGTAATATACCAGTTTTCTAACAATATTTGATTTTATACCCATATATATATTATTTGTTACTTTATAGAATAATATTTTAAATTATTTTTTGTAAATATTATTTTATTGTAATATTTTATTAAAATAAAACTCATTAAAAAATTAATGAATTCATAAATAAGTGTGTTTTGATTGAACTATATATTTCCT
The DNA here is from genome assembly GCA_963277665.1 of Viscum album. Lineage (NCBI taxonomy): Eukaryota > Viridiplantae > Streptophyta > Magnoliopsida > Santalales > Viscaceae > Viscum > Viscum album. Next base: position 1,580,872,788 of record OY728125.1, read on the forward strand.
AAAAATACAATTTGTGGTTCATCATATCCAATACTTATATTAATCAAACATATAATTTAATTATTTTAAAATAATAATAAATGTATAAATTTAACAAAAATTTTATAAAATAATAAAAAATAGTTTTGTTAGGGTGGAGATAAATATCACTTTATTGCACTAGAAAAAACCATATGGGTGTAGCATATAATGTCGAGTCTTTCTTGTAACATATTGACATACAAGATATCTTCAATGATCTCGATGAGCTTAAAATTATAACATAGATGGATTTATTTGTGCATTAGCCGTTGAATCTCATCTTCGGATTGATCATGGAAAAATTCTATAGATTATACCTCCCTTATATGATATGATAATTAACACTATAGTGTATGACCCCACCTGTAATGGAGTTCAGTTCATTCTTCTAAATAAATCTGACATTTTCAAAACCATATATATATAAAATAATTACATTATCACTTTACAAAGACTATATTAAATAAACTAATGATTATTAAATTTAATTTAAATATGATAGTATATAACTTATAATAGATTATAATAACTAATATGTTTAATTTTTTCAATAAACTCATTACATAACAGGGAATACTATTTATTCGCAAATGGAACATTATTTATAATTTTTACTCTTATTACACAAAAATGAAAAAATAATCATATTTAACGAATATTAAATTTTGAATCATTATGTATCTTCACTAAAAATTGATTTCATATTTATAATATCTATATTAATAAATTCTTATATATATATATATATTTGACAATACTGTTTGAAATATTCTTAATAAAAAATTAAATCGGTAAGACATAATTAAATAATAATATTTTTATAAAAGAGCTCATCATACCAGAATCACAATTCTATTAGTTAAGAAATCCATTGTTTTTATTAATATTTTAAATTAAAATTTTTTGTGTTACATTATCCCCCATTAAATAAATATGTGGTCATAATTTTTTATCAGTCATCAACGGTTCAATATTTGGGAATACCATTCTTGAAAACCAACATCTTAATGAGGGATAAAAAACATCTTTTACAAAGGGTAAATGGAAAGAATAATGATTAACATATCTAATTAATAATTAGTTTTTCAAAATTGATTTTTTAAATGATAAAATATATACCCAAAGGAGAAAATTACAATATGAGACAATAGTCTTGACAATGTTAATGGATGCCATACCATGAAGAAGCGAGGGGTGAAAAGACAATAAATTCACCCTAAGTGATGGTAAAATGATGAGATTTTTATTTCAATATGATTTTCAGAATTCTGATGGATTATTTTACTATAATGATATAGAACAGCATAAAAATTACATTATTTTTATTCTATTTCTTAATATCAAAATATTTCTTTTTTTCATAGATGAATTTCCACTTCATAACTAATTCCCGGAAATGAATAATCGAAATAAATTCATAATGAATTAATAACTAATATTCTATTTTAATGCATCATAATATGCACAAAATAATTACATTTCCTTCATAATTTATCTAAATATTTATCAAAATAAAAATGTCGAGTTTATGTTACCCAATACTGTGAAATATAATACATTAATCTCTAAAATGTCAATAATAACTCCTAATGACCAACTTAATCTATCAAATAAATATCTAAACATAAGTATATCCAATATTTATAGGCCAAATTAAAACCCCAATAATATAAATGATTTGATAAAAAATTGACCCACAAACAGTATATTGTATCTGAAAACATCATATACTAATCATGGGAATACTCTAATTATATTATCTCTTAAAACATACTAATAACATGAATCATAATAAAACCAAAATAAAAATATATATGATTTAAAAAATTAACATTATCCTTTTTACTCAAAAACAATCATATAGTATTAAATGTTTTTCATAAATCCAATAATGAAATAACCATCAATAAAGATAACATAAATCTCTTTTTCATTGAATCACTAAACTACATCAAGATCACCAATACTATCCAATTTACATTATCAATTTAAATCATCTATTTATACGAAAAAGCATTATTATCTCAACATTACACACATATTAATTGGTTTTTATCCCTCAATCACGTTTCTCTAAAAATATATCCTTACCGGTAAGTGAATTTTCTAGGTTATCTATAGCATTTAATATATTCACGAAAATAAATAATGAAAAATTACAATAGGAAAATCCTAAAATATATCAGGTTTTCTACTACCATAATATAATTGATATATCAACTCTAAAATATAATTATTGAATTAAAAAACTGAAAAAAATTATTCCATTATCATTTATGAATGCCATAAAATAGTTCCTTCCATTGTCTAGGATATAACACATAGACTAATCCATTGACTACAATAAATCCCATGTTCACAAAGTATTAGACATTTAATTTCTTAGTAACTCATTGATCTATAACTGGCATATCTCCCATAAAATAACATCCCTTTCTTTTGGTTCTCCTTCCCACATTCTTGATTTATATGAAATTGACCTATCATACATCCATTATTGTAGAAAACTAATTTTACATAATTACTATATTGTAATAATTATTAATTAACAGGAGACTCTCATATGTTTATCTTGTAAATTATAGATCATGGTAGATGATAATTGATAATCATAAAATTTCACATTATTCTTTTAACATATTTAGTTTCTCAGTAACAATATATTTTTATTTTTCATAACATTCAGGGTTTACATGATTCCCCATAGTTTTATACATTGACTGAAAAAATAGAATGAGTTACAAAAATCATATTGTGAAATCATAAAACTGGAATATCATTTATAAGATGTCTAAATATTGAAATATTATTTTCAATATATGTTACATTATTTTTAACATATAATATCCATGATTATCATTTATTTAAATTCATAATAATGGTTTATAATGAAAATATTAATTAACAAAACAATATCTATTGAGGGTTTCATAACATTTTTTCAATACTATAACCTTCATTATGAAAAAATATTATTTTAATGATATACTATACCAATTATATTTCATGTTTATTACACCTAAAATAATCTATGCTAAAACCACATCCGTTAGTTGTATCACGAATGAGATGTATAGTTAAGAAAACCACAAAATTTCTACCTTACCAAACCAATAAAATTTGATCCTATAGTTATACTTATCCCCTGGGTTTTCACCAACATTTTATAATCCTAATTTCTAACAGAATAACTAAATCATGCAATAATACACAAAAAAGACCCAATAATTTCAATACATAATTATTTAATATTTTTATTTAAATATCCTATATATATAATTATGATGCACATCGAATCCCCAAATAATTATGGTCTTTAGATACTAGATACAAAAAAATATTATTTATGTACATTATTTATCATCTCTTGTGATTTAATTCTCAATTTTCACCCTACTTGAAATACCATACATAAAATATTTTTTCATAACCTATGGAATGTAATCAAACGAAAGGGTGATGTTAGATTCATATTATGGGTAAATATGTGAAATACCAATCGATGATAATATGAAATAATAAGTTAATAATAATGTTATAAGATCATTCCAACAATATAAAATGTTCACACCCAATATATCAATTCTATAAAAACACGTTTCATGGTATAAATCATTATAATTTTAATGTATTTGAATCATAAGAGTGATAAAATATATAAAAATCTGAAACAATAAGTGCATATCATAATCATGCCCAAAAATTGTCAAAACATCATAGATATAGAATCAATTTTATATATCACGTTTAATTAATGAGTTATTAGACCCTAAAAGAGGATAATATTCAATTTTTATGATATAATATTGATGTGCATCATTATTCGTAAACACCAATTTTATTGCATTTTACAATATAACGAATACTTCAAATTATGATTGTAATTATTTATTAAAGTGCACTATTACATGGAACATATTTGAAGACACACTAAAATAAAAAATGGTAATTATTTAATTTTTCATTATTTATTTTCATGTCTCTTATGATTTATGTAACAATTTATTCTTTTAAAGTACTTTAATATTCACATTGGAAGACAACCAAAGTAGGCCTTGAACCGAAAACATTCTGGGAAAAGTAAATTGGACAGAATTTCAATAAATATACTATAGAGGACCATATCCAATCCCAAAAATTATGAAAATTTTTCTTAAGATATTTTACATCAAGGGTAACATTTCATTAAACAAAAACAAGTGCTAATTCAGATTTGGAAATAGAGTTCTAGGCGTCCCAAGTTGATGATAAAATTATAGGAAATATTCTGCATCACAGAACAACATCCCATGAATACAATAATATATCACAAACCCAGATCTCTATTGTGATGGAATTTTACATTCAGTTAGGTTTAATCAATGAATCATTATTCTTATCCTATGGCCCACTCATTTTTTTCTATCTAAAAGGTAATTCGGTACCTCTGTTTAGAGGATGCACGATGACTGCCATTTCAGGGCAATGTTGGAAAAGTCTCCAATCTAATAACATTCCTCCCACATAGGCCAAAAACCATTAAATGATGAGATATAGATATATGGGGTCTCTTACATATGATTCAAATATTAATATTTTATTTAGTGGCTATTGATGAGGGGATCATTTTTTTCATGGTTTCACTGTAATGTTATGTTGTCACTTTATGTTTGTAATCAAATTTAATTCTCATGTATGTTGTAGGAGTCAACATTCATTCTTAATAAAATTTCTTCCTTTACATGTTTTCATTTATTATACATACAACTTTGATACAATTTAATCAATGTGTTAACATATCCACACAAAACCTTGTAAAATTTATCACAAAACAATGGAGGGATAGTTATTTGTTTTGTTTATTACTTCTTCAATTCCACCTTTTTATATTGACATCCCACTTCTATTCAAAAAATTTCATCATTGGATGGATATCCTAGTTAAATGATGATATAATGGAGTAAAAAGTGGATGTATTGGATGTCATTTCTCACTCTCTAATCGTTTATTACTTTATTATATTTGTGTTTCTTTAATTAAATTATTTTCTCTCATCCAATTACTTATTTAATTTATTTTCCCAAATTTTATGTGATCATAAGATCATATACATTGGAGTGATCATGAAAATGATTATATAAATATGTAGGTTATCATAATGTGCTTGTTATGAAGTCTAATTAGTAAGGGATGGTGTTATTTTTACTACATTAAATGAATCCTTCTCAATTGAATGAAATTGAAATCGTTAAAAAGAAATATATCCAATCCACCTCGATAAATAACATAGGGTAAATTCATTTTCTCATAATTTTAATTCACAAAGATATCATAGTTCCCTTTTTAAAACATTTAAAATAATACCAATGTTTTCACTTAAAATCAAAAAAGAGTCCCTAGAATGTACATGTCTATTTATTTCTTCGAAGGTCTCTCAGGATTCGACCACCTAACCTAAACCACATACGACCGCCTAACCAGAAAAATGTGGATGAGTTTTGGTGAGAACAAATTTTGGAAGAGTTCTTGGGGACCCAATAATGTTATCTCATCACTCATTAAATTCTCACCTATTATACCTTTCTCACATCAAATTGTCTTATCTTTTAAACATTCATTTTTTTTCATTGACCATTTCTTCCAATACCCATGACCAATAAAACTGTCTCATTGGGGAGGATAATCCTAGGGTTTGGGTTCATGTACCCCGATGTAAATCTGTCAATTTGAACTTAATCATCTTAATACGCTAGATTCAAATATTTATCCCATTTCAATGGAGGGTCTTCATTGAAACTAACTCACATACCCGGGTGGGAACAATAATGGAAAACGCAATGAGGTGACCCCAAACATGAGGAATGATGTCGATCAATAAATGATTGACTACCTTAATATGAGATTACACCCAAATTTGGTGGAATCTAAACACATAGGGATGAGTAAATCCTTAGGGAAATCATGTAATAGTATCTAGGAATATTTATGAGATCGATCATAGAATGGTCTAAGAAATTCAAACTACTGAGCCTATTTACACAATTTGTAAAAAACATGACAATAAGTCCATAAAATTCAAAACCATTAATTATATTACGAATTTTATTTTACGAGGACAACCAGTGGTGGTCAATTATCAGAACAAATAAAATCCAAAATAGAAAAACACTTTCAATCCAAGTTATAATGACCATCTAAGAGTACATTGGAATGATAACGTGCAAACCATTAAACTACCTAGAAAATAATAAGGGACAAACCACTACCCTTTAAAATATTTTGAAATCATAACCACTTCCAAAAACAATAGTTCTATTACCAACATCCCTAAATCCAATACCAACAAACAATTAAAAAACCAAACCAACAACCAAAGAGTCCTTTTAGGATATTCCAACAAACACAAACCCCCTGCAATTTTGTTCCTATACCAATGATATAACAGTTGATTTATCTAATGGAGAAAGTGAAATAATATATAAAATCCCTAAAAATGATATAAAAAACATAAAAACCGAAATGGAATCCATTCCTACTCAGTATGTACAATCCGTAACACTAATGGACTAATCCAGTTATACAATCCTCACATGATGAACTAATAGATGGGGCTATTTTATGAATTGAATAATCTATTCAGAAACCTAAACAAACTATTACAGAATAATTTAAAGCATAAAAAATGAATAAAAATGATGAAGAAACAATCATAGATTCTGTTAACTCAATGAGAATGTTAAGAAACAACATCCTCACGAAAAACTCAAACAACCTACTCCCTTCCCTCAACACATTATAGAAAAATCAATACCATAAATGATAGAATATTTGAGAGACATCTTCTCTCATTTAAAGTTGAAAATTCTATTTCTAGATTCAACGTAAACCATTCTTTCCTACGCATTGTACCTCAAGGACATGTGAAAATTTAAAATGAAATTTTCCCAAAAAACGAAGACAGTTTTGCTGAAAATATGAGTACGTCCATTCAAAAGACCATTCCTCCAATGTTTGAAGATCCAGGATGTCCATACGTAAATGTTAATATTGGATACAACATTTTTGTCTAATCCATTAGTGTTCAAGGAGTTGTTATGATGCTTATTCAATATTCCAAGTATTTTATGTTTAGGCTCAAAGAAATCCAACCCTCAACATTCACTCTTCAACTGGCTACAAATATTTTTTGAGTTCCTAAGGGGGTCTTAAAGGATGTTATTATAAATGGTAAAAATTTATCTTACCCTAATGTATTAATTATCATTGAGAATCACCAAATCATATTTTCTAGGGAGAAAAACCCCCATCATTCTATGTCCTCTATTTTTATAATCAATAATATCAGTCATTCGAGTTTGAAATGGGAACATGAAAACATCCTTCAGAAACATTAGTCTCGATAAGAAAATCTAAAATCAAATATCATAAATTGGGGATTATAAAGAGATATATGATGTCAATTGGATTGGACGTGTTGATAGTGAACTAAAGGAACATCACATAATTATTGTAGGATGTTTAATTCCAAAAGAGATTGATTTACATTTTTTACATGAGATAAAATTTTCTACCAATATTGAATATCTTTCAGATAACACTATTCATGATTTTATCGAACCACCAATCAATGAAACCATATGTGAAATAATTTACATTGATTAAATACCCATTATTGACATTTATCTAAACAATATGGTTTGTAAATACCTGTAAATTTCAAGGGAAATTTTTTTCTAAATTTTCTTTGGGATTTTACAAGAACGCAGTTTCTGACGGCGCCTGATTCTGAGGCCCGGTGTGCCCATAATCATTTTTTCAAAGTTTAGCTCGGGTACGTTCAGTGAACAAACAAGCGGGTTTTTCTAACATCTGAACCGGTGCTCAGAATTAAATTCCAAGGGCACCGATGGAATCGCAACGCCGGTATTTTCTTAGAAACGCCTCTTCCGAAGTTTCCTTTGCTCGGTTGTGGTTTTTAATTTTTGGGGTTTAAGTTAAGAAATAAAGTAAAGTTGTACGAAAATTTTATATTATTTCACTTAAAACCGCTTAAAGACCAATTTAAGCTACTTAAGTTGGGTTGAAGCGGATAGGGTGCAATTCAAAATATCCTACCCACTTGGTAGGATATTTGTGAGGTGGGGCCCACACGAGCCCCACGGTTTCTTTTCTTCTTAAGTAACGCACCTGCACCCCCCTATTAAACGAAGTCAACCGACGCGTTTCCTTAATTTGTTAATTCCTATATTTAATTGGGCCGTTATGTTTTACTATTAATTCTTTGAATTAATTATTCGTTAATTACATTTTTTTCAAATTCTTCAGTTGGTAATAAAATAAGATGAGGACTTATTTTATTATCTGGTTGTTGTGTTAACCTTTGGAGAATCTCAAAAGATCTTCATCCTCTTTCACGAAGAATGCGAATAACGTGAAGAATGCGAAGAACGTCAGCCTCTGATGAAGGGGGACGAAGAATGCCAAACCCACGGAGATCGACGAAGCGACGCCGATGATTTTTCTCCCGCGACGGACGACTTCCGCGATGAACTCACGCTCGACGATGACGTTGAGGTAGGGTTTTTAATTGAGGATAATAATACCCTTTTCCCTCGGATGTTTCCTTTTGAAAATAAAGAACGCGGATCAACTCAATGATAAGTTGATCTGCGGGAAGTTTGGTTGCGGGATGGTTATTCTTGATTGCGGAAAATCCGTAGGGGTTTTTGTTGAGAATAATTTTTTTCCGTGGTTGTTTCCTTTCAAAACAATGAACCCGGATCAAAAGTACAATTTTAATTTATTAAAATTGTATCTTATTATGTTTTTCGTGAGATGATTATTTTTTCCCGACTGTTATCATCTAACGCGGAGGGTGCGGTCCAAACAAACACGGCCCGACAACCCTCCGTAGTTCTTCATTGATGCGCGGATTGGCGGGCGACGGCAAAACATGCCGTAGAGGTGATTCGTAGATTCCGCAGTGAACAACAGGACCCATGAGGTTCTACGGCGCAGACGGAAGTGGAATCGGACCACCAGAGCAACTCCAATGGCCCGCGGGAACCACCGGCAGCGCCAGCAGACCTGCGGCCGTGCAGGTCCGTCGCACACGGGACGCGTCAAAGCAGCATCTGATGACCGAGGGCGGCCCCTGCGGGGGCTGCAGTGCTGACACGCGGGGGCAGCGCGCCCCCACCCCGGACATCCCTCGCTCGGCCTCTCGACCGAGCCGAGCTGGGCCGAGCCGACCCGCAGGCCGGGTCGCGCCCAGGCCGGGTCACGCCCAACCGGGTCAGACCCAGACCCGACCCGATTCGGGCTGACCCAGGGGGGTCGGGCCGGGTCGGTACGGGCCCAGACCCCCCGTCTTCGGACCGTTTTCGGTCTTTTGCCCGTATCTTGAGCTACAGGCCTCCGAACGACGCTCCATTAGCGGCGATGCGATCCCTTAATCGAGACGTTCATTTCGGTATACTACACCCATGGTTCCGAAATACTTTGGGATCAGCCGGGTCGGTTCGTACACGAAACCAACTAGGCCCTCGGAGCCGAAACACTCATATCTTGAGCTCTGGACGTCTGATTGACGTTCCGTCGACTTTGATGCATTCCTCTAAGTGATGCGGATCGTTTGGATTACTCCGCTTGAGGTTTGGATGTCGTCGGAGTGCGGTCGGGTTGTTCGCTCACGAAACCAACCGGGCCCCTCGAACGAAAAAGCCAATAACTCACAAATCGGGTGTCCGATTGATGCACCGTCTATCTCGTTGATTTACTCTTGATGTGACAGAACTTTTGGAATATTTCGCCCGAGGTTTGGATGAAGTTTGAGTTTGGGCGAGTTGGATTGTACTCGAAATCCAACCGGGCCCCTGCAACGGAAAAGCTGATATCTTTCAGACCGGATGTCCGTTTGAAGAACCATCAGCGGCATTGGTGATCACGTTGAGAAACGGTACCTATGAGTATACCCTAAGAGATTTCGGCATATAGTTGAGATACGTCCAGGTTGGTTCGCTCACGAAACCAACCGGGCCCCTGGAACGAAAAGGCTAGTAACTCACAGTCCAGGCGCCCGATTGGTGCGCCGTCTATTGCGTTGAGAAACCTGTGACAAGACGGTCCTTTGAGATACTTCTTCGTGGAACATTGTGATACTAGGGGTATCGACCAGTAGCTCGTGGATTAGACCCTCCTGGAGACGATCATGCGGAGTACGGAGACCGTGTAGCCGGCTGGGACCTGACGACTGCTTGAGTGATCCACTCGGTGTGTTTCGGATAGCTCAATGGGGAGGTCTTGGTTGTAGCGGCAGACCCATGGAAGAGGAGCGCTTGGTTGTAGCAGCAGACTCGCGGTACTCAACAGAAGGAGTACCTCTGGAGGCTATGAGGGGGAGCGCTTGGTTATAGCGGCAGACCCACGGCGGAGGAGCGCTTGGTTGTAGCGGCAGACCCATGGTACTCAACAGAAGTAGTACCTTTTGAAGCTATGAGGGGGAGTGCATGGTTGTAGCGGCAGACCCATGGTGGGAAGCGCTTGGTTGTAGCAGCAGACCCACAGTACTCGACAGGAGAAGTACCTCAGCCGTCTTAGGTCAGTGAGCAGTATCTCGGAGTCGTGAAAGGACCACTGTACACTCCAGAGACGGAGCTCTTCAGCAGTTACGGTTTCGATAATAAAAATCCTGGTATGAGCTGAGTCTGTGACATTTGGGTTTCCTCATGATTTAGATGGGTTACGTGATGACTTAGGTATATGTATGGGCATATACCTGGGTAGTAGTTATCCGTTGGTTTCATAACCCTTGTGTTTCCTCATGATTGAGATGGGTTACTTAATAACATAGGTATATGTATGGGCATATACCTAAGTAGAGGTTATCTGTTGAGATCTTCTTTGTGGTTATCCTTGTTGGTTTTAGTGAGACCATGAGGGTCTCGGGGTCCCTACTGAGTATAGTTATTCTCACCCCTGCATGGGATATGCCCGCACCTCGTTGTGTTGGTTGCAGACGACGGGCAGTGCTGACGGAGGCCGAGTGTTCATGGACTGGATGGTAACCGGAGGTGGACTACACGACGAGTCAGTACCCGGAGGTGGACTACACGATGAGTCAGTATCCGAAGGTGGATTTCACGGCGAGACGAAACTCGTAGGAGGTTGACGGGCGAGAGTGTTGTGGAGGCTATCTGTACCTACCCTTTAGGTAGGATCCGTGGTGGACGATCTAGGAGATACACCATCTGTACCTACCTTTCAGGTAGGATCCGAGGAGGACGACCCAGGAGCCGCTTCCGTCCTCCCAGTTGTTGTATTTTTCAGTTGTACTTGTTTATTTGTGGTAGTACTTTCTTATGGGTTTTTATTCTGGCCCATTTACTTTTTAGCACTTTCTTTTGTGTTTTACTTCCTCTTGTACTTTGTGGTGTCTTGTTTACTTTTATAAAGGAAATGACTTCCCAGTTATCCGGACATACGCCTTTGGTTCTAGTCGCCATCCCCTAGCCTATGGAAGGCGGGCATGGGGTAGTCAAGGCATGGGTCCCAAGGACGGGTCGTGACAAATTGATATCATAGGAGGTCAGTTCTACCGTAGAACAAATAACTCTGATATTTTATTTCTGTGAAGAAATAATGTTAAGAGTACTGAGTGTGGTCTTCAGTTCAGGGAGTCTAGTGTTGGTGAGGGTGGCCGATGTATCCATACACCAGGACCATGACAACTGATTTCCGACTTTGTGCACGAAAACACTGATTGCGTGTGTCTTTCCAGAAGTTTTGAAATGTCATCTCAAACCATGTCAGCTCACCAGGTATAAACGTCTGACCGTGTCACGTTGTTTCTTTCAGGATGCCTTTTCACGGACGACTAGCTATATCCCAAAGGGATGTGCGTACTAACAACTTTTCGAGTGATGAGGCTTCGGTACAGGGCCCTCTTACAGTTGATGCACCAGCGGAGCCACCAGCGGTACTACCATACGTTGGGCCATCGATGCCACTAGCCCCAGCAGTAGGTGATGCACGCCACTTGAGTGCGCTGCACGAGTTCCAGCGCCAGAGACCACCCAGGTTCCGGGGATAGACGGACCCACAGGCGGCTGAGGAATGGCTGGAGGCTGTGGTGAGAGTCTTCATGCTAGTGGGGACGCCAACAGACTTCATGGTGATCTTTTCTGCCAGCATTTTCAGGCAGCAGTAGGCAGGTGGTGGATCCACTTGTTCCAGTTTTTGCGACGGGATGACCTTCACATGGGAAGACTTCGAGACCTTCTTCAGGGTGGAGTTTGTGCCAGTAGCTCTACACCCCGAGAGTGTTCGGGAGCTGTTGCCTTTGCCACGTGTTTTTTGATTAGTATCTGAGTCATCTGTGGGCAGTAGACAGATGATGCAGAGGTCGAAGAGGGCCAGAGCCAGCCGTATGAGGAGCATGAAGTGTTATGAATGTGGCGGAAAGGGTCACCTAGCATTTCACTGTCCGACTCCCCATACAGTTGATCCATAGGCTTGGGAGGAGCCACCGAGGAAGAAGTAGCGGCAGGTGATTGAGCAACAACCGAGCAGTGGACAAGGCAGTAGAGCTCCGGGAGTAGATGGACACGAGCGGAACTAGTGGATACGTCCCTTGTACATCTACTTCCATTTTTCTATTGTATTCATGTCTTTTTTACTATGAGCTATGAGCTGCAATAATAAAAATACACTTATCATTGTGATGTTTTCTTTCCTGTCCTTTTTGTTTGGTTGATACTAAGTGGTCCTGGCTAAGACTGTTGACTTGACCCTAACTTTCGAGATTCCTACTAGAGGAGACCCAGTTACCTCATACTGATGCCGACAGTGTGACTCGACCCTTGGAGGCGAGAGTGATAGTTTGATCTCTTAGTAGTTACGTCGAGGCCTTACGACGTCATCCATGGAATGAATGCATCCTTCATGTCAGGATTGAATGTATTAGGAAATGGGTGAGGTTCATTCAGGGGGATGAGACCAGGTTTCTCATTTCGGCAAAGGAGAAATTTTAGCATCTCTTCTAGATCGTAGGGAAAGAAGGTGCAGATCATCCAGGAGTGGTTGAAGACTGCACAGTGCTGTATGAAACAGGAAAACGATGTCAGTCTTAGAGACTCGGGCATGTTAAATGTTTCAAGAAGAGGAAGCTTTAAAGAGAGATGAGTCTGCGAAGCGGCAGACATGGAGGCAGAGCTAGTAGAGGAGCATGAGGTGGTGTACATCTTAACATGCTACAACCACCCTCCTTAGTTATCCCTGCCATGCTCAGGGAACTGGAGGTCGGAGGAAGAGTGTGGCTGCTTGCGGTCAAGGAGTGTGACCCAATGGCTCTAAAAATGATTCAAAGGACAGTCTGTTTCCACTACTAGCTGCTGTAGTAACAGACGTCGATATGAATCATTCTCACTTTCACAAATCTTGTCCCAGACCTAGAGTTTCCGATAAGCCGTGGACTTGACCCTCACGTCTGGAGATACCTTTGGAGGAGACTCGATAATCACACTTACGCCGACGGTGTGGTCAGACCCTCGAGGCGATAGTTTCGGTTGGAATATCTTGGTGGCAGCATCGAGGCCTTACGACATTGGTCTGAGTATTGGTTGGATCCAAAGTTCATACACATATTGATTGTGTTAGGCCGAAAGGTTGTGGTTTAACTACGACGTCGGAATGGGTTTTCCTTGGTCGGCGAAAAGGAAACCCTCGGCAGCACAGGATAACTCATGGACATGGGGGTGCGACCAAACACTCTTGAGTCAGTCAACCTTACCCTCTTGGCAGCAGTCGATTTGAGTTCTAGTTCTAACAGGAGTTGGAGACCCTTGGAGTTCGAGGATGACGATCACATCCTTATACGGGTCTCACCTCGACGAGGTTACAAAGATGTGACAATGGCGGCAGGTTATATCTGAGGTTCAACGGACCATGCTCGGTCCTCAACTGGGTAGGCGAGGTGGTTTACCGCTTGACCCATTCACCTAAGTTGCACCAGATGCACGACGTTTTCTAGGTATCTCAACTAAGGAGATACGTGCTCGACCCTTCACAGAACATCGACCATGAGGAGCAGGACGATAGCGATGGGATTACTTACACGGAGGTTCCCGTAGGGATTGAGGATCGACAGGAGCAGATCCTACGAGGACGGTCGATTCTTGGGTGCACATTCTTGGGGAGCACGGGAACCTCCAGGTGAGCACATGGGAGCGGAAGGCTCAGATGCGTGCTCAGTACCGCTTTTGTAACCCTTGTATGTGTTAAAGCTTTACGAGGACGTAAATCCCTGAGGTGGGAGTAATGTAAAGACCAGTAAAATTCAAGGGAACTTTCTTTCTAAATTTTCCTTGAAATTTTACAAGAACACAGTTTCTGACGGCGCCTGATTCCGAGGCACGGTGTGCCCAGAATCATTTTTTCAAAGTTTAGCTCGGGTACGTTCAGTGAACGAACGAGCGGGTTTTTCTATCTTCTGAACCGGAGCTCGGAATTAAATTCTGAGGGAACTGATAGAATCGCATCGTAGGTATTTTATTTGAAACGCCTCTTCCGGATTTGTGTTTGCTCGGTTGTGGTTTTTAATTTTTGGGGTTTAAGTTAAGAAATAAAATAAAGTTGTACGACAATTTTATTTTATTTCACTTAAAGCCACTTAAAGACCACTTTAAGCTACTTAAGCTAGGTTGAAGCGGATAGGGTGCAATTCAAAATATCCTACCCACTTGGTAGGATATTTGCGAGGTGCGGCCCACACAAGCCCCACCATTTATTTTTTTTCTTAAGTAACGCACCCGCACCCCCTATTAAACGAAGTCAACCGACGCGTTTCCTTAATTTATTAACGCCTCTATTTAATTGGGAAGTTAAGTTTTACAATTAATTCTTTGAATTAATTGTTCGTTACGTACCTTTTTTTTCAAATTCTTTAGTTCATAATAAAATAAGATGAGGACTTATTTTATTATCTAGTTGTTGTGTTAACCTTTGGAGAATCTCTAAAGATCCTCATCCTCCTCCACGAAGAACGCGAAGAACGCGAAGAACGCCGGCCTCCGACGAAGGGTGATGAAGAACGCCAAACCCACAGAGATCGACGATGCGACGCCGACGATTTTTCTCCCGTGACAGAAAACTTCCGCGACGAACTCACTCTCGACGACGACGTTGAGGTAGGGTTTTTAATTCAGGATAATAATACCCTTTTCCATCGGATGTTTCCTTTTGAAAATAAAGAACGCGGATCAACTCAATGTTATGTTGATCCGCGGGAAGTTTGGTTGCGGAATGGGTATTCTTGATTGCGGAAAATCCGTAGGGGTTTTTATGGAGAATATTTTTATTCCGTGGTTGTTTCCTTTCAAAACAATGAACCCGGATAAAAAGTACAATTTTAATTTATTAAAATTGTATCTTGTTATGTTTTTCGTGTGATGATTATTTTTTTTCCCGACTGCTATCATCTAACGCGGAGGGTGCGGGCCAAACAAACACGGCCCGACAACCCTCCGCAGTTCTTCGTTGATGCGTGGATTGGCGGGCAATGACAAAACATGCCGCAGAGGTGATTCGTAGATTCCACAGTGAAGAACGGGACCCGGGATTTGCTACGGCATAGAGGGAAGTGGAATCGGACCACCGGAGCAACTCCAGTGGCCCGCGGGAACCACCGGCGGAGCCGGCGGCCGGAGGCGGCGGCGCCAGCGGACTCGCGGCCGTGCGGGTCTAGTGCACACGGGACGCAAAAAATCCGCGTCCGCTAAGTGAGGGTGGCCCCCATGGGGGCCGCTGTGTTGACAAGCGGGGGCAGCACGCCCCCACCCCGGACTTCCCTCGCTCGGCCGCTCGGCCAAGCCGCACCGGGAAGAGCCGACCCGCCGGCCGGGTCGCACCCAGGCCGGGCTGGGCCACCCTGGCCGGGCTGGGCCGCCCAGGTCGGGCCGGGTCGCGCCCAACCAGGTCAGACCCAGACCCGGGTTGGGTCGACCCGGTTCGGGCCGACCTAGGGGGGTTCGGATCGTGTCGGTCCGGGCGCAGACCCCCCCGTCTCCGGACCGTTTTAGGTCATTTTCCCGTATCATGAGCTATGGGCCTCTGAACGACGCTCCGTCAGCGGCGATGCGATCCTTGGATCGACACAGTCATTTCGGTATACTACACCCAAGGTTCCAGAATACTTTGGGTTTGGACGGGTTGGTTCGTACACGAAACCAACTAGGCCCTCAGAGCGGAAACGCTCATATCATGAGCTACAGATGTCCGATTGACATGCCGTCGACTTTGATGCTTTCCTCTAAGAGAGATGGATCTTTTGGCTTACTCCACTCAAGGTTTGGATGCCATCTGAGTGTGGTCGGGTTGGTTCCCTCACGAAACCAACTGGGCCCCTGGAACGAAAATGCCAATATCTCACAGACCGAGCGTCCGATTGACGCACCGTCTGTCTCGTTGATTTCCTTTTGATGGGACAGAACTTTTGGCATAATTCACCCGAGGTTTGGATGCAGTTTGAGTTTGGGCGAGTTGGATTGTACTCGAAATCCAACCGGGCCCCTGGAACTGAAAAGTTGATATCTTTCAGACCGGACGTCCGTTTGACGAACCGTCAGCAGCGTTGGTGATCACGTTGAGAAACGGTCCCTATGAGTATACCCTAATAGATTTCGGGGAACGGTTGAGATACGCCCGGGTTGGTTCGCTCACAAAACCAACCGGGCCCCTGGGACGAAAAGGCTAGTAACTCACAGACCGAGCGTCCGATTGACGCATCGTCTGTTGCATTGAGACCCCTGTGACGAGGCGGTCCTTTGAGATACTTCTTCATGGAACATTGTGATACTTGGGGTATCGACCAGTAGCTCGTGGAGCGGACCCTCCTGGAGACGAGCGTGCAGAGTACAGAGACCGTGTAGCCGGCTGGGACCTGACGACTTCTTGACCGATCCACTCGGTGTGTTTCGGATAGCCTAGTGGGGAGCGCTTGGTTGTAGCGGCAGACCCACGGCAGAGGAGCGCTTGGTTGTAGCGGCAGACCCGCGGTACTCAACATAAGGAGTACATCTGGAGGCTATGAGGGGGAGCGCTTGGTTGTAGCGGCAGACCCACGGCGGAGGAACGCTGGGTGTAGCGGCAGACCCGCGGTACTCAACCGAAGGAGTACCTTTTGAGGATATGAGGGGAAGCACTTGGTTATAGCGGCATACCCATGGTGGGAAGCGCTTGGTTGTAGCAACAAGCCCACAGTAATCGACAGGAGGAGTACCTTAGTAGTATTAGGTCAGTGAGAAGTACCTCGGAGTCGTGACAAGACCACTGTACACTCCAGAGACGGAGCTCTTCAGCAGTTACGGTTTCGATAATAAAAATCCTGGTATGAGCTGAGTCTATGACCTTTGTATTTCCTCATGATTGAGATGGGTTACTTGATGACTTGGGTATATGTATGGGCATACAACTGGGTAGTAGTTATCCGTTGGTTTCATAACCCTTGTGTTTCCTCATGATTGAGATGGGTTACTTTATAACTTAGGTATATGTATGGGCATATACCTAAGTAGAGGTTATCTATTGAGATCTTCTTTGTGGTTATCCTTGTTGGTTTTAGTGATAACATGAGGGTATCGGGGTCCCTAATGAGTATCGTTATACTCACCCCTGCACGGGCTATGCTCGCACCTCGTTGTGTTGGTTGCAGACGACGGGCAGCGCTGACGGAGGCCGAGTGTTCGAGGACTGGACGGTACCCGGAGGTGGACTACAAGACGAGTCAGTACCCGGAGGTGTACTACACGACGAGTCAGTATCCGGAGGTGGACTTCACAGCGAGACGACAGTCGGAGGAGGTTGACGGGCGAGAGTGTTGTGGAGGCTATCTCTACCTACCCTTCAGGTAGGATCTGTGGTGGACGATCCAGGAGTTGCACCATCTGTACCTACCCTTCTGGTAGGATCTGGGGAGGACGACCCAGGAGCCGCTTCCATCCTTCCAGCTGTTGTATTTTTAAGTTGTACTTTTTTAGTTGTAGTTGTACTTTCTTATGGTTTTGTATTCTGGCCCATTTACTTTTCAGTACTTCTTTTGTGTTTTACTTCCTCTTGTACTCTGTGGTGTCTTGTTTACTTTTATAAAGGCAATGCCTTACTAGTTATCAGGACATACGCCTTTGGTTCTAGTCGCCATCCCCTGGTATATGGAAGGCAGGCATGGGGTAGTCACGACACGAGTCCCGAGGACAGGTCGTGACATGGTTGTAGAGAAATTTGTTCAAATGGAACCAGTACTGTCAATACATTTAGAAAAAGAGACCAATTTTAATAAAAATACCCGTCCTTCTTTCGAATGTGTTAACCAATATGATATTGAATTAATGGTCTTACCTAAATAACTCAAATTTGAATTTTTATGGGAAAATCAATCCTTTATTGTTTTCATTTCTACTTAAATTTAATCAATTCAAGAGAGGATGCATTTGGATGTCTTAGAAAAGCATATGAAAAAAATTTGATGGACCCTTTGTGATATTACTGGGATTATCCTATATCTTGGATCTCATATGATTTTTCTTAAATCTGAATCCAAACCATGTTTTCAACATTAAAGGAGAAAAAAACCTAATATTTAGTATGTGGTTGGGAAATAAATTCTTTTGTTATTGAAAGCGATATCATCTACCCGATTGCTGAGAGTGATTGGATAAGAACAAATAATGTTTTACCAAACAAATCTTGAATCACCATGATAACCATTAATCATGTTGATATTCTCCCTCCAATGGTTAGTAGTGGATGGAGAGTGTGACTTGATTATAGGAAGCGCAACAAGTGTACCATAAAAGACCATTTACCCTTTCCCTTTATTAATCACGTCATCAAGTGAGTGGAAGGCCATTATTTCTATTTGTTCCTAGATGGATTATCAGGGTATAAACAAATCTAGGTCTTCATAGAGGATCATGAAATATCTACCTTCACTTTTCCATTCGACAATTTTTACTTCTAGAACATGCCTTTGTGGTTATGTAATTCCTCTAGTACCATCCAGCGATTGATGACATTAATATTCTCGAACATGGTGGTGATTTATTAGAAGACTTCATGTATGAATTATACATCCATTGGTATTCTTTTGAGGGATTACTTTTAAATGTCTAAAGTGTTTTTTCATGATGAAAGGATAAAAATATCATTATAAAATATGAAAAATTCATTTTCTTCATTAAGGATTGACTTGTTATTGGACATCTAGTATCTATTAGAGGGATTAAATTTGATAAATCTAAGGATGATATCATTATTCAATTACACTATCCTAATGTTTTTATGGATTTGTGGTCCTACATAGAACATGATTCTTTCTATAGAAAGTTCAATACTAATTTAACCTCTATTTCTCGAAAAATATGTCCTCCATTGTGAATGATTATACATTTTTATGGAAAAATTTATGTGGGGAATAATTCTATACACTCAAGTAATATCTTATCTCTCCACCAATCATGAAATCTCATAATTGGACTCTTCTGTTCGAGGCCATGTTTTATGTGAGTGGCTTCACTATATGAGTAGTCTTAGGACCACAGTGCGAGGAAACTTCATTTTTAATTTCTTATGCATGAAAATAATTAAATGATGCTTAAATCAACTACACAACTACTAAGAAAGAGATTATTGTGGATTTATTTTCCTTATATAATGATTTATTATATCTCATAAGGTCACCCATCATTGACTTCAATGGCCATTCATCTTTGAAATATATTTTCCAAAAAAGTATTCCAGGGTAAGATTAACTAGTTGGGCCCTTCTAAATCAAGATTTATATTTAACCATTAACAAAAAAATGGTTTTGAAAATGTTTTAGTTGATCATCTCTTTAGGATGGGATTCAATGAAAACAGACATCATCTTTCTCTGTGTTATTCATTTCCCAATGAGCACCACTATTTTGTGATTGTTTGGCCAGGTTATGCTGACATAGAAAACCATTTGGTGAGGTTGATATTCCGTAATTCATATAGACCCAATATAATTGGAAATTCTTTTCTAAAGTCAAACACTATTTGTTGGATTATCTTTACCACATCATGTTCTTCCCCGATCAAATCATTAAGATATGTGGTCTCGAGTCTCAGAAATATTCAATTATAAAATCATGTCATGGAGAGGCATGTGTACGACACATTTAAAGAAATAAAATCACTAAAAAGATCCTCTAAAGTTGGTTCTATTGAACTAAGATCACTTAGTATTCCTGCCAATTCTGTAAATGTTGTCATCAATGTCATCAATTAGGATCCAATAACAAAAGGAATCAAATTCCCCTACTCCCATTCTGGTCATCAAAATTTTTATTATTGGGGAATTTTTTTCATGGGACCATTCCCAATATCTACGGGATTCCTATATATCCTCTTATATATTGATTATGTATGAAAATGGGATGAGGTCATTCTGTCTAATTAAAAAAAACATCATTTTGTTATCCGATTTTTGAAAGAGGACAAATTTTCTTGATTCGATATTCTTAGGGCACTAATCAGTGACTACAGAACCCATATTTTAAATCATACATTTTATTCACTCACGTATAAGTATAGTATTTCTTAGAATGTCTACAATACCTACCATCCTCAAACCACTTTCTATGTTTTTTTAGAAAATAGGGAGGTATAAAAAATTATTGAAACAATTGTCAATCCCTATAAGAAATATTGGTACATTGAAATCTTGGAATCCATTTGGGAATATTATAGAGAATTCAAAACCATCCAAGTAATTTCCCCATATAGGTTGGTTTATGGAAAACCATTTCATTTCCATTTTGAAATTGAGCATAAGTCATGTTGGGAAATTAAAAAAATAAAATCTGAAAATTTTTTCCTGAAAAAATAAGAAACAATATCGTAATGAACATGAGTAAAATAGGATATAGGCTTATAAAAATTCAAGGATAAAAAAAGATAGATTTAAAGGCTACCAATATAGAAATCTCAATGTTAAACACTTTTTTAGGGAAAATTCATGAACTTGTAATGTTCAAAACATCCTTTACACCAAGATATGTTAAGGTCGATATGGTTAGGTCCTTTCATAATGCATCATTTGAACTCCCATTGGTTAGTAGAGATTCATGATCTCATATGTGGTAATATTTTCAATGTCAATTGTAATAGGTTTAAAACATTCATTGAATCATTCAATAAACACGAAAACTTGGATGAGTTAACTGAGCCAACCAAAGAACATGGAAAAAATGATAGATTTAGGGTTCATGTCGGGATAATGATATTAATCAAAGCACTTTATAGGAGGCAACCCATCCATTAGCTATAAATATACTCAAGGGTTGAATTTTAAAGTAAATATTTATGTTTTTCCTCCTTTAAGTGTGTTTTGTTTATTTTTCTTCATGGTATCCTCAAGGGGTTTCCAATGTGTCCTATTATGTTATTGTTTATGATTTAGGGGATATTGATTTTAATGGATTTTTATAAAATTCAGAAGTGTACAAAATAATAGCACCAAGATTCTCCAAGAGACACATCGATCAAAGGAATAATCAGGAGCTTCATGAACATCATCTTTAAAACCCATGAGGATTTCATCCATATATCTTATTTTAAATTCATTTTAGAACACTTATCCTCTACATAAATATCCTTATAAATTTTCATTTCATTATTCATTGGGGACCATGTTATTTTATGTCGGGGAGATGATACAGTAAATTTTCTTTTGTGTGCATAAAAAATGTGTTAAAAGAAAATTTGATTAATATTGAACATGATAATATAAATTTCACATATTGAAATTGAATATCTAATACTTTTTCATTACTTGATTCTGATTTTAATGCATGTTTATGGTCATGTGAATAGATTTTTGAAATTTTGGTTGTCCGATGTGATTTTTCACCATTTATATGTTCTCTTATTTAATAAAAAACACAATCCACATCCTCTAGATTATAGTGTAGTAGTTGATTTCATAGGGTCCCATAATAAATGGAATAGGGTTTTTGGTTATTTTAATTTAAAAATGAGTATTCCAAATAAATTATGAAAAATAAATTCAATTGAATACATGTTAAGTGATTTACCTAATGTTTGGATTTCAACAATTTGGGATCACGGCTTCATAGTTTTTTATCTCAGAGTTTAGGAATTATATCTCTATTTGTAGTAATTTTATTTTTATGATTGAGTAAACTCAAGATGATTCTTGAGTATATGAGATTCACATAGTTCCATGAGGTCATTGATAGTAGGAGTCATAGACAAAGACATTCTACAAGGGCATACTATATTGAGTTCAATTTCAATTTCCATTGAAAATTTAAAACAAAAAAAATTAATATTATTCTTAATATTATAATGTGATTATAGATAGTGATTCCATATTATCTACCTCAAAAAAAGATAATCCCCATGTCTATTGTGATTCACAGCACTTCGTCACGATTTAATTGAAATTGGATGAAATGTGGAGATGAATTTGAACAAAGGAATGGGATAAGACTTGGAATTTGACTATGGACCATGCATGTTTTAAATGACTTGGATGGGTTTCATAATATTTTGGTATGAGATCATTGGGTGAGAAATGTGTATTAAATTTTTTTTGGTATATGGAATTTGAATTTCATATTTTTGAGTTATATTTTTCTCAGGAGTAGAAAACTACAATTTGGGGTGTGATTATCCACTTGAAGATGCTAATATTAATTGTGTTATTTATAATATTCACGTTCTCTATTTTTCAGAAACCCAACTTTTATTTAATTTTAGAATGTGAACATTATTTCAAAATATGATTGTAATTCTTTGTTAAAGTGAACTATTACATGATACATATTTGAACAACTACAACAACAAAAAAAATTCATTATTTTATTTTCAAAAATTATTTTCATGGATCACATGCTATATGGAACAATTCATTGATATTAGCACTTGAATATTTGAATTTTAAGACCACCATATTGGTCCATGAACCAACAAAAATATGGGAAATGTAAACCAATCACCATCCCAATAGGGAGACTATATAGGCCATGATCCATGCTAAATAATTATGAACATTTAACTAAAGAAAGAAAAAATATAGGGAAACATTCCATCCAATAGTGCAAAGTGATAATTTTTATATTTTAGTGGTGTGGTTGGTGGACCATGTCGAAGATGAAATTATAGACCAGATTCATCATCCTAAAAAAATTCACCATTTAAATAAAATATCCAAAACCCAAATTTTTTTTGGATGATAATTTAAAGAATTTTAGGAGACATCATGGGATCTATTTTCATTCACAATGATCTATTAAAATCTACCTATCTATAAATTCATTATGGTGCCTTTATTTTATGGATGCATGCTTGCTGCAATTTTGGGTCAAGGGTGGAAAACTCTCACCTCTCTTAACTTTCCACCCACATAGGCTTACCAATATTAATTATTGATACTGGGAATGTTTTGTGTCGTCCCAATGATTCCATAATTCTTATTTAAGGTACTAGTGGTGTAGTAAGGGATATTTTTTTGTGCTTTTTTTCATTTTAATGTTATGATTTTACTTTTTGATTGTAATCATATTTCGTTCTCATGTATGTTTTTTTATTCACCTTAGTATTTTAATAACAGATCTTATGTTACTATTATAATGTTATTATCTATATAATGTTGATATTGTTGCCTCATGGTTTGAATTTATTCACACCTAACCTTGTGAAATTTATCACACAACATTGGAGTGATTATTATTTTGTTGTTTTTACTTCTCCAATTCAACCATTGTAAGTCCACTTCCCACTTACATTGAGAACATGTCATCAATGGAGGGATAAAACGATTAGGGATTGATACAAGGGACTGCAAAGGGGATGTATTTTATATTATTTCATACTCTCAAAATGTTTATATTTTTTATTTTAGTTTTTTTATTCAATGATTTTCTCTCTTCCTCTTCCATATTGAATTTATTCACTCCACATTTATGTTCTAATAAGATCCTTTACCTTGGAGTGATCATGAAAATGATATTATATGTGTATAGGTGATTAGAAAGTTTTTTTGATGGATTTTAAAAGTATGTGATGAGGTTAGTACGAATTCATTGAATGAGTCCTTCTCTAGTAAATGAAATAGGAATTACTAAAAAAAGAATACATCTATTCCACCCCAAGTAGAAATCTATGATCAACTAATTTTATCTTAATTTAATTTGACATAGATATCTTACTTCCTATTAAAATCAACATAAATTCAACCAAAATTTGGTAACATCATTTAAAAATATATTGCATACTATTAACATGTCTATATGTTTCTTCTTAGGTATCTGAGAATTCTAATACCCATGCTAAACTACAAGCGACCAGCCATCCCTAAAAAATTGGTAAATTTGGGTGAGACCAAAGAGACAATAAAATAATAGTGGTTCATAAATAACAACATGATACACATTTCCTTAAACATTAGGAATCATCTCCTACTTCATATAGTGTATCCGACATCACCAAAATTTTCCCATATTGGATTAAACATATTCACTTATTCCCAATACTGGAAAAAACACATTGATTTATTTCCCATTATTATCTCATGATATAGAAAACATTAATAAATATACTTTAATGATATATAATTCATTGAATATCCATTATATAATAATTATACATTCATATGTTCTCGAAATTATTATAAATCATTCTACATATTTCATAATCCTTAGAATATTAAGATAAGTAATAAACATTAATACAATTAATCATTGAATAACTCGTGGAAATGTTTTTTTCATAAATATATTATCATTATATGCATATTCCAACTAGAGAAATAATTATATTGTTATCTTTGGATCACATCCCCAATAACTCAGAATTAATATCTAGTGAAGTCATCTTAGATAATTTTTTTATATGCTATCTATTCCATATTTCATGATAACAAAATATTTTTCCTTTTAAATTAATTCCTAAAAATACCAATATATAAAAAAATTTATAGAAAACATTTATTTAAAAATAACCATGGAAAATTGTAATGGATGTTTCAAATTATGGAGTATTCATAAAAATTTAAAATTATGTTCTTTTTTCGTATCTCAAAAAGAAATATTTCTTTAATATTTTTGGTGAATTGCATTAAGAACCTAATTTAGAAGACTACAAGTTGACTTGATTTTAAAATTTATTTAGAAAGTAAAAAATGGGTATAAATAACTTTAATTATCTTAGTGTAATATTTAAATATTCTTGAATAAATTTCTAAAAACATGGATATTGAAGCGGAATTGTTTGCTACCAAATAAAGAAATAAAGTTGGTTTTCCTAAAAAACATTCTTTTGTCTAATGAGTTATTAAATTGAGGAAAAATTAATAAAAACATGTATTTAATAGAAATAAATAGAGGATAGAAAAGTAACTTGAATTATCAGATAATTACATATTCTTTATTAAATATAAATTCCTGAATATAAAATATCAAATAAAATGTGATTGAGATGTAAATACCCTATCACTTTGGTAACTTTTGAATTAAAATTTCAATAATGATTTAAACATAGATGTATATGTATCTATCCAATTTTTTTATATGAATATAACTGAAATAAATTAATATGAATCATATAAACAATACAATAAAAATAAGTGGGAAATATGGTGTATGTGATAGTAGATAATGCGTGACAATGACCACTTACCTAACGTTCAACATGCTTTCAATGTGTTGTAAAATCCAATATAATAAAATAAAATTTATTTTAATTCATAAAATTAAACATCAAAATACATATGTTATAATATATGATTCAATTAAAATATTTTTAGAATATTTTATTACCAATTTCTTAAATAAATAAGTTTTTTATGATATTAAGCGTTTCATTTTTTATGAGATATTAGATTCTCCATATCAGGTCCTTGAAGATTTATCATTGTTTGATTATTTTATTTAATATTATTGATGATATAAATATCATATATATTAATTATATATATATATATATTTAACCTTTATAGACATTAATAAAATCTACATGTTGATAAATGATTTACAACATTCTACTACAAGACATGATATACATATGCATTATAATTGTTTTAATTTTTCTAATGAAAATAACGAAAGAAAAAGTTTTAATATTTTATCATACAAGAAGAATAATTATATCATTAATAAAACAAGAAAACACAATCACGCAAACATATATTAAATTTTTTCTTTTTTATATTCTTTCTAAATCTAAATCAATAAAATTATTCACATCTATCATTGAGGTTGTAGTCCCTACTTACACACGAGTGACATTATAATTTTATAAGAGGTGATATTGATAGAATTTAAAAGTTTTATTATAATAATTATATCTTATATTTCATTTTTAATTTTTAATCCCATCATAATCCACATCCGTGAAAATAGTGATTAAAAACGAATTATATTTCTAAATGGAGGCGGTGGTCCACACTTATACAAGAGAAAAAAATTAGCGTCCCATTTTATAGAAACTTGGGTGAATAATGGTGGTTACATAATAAAATTAACATTTCAATATATTCAATATTATTAATTAGTTATTTAATTATTAATACCTCCAAATTAGGGGAGATATAAGGAGAAATAAATTGAAAGAGGGTGGGTAAGATGATTACATATTCTTCAATTTTCAAAATTTATATGCTATCTTATGAACCTATTTGTTGGTATGTTAGGCCTTAAAACACTTATAAATAATTAATAAAAATGTTTATAATATAATTGAGATGGTTTTGTTCATGATATAGTACTCATAATGGTTTAATGAAAATATATATATGTTTCCATTTTATAAGAGAGGGAAAAGACACAAATGGAATTACCAAAAATATTTTAATATATATATGTATTTATTCCTGAAAATTCCAAAATATAGATATATTTTGGAATATATAGATTTTCAATTTGAAATTAAATCATCCAAATAAATTTATATTGGTTTTTGTGCCATTTAAAACCTTATCTTTTGGTTTAACCACACCTTTAATTTATTTTAATCATAATTGTGATATCAACCATTTAAATGTTAAAGGGTCATAATTTTAAATATTAGATAACAAATATATATTAAATTTCTAATGGATAACATTTTAGACGTTTTATAAAACTAATTTTCATATTTTATTTTTTCGAAATAATTTAATAAAATATTATTTTTTTAAAATATCATTAATTATATTCATTAACTTTTCAATTAAATAGAAATTAAGGTCATCATGATTTTTAGGTAATTATATGTAATATTTACCATATACCTAAAATGTTATATTAGACTAAAAAAATCATTGAACACAAAAAAGAGATCCAAAACATATTACTTTTAATATTTGGGATATTATTTATTTTATTGTTCTATATACTGATTAAAATCTACATGTGCATTGTGTAAGTATTGATGGAATTTATTATATCACTAATAATTATAAATACATTAAAAAATTAAAATAATTATTTATAACTGAACACGTCCACTCCTTATGTGAAAAAAATTATTTACAATATGTAAGTTATATTTTGTATTTACGGTGTTATTAAATTAATATATTGGTCATAATCAAACAAAAATGGAAAAAATGTGTCCATATATTTTATTCATAGATTAAAATGAATGAATACAACACATATAGTAGGATAAAATAATTTTTTTAAGAATTATTAAATGTTTATTACAAATATTAACCTTGTTTTACCCATTTTACTTGTACTAAGGTGACATAATATTTACTATGTTTAACGTTTATAATGATGAACTATTAATGGGAAATATTTTTAAAATATTTACATTATTATTTAAAATATGTTGTCAATTTTTCATAGTTTGATTCAAATAAGTGGCATAGTTTAATTTAAATTTAATCACTCAAAACAGGATGAATATCAATTTTCCAAAAAAAAGGTTTTCAGCTGTATAAGAAGTTTTTATATGAAAATTATACATAATATTACTTCCAATGAAGATAAACGTATAATTTATAATACAAATGAACTAAATATTGTTCTATAATCATCATAAAAAGTGGATATTTCTAAATTCCTTAAATTAAAGTAAACATTTAAATAAAAATATGTTTTCCTCCATTCTACAAAAATACTATTCTTAGATAATTAGCTAAACATCAATTTTTGATCATTATGAAAAGATAAATTAAAATATAAAGTAAATTTTTTATTTAAAATTTATAATTATTTAATAAATTAATTTTTATTTTAATAAAAATTTTAAAATAAATTTTTTTTAATAAAATTAATTTTGATGAATATAATGACAACTAATATTTGTGTTTTTATTTTCCTGAGTATAAAAAATTAAATTAGTATTGTGTTAGACTTCTAAAAATATTTTTCATAATCTGGTTACTCATATTCTTACCCACCAATTCAATGTCATGGTCATATTTAAATAATAATATTTTAGAATGCATCCCAAATCCCTTAAAGCTAAGTGACTTCTGTTAAGTAAGTCATCATTATAATTATTATTTTCAAGTAAATTATCAAGTTGAAACAAATATTATCAAAAAATATTTGAATGGAAATTATTTTCCTAAATACCTTTTAAAATACATATAATTTCTAAGTAATGATAGACCACATTTCATTCTCAATAAACTCTTCTATGAATATTGTAATACACAAGTTCTACCCATAAAATTATACTTTTGTTTTTCACAAAAATAATTTTTGATAAAAATACTCATTCCCATTTTTACTTAATGTTATTCGCCCAGATATAATATTTCATCATTGATTATAATGTCCTATGTATGAATCCATCAGTCCTCAATAATTGGATTAAATTTGAATAATAAAATTATTATGATGCATAAACTATTCAGCACACGAATGCATGTACATGATTTGAATATGATTGATGGGACTGAAACTATACAGTCCTACAATTTATTGGATATTGTTTTTTATCTCTTTATAGTTCATTTCTGTTTCACAAGGTGTTATCAAAAGCACACGATGTCCTAATATATTGAGGGTTATCCATGACTTATTCTTATGATGTCATGTTTTATATATTTATAACATTACATTTATTGCTTGATGTTATCACATAATATCATGATTATATGTCTATGTTTATATTGAAAATCTTTTACATGATCCATTATATGCCTCTTGAATAAAATTTATTACTTTCAGTGTGTTATGCTTCGATTATTCCCTTATTGGGATTTCTAGCTCACCCCATGCAAATGTACACAACCAGAATATATCATGCAATATTCAAATATCAATGGAATATATGGAAGTGTTATAGTGTTTTTACATAATTTGATTGTGTCCCTCATTGAAGATATTATTTTATGTATGTAACTCTCTAAGGACATTAACCCTCATAATATTTTGGTACTATATTATGTGTTTCATTAAGAAATAAATTGTAAATTAATATGTATTAATTATTTTCTTCACATATATTAATACTCATATCAGTGATGAGGTAATCCTTAGCTAGGCTCCTCAATTGAAATCAGATTCCCATTCACCGCTGATTAGATTCTCTCTTTTTTATTTTATAACCCATTGAATATTTAACGGTCTAATTATAAATTTATAATAAATATTTTTATCGAGTATGTAATAAATGTTTTATAACATAAATCAATGTTTATGAAGACTATAGTTAAAAATAGAATTAAGGAGATGGAGAGATTGAAGAAGTCAAACATCTTGTTAAAATAAAAAGATGTTTCCCACATCCATGATGAAAAAGTTGACATATTAGGCATAAATAAAGAATATATAGTGTCTCAATGCACCATAAGAGAAGTGGAAATATTCTCAAACTCAAATTATTTATGGGATTATGATGTATTTTGAAAATCTTAATAAACCTTTCATAATGGGGATCTAACAATCCATTGTATAGTTTTCATGTCAATTGTAATATTTTTTGAATCATCAAATGGTTGGATACATTATTATTCTAAAATATTCCCTCTTTTGTTTGTTGAATTGTTAAAATTTAGTAGGATGAAATCACCCATATTTAGGAATATATGGTGAAATTTGAAAAGGATTAGGAAAAAAATGTTTTATCCTATCTAAATCCTTTCAAATATGTCAGATCCAAAACATGAGTGCATATTATTTTTGTACCAAACATCTCTATTTTCGAATAGGAATAGATCAAATCAAATTATAAAATGGATAATTCCAATAATGTTATTTATTGGTGGATCTAAGAATTATGGAATATCGTGGAAAATGTATTGATATCATGAATATAATTTTTTAAATAAAATAGAGTTACGGAACATGAATCATTGTTGTTAGTAAACAATAATATTTATGATTCGGAAATATTAATAATAAATGGTTTTGATGATATGTCATGACCCCCTCCCCACAAAGTGTACCACACCAGGGCCGGAAATGTGTGAAGGGAGATAATGATCCACTAGTCCCGCCTCCAGTAGGCCCCGGGTTGGTGACTAGCACTGAGGGTATAGTAAACACTCAAATGGGATGAATTACCCTCTAAGAGAAAACATGAAGAATAGAGAGATAAGATAGGAACCAATAAACTAAAATTCAGAAATGAAATATAAAATAATCCCATGTACACATATGAAATGTCAGTCAAAAGTACTACAATTGGAATGGAAAAACTACAAGTACCCAAAAGAAAGTAAAAACAGCAGCGACCACAAGCCCGAACAGCTCCTGCTACCACAAGCTAGTAGTAACCAGCCTGATCTCCAACCTGCTAAAAGTGACCTGAAAAATAGTTTATATATATGTAGGGTGAATATAATAGTATACTCAGTTGGATCCTCCCTAAAGCCTCTCGTGAAAAAGTAAATAAAGTATTATAAAGCATAGTGAACAACAGTGAAGCTAAATCGTCACCTAAACAGGTATACTATGTTCCCAACCTCCCCATGGATACTCTCACCAAGTAACGCAGACAAGAATATATCATTTAGTAAAGAATATCAAGGGTACCCCGCTACTACTTCCCCACTGGTTTTCTGCTTTTCCCGAATGACATATGTCTTGTGCATCTCTCTCCGAAGGCTTTCCCGTATACACCTAGGCTAAGCACTGTATTCTGCACCATGTGCACCACAAAGGATTGACCACAGACACCTGGGCTATGCACTACACCATCCTCACAACCAAAATTAAGTAGGTAGTTTCTGGGAGCCACCATATCTCACATAACGTGTATCATACGTCGGGTTTTCTACCTCAAGCCATTATAACCCATACACCGAGTAAGGATCCTCAGACCATCATAGCCAATACACGTCACATCTATAGTTGTACATCATATACTATATCCATAATATATGTGTCTCAATAACCACAAGCCATTATATCCCTCTACAAACATATATGGGGAAATATGACCATTTTTTCTAATGGAACAAGTATCTACCGAGACAAGAGATTAGGGTCAAAGGGGGTAGTTAGTCGTTCATCCTCCCACTAGAATGTTGGGAAAAACACCCCACAGGGCTCAGAATCCCCGAGGTGCCAGTTTTCGTTACTGATAGGGTGGAGTAGCTTATAAAAACACAAAATTACAGTATATACTAAAACTCACTAACACACTATTGACATAACCTAGTCTTAGACACAACTACATCTAACTTCTCTCGGACTTCGTGCTTCCACTTCTAAGACTAAGTATCCTATAAGCACACAACCATTTAAAGTATTTATTAGAATAATGCATTACCTTTTTATCAATTCCTCTGTATGTTAATTAATTCTTCAAGAAATAATTAACCATGAACAATTCCATATTAAATTCCATTAACATCACATCCAAGAACCACTGTCCCTTCAAAATTTCTCATCCTAATCATTAAGTTTCAACCAACTCCAACCCCATGGGTTAACATCATTTATTCAAACATTCATTACAGAAATTCATTCCCATATTCCTAGGAATTCTTGAAAATCATCCTATTCAACTAAACACAAGGGCCTCAACATGGTGAGTAGATGTTCTACTCATCCTGTCTTTTCCACCTATTGCAAGAGGATAGACACATTCTCCCTTGAGAGGCTAAACACGAAAAGAACGTGGCATACCCCACGTGTCTTCTCCCCCCTCAGAAGATGGGTAAGCAAGTCCAGCTACCTTGAGTAGTGGGGAAAAAGTAAAATAGATAAACAACCAAATAAAGCACCAAGCATCCAACAATCACATCCATCCCATTCCATCATTCTCGGTTTCCTCCCTTACACCGATATGCATAAACTGATGCATCTCACCACTCTAGGCGTCATCCTCTACCACAGCCATAAGGCCTCCATGCCCCCACATCACAACATCCATCCAGGATCACATCACAACACTAGGAGTAGGAAATTAAACATCACATCAATTTGAGCTCTTGGACCTTTATCAAGGCATCTAGCTTTCAAACAAAAAGCATCAACAGATTTCAGGTTTACCAACCAACTATGATAGTCATGTACATCATCATCAATTTGGATCAACAACCTCAACAACAATAACTGAATTCATTTACATGGATCTTTATCTTTATCTAATTATTTATCAATTAATTTCGGCTTTACATTCTTTATCAATTTCATAAAAAACAACATGCTAACAAGCAAGGAATAGATATAACACTATCTAGCAAATCAAGAGGCGAACCGTTATCATGGTACAAAGAAACAACATGTGATCAACCCAAATATTTTAATTTGGTTCAAGTATTTAATTTGGTCAATTCCATTGTTATGCAAAGGGATAAATCATTCTAACTCTATGATAGCACATAAAAAATTAGAGAATCCATGAATCCACTAACTCAACCGTTTTTGTGGAAAACCACAAAGGTCGAAGAATACCTAAGGAATTGTGGTGATTCTCCTTTAAACCTCCTTATATCTCTCCTCCTAACACAACCATGACCAAATCTCATCAATTTTGTCATACACAAACTTAGAGCTACCCATAATAGGCGTCGATCTAGGAATCAGAGGGGAGATGAGGAGTAGATCTAAGAAGATCTAAGAAACCAAACAAGAACAATATCATACCTCAAGAAACCAGCTTCGATTCTCCATGAGAATCCTCTGGATCTCCTCCAATATTATTGGGATAGGTTATTCTACCTCTAAGGAAGGGTAAACCCGAGTTATGGATGCTTAGGAGATTAAACGAACCATTTAGAGGCAACAGAGTTCAGATCAGCAATTTTAGGATCTAACTTTAAGTGCCCACATGGTTAGTCCCCATGGTTTGGCATGTCGTGCGCTAATCGTGCATTAGATTCTGCCTCGTCACACACTCCTCGCATTGTTAGGCCGCACAGTTAGTCAAACTGTGCGCTAATTGTGCATCATCCACAGCCTCAAAAACAATCCTTGCATGGTTTGACGCACGGTTTAGGAAAACTGTCTGCCTATTGTGTGAAGGCTACACCCTCCAACACCAACCTTACATGGTTTGAAAACACTGTTTGACAAATCGTGTGCCTCCCGTGTGAAGCCGATATCCATTTATATTTCCTTAAAAGTCCTCCCAAAAACACTCCAAGTCTCCTTGACCTTCTAGAACAACTCCAACACCATGTTTTCACAAAGGAGTGGACCCGAGAGGTCCGGGACATTACATCAGATGCCTCTTAAAACATTCCTATCCTCAAGAATCCAAAACCCACCTAAAGAGAAAACTAAACAGGTTTTAAACAACCACCCACCGAGATACCTCTCAAAAGAGAACATGCCACTAAAGCAACAATGGGAGCCATCTCATAAACATGAATGTTTCACAACGACATATGTTACATAAAACGCTGAAAATAGTTAAACATCAAACTACTCTGGTTACTGAGCACGTATCTGTGACTCGAGTTTCCATGTACTCTCTTTCAAGCCTCTATGTCGCCACAAGACACAAACTAAGGGGATGGAACACCCACACAACACCATCTTTATACGGTCTTGGATCTCCACAGGTCTCTCCTCAAAGGTGGCATCATTATCAACATTTATCTATCCCCAATCGCTGATGATGGATTCGTCATAAAGATAACGTCGTAGCTGTGATACATGGAAAACATCACGTATACGACTCATCTGAGGGGGAATTACTACTCGATACTCCATAGCTCCAACACGATATAACACCTCAAACAGCCTGATAAACCGGTGAGAATTCTTGATTCCACATCCAAACCTTCGTTTCCCATGATGGGGAGTCACCTTTAGATACAAATGATCCCTAAAATTTTACTCTAAGTTTCTCTTTCATTTATCGGTATATGATTTCTGACAATAATTTTCTGTCTTCATCCTCTCACAAATCACCTGATCCATCTCTGTTGTATTCTGCACTAGTTCTAGTCCTAGAATTTCTGACTCTCTGACCCTAGTCCAGCACAACTGAGAACAGAAAGGCCGGCCATACAAGTCTTCAAACTGCGCCATACCGATGGTGGAGTGAAAACAATTATTATAAGTGAACTCCATCAAGGTAAAGTGACTCATCCGTGACCCTCCAAATTCGACAACACAATAGCATAACATGTCATCAAGAGTATAGAAAGATTTCTCTGTATAACCACCAGTTTGAGGAAGAAAAGTAGTGCTATGGCATAGTTGAGAACCAAATGAATGTTTGAGACCTCTCCAAACCCTAGAGGTAAAACGAGAATCTAGATCAAAAATGATCGTCCTTGGGACTCCATGATTTCTAACCACCTCCTCTAGATACTACCTCAACAAAACCTCCACTGAGCTTCACTCTTTGATCGCTATGAAGTGGCCTGGTTTTGTTAAACGATCCAATACCACCCAAATTGCGTCTTGTACTCCTGGAACTCAAGGTAAACCTGTAAAAAAGTCCATTGAGATGTCCTTCCACTTCCACTGAGGAATCTCTAATGGCTGGAGAAGACCACCAGGAACACGGTGTTCGAACTTCACCTTCTGGAAGAATAAACAACGAGACACAAACTCTGCAACCGCATGCTTCAGCCCAGGCCACCAAAGATGTCTCCTCAAGGATTGGTACATCTTTTTTACACCAGGATCTACTGCTAAAGGCGAACTATGGAACTCTCTGATAACTGTCTCGCACATCTCCAGGGGAACAAAAATCCTTCCATGATACAACACTCAGTGTTGTTCATCTCCCAACCAACCATCAGGGGCCTCTCCACAAACAACTCGGACTCTACAGACCTCCACCTCAAGATTCCCCAACTGGGACTCTTTGACCTTCTACATCAGGGATGACTATACCGTCATCTGAAAAAGACAACCTCTACCCCCAACATCTCCCATATCAAGATGAAATGCCGAAAATTCTTCCATTACTCTCCATGAATCAACTAATTCACACACAACATCACTACGTGACTTTTGCCTCAGCGCATCTACTACAATATTCCCATTTCTAGGTGTATATGATATTTCGAAGTCTTATTCCTATGAGAACTCCATCCACCGATGATGTCGTATATTCAAGTCACAGTGGGAGGAAACATAACTCAAACTCTTATGATCGGTGAAAACCACAAAGTGCGCACCAATGATGTAATGTCTCTACAAATTCTGTGCAAACACAAAGAATGCCAACTCACGTTCATGGGTGGTATATTTATGTTCATGGGGACGTAACTGCTGAGACCCATAAAAAACAACTGACCTCTTCTACATGAGAACACAGCCTAACCCCAGACATGAAGGATCGCAGAAAACATCAAACTAAACTCACTCATCTGGAAGACAATGGACTGTAGCACATACTAACTTTTCTTTTAGATACTTGAATGCTTCCTGATACTGATCAGTACATATTAAATCTTGATATTTCTAGGTCAAAGCTGTCAAAGTAGTTTCAACTCGGGAGAAATTGGCTACAAACCTCTTGTAGTAGCTTGTGAGACCAAGGAAACTTCGAACCTCTGACACTGTCTTGGGGGCTTCCCAAGACTCAATTCCTTCCATCATCGATGGATTTCCATTTAATCCCTATTGGGAGACAACATATCCCATGAAACGGACTTCTCGAGCCCAAAACTCACACTTCGACAACATCCCGTATATCTGATGTCGACGAAGAACTCCCAAAATGTTTCGTAGATGCTCTGAATGCTCCCCATCAGATGTGGAGCACACAAGGATGGTGTCGATGAAAACTACTACAAATTTTTCCAGGAACTCACCAAACACAACATTCATCAATCCCATGAATACAGATGGATCATTCATCATGCCAAATGACATTACACCGAACTGTTAATGCCCATGACGACAGCGGAAAGTAGTCTTTGAGATATCCTCATCTTCACATGAATTTGATGATATCCTGACCACAAGTCGATCTTTGAGAACCAGCATGCACCCTTTAGTTGATCGATTAATTCATCGATCCTTGGAAGAGGATAGTGATTATTTATTTTTACATTGTTTAAGCAATGATAATCGACACACAACCGCAATCTTCCATCGACCATCTTCACGAACAGAACTGGTGCACCCCATGTTGACACACTTGGTCAGACAAAACCGAACTGCAATAGATCATCAAGCTATATACGTATCACTCGTAACTCCGAAGGGGCCATCCTATATGGAGACATAGAGATAGGAGATGCTTCTGGCTATATATTGATCCCAAACTCGATCTCTCGTCGTGGGGGTAATGCTAAAACTTCTTCGAGAAAGACATTAGGGTACTCCTCTACGACCCTAGAAAATTCCAACTGCCAGACCTCTGAAGAACTCAGCATCATATCAACCTCCATGGACGATAAGAATGGAACGTCCCTATGACCCATCCGAGGATCTTACTCACCAACAAACACAACTTTTTCCCATCCACCCCAAAGAAAACAAACTTCTTCCTAAATAAATCAACCATAGCCTGCACCGAATACAACCAATCCATGCCTAGGATGACATCATATGGTTTTATTCGTAAACATAGGCAATCTCCCCAAGAGAGGTGTTTCCCCAACACCAGATCACAGTGTCAACATACTTCAAACAAGTCAGCTCGACCTCCTACTGGCGTAGTCAACGCCAAGGGTACTGGAAGCCTCTCTACCTCAAGTCCCAAAGCACAGACAATGGTAGGTTATATGAAGGAGTGTGTCACTCTTGAATTAAACAAGGCATACATCGAGGTATAAAAAAATAAAAGGGTACCTCGAATGACATCTGGATCACCTGGTGCTAGCAATGCTAGATAATGATGCTGGCCACGACCTCCATGGCCTCTCTGACCCTGATGATGGCTACCACCATGGATGCACTATGCTCACTTTGGATGGGGAGAATCATGGGGTTATCCTCTACCTGCCCCATATACCCTCTACTAATCTAAATCTGGTGCAACTGGCTTATGATGGCTTGCCAGAAACTACCTCAATGGAGGAACCTGGATGATAACAACTTGTGCACGATGACCGCTCTGAAAGGTCATGCACTCCTGCTACTAATGGAAATGATCACCATAAGAAAAACAAGCACTTGATCCCTTGGAATATGCATGAGAGTTTCTTCCTCCAGAGAAACAAGATGTGAGGGGTGAGACCTAACCCCGGCTGAATGGAAATACTTCTTCCCTAAAAATAGGGAACCCCAGACCGCATCCTTGCTTTGTGAAGAATCATGTTGATCCCCCTCTCGTAATGATCTTTTCCGGGCCAAGGTCCTCTCAACAACATCTGCCTTCTCCCAAACCTCAAGATACGTGTTTAACATAAATGGGATGACCTGGAACTTGATCTTTGGACGCAAATCCTCCTCAAAATTCCTCTCCCTGGCCTCCTCATCTGGTAACAGGTCCGAAGAATATCGTAAAAGGTTCCTAAATTGGATTCCAAACTCCCGAACAGTGGATCTCCGCTGTCGAGGGTATGAAGCTCATGGGGACTGGATGCCTTCGCAATCGAAGAAAGGAACTTGTCTTTAAACATGTCTCAGAACTCCTCCCATGAGATCACTGACTCTTCATGATCCCCATGGAAAAAAAACCACCACTGGCTTGCTTCTCCATGAAGCACAGTCACATCCAATGGAACCTAGTGCTCATTTCGATCATGGATCAAACTGAAGCCTATATCGACCTCCTTCAAGCAGTATTCTATGAATGCATCTGAAACAGAGCCCTCAGACTTCTATAGACTTTGGCACTGAAACTCTCAGAGTGTCTTCCTCCAAGTGTCTTTGTTGTCAACCTCAATCCTATGAAATTATGCTGGAACAACCTACTAGACATTTTCTATGGAAACCTGACGAGGAAATCGACCTGGAGCCATACTTGTAAAATAAAAAAACTATTAGAGCACCTAATCCTGGAATATGGAAGACTCAAGATTAAATAATTTATTGTTTTCTTTCATTCATTTGAGGTCAACCTATCCCAAGGTACAACCATTCAAACACATGCACAAGAAGATTTATGCATGATCCTTTCCAAAGTCTCTACCCTGAAACTAGTGTCACCTTGTTTAGTAGCCATTGTAAACATAATGGTCCGTAAATCAGATCATAGGGGGACCTAAATGCCTATGTCTCAGCCGATCTCCAGTGTTTACCTCACTTGCTAAACATTAATGACATAGTTTCCCTACTAACCCATGCATCCTCACCTATTCCTAACTCCAAACTCCATTCTATCACTCAACCAGACCGCTGATACCACTCTGTCACAAACCCCTCCCAACAATGTCTACCTCTCCTAGGCTGGAAATGTGAGAAGGGAGATAATGACCCCCCATGTACCGCCTCCAGTAGGCCCTGGGTTGGTGACTAGAACCAAGGGTATAGTAAACACACAAATTTGAGGAATTATTCTCTAGGAGAACACATGCGGAGGAGATAGATAAGATAGAAACCAATCAAACCCAACTCAGAACTGGAATATAAACGAAACCAAAGTGAAGATATGAAATATCAGGCAAAAGTACTACAACTAGAAGGGAAAAACAGAAAGTACCAAAAATAATGTAAAAGAAGCAGTGACCACAAGCCCGAATACCTCCTGCAACCACACGCTAGTAGTAACCAGCCTGATCTCCAACCAGCTCCAAGTGACCTGAAAAACAGTTTAGATATACACAGGGTGAGTATAAAAGTATACTTAATAGGATCCTCCCCGAAACCTCTGATGAAAATGTATAGAAATCAGGCTAAAGCATAGTGAACAATAGTGAAACTAACTCATCACATAAACAGCTAAACTATGCTTCCAACCTCACCATGGCTACTCTCACCATGTAACGCATTCAAGAATATATCATTTAGTAATGAATATCAAGGGTAACCCTCTAGTATTTCCCCATGGGTTTTCCCTTTGCCCCAAAGACATACGTCCATTGCATCTCTCTCCAAAGGCTTCCCCGTATACACCTGGGCTAAGCTCCACAATCTGCACCACGTGCGCTACAAAGGATTCCCCACAGACACATGGGATAATAACAACCCCATCCTCAAAACCAAAAGAAACCATGTAGTTTCTAGGAGCCACCACGCCCCGCATAACGTGTATCACACATAGGGTATTATACCACAAGCCATTAAAACCCATACACTGAGTAAGGATCCCCAAGCCATCATAACCTATACACGTCACACCTATATTAGTCCATAGGATACTATATCCAGAATATATGTGTTTGAATAACCACAATACATTACAGCCCTCTACACACATATATGGGGAAATATAACTTATGTGCCAAATAGAACTAGTATCTACCAAGAGAAGAGAGAGGGGTCAAAGGGGGGTAGTAATCCTTTCATCCACCCACCGAAATGTTGGGGAACCCCCCCCCCCTAGGGCACAGAATCCCCGGGGTGCCAGTTTCCCTTACTGATAGGGTGGAGGAGCATATAAAAATACTAAAAGTACAGAATATACTATAAATCACTACCACACTATGGATATAACCTAGTATTAGACAAAACTGTAGCTAACGTCTCTCGAACTACGAGATGCCACTTCTAAGACTAAGTATCCTGTAAGCACATAACCATTTAAAGGATTTATTAGATTACTTCATTCCCTATTTATCAATTCTACTGTACGTTAATTAATTATATAAAAATTAATTAAAAATGAACAATTCCACATTAAATTCCATTTACATCACATCCAAGAACCAATATCCCTTCAAAAGTTCTCAACCTCATCATTAAGTTTCAACTAACTCCAACACCATGGGTTAATATCATTTATCCATACATTCATTACAGAATTTCATTTCTATATTCCCAGGAATTATAGAAAACCATTCTATGTTACTAAACACAAGTGTCTCAACACGATTATTAGATATACTACTCGTCGAGTCTTTTCCACCTATATCAATAGCGTAGACCCACTCTCTGATGAGAGGCTAAACAGAGAAATCACGTTGAATACCCCGCATGTCTTCAACTCCCTCGGAAGAAGGGTAAGCAAGACCAGCTTCCTTGAGATGTGGGAAAAAATTAAAGTAGATAAACAACCAAACAAAGAACCATGCATCCAACAATCACATCCATCCCATTCCATCATCCCCGATGTCCTCCCTGAAACCCACATGCATAAACTGATGCATCTCACCATTCTAGGCGGCATCTGCTGCCACAACTACAAGGCATCCATGCCCCCACATCACAACATCCATCAAGGATCACATCACAACACATGAAGTAGGAAATTAAACGTCACATCAATTTGGGCTCTTGGCCCTTTGACAAGGAATCTAGCCTTCAAACAACAAGCACCAACAGTTTTCAGGATTTCCAACCAACTATGTTAATCATGTACATCGGCATCAATTTGATTAAAATCAATTTGGATCAAAAACCAAAACAACTACAACTAAAATTGTATACATGCCTATTTATCATTACCCAATTAATTATCAATTAATTATGGCTTTACATTCTTTATCAATTTCATCAAAATCAACATGCTAACAAGATAGACATAGATATTACACTTTCTAGAAAATCAAGAGGTGAACCGTTATCATGGTAAAAAGCAACAAAATTCGATCAAACAAATTATTTTAATCCAGTTCAAGTATTTAATTAGGTCAATTCCATTTTGATCCAAAGGGCTAAATCATGCGAACTCTACGACTGCACCTAAACTATTATATAATCCATGAATCCCCTACCTCAGCGGTTTTCAAGGAAAACCACAACGGTCAAATAACGCCCAAGAAACATGTTTGTTTCTCCATGAATCCTCCAAAGATCTCCTCTCCAAACACAACCAAGACCAAAGACCATCAATTTCGACATCCACACACTTAGATTTACGAATAACGGGCATAGATCTACAAAAATGAGGGGAGATGTGGAGTAGATCTAAGAAGATCTAATAAACCAAACAAGAAAGATCACATACCTCAAGAAACCATCTTCGATTCTCCAAGAGAAGCCTCCATGTCACCTCCAAAATGATTGGGAGAGGTTCTTCTACCTCCAAGGAAGGGTAATCCCGAGTTATAGCCGCATAGGGGATTAAACGAACCATTTAGAGGCAAAGGAGTTCCGATCCACAATTTTAGGATCTTACATTAAGTGCCTGCATGGTTAGTCTGCACGGTTTGGAAAACTGTGCGCTAACTATGTGTTAGCTTCTGCCTCATCAAAAACGTCCCGCACAGTTAGGCCACACGATTAGACAAACCGTGCGCTAACCGTGCATTATCCACTACCACCAAAACTAACCTTGCATGGTTTGGCCGCACAGTTGAGGCAAACTATGTTCCTCATGTGAGAAGGATACTCCCTCCAACACCAACCTCACATGGTTTTCACGCATGGTTTGACAAACCATGCACCTCCCATGAGAAGGTCATAACCCTTTAGATTTCATTAATAGTCCACCCAATCGCACTTCATGTCACTTTGACCTTCCGGAACACCTCCAAAACCACATTTTCACAAAGGAATGGGCCAGAGAGGACCGTGCCTTTACAAGATAGAATAAAGGAAGTCTAATATTAAAAATTCATTAGCAATATAATGTTATTCAAAATATAGACTATTGTTTATAATGTTGATTCCACTCAAAAAACGTCCTCACAATTTATGTGATAAAATTATACTTCCATAGATTCATCTAAGGAATAGATTGATTTTGAATGACCTATATTAAATAGAAATAAAATCGTAATATTATCTGATTAAATTCTCATGTATCCTAAATTAGAAAGGTATAATATTATACAAATTATAATATTTTTGTAAAATATAATTTTATAAATAGATCATATTATAATGTAAAATATTCCAAAATCATAAATCAAGAAAGTTGATGTGTACCATACCATCATTTTTATAGTCGATACAATAAGTTCTGAAAAAGTTTCAAAATCATTAAAATTAAAATCCCAAATTGAGTAAGATGGAAGTTATGAAAAATAGTTGATGGATATAGATAGATGATTATCGATCATTTTGAGTTTTGTAATAGGGTTCAGCATAGTGAATTTTATTGTTATAACCATTCATTATATATTTTGTAATAGTGGTAAATAATTTCAAGGGGGTAATATAGAGAATAAGAAAAACATAATGATTAAATGAAATATATAAAAATAAAAAAAATAATGATATAAAATATATGATGTTTTTACAATATTTTTGGTCAGATAAATAATAAATGTTCATTTAATCATTTATCTAAATAACATAATAATAGAAGATAATAAATCATTATGAATAAAGAATATGAATCCTTGGGAATAAAGCCTATTAAAACCTCAATTGATTTTATAACCTATAATATTCAAATTAATATTCATAAATCTTTTCAAAATAAGTACAATAATGACCAGATACTATAAAAATATATATATATAATTAGTATTTGTATATATAAGTAGGTAAATGTTGTCAAAAACACTGTTAAGAATTCTAGTTGAAAAACAAATATTTTCTCAAATGAATCAAATATTTTGATGTTATTTCGATAAAAAAATTATTGAAACCATGGAATATGGATGATGAATTAAATGATCATCAAAATGGACATAAAATATTTCACAAGAATATCTCATATATCTATATAATTTCTCAAAATATGATAATCCTAGTTTATTAGGAGTATTGTGCTGGTGGTGCAACATGGATGTACATGCAACTAATAACTAATTAAATATTTCACCATCATGTGTAAAATATCGAATGCTAAAAATATCCTTGTTTTACATCATTCCAATAATTTAATGTTCTCATATTATAAAAAAGTATCACAATCTGGATAATGGAAGCATTAAATACATTATAGTCATGTTATAATAATAATTTATAATAAAATTCATGTAATCATTTCTATATAGTTGATAAACACTAGACTTATTCTAGATTTATCATATGTTATTATCCCTATTATGATCTAAGTAATGGAATTATAAAAAATGGGTGTGCTCAAATGATTAATTTGGGAATCATCAGAGTAAATCCTAACAGCAATACAACACTTATAAGATATGATTAGTAACCTGATATCTTGAATAAAATGATCATAATCAGGGAAAATGGAATAATACGATGTTATAAAAACATCCCTGAATCTGGAATATGCAGTAACCATATTAAACATGATATCATAAGTATATGGATTGAATTGGTACAAGAACAATAATAATGGAATGATCCGCATTGTGGATTTTCTTAATCAAATTTTATCATAAACCAAAAAAATAGTCCCATGGTGGATTGAGTTCACTACCCCATCTATCTCATAAAATCTCATATGATTAATGATTTACCTAATGAATCATATTTTTATACAATTTTATTCCCATAACTCACATAACATATGATACTTACACTAACTACCTATGAGCCAAACATAATATCATGTTTGATTAACACATTAACAATTGAATTAAAGGGATAAAAAATTATATGATCATCGTTTAAATAAATAAAACAACAGTACATACATAGATACATATTAAAGATGAATAAAATAAAACACACATAAATCTTAATCATGGAAAGCCAATGAGAATCAATTGGGTTCCCTAATCCCATATCAAAGCATAAATAAAGGATATATCATAAGGATTATAATTATAAGAAGCAATTAAACCATTTTGGTTGTTCGTGGTTTTATAAGTAATAATAGTTCATCAACATAGATGACTAATATAATAGAATTTATCGGATGGATCGAGGAGAAGTTATAATAAATACAATCCAAAAATGTTTTTAATTTCAAAATGTGAAATGGATATTTTATGGAATGAAATAAATTATTATTTTACATTAGAAAAATTTAACAATAAGGTCCATACATGATTTTTTTTTTCAAAATCTATTAATATTTAAAAAAATTATGCATCTAAATCTTAACCTGAAATTAGAAATTTGATTGTTCCCTTAAGAATGTTTTATTTAAAATTGTTAATTTAAAAGGGAACATCAAACTTGTATTATCCTTGAAGGAAAGGTAATATGATATTGATATATATTTAAGTAATATATTTTTAACATATGAAAGACATGATTGATAAAATGGATAAAAATTAGGCCACCATGTCACAAGAATGTAATTTGTATGTTTTAGATGATTCCTTTTTATGTTTTAAAATACCTTTATTAAATCTCACATCATTAATAGGACAATAAATCATTCATATGAAATAAATTTAAGTGAAATTTTAGGATCAAAATTTATATCACATAATTAGTTTCCCAAATATAATGGATAACATTAATGGGAATACAAAACATGTACATGGAAGAAAAACGGAAT
This sequence comes from Viscum album, assembly GCA_963277665.1. NCBI lineage: Eukaryota > Viridiplantae > Streptophyta > Magnoliopsida > Santalales > Viscaceae > Viscum > Viscum album. The sequence goes on from OY728125.1 coordinate 1,580,917,550, forward strand.
ACATGCAACTTATAATATTTATTCTTAACAATGCCAATAATTTTTGGAAAAGAAACTAATCATGGATGATAGATTAAATAAAAAGTGATTTTCACATTATATTTGAAGAGAAATTTCATCAAAAAATCCATTGGTGGAAGAAAATAATAATTCATGTATGAAATTCAGGATGAAACTTTATAACTCAATGAATGGATATTTTGATACAAAATATCATGCCACTTTAATATCACCAGAATTGAAAAACCATGTAACAATTTTTTATGGACTCCTTAATCCACTATATATTAATAATATGATTATAAAAAATTAAAAATGTATTTAATCACATCATAAAAGTGTTAATTGTTTTAATAAAAATCACATCTCAATCAATCCAAATTCTAATGTCAAAACCCTAACATTAGGACCTGATTTATTCTACATGTTCACCTAGAATCCTGAATAATCATATTATGTTTATTAAATATTACATAATATCCTTATTAATATATATATATATATATATATTATATAAAAAGGTATTTCTATTTTCATAGTCAATGTTCACTCTCAAGACTATATTACTGTGCAATTCCCATTAATTAATTCGTTTTAGTCCCTATTATTTTTTTATTACCTCATGAGATATCTTTATTTACCCAATGATTTAATATAATATATAATTCTAGGAAAACCCATCACATAATGAATATCATACATATGTGTGACATAATATCAATAAATGTACATCATAATATTATATCATTCTAAGTATAATGGATACACCTTTTATTAACTCATAACTGTTCTAATTATATACCATAAAATTATATAATAATGATGCTATAATTGTATCATATTATCATTAAATCATAAGAAAAAATATATGATTATTTTAAATGAAAATATATTGAAAATATTTCTAGAAAATTTCTCTTAGAAAATATAATTTTTATTTGAAATAACATATTAAGAATATAAAAAAATATATAATTTAAAGGGAAAAAATTTGTTTGACATTAATAATTTATAAATATAATGTAAAATTTAATTTAAATATTATTAATTATTGTGTCGAAAACATTTAATATACGGTATGTAAAACCAAAAATTCCATTCACAAATTTAATTAAAATAGAAAAGTAAAAAAAATTAGAAAATAATAATAATGTTACTTTTAAAATTGTTATAGATTGTCAAATATAGAAAAATTGATTTTAAATAATCTTGATATAATATTAAAAACATTTGTAGAAATATTTTAACAATATTATGGAATGGATGAATATATTCTCAATCAAAGGGTAAAAAAATTCTCTTTTTAATTAAAAGCATTCTTTGAATCACAATGTAGTAAAATAGGAAATAATAAATGAAGACATAAAATGTCTCGAAATAAATTAAGAATAATAAAATACATAATATTCAGGAGAGTATGATTAAACAACATCATCCATAGTAAATATTAAACATAAAAAAATCCTGTAAAAATTATATTATTCCATTAAACCCTTACCTCATGCCCATTAATTTTTAGTGATATGTATTTCTAGATGATAGTTATTTATGTTAGGAAGCAACGATTATTAATCTCACATCTTTAGGAATTTAGGTGGTGTAGTGATCGATACTATATTTTTAGATATTGAATCTAGTTATATGGTTTATATGGATTTGAATCCAGAATTTCATTATATGTCATTTTATTTATGGGGTTGAATTTGGAATGAATGAATAAATGAATACAGGGAGAGGTAAATTAATCAAATACATCATTGGAATAATTTAATCATAAAAAACTCTTGTAAAATCATATTATAATAGAAAACATGTATATCAAGTCCATTAATTTTTGGTTATTTTTATTATTTATGATGGTTGTTCATATTTGTAAGAATTTATTAAGTTTCTCAAAGCCCATGTCATTTAGGATGTGTAATGATATATATAGTATTTCAAAATTGTGAATCAAGTTCCTTGGGGTATACTCTTTTGAATTCATAGTTTGATTTAATTTCTATTTGATGAATGGTTTTTTATTTTGGAATGTACAGTTACCATTTAACCTTAAAATTTCCATTTTAAAAACATATAATAGGGATTTATATTGGTAGTATGTACATAGTAATGCAAGAGGATTCCATTTTTCAATGGATGAAGAAAATAATGGAATACATTAAATAAGCCTTAATTAATCATTATCGAAACATAAATGTAAAATATAAAAATTAAGTATATTATAATTACCAATTATAAATTATGGTGATTTAAATTAATCGCATAATTATATAGAGGATGTAGTCCACATGTAAACACGACAAATACTTTCATCTCCCATTTACTTGAGAATAATAGAAAAATGTTTGTTACATAACCATAATAAAATCTCAATATATTTATTATTCTATATTAATCATTTTTTATGTATAAAATGTGATTATAGGGAATATAATATGAAATATAAATGAATAAAATTGATTATGATCTACACATTTATTTTTAGGGACCTACATTGTATTGCAACATAATCAATGGAGGATCGGTCCTATAGTGATAAAAGAATAACTTAGATGAATGTATGTGTTGTTGTAAGGTTTTGGATTTGGTTTTTTCTGATATAAATGATCCAGTGGTGTGAATAATGAAGTGGAAGAGTTTCTATTTTATATGTTTTGGGAGAGACACGCATAAAATTTCTCAAAATTAATTAAATGATATATGGTCTCTTTTATTGGAATGTGGCACAAAATGGATAGGGATAAAATGAAAAGATAACCTATGTTTTAAATATCTGTAAACAATAATAATTATATTTTTTTTGGAATAGCTACTGTTATATCTTTCTTTATGCCCAGATAAATTTGATATAACTTTATACATTGTAATTTTTTAAACTATTTTTACTAAAAACTAAGAAAAAATTTAATTAAAATCTTCTATATTATATAAATATTTATTATTAAAAATTGATTAAAAAATTACAATAGTAAATATCCATAATTGGAATAATTTAATTTTAAATAAGTTTATAATCTGTAACAGAAATAGATTTTTTTAAGAGTGAGTAGATAAGCATAAATGAAAATTTACATTAATTCAATTATTTTTAAAAAATAAATAATGACGGTTAAAATATAATATTATAAAATATATATATAAATTTCATTAAAACCATTAATAAATAGATATTAATTGTAAGCATTAATATAAAAACACATTGCATAATAAAAACTATGGTAAAAATTTATGTTTCAAGGACATAAATGAACTTATATGGAAACAAAATATATTGATGATTCTCATGTAATTAATTAGATAATTGATTATTAAATTATTTTTAGATAACATTATGACATAATTTACATTCTAATATGTTTTTTACTCTAAATTAAATGATATTAGGTACAAAACCATTTTAATTACTTACAATTAATAAAATTATCTTTTTAGAAAAATATTAAAAAATAAAACTAGGATAATATTTGAATGATTATATAAAAAATGATATTTCATTCCACAAATAAAATTTCTAAAATAGGTATATATTATTTGTCATTTGTGTGTGGAAAAATTATATAATACACAATTTTTTATGAAAAATATATTTTTGAAGCGTAAAATGTATTTCTTAATAATTGAGTAACGATTTAATATTTCATAATCAATAATCTTTTATTTTTAAAAAACAATAATTTTTTTAAAATAATGTATATATTAATACTCATACCTCCAACATTCAAATCTTAGTTATAATATTTTACTATATCACAGTTCATATAGACTCATGGATTAATGTAAGGTAAGATATCAAATAAATAACATTTTAAATCAAAGTAAATACATATAAAATACCATTCCATTAAATTATATACTTTTTTTAATAAATTATTTCGAAAATATTATTTCAATCTGGTATGTGTGAAGGATATATCTTCTTCATCCCATCTGTGTGTTCTGATGATGCTTCCTCAAATTTCTTATTCATCCAAAGAACATCAGCATGTTGAGTAGTCATGTTTTATATAACATTATCTCTATGACCGAATATTTATACATGTTTTTCAACATATTAATGAAAATTATATTTCAGTATAACATATTATTTCAATATATAAAAATGACCAGTTTTTTACATCTTTATAACATATATATGGAATAGATTGGGAACATTTGAGGGGATTGGTGGGAGTTCCAAATGATAGGCTAATATCCCTACTTGATAATGAATTTTAAAGGCACCAATATAAAGGGGTATCAATATAACCTAAATTCTAATTTTTATATCCTTATTATATAGACGAAATAGAATGGAAACTAACTCATCAACATAAAATTCCATATCTTACTAATGATTGTCAACATAGCAATTCCTTGGACACTATGATACCTTGACGTGACATTAAATAGATTTTACCTTCTGTGACTTTTCCTCATTTATATGACATACTAATAGAAATATTTCTCAAAAATTATCACATCATATTAGATAAATAAACATCATTTCATAGTGTTATTAATTAATATCTATTCGAATTATTGAGTGAAATATATTTTTGTCAAAATAAATTTCTACAGGTTGGTATTTATCACAACATCCTTCGAAATATAGAGAAGAGGTTCCAAAAATATCATCTGCATTTGGATTGGTTATCTATGAATGAATATCTATTTGAGGATGATAATCATTACAAAAGCACTACTCTATATGATGACCATATTGAAAACTCCTCCAAAACCTAGATATAAACCTTATAAACCGATTAGATAAAACAGAGTAGGGTTTCCACTGAAACGATACCACTTTAATAATGTATACCACACCAAAATGATCAAGTTCAAAATCTTATATAATATTAATGAAGTTATTTAAATTAATAATTATCTCAACTATAACCCAATTATCAGTATAACCTTTAGATGATTTCATATGTCTGATGATGAAATCCATGACAGTGTTATTCCATTTAAATTTTTGTTTGGGTAATGGTTGTAACATTCCATTAAACATTTTTCTGTCAATCATATCTTATTCACTAACCAAAAACCTAGATACATACTATATAATATATACCTTCATGGGGAACCATAAAAAATAATCATGTAATTATCAATATATCATTTTACATCCATGATAAATAGATAATGATGATATATTAAATTTTTCTAGTAGATCTTCATCAGGTCTTTTATTAAAGAGATGTATACCCATGTGCTAGAACGTATCATCAAATCATAATCAAGGTATAAATTAAGAAAATTAATTACCTTATTTGTGTCTTTATATCCTTATTATATGACTCTTTACTCCATACATGGACCAACGGTTGAACACACATTCGGTAAAGATTAAATTTCAACAATTACGTCTTGTTTTCAATCTATACCAATAGAAAATCCATAAACATTAGATCACTTTTGATCCTCATCATATATAAGTTTTAATGATACATTTTACACAAATCATTATCCACCTCCTTCACTCTCCATAGGAGATAAAAAATTTAGAATAAAAAATAATTAATGAACTCCAACCACCATTGGAAAAAATTCAACTTTTATGGTAGCATATATACTTTAATCATTTATGATCATTATATACCTCACACATTTTTCTATAATGTTAACCTCTCCATAAATTTAAGTAAAATTTTACTGATGATATATCCAAATCAAGAGTCATGTAATTTATCTCATGGAAATTCTATTGGAATAAGGTATACCCTATCAACATATCCTTTAAAAAAATACACAAAACACTTTTATTTCATTCATCATTTTAAATTAAAACCCTTCTCATCTATAGAGTACAATGAGAATTAGTTCACATACAAAAAATTTATTTAGTTCTCTGAATGTTTCATCACATTCATTAGTCTAAATAAACATAACTCTCATTTTAGTTAACAATGTGACTGGATTTTCTATATGTGGAATAATTTCTCAAATCATTGATAATATCCATAAAATTGATGAAAAATATAAATCCTAACCATAATGGTTAGTCCGAGACAATTTATAATACCATTATTCTTTTATGGATCCACTAATATACCGTTCACTAAGATTATATGAACCACTAATGAGACTTTATCTACCTGAAAGATACACATGGTATATTTTGGATACAACTTTTCCTTATATTTTCATTTCAATAAAATCATCACATGATATTCCTATTCTTCCTTTCTCTTAGAATTTATAATAATGTCATCTATAAATATTACCACAAACTAATCAAGATATTCATTAAATTATTTATTTGTTAAATCGATCCAGAGAGTAGAGAAATCTATTAGTCCAAATAGATTCAAAATAAATTGATAATATATATAACTCAAATGGTATGTTTTCTTAGGTATGCATTCAATTTTTAAACTCAAATAATATTAGCGAGATCAATTATCAAACATGAAAAAATGTTTATATCCTGAAAAATTGTCATAAAAATCATCAGTATAGGGAAAATGATACATAGTATTGATTTTGAACTTATTATATTCATTAAAATAAATAAAAATACACAATAATCCATATTTACATATAAAAAAAATACAATTTTAGCTAATGGTGACACAGTTGGATATATGAAAAAATTATCATTATTCTCATAGATTTAGATGTTCAATTACTATAACTATTTTGATTCCATTTTATATAGAGTTGTTGAATTATTTTTTGCAATTATAATGTGTTTAATGGAAGAAATTATAACACAATTCAAAGGAAAAATATGTAACAATTATAGAAATGCCTAAATGAAAACTCATACAATAATAAAATCATCAATATCTATAATCCCCCTAATCATGTAAGATAAACACCGCTAAAAAATACAAAGTATTAGTCATACACTAGAAGTAATTCACATTATATGTTCACATTCATCCTCACCCCAAAAAACAATCATAGTATGACATCAAATATAAAAAGTGATTTCCATACTCTATAAATTTATATGTAGTCATGGTGAAGGGAGATCATCAATGTAAAAAATACACTAAATGATAAACAAAAATATTTTCATAGAGAAGAGCTTTACAAAATTTAACATGGAATATAGAACTCTAACGTGTGGCTTATTTATTTGGATTAAATTCAATGATAGATATAGAATATTCCCTTCATTATTCTAGAATTGTTCCCCTGTTTTAGGTAAATAAATAAAATAATTACCCAGTCCCCCACACATAATAAATTAAACATAAATTGGTTCTATAAGATGTATTTTATTTCACCTTATTGAACACTTCACAATTATTCAACAATTATTTACTTTATGTTAATCATCTCCACAAATAAAATATATTATCATTACTTTGATACATTTATTTTTTTTTTCAATTCATACCACATTATTAACATGTAAGAAGTTTAATATTATTTCCAATAAGATCATAAAAAATCTATAAGTTTGTATTATTACATTTTCTAGGAATCACACCCATGTTTAGACTGTTAATCATATAATGAAGTAGATGATTAACAAAAATAACAAGGTTTTAAATTCGATATATCATTTCATTTGTTATTTCAAAATTATAACCCTTCAATTTTCCATAGTGATCAGTGTTAATTTGGTTTATTATATTTATATATTTTTATTGAAATAAAAATAATATTATGAGAAACAAAAATCATATTGGGAAATCATATGATCATGAAAATAATTTATAGGATGTCTAAATAATGAAACCTAATTTTCCATTTGTGGAAATCATGGTTATCCTGATATCATTCATTATCACTATCTATTAAATTATTTCATAATGGATCTTAATGAAAATGTAAATTAAACTAAATATATACCATTTCAGTGTTAAATTAGGTGTACTGTAAGGGCACATTTAGTATGTACCATAATGATGTTTGAGATAAACACAACTAACACATTTTTGGGTTATTAACCTTATATGCATATTTTACCAAAAAAAAACACTTATAGTACCTAGACAACTGTTAATTTATTTGGTAACCACACACCATTCTTTTCCATAACCTAGGATGTTTTCTATAAATATTCTTAAAATAAGGTTTCTGACTAAATATCCATTATACTAGTTTTCAAAAGATATTAAACCCTTATTTCTACTAATTATAGTATCAAAAACATTAGATACATTAATACTATATATTATTAGATTAAATATGAAATATATATTAATATGATCTATGATAGAACCATAAAGTTATAGTGTATTTAGTAACATGATCACATGATCAATGAGTTTATAATTGATCTACATCATTTCCCAATAAATTTATAAAAAACTGTTATTTTACATAAAATAGAGAAAACCAATTCCAAAACCATTGAAGGGAAACAATCTAACTAATGCGATCATATTATCAGTAAAGGTAAAAACATGTCATAATAATAAGTTTTCACAGGTGGTAATAATAAAATCATATGTACATTAGAAAATTATATTTACATTTCAAAATAATCATTAACAATTGATAGATCAAAACCATGAAACATGGTATAAAGATTAATCAATGAAATTATATATGACACAACAGTGAATAATAGTCATTAATCAATAATAAGAGGTCAAAAAATATCATAAATTTTATATATAAGGTTGTGGCTTACAAATAAAAATATAAAATCTATTCTCTTCTCAGGGATCAATACCAAGATTATCGAAGTCTATTGGGTTCACTCCATGTCCAATCATTTCCATAGTTAAGGGTCACTCTGAATACTAAATTATTAAGAAAATTATCTTTCCAAGCTAGGTGCACTCCCTATTATAGTATTCCGTAAAACTTGGGATATCATTCTTTACCCAAAGCCGTAGAGTGCTATTTAATTTTAATCCCGCCAACCACAGAATTAAAACCATAAATATGTGTTCAATAAGATCATTAATAATTCATTATAATATCAAATCCGAACCCATTGAAAGTATTTGGTTTTCCAAAATATCTGCTCATCATAACCATAAAATACCATGATAAAGTGTAATTATTATATCATTGGATAATATCCCATTGAAATCATAATAAATATCAACTAATTTTTCTATAGATGAAAATTCCTTTAAAAGATCACTATATAATTAAATGATGGAAATACTTTTTTAATTTAAAATCACATATTTAGAATCTTAAAATTACTAAAATATTTAGGAGGAATTTTTCATCTTGAATTAATGGGGAATTTTATAATGTAACATTTAATTAAAATTTAATTTATTATTAATGGAAAATTAGGTCATATGGAGTATGTTAAAAGAAAAATTCATTCAACATTTTTTTGTAAGAAGACAAAAGGACCACATTTTGAAACTGATGAGATGGTTTGATCTAAACAATTTCAAAGAAAGTGAAATATATTAAAAATTAATTAAATTATATTTAATTAATATAATATTTATATTTATATGATTTTATAGAAAACATGGTTATGGAAGAACATTTTTCTAATATAAGGGACAAAAGGACCATTTTCCAAAATAACATTATTTACATATTATGATTAATAAAGGAGAAGAAAATGAAATAAAAAAATAAATCCCGATAAATTTCAATAAAAGTAAAATAAATAATATTAGGAAGACATATTTCATACAATTTCATCAAGGTAAAATTAAAGCATAAATAATCAGTGTAAAAATGATATTTTATCTTAAAACCACTTCGACAGTTCTATCTTCTTCATTAGAAATATAATTACCTATTGATAAATTTAAATATTATTATAGTTATAAACTAGAACCATAATTATTCCTATAATAACATTAATTTTTTAAATCATAACATCATAACACTAGTTCATTAACAATATTTTATTATCATCACCATTTAGAGTGCTAACAAATTTATTTTTTTATATGTTTTGGATTAGTTGTAATTGTACATGCACATATGTAATTGGAAATTCATATTTATAATATTAATCATGTCATAAAAATAATATAAATTAATTATATAAATAATTATAACTGTAGATATAAATATGTAAATTAATTGAATTAGGTCACTACATGAAGGTGATAGATCGTATATATGCATGAGTAGTGTTTTGATATTTATATGGATGGAAAAAATAAACGTATATAATAATTAAGAAATATATAATCATTATTATGAAATAAATATCTTATTTAGACATTAAATCTACCATACTAACTATCAATTAGTTATGGTTGTGGAAAATGAGTTGCATCACTATGGGGTGACGGTGGTCCACACATATGGATGTGTGATACTTTTGACTGTAAATTTATTTAGAATAGGTAGAAAATGGTTCAAAAATAACAATAATAACATATTAGTATATCCATTATACTCAAGTCATTGTTTTTTATGGATAAAAATTGTTTATAGCAATTAAAAGAATAAATAAATAAAATTTAATGATTAGAGTTAACATATTCATACCTACTCTATGAGGGACATCATTTTCATAAAACATTTTTCCTTAAAGAATAATTCCTAATAGAATAATAAATTATTTATTGTGAATGGAATTATTATATAATTTTTTGGAGTATGAATCTTTTAAGATATAAGACTCATAGGGTGTGTGGATGGGAAGAGATAAGGTTCCATTTTATATGTGATGGGAGGGGAAAACATGAAATTTCTAAAAGGATCTCAATGATATAAAGTAAGATTCAGGGTAATGTTGATTAAAATGTGTATTTCTTTGTATGTACGAAAAAATATATTTGAAATATATTTTAAAAATAATAATTATATAGGTTTGTGTTGAAATCCTTCTTTTATGTATTTGTATAACCCTCGATAAACCCATTTTTCGATAATCATTGTAATTTTTTTAATTATTTCAACTGTTCACTATGAAAAATAATTTAGTTTTGAGTATTATATTATAATATTTTAAACGATTTGAAATATGGGATATATTTTAGAACATTATATTCATATATGTCGAATAATATTAATTTATTTAATTTCACAACCCTCAATGAAAACTGACCTTATAAAATTGAATCATTAAACATAAAACATAATTTACATACATTTCATTACATGTAAAAATAAATAAATGGATGATAAAATTTATTATTTAATATAAAATATATAAATTTCATTAAAACATAAATAAATAAATATTAATATATTTTACTATAAAAAATCAAAATGTACACATGGAAATAATCATGAGAAAATTTTATTTTTAAGCCCAAAATAGAATTATATAAAAATCAAGAATAATGATGATTATTATGTGATTAATTTAATATTTATAAATAATTTATTTATGTATTAATTTAAGATCAAATTAAAAAAATGACTTTCAGATAGAAATAAATGAATGTTTTCCTATAAATGATATTTTTTACTATTTACTAAAAAATAATACATTTTAGAGAAATACCAAAAAAATCACTATATGATAATATTTTAACAACTATTAAAAAAGGATATAATTTATTTCTAAAAAAATTAAAATGTATGTATATATTAGTTATAATATTTTTATGTAAAAATATGTCAAAAAACAATTATGAAGAAAATATTTTTAGAAGTGTAAAATTTATTTAGGGAAAAATTAATACATATATATTATGAATTAATAATGAAATTTAAATTTTTTAAAAAATACATTTTTTCATAAATTTGTCATTATTATTCATATATGCCTATTTAGTTTACATGATACAACAATTTATAGTATCACGAATCATATCGAATCTAGGTTGTGTGTATGGAAAGTTGTCCAATAATCCATGATTTTATTCAAATGAAATAAATATAAAATATTTCGGTTTCACATAAGATTAGTATGGAAGGGAATTATACATATATTGAGGGATAATTTGGTAGAGTTTCAAAAAAATTATAAAATTTAATGTGTATTCTTGAAAGGGTTGAATTGGTCTCATTTTATACATTGTAGAAAATGTCATTTTTTAAATACCCATTACATCTCATTAATTTTTTGACACTATTTAGGGTTATATGACTCCAAATATGTTCTATAATTGTGTTTATTGTGGTGTGGGTTGAGAAACACTCAATAAATATATTTAATACTTGTTTCAAACTTGTTTTAACTATTTTACGAACTGATTTTTTCACCTTAACATTTAGTTTTTATACATTGTTTACTAATTTTTTAACTATTTAATTTGTGATTTTATAAAATTATATTATAAAACTACCACCATATTTTTTGGTACTTCAACAAAATTGAATATCTAATTAATCTAATTAAATTTCAAAAGATGATAAATTAACATTAAAATTGACATATTTAATATATAGATATTCTATTTTTTTTAATAAATATTTTAAAAGTTACGTGTTCAAAAAATATTATATACTTAATTACTAATTAAGTGATTGATAATATATTTATATACAAATTTATACATAATATTACAATTTTTTTAAAATAATTACATCTTATTTTGTTACATAAAAATTTCACAACATTAAAAAAATTGTACATTGAATAAAAAAATTCACCATTATCATGTTAATTCAAATTTATATATGTTATAAATGTTTTACACATAAAAATAACATTTATCTTATTAAATAATAATAATTTTTTATATAAAATATGATATCAATTTTTAATTTTATTTTTCTTAAAATTATAAACACTAATTTTTAATATATGTGAAAAAACATTCTATAGTAAAATATTAATCAACTCTCAAAAATAATAAACAGTGATTTTATAAAAATAACAGAATAATTTTAAATGATTTATTGAATTTCACAATGACATATATATTATATAAAAATTCTAAAAAGGCATTAATGTATTCGTGAATTATGATAATTTTTAAAAAGTGACAGTTTTAGTGAAATCATTATATCTTCACTATTCCCCAAAAATTCAATTATTTTTAAAAAATAATATATATTTATTGATATTTATTTTTATTATTATGTGTAAAAATATGAATTTCCTTTTTTAAAATAAAAAAATAAAATTTTTATTATTTTATTTTCATATTAAAATATTAAATATATTGGAAAACCCTTTTAATATGAAAATGAATTTTTAGAAATTAAAAATTCATATATTTATTTCCTATTTATTTCTAATTTTATTAGTGTAAAAGTATTATTCATAAATAATATATTATTCATTTCAATTATATACCTTCTCTAAAATATGTTTATTTTCCTATAATGTAACACATAAAAATATAATTTTAGAAAAAAATCATTTCTAGGATATACTGATCTTATATCCTATATAGCAACGCTAATTTTTTTATCAATAAAAAGGTATATAATAATTAACTTGATTCTATTTCAACTGGTATTTCATAATTTATGTGCCATTATTTTTACCTTCCAAGTTATTTGTTATATATAAACGGTTATATAATGCATTGTAGTTGATTTTCATTCAATGTTATATTTAATAATAGTTTTGGAGAACATTAGTTTTTAATGGGATATGTAATTTAAAATATCAGGGTGTTTTATTACCACTTAAATAAATCCCATAACTATTATTTAAATTATCACATACTAATTAATATAACTATTGGTATGTAAATGGTTGTCCTGATTTAAGGTATAATTTTTAGAGAAATATAACCCACTTAAACATGTGGAATATATATTTTATCGTATAATATTAATATTCATGATATTTAATTTTTATAAAATAATATGAGCTAAATGAAACTAATTAGTATGTATCACAAATAATATAATAGAATTATTTTTATTAGTGATCTCACATTCATTCTATTATTCATAGATGATTATAGGGTTGTTTAAAATTTGAAATGTGATTTCATTATTTTTTTGATTATTAATGATTCTGTGTCGAGATACCTAAACAATTTACAAAAGAACATCCACATTGTGTAGTGGAAGAAAAATATCACTTTCAATTCTCATAATCCAATGATCCTTGAAGGATATTAAATTTACATGGATACAATAATTATACCACAATATTTTATTATTATTTTGAAATTTAATAGTTTGTGAAAAAATACATAACATAAGATATCTGAAATTTTAGTGTAATGAATAATTTTACCAAGAACCACAAAATTTTCATTATCCACTTAAATAATATTAATTTATTGTGATTTTCCATTTTCACTTGGTTTTGGATGTTTTTTTGTCAAATGTCATATTAATACCTCTGATTAGTGCCTTGGTTTTCTTAGGTCCAAATTCCTCATATCTGAAACATTGAATTATTAGTAGATCATTAAGAATAACAAATATTTTTGTAATTTTGTTATCTAAAATCTTCTATTTTAATCATCACATTCATTCATAATTCACTAAATTAAAAAATATAAAATAAATTCTAGTTCAATTTTTACATTCCCCTAGGTGTCCCCTAAAAAATTAGTTTAAGGAAATTGAATCATCGAGATATTATCATCTTAATCACTTAAACATTCATAATAGTTCATCCTTATATTAATAGATGTGATTAGAAACTAAAATAAGTCAAATTTTTTACATTATATTTCATGATAGATAGTTTCTAATAATGAAAAAATTTCTCACTCTGCACTTTACCCCGTTCGATTTTTATGGAAAAAATCGATACATTGTCCATGGAATAATTTAATAACTTCGTACATTACGAAATTAACCATTATAATAAAATGTAGTTAATGTTTGTGATAAAAAATTAACATAATAATATATTTATCCTAAATGATATTTTAAAATTCACTTCCTTGAACTATCATTCTAATTAATACCATTACATTATCATTCAATGCAACTTAAACAACTATCAGTTAAAAAAATGTTTATTTAGTCCAAATTCTACTATACTCCATCACCTTATTCCATAAAATATTAAATAATTATTAATGGCATGTATGTTGAATTATATTGACCAAATAATATCCTCTAGATGTTTCTATCTAGGATTGCAATCTTAGGCCCACAGATTATTCACCAAGTGGAGATCAAGATAAGACAAAACCAGCCTTTTTTCGGGTGATTTTCATTAGTTGAATATATTAAACATCCATATACATAGGATATAATATCTAAAATGACTTAATTAATACTAAATAATTAAATCCACACATTACTAAAACTACATGATGTTATCATACACATACAATCATCTATTGAATTTTCTTAATAGTTCTCTTCTCCCAATCCCCAAAAGAAATAAAATAATTTTAAAAAACAAATAACAGATTATCTTATGTAAAATATAATAACCCAATTAAAACATATCATTATTTTACATAATTTTTATATTTGAGATGTTATATCTTACATAATAATATCTGTATCACTGGAATATGATGTTTACTATCTTTGATGACATCCAACATAAACAATTTATTTTATAATATATGTACAACTTTTTCCATATCAGAGCGACACTATATATGTTTTAATATATTATTATGTTATAATAATCTTAATTATATTGGAAATATAAACTTTTGAAATTTTTGATCTCAAATCATTAATAAGGGATAAATTATAGTAAAAAATAATAATTATTCAACCCATATAATTTAGGGTTCATAAAATTATATCATAAAAAAACTCCCAAACATTGAAACATTTCATATGTAAATTATATCATAACATAATGGAATAATAAATTCATGTAAAAATGGTAAAAAAATTGCATCAAAAGTATTGTTCAATGCCTAATACAAAGCCTATCACAGTGGAAAGAGTCCTATTGTGAGACGTTCTGACACACTATTCCTATAAACATTTTGGAATGAGTCACATGGTGGATTGGGATTATAATCTATTTCATTTAATATTATATAATTGTATTTAATGATTTATCTGTTGTATTATAGGGATATATCTTTCCATGAACACATGTCACATCACATTGTGTGCTTAATTAAATAGTATGTGCACCATAAATTTTTTTTCGCGAGGTGAAAACATTACCCAACTAATTATAAGGATATATAATTCTTTTCCCACCAATAAAACAATTTTTATTTTGATATATTCTTAAATATGTGAGTTACTTGAAGAAAATAAACCATCCATTAATCATACTAATCATATGACCCATAAGAACGAAGTGGAGTGAATAATCCGATCTCAAAGTCTAATGGAATGCTATTTTATAGGATCAACAATAGAATATGGAATTAATTATTTATTGGTATTAATATTTTAATAATGAATTATATTTATATATCATTGAGATCTAACATATTTAAATTCAATAGATATGTAAAGGAGGAGTATTAATAAAATTGAACTGCATATGTTATGCTTCTCAAAATTGGAAAATATTCATTTATGATGGAAATGGATTATTATATTATATTAAACTGGTATTTAACATGGATGTTTCTATATAAATTAAATTTTATTATTAGATGATATTCTGGGTAAAGTTATTTTTATCATGGTGACCCATGTCACAAAATAAGAAACCAAAAAGTGACATTTACTCGAGTATAATAAAAAGTGCTAATTTTGAAAGGAAAAAAAAACATCTGTTATCCCAAATAGAAATTAAAAAAAACAAGATATAAATTTATAGTAAATATAAAATTAATATGGAATAAATTATATTAAAAATAGAAAAATAGAAACAATACTTTTAACCCCTAAATAAAAAGGGTGGTATGGAGGATCATTTTTTATTTTTGTAAAATACACTGTTGAAATTAATATTTTTGAAAGTATAATAGAAAATTTTTTCAAATGAGGAAAAAGGAAATGTCAATATGAAAAGATATATCACATAATTACGTTTCTAAAAATAAAGGATATCATTAAGAGTAATAAAATACCTGGATATTGATGATAAAGAGCTTACTTATATATGATGGAAATTATTCTTAACAATTTCATTCATTTAGGGTTAGAAAATTCAGTAAGAAATAGGATTGGAATAAAAAATTAACACTTTTCCACGATGTTAAATAATAAATTAATCATTAAATAATATGTTGGAATAATAAAATCTCATAATTAATATGATCATGATGAAAAATTTTAATTTAGAGAAGTAATTTTGAATTAATAAATTCACATATGCCATTAAAATCAATATAATAAAAAACATTGAAATGAATTTTTTTTTAAATTACAAAACCCATATAATTGAAAATAATTATGATTAAAATATATCATATTGAAATAATAAAATCATATAAAAGATGAAATGTTTCAATACAAATAATATTATAGTGAATTAATCATTAGATGTAGAAATACATACATTAGGTCCTGTTTAATTTGATTATTATTAATAAAATCTTGGATAATAGAATTACGTTTATTAATATTTTTAAAAATTTATATTAATCTAATTTTCAAATGAATTGTTCTATCTGAAACCATATTTTTTTAAAATTTTCTATAATTTTTTCCTTTGTGACGATTTCTTGAATATGTTCAACCAAATTCTCTATAAATATCTTAGTATGGTAACCTTTATCGATGTTGTTGTCAAATAGCATTATATTCCAAAACAATGGTATATGTTTATATTATTTATCACTCTATTTCTAAAAAATATATATAGTTCCAATGGTTTTTAAAATGGACACAAATTAAGAAAGGTTTTTTGATATGGTTCTTTCATTCGATAAATTTATTACAAACTAATATTATTAGATCTTAAAATAGATTTAATATATATAATAATTAAACAAAAATTATAGTTTCATAAACATAAATTTTATACATTACATTAAATTTTAAAATCATGTATCTTATGAGGACAAAAAAAAATACAATACAACAAATCGTGAGGCGTTAGTACACCCATATACAAATGATGCTCTAATTTTTGAATGAACTTGAAGGGATAATAAGAAATTATAATTTCAGAATATTAACATTATTATAGATATTTTATTTTTTTAAATTAAATAATTATTTTTACAATCAATAATTAGTATTTAAAAAAGTAGAACATGTTGTTAATGGATTCGATTGTGTGTGAAAACACGTGATATTTTCTTCATTGTCTAAAGAGGTAGAAATGTGATTTTAAAATAGTTTAATATTAGTTAAAAATATTAAAGAAAATAATGTTAGCATATTTTAATGGATATTATACATTTGGATGAAGAATTATAAGATGAATATTTTAAGGATTAAGTATTACATAGATTGAAAGCTTTAACATTCTATTGAAATCCATCTTGGAAATTACCAGATTTGCATAACTTATAAATAACATGGTATTACAGTTAGGAAATATAATTCTATTATAGGTAAATAGTTAAAATTTAAAGAAAATTTTCATTGTTAAGTGTCACATTAATATGTTTGAAGTTATCTCCATTTATTATTGGATGAAAATGGAATATTTATAATAAGTCAATACATCTATATTATTCCATAAAAACTATTCAGAGAATAATGGATCCCATTGTGGTATATAGTTATGTGGATAGGGGATTGGGGTTTGAAATCCACCACCATAAATTTTCATCCATGTTAGAATATATTTTTTCATTCTTTTACCATTAGATTACTAAATATTGTCTTTTTATTTTTTTACCTAGGTAACTAATATTTGAGTACGTAGTTTTAGTGTTAGTAAAAATAAAAGTTTAAACTCTCACCACATTTGGGTGTGAGGAAACTAAATTTATCATTCATTTAATCCAGATTATTTTTTAAAAATAGTAACATTAACTTATAAATTAAATAATTTATTATATAGAATGAGTTGTTATGTAGAAAAAGGTTTTTTATCCATTAAGTGTTGTAAATGTAATATAAAATTAATTACCAATAAAATGGGTGATTAAATTATTATAAAAATATGTAATCACCATATCATATAATTTGTATATTGTAAATCAATTAATATTACTAAATAAAAATTATGAAAATTTATTAAAATAATTATTTAAAACAACTAGCTCACCAGTATCATCGTTAGTAACATTAATTTTAGTTCTCTAAGTTCAATAAAAAAATGAATTTGAACATATTAAAAAATATGAAAAGTTTCTTATGACGTATGAAATTTTTTTTTAGATGTAATTTCTACTAGTGATGAAAAGACAATTTTAATTTAAAGAATTTCAATTAATTTTTACTATAAAATATTACTTACACTTCCAAAATGATAAACGCATGATTTATAAATAAAATAATGTGTTATTAAATGATTTATTTTATATTAGAATGTTATATATTGTGAAAAACTTATTCATTAAATTATTATGGTAATGTAATGAATTTGTTGATTTTAGAAAAATATGTCTTTTTTAGTTTTTCACATAAAAATCATATGTTACAAAAAATTATATTAAATTTATTTTCTCTAAATGTAGTTATTATATGTAAAAATTGAAGTAAATTTCTTAAAATTACTTTTTTAAAATTTTATTAATCCCAAATTTAAATTGATATGTATTTTGGTTGTTTATAGGTACCCTCATTCCCAATATAAATTACTTTTAATTTGGTTTTACATTATTGTTTGTTTGGGAGAAGTTTGATAATTTTGAAAGATATTTTGGAAGTTCACAAATGGTGCACGAGTTTCCCAAATTGTTTGCTCTAGCCTAGAGAACCATGGAACCCTATAAAAATATTTATTGCAACGCAAGGTCATTCCTTGTGTTTCCTTTTTTTCTAAAAAAATTAATCACGAAATATTTAGAAGATGCACTTTGTTAAGGAACACATTTATGTGAAACCATGTTATTCTACCCAACAAACCATGAAAGTGATTTAAGTTAACCCAATAATTATATTTTAAATTTTATGAACATCTATATTATCCCAAGACTACCCCCACTATCCCTGAATTATTTATATTCATTTTGGAGGATCTTATCAGAATTACTAAGGCCCTTGATCTCCGTTATCAGCAAATCGCAAGACACAATGAATATCTGGACCTTCCCAGATAAGTGTTTCCTTCGTAGTTAGATATCTCTCTATCTCCCATTCTATGCTTCCTAGATAAAATAGATTTTATTATCTATTATCAGATCTAGATCATGTTCTTGGTGTAATAGTTCATGAAATATTTAATTTTTTATTTTGGATTCAGTTCAAAATCCCTTTATTCGATGCGTTCTTGATTGATTACATTCCATTTTTTGTTATCTATTGGTGTGTTTTCTTCATCAATAAAGATGAATGTTTTATATATTTCAAATATAATTGTCATGATATAAATTATTTGTATTCAATTGTGGAATTTCTAGAGATTTCATAGAAATTGAATTTCTGAATTGAATTAATTTATTTGGTGAATTAATTAATTAAGGATGTAATGTCCATGTCATGGATCCCACCCTAAACAGGGCCCTGATCCTAGTCGGAAACATGTCCTCAAGTGCATCTCACTAAACCCTAGAGGTTTGAGAATAATATCTAGGGGCTATGTGAGTTAGCAGGGAGACTATGAACCCATTACAAGAGTATCATAAAATAATTCAAACATATTATAAATAGATGAATCAAAATAAACATTTGTCAATAGAATGAAAGGTATGAATGGAAAAAATACCTAACAATTACTAGAGAAGTATCATATATAAAATGATGTAGATGGTGCATGAATCTAGAATGAATCTAGAACTATACATAGATATAAAATACAATAAATGTAACCCAAATAAAAAAAATTGAATAAAGGAATCCTATCATCATATGCCTCATCTTGTTCATATGCTCCCATGATCCAATGCAATAGTCAACAACCTATACTAGGGAGTTTTCCCCTATCACCACCTATAGCCATAAAATCTGTTTGGGTCCCCAAAGATGCTATAACATGGTGTGAGATAAAAAAAACCACTAGGAAATCACCAAGTACTATATATTTCAAACAACAATTCTACAAAATTGATAGCATGTTTAAATAATAGTTAATGTAAAGTGTCTATTCCCAAGGAATATATCCATTGTAATAAGTAAAAACAACTAGCCCTCAAGGCTACATGAAAAAGAGTCATCTCCTGAAAAGGAAACTAAATGGAATGTAAACTCGTCACATGACCACGCCGTACATCCATATGTATCATGAACCCAACAACCACATTGTATAAAGTATTCTATTATTCCATGGCCACACTGAATAGTGAAGTAAAATATCCAAAAACATATTGTATAGTGAAATCTAGACTGCAAGGGCAGTATCCAATGTTTCATTAGACCAAGGAATCCATGTAATTATTCTAGGCCATGGAGGGATGGATCCAAGGAGTTTTTCTAAGGAATCACATCGGGTCCCATGGGTATCCCTGGTGAAATCTAGACTGCAAGTCAGATCCATGGTGTAGCAAGGCCTGAGTTCTTCCAAGGAATCAAGACCTAAGGGGAAGAGTCAACTAAATTTGTCCACTACCATGTTCGATATACATATATTCAAAAATTCAAATTAAACATTTAATTTAGAAAAAACATTCCATGTTAGTATACACTCTCACATCAAACTCCACAGGCCTTGAGTATACTCACTCATGCAAACCATTTAACAACTACAGTAATATGGGAATAACCTCCCATATAAACCCTTTAACATACCATTACTATAAAAAAATTCAAGGCATACGATGATATTCATTGACCAAGGAGGCATTATACAACCTAAAAAAGGAATTCTAGCTATAAAAGTATTAACAAGATTCCTTAAACTAGGAAATCAAAATAACAAACCAATTTGGTTGTTTAATCTAGATAAAAAAGTTATTTCATTAAGGTTTACCCCATGGGAGACCATAAAATTTGAAATAGGTTCCAACACACATAAATGATACCTACATGCTTCCTCAAAATTTTGACTACATCTACGACAAGAAACTCGCTAAAAAAATGACTGGTTAGAATGTCTGATGGGTTGAAAAAGTAAATAATGCTGAGAAAGCACTCGATAACCTGAATGAAAATATAGACCACCTACCTTTCCTCGGTAGTATACGTCTTGTCAAATATCAGGTATTTTTTCATCATATATGGGAATAAATTTTACGAACATGCGAATAATGAGTTATTAAGTCATATGACCTTAAATCATAATAGTTTAGCTGTTGTTCAGATATATCTAGAATGACAAAAAATGAATCGAGTACATTATGATGCAATTCCAAATTTACTGGAAGTGCATTAATAGGAGGTTAGATGAATTTTAGATATGATATACTACTATATAGGGGTGTTCGGTTCAAAAATGAGAGAAAATTTTTTTTCCATCAAAATATTATGCTTCTGCATATTTTATAAAAAACCTCGCTAGGAAACTACATGGCTTAGTGACAAAGCACACAACGTGTACCATCAGTGTATTTTTCTCTATTAGAGTCTTGATAAACATCGTGACGGGCCACTACATGTTGTGTACCTGTCCTGTAGCCAGATTTCTACATGTTATCCCCTTCTTTCCCATTAAAACCCCACCAAGACCACTAACTAGCATATGGTCTAATCGAAAAACGAAATCCATAAATTTAACGCAAAAATATAGATATGTACGATAAGAAAAACAAAGGATCACTTATATTTCCCCTTATATAAATTTATCACATAATTTCTCATTAAAATGGTTGTTAAGATTAATCTAAAAACAACTTAGGCCACTGAGCATGTACATCAGCTTCACTCTCCCAAGTCCCATTTTGTTAACAGGTGTGCTTCCATAGTACCTGTATAAGGGGAAATGATCATCCTTGGATAACCTACATGTTCTTTTTAACTATATGAATCAGATACTCCTCAAAGGATTCATCAACCTAAAGCTCAACCTCATAGGGATGAAAAATCTGAGACAAGTCTGAGTGACAACAGTGTAGCTAAGATAATGGAAGAAAACATGCATGGATCTGTACCTCTAAGATAATTGCATCCAATAGGCATCCTACTTGACACTATCTTGAATCTATAACTCTTATCCCTATCTTGGTGAATGATTACCCTGTATCTTGATCAGTTAGTACCAAACCTTGGGGATACATGCAAGAAAACCTGATACATAACCTCTAACACTAGAGGTCTTCTACAGTGATCAACAAAAGATATCTACAGAGATTGTTCCATATCCATTCTCTTCTTAATCATTTGGAACTCCTCATAAGTCGCATGTATGAGGCTAGGTCCCAGAAAATAAGTCTCTCCTACCTCTATCCACCACAGGGGAGAATGGAATGGCTGACCATATTAATCATTGTATGGTTCCATCATTATTGTCTCCTGATAACTATAATTGTTCGCAAACTCAACCAATGGTATGTGCCTCTCGCAAGAAACTTAATATCAAGGACTCAAGCTCATAGAATGTCCTCTAGAACGTGTATTGTTTACACTAACTGGATTTGATTATAAGGATGGTATGTTGTGCTCATAAACCCATGTGTACCCAGTTCCCTCTGAAAACTCTACCAAAAACAATGCATAAAGTGGGGGTCCCTATCTGAAATTATAGTGTGCATGGCCCAATTAAATTAGACCATCTCTCATACGTAGAATGTTCCATCATTATCAACACTGAATGTATTCTTGATCAGTATGAAATATGTTACCATCATAAGTCAATAAATAACAACACAGAAATGAAAATTACGATAAGGTGACCATGTAAAACTAGTACCAAAATCTATCATGACATCATCCCATTTTAACACCAGGATTTGTAATTACTCTAAAATCCCAACTATTCACTGATTCCCTACTTTCACATGGTGAAATGTGGAACAAGTCATAAAAAACTAGCTACCTCTATCTTAATTCCCAACCACCAATATTGGCATCTCACGTCTAAACACATCTTGGTGACTCTGGGGTCCACTTCCCAAGCTAAACTATGAATCTACCATATTAACGCATATCATATATCAACTATAATCCAAAATCATCCATGGATATGTTGTAATTCATCATGACATACAATCCAATAATGATGACGTTCGTCAATAGCCACACCTTCCCATAAAACTATGACTTTAAAATTCAATACATTCCTCATCCGTACTCAATCCATCAGGGTAGAGGTTCCATTTCAGATCACGCCGCATAAAGATATACTTGGAATTTTTTTCTGTGTACACCATAAAACACTCTTCGAAAATATATTCCCTCTAATATCGTAAAGCATCAACAACTAACTAAAACTCGAGATCATGCGTAGGTTAATTCTTTTCGTGAGGCATATGGAGCCCAAAACATTATGCCAGAACTTGATCTCCCTGCATTAGCACTACCCCCATCCCTATATCTATACATCATAGTACATTGTGTAGATCTTTCTCTTCACTAGAAGAATCAGGTCATGCAATGATTTCAACTTCCCATTCATCTCCTAAAAGGATATGTCACATGATTCTGACCACAAATTCATCACACCATTCTATTTCAACCCAATAAATGACACCGCTATGTGTGAGAGCTCCTATATAAAATTCATGTAGTTCCATTCAATCCACATGAAACTCTATATATCAAAAAAAATCATGGGATATTTCTAAGAAACTTATAGCTCTCACCTTCTCTATGTACACAAATACTCTTTTATCTAAGATGATGTGACCCAAGAAGTGAATTTTATCCCTATAAAAGTGTCCCATTGTGAGATTAGTATATAACATATGATCAACCAGTTTATTTAGAATGATCTCATGTTGGTTGGAATGGCTGTTTCGATTGTGAGAATACTCAAAGATATCATCCATGCAAACCACCAAAAATGAATCCATGTATGGATGGACCACTTGATTCATCAAAGACATGAAAAAGACTGGTGTGTTCGTGACACTTAATGGTATAACCAGATAACCATATAACATATACCATAAATGAAAATGTGGTACAAGTATGTCTACATGTACAACACGCACCTAGTGATATCTTGACTTCATGTTGATCTTTGAGAACACATGATCTCCTTGAAGATGATCATACAAATTATAAATATATATAATAGGATATTGATTTTTAACAGTTACCTAGTTTAGTTTCAAATAATCCACACATAGATTATGAGTTATTCCTTTCCTTTTTATAAAAATAACATGCGAAGCCCACAAAGAAGTTCTGGGTATGATAAACCCCTTTGCCTCCAAATATATAGCTATCTCTTGAGCACCTGCAACTCTATCGTAGCCATCCGGAATAGAGGAATAGATACTGCAGAAACTCCATTCACTAGATCAATGAAGAGCTGCACATCTCTCTCATATGGTACAATAAAAAATTTATCTGTAAAGATGTCTCTAATGAACTAAACTACAAAAGGATTGTCCGCCTGATTTACTCCCTAATAATCTTGAAATAAACTATTAAATTGGGATTCTATCCTGCCCAGCCCATGATGATCTGGTCCAAAATTGCATGCATTGACATCACATTCATCCTTATGAGAAAAAGTTCACCCTATGGTGATATTAATATCACCCTTTGATGATATCAGTCAATTTATGCTCGATATTCCATGATTCATTCAATTCCATGAATGACATCAAACCCTGTCATATTGAAGGCATAAAGATCATAGATGAAGTGACACCCTCTGACCCAAAGGAGACACTCCACACACTGGAATCTATCACTTGTTCTAACTCCCAATGGTGTGTCCAATGTCTAAAGAACCTCCGAATGAAAAACCAAAAGACCAAGTCTTTTTTCAACTCATATAGAGATAAAACTATGGGAGGAACCGGTATGAAAATTAATAGATGATATAGTAGAAGAAAATAATATTTTACCTGTCACCATAGATATTTTGGGGTCTTGATGTCTAGATACCACGTCCATTACCTCCACTTCCAGGTCCTGATAGGCCTGCACTGCTCCATCTCCCAGATTGTCACGAAGATGATGATCCTTGTCCTGAACCTGATTTCAAAGATATCCCGCAACCACTCAATGCTGGAGATAACTTCCTTCAAAACTGCTACATTTTCCTCATCATTCCAAAAGTTTGGCACTCAGTAGGGTCATAGTTACACTAATTTTTCATGTGGCCTTGCCTACCGTACTGATGGAAATATACCAAACTACCTACACCCACATCCTGACTAGTAGTCACAATGTGGGAAGCCACAAAATGGTGAATCATGCCTGAAGACGTAGATTCAATGGAGAGTGAAAAAACACCCATATTCAGTACCCACATCGTCCCATAGGTATCGCTCTGTAATCATTACCTGATTGAAAATCTCAATGATAGAACAAAACATGAACATGATGTCCTTATATTTGATGGCATGTATGAGACCTTCCTCGATGTACTTATCTCCAAACATCTCACCCGTAATATAGATATTCATAAAATTCAATAGATCTGTAAATTATGATGATTATTTCATAATCGTCATGGTGCCCTGATCCATATTCATAAAATTAGTAGACTTCTCTTCTCAAAGATTTGCGTGGTAAAATTATTCATAAAAAAGGGTTTGGAATTCATACCAACCCATATTCTGGATCCCATTATTCTGGTTCAAAAATTCACATCAATGCTTTACATCTCCAAATAGAATATAAATCAAGATATTTACCCTCTTCTTTGGGGTCGTCTCTACATGCTCAAAAATCACAAACGTGGTCTTTAGCCGCAGCTCTGCATCCTATAATCCACCATCCACTAAAAATGTAAGAGTATGATGTTATGGGGACATCCTTGTAATTTCACCTATAGTCAAGGCTGGATGCAATGTTCCCTGCATCGTCATTATTTTTCGAACAAAACCCTCAAAAATAGATTCATAGTACCTAAATTTGGAATAACCTTAGGTTCTAAATGTTGAACTACACGAGGATCAACCAGTAGCTCGTGTACCACCATCTCTAATGTATGGTAATTGCCCCCATAATTGTGTATCAATGGTGGTATTCATGGTGGCATGTCTCTATAATTCTAAATGAACACCATAGGGAAGAACAACATAAAATAGAAAAGCATAAAATCATACCACTGGAAAAAATCCTCCTATAAACCAGTTCAATCCAACATAGTTCTCCTAAATCTAGTATTGTATATTGAACAACCATCAAACTAGTAGAAAATATGGCTCCTTCCTACTCAAAAGCCGGGTCTAGTCCACATCTCTATACTTTAGTTCTAGATCTATTTCAATTTACATTCAGTTTTTTAGGAAGTTCCACCATGTTTTTTTTCAATTTCTAAATATATGGGGTCCTATAACACCTCATGAACCCAAAACATGGTTACCATTAAGTCCATACATGTGATAGATTCATTTGACATTTAGAATTAGACTGTAAAATCATTTCCAAATCCATAAAAGCCCATAATCTATTTGAACTGAAAGATAATGTCACCCAGTTACATATACTGCACCCATCAAACACAATACCACACACACCTATCACATCAACTATCACAACATCAAGAAATATCTAATGCATCTTATATGGCATGATGAAATGAATGTCATGTTATTCTAACAACTATGTATATATGGTCTGAGACATAAAACACTCATCTCATCAAGTTGCAATTGAAATAAAACCCACCATTGTATCAATAGTAAAAAAAGTAATCAAGTACTCCACCCAAATGTGAAATTGAATAAACTGAAATAATTGAAATCCAAAAAATCAGAACTCTTTCGAGTGAATTATTCTCTTCCATGTACATGGGGTAGCTAATCATGGGCACAATTTAGTACCAAACAACTTTTCCTTCCAATACCTATCTAAAATTTCCAAATATTAACAGAAAATATTAAAGATTACTACCATTTATAACACTTTGCAATGTCCCAATGCTGGAAGCCACCCAAAATGGTTCCCTGAGCCCGGTTGGCCACATGGCCTCAATACCATCTCCTCAGATTCTATAGGATAATGAATTGTAGAGAGGGACTAAGTGTGTTAGTCGGGGGACTATTCCCTCATTACATGAGTGTCACAGCTGATGTAAAACATAGAATACATAGTAAAAGTGAATAAATCACCTGACAATAGAATGAATGGAATGCATGACAAGAATACATAATAATAACTAGAGATGTCTCAATTTTTTTGCATATTATATAAGTATCTAGAAACAAAAAAATAATAGTAAATTGAAATAAAATACAATTAAATTATCCTAAAAATAAAAATTCCAAATTGGTACCCCATCATTGCAATAATCACCGTGATATTATCATCCCCTTCTCCAATGCTAGAGTTAACCACATGTACCAGGGCTCTAGCCCCTATCATCAACAGGAAACATATAATCAGTTTGGGTCCCCATGATGACCAATTTAGTTTTTGAAATTAAAATAATTGTAAGAAAAAACTAGGTCTATATACCTCTAACAAAAATTATACAAAATTACTAGCAAGTGTAAATACATATTACTGTAATGTGTGTTTGCCTTTGGCATAAGTCTACATCAATTAGTACAACCAACCACCCCTGAAGACTACCTAAGAATGAGACATCTCTTATCAAGGAATTTAAAAACAATGTAAACAAGTCACATGAACACACCAAAAATATATCTATATCATGAAACCCACATATATTCTATATAAGGAAGTCATGTATTCCCTGGGCACGCCATATTGTGGTGTCTTATATCCCACGACCACACCGTATAGTGAAATGTAAATTGCAAGGGCCAGATCGAAGGTGTCATCTGACCAAGGAATCCGTGAAATAATTAAAGACTATTGAGGGCCATATCGAAGGAGATTTTCCCAGGAATAACATCGAGTCCTAGTGTAATCCCTAGTGTAATATCGGTTTGGCACTAGTTGAGGTCTTAGGAGCATGGAAATATAAAGTCATATGCGAGCTCAAGCAATCTGGATACATCGGGTACCATGGCCCAAGGCATCCCATAGAATCTAGGCCAAAGGGGTAGAGTCAACCCATGATATCCACTACCAAATAACTTATCCATACATTCAAATATTAAAATTAAAAATTTAATTTAAACAACCATTCATGTGAGTATAACCACTCACATCAACCTACAAAATCCATGAGTATACCAACTAGTGAAAACCATTAATCAACTACAAGCATATTGTCCTACCATCCCATATAAACCATTTTACATGCCATTAAAATAAAAATATACAAGTAATAACATTATATTCATTGATAAAGGAGGCAATACATCTCTTAAACAGCCAATTCTAGCTATCAATGCATTTCCATGATTCCTCTAACAAGGAAAGTAGAAGAAAAAAACCCCGGTGTTGTCTAAACTGGAATAATAAGTATTTTCTTAAGGTGCACCCCTTGGGTGTCCTTTAAATGAGAAAGGAGTGCCAAATCACCTAAACATAACCTACAAGCATCCTCACTAGGTTTGAAAATAACTATGACAAGAAACATGCTCATAACAGTGGCCACTTCGGAAAGTTCGACGTGCTAAAAAAATGTCGAACACCTGAATGTCACTTGAGAAAGATGACAGAAAAGATAAACCAGCTACCTAGCCTTTTTAGTAGAGAAATCATAATGTATTATGTCATGATTCATCCTGTTTTGGAATAAATTTGAAGAACAGATGAGGAAGATGATATTATGGCATGTGAGCCTAAATTCAAATAGTGTAGTCATTGTTCCGAAGTTGGTGAATTGGGATAATAACTAATAGAATTATTTATTGTAGATTTTTATAATTATTAAATTTATTAATATGATTAAATAATTTTTATGTTAACTAAAATTGTTGTGATTCTTAATCAGTTTTTTATTAATTAATTTCTGTAAAGGTATTATTTAACCATTGAAATAAATAATGGAACTAATTTGTTTAATTAATTTCAGAATTAATTATGGAGTAATGTGAATATTTAATTTTTAATTAAATATAATCATTGATGGTATTATTTAAATAATGAATAAATAAATTAATTAATTTGTTTATTAAATTATTAAATTAAATAACGGGCTTATTCAGATTAAGGAATGGATGAATTAATTAATGATGTAATGTGGATATTTAATTTCTGAATTAAATAATGGCACTTTTGGGATAAATTAATGGTGTAATGTGATTATTTAATTATTTAACTGAATAAATAGATTAATGGGATTAATTAATTGATAAATTACATTACAGTTTATTCAGGTTATTTAATTGTTTAATTAAATTATTTGATTTCCTAGATTAATTAATTGGTCAATTTATTAATGGGAGTAATCTGATTATTTATTTTCAGAATTAAATAATGGGATTGATGATATTAACTAACTGAATTAATAAATGGGGATTGATAAGGACAATTAATTGAAGTAATTGAATATGATTGGTTAATTGTGGAATGAAATAAAGGAAATTCATGTGAACAAAAAATATATGAATTAATTAAGTGGGTTTATTGTGATTAATTTATTATGGACTTAATTAATGGAGTCAACCTTGAAAATTAATTGGCAAATTAAATAAAGGGATAAAATTTGATTAATTAATATTATAATCAACAAATTCATTTTAAATTAGTAATTAATAGGATAATTAATTGAATAAATTGTATGTGATGGATTAATTGTTCAATTATTAATTGAAATATTATGATGTGGAATTTGGAGATATGATTGTTGAATTAATTATTGATATATTGTGATTGTGATACTGAGATAATTAATTTTGGAATTAGTTATTATAATGTTTACTCTTTGATGTGATTAATTAATAATTAAATTAATTTAATGATTTTTTTGATTAAATAATTGTAAAATTTATTAATGGGAATGATGTGCTTAATTAATTAATTAATTTAATAATGGAATTTATGTGATTATTTAAATATTTAATTAATAAATGATATTAACATGATTAACTATTTAAAAAATTAACTAACAGATTTGGTGTGATTATTTAATAGTGAAATAAATATATGAGTTTGATTGGATTAATGATTTAGTTAATTAAGTAATGTGATTTATTTTTTAACTTTTTTTGATTTATTAATATTTTTGATGGAGTTAGTAAATTTTTTAATTAATTAATAACATTAAGTGTCAATGAGCGTGTACCCTAGTGGTACAGGCTCCTGCTTAGCATCCAAAAGACCCAGGATCAAATCAGGGCAGAGACTAATTTCCGGGGGTATTGTAGGAGCACTGTAGCAGGGCACTGTAGCAGCAGCGAGACTGTAGCGGCAGTGACACTGTAGCGGTGGAGGCACTGTAGTAGGAACTGTAGCGGCCGCGGTACTATAACAAGTACTGTAGCAGCCCGGGTAATGTAGCTATACTATTCACCGAGGGGTTCTTTAACCCAAAAATGGTTTTTCAAGCCTAGTATTCAGGACACATAGCCATGGACCTTCGGGATATGTAATGGGTCTTCCTCTACCCAGTATAAAGAGGTCTTTGATTTAAATAATAAAATGAGGGTTCAGAATAAAATTAAGTTGACCAACAAACTGATGAATTAATTTCATGGATTGTCATGATTAATTAATTATTGAATTAATTAATAGAGTTATTATGATAAATCAATTACTGAATTAATTAATATTATTTAAGTGATATATGTGAAACATGTTAAATATTTGATACCTGTGATATATGTTATTGATTGATAAAATAGGGTGTGGGACATAGACTGGACCTCCAAATACCCATTGGTTCCTGGCCATGGATTTCTTGACCTAATGCATGAATGAAAATCATATCAGACAAGAAATTATGAACCAAATATCCATGATCTGTGGAAGATCGACTCATTCTCCAAATGATCATGATTTGTGATACAAGGACTAATGATCCAAATACTCACAGAGTTCTAGAAATGATGATCTATGGATTGAATGATATAACTAGACTATAGTTTCAATTATTTGTATCACGAATTAAAAGGAAATAGATAATGAAAGCCTATTTTTGAAATTGAATTGTGAATTGATAATGTGAAATAGTTCAGACTGCACCATGGGAAGAAGCTACTATTGAGTTATGGGTGTCCTTGTGAAACTGAGGGTTTATATATTTAAAAAATAATAAATGGTAATCTGATAATTATTTACTTATGAATTGTATTTATTTTTTATAGATTACTATATACTGGTGTTTATTGGATATTGTTCAAATATCATTGGTGTTAGTTTATTGTGTTTTACTCATATACAACATGGGATTCATGATTGGTACTTGAATATATTACTTGGTTAAATGATAGGATAATTGAAAATTCACTATGTTAGATCTGGGATATGAGATTGAGCATTTATGGGGGAATCGTACATGATTTCTGACCTGGTTGGGGGTGTACTGGGTGTATTTATTTTTTATATTCATTTAGACATATTTAATGTACATAGAATTGTATATTTATAGTTTAGTTTTGATGTTGTATCTCAATTTTTGGTCAAATTGTGATCTCGATACATTTATTTTTCTTATTATATGTTATTAAATAATTTTTTTTATTTTATATTATTCTATTACTCTAATAAAAGAATTAATATTCTCACCATGATTAATATTTTAACATCATCCCTCACTGGTTGACATTGATGTATGAGGATTCTTTCCATATGCAATGTCGCGGTCCAACATGGGGCATTAGTGTGTGGCACCTCGGATGGGATGTTATATAGTAGGATAAAAGCCCAATTTTATTTTCTATTAATTCCTATTACAATTTGGTAAATGTAGATAGTATAATATGGATTTTATATTCATTTTTTATGAGATTATGGAAGGGAGTAGCTACCCCAGGTACGAGGGAGATCCCTAGTACCTAGGATGGTATTTATTTATTATTATATGCGGTTATATATATTGTTATTTCAACTATGGTGATATACATATGGTGTGATATGATAATTTTCTTTGATATTAGTCTCGGGTCCTTGTATGGAATGATAGTGTATTTCTCATACATCATTATAAGAAATTAGGATTATTTTGAAATATATCATTTTAGGAACGCAGATAAAACTAGTTGTGGAATGTTGTTTAACATGAACGGGTTTTCCTTTTGAGTGTAATTGAATGGAAAATTGTGCCTTATTTAAAATTTATAACTATTTTAAAATGATGAAGGATATGAATAAATGTCTTCATAATGAGAAAAATGAAAAATGAGTTAGATTTTACCCTTTGTAAACGATGACAAAGAGGTAAGGTGGTTAAGGTTGATGATAGTGATGCATTTTTTATTGTGTGGAGGTAAAATGGGGGAATGAATTATTATGATTTTGAGAAAATCCCTCTTCTTATTCATGTAAATTAATTTAAATGATAATCCCTTGGGGTTTTTATTTCACTATTGATGTAGGTGGTTAAGTTAGTGAGAACATCATAGCTTGATAACACATTTGTAGATAGCCTAGGGGAAAATCTATTTTTGGAATGGTGTGGTGAGATATTGGTGGGTAGGGAAGCCGGGGACATTTGAAAAATTAATATGTTTCCTTAGTTGAAGGTAACAACATTTGTAGTGTATTTTTTATGTTGATAGACAACATCTTATTGTGTTCTTAATTATTGACTATTATGTCCCAAACCTCGATGTCAACCTAGGTATGCTAATAAAGCTATTAATTTATTCCTAAATACCAAAATGGGGGTTGGTAATATATTGGTCCTATTATAGGTTTCTCATACGAGGTGGTATATGTGTTGTTGTATGTAGAGAGACATTCTTACAACAATTAATTAATGAGAACCAAGCAAGGAATATGTTCAGAACCACAAGGGGAATTCCAGGTGGGCCATAGAGCTGGTGGATGGACATATCTTATATATTGATTTGATGGATAGGATGAGTGCTATTGATAGATAATGATATTATTGTTGTTGGAAATAATGATTTGGAAACACATCAGGTATGTTTTGGATGATGTTGATCATAAAATTTATGTTTCCACAGAGGGGCATCTGATATATATTTTAGATAACTATGAGAAGGTTTTGTAGGGAAAGACCATACTGATTGTTAATTTTTTATGAAAACATGAGAATTAGAATGTTCAAACATTAGATATAGATGTGAACATGAGGGATTAGTGGCCTCAAATTTTTTGAAAAAATATTAGGGATGCTTGGGATTACATCTCAAGGATGAAATGTCCTATGGTGGGTAGATTGTCTTAACCTGACCTTTTCTGGTGCTGTATTGAGATATTTTATAGCTATAATCTTTACTTTTATGTGAAATCGTTATTTTTTGTTTTACGACATCGTTTTTGATGTTATAAATAGATTGATTTGTATGATGTTTTGGCAGTGCACTGTTAGTGCACAGTTTTCCCAAACCTTGCATCTTAGCTGAGAACACTATCTAACCCTTGAAAAAAATGAATTAAAGTAATAGAGTATGATTTGTCATACCGTATTCCCTAAATGTATAGAATTTTAACCACCCCTAGAGTGGCTCACAAATAATGAAAAATATTATGGGAAACTGTGTTCTTCTTCCCAACAAACATGGGACTTGATTTATGTTAACTGGAAAATTAGTTTTTGAAATACATGAAACCCAATAATAATTCGACATCGACACCCCTAATACCATAATTATTCCTATTGATTTTGGATTCTACAAGTGGAATTACTAAGGCTATCAACCTCCATTAATGTTGAATCTAAGGGAGGATGTATTATCAGTACCATCTGGGATAAGTATTTCCTTCCCAATTGGTTCTATACCTCTCTCTATCTTCCACTCGCATACCAAAATAAATTGTGGAAGTTCATAAACTATTAATTATAGATAAACATTTAGGTGTAATATATATTGACACATTTAATTAATTATTTAATATTTTGATCAAAATCTTATTCATTGACATAT
The DNA here is from genome assembly GCA_963277665.1 of Viscum album. Taxonomy (NCBI): domain Eukaryota; kingdom Viridiplantae; phylum Streptophyta; class Magnoliopsida; order Santalales; family Viscaceae; genus Viscum; species Viscum album. Next base: position 1,580,952,154 of record OY728125.1, read on the forward strand.
TCTTGATTTATTACATTAAATTTGTGGATATCCATGGGCGAGGGTTCTTCTTGAATATTGAGGTATGAGGTCTATAATTCCAATTCTCTAGTCATGATTTCGATTACGTGTATGTAATTATATAATTTTGAATGTTTTTTTAGAAATTTAGTTTTCTATTTGAAAAAATTAATTTTGTAAATTAATTAAATAAGGAATTGGGATTTAAGTATAATTAATGGCTAAGTAAATTATCAAAATATTGAATTGGTATTTAGGGATAATTAATGGTTGAGTTAATTATTAAAATATTGACTGGTGAAGTTTAATGATTAAATATTTAATTAGTTATGTAGATATTAAATTTTTTGAAATCAGATAATTAATTATCGAATTTATTATGAAGTTAATGAGATTATTTAAATTGATTATATAATAGTATAATTTATTAATGGGAATGGTTGGGATTATGAATGGGTCATCTGGAATAGTTACATCTTGAATTAATTATGGTGAGTTAGATATTATTGGAAATAAATTAATATCTTATGAATAATTTTTTTATTAATCATATTGAAATGTGATAATTAATTTTAGAATTAATTATTTGATATTTATATAATTATGAAATTTATTGAGATGATTAATTAAATGATGAATTAATCAATAGGGATGAGATAATTTTAAAATTATTGAATTAATTAGTGGGAATAAGGTGATTTTTTTAATTATAGAATTAACTATTGTGGTTGACGGGATTAAATAACTGAAGAGTTAATTAATGGATTAATGCGATGATTTAATTATATAGTGAAATAAATTATTTAATGTGATTAACTAATTGATGCATTATTTAATTTTATAATGTGATAATTTAATTGATGAATTAAATATTGTGATTGATGGCATTAATTAATTAGTGTTTTAATTAATGTAGTAATGTGATTATCAATTTTTTGAATTAAATAACATGATTGATGTGAATTATAAATTGATGAATTAATTAACAGATTAATGTGATAATTTATTTGTTGAATTGAATAATTGGATTGATGGGATTAATTAATTGATGAATTAATTAATGGGAATAAAATTATTTATTAATTTTTTAATTAAATAATTGGATTTATGAGATTTATTAGATGAATTAATTATAATTTTTGGGAAATGTGTTTAATTTTATAATTAATTGATGGAATTCAATATGATTAATTAGTTATGTAAATAATTATTATAAAATGTTGTGGAAAATAAATTCATTATTTAATGGATGGAGTTGAGTGTAATTAATTAATTTTGATATTAATTAATGGAGTTTACCTAATAAATTAATTCTATAATTAATTGATTTGATAAAATTGGATAAATTAATTGTAGTATTAATCAATGAACATAAAGTGAAAAACAAATTAATTAATAGATTGAAGAAATTCAATGTGAATAATTAGTTTTTAAATTAATTTTTGAAATATTTGGATTATTGAATTGAGATATTTAATTGTTGAATTAATTATAGATTGATTGTAATTTAGGAAGAGAGGTAATAAATGTTTTTATTAATTATTATCATCTTTAGACAATGATGTGACTAATTAATTGCTGAATTGATGAATTAAATTATTTTGATAAATTAATTATTTAATGAATTAATAATATTGATTTTATTAATTATCAATTAAATTAATGAACTATCTAATTAATTGAATAGATTGACGTGATTAATTAATTTTTTAAACAATTAATGGAATTATTTTAAACAATTAATTATTAAATAAATTAATGATATTGATGAGATTAATTAATTAGTGAATTATATAATTGTATTTAGGTGATAATATAACTCTTCATTTAGTAATGTTTCTAAAATTGTTAATTAATTATTGAATTATTAATAAACTTTACTTGACCAACTAATTGATGAATTATTTAAAGGTATTGCCATGATTAATTAATTGTTGAATTAAGTAATGGAGATTCAATGAATAAATAAATTTTAGAATTAATTAAAATTATTCATGTGAAATATGTGATTCCTATGATCTATTAGATACATATGGGATCGATTGAGAAAACAGGTTGTGGGACATGCACTTACCCCCCAAATTCCCACGGGTTCATAGACATGGAATTTAAGACCTATAGAATGCCTGAAATTATTGTACGAAATGGAATGATTTTCCCAATACCCATGATATGTGGAACAAGGTCTGGTGATCTAAATACCGACGATGAGTGAGATAATGACTAGGGCCCCAAATATTCCGGTGGCACTAGACATAATGTCATGCACCTAAAATCATGGTATTGTGTTATGCTTCCAATTAACTATATCCTGAATTAAATGAAATGGATAGTGCAATCTCAATTGTTAAATTATTTGTGAATTGAAAATGTGAAATGTTTCAGGCTCCGACACAAGGTGGAGAAATAATTTAGATTTAGTTTTCATTAATATCCTGATGGATTATGAGGTTAAATAAATAATAAAAGATAATGTGATAACTGTTTACTCAGGCATTTTAATTATTTTTGTGTACAACAGTATAAACTGAAATTTTGTGGATTTTTTTTAGATTTTTTTGGTGGTGTCCTATTGAGTAGTACTCACCTCTTAAATAGACTTCATGATATGTACCCAAATATATTTCATGGTTTGAAGGCAATATAATTAAAAAGTCAATATGATCGATTGCTAATATAGATGGATCGGGGATGAGTACACTATACTTGTTTAAAGACGTACTTGGGGCATATATAAGGTCCTCATTTTAGGTGTTTCATTGAGACACTCATAACATACAAAGAGTAGAATATTTATAGTCTAGGAATGATATTCTCTATCCATTTTTGGTCATATTGTAATATTGGTTATATTCAATTTATGGTTTTATGTTATTCAGTTATGAGTTTTTATTTTGTAATGGTGTTTCAATTTGTTAAAAATGTGTATAGTATCCCCATGATAATTATTAGACCCTCACAGCTAGTCCAAAGCCTCTTGCGTAAGGGGACTTGCACCTGTGGTTATGTGGAGGCCCGACATGGGGAACCAGTGTGGGGCACTCGGGTAAGGACATTACAAATTTACAGAATATAATTTTTAAATGGAAATAAAAACTATAATATTAAAAAAAATTATTAGTAAAATTAGTTTTTTATATATTAACTAAAATTGTTCATATTTCTTATAAATTATTAATTAAATTCATTTTCATATATTTGAAAAAAAATTCTATTAGTCATTCCAATAAATTACATTATCCATTATATATTTATTTTCCTAAAATAAATTTAATAAAATTATAATTTCAGAAATAATACATTTTTAAGCATATAGAGATTTTATTAGTTATATAGCTACCCTAATTAAATTTTAACAATGAAATGGTATTAAAATATAGAATTTATTTTATTCTTATAAGTTTTTCATTATTTATTACATCAATTCTATCACACTAATTCAACAGTTATATTTTTATGTCTATATAATATTCCTTATTTAATTTTGGATCATTATTTCATGTGAAGTAGGTTATTGTAGACATATTGTTATAAATGGAAATTAAATTTAAAATACTAGTCAGATAAATTAGTAGAAATTATTAAATAAGATTAATATTTCACAAGTTTTTTTAATTAGTCAATGGAATTAAAATAAAATAGGTGCCCCACACAATGAAAAAGTATATGAAGATTAAAATAAAACATAAAAAATAATAATTGAAATTAATATGAGGAACAGTATATATTCTGCTAAATTATTTGATAAAATTATACCGACCATGAACCTTTAATCAATTCTAATGAAGAACCATGTTATTTGTTAACTTTTATGTGTTGTATTTGGGTGCATAAAATTAAATGAATTGAAGGTGGGGTATGGATTTAGGGATAAAACTTGGGTATAATCGATTGTTTTCAATACTAGTCAATAATATAGATAATATCGCAACATGATTGATTTATCAATTTTTCATATGAAAAAACCATTTAAGGAGGACACAATTAATGATGATGTTGATGATATCATATCTGGGATTCCACATGAAGTGAGCCATTTGGGTATATTCTATACATATAACTTATGGAAACTTTTTCTGTAATTATCACATGAAAATAATGATAAAATGGAAGGTCATCTAATGGAGTTTCATTGAAAATGATTATTTTATTATTCTCACATCTACGGAAATTAACATCATATACTAATATTTTTTATTGGGGGATTTAATTAAATGATCAATTAAATGGTTGATGTATAATTAAGTTATATGGTTGTTGTAATACTAGATATGTTTCAGTGTTCTGATTTATATTTTAAAATTTTTATTGGATATTTACAATGATATATTTATTTATAATATTTATCTCAATTGGTAATAGTTAATTATATATTACTTAAAAAAAGTGGTATAATACTTTGAGACACTTTATATATTATTGAATTTTATATTTGTATCATGCTCTTTAATAATGTAATTAATTATTTTTTAAATGAAACCAATTTCTTACATAAATAACAACACATATATAATTAATGATAAATGGTTGATATAACACATAAATAGTACAAAATGATGCCATCGTTTGTATATGCACTTTTTATTTATTTTCAATATGGGATATAGAAATGAAAATTAAATGTAGATTAAAAAAGGGGACAAATGATAAAGGAGGGAGAAGTTAGCATTATTAAGATAATATTTTAATCGTATGGCCACATAATATTATGTCAATACTTTCAAAAATAAAAAACATATATTTTTATACCCCTTTTTGTGTGTTTTATTTTTTGATATTTTTGCTGGAGTATCATTTATGTTTAATGAGAATATATTAAAAAATCATAATTATTGTGATGAAGATGATATTTGATGTTGAGTGTAGATTCTAAGACTGTTATTGAAGAATAATTTATGATGAATTGTGTTACTTTTTATTATGTTTATTATAATTAGAAAACATATCATGGTAGGTCGGTTTTGTGTTTTTTATAGTTATTTATTTCAATGATTTTGGTATATTCATTGATTAATGAATGAAGAATGATTTAGATGATTTGGATTTCAATGTATAATTTTTAAAATTCATTCCATCTCTATGATTAAATAATATGAAGATGATTAATACATATCTTTTATGATAAAAAATTAATAATATGAATGACGTATTTTAAAACTTATGTAGATGAATAATATGGGTTTTTTCAAGATTGATTTTTCTTGACTTACAGTAAATTGTTATATTTGGAAAAATAAAATTGAAGTATTTTATTAGAAAACAAACTATATCAAAGATATGATACCCGATAATATAGTATTTCATAAATACATTTGGAAAAAATCATGGTCTATATATCTTTTTATGGGTGTAATGTAGATATAAACAACATGGGGAAGCACCTGACTATGGGGTCACTAGAGAAAACTTTGGTTCATAATAAACACCAAATGAGGTGACATGATGCACCACTATTGATCAATTAATATGGTTTCATTTGATAGATATATGGATGGTATTATATAGAATGTTATGTAGTTACATACAATATTAAGATTCATTGTGGGATAGAAAAACTCTAGGAACTAATAATCAATTTAAAATAAATTGACATAGGTGAAACTGAATTGGATGATGTCATTTCTCTCATCATCTCGAATCACACTTCACATCTTGAAAACATGGATCAATCTAAAATTTTATAGCATGAATGATCACATAATGATTATTTTTGAATAATTTTTTGATAATCATCTACATCTTGAAAATACAATCATTTTTAATAAATAATGACGAAATAAAAATTGGCGTATGTCGTAGCCTAACATATCTACAAATTAATAGGTTTCTTATGAATTTATGATCATAATTTTTTTCCAATACAACATGAGATTTTTATTTTTATCACATGAATTTTTTTCTTAAATTATATCTCATATTAATTTTATCATAAAACATTGAATATGGGTAGTCTGTATGACTTGTCGATATGAATTCTATAATATAAGACATTGAAGATGAGAAATTTTTATGAATCTAAAGACTTAAAATATAAAATATGAATGATTCATTGTGTGTTGTTTATAAATGTGAAATTAATATCCTCATCATTTTTATCATGAATTGTATTTAATTAATAATTATGTGGAAGAATAATTCATGATCTTGATTTTGTGAATAATTTATCAATGATAAGATCTATTTTATGGACCAATACATGTATGTTGTAATGGTGTCTAATATTTTTTTATTATTTTTGGAAATAATTGATAAAACTATATTCCTAAAGAAGGACACATAAATATTTGATACTTTTAAATGTCAATATGACATTTCATATTGTCGGGGAAGTAATTTTTCACGTAAACTTTTTTTGTGGCTGGGTTTTGTGTATTTAGATGATCATTTAAAAGAGGTAATTTAGAAATCTATATCTTTCCAAAAATATTAATAAATTAAAATTTGATATTTATTTTTACCATTTATATAAAATGAAGAAGTAAATTTTAACATTAATGATTTATTCTTTGTATATAGATATATATATTGGGTTAAGATGAAGAGGTATGTGAGTCACCATTTTCCTCCATAAAAATATAAATAGGTTGGGGAGAAAAGAACCAGCATTATGATAATATAGAATACCTTTTAGTATTTAATATAGAAAATTGATAACTAAAACTACAATATTTTTGAATAAGTCATGTTTTCTAAAGAAAATATTATATGTTATGGATCTGGTGTAATTTTCTAATTGTTCATTAATGAGTATGAAGAGAAAAGAGGAAAGAAGAATAAGTGGGTATGAAATTCAATTATTGTTTTGAGAAAAGAAATCATGCTATGACTAATGAAAGTAAACACTCATATTTGTTTCTATCAAGTGGAAGGATTGGTGTTCATTTTCTTGCATATAGAATATGAAGAAGGTGATTCATTTATTCCCTTATTATTGTAAACTAATAAGAATAATAATGATAAATATCACATAAAAAAATAACCTATATTTTGGAAGAACATGCTATTTTTTATCCAATAAATTTCAATATAATGGTGAAATATGATCGTATGTATAAGATAAATAAAACTGTGTTTTTTGTATTAACAATCATACACTACAACAAACTATATTTGTAAGTATCACTTGTATAATCTAGCGGGTGATGTGATCAAGAATTAATATATAATACACAAAGGATTTTCCTTCAACACATTGAGTTGTGAACATTTTAAATTAGTATATTCATTTTTAGTGTCTCCTTCAATGTGTTTCATGCACTAACCATGGTTATAAGATATAAAAAGATGACCAATTCACCTTAAACGATTAACAAGTTAGAAAAGAAAAGGAAAACAAGTATAAAACTGATTAAAAGTCCCCAAAAATAATTAACATCCCATTTATTGTTGAGTTCATTCCCAATCAGTACTATTAGTTTATATTATAATAAAATAATTATAAAGAATATATCAGCTATGAAAATTATTTTTTTATTTTTGTGTCATCAGTTACTAGAAATGGTGATTGGTTTTTGGTACATACTAGTTTTTTTCATTATTAAGTGATTTTATGATTGATGTTGATCAATATTAATCAAGTCGTATTAAATTCCTTTTGTGAATATGAATATATTATGATAATAGTATACAATATTAATTTTTTTAATTCCATACATTCAATGTATATCCAATTATAATGAGATGTGATGAAAATAAATAAAATTGTTGTTTTTGTGCTCGTGTAAAAAACCATATATGTACAATTGTTAATTTCTTGATGAAAGATTAAATTTTTTTAATGGAGGGGAGAAATTATCACCGATTTATGGGTTTGAATTATAATTTATGGAACCCCTCAAAAGGCAGGTTTTTGACTAGGTGTGGTATGATATTGTATTTTGGGGGATATGAGGAGCATGCGGGATGCTTAAGTGTATGAGATGGGGTTGCAGTAAGTTGATGTTATCCTAAAAGAATGATGGTATCCATCCAGAAGGGGTTAAATTATTTATAAGGCCACTAGATCTCTAGGCATCCTATATCTTTCTAGATATTGAGTTATAGAAACCTATTTCTATGTGTGTTCAAAAGGATTATTTTACCCTATATACTAATTTATCATATGTAGATTGTGGATTGTTTTAATACATTTTTCATAGTAGAGTATCCACTATCTCCCCCTTCTTCTATATATATATATATAAATATCCTTCTTTTCATCAGTATTTTTCTTTCCTCTAGATGTATTGGTGATCATGATGTAAGAAAACTCATCTTCTCCCACATATTATTATCTTCCTTCAACATCATGTGATGTTTCATTTTTTAAAGACATTGTAACCTATTTTTAGGTTGTCTGTTTGATAATTCAATTTACAACATGATTATTTTAATTTTAAGACAATATATTTGAGTTGATATGTCTTATGTAAAGGTAGGTGGTCAAATGAGTTTGTTCATAAAGTATTTTCTTGGTATTGTGATTTGGGTTTTACAATCACATTGGCTAATCTAATAATTAACCTAATATTTAAATTTAATTTATTATAACACCCTATGTATTTAAATGAGGAATGGTTTATTTGATAGCATAATGAAAATGAAACAATGATTATATCTTGAATTCCAAACAACAATCAGTGTTTTTTTCATGACACAATACACTCATGATATCTTTTGTTTCATGAAACCTTGATATTTTAATTTTTTATGGCACATTTCACATTCATCACTGAACATAAATGTGGTTTGGTATATATTAAATTTCTAACCAATATGTTCATGATGAGTGTATGAATAGTTTTTAAAAAATTCCAATATATACATATATATATATATATATCACAATCATTTTAAATTAATAATAAATATTTTTTAAATATTTAATAAATTTCTATTAAAGTGTTTTTATTCTTGAAAAATAAGTTCTCTACAAAAATGATTATTTATTTTTATGATAAAAAATTATATTAAAATTTATAAACATTTATAAAATTTATTTTATAATATGAAATTCAATTTTCGAATCATTATATCAAAATTTCCTTTGGGTGATGTTTTGGTATTGAGAAATAATGATTTTTTAATGAATTGTGAAATACTAGTTTTTCTAAAAATTATTTTATTTTATATAAATTAACTCATTTAAAATTACCAATGGGATTTCATATGAAATTAATTAACCTACTTATTATTTATTTATATTTAATTCCATTTAAATAAAATTTATAATTTTTCATAATATTTGTTGTTTGGGTTTAGAAATGATTTATTCAAAAAAATGTTTAAAAATGATTAACGTTTATAATTTTTAAATAATTATATAATACAAAATTTCAAATCTGTTAAATGTATTTTATAGATTATATATCAATTAATTTTAATTGATATTCACTAAATGATTATAATTAGTCATTGAGTTAATATGTAATCATCTTTTACTAAATAAATACTCTTCAATAAAACCAATTATCTCCCTTCGTCTGTGCAATTAATATTAAATTATGTATCGCCAAATAATACAGATATAATTTGGAGAAATAGATTCAATATTTGGAATCATAACATTTTATAAATAATTATAAAAAATCATAATTTTTTAATAAATTTATTATGAAAAACAGTAAAATTTAATTAAAATATTAAAGGTTAAACATGTTTTCCATGTGATTACAACTTAAAATTAAGGGGAAATGACCTGAAAACCTACAAAAAACAATTTTATGGACATATATGGACCCATATGACATTAGGATATATGTTTTTGTGTTTCTGGGATTTCATTCCATTAAATGAAACCATATAATTTGTTAGGTAAATAAATATTAAAAAACGATTATTTTTTTCCTCTTAATTTCAATAAACCCTTGGGAATGGGGAAAACATATTACCATATATATATATATATATAATATAAAAAATTGAGTTATTTTATCATTATAATTTATCTATAACTTTTAGATATTAAATAATTACTCTAAATACTAATGAAATTCCAACATAGTAATTATTTATTTAATAAATGGTAAAAATAAATACTAAAAAAATTATTAAAAGTGCACTAAATTGAATGAATTACTAAAATATAGAAATATTTTAGACGAATATATAATCTCAAGAACATATTAAGATAATATATTTAAATATCATCTTTTTCTTTGATATTTTTATATTTAAATTAAATAATTATTGTCATAATTGATATTAATGTTATTTTATAATAAATGGTATTTTGTTAAATTATTTAAAATTACTAAAAAATAATATTATCTACTAGGTAATTATTAATCATTTATAAATATAAAATATTTCACATTAATGAAAAAATGATCATTTATAATGAAAATATTTACCCTTAAATAGTAAAAATTGAGTAGGCATAGTAATGGACATTGAAATGTTTTTGTGTGTAACATGGGCTTTTGTTAAAATTAATTTTTATCCCAAGTGTGATTTTTTTATAATTTTATATTAAATTTAAAATAACTAAGAATATTTTTTTAATATGTATCAATTTTATTTATTATTAATTGATAAATTAATTAGGTTAGAAAACTACTTCACTTACAGAAAAAGGAAAATGAAAAAATGGAAACCTAAGAGTTAATGGAAAAAGGAATAAAAAAATTCTTTCATTGTGAGGTGGATGATTCACTATAAAATATCACACCTTAAAACCCTTAATTATAAATATTTGGGTCCATATAGGTAATTTTTACTTCCCCATTGGTAATACTATTGAGTAATTAGAAGAATTACACTCCCCCTAAAATATAAATACGAACCCACTCCCCTTATATATTCACAGATATCAGGACATTTGGACCCTATAAACTGTTCAAAAACTATATTAAAATTAGATAATATCTTAATAAAATCCAAAATTTATAAATATATAAAACAATTTAAGGGTTTTTGATTTAACAAAAAAAGAGTTACCTGAAGATGATGTAAAGCTCATTAAACAATAATTTTTCTTTCATTTATTTCTCCATCACAAAAATTCATCATATATAATGCTTTTATAATAATTTATGTATTCCTAATTTAATATAAAATATTAATTCCATTTTTATTACCTACAAAAACACACACATCTATAAAATGGGTTTTGAAATCATTATTCATATATACGGAAGTCTATAGCCTCACTAAACAATGTTATTTTATATTCCATTACAAACATTCATGGTTGGGAATAATAATGGATAGTAATTTTATATATGTTACATATAAAATAATTTTACATTTTGTGTTTTTATATCTAATATACCCTTTTTAATTCCATACAATAGGGGATATGTTAACGTCATACATGTTTATGGCAGACTGACGCCTCACCAAGTGATGCGAATCGTTTTTTCTAGCCCAGTTACATGGAAGGTAATCAGGGTACAAATATTCAATATATATGATAGATATTAAATAATTATGATATTAATGAAATATCTTTTTTGTAAGTGTAATATAACATTTTAATTATTACATTCTAACACACTACAAATGTGATGATCATCTATGGACTTGTGCACTACAGCCACTCTGAAGTAATGTGATTCCTTTTACATCACACGAATGATATAAATATATATGTTTATATAATTAAATATAATTGAATTTATTATATATTTTTAAATATTTAATGATAAAATATTTTCTACATTAATTCAATAATGGACATTGAAAAATAGAAATGTGATTAATTCATTTATATGACCCATTATCTCCATGATCCCAAAAGTACTTCACTTTTCATAGAAACATTTCAGGATTTCTTTTTAATATAAAAGTTATATATAAAGATTAAAAAAATAAATTTTTTATTGTGGATATATTTATATAATTAACATTTTACCATTTTAAACCCACCAATGTCATTTTTAACACATAAGACGAATAATGATAAAATATTCTCTTTAATCGTAATTGATTATTTAAATATATATGACTTCATTATAATGGAAATAAAATTGATTATAAAATATGAAAATTTTATAATCTAATTTAATAATAAAAACGTTTTTATTTGTGAACATTAATTACAAGCATGTATAATCAAACTCAATTTAATGATTTTTCGTATAATACATTTATTTCTATCAGATATTAGTAATAAGAACCACTTCTTTTATTGTGTGGAATAACTAATACAGATGACTTTATTGTATTATTTTACTAATAATATTTTTTGTTTTTTAAATTTATATTTTAGGATCCCTCTTTCATGTGTTTTCATATTTCAAAGTTACTATCATGATAGAGTATTTTTTCCATAATGTTTCTCCTTTGAGGATAATTTTTTGTTATGAACCTATATTCTATTTTGTTATGTATATACAAAACCTTTCTCATTTAAAATTTATAATTTTTTTAGTATGGTGATATTTTAAATTTAATTTAAATTTTACCTTTCATGGGGCTTAAGATTCAAAGTTACAAAAGTGGAAAGAGTTTGATATTATAATATCCTCAATTATTATGATTGATTATGGTTAAGTATTCAATATTGAAATATTATGATCTAACTATATAAAGATATCATGTATTTTCTTCTAAAATTATTAGATCATGAGAATTAATTTTATCTCATAATTTTCCTCCCATTATATACTCTTGGTTTTAAAGGAATGTTTTTATGAAAAATCATCGTTCTAGTATACATTTCAATTTTTCCCAAACATATATTATTAAAAGTTTTTAATTTTTTTTTGAGAAGTGAGTTTTTCAAATAATATTAATATTTAAATAAATAATTTTTTAAAATTATTTCAAATAAAATTTAATATATTATTTCATTTTTATTTTCAAAGAAAAATAGTTTTTTAATATGATCAATTTTTTAAAAACATATTATCAAAATTAAAAAGTGATTTTCCTCAAAAATGATATTATTTATATATTAATGGTATCTATATTCTACCATGTACAATAATTATTTTTATTTATTCCCTATTGGTGGTATTTTGTGAGATTTTTACAGGACACATTTTTTCACATGGGTCAAAAATATTTCAAAGAAATAGTTATGGAATGTGATTATTTTATTGGGTTAACCATGATTCAATGATATGTTTTTGTAAAATATTTCCTTTTTATGGGTTAATATTGTTCTAAAATGAATAATGGTTGTTTTAGTTTGTTACTATGAAATAAATTCTATATATTCTTTATAAATTATTCAGTTCTTCAACATTAAAAAAGATGGGTGCTCCTACAAAGAAAAAGATTGATTCCATTATTACATATAAGATGGTTTTACCCATAACTTAATTGAATTAATTCGGTAATGATTATATTATATGGACAAATATATTAAAATTTTGTTATATGGTTTTTTCAATTTATAAAGGTTTTATAAGACTTTTATAAGCGATAAATGAGATAATGTTTCATGATAAAAATATGTTTTATCTATGCATGATATTTTTATATGATGTTTCATATAATCAATATTGATATCAATTGGATTGTGATTATTGAATCTATGGACGCTTTTGGTTAACATGCCATCATATTTAGTGATCCAAGTATTGTTGGGAATGATTTTTTAAATGATTTACTCGTATAATCTGATTATGTCACCATACCCTCGTACACATGTTATACTCATTGATGAAATTAATATGATAAATCCTATGTTTACCCATACTGATCTTTTGATCTCACCCTTTTTATTAAACAAATTTCTATGAACATTAATGGATTATGTTAAACTATTAATTTTTAGAAGGGACTTCAAATATCTAATAATGAACGGTAAATGTGAAAATGAAAATATGGGTTATGTGGGAGAAATTACATTTTAATGAGATGTCAATTGCCTATATAGGTGTCTTTTCTAATTATATAAAACATTAAACATGATAAGTCCTTGATTATTTAATTGATTGAATTCATCATTTTGAATATGAGAGGTTTATATAAAATATTTCATTTACAATTATAAATATCAACCATGAAAATGTAATGTTTACAATTTTTTTAAAAAATCTTGAAGTATAGGTTCTAGGATATTAATGTCTTAATTAATGGTTATTTTATATAACATTATATAATATGATGTTTTCATGTGAGTTTTTATAAAGAGTTATAGATTCCATCATAGGTTTATAAAATTATGAATGATCAAAATTTCAATGTATTAAAATACTTATTTTAGTGTTTTAATTTGAAAAACTATAGATGTTATTAATTTCATTGTTGGGCTTGTTTTAATAGTTTACAGTATTTTAAACCCATATTATGAACAAGAATTATTATTAAAAGTAATTAGCTTTTCTATATTAATGTAAAAAATTGAAACACGTGTATACTAGGTGATAACAAATAGAATCGAGATAAGTAGTGGGGCATGAACCCATGATCGAAGAATGATATGGGTTTCATGCATACCACTAGGCTACAAGATATCCTAGTTAGTATGAAATTTTTATTGGTTATGATTATTTTCATTTCTCAAACATATTATATTTTATTTATGAAACAATACTGAATTTATATTTGAAGAATATATTAACAAATAATACTAATAATTGGTGATAGAACTCAGTTACGTAATTTTTGAAATATCTTTTGGATTGTTATTTATGTAATAATATAGTTTTATAGTTGGGTTTTACTACTAAATTTTGATGTTTACTGTATCATTTGAAGGTTTATTAATTATGGGACTTATCATAAAATGGCATCAACAATATGGTTTTGGTTAATGTTTAATGATAAGAGGAATATAATTTTATCCCCTTTATAGTTACGCATTCATAAAATTATTATTTTAGTGCGCCCGACATTAAAAATTCATCCTGAATAAGAATTGTTTGAAGAAAAAGATTAGATTCTGGTTGAATTTTATAGGATTTTAATATTATAATTATCAAGTACGTATATTTACATTTTCTCCTAGTCTTTATGGTATGGTAATTCCTAATTTCTAGGAAATGGATCTTGAAACAAAAAATTTATCCTAGTAGCATTAATTATAATGAACCAATTGCCTTTTTATAAACCTTTATTTATTGTTTTAGGGCCCTGATAATTCAACTGACGATTCAAATTTTTTTTATCAATGCACAAATTACTTCTCTATAATTATATATTATTTTCCATTATTCCCACATAATTTAAATAATTTGGAATCTCAGTTATGTTTTATTATTTATGGACATTGTACTTCTCATTAACTATTTTAAGAAGAATTTTTATTTTCACTTTTTTGAGGATGTTTTAAAAAATGTATTTTCAAATTACCATACATTGAATACTGAGATAAAGTTCATATTTGGAGGAAACAATTTTTATGGGACCATGTTTGATAGAAAAGTAAGTAAGAAATTTTTTTTACCGACTGTTGGATTTTGTTGTCAAAGAAGATAAGTCGATTAAATTTATAAAGGAATTGAAAACCATACGATGATTTTTTGATTTGTATTTCACAAATATCATAAGATAGTATAACATGTGATTCATGAATTATGTATGATAGGGGGAGTAAAGGTACACTGAATCATATTATGTTTATAATTGAAGGAAATATTCTAGTCGATGAAAGGGAAGGTTCGGTACATTCCGATAAAAATCCAATGATGCTAAAGGTGTCTGATCAAAGACTATATATCATGATTGATATGGTTATGATGAAATAAGTTGTTTTTTGAATATACCAGATGATAATGAAACATAATTAATATTCATCCCAAAGCATATTTGATGATGTATTTGTATGTTTCATGCAAGTGGAGTTCTATAATCTAGACATCAAAATCTGGAAAAGGGAATACTCATGTGAAAAATTTTCTTTTCCACGTAATATTGAAGAGAGTTTGGAATGTTTCTTATAAGGATGGATTCAATGTCAGGATGTCAGAAATATGGAAAATTAATGAAGTGAGTGAATGATTCAAAAAGTGGGAAAATAATGTGGTTTTTGCGAAATAGACATACACTCCCAATGAAACCTCAAATAGTTATTTGCATGACGCGTTTCGATCTTATGTGGTACATCAGGGTATCAGAGCACAGGCGTCGACGATACTAAAAAATAAAAGGTGACCCCCAATAATTTGAGTTTCTCGAAAATTACTGAAATGAAGATCATTGAACATTGGGATAAATTTTAGTAAAGGTATTTGTGCAAAATAAATATTGTTGTGTTTAAGTAAGAGAGGTTTCGTGCCAGAAGAGAGTTGCATGCTAGATTGATGTTGTGTGCAAGAAGTTTTTAATGATAAAAGTATAATCTTATGTTCATCACATAAAAGAATCATCCACGAAATCATGAATGGTTAGTGAATTATTTTTGTTCCTTAAACGTATTCAGTTGTGCATTAGATAGTTCATGCCGAATTCTGTGTATGAAAGTGAAGATTTTTTCTTCATAGAATACACCTGTTCAGTTGTAAAGAAGCCCTAAATACTGTAATTCCTTATATGTTCAATGATGGTAGAAACACACGTAGAGATTTTTATCGATGTTCTACATGAGTGTAAGTGCATATGCTTCTTGTTGTATTCCACACAAAAGAATTTTATGTAGTGGATTTTGTGGTATGGAAGGTTTATGTACCATATCAAGAATGTAGCTACTCTTTTTGAGTAGTGAACCCTATAAATCGAGTGTTCCTATGAATATGTCTGTTCATAAGAGAATTAACACTTCCACACGACGAGAAGGTTGTTTCCAAAAGAAGGAAACAAAAAAGAAAAAGATATAATTCATTCACCCCCTCACCCTCTCAGTGATACTTGGATCCTGACTGGGAATCATCAAATATATTGATGTGTAGAGGATGTAACACATCGATATTTTATAAGGTGAAAAATATATTTGATATAATAATGTTCATAACACATTGAGTTTATAATGAGTTACAAACCACAATGATTTTTTATTTTTTCATGTAAGACTCATTTTTTCTTATGTTACCTAGATCACTGGGATATTTTTGTATGATGACGTATTTAACACACAAAAACGAACATAGTCAAGAAATGATATATATTAATATTATAACATATATGTTAATTTGGAGTGTATGAATTGTATTAAAAAATTTATTAAAATGAGTTTATATATATATAAATTATTCACAACTTTTTATTAAATAATAAACCAATTTATAGTAAAGTGATTTTATTCTTAAAAAAATAATCAAAAATATATTTATTATTTTCGTGAATGAAATTAAAATATAAAATTGGAACTTTTAGAAAATTTATTTTATTAATTTAAATACATTTTTAGAGTCGAAATACTAAAATTTTCTTTAAGTGAAATTTAGGGTTTTTTCAGAAAACATTGATTTCTTCGATGAATAGAGAAAATACATGTTTTTGTAAAGAATAATTTATTTATAATAATTTTATTAAATTAAATGTAATAAATTAATTTTTTATTTTTTTATGTAAAATAAATTTTTTTATTTATATTTCATTTCATTTAAAATTACAATATTTAAGTTTTTTGTATAAGTTTGTTTTCATTTTTAATAATGTGTTTTTCTAAAAACTTCTTTATAATTCCTAATGTTGCACCTTTTAAATTAATTAAAATAATAACCAGTTTGAAATTGTTTAAATGAATTTATTTTTTATATATAATTTTAAATTAATTTTTGTCATAAAATTATTAATTTTACTAAATTATTTAATATAGAAGGATCTTTATTTTATAAAAATACACTTCATTAAAACAATATGTCTAGCCAACATAATGTGGTTAATATAATTCTACAATAATCCACTTATGTGACATCAATTTTATAAAATGGATTCCATATTTTTAATTAGTATAATTTTTAATTTTTAATAATTCAAAATTAATTTTCAACCAATTATGTTATTTAAAATAATTAAATTTAATTAAAATGATTGGGGTAATAATGAGTATACCAAGGTATTAATCATTAAACATAAGGGAAAAATGTCATGTACAATTCTAAAAAATCTATTATATGGACATATTTTGACACTTATGACATTACAATATTTTTATTAATTTTAGGACACTATTCTAATTTAGTGACCCATATAATAAGTTAGTTGAATAAAAAGATAGAGGGGGCCCTTTTTCCTTTGAATTTATATAAATACCTGGGATATGGGATAAAATATGTTCAGTAATATATTTAATATTTAAATATAAATGTGTATTTTTATTATGATAATTGATATATTATTTTATGAATATAATTTACTACATAAAATTATTATTAAATGATAACATAATAATTTTTTTTGGTAAATAATTAACTAAAATAAATACTACAAATTTTAAATGAGAATTAAATTGGATGAATTATTATCTAAGATAAATTTTTTGGTTAATATATCATGTTATTAACGATTGTAAATAATTTTAGAAAAATATATGTATATTCATAAATGTTTTAAATTTAAATTAATAAATGTTTCATAAATTACAAAAGGTTCTTTATTAATAAATGATATTTTAATAAAAGATTTCAAATTAATAAAAATATTATAATCATAAAACATATTTCAAAATATTAATAAATATCAAAATTTTCATTTAATGAAATAATTGATCATTAAAAATTAACATATTGATCTATAAATTTTAAAACTGTTGTTTGCTTGGTTAGGGTTATATTAGTGTTCTTGCACGTTAGATTCATTTCTGTTAAAATTAATTTTCAAACCACATGGAATTTGTATTTTTTAGTTTTTATGTAAAATTTATAATCAGTGGGAATAGTATTCTTAATGTTTCTACCTTTTATATAGTCATAATGGAGAAATTACATATCTTATAAAACTAGTTGCGTTAATGAAAATTAAAATTGATTAATGTAAGGTAAATTCGTAGTTTTGTTAAAAATGTGTAAAAATATTAATAATTGTGTTAAAGAAGATTTTATAGACCCTTTAATCCCTCCACTAATTTTATATTAAATTTTATATCCATATTATATAATTATAACCTTCCAATAGTGAATACGTATTGTATTTACCAGAATTCCACTCCACCTCAATTATAAAATAGATCTCACTCTACTCAGTTCATCACACCTATAATGACATTTATATTTTCCAAAATATTCCAAAATCAGATAACATTTTCTCAATATCATCTTAGTGACAAATATTTGGGAATAATAAAATATATATAAGGAATTTGGTTCATATAAAAAGGAGTTTCCCAAAGAATATGGACCGTTCATCCACAAGAATTTTAATTTTTTTACATTTTCGACTTTATATTTCATCAACTACCATTATTATATAATAATAAAAGTAAAAAAATATTTTATGAAATATATTTGTTTGGATTAGTTACTATATCCTCACAAAATGTAATAAAATGTGTTAATAAATCATTGTTTTTTGTATGGTGGACTACCACCTCAAAGAATGGCGTTGTTTGTTTTTTCGTTACCACCTCTCATGGTTGGGAATAATAGTGGATTTAAATATCATATATTATATTTATGTAATAGTTATAAATTTTATGTAATTAAAACATATATAAATTTTTTTACATTCCATGTTATAAGGTATATGATAACATCGCTCGTGCGTTCGACAGACTACAGCCTAACAAAGTGTTGTGAAGTGTTTTTCACTATTTTGTTACATGGAAGGTAATAAGGGTACCAATTATGATTAAGTATGATATGAATGACTTATTTAGATATTCCAAGTATAATTATAATTATTTAAATATAATTCATCATTTTCATTATTACCATTTCACATACTAGAATCATGAATACTTTTTCATGGACATGTGGAATATCACCTCCTTGATGTGATGTGATTATTTTTATAGACAATGAATGTTATATGTAAGTATATAAAATATAATATCATATAATTTTTAATATATTTATCATTATATAAATAAAATATATTACACAACTTTTTTCCGTAATTATAATTGAAAAATTGAAATTCTACTCATGAATATCTATGACTTACTCTCTCCATGATCGTAATGTTTGTACATTTCTCAAAACCATATTTCATGATTGGATTCAAAATTAAAATTTATGTATCAATATGATAACCGTTTGATGGTTATTAATAATTATATGTTTAAATAATGATCTTTTTGACAGTTGTTAACTTACCAAAATCGTGTTTGAATCGTAAACCAAATTTGGTAAAAACATTTGACTTACACCTAAATGATTATGTAATAATATATAACATGTTTATATGAACAATATAAGTAAAAATAAAATTTTAAAGGATCTTAGGAATTTATATAATTATCATATTGTTATTATTTTGGTGGATAATGAACAGGCATGATGAATTAGACTCACATTACGGGTTTTCTATCAGGTCACATGGTTTTCTATGAGATATAAGCAATATTTAACAGTTCTTTTAGTTGTTTGGTTAATATACGTCCCATAAATTTATATTATTATTATTATGGGAGTATTTATGGTGTTTTAAATATATTTTTAATTATCTCCATTCATGGGATTTATATTTTCAACGTTACTAAAGCAGTAATGGATATTTGTCATAATAATTCTTTTTTGAGACTTTTGATATGTTATAAACCTATTTTATTTTATGAGGGATATATAAAATTACTTTTATATTTAATATCATTAATTTACACATTATAATGTTATTTTTTATTTTTTATTTAATCCTTTCATGGGGATTACTAATAAATTTTACAAATGTGGTAAGAGATGATTTTACAATTTTATTGATTATCACGATTATTTGTGATTTTCTCTCTAATGTATAACTATTATAAAACATCTATAAATTATTCTCATTAAATTTCATATCATAATGTTATTTTAGGATAATAAAACTTTTCCTTTCATTTTACTCTCATTGTAATCTCAATATTTTAAAATAACATATTTAGGATAATTCATCTTTTTTGTTGAAATTTCTTTTTCTTCCAAAAAAATAATTTCATTAAATGTTTTAAAAAATGTTTACAAAGTATTTTTTTCAAAGTAAAAAGAATATTTCACACATAAAAATTCTAAATTTATTTTTGAAATATTCCATTATAAGCTGTCAAGTTTATTTTAAAAGGAACTGTATTTTATATATTTTTTATGTTTCAAATAGTGACTTTCCATGTGAGAAGGGTATCTTCTTCAAAAAAATTCACTGATGTTTTAATGGTATTTACATTAATCAATATAAAAAATTATTAATTATTATAAAATGGATAAAAATTAATTGTATTATCCCCATTCTTTCTCTTGATGGATTAATATTATTTCAAATAGAATTTTATGGAACATGTTATTTTTCCATAGGATATCTACGATTCAAAGACATTTTTATGGAATCCATTTCTTTTATATGGGATAACCATATTTAAAAGCTATTGATTTGTATCATATTTCATTTCAATGTGTTAGTAATTTTCTGAAAATAATAAAAAATGTTTTAATGAGATGTGTGTTTGTGAATTCTCTAGGTGCATTATTCATCATTTTTATCGGTGCCTTATAAATGATGTAGTCAACCATATATTTGTTGGTTATACCATTATATATTATATGATGAATTCACATAGATGGATCTCTAATTAATTGGTTAACGAATATGTTCTTCAAAAATTATATTCGACGATTTCCATATTGTTATAACAATTTACAAGGTTTATATAAGGGTGATATGATATGATGTTCTGTTATACCTATATTATTTATTTATAATACATAAGTTTTTTGATGTTATATTATATAATTTTTGATATACTATGGCTCATAATTATCAATTTTGATGTCCCTTTCCATTTCTATGATTTCATATTTATTGATCCTTGTATTTTAGTGTATGATTTCTATTATATATTATCATTCACTCTAAGTGTGTCATCACAAATTTGTATATTTATTATGATAATTCATGACATCCAGTCAATAATTCTTATGATTACCATTAATGATAATTTTAGGTCACCATTATTTTAGCTTCAATTTACATGATTTTTAATGATCATTATTGAATGAGTTCATTTAATATGGGACTTTATATGGATGATGATGATGATTATGTATTAATGAAAAAAAATATTTTGGTTTAGTGGGTGAAATTATCATTTAATGACATGTTCATTTTTTATATAAGGATTTTCCAAATTCCTTAGTACTATTAACCTAAATGGTACATGATGTTCTAATCGAATCAATTGTTCCTATTAATGTTCTATGGTATTGGTAAAAATATTGTGTCACAATTACATGAATCAATGCTTTGAAGTTAAATTTTCTGATTTCGGCACCAAATCCTGGAGTCTGTGTTATAGGATATTATATAAATTATGCGTTAATAATGTCTTGAAAACCCACTTTAGACATATAATAGAGTTTCGAATTTGGATGTACCTTCATTGGAGATACCAAATTTGAAAATTTATCCTATATATTAGAACTGGGTAATTAATTTTTTTTGGTTAGGTTTACCCTTTGAATTGAATGAATTTATTTTTGGAAGATGGTTGCCTATATATACCATTACGAACTGATAATTCTTGCAGAGTTTTAAAGAAAAATAAATTTTGATATTAGTTTAAAAATGGTTTTGGGATATGTGTTAAAGTTATAATATATGATTCGACCAATGTGGTGGTACTTTTATTAAGATATAAAATTTAATAGAAATAATATCTACATACTAACTTTTTGGTATTATTAGAACTGTGTGAGAGAATTGAAATGCCTTGAAAATTTCCATTTATTCATTATAAAAATTTTCATCATGGAGTCCCATGGATGATACTAGGAATCATGTAGGGGAATAATGATAACTGTAGGAGTGAATAATTCAATGGATAAAAATAATACTAATGTTATGGAATGCCTCAAATTACCTAGTGTATTCCATATAGATTCAGTACTATAAATTACATGGAGAAACTCCCTCTTAGATTAATGAAATGTCTTCTAATACCATATATTATTGTACCAAATTCTTGATGGTGGCCCTTTTTGAATTCCAAAAGATGATATTTACAAATCAAAAAAAATTATTATTGGTATGAAATGACTTGGTTGTGAGATATGGATTCTGATCGAGCCATGCCTTTAAATTTGAGGGGTGAAACCTTCATTTCAGAAAAGAAAATTAATTTTTATTAGTAATTACATGGATATAAATCTTCTATGATTTATGTGGATTCATGTTGGGCCACTTGAATCTGGTTTCCATGGGGATACACCTTATAACAATATTGAAACATGATAACACATAAAAAATCTGAGTTACTAGCGTTTCCAATGAAGGTAGCCAGGATAATGTTTTCCCCTTGATACCCATGATTGAGTTTATTTTGATTAATTTTAAATATTATATTTATTTTATCACATTTATTATGGTATACCATTATTATTTACACTAATTCTTTTTATTTTAAATTGAATCATTTATTTGTGTCCTGAAATGTTTTACACATACCCCACACAAGGATTTATTGATTGTGGGTTCCCATGAAAATACTACTCAGTTATATGTTATAGGTTCTTTCCAATTAATTGTTTTATATATATCATAATGTCAAAAGATGAAATTAGGGATTCTGGTCATAACATCAATGGGTCATGATATACTATGGTCTTTTACCAATGTTTACTTTTGGGAAGTTATTCAAGACTTGGACTCTATGTATATAATCATGTATAGATGTTTCATTATTATTAGTCTTCATTGCACGAGATTTGATACTTTAGTTCGTGAAATTTTATTAATTTGTATGTGATACCCTTTTGAGATATTGTATATTATATATTTATTTACCTCTACATTTTATATTCTAGTAACGAGGGAATCATCTCCACATAGTAACCATAATAAGACTCACCACTAGTTTGTATCATTCGGAATATTGAGTGGCATGGCTATGGAAATATGATGAACTATATAGATGAAAATGTTCAGTGGAACATGGGTTTCTATTTTACAACGTGATATTATTGCAATCTAAATATTCATCTAGATTTCCAATGGAATTAGTAACATTCTCTCTAAAAATAATATTGAGTTTTAACCATTTAATTTAGTATTTAATTCTAAAATGAATGGAAAATTTCACCCCACATTTCATTAAATTAGTATTCACATTGGAATGACCTCATAAGGTATTATTATGTTGGGGTTATCTGGGAGGTAATATAGATATGATACATGATTCAAATATCTCATGGTTTATTTTATGAGATAATATTCCAATTATTTAACCAACAAGATCCTCATAAACTCTTCTAGTGATCGTGATTTCAATCAATAGAGTAAATGCTGATACAAATATTTTATAATCATTATTTATTATTATTATTCTATATTGGATGATATTAGTGTTTGGATGTAGTTTTTTAATGAATCTAAAAATTTTATAAGTATCTGAAACATATTCGTGATATCATATATAACATTTAAATTATTTGGGTGAAATTTTATTTTTTAGAAACTGTATGGGGGTATGATGATCATAGTTATCATTTCCCATAATATTGATATTATTGTATTGATTTAAATTTTAAAAATTTACAAATATCCCCAAACCTGATCTATGATACGTTTATCAACAATAAGATATTCCATGTATTTTCCAAGCAATGTGTTCTGGAATTTTAAATGAAATAAATATATCACAATAGAGATAATATATTAAAACCCAAAATTACAATGTCATTGTTAAAAGACATAAAAATAATGAAAATTTTAATATAAATTATGTTCAATGATATGTGCGACTCTAATAGGAAAGTAATATGTTACAAATATCTTAGGATAGAATATGAAATATATATTCCCAATATAAAATAGTAATATACTATATTATGGTTCTGTTTTCCTAAACAAATTGGTTCAGTATCAATGAAAGTAAATGATATTGGGTATATTATTGTATGTGATATAGAATTTTATAAAATTTTCTTGAACAGAACTATTACTAACATAGGAATGTACATAAATTTGAATCGAATAATATTATATATGTTAAAAATGGGTTTACAATGAACATAATTTATAAAATTATGGATATTTTTATAAATAAAATTAGTAACATTATAAAATATGAATTTTTTATGTAGAAAAAAATTAGAGTCAATTTTTTTTAATAAATAATATATTTATAAAAAATTTGAAAGAGATCATATTTATGTTGTAATTAAAAATAATAATTTTTCATATCTAATCAATAATTTGATGTGTCAGTATTTATTTTTTTATATTTAAATTTCATATAACCATTTTCATGGAATTTAATTTTCATCCATTTTTTATATAATACAAGTATAAATTATAAAATTCCTAGTGTTGAAATGTAAAATAATTGAATTTTGTTGGAGTTGGTTCCCTAAAACCATTTTTTATGTAAATTATGATAAAGAATATGCATAGTTTTGAAAATTAATATACTTATTTTATCATCATGATTGTTCTTATGTGAAACACATTATGTGATAATGTCCCAAGAGTAGCTATCACAATAAACAGTAATAACAGTTCCCCAATATAACGAGAACCCAAAAGTGATACCGATCAATTCGTAAAAATATTTTTTACATAGAGATGATATAATTTTATGGACACAAATGATACAGGAAATCATGGGTGGTAACTCGTAGGACATTGAGGCACCTTCTGATAGTGTACACCCTTGATTATTTCTAGTATAGGATATTATGTAAACGTGACCCTCTAGTGGGAAATCAACATGTACAGTAGTCATTGGATGTTACTATACGAGGGAATATATATTGGTTTTTATAATTTATGACTGTAATTAATTAATATTATGAGTTGTTTACTTGGATTTATTAATGAAAATTTTGATGAATTATGATCGTGGTTAGTTATGATACGTTTGGTGTGTCATGAGTAATATTTCATTAATAAATAATGTAATAAAGGATATTTACCTTCTGTTCATTAACTTAAGTATATATATATTATGATATTTTATTAAAATGATATAGACTAAACCAAACCATGGCCATGGTGTCCTATAGTAATGATAAAAACTTCGGATGTCAAAGAAATTGGGATGAACAACAGATGTTGGTTACACCAGCATGCAACTAGCTTCATTTGAGATATCCCTATAAAGTGATAATACTATACAATATGATCAATATTTGTAATCATATTTTTGTAAAATTATATTATTTATCAATGGTTTACTTGGCATGTTTCTATATTATTACATTGGAATCTAAGAATCTTTACCTAATACCACCTTGAAATAAACCATGAATTTCACACCCAATGTGTATCTAGAATCCTAGTTAAATAATATGTAATTATTTTATATTTAACATGATGAATATATATTTTTCACACACATGGATTAATAATTATTCATGTTTTCTTGATCACATGTATTACATCATGAGTTATGGGACATAATATAATGTAATCAGAATATTTAATAAATAATTATTTTCAATTTAGTGAATATAATATCTTTTTAATTTATTATAGAAAAATGTAGTGATATTTAATTAAAAAACAAATATCTATTTTTTTGGATCGATAATTATTGTTGATAAATAGAGGAAAAATATTAATGGTGCAGAGTGAAATAAAAAATATTGAATATAATTTTTATTAAAATATATTTACATTAATTCCCAGGTTAAGCCAATGTTATGAAATAATTAAAATTTTATTATTTGACATAGGGTCCCACATGGATAAACTAAATAGTAAATAGATCCATTTATATGATTATATTTTAACCCTATATATATATAAAATAAATTATATTATTTTATAAGAGAGATAGTTTATTTTTTTGGGGACAATAGATTTTGGGAATCCTATCAATCCTTAGAGAGATCCCCTCTTCAATATTTATCCTAATAACCAAAATAGATATTCTTTCACCACCCCCACTAACATCTTGAAAGATCCAGGATAACACTTTAAAAGTGATTCTCATGAATATCAAAAGAAAACAGTTCAATCAATATTATATTTAATGCAAGCATCCAATGATTCCTACGACGATCTTTGAAGATTTTTGGAACACATGTGGATCACCTATAGAGTGATATACTCTTGATTCATACAATGAAATGATGTTATAATGTAGATCTATGTCAAATCCACCAATAATGAAGTAATTCAAACATGAGAATTATTTAATTAATTTTATAGAATATGAATAATATATTATTATCCTCTCTTCGTTTCCATAATTTTTTTACCTTGTCTATCTTCTTTTATTTAATTATATTTATCAAAAAATTTAATTTTCTGCATAATATCATATTAATCATAGATCATGATAAAAAAATCTAGGAATGACCCGTCACACACATCCATTTCTCCCGAATCCATCAGGTGGAATCAGAGCAGTCACATAATTATAATGAATTATTTAAATATCTACAATTTTGTACATATATTTAATTTTTTTTAATTCATGTTTGATCATTCTATAAAAATAAATTCTGATAACATCAACTTCCTCCATCATTTATAATATGTCAAATAAAAACTAATAATTTTATGAACAAAAATTAATCAATAAAATCATTTGGGGTGTTGTGGATTCTGGATGGATAAGACAAGAGTACACATTGTGTAACCAGAGTTACCAGCCATGTACTTGTGATAAATTCTCAAGGAATTATTTCAGAATTAATTGAAACCATGAGAATTGATGACACATGGTTCATTTATTTCATATTCAATATGTTAACCTGGATATCCTAGAACACTGTATTTCATATTACACGTTGTGTAGCCCACGTACAAGATGTATAATGGTTTATGTCATATATGAGCCATGTATTTACATACATAGCCTACCAAAAATGATACCACGTAATTTAGAGACAACATTATATGTAACCCATTCTTCATAACTTATAATATGTTTTACCTAAGGCAAACTTTACACAATTAGTCCATCATTGCGTTCCACAGATAGAAAGTGGGAGATGTACATATCGTGTTTCACTCTTTTACATGTTGTATACTTATTCCAAATTACAATGAATATAAATTTATTTCCAATACAATGTAATAATTTTCAAAATATTCATGAGTGTGGTCAATACATTTATAGGACACTCTAGTACATATATATAGATATATAAATGTTCAATTAATTTCATTATACTGTACATATCATCATATCATGTGTGAGTCATATGACATATATTAATCAATGGGTACTGAAATGTGACTTGGGAAATTTAATTCATAAAAATTTTTTAATTCATTATTTTTGGAGTACATGTCATGAAACTACATGGTAAATCATGCATGTCATATGTCACACTAGTAAACAATATAAGAGTATAATACTTGTGTGTAGAACTAGATGGTTATTCACCTTGTTTCCTCAATGATACATTTATGTAAACAATTAATTTTAGTTATTCTGATCAATATCACTAAAATTATGTTGGATGACAATCTTCATGAAATTCAGATTAAAATTAAAATAAAATAATTTATTAGGTATAGAATATAATTAATCGATACACGTGTGATTGATGTTGAAAAATAAAAATTACGAATTGAATTCTATATTACGGTAATGTGGGGTTACCCCACTAACGTGATGCAATAAACACACAACAAAAAAGGTACGTCCACACGGACATAAAACAATCCAAATGAACCACATTCTTTAAAGAATCACATAGACATGCTTCCAACACAAAACTCACACCAAAAAACACTATTTACTAAACCATTTTAAAATCCACAATATGTTTACAAAAACCACACAATGCCAAAATAAATCACTAATCACTCTAAAGAAACAACATACAATTTTAATAAAATTCATAGAGTGCACCACCTTACAAAGGCGCACGACATGATGAGATCAATATTTAAAAACCTGTGTGCCTCAACAGATTTTAAAACTAGGCTCGTGGCACACATATTATTTAATAAATCAATTATATATATATATATATATATCAATTTTAAAAACTATACCATGTCAATAAACATATGAAACCAATTCAAGAAACATTTGATTAATTATAAAGACATTATACTAAGAGCAAGTGAAAGCATGACTAATTAGGAAACTACATGTGAAACACGTCAAATTCAGACTACTAGTTTAAACAAAATACTTTTGCCCACAAAATCAATTCACATAAACAGGGTGCTAAATGTCAAACACAACTAAATTATTCAAAAAACTCAATTAACTACAATTTAATTAAAAAAACCACTCTCTATATAAATTATCTAATAATCATGGAAGGATAGTGTAAAGGGACCATATCAAAACTCCAAAGCAGAATGAAAATGCATGCCCGAGATCGCTACACAATTTCATTCGCACATTCACCGAATGCTTCAGAAGCTTAAATAAACACCGTGCAAACAAGATTAAACACAAATTGAAGGGTAAACTAATGAAAATGAACCCCAACACATAGGGTTTTTTAAAAAAAAACTCCCTCAGTGATTCAAAAACCCATGAACCCTTAAAAAAGAAAAACCCATTTTTGTAATGGGGGTTGTAGTTCGACACATGTGTCTATCTATGCAAAGAGAGGGAGGTCCAGTGGGTGGAGCCAACGACCAGGGCGTTGAATCACTATTGGCTAGCTCTCGCATGGATTTGGGAGGGGACTATTATCTCTATTTGGATGATGCATGGAATTTGGGGGGATATAGTGCTAGTTGGAGGCGTATTGCAGGTTGTCACGATGAAAGTCGGATGAAGGGGATGAAACAACGTGTGGAGAGTGCAGAGGCAAGTCAAAGGCAGGTGAAAAGATGTATAGTTGATTCTGGGAAGGGGGAGATCCAACTTCATGGGAGGCAGAGTACTGTGTTTGACGACCTACTAGATTGGTAGTGAGATGCAGGATCGGGCGCATGCTGGTGCGTGAGGGCGAGAGGCGATGTGGGAGGGTCGAGCGGCTGGTGGAAATCATGGTTTGGGTGGTACTACGCCTACAGAAGGAAGGGGTGAGAACTGGGGGGGTGCTACAAGGAAAGTGAAATAGGGGGCAGCATGCAAGGATACCAAAATAAAGTGGAGTTTGGGTTAGAGGAGAAAGATATAAAAATATTTCAAATATATGAAATGAAAAAAGAGAAATAATTTTTTGTAAAAAATAAAGATAATAAGGGAATAATAATAATAATAATAACATTAACCTAAAATAACAATATTAATATTAACATCAATATTAATAAGAATCCTAATACATATAATAATAAATAAAACCCCATTAGCAATAATGTTTAATGATAATAATAATAATATTATTATTATTAATAGTAATAATACCTTAATTACATTAATAATAATAATAATAAATCTTTATTAATAATAACACTAATAAGAGAAATAATAATCATACTAGTATGAATATAAATAATATAAATTATCATTTTTTTGAATAATAATAATTAAAAATATTAGTAAACCCGAAAATTATAACAAGCACAATAAATTACAATGTTTATTCATATTAAATTTTACAAAGAAAAAATGGCCATGGGGAAGCCTGGGTGGAGCTACTCAGGGTTTTCAAAATTTTCTCTGCACGTACGCCTAGAGAGTTCAACTAAAAAAACATGCATTTTTTGACAAAACTCAAAAATCTCTTCCAGTATTTAACATGCACCTATGAAAAAAAAAATTAATTACAGAAAAGAAATAATAATATAAAATAATAGATAGTTCTGGGTATGAAAATTATACCCACAATAATGCTTTCTGCCTGCTAAAATTCACTATAATATCATACCCAAATAAAAAATTCCCTATATGTCACTCACCAATAGAAGTTTATGTACCTCCACTTCATCGATCCAAACAGACACCGAAAACCCCAGACACACAACTCATCATTAAACACGAACACCTTAACCCCCACCCTATAGAACCTAGACCATCAGTTTATACTAAGGAACTATATTAAACAACATATAACATTTATTCCAATAATCTTATTCCAACTGAATTTTTTTTGTGCTTCAATTCCAATGTTTACTCAAGAGAAATAACCTATGATGAGGTGGATCCGCACGAGACCACCTTCCACCAAACGATACATGAAAAGAAACACTGATACTGAAATGGGGAGGCCCTAATGGAATCCCCACCATAAATATTAGGAAAACACTAAAATACTTCATGTGTATCTCTGTGAAGCACACTGTGGGTCTCCACACCATGAGAACTAACGATATTAACCAAACATAAAAACTTTCCGCACAAACCAAAAACCCCATCACAATGGTAGGGGAGGGAAGGGATGTGATCGACTGATATAGCATAACAAATTCCTTCATCAACCCATCAACAATGTCGCCTCCTTTGATGAACATAAACCATGTCACTATAAGGATCGAGATTAAACCAAGTCTATTCTTAACCACTAGATATTTCCTGACACTGCACCAGTTTCACTATGGGACCAATTGTTGGAGCACCAATGATTGGAGCATCTCCAACCTCATTGTCAGGACTCATAAATTCCAAAACACAACACATGAACAAGAATTTAACCAATTAAACTTCTATTCAAGAAATGGATTCAAAGAGTTTGAAAAATAAAATCATACAAATAAAGGAAAAGAAATCCCGTAAGAAACTACAAGGGATGACCACTATAACCAGGGAACACTAAAATGTGAAAACCCCAAACTACTCCCATAAATTGACTTAATCATACTGATGGGATCAAGTGATCTCTGACAATCCATATCTGGGTTTAGAACGCCTTTTGGAAACACCTTGTCAAAACCCCTTCAAGTAACCCAGATGTCCACAGGTGTTGCAGGGTCTCAGAACAATGGGGCATGTCAGCCTCTTATGTCCCTTCCAAACACACTGGTGATAGATCATGACATTGCGGTATTAAAAATATGTCTGAAGGTCTGTTGTTCTCATGATTCCTCTACTAGTTTTGACAGCATCAGGACACTTCCCACTCTTCTTATCGATATCACTTGAACTTCATCTCAATGCTGGAAGAGGATTCGCTTCCGCAACTCCTCCTGCTAAATCAGCTTCGGCGAGGAAATCATGTCTCACCACGTCTGGGAATGTGATTATGTTGAACTCTTCCACCTTTGGCTATAGTTTCGGCCGGAGTCCAGAATCCAATTGTAGATACTTCTTGGGATCATTTCCAACAAACCATTGGTCATACAAAACTAGGTGTATAATTTGTCGATATAATTATAGTACTAATTCAATTCCCTTCTGAAGACAACACAGCTTCATCCTCTTCCTCAACTTCGTTATGTAAGAGAAATATTGTTGGATGAATGAAGAGTTGAGGAACTCGCATGTTATATCTTCCCGAGGATTATTCTGAGACACATACTTCCACCATTTCTAGTATAGACCTTTAAGCATAAAGGTATCAAAATTATTTGTTAATGACTCGGGCAACCCAATGAAACTGATGTTTCTCTCAATCTTCCACCACCACTACATTGCCTCAAGTGGATCACCATGAGCATAAAACAAGGGAGGTTTCAACTTCTGGAATTCTAGAACATAGTCTATAGGTTGATAAACTGCATGATTTTTTAAGGATGCACCACCCGAATATGAACATTGGGCATCCATCGAACCTACGTGGGGGAGAACACCAAGGAACCCGAAAACAATGAAAAAAATAAAAAACGGTCATTTCTATTTCAAATTTAATTTTTCACAATCTCCATAAAAAATAATTTCAATACAATTTATTTAAATAAAGAATATCCCAAATGATTCAAAAGGAGAAACTAGCATAGATGGGTTACTTAGACATGTGGGGGGCGGCCATACGCCAGTCACACTACCTTAACAAGGAACAATCTAGGGTAATGGATCCCTATCCACATGGCATTTCAGGCCATCAGAGATCATGAAGGACACTTTATTGGATTCCATTTAGTTTACTAAAATATAACAATTCAAAAGAACCAAAATACACCAAAAACACTAACATCATATGGTATCCCGAGGTTCAGAACGAGCTAGGGTTCATGACGCCCTTTTCATCAGTACGCCACGAGTACCGATAGTTCTACTCATTATACCATGACAACCCCATATAACGATTGGAGATCTGAAAAACAATGTTCGCTCAAGAGCCGACCTGCTTGATTACTATTTTTTCACAAACTGACCGGAGTCTTCCCTGAACTGGCCAGCCGGGCTGGTCCACGACATTTCCCAAGAGACATTCCTGATCCTCTAGGGCGGGTGAAAAGTTCTATTTCATCAATATAGGATAGATAGGAAGGATTTATCCCAGTGATAATAAATAAATCAATGGAAAAAGTAGAATGAAGAAAACTAAACAAACAACATGAAAAGAAGGAATGGCCAACAACAACCAACTAACCATCCCATGACCAACACTTCTCATGAATCCGAGAGTCGCTCACCAATACAAAACAAACTCTCACACATGTCGAGAAGGCTCTTGTAAAACCTATAATAGAAACTAAGAAAAGGTATAATCTATATGTTTGAGTATTAAAACCCAGTAGACATGCCCAACAAACTTTTCCCAATGCACTATGCTTAGATAAAGAATTTCAATATTCCTAGTTTGAGAAAAATTATATAAAATATGGTTTTCCACACACACATTAATTTCCAAAACAAGTAACATCCCATTGCCCTTTTTAAATTAGAATAAAATAATGATGGAATAGAACATGTGAATTTCATATTAAAACATTATTTTCATCAATTTAGAAATACAAATTATAGTTGATAGTATAAAGGAAAACCACACACAACACACAACACACACAAAGGGAAATATAAAAGGTGGTACACAGTGGACATCAACCGAACTAGACCTCTCAATCATCTCCCGCATACAAATAAACACTAAAGAAAACATGTTTCAAACATTGGGGCACATTAACAATCCCGAACATACTATACATGTGACTCATCACGAAAGAAAGCCTACTCTCCATGACGTCATAATTCCGTAATACCTGATCATCACCCTAACTGGCATGGTCGAGGGGCCCAATCCTATAGAAATAATAACAAAATACCTCTGTATTATGGGCCACTAGCTAGTGCGTAATCTAAACATGGGAAGTAATCATTCTCAAGACATTAACTCACTATTCCAACTTCCCATGTCAATAGGATTAATAAAAAAACAATGGGGTGAGTCAATAATTTTAATCAAGTTACAGGTCACAATGCCAAAACATCACATGTAACTCACACAATCGAGGTACACAATAAGACCACCCCTGAGTCACCCCAAAGAGAGTATTCAAAATATATCATTTCATTAATGTTCCAAACATGCCTTAGCTAACCAGTCAACACCAACCTATTTTCAGAAGAACCAACACACGTCAACTCATTTCCATAGAATAAAAGGAACATCACTTTCAATCTCAAAATCATTTGAATCCTCATTTATGAAATCCATTTTAGAAATTTGAAAACATATGCAACCCAAAGAATTATTTAAAATAAACACAATTTACATATAATGGTCTACCAAAAATTTCATCAACACTAGTGATGCACATTAAAAAGGAAACAATTTCATGTATTTCATAATAATAGAGAACCACTATCCTTCATAATGAACATTTATTATAAAACTAATTATTTATTATTATTCACTACTAATATAAAATTTAATGAAATAACAGTAAATTACTAAATTAAAAATAAAAAGGCACCTGCAGTGGGGACCTAACTCAGATCATATCTCAAACACGAAAATGCGACACACCTCGCACAGGAACAGAAGCACACACAAACTAATGATCATAGTAATATGGTGTTACCCCGCCAACGCACAACAATAAACAAACTACAACAATGGTATGTAAACAAAGACTTAAAACAATACAAACAAATTACCAGCACAAAAAACTTCCCACTGCATGTTTTCAAAACCCAACTTGAACCGTCAAACTATTTACTATACCCCTTTAAAATACACAATGAGTTTACAAAACCACACAATGCTAAAAAAATCATTAATAACTTTATATATTCAACATTCCATTTCAATGAAAAAAAATGGAGTCCAATACCTCCCCAAATTGAATGACATGATGAGATCAACATTTAAAAACATTTTCACCTCAACACATTTTCAAAACCATGCTTGTCTCACCAATATTATTTAATAAATCATTTAAAAAAATTATTAAACAATTTTGAAGAGGATATCGCAGCTTTAATCACAATAAAATAACTCAAGAAACATTTAAATAATTATAAAATATTTAAACTATAAAAAAGGGATTGCAGGAATAATTATGAATTTTCATGAAAAACCCATAAAATTCAGTCCACATGATTAAACAATATAATTGTACACACCACATCAATTCACAAAAATAGGTTGTAAAATATGAAATGAAAATAAATTATTTTAAAAACATCGGTCACATCAATTTTATTTAAGAAATCACTCACTAAAGAAATTAACTAATACTAAAGAAAGTATAGGGAAAATGGACCATACCAAAACTCCAAAAAAAATGAAAACCCATGCCTGAGATCAGTGTGCAATTTCATGTCCACTTTAACTGCAGGCATCAAAAGCATAAATAAACATTGTGCAAACAAGATTAAAACCAAATTGAAGGGAAAATTGAAAAAAAAGAAAAAACCCCCACACATAAGGGTTTATTAAAAACAAACTACTTAAATGAATCTAAAACCCATGAACCCTTAACAAAAGGAAAACCCATGGCCAGAAGGGGGGTTGCGGTTCCAGAAGGTGGTGGTCCGTGCAACAAGAGGGTCATCTGGTGGTTGGAGCCATTGACTGGGACGCTGCGCCACTATTGGATAGACGAAGCAGGTAAAGAGAAAGGGTTTTTCACAACTTGTTGGATTATGAAGGGAATGAGGTAGGTAATAACGGTGGCTAGAGACATGTTGCAGGTCACTGCGATAGGACTCGGAGGAAGGGGAGAAGCGACATGCAGAGAGTGTGGAGGCCGGTCTAAGGTGGGCAGTAGGATGGATAGCCAGTGCAGGGATTGGGGAGAGTCGTCGTCGAGGGAGGTAGAGGACTAGGTGCAGCAGCCAGCTCGATTGGCTGTGAGAGGCCGGATCGGTGGCATGCAGGTGAATTAGGGTGAGATGCACTGTAGGAGGGTAGGTCGGCCGGTGGGATGCAAGGCATGTGTGGTGTGTGCCAGCAGAAAGAAGGGGGAGCGCTGGTGGGGTGCTGTGTGGAAAGGTCAACATGTGGGGTGGTGCGCAGGGCTATGGAAAAAAGGGGAGCTATGGTTAGGGGAGAAAGAAAGAAAAATATTGAAATGAAATGAAATGAAAAAAAGGAAATAAATAAATAAAAACAAAATTAATGATAATAAGGAAAGAATAATTATAAAAATATAATAATAATAATAACTTCAAACAGTAAGAATAATATTAATATTAAAATCAATAACAATAAGAAACATAATACACATTATATTAAATAAAACCCCTTTAGAAATAATATATAATGATAAAAATAATATTTTTTATTAATAACAATAATAATGATAATTATAATTATAATGATAATAATACTAATAATACATTAATTACAATAATAATAGTAATAATAATAAATTATCATTAATAATAACACTAATAGGAGAAATAATATACATACTGATATGAATATGGATAAAATAGATACTCATTTTTGTTTTAATGATAAAAATAAAAATTAATAGTAACCATGAAAATTATAACTAATGAAATAAATACAATGTTTATTCATTTTAATTTTTCCGATGACTGTAGGGTCATAGAGAAGCCTGAGTGGAGCCGTGCAGGGTTTTCAAAACGTGCTCCGCCCATGTGCCCAATGACGTCAACTCAAAAACGAGCATTTTTTTGACAAAACTCTAAAATATCGTTCGGGATTCAACCTGAACTTCAATAAAAAATTAAAATCCAATTAAAATAATAATATAAAATATTAGATAGGTCAGGGTGTGACACTTACCATTCAAAATTTGAGGTAATGAAAATGGGAAATATTGATCATTAACACATGATGTTTGAAGATATAGGATATTCTAAAGACAACATTGAGGGCTATTAGGATTCAATAAAATACCACGAGATTATAAAATATAATAATAATTTATTTCGCTAAATTTTACATGATAATGTACAAAAATTATAATCCACTTATTTGGTAGAAAAAATATTAATATGACATCAAACACATCACTACAATCCATACATGAGAAGTAAAACCTTCTCATTGGAAAAACATTCAATGATGGTCAGAGACGCTTACATATTATCCTTCTACATAAAAGATAATTATATGTGATAAAATACCCTATTCCTAAATCACATAGTAATGAGGATAATTGTGAATAGTTATCTCTCTAAGATAGTCATTTGGAATATTGTACATATTTTAATTATTTCATGGTATCCTATATGAGAAATTAACATTTGAAGAAACCAGTGGACAAGGACACATATAACATGTTGTCTCACCTACCGGATATTTATCAAGATATGGTGATACAAGATAAGTTTAGATCTCAAGTTGTATCTTTGAAATTATTCCTTTAGATTCAATGAGAGATGGTTATTAGGTAGTCAAGATTATATGATTCATTAGATTTATAGACATATTATGGATTATATACCTTGATGTGTTTTATAAAGATCAAATAAATTTATCCCATCCAATGATATTATCAATTTTTACAATTAATATCAATATGATCAATAACAATTAGACTCTTTTAGAACATCATTCCTCGATTTTCAAAATTGATAAAGAAATTTGATATGGAAAACAGATTGTTCTTATGGTGAATAAAAAAATAAGGTAAATGATCCAAGACTCATTACATGTGTAATCTCACGTGGTTTTGAAAATAATAATTGAATTCATGAAAAACGGTGACCTTACAAACCAAAAAAATTTATAATATGGTTTTTATACACTATTTTTCCTCTTCTAGGTTTTTAATTACGAAAATAAGGCCATCTAGAGTTCCGATCAATATGTCATTTGGATTCAGATAGAACAAACATGATTTTTTTTAATTGTAATACAACCCTTATGAATATTAAATAAGGATATTATTTTATTTTCATTAAGTAATAATATAATGCGATCTTAATTACTTTATAAATATTATATGAAACTAATTATACCTTTAAAATAGTTTTTTTCGAATTAACTAATATTTTATTTAAAAATTAAATTATTAATATTTAGAAAATTCTTTTTTAAAAATGGACTTCATTTGTGAATTATACATGTTAAAAAATGGTAGGTGTGAATTTTTTGACTTTTACTAAAAACAATAAGTATTTGATTAATAGTGAGATATGGTAAAATCATGTATATTCAAATTATCAGTTAAATACCCAATTTATTACATAATGAGTGATGGAAGGCCTCATCGATTGAAATTTCATACACTTATTAATATTATGGGTCACATGAAACAAAAATATTGGTTGTGTTGGATGAATTAATAAAATATTGGATAAAATATTATAAACCCAATCCTATCCCCCACTAACCTCGCCCCCCAAATCACACCCTCCTATATTCACTCTTCATTTCCATCAATCTACTCAATTATCTATCCTAATAGCCATAACTAGCCACTACCCACGTCCAAGAATCTCTTGGTCATTCAAAAATGCCAAAACCCCTTCCCATAGGGAGGTTCTAAAGGAGTTTATTTCGAGAGGTAAAACACCCTTATTTTTCTTTTAGTTTCATTTCAATTTTTCTTATTTTGTTATCCAATCCTCACCACCTCAGTAAAAATGACCATGATAATTCTATTATCATTTATATATTTGAATTTTATCTTTTGAATGTAATAACCATTGTCGATATTATTACTTTCTCCCATTTATTTTATAAACAAAATCAACATCTATGAGGTTCTAATTTATAACCTTAATGGATGAAAATTTTCGGTTCATAAATTTGACCTTAATTACTAAACATGAAAACATTTTTATTGTTAAATTATATAATAATATATATATTATAACATAATTAATTTTCTAGACCAGTATACATACATATTATTAAATAATATGACCAAACTAGTTCCGAATAATAGAAATACCGCTAAAATATTCTATGTGGGTATCATTAATAATTCATCTAATTATTGATCCTATTTCCGTTTAAAAATTCTAAAAATGGCTACTAACACTTCATGATGTTCATAAATAATATTTACTTTCAATTTTGTAGATTTACATTCATTCCACATGAACTTCATTACAGAAAAAAAGTGAACCATTTCTGTACATCAATAAAACAAACCCTACAAAACGACGAAATTCAAAATGATAACTCATCAATAAGGAAATAAATGACATAATGATAATTATGATAAAGTAAAATAATACATAATAGGTTATAAATTATTTTATTTATAATTCTAATTTCATATTCTAGGACCTTAAGTTCATGAGGGGAACACATTAAGACTAAAGGTAGGGTTTTCCCACCAAAACCTCCATTTTAATTTGGGATATTTTTTTGTCTAATTAAATCAATGAAATTATTTTGTCTTCTTATATATGCCTCATTAATTCTATGTAAAAATTCTATATATATTTACTACCCAGATTCCTACTTTAATTTAATTGTAGATATATGTTCTAAAATGATATTTTAAAAAACCTTTACAAAATGCAATTCCTATAAAAATGAACTTGTAAAAGTCATACCAATTTTCAATAGAACCCTATAATCTGTTATTGGAAACCATTATAATTATATAATCACTAATTTCATTATTGAAACTTTATATTAATTTTATTCAGGTTTTATACAATTATTTTCCCAAAATAACAATTCTTTTCAATGTAAAAGTGTATTTATCACATGAATTACTCGATGATTTTATAAGTGTATCAACTTCTATTTCAAAAAACATACTGATTAATATATATTATTGGGATAAATATTTTAGGGTATCATATACCATATGTAATTTAATGGTTAATGATTATTTCGGTGTTTGATGTTCTATCTTAAAACCATTCGCCAATTTTCATCGAATAGTTAGTCTATATCTTTAATGTTCGAGGAATGTTATTTACATTTCATATATTAGATTAAATATGAATAAATATATTGTTTATATTTATCCTTGATCATATGAGGAATGAAATGGACATAGAATGTGATGGGTGGGTCCCACAATATCCCCTCAGTGCAGCAGTAGGTCTCATGAGAGAAACTACGTTCTTGGCACAATGCCATGACAAAATGACTATTTATGGTCATTGAATGTGGCCTTGACTGTATGATGATGATGTCCTAAATTATGAATTAACTCATTATGAAAATATTATTGATGTTCCATGTGGTTATTCAACATGTAGAATACCCATGATAATGTTTTAGTATTGAATTACCGGCTCAACTCTTATTCATTCTATAATGTGGTGATGTTTTTGATAAACGATTTTTTTAGTTATTCAACTTCCCTAATGTTTATATATCATATAATGTTTTACATACCGTTAAAAAGAATTTGACTTCAACCATTTCTTATGATTCATTTTCTTAGCACATGATGAATTTTATAATGAATAACATGTTGAAATAACCTAGGTGTTATGGATGTTGTCTAATGAGTTTCTATATTGTAATTTTTTCATGATGTAATGTTAAACTTATGTATGTATCTTGTTACAAATAATAATAAACTACTCAGGATTTTGGGATTCATATTTTTTGATAATATTCCAGTTTAATAAAATAAGTCACTGGATCCGAGCAACTGGGTTTTGGACATTAATGTTGGAAATGAAAAATGTTTAGTAGGAAACAGGAAGAAAAGATAAGAATATGTAGAAAAAGGTACAGAGCCCTAAAGTTGTATTTGATGAAAAACAGACAAGAATGTCCTATAATATTTGTAAAAATTAGATTATGTGGATATTTCTAGAAAATACATCCATGTATGGATACAAATAGGTAGAGGTTGCTCCAAAAGTGATGTACCTAGGAGTGAGAAGTCCAACAATGAGTTTCAGGCTTGACCCAAGGTACACTCCTACCCAAAAAATGGGACTTGTTGCTCACCATGTATTGAAAATCACGGGGGATGTGATTTGGATAATTCAAATTTTCATTACAAGATATTTAGAATGATTTAAATTTAATTGTTTCCTCAAATATACCATGTTTATGATTAAGATATTAGCTATGTTTATAATTTCAATTTATGCTAAAATTTATTTTGAGATTAATCATTATGATTTTTACCCTAATCTAGCATATTTCGTTATTCCGAAATGGAGAATAGTGGAAAGAATATAAAAATCAAGACCACACATGTCCATTGTAGGGATTTTTCTCCGATGCAATATAAAGATGTTGGAATTGGTGATGTGACATGTGATGAGAACCATATAACTATACTATGAAAATATAAAATGGTCATGAATAATAAACATACCTATATGGAGCATCTAGATCCACCAGGTGGAGGAGTTATGTTAGAACACTTTTTGGGAAAACATCATCCATCATCCAATGAGACTACAAAATTTTTTGAAGTAGAGTAGTGGATTTTTTCCCTATAGAAGATATTTCTCACATTGGGATGTAATGAAAGATATAAGGTTTTCATTTTAGTTTGTATTCTATAAGGATATGCATATCAGTGGAGGTCGTAAATCCAATACACAATAGAGGATGAATAAATAGAAGATATGTAATGTTTGTACTTTATGTAAATATGACTAGAACAACATTTCCCTCTTGAACAATGAGAAGATATGGAGAGGAAATTCTTGAATCTTATTTATAAAGAGCGTGAAAATGTTCCCATGTATGGAGACTACATTACAAAGTAGGAAAGGCTTTCTGTATACTTCATATGTAATCCAAGAAAAAAATTGACCAATTTGTAAGGTTTAAACCCATTCCTCTAAAGGGATCTAGTCTCCCACTATTTCTGGTTTTAAGAAGATATAGACTGAAGTGCTATCAAGATAAAAACGTAATTTTTATGTCTAAATAATTTAAAGGAAAATGTGAGAAGAAGAGGATACCAAAACCCTTGGAAAAGGAAATATGGAAATGGGGAATTAGAGAAGATTTGAACATCAATCCTCCAGTAATTATGGGATGAAACACCCTAACACTTGCTCGAATGGAATTGCAGTCTGTTACTACTCCAGAGAAAAATTATACCTACATCAGGATTT
Organism: Viscum album; assembly: GCA_963277665.1. Taxonomy (NCBI): domain Eukaryota; kingdom Viridiplantae; phylum Streptophyta; class Magnoliopsida; order Santalales; family Viscaceae; genus Viscum; species Viscum album. Next base: position 1,580,994,269 of record OY728125.1, read on the forward strand.
TATGTGTAAGAAAGAAGCTACCAATTTTCAATGATACATTTGTAGTTAGAGGGGACATTTTCCACATGAATCTCCTATTCATGAGGGAAATATTCCCCCATGAAGGCCAAGGGAAGAAGGTTAAGCATTTATGGACACAACTGTGAAAGTTGATGTTCTAATTGAACTGGTGGTAGGTACATTAACAATTTAATTAAACATAGCCAATGCTTTAGTTATTTTTGGATCATCGTGTTCCTTTATATCATACACATTTTACAAGATAATAAGTTATTTTCAATTTTATTTTGTACGGGAGTTATCAGTGAAAACTATTAAGGTTAGTATCACTACAATATAGGTGTGTCGCGCAGTCCCCATTATGGAATATAAATGTGTGGTAACTACTTATTTTATTTTCATACCCGTTATTTAATTTGATATAAATCTTGAAATGTATTGGATTTCAAACCACGATGTGAAAATTTAATTCATGAAGAAATAGGTTACAATTATTGAGGATTATGTCTAATTTCTTATCATTAGGGTAGAAACATCACCATCTGATTCCCATTCAGATCCACCCCTAGTAGCTCTACTGGATTCAATTATTTGGGAGAAAGGAAATTCAATAACTATGGGTGGGGGAAAATATTCATATAGAGGATGTACCTATTGTGGCAGAATATGTTGATGTCTTTTCAGAGGATTTACCTAGATATTCTTGAGATTAGAAAATTGAGTTTTTCATTGATTTAATTCCTGGTACAAGGACAATGTCAAATAATCCTTATTGAATGGACACTATGGAGTTAGCGGAACTAAAGAAACATCCATGGTAATTGAGTGGTAAAGGATGTATTCATCATATTGTTTTTTCCATGGGTATCCCATATTCTTTTGGTTATGAAAATGATGGGTCTATGAGGTTGTGCATTGACTACATGGAGAGCAATGCTATAACAATAAAGAAAAAGAATCCCCTACCTCGAAATGGTTATTTATTTGATCAACATCATAGAGCCCAATATTTGTCGAATATTGATCTTCAATCTAGATATCATCAGTTTCATGTGTGAATGGAATTCAATCCCCAAAATAGCATTTCTAACTTGTTACATGTATTAAGAGTCTATAGTAAGGCCTTTTGGACTGACTAATTGACCATCTGTTTTCATGGATCTAATGAATAGAGTTTTCATAGAATATCTTGATGACATTGTGTTGGTGTTTACTGGTGATATCATAGAATACTCAAAGATCTATTACAATTAGGAAAATCACTTTATCACTATTATGAAGACTCATATAATAAATAAATTAAATGGAATTTCTAGAAATTCTAAATTTCAAATTCAATTAGTTTGCATCCATGGAAACATTGTCTCTAAGGATGGAATATATGTTGATACAATGATGAAAAATGCTATTCCAGAATGGAATACTCCATTAAACATAACTGAGGTACATATTTTTATTGATTTACTAGGTTATTATCTGTTTTTCATTTAGAACATCACTCATTTAGCCAACTAAATGAAGAAAATCACACAAAAAGAGGATAGGTTTATATGAAAAAAAGGAATGTGAATAATGTTTTAAAAAATCATATAGAATATTCATGAATTCATTAATAATGACTATACCATCAGTGAATTATTTATTTGTGATATATGGTGATTCATCAATGAAATGACTATAATCTATCCTTTTTTTATAATGATAGAGTGATTTAGTATGGATATATGTAGCTAAAAATTAATGAACCACAGTATCCCACTCATGATCTGGATTTATAATTGTCAATATTTGCATTGAATATTTGGAGGCATTAACTATATGGTGAAAAACGTGTGATATATACAGATCATAAGAATTTGAAATATATATTCTCACATAAAGAACTCAACATGAGACGAAGGGGGTGGATTTCACTACCCGAGGACTATATTTTCATAATACAGTACCACCAGTGGAAGTAAAATAAGGCAGAGACACTTTGAGAAGAATGGACCACAAAATAATGAACAAGATGAGAGTTGAAATGGATGATATGTTCATGGATCGTGTAATGATAGATATGGGAATTATCTTGTAAGGTAACACCTCACAATTCAATCAAATGGTTTCCAAAAATTCTTTATTATAATGGAAAAAATGTTTTTAAGTTGATGATGAGTTGTATCACAAGATAATTAATGATAAAAATGATTGTAAGTTGATTAACATTGTATATGAAGGTTGAATTTTGAAATTCAAGAAGAGGCTTTGTGTTCCCGCTATTCCTCAAATAAAGAAGGAAGTATTGGATGATTCACATTACTCTAAATTCTTCATACACCATGTTAGAATATTGATGTTTATATATCTAAAAACATTTTTTGTGGGAAAACATAAATAGGGTGATTTTTAATTATGTTTCGAGATGATTGGTTTGTCAATAGGTAAAGGCTAGAAGACTATATTTTGGAATAGTCAAGGAAACCCATAATATTTCATTGTCCAAATCAGATGATATTATGATGGACATTGTCATGGAGGTACAAAAGACTACACGAAAGAATGAATTGATATGGGTCATTATTGATCGTCTTACAAAAGAAGCACATTTTCATTCTATAATAGATGATTTTCCACTTGAATGTTTAGAAATATTATATATTAATGATATAGTAACACTTGATGGTTTAAACATATCAATTGTTTCATTTCATGATCCTTATTTTACATCAAAATTCTATATGTCTTCATTGGTCCCTAGATACTGATCTTCATCTGAGAACTTCCTACAACCCACTAACTGATGGACAATCCAAGAGAGATATTCAAATGTTGGACGACAGGTTGAGGTCTTTTTCACATTACTTTCAAGTAATGTAGGATCAATATTTTCCTCTCATATAATTTTCTTATAATAATAGCTTCCATTCATGTATTCAGATGGCACTATATGAAGTGTTATATGGAATGAGATGTGCACCACAATTTATTAGTATGTTATTGGTGAAAGAATTATTGTAAGACTAGGACATGTTGAGGAAACAATAGAAATGAAGAATATTTTAAAAACCCATATCAAAACATCTTAATGTGGGAAAAAGATCTATGTTGATAAAATAAGTTAGGATTATGAATTTCATGAAAGAGATCATGTTTTAATAAAGTTATATCCATGGGACATTATTATACGATTCGGAAAAAAGTGAAAATAATGCCCCAGGTACATCAGATCTTTTGAAATTCTGAATCTAATTGGAGTCGTAGAATACCATTTGTCAATGTCTCCAAGTCTCTTCAAGGTTCACAATGTGTTCCACATATCAATTTTAGTGAAATACAAGCCAAAACCAATACATGTACTCTTCTACGAAGATATACACCTAGAGTCTAATCTATATTATTATGAAGATCCAATCATGATTATTCATACCAGAGAACAAGTATTGTGAAATCAGATGACTCTTCTATTAAGGTTGTTTGGAGGAACCATAATATAGAGAAAAAAACATGGGATCCGGAGGAAGTTATGTTAAAGTCATAGCCAAATCCTTTTAGGTGATATTTTGAAAATTTTGGTGAAGAACATTCTGTATGGTGGGGAGAATGTAACACTCCATGTTTTTGGAAAGAATTATTTAATTCCAAAACCATTGTTTCCATACAAAAATTCGATTATAATGTATCCATTAAACACAAATTTTCCTCTTCTATGTTTTCAATTTAAAAAAAATGGTCATCTTGATTTATGATAAGTATGTCATTTGGAGTCTGATAGAAAAAACATGATTTTTGGTGACTAGTAACATACCATTATGAATTGTAACATGAATAGTAAAATTTCCCGTTTGAATATTATATAATGATATTATTTTATTTTCCTAATGTAACAAGATAATGAAATCTTAATTAATTTATCATTGTGATATAAAAAAATTACATTTAAAATTGTTAATTTTCAATTTTACTATAATTATACTTAAATATTAAATTAATAATACATATAAAATTAGTTTTGAAAAATTATGTTCATATTTGAATTTTACATGGTAAAAATGGTATGGGAGATGTTTTGGGATTTTTTTGAAACTCCAGATTTTTTATGAATAGTTGAATACAGTAAAATATAGTATATACAAATTATCAAGAAAATAAACTATTTATTACATCATGAGTGATTCAAGGATACATGGTTTGAACCCACATTCACTTATTACTATTAGGGGTCACATAAAACAAAATTTTTTTTACTTGAGATAATTAATGAAATAATGAATAAATTACTCAAAACATACTTCTATCCTCCACTATAGACCCTCTAATAACTCCATATTCTCTTCACTTCTCTATGAATTGAAGCTCATCGATGATCTTCCCAAATAACCTTCCATAGTCACTCCCAACTTCCATGATTCTATTGAACTTTTAAAAAAACCAAAACCAGTTCCCTTAAGGTGGTTCTCAAAGTGGTTATTTCCATAGGTAAAGCAACATTCTTTTTCATTTAGTTTCATTTCAATGTATCTTATTTTGTTATCCTATCCTAACCTTCTCATTCCAAATTACCATGATAAATATAGTTTCATTAATATAACGGATGTATATCATGTAAATGGAAGATAAATCATCAATATTCTTACTCGGTCCTTTTATTTTTATAAAAGAAATTAACATCCATTAGGATCTGATTTATAACCATCGTGGAAGAAAATGTTTTCCCTTAACTATCTCATACATTACTGGTCATAATAACATTTTTTAGTTAAAACAAATGATAATATTTGTTTTATAACCAATTTAATATTCAAGAGACAGTATACATATATATTATTAAATAAAATGACAAATGTATTTCCTAATAATCAAAATACCGCTAAAAAATCTAATTGAATGTCATTAATAATTCATCTAATGATTCATCTTATATCCATGTAACCAAATTATAGAAATTAACATTAAACATTCATTGTTCCCATAAATAGTATTTAATTTAAATTCTATAAATTTACATCCATTTCACATGAACACTATTACTTCAAAACAAGTGTACCCTTTATGAACATTAATAAAACAAACACTCTGGAATGAAAAAATTTAATATAATAACTTATCAATACAGAAAAAAATAAACTAAAAATAATTTTTATAAACTCAAATAATGACTAATCAGTTCGTAAATAAGTTAATAATTCTAATTTCATATTCCAGGACATTATGTTCAAGACCAGAACACATTCAACCATAAGGATAGGGTTTTTCCACCCGAACCACCATTTTCATTTTGGTTATTTCTAATGTGTAATTACTTCAATAAATTTATTATGTTTTATTAATTACACCTCATAAATTTTCTGTGATTTTTATATATATTTTTACTAACCAGAATCCTACTTTAATTTAGTGCGAGTTATATGTTCATAAATGATCTTTTAAAAATCCTTCCTAAAATACAAGCCCGATTCAAGGGAATTTCTGAAATTCATACATATTATTAATGGAGACTTATAACTTATTTTTGGAAACAATATTGTTTATAAAATCACTAATTTTATAACTAAAATATTATCTTACTTCACTACTGGTTTTATACAAAAAAATTTCAAAATAAGACTTCTTTTCAAAGTAAAAAGTTATTAATCTCAAAATTACCCAAAGATTTTATTAGAGTATCGTCATCTATTTCAACACTCTTGTTGATTATTATGTATTATTGGGATAAATAATTTATGTTATCATATACTATATTTTTAATTTAATGGGTTTTATACATTGGCTATGGATATGCTATCATAAAAACATTCACCAATTTACTCTGAATTGTTAGTTTTTATGCATAATGTTCGTGGTAAGTTATTACATTTAATATATTAGTTTCAATATGATTTTATAAGTTCTTTGTATTCATCCCCATTCATATGAAGTATGCATGGCACATAGAAACTGTTTGGTGGGGCCTGATCTTACCCCATGATGCATCGGTAGGTCTCATGTGACATACTACGGTCTTGGTACAAGGCCTTGAAAAAATGATTATTTATGGTATTGGGATGAGCCCATGAAGGTATGGTGATGATGTCCCGCATTACAAAATCCCTAATTATGAAAATATTATTGATGGTTCATGTGGTTATTCATCTAGTAGAATATCCATAAATATGTTTTTTTATCGAATTACTTACATAACTCTTATTCATTCCATATTGAGTACAAGTTTTTGTTAAGGACGTTTGTTTTTAGTTATTCAACTAGGCTAATGTTTATATATATTCCACTATATTTCATACCCTTACCGAGCTTTTCATCTCTCCCCGATATTTTGTTTCAATTTCATAGGACATGAATAATATAAATTTGAATTACATGCTGAAATAACTTTGGAGATATTGATGGTACCTAAAAAGTTTCAATGTTTTATTTATTTATAAATTTTTGATATTAAACATATTTATGTTCCTTGTTTTCAATAATACATAACTAATAGGTCCTTCATGATGCATATTCCTTTTTTATATTCCACTGTAATAAAATATGTCACTGGATCTGTGCGATTGGTGTCGGGTCGTTGCAAAATATCTAATCCTCATGAACACCATCCCTCCATTAAGAAGAATATATAAAGGAATAAAAAGTAAAAGGGGGAAGTATGTATTTAATGTTATAGGATAGACCATTGGTATTGAAACTACACCCATAATGAACTGGAACCTAAAGGTGCATTCATTATTGAGTTTAATCATTTAGTACTTACAGATTGAATATTATATATATCTTGTGATGGTAAGACATTCAGCCAAATACATGAAATGAGTATAATTTCTATATATTGTTAGATGAGTGGGGGATCTGAGAGCTGATATTGAAGGGAGGATGGATTCACTAGGCATTGGTGACTAGCAGCTTTCCTTTCCAACATGAATTATTTTTGTTTTAACTGATTTTTATTTTGTAACAAAGGTTTCCAAGAAAATAATTTCTATATCAGGCCAACAAAAAAGGCTTTATTATTTTGTTTATAAAAAGGTTTGTTTCTTTAATTAATAAAACATATGTTATAGTATTTTATATCTAACTAATAGTATTTATGTATTAAATTATGAAACTCAAGTATTTGAAATTGATAATGAATCATGTTCACATGACAAATTCAAAAACCAGTTATGGAATCACTATCTTGTTCATATAAATGAGATTAATTAGAAAACTCTCTATGAAGAAGGTTTTTTAGACTCATCTAAACTAGACACCTGAATGATTTCATGAATGTCTACAAAAAATAATTACAAAATTACCATTTTTTGGATATGGTGAATGGGCAACAGAGATTTTCAGATACATACACACCGATCTCTGTAGACCATTTCTAGTATAATATAGTGGTGGGTATTCATAAATAATATCTTTTACTAATTAATTTAGTAGATATGGTTATCTATACATGATGAGGTATAAGTTTGAGTCTATTTTGAAATTCAATAAATTCAATAATTAAGTAGAGAATCATGTTGTAATGAATATAAAGAAACAATGATCGAATAAAGGAGGTCAATATGTTGCAAAATTGTTTATTGACTACATAAGGGAGTTTGTGATCCTATCTCAACTCACATCACCTTACAAAATAAAGGTCAGCGGTGTTAGTAAAAGGATAAATTTTTCATTATTAGACAATTTAAGGTTGATAATGAGTTATGCATATCTTCCATTATACATTTGGGGACATGCATTAAAAACTACACCATGCACATTAAATCGAGTTCGAACTAAAGAGGAAAATTTATTTCTATTTGATTAATGGAGTGAAAATATAAGGACCCGACCTTAAACATAACTTATTATTGAATTAAATGAATAATTCATATTGAGGATCTTTTCAGGATTATAAATTTAGAGAAATAGGACATAACTATTACATCTCAAATATTACAAAGTAGACACATCTACTCAGCTTCCATTTTTTCACAAAATAAAAACTCTTAACACAAGATTCATGTCTAGTTCCTTGTTTTAGACAGCCTGACATTTCCTTGATCCCATCCTTGACCTTATTCATCTTTATGTCCTGTGAAAAACATTTCAATAAAAACATGGGATGAGCCTAAAAATATCACTAAGGGTTATAACAATATTGAAAGAAAACATTAGTCTATGTATACATAAGAATCAATGAAATCATAATTTACTCACAAAACATAAGCAATTTAACATACCTCATGAAATCATATGATTTACGAATAAATCATAGAAATCATAATACATAAAGGTAACATGAGGCATTCATAACATTATTACATAGGGAGTAACCCTCATGGTTACATTTGGAATACCCATCGCAGTATAATCCCTAAATCTATTTGGAGAAACCTTAACATTTAACTCCTTCGTGTTACCCAATGCATTGGAGAGGTATATCGTGCTCACCCGCCCTTAGTTTATCACGGAACCACCCATCTTGATAATAAATGTCCAAGAACCATAACAAAATCATAGCATATAACATAAGCATAAAGGAAAGATAAAATTCCCAAATTGCAATAACAATATAACATTTTAAGATATTGAAATAATTAATCCATTCTAAAAACCATTTTCAAATCCATTTAAATCATTTTATAAAGATACTTTAAATCAAAGTGTCCCATTCCACTTTGATGCTTTTAACATTTTAAACAATTAATATCCATATAAATAAATCCTTAAAAACATTTTGAAAATATTGATATTAATGAGAAATATTTATAAGAATAAATCATTAAAACATTTAAACCGATATTTTAGTTAAAGGGTTTTTAACAAAATGAGAGACACTTGAATACAATAATTGAGGAATGACAATTAATCAGAAATTTATAATATCAGGAGAATAAAGGTATTCATGATATAATATTCAAATGGATAGAATTTACACCATATAAGGGTGAATTGGAGTATAACAACAATGAAGTTTCAATAGAATTGTAAAATGAGATGAAATCCCTTATAAAGAAGGTATCCTTAAATTAAGGACAAATCAATCTCATAATTATGTGTGAAAAATATAAATACACCCAATATAAGTGGAAATTATGTGTAAAACAACCATAGGTCATTCACACATATTCATAGGATGACATATTCAATAACTACAAGTTGAATGCAAAGAAATAGAAATTGGGTTAAGAAGTTCCCTTGGTAAAATTTGACAGCCTAACAGCATCAGTTTAAAATTCATAATATTAGTTGATGAGAGAGAAAATGGTATCTCATTACATGGACAAAAAATTTACATCAATAACGATATATAAGAACATATCCCAACATAAAAATATTTAAATTGAATGACATTACAAAATAAGTCTTTTAAAAAAGAGGAGTTTGAAAGGTTCCCTTACCGATTTGGGCAACATTCGAAACGTACACCCCATGAATGAAGGGTCATACAATGAAGATGTAAATATACATAAATGAGAGTATATTACACAAATATTCAAATAATGGGATGTACATACACCACACAAAATGAAATATAGGAAAATATATCATGAATCTCAAGGGAATAAAAAGTGAGATGAAAATCCCATTATGAAAATTCGGCAGCCTATTGATGCCACATAAAACATCCAAAAATCGATTGATGGGGTAAAATAGGGTCTCTCATCATATTAAAATAAAATTTACAGAAAGAGGAATATAAAATAAAATCCCCCAAAATAATAAATTGGAGATTAAAGCAAGTTACCTAAAAAAGAGTACTTGAAAAGAAGGAGAGAGGTAGGATCCCTTACCTCATGTCTGACTTGTCTTGTTCGTTTCTTTATATTCCTGAATAATAATCATTGGTAAATTTATAATTTCTTAAGTTCTTCCTTTAAATATTATTATTCAGTTAATATCACATATTATTATGTTATAAGATTTGGTTAATAATGTGAGTTCATATCAGACGTTTTTGTCAATGTTTGGTACTTGAGTCAAAAATGAACTTCTTTGAAAATGATTGTCCATGTAGTTATAATAAAATCATCTCCAGAATATTATTAATGATTTAAATATAATATTTGTCCAGTACATATTCATTTTATACTATTACATAAAATTTGGAGAAAAAACAGAAATGAAATGCACCGTTCATGGAGACGGTAGGCCGTACGTATGCATGAACACTACTTTCATTTCGTTGTCATATTAATTGAATTAAAAATAATTGAGAGATATATATATTATAATTCTAGTATAATATATATGTTTTATAGGTCACATAAGTTAATTAATTTCATTCTTTATACATTCTATGTATTGAATGAACGAGTCACATCACTTGAGGGGGTGGTAATCCACACTTCCTCGTATGAAATTATTGCATTTGAACAACATGAAAAGAATAATAGTATGTTTTAAATATAAAATACAGAAGATTATGGAAAACATAAATACCATATATATCATATATAAAATACAGTTATGTCATAATTTCCACCATGAAAGGTGTTAAGAGAATATTGAACAATCAACGTTTCATGAGGCAGTAATTCGCCATCCATAGAAACAGTATTTTATTTAACCATTAGATAGAGGTGTGTGTTAGTGCTGCTCGAATACATCACATAATAAAATCCTATTATATTTAATATACTATTGTTGTTACAAAATAAAGGAATAAAATGAGTTTAGGGGTTTGTAGAAGCAAAATAAAACAGAAAAAACACAAGTGAAGACATTACCTTTAAATTGGGTAGCTCCTCATGGTTTGAACCAAAAGGGTTTCTTGAAGAGAACTCTTACAAAGTTGAGGCTTCAATGATGAAGAGAGGGATATTGTGCGATGAAATGGGCAGGGGTTGGCTGAGCCAAGGGCTTTAGAGGTGTGGTTAATGTGGTAGAGGTGGGGGCATTTTATAAGAGAAGAGGAGAGGCACTCTTGGAAAGTTATAAAATATTACTTTATTATAAAATGCATTTCAGATTTTAAAGGTCCCAAAAGGATATATTTAGAGGCTAAGTTGAATAGGTTTCGAAATGAACTGATACAATATGTTTTGGACAACTGTAAGACTTATATTTTACTCTATCTTCTTATTTTATTTAAATCGTTCATTGATGAGGTAATCAATGCATCATCACGATGTCATAAATAAATTAACATATTTAATGTCTAAAATTAATAAAAAAAATATCATAATGTAGGGAATAATTTTAGATTTATAATGAAAATTTATAGTAAAAAACATATCTTTTATAACCCCATGTAAAAAATGTTTTAGTAAAACAATACATGTTTGTGACATTTTAATTTTAACTTTAAATAAAATGTTATTAATGCCATTTTCCATCCAAAGTGGCTCCATGGGGTCCCCAAGTTGACCCATGGATTGTCTTGGTCGACCATGACTCATCCAATAATGGTAGGAAATGTTTCAAGGTCATTTAATATTATTATAACATTATCTTTACCTTAAATTACACTAATTACCTTTAATTGTTATTAATAAAACTTAAAATTTACTATTCACCAAAAAATATTTTAATCTCATTGAACCACATTTTACTTCCAAATGACAACCATGTATGTCGGATTTTTGAAAATCAAATCACAGAAGTGGTAATGTTTCATTTAAACAAAAAATCAGTTTCTTTAACTACAACTTAGTGGTTTCACTATTCATCAAAAATTGATGTTTTTCAAAAAAAATACCAAAAAATCACCCTAAGATATATATGATAATCCGAATTCAAAAATGATGTGTATTTTAAAATTTTCAAAACATATAAGTAGCATTAATTAATTTAATAATAAATTCCCACTGTCAAAACAAATAGCGTATTTTTATGAAACAATATCTATTAAAAGATTAACACTAATTTTAGTCCAATTTCAAAGTGAAATTAATTCCAATGACCTCCATTGGATTAAATGGTAAAAATAAATTCTAAATACACATTAATCTAAATTAAAAATATAAACTATCCATATAAATAAATCAGATTAAAAGGTGGTTTTGAATTAAAATGCAACATTTTCACTAAAAATGATCTTTATCGGAAAAAATAACAAAAATTTACAGAAAGTAAATTTTGATGTCTACATTCTAAAGAAGGATTTAATTTAGTAAAATACAACATATAAAATAGTCAAAATTATATTTAAAAAGTGTTCTCCATCAAAAAGCAGTTAATCGACCTTTTAAAGAATATTAGATGATTTATGCTTAAAATTTGATTCATTTGCATTTCAAGCCTCTAACATTTATTGGATAAAAGTAAAAATATTTGAAAAACATATATAATAATTTTTTAGTTAGTTCTGTTCATTCCCGCCATTACAATGGCTAGGAGTTAACTACCATTTAAAATAATATTGTTTTATTATTAGATTGTGACATATGATTTCAAAAAAAACTTGTTGTTGCGTATTGGATACGCCATCGAGAAAAGAATTCCCTTTAAAGTAATATTAATATTTTATTCACAAATATGGATAAATATAAAAATGTCATATTCTTTATTTACTTGGGGTGTCACATCCTTCCCCACTTTTTGGGAATTGTGTCTTCGCAATTTTAAATTTGGTCTTGGAAAATTCATTGAAAATCCCACATCGGAACAAGAGTCAGTAAAAATATCACTTTAAATTAATGAAATATAAGTACAAAGGTCACACAAGTTAACCCATACTAGGATTCCATGTAGGAAAACATGGAAATGGAGGAGAAAACAAAGGGTCATGTTCTAATGGAGAGTGATAGAAAACATGTTTATGAGAAAGTTAACCACAAGAAAATCACAAACATGTGATGGGTTAAACGATATTTGATTCCCCAGTAGGAAAAATTATCAGACAAAATTTTTTTAAAGTTACTTTTAATTGAGGAATTTATTTATGAACTTAACTAAAACATAAGGAAACATACTTACTTGTCATGTTGACTTTCAACTTTTACTATATTTGTTACACGAACTCGTATTTTCTCCAAAAGACGAGTATTTATGATGACTTGTTCACATTAAGAGAGCTATAATAAACTTCTATATAATCAACTAATCCAAAAAAGAGAACTATATAATTCTCATGTCTTTATACCTTAACCCAAACTAAATCCAAAAAGGTTAGTATGAGATCAGATAAAACCGAAAATGGATAATGCTTTATAAAAACAAATATATTCTTAATCTCCAAAATTTGTCAAAAAATACCCAAAGATCAACAAAGACCATTCAATTAACATCTATCCTTAAAATTATTCAAAGTAATCAAAACTAAGACTGAAACCCAAAAATCTGAAGGATTTAATCACATAGACTTCCAAGAAAAAACTTAACATTTATCTCCAAATAACATCAGTTACTCTTAAAGTATCATATTGAAAAGTAATTAACCTAATAACATATCCTCCCTCATAGGTTAATAATTTCATAGATAACCCCAAATCAACTTTTTCTAGATTCATAAGATCATATAACTAAAAATAAATTTCCAAACAAACTATGGACTTCACGTAGTCCAGTGGTAGATGATAAATACCTGCTGCACTTTGGTTGTGGGTTCGATTCCCGTAGCTTCGTCAGACGCGACAGGTTGTCACACGGTCTATAAGTTTTCCTTTTTCCAAAACTACACAATTCTTATAAAATTCCCCAAAAAGTGATAAACCCTTCAAAAATAACCATAACATAATTTTACCTCAAGTTTATCTGATGTGGTTTATATTCCATCATAACAAATAGTAACCCATAATTACCTCAAAAGTAAGGATCATATAAACCCTAATGGTTATCTTTATAATTATTACCTGAACATCCAAGTCGAGTTGGTTCTCTCGTACATGACGCATTAGAGAACTCACCGAGGTTCAAGTGGTTGATCATGACTCCTGATAGTAGGTTTAGAATAACCACGAGATTTCTCATTGAATCCCCCATTTCTTCTAGTCTCTTAATCATAGAACCATCACAGTTTCCTTCAAAACCATTGTCACATTGGTTCCTTCTAGATCCATCCATTTTCTAAAAAAATGTTAGTGTGAGTATTTCAACAAAATCATCATGTACTAATGAGGAAGATAAACACTAAGATATAATTACTCATTCAATTTATCTAAAAACTATGAATCTATCAGAAATAATAGCCATTGTGGTAATGTCACTTTAGCTTAAAGAATACCCTAACCTCTAAAGTTATCTAAACCGACCTCTGATACCAACTATAATGACCCGACCATAATCATTACTTATTATTGAATTAAATGAATAATTCACATTGAGGATCTTTTTAGATTAAGAGTTTTAGATAGTTAAGACAAAACTATTACATCTCAAAGATTACAATGTAGACACATCTACTCAGCTTCTATTTTTTTCACAAAATAAAAACTCATCAACACAAGAGTCATGTCTAGTTCCTTATTTTAGATAGCCTGACATTTCCTTGATCCCATCCTTGACCATATTCATCTTTATGTCCTATGAAAAACATTTCAAAAAAAACATGGGATGATCATAAAAAGCTCAGTAAGGGTTATAACAATACGGAAAGAAAAAATTAGTCCATGTATACTTAATAATCAATGAAATCATACTTTACTCATAAAACATAACCAATTTAACATACCTTATGAAATCATAAGATTTACGAATAACTCATATAAATGATAAGACATAAGGTAACCTGAGGCATTCATAACATTCTTACATAGGGAGTAACCCTCATGGTAATGTTTGGAATACCCATCACATCAAAATAAAACAAAATAACACATGTGAAGACACTACCATTAAATCCGGTAAGTCCTCTTGGTTTGAACCAAAAGGGTTTCTTGAGGAGAATTATGCCAAAAGATAGGCTTCATTGATGAATAGAGGGATGTGTAGAGATGAAATGGGCAGGGGATATCTGAGACAAAGGCTTGATAGGTGTGGGTAAGGTGGTAGAGGTGTGGTCCTTTTATAATAGAAGAGGAGGGGCACTCTTGGAATGTTATAAAATATTACTTTATTATAAAATGATTTTCGGATTTTTAAGGTCCCAAAAGTATATATTTTGAGGATATGGTGATAAGGTTTCTAATTCCACCCATCCAATAGTTTTGTGACTAGTTTAAGATTTAGATTTTACCCTATCTTCTCATTTTATTTAAATCATTAATTAATGAGGTAATCACTACATCATCACGGTGTCATAAATAAATTAATTTTTTTAAGTTTCTAAATATTATAAAAAATATATCTGATGTAGGAAATCATTTTAGAATTACAATTAATATTTATTGTCAAAAATATATCTTGTATTACCCCATGTAAAAATTGTTTTAGTAAAATAATACATGTTTGTGACATTTTAATTTTAACTTTAAATAAAAAGTTATTAATGTCATTTTCCAACAAAAGTAGCTCCATGGGGTCCCCAAGTTGACCCATGGATTGTATTAGTCGTCCATGACTCATAAAATAAGAGTGGTACATGTTTAGAGGTCATTTTATATTATTATAACCTTATCATTACCTTAAATTACATTAATTACCTTTACTCGCAATTAATAAAACGTAAAAGTTACTATTCACCAAAAAAAATTTAATCTCATTGAACCACATTTTACTTCCTAATAACAACCATGTATGTCAGATTTTTGAAAATAAAATCACAGAAGTGGTAAATTTTAGTTTAAACGAAAAATTAGTATCTTTAACTACCACTTAGTCGTTTCACTATTCATAAAAAATTGAAGTTTTTCAGAAATATACCAAAAATTCACCCTAAGCTATATTTGATATTCCGAATTCAAAAATGATGTATATTTTAAAAAATAAAAAAAATATAATTATAATTACTTAATTTAATAATAAATTCAAGCTGTCAAAACTAATAGCGTGTTTTTAAGAAACAATATCTTTTAAAAGATTAACACTAGTTTAAGTACAATTTCAAAGTGAAATTAATTCCAATGACCGCCATTGGATTAAATGGTATAAATTTATTCTAAATAAACCTTAATCTCAATTAAAAATATAATCTATCCATATAAATAAATTAGATTAAAATGATGTTTTGAATTAAAATGCAACATTTTCAATAAAAATGATCTTTATCGGAAAAATAACAAAAATTTACAAAAAGTAAATTTTGATGTCCAGATTCTAAAGAAAGATTTTAATTTTTCAAATACAACATATATAATTTTCAAAACTATATTTAAAAATGGTTCTCCATCAAAAGAAGGTTAATCGATCTTTTAAAGAATATTAGAAGATTTATTCTTAAAATTGATTCATTTGCATTTTAAGCCTCTAAAATTTATTGGATAAAAGTATAAATATTTTAAAAACATATATAATCATTTTGTTGTTAGTTCCATTCATTCCCTCCATTACAACGTCTAGGCATTAACTACCATTTAAAATAATATTAATTTATTATTAGAGTGCAACGTAAGATTTCAAAGAAACTCGTGGTTGCGTATTGGGTACGCCATCGAGCATAGCGTTCCCTTTAATGTAGTATTAATATTTTATTCACAAATATAGATAAATATGAAAATTTCATATTCTTTATTTACCTGGGGTGTTACAGAAAAGTATAATGTGTTATTCCATACACGTGTATGGTGATATTATAAATTTATTAAGGTCTTCATAAGAAACAAATTAGAACCACATGGAAAAAAGTGAATCATTATGATGTATCCAATGATACAATTGGATACGACCTATACAACCCCTCAGATAATAAAGTGATTGTCCCTATAAATGACATCATTTTTAGGAGGGGGAACATCTTTATAATGGATAGTGTGATAAATATAGTCTTTGATGATGTCGATTCTAAAGACACACAGGATGGTACATTAAAATAATCCATAGGTTCCATGGAATATGTTGTTAGTAAAACATTTGTAATGTGATAGAGCACAAAAGATGTAATAGAACAAGAGAGATATGGTTATATAGTCACTAAAGGTGGAGAATCATTATTGGTTGACAATTATGAAATTCAATAATATAATGATGAAGAAGAGAGATCATATGATGCAACCTAAATGAAATCCATAATGTTTTGAAATGTATTCCATGTATCATAACAATGTTTTTTGGTCGATGTGCAAGTTGATGTAAAACATCTTGGTTGAAAATGGGTATTTGAGAGAAAACTATACATGAATGTTAATGTAAATACATATAAATCATATCTAGTGGCTAAAGGGTTTGGTCATTATCATGTAATTGACTATTATGAAACAATTTCACTAGATTCCATGTTTTAATCCATCAGAATAAAACCAGATATTGTATCATAACATGATAATGATATTTTAAAGATGAATTTAAAAACTACATGCCTTGTTGGGAAAAATAATGAAGATGTATATATGAAACAACTATATGGATTTGTGACTCCATGTGATGATTAATATATTTTATTGATGGAGAGTTAAATTTTTGGATTGATATAAGCATTTATGTAATGGAAAATTTTACTTAATGAAGGTATAAAATAAATTGGTTTCTTTAAGAAGGAATATGATCCATGTGATTACAACAGTATTTGATAGAATGATGTCATAATCCTAGTAATATATGATGATGAAAATTTACTTTTTGGAATTGTCATAACAGTCATATATTCTATTAAGGACTCTGCAAACAAGTATTTATCGATGAAGGACATAGTTCATGTATCCAATATTTATGGGATCATGACCATTCATGATATATCCAAGAGGTTGTGTGGACTATGAAAAAGTATATATGATGAAAAGATAATAAATAATTTTATAATGGAATTATACAATACGGTATTGGTTCTACTGTTCAATTTGTTATAAAATTCTATGAAAATGTGTCCTCATACACAACAAGTGTAGGAGATAAAAAGTAATATACCATACACTCGGCTATTAGATAGATCATGTACTACATGTTGTGTAATTGACTTGATTTTTATTATGAAATGATCACGTTATGTAGATATCAAGATGATCCAGTAGAAAAAAACTTATCTACTATTAGGTATATCCTTATATATGTATGAGGAACTAACGATATATTCCTAGTGTATGAAGGATATGAGGGGTTGGTCATCAGGGTTTATACTAATGCTAGTTTTTAGAAATATTATAATGATATGAAGGAACATTGATGATGTTTTTAATCTCAATGATGGTTTGTGATTTGGAATATTTTAATGCATATAGTTGTCCTTAATTCTACATGGGAGTCCAGTTATATAGAGGCTTTATGTGAATCCAACGAATCCATTTTTATATGAACCATTTTCTATGATCCTAATGTGGTACATTTTAATAAATACCACATCACATTGTATTGTGATAATACTGCAGTGGAAGTTGTAGAAATGGATCCAATGTCACAATAAAAAATATAAAATACAATCTGGATGTATCACCACATAATGAATTTTTATCATAGGGGTAAAGATGTATTATGTAGCATACCAACATAATTTATCTTGTAAGACCAGTTGACTAAAGGACTATCTCAATAGAAGAAATAATATCATTTTAGAGCTAGTTGAGTAAAGGATGATAGTAGTTAGAGGTAGTGGATGTGGGATTTTGTTGGAGTTGGTTCCCTCGAAAAAATAGATTTTTTAATTTATGATAACTTATATTCAGATATTTGATTTTTAGTAAACTTTTTATTATATAGTTATTGTTTTTATACATCACATTATATGTGAATTTTTTCCAAAGGGTAGTTGTCATAATAAAAAGTCATAGTACAGCCCAACAATGATGAGAAACCACGATTAGTGAAAAAATATTCATAAATATTTGTCTATTTCTTAATGATATCTTATTAGAGACACAATTTATATAGGATATTAAAGGTGGAGAATCATTGGACATCAAGGAAATTTCTCATAGTTTCGGCCTTCGGTACTATCCAATAATGGATTTTACCTGAACGAGACCAACCTATAAGAAATCGACATTTATATTTTTCATTGGATGATCCAATATACATATGTGTGCATTGTTCCATATACATTATGATTATTATTAATGAGTATTATAATTTTTGTATATTGATATTTAGATGAAAACATATGATGACATATGTTTACAGAGAGGTAGGAAATATTTGGTGCATCACGAGTAATACTAAATAAATGAATAATATGATAAAGGATTTTTCCAAAAATTCTATAATGAATGCTGGTATCTCATTTCCATTGATAGAAATGATATAGCCTAAATAAATCAATGGCCATGGAGTTTTATAGGCAAGTTCATTTTCCAGGATGTCAAAAAATGAATAATTAAACATGTACGTTTGTGGAACTAGTATGCAAGCTACATGATTTGACATATCGTGATAAATTGTTTATATTGCTTAGTATGCATCTGTATGTTGATGTGACATTAGCTTCCTTCCCCATAGGTTGCATCACATGTTTATATATGCTATCCTAGGACTTTAGTCTATTTCACCCAATTCCACTTAGAAAATGTCTTAGAGTGTGACACAATATATTTATCCAAAATATCAGTTAAATAATAAATCCTTATTTTTTATTTAACAAGATGAATAAATATTATTCTAATACATTGATTAATAATTAATCATGTTTTCTTGATCACATTTATTCAATCATGATATATTAGGGATAATATAATGTGTGAAGAATATTTTATTAATATTTACTTTTTTAGTGAATATATTATTAATTTAATTATTTTTGAATAATGTAGTGATATTTTTTTAACAAGTAAATATACATTATTAATAGCTCTATAATATTAATGCGAGAATGGAAGATAAATTTTAATGATTAAAAGAGAAATAATAACTATTGAATATTATTTAATTAAATATTATTTATTTATTTAACAAGTGAGAAGAATATTATAAAATATTAATAATATTATTATTATTTACATGTGGTTCCATAGGGATTAAATATATAATAAAGGTCATTTGTTCAATTATTTAATTTTATCCCTAGTAATATATAAACCTAATTATATTATATTCAAAGAGAGAAAATTAATTTGTTTATTTAATCACAATAGATTCGGAGAATCCTCTCAACCCCTAGAGAGATCATTTCCCCACAAATGCTCCCACGAATTAAGACATATATTCCTCCACCTTCAACTCTCTTCTTTAAAATGGTCAAGGATAATACTTTAGGAATATATTCTCATAGAGATCAATGTAGGGTAATAAAAATTACATGATCACCCCTTCTTGAAACTATATATTTCTCTGGTGAAGTTTGAGGTTTTGGGGATCACATGTTGATCCCTTATATAGGGAATCTTCTCTTGATTCCCCAACACAATGATAAAATAATGCATATATGTAGTCAGATTAATCATTAATAAAATAATTCCATCAAAGAAATTTATTAATTAATTCAATTGATTATAAATATTATCTTTTGATCATATCTTTGGTTCTAAAATTATTCCATTATCTATATTCATTGGTTATTTCTGTTCATCTAGACATTCATCATTTTCTAAAATCTTAGATTAACCCTCGATCATAGAAAAAAATGCAATGTTGGGCCCGAACCATCATACGCTTCTAATGCACCAGGAACCATCAAAATGTTTATTCATTTTTTCAATTAATCATTTTTATTATTCATTAAACATATATAATATATTTTTTCATGATTTAAATTATTAAAATTATATATATGAAATGTTTTACTAGGAATTTGAGGAGTTTCATTCGTTGAAGTCCTATACATGGGTTGATCCCAATGGCATTGTAAATAAAGAAACCGACTCATTTATTAATTATGCTCGATTGAATTGACATTGATCAAACCGGTTCATTAACCAACCCTTGTAAAATAAGCACATTTTAAAATCAGGTCATGATAGAAAACATATTATTAAAATGATGAATAATATATAATTAAAATAAATAATTTTTTAAATAATTAAAATAAATTTAAAATATATAGTATATAATATATCAATTTTTTAAAAAATTAATATAATATAGATTAATGGTGTGGGATGGATCATATAGTAGGCCACATACTTAAATCAAGGATATATAATACTAATAATAGCGATTCATATTTAGGTATGTTTAATATTCATACTAAATAAATTATGATCTGTTAGTGATTTTTATATTGTAAGATTTATTGGTTAAGGAGGGTCCCCTAAACCATATATACAATAAATGAAATGTATTATAGATCACTAATTATAGTTCTTCTGAAAATATTGGTTTGGGTTTTATAATTCGAATGTATGGGATTGTTCTGACTATTATTAAAAAATTTGAGTTTAAATAATTATTCCAACATTAAATCAAGGTTGATTAATGATATATTTGTAAAGGTATATTTGGTTAGACGGGACAATGTTTTCGGGAAAAGGAACTCTCCATGAATATATGGGATTACTATCAATTACACCATATATTATCATATGTAGGATATTGGAACCTTTTAATTTTAATCATTGGCATATGTGGTGTTTTATATACCATTATCACGTGATTCATATGACCATGTATTAAATATTATAATTAAATACTATATTGAATTAATTAAAATATCATTAATTTTTTTAGATTTATACATTAGAGTGGTCTGAACATGATAATTTGGATAATGTTATAATATTAATAATTAAAACAATATGAATCATGCATATATACTGGGAATTCATGGGAGGAAATATATATGAGATGAATATAAAACATTTATGGCAACCTCATTTGGAATCCATTATAATTAATATTTTAATATTTCTTCCTTTGTAAATGATCATTTAAAAATCAATCATTCAGTATAGGTGAATCTAATAGTTAGGTTTCAATATCAGATGAGAAATTTTGAATGTAACATTAGGGTAAAACTAATAATATAAAAACTATTAGATTGACTTTTTTATAATTCATTTTAAGAATATTGGAAATATTTTAACCACTATATAATCTAGTAGTTATATAAAATATAGTTAACATGATTGATTATAAAAATACTTATTAAATTGGTTAATTATAATTTCAACCCAATTAACAGGGATATAAAAATCTAAGTTCAATATATATATATAATTCAAGAAGATTTTATTTTAATTTAAGAATATTAAATAAATTTTGATACATCATTCTATAAAAAGACACTCTCCTAAAACTAGATTTATAATTTTACAATATTAGATAAAATAATAACTTTTTTCTAATAGTTGTCCCTATTAGAAAAAATTTAATTGATATAGATTCTAATATAATTATTTTAATATGATATATTTTCTAAATTTAAGAATTATGTGGATAATTAAAAATTATATTTTATAATACAATATATAATATCTAACTCAAATGTGTGGTTGAATTTGTTTACATCACACATATGTGTTGGTGAAAATTATATATATATATAAATATATATTTAATCAATGGAATTACAGAACACCATGCAATGAAATAATTGGTTTTTTTCAAAGATTTTTTGGAATTGATATATTTATATACCATGTGGATTTTTTATAGAATAGAAAATCTGTTATCTTCATCTAAATATTACAATGATTTATATTTCTTTTATGAAATTGGGAATTTTAAAATGATGAATTTTTTTTTATATTTTCATGTATGTGGGATATTGAATATTCTTAATAGTTTACATATTATTGAAGTAAAAAATTCAATATTTGTCATCTAAAATAATATGTTTTAATTATATAATTCTAAAACTTCTAATGAACATGTTGATGAATTGAGTGAAAGTATAATAAACTATTTGATTAAAATAATATTTAAAAACGATTCCCAATGGTATATGATAATGTGGAGATTACATTTTAAAATATTTGAAATATTAATGACTAATAAATTGTAGATATATTATAAATTTTGTAAAATAATTAAGATACATTGATAATATAGATTGACATAAAATTGAAATCATTTATTAAAAGGTGAATGTACCAAAACAAACAAGGAGATCATTGATGCCAAAAATGTTGAAGACCAATGGAATCCCCTCATGAAATAGTAGAACATTCAATCGGAAGAGAGAAAAAATTGGAGAACACCAAAAGCCTTTCATCTTCAATACTGTTAGAATCAAACTGATTCACCAAATTGTAACTCTTACACCGAGTATGAGAAACCTTCGTATATAGATGGTGTACAGAAACACACATAATGAAGTCATAAATGGTATTACAAGGTAAATCAATATGACCTTTTAAATAATTTTCAAATATTTTGGTGTCAAATAACACTTTAGATAAAAGGATTGAACAAAACATACATATTTTCAACCAATGGATCATTACCAGGGCCTTGTCCAAAACTAATGATTCATAGCTATAAAAGACGGGAAATAATGGATTCTTTATCCCAAAAAAACACATTCATCACTTATATTGTGTATTACCCCTTGAACAAAACAACCATTCATATTACTCTTGAGAACCTTTCTAGGAAACTACAATCCCATAGATTATCATGAACCCCTCCGACCAAGAGATGCTTCTCTTTTATACATACCATGTCTGAAGAGATATTTCAACCCCATTGGAAAAGAAATGATTTTACAATGATGAATAAGAGAGTTAATAATTTATTCAATATAAAAAATTAGTTATTCAATATATGGTCAAACTACCTAATGGAAAACAATGTTGTGGTATCCTTGATTGTACATCAATTTGAAGTAGTGAAAACAGACCCCCCCCCCATTTGTATGTGCAATATAGTAATCCTAAAAATCTTAGCCATCATAAAGAGAATCCTCCATGGATTTCACCCTAACAATTTATTTTTTAATTCATGAATCTTGAAACCAAAAATAAGAATCCTACTAACTATTGGAAATCAAATAAGTAATATATTCCAAATAAACCTTGTGACATCACTTCCATTTTGATTCACGTTGAATAAAAAATTGTTATATGCTTTTTTATATAGTAATATATTTATTGATGACTATATAAAAAATGAATTTTTATTTTGTATATATGTCATTGTTCAATATTCAAGTACCAATGATGTCTATAATGGAAGGTTAGTAAAACACTATATGGAATTCAAAACTGCTTAATTTTCTAGAAATAGAATAATTTATTTAACTCTATTCATTATCCTATGAAAATTTAATCATACAAATCATCCATTTTTTTCTCTGATGAGAACTAAATAAATAAACCATGGACGGGAATATTATTGGTCGAAGCAGATATCTATTAAATGATATCCAAGGTGAAAAAACTACTTCAATAAAAAATTAAATTTCTAGATATAAATGACTCTATAACCAATTCTCATAGTTAAATCTCCATGATTGGGTGAAATAGAATTTTTATATTTGTCATGATATGAAAACCATCATGATTATTGACCCACCAGAGTTGAAACTCCCCAAAATAACTATTAATAAAATAATACTATAGAGATTCTCTTGAAATAAAGTTCCACACCAGTTTATCCTATAAGTAGCATATATTAACTTCAATACAATTGAGATTGACACCTCCTATTAGAAGGATATCTCAAGATAATTGTAGTTTTCCAAACAATGACGACCTTATTGATTTAAATCTCATATAAAACAATCGTATTTCCTTTGAATGTTATTGATATCTACTCTGGGAGGCATTCACATTAAAAAAACATGTATAGGATGAAAATAAAGAACACTTTTAACAAATCTGTTTCTTCCACCAAATGAAATAATATTACTTTCCCAACTTAAGATACATCTCATGATTCTTTTCACACTCTTATAAAAATGTTAAATTCTAACCTTATCATTAGACAAGGTATCCCCCAGATAGTCCAATGGGAAATCTATATAGAAATTTTCATTTGTTCGTGAATATTTTTTGTCATCCTTAAATAAAACATGTTGGAAATAAGAAAGTCATATTTTTGTAATACCACATTTACCAACCCAATAACCATAATTGATGAGCATTAACTAGAAATTTCAAATTTATTATTCCATACCATTGCGATGAAACAATGTTTTATCTACTAAGAAAAATATTCAAATATAAGAAAATCCACCCCTCCCATTAATATAAGTAATTGACCCCTATTCAAGACCACTATTGAGATTCGTACCAACGACATCTTGGTCTATAGTAAATAGGGATCAAGGATATAGGGTTACCATATCGCATTCCCATCATTTATTTGATGAATCCAAATAGTTTACCCATGAATGAAATTGATAACAAATTAGAGGAAAATAACTTAATAAAATGGTCTAAAACAAAAAACATAACCACAATTTCTTATTGCTTAATAATAAAAGACCAGTCCATCTGATCATAGGCCTTTATCAGGTCATCCATTCTCATCATTATTGTTTTTATCAAATTACCGCCAATTTCATTAGTTATATCATGAGAAAGCACCATATCTTCATGTATTATTAATCTGTTGAAAAAACCATGTTGTTTGTTTTTATACCTGAATAAAAACATGGTTGTAAGATAATTTTTTTAGAATCAAGAACATCACTTTATAAAAAATTTCACATACACATATAAAATATATTTCCAAAAATATAGGGATAATTATAATTATGAATAAGATCTATAATGGTAGTTAAGTTAATAAAAATAAAGGAAGACCCCTAAAATAATATATTTATACTATATTTATATTATATTAATCATAAATTTTATTTCATCAAAATAAACACATGTAACACCATATTGTATAATTAATTTATGTCTTAATTTTGAATTTTATTTTTTGATTTTGAATTACACAAAGGAAGTTAAAATTTAAATTAAAATAAAATATTGTAATTTATTTGATTCAAGAAGAATATATTGGATAATAATTTTAATAAATTTATGATATATAAATTTATTCTTGTGAGTTTTATTTTCCATGGGAAGGAACATATCATTCATGAAATTAGGGAACCCAATTTGAACTTATGAATCTTAAATATACAAAATTTAATTAGTCCATAATATTGTTAATGAAATAGATTCAATAGGTTTTATGAATACCCAATTGACTCATAATGTAAAATGCGCTTTTATACATGAGAATAGATTGATGGATTGTAAATATATATTTTGTTTTCTATATAGATAATGCATTTGACATCTATGTATACATAATTATAAATATTTCATCCTTAAATGATCTGACATCACTATTACCTTATCCTCATTAGTAAAAATGGGTTACCATTCTTCCCTAACTAGCCTATAAAAGGGAAGGGGTTGTAAAATTGTTGTATGAAAGTTTCAAAACAAACATGAGGAATTATCCCAATAATCTGCACCGAAATATTAATAATTCTCAAATCATATGCAACAAATGTACATTGAAAATTCCAGTAATAAATTAACATATATATATATATATCATTGTATATATATTTAAAAATAACAATATATATCCATTTCATGATAGGGAATATATTAAATGTATTTTCAATGACAAATATAAAACATGAGTAAAAGATGAACTCAATATATGATCATTGAATAGAGATAAAAAAACAACTTCTCTAATTTACATTCAATGATAATGGCCAAGTTAATATTTAATGAGAAAAATCACCAACTACCCAATATATATATAATTATAAAAAATAAAAAACATACATGGAATCATAAAAACATTATTGTATAGGTTCTTATGATACGGTTTTGCACAACAACAATGTAAGACACATGTTGAAAAATTACAAATATGTGATTATGATTGAATAATAATAAATATATTTGAAATAATAATTCTACATCATGACTGCATTTTTCAAAACCACCCAATGTGAACAGTAAGTCATTTAATATCTATAAATAAAATTTTTCATAAATATCTCATGATATATTACATTCCAATATTTATCATCCTAGAAGTGAAATTTTAATAATTTATAAATCAATAACCATTAATAATGTATTTGAAAAACTCTTGTATATAATTTCTCTCTTAAAAATTACTTTTATAAAGACACATAATCTTATAATAGAGCCCTAATTACTAGTCTATTTTCAATAAAATCATTTCCCTAATGATCAAAGAAATATTTTAGTGTAGACAGTCTTATAATATCATTCAATATCACACCCTTAATGTGGAGGATCATAAAATACAAGGATTCCTGGTAGAAAATGAATTCAAAAATTCTTTGTATTATTCAAAGGTAGATATTACTATCTATTCATATTCATCTTGAAATGGTTTTTTATAACTCCTTAGAAATCTTGTCACAATAATGGAAAAAATATTCATCATATTATTGTTAGGTTTTTATTAAGTATAATTAATGTTACTGGTCCATAATATTGTTATCTCTTTCATTTATAAAAACCAACTTGGATCAGAAATTAAACCATTAAGAATATTATCATTGGGTGATATAATTTCGTTTTTTTATATCAATAACTATATAAAAGATTTAAATTTATCACAACATTGAAATCACCACCACCATAAAGAAAATTCATACAAATCATGTTACATTTTTATATCTAATTAATCTGATAACACTATATAGATATCACTATAACGGGGAAAAATATATGACCATATCCTATAATCAATAACGATTTACTATATAACAAAATTTCATAATAGTGTCATTTGAATGTGATTTAGATAAATATGATATAAAAATGAACTAAATTTAACAACACATTATTCACACTACCCACAAATAATAGATGTCTTATGTACTAATTGATTTGGTTTATTTATATTTTCTATTGTTTTTGGAAAGGGAAATGCCCTCGAGCTAGAAATTATTTTATTGAAATATAAAAAACCCATGATAGATAAGGATTGTTATATTAATGGATACACCACATTTTTGGTTGGTCAATGATATGAAAGAAACACCCCATTTTATAGAGGTCCTTGTTAATAAAGAAAAATATTGTTTTTGGGATGTGTGTGTTGTTAATGAAATCCACCTTAGTAAGGAGATTTTTGAGAATACTAGTTCGGTATTTTAATTTATAATTAAATATGGTATATATATATATATATATAATATATCCCCTATAATATGTTAAATTCAATTTATTGTAGGGTCCATTATGGGCTTGGTTGATTCTCCTACATTATTGAGGTTCCGCATACATGAGGCATTGTATACTGGGTAGAGTATTTTTTTCATTGTTATTTGAGAACCGAGAATACCCAATGTCATTATCATGTATACCATGAAGATTTTATCACGAATATTATTATTAATATATACAATTTTGAAAGAACCTTTTTAGTTATTATGGTCTTCAAGGCAACATTTGACGGTCACACCCATTTAAGCACTGGATGAAGTATTTACGGTCAATCCAGTCCCTAGAGAAATGGATTGATAGTTGCTTATTTGTTTCATATTTCAGTAGTTATTTATTATTTCATAACATTTCAAATGCACATATCATTACATTTTCAATATTTATAGGACCACATTGGTGATTCCCAACTGAGTTTTGTACTACAACCCTTCATGGGAAATAATTTCATTAGCGAACCCTATAATTTTAGTTAAAGGTTTGATAGTGGCATGTGATTGAAAGGCTAATCATTTCAGCTTAGATTTATGTATTTATGATTTGGGGAGGTGAGTCTTGAGATTATAGGAGAGAATCTTGTAATTTTATTTAGTTTTTTATTCATTTGAATATGATATCATCCTAGTGGGAGATCAGTTTGGTTTTCTTTCTCCTTTAAATTTTCTCATAGTATTATAACATGTTTAGTTTTATTCTGTTTAATTTTTTTCTAGGATTCATGGATATTTTAACCTAATTTTGAGCTCTTGTATGTGGGAATATTTTCCCAACCATATTATCATAAACCCCCGCTTCTATCTATAGTCTTTTCAAGAATGTTTGTGTGGAGGGGGGTGACCAAAAGTCACATAATGACTAGTCCTATTACTATTCAGAGTGATATAGGATGGGATTCTATAAGGTGGTATCATAACATTGTTTTTTGTTTTAATATTTAGTATATAGTATTAAAGAAATATAAGAATATGTTAAATCATATGATGGATAGTGTTAAGGTGTGTCATGAATATGTTTCACGGAAGGATGTCTCATTAACCATGGGATTTTGATTAATATTCATGATCTATGATGTCATTGTTTCATGATTTTAAAATCATGTGAAGAACATGATGTTTGATATTTATCATTTCAATTAGAATTTTTATTAGATGGCCCATTCAAAATAGGCTAGCTATTTTATATATATCGTACTTATGGAGGAAGGATTTGTGTGCCTTAATTATTCTGGGCCTTTTGGATTCAAATTTCATGTAGGTCATCTAGAATTATTTTGATCACTAACAATTGAGGGTAAACTATATAATGTTTTAACTATAGATTATACAGTATTTTCCAATATATGTTCCTCATGAAATTTTACTTAGCTATACATACATTCATATGTATATATCTCTTTTATATTCAAGGTCATGTGGTACTATGATGAGACACTCGATGATGAGGATGATGGTAAAGTCCCTCCTACAAGGGTTATATAGAGACCTAGTATATATATATATATAGGAATTTATTTGATTGGTGATAAAACATAATGGGATATTAATATATGGGTTGAGTTATTTAATGTCTTTGGAAAATCTGATAATGCGTATTTATATATATCATTGAATGAAATTTCATCTAATAGAATATCATGATTATGGTACCTTAATACAGATTTTCAATTATGATTACATTATATATGTGTATATAATTTATGATTGAAAATTTTATGGTCAATTTGAATGAATGTGAAAAAGTGGATACTATGAGACAATCAATTCCCTAGTTGGTTGGTGGTTTTGGAATGTAATGTCTATAATATATACATGATATCCTATAATTTGGTGTTTTTTAACAATGGTGACATGTGACATTAGAGATGGGAATATGATGATAATTTTTATTTATGAGTAATAAGATATACAACCTATATGTGAGGAAATAATTCCTAGTGCATGGGATAAAGTTCATTATATTTTAGTGACAAGTGTTATTAATTGTTTATCTATGATGTGACATGGTTACAATAGTGACCAATTAGAAATCATTTATTGTTTATTTATAGATAAAAGCTTGAGTATGTGAACCAGTTATGATATCACTACATGTATGGTTTAACGAGATATATAATATTGGAATTGTTATGTCTTAGAGTATATTGGACCTGAATGGATCTTGGGTGACTGAAACTGGATTTTTGGTAGAAGTCTGATAGAAGGTACGGTCATGTTCCAATCACTTTTAAGATTGAGTATGCATCCATCATCATGTTTATAATATTGATGTATTCTTGTAGTAACAACATGATATAAGTTGGTGAACAGCTGAGTGATAGAACATGAAACAACAAAAGGGTCCAATTTTTAATAAGATGTACAATGATAATATTAGTTATGTGAGAGTAACCATTCTGTTAGAACAATCAGTAGGTAAAGAATTTGGGGCTGGATTTTTTGTGTGGCGACTCATGGGACCGTGAGTCATATTGTGTGAATGGGTTGTGCAAGGATGTATGAATATTATATTTTAATGAAAATTCAGCATTGTGTATTGGTTAATCATAATTTAGGCTAAATTGTGGATTACTAATGGAGGAGAGAATGTAATTGAATAGTGCATCTGATGAGTGTGGTATGGGAGGATAAGAAAATTTATTGTTATGGATGATTCTGATGGCTATAATCCTAAGGAGTGGTGAGGGTAAGGCCATATTTCTAGGAGAGAACTCTTAGATAACTGTGGGTGTTGAAACTAATTATAGACATAATATAAGCATATTTTTTCATTGGCGTTCCCATGGGTCCTAAATCGGTGATAATTATTTTTATAGTGTTGTACCGAAACATGTGACTTTGAAAACACTTGACAGTTTTGTTCAGTGTTATATGGTATATAGGTAGTAGAGATCAATAATTTGACATCTTGATTGGACAACATGGAAAATCATATACTGGAGATAATTATGTCGATCAATGAGATATGATCCTAAAGTCAGATCGATCTGTAATGTATAAAACGAACCATTATGTGGTGGTTTTATCTAAAGGGTGACACTGTATAAATGGGTATGAGTTCATATGGATTTCCTTTTTGAATTCTATATGATTGTTCACATATTGTGAATGATGGAGTTACAGTGCTGGGATTGGGATTTAGATGAATTCAGTTAATTCTGTTGTGGATTAGGTAAAAGTCACATTTATCCTTGGTTGAGATTATAAGGATGGTTTTGGATGGTTGTTCTTTCCTCAATGGTAATTCATTGATAGTTGTGCTTGTGATTTGGATAACATTTCTAGTCGATCACGAAATTACTCTCAGATTTAATAATTTTTTATTAGGTATTATGATGGTGTGTCAATGGTCTGGGCCATTTACATTGAGGTTGGAGATCTTGGGTTGGATAAAATTGATATCTAGAGTAGAAATGGATGTTGTGGACTAATAACTACATTAGTTATGTTATTGTTTCCATGATGGGTTTGTTTTGGGTGATATAATGAATATTCATGGAATGTTCATGTGTACATATTCATTTTTTCATGGATCTATAAAAGAATAAATGTACATTAATTCATTAGTGTGTTGATATACATTATGTTAGATTCCATGATGATCATGTCATTGGAACATTATGAATATGCTTTTGAAAAAATTCTAATAGTGGTGAATCATCATAGAATAAAATTTGATTAATTAGATAAGAATCATGGTGTGTAGAACAGTGTTACGGATGACAAAAATGATGGAGAAACCATTGGTATCTCATTAGTTCATAGATGTCTCATTGGTTCTGCGTGATGGTGGCGATGATGGATTGTGCTGGAAGTGGACGTTGGAGAACTGGCCGATGGTGATAGTAGATGTGGACGATGTCATGGTGATTTGTATATGTGAGGGAAGTGATGGTAAGGGTATGGTAGGGCATAGACATGATGATAGGGGTTTGGTGCATTTCGAGGTATCATCGTGATACAAATCTTGGTTGGTAGGTCGTTGTTCGATGTGTTTTTCAGATGTTGTTTGATTTGGGTTTTGAATTTTGGATTTCAGTGTTGAAATTTAGATTTGGTGTGTCATGTGGATGGGGATATGGGTGAATAATGGCTCTCGGTGTATGGATTCCAACTTTCATAAAAATTTGATTTTTTAAAATTACCAAAAAATGTTTTGGGACAAGAGCGATTTTAATTTTTAGTTTGTTGAGTTGCATTATATTGAACCGTGGTTCGTAATATAGTAATATGTGTTTGAAAAAAAATACATAAGTTTTTTTTCATGAAATGAATCTTTGACGGTTCTTCAAAGCATTGGGAGGAAACCAATGGGTAGTCAGGGGAACATATGCAGCCACATGCGATCTGGTTACTAGACAATGAATCATTCTTATTACAAGTGGCCACCTATAAGCCTGTGGTATATTAAGGGGAGAAACCTCTCTTCCCCCCTTCATTTATCTAACTCATACATAGGTTTCATCCTCATTATTATCCACTTTAATAATAATAATTGAGGAGTTTAAGTGGATTTTATTATTGAACCACGTTATTAATCATCCTTCATTAGACTATTTTGATCACATTTTCTATTGGTTGTAATTTTTATTTTCATTAGAGAAAATTTTTTCTATAAATCCGCATAATCATGTTGAATTCGTATAATTAACAAGGGATTATTTTCATATGCATGTAAGAGGACATCATGAAAAAATGTATACAAGTTATCATATATTGTTTTTAAGATATGTATCCATAATTATTTTTTAATTCAACCAAATATATAATGATTAAATTTTATAATGTTTTAAAACAATTGTTAGGGAATTTTTAGAGATGATACTGAGAGTGAATCATAGATTTACTATGTGCATTTTTTCATGGTTCTCATGTGGAGTCAAATAATATTAATGTAGTTATCGAATAATTATTAACTAGATTAAATTTGAATTGAAATTAATTTTTTCATAAAATAATAATACATTCATTCTAATTAATGGTTTCTGATGTCTTGGTTTAACTAAGAGAATCAGGTGAGTTTTCAATGGAAGGATGAATATGTATAATCTAGGGTTATTCGTGGATAGAATAGGCACGAGCATCAGAGATTTGATTTAAAATTGAAAAAATATTTGGAATGAGGTAGGTGGTATTTGTTTACACATCATATAGTTTTTTATTCATTTTTATGTTCATGCTAAATGTAGTATCTATAAAGTCCTATTGTACAAATTTAAATAAAATGAATTGTTAAATAAAATTTTAATTATATTGTTTTAATTAATTTAGTTTAACTTTAATTGTTAAAATTCTTCAAGTGTTGAGGCCCTGAAGTAATTTTTACACATTTATGATATCTCAGTCACTAATGGATGCGAACATGGATTTAGAATTACATCTTAATGGACTAAAACCCCCACAAGGGGCCTTATTTAAATGAAATAAAATTTTCAGACAAAGTGTAAATTGGGCGAAGTTTCTTTAGTAAACACTTTATAAAGGGGTGTTGGCTACATGTATTCATCCCTAGTATACTCTAGTGGACCATGATATAATATACCTTATGCAATAACCATGTGTGGAGGTAATATATCGAGAATGCTAGACATTATAGGCCTTTATTAAATCAAGAGGAATTATAGAATTGAGCACTAGAGTTGGGTATGGGAAGGGATATGGGATATATTACACCTCTTATTGTGATGTTGAATTTACCCATGGGACATGAGTGGATTCCTAATGTTATAATGACGTGACTGAGTTTTTTTGATTTATAATAAGTAGAGATAGTTTCATGTGTGACCGTAGAACCCAAAACCAAACATATAAGGTTAGAGAGGTTGTACTATAAGATAAGAAATGAATAATTATTAGAGTAATGATTTAAATGGTAAATTAAATAATTAAATTATATGGTAATATAAATTTTATAGGAGGACTGGAGGATACAGGATTCCCCCATGTACTAATATATTTATTATGAAGATCGGGGAAACTCTTTCCCAAGGTATACATGTTGGTATATTTATTCATATTTCTAATATTATTTGATATAGAATACACCATTACGGATATATTCATTTTTATAAAATAAAAACTCAATCAGAATGGAGGTCTTTAATTTTAATGAAAAAACCACATGTGTTGAGGAATGTGATAAAAAATAAGAAACCACTTATAAAGAGGCCTATGAGGATAAAAACAATCTGAGTAGAGAAGAATTTGATACTACTGGTGAGGATACCATGAATGTAGTGATATTATAATTTTGTTTCCAAGTACAATATATTTTCTTCAATCTTAATTCTTTTATGAATTTCTTGATCTTTGGAGTTCATGGTGAAGCCTCCCGCCCTACTAAGGACATCAAATGAGAAGCATTTTATACATAGAAGTAATGTTCTGTGGATTTTTATTAATGTAAAGAGAATAAATAATTTAATTATTATGTATATTGATAAGTTTATATACCCTATGTAATTATAAATATATACTATATGGAATAATCTCCAATTCTTTATTATAACATGAAGAATTATTTTAATGTGCTCAAAGACAATTTGGCACAGGTAAAAGTATGTAAAGTTGATTGCCTCCATGGACATGTGGATATAAGGAGGTAAATATATTATATTTTTTGGTAGTTATTTTTTTTATTAAAATAATACAAAATGTAGATATCCCTACATTTTATCAATTTATGCTACTAAATTTGTATTACAATAATGAATTTTTTACTATCACTATTATTGGTCCTCAATTACACATTGGTACTAAATAAGAATCTGACATGGTATTTGGAATAGGTTGAAGAGATACCCAATGTTGAATGGTTATGACTGATATATTACATGAATATATTTTATTTGGGAACAAGGATAAGAATTAGGATCTAGTATAGAATCATTTTATTTTATTTAACTTATATATTATTTTATATATCAGGATGAGACTATGGGTTATTTATTGTCTAGTTTTTCATGTATTGTGTCACGACCCGTCCTCGGTGCCCGTGTCGTGACTACCCCAAGCCCGCCTTCCATAGGCCAGGGGCTGGCGACTAGCAACGAAGGCGTAAAATCACGATAACTGGGAAGGCATTTCCTTTATAAAAGAAAACAATCCCCACAGAGTACAAGCGGAAAAAAAACACTAAGTACAAAAGAAAAGCTGAAAAGTAAGTGGGCCAGAATACAACCCCAAAAGAAAGTACAACTACAACTGAACAAGGTACAACATCAAAAATACAAACAGCTGGAAGAGGGAAGAAGCTCTTGGGTTGTCCTCCTCGGGTCCTACCTGAATGGTAGGTACAGATAGCGCAGCTCCTGGTCGTCCACCACGGATCCTACCTGAAGGGTAGGTACAGATATCCTCCTCCACGCTCTCGTCCGTCAACCTCCTCTGTGATTCGTCTCATCGCGTAGTCCACCTCCGGGTACTGACTCGTTGTGTAGTCCACCTCCGGGTACCGACTCGTCCTGTAGTCCACCTCCGGGTACCGTCCAATCCTCGAACACTCGGCCTCTTTCAGCACTACCCGTCGTCTGCAACCAACACAACGAGGTGCGGGCATAGCCCGTGCAGGGGTGAGTATAATGATACTCAATAGGGACCCCGAGACCCTCATGGTCTCACTAAACCAACAAGGATAACCACAAGAAGATCTCAACAGATAACCTCTACATAGATATATGCCCATACATATACCTAAGTTATCAAGTAACCCATCTCAATCATGAGGAAACACAAGGATTGTGAAATCAACGGATTACCACTACCCAGGTATATGCCCATACATATATCTATGTTATCAAGTGACCCATCTCAATCATGAGATAACCACAAAGGTCAAAAGTCTCAGCTCAAACCAGGATTTTCATTATCGAAACCGTAACTACTGAAGAGCTCCGTCTCTGGAGTGTACGGTGTTCCTGTCACGACTCTGAGGTACTGCTCACTAACCTAAGACTGCTGAGGTACTCCTCCTGTCGAGTACTGCGGGTTTGCGGCCAACTACCGGGCGCTCCGTCCGCTGAGGGTCTGTCGCCAAATACCGGGCGCTCCCACTAATAGCCTACAGAGGTACTCCACCTGTCGAGTACCTCGGGTTTGCGGGCAACTACGGGGTGCTCCGTCCGTCGTGGGTCTGTCGCCAAATATCGGGCGCTCCGTCCACTCGGATAGTCGACTCAATCCAAGTCGAGTCGGTCAAGCAGTCGTCAGGTCTCAGCCGGCTACACAGTCTCTGTACTCCGCACGCTCGTCTCCGGGAGGGTCTGATCCACGAGCTACTGGTCGATACTCCAAGTATCACAAAGTCCCAAAAATACGTATCTCAAAGGACCACCTCGTCATAGGGGTCTCAACGCAACAGACGCCGCGTCAATCGGACACCCGGTCTGTGAGTTATTAGCCTTTTTGTCCCAGGGGCCCGGTTGGTTTCGTGTGCGAACCAATCTGGCCGTAACTCAACTATACCCCCAAACACTCATAGGGTATACTCATAGGGACCGTTTTTCAACGAGATCTCCAACACCGCAGACGGTTCGTCAAACGAACGTTCTGTCAGAAAGGTATCAGCTTTTCCGTTCCAGGGTCCCGGTTGGATTTCGGTGCGATCCAACCCGGCCACTATCCAACTTCATCCAAATCTCGGCGATGGATGCCAAATGGTCCGTATCATCAACAGGAACTCAACGCAATAGACGACACGTCAATCGGACCCCCGGTCTGAGAGTTATTGGCTTTTTCGTTCCAGGGGCCCGATTGGTTTTGTGTGCGAACCAATCCGACCGCGCTCCGTAGACATCCAAAACTCGAGCTAAATAAGCCAAAATATCCTTCTCACTTAGAGGAATTCAACGAAACAGACGGCGCGTCAATCGGACGCCCAGTCTGTTATTTATTGGCCTTTCCGTCTCACACCCACCCTGGGAATCTTCCCAGGAGGTCACCCATCCTGATCACTACTCTAGGCCAAACACACTTAACTATGGAGTTTTAACCACATAGGCTCCCGAAAAGAAAGGTTCACCTTGAGTATAGTATACCGAAACGACCGTCTTGATCCAAGGATCGCGTTGCCGCTGACGACGAGTCGTTTGGAGGCCCGTAGCCCAAGATACGGGCATTTGACCGAAAGTGGTCCGAAACTGGGGGTCTGGTCGGCCCGACCCCCACCCTGGGTCGGCTGAACCAGGTCGACCCGCCCCGGGCGGTGACCCGGCCCGGCTTAGAAAACCCGGCCCGACTGGCGGCGCGGCGGCGCGGGCCGGTGCGGCGACGCGGTCCGGCGCGGCGGCGCGGTCCGGCGCGGCGGTGCAGACCGGCACAACGACGCGGCCTGGGCACCGTTCAGGTGCCACGCGCGGGGGGCAAAGCCCCCCCCCCCCTTTGAGAACCGGGGCCCCTTAATTGGGGCCGCTTTTGAGACCCGGCCGGGGGAAATTAATTCCCCCGGTCTCCACTGGCCGGTCGGCCCGCACTGGCCGGCCGGTTTCGCCAGCAAGGACCGGCGACGGCCGGTCCTTCCTTCCCCGACACCGGCGGCCCGGTGCCCGCCGCCTATCATCTTGCTCCGCCAAGGCCCGGAACCGGCCGCGGCCTATGCCGTCTGACGCGATGCGACGACATCGCTTCCCTCTGCCGCGGCCCCGCTCCGGCCATGGTGCCTTTGACTTTCTTCGACGCGAGGCGACGACGTCGCGTTCTTGGATTTCTTTCCACGGCGCGCCGCGACGGCGCCGCACAATAATTGCCGTGTGATTCCCACGTGGTGCGACATCACCACGCCATCCCGTTCCATCCGCAAGGAAACAATTGTGAACATAGGAGGGGGGTTCCGCCGTGTTGGTGCGGTCCGGGCCCCCCTCTCGTTAGACAATGACATTTAATCCTTTATCCTCGAAGTTCGACATTCTATAATAAAGAATGGAAAATAAATAAATAAAATATCAACAATCCCCTACCTCGGATTCAAGTGCAGAGCACACCAATCAAGCCGTGGAAGAATAATGTCGCAGAGGTCGGGCGTCGCGGAAATCGAACGTCGTTTCCGTTGAGGTCGAGGTGCGTCCGAAGAGGTATGTCACTGGAGAATCTTCGTAAGCTGACGGAGATAGTCCGAGGAGGAAACGTCGCCTCCTTTCTTTGACACGGGATGAAGATCGAAGAAGCGGCGTCGTCGATCTTCGGAAACACACCGGCTACGAAGAAGAGAAGCGGCGTTCTTCGTCGGAGCTTAAGTGTTCTTTGTGTTCTTCATCAAGTTTGAAGAAGATGGAGAGAGCTCCTCAAAATCTCTCAAGGTGGAAAAGGAGACCAACCCAAAATAAAATAATCTTAAGCCTTATTTTATTTACACAACTAAACATTTGAATTTCAAATGATAAGAAATGAACAATTAATTCGTAGATTTAATTCAACGAAAGAAACAGCTCATTTAATTTACAAAAAAAACCGCCCAATTAAATGGTCTATTAAGAATTTATGAAAACACATCAGTTGACTTTCATAAAGACGGGTTTTCGTGGGTGCGTTACTTAGCGGAAATAAACGGTGGGGCTCGTGCGGGCCCCACCTCACAGATATCCTACCAAGAGGGTAGGATA
The DNA here is from genome assembly GCA_963277665.1 of Viscum album. NCBI lineage: Eukaryota > Viridiplantae > Streptophyta > Magnoliopsida > Santalales > Viscaceae > Viscum > Viscum album. Next base: position 1,581,032,807 of record OY728125.1, read on the forward strand.
TTTCTGGATAGTACCCTATCCGATTCAACTCAGATTAGGCCGCTTTTAAGTGGCTTCAAGTGGCTTCCCAGTGGCTTAAGTGAAATAAAATAAATTTGTCGCAAAATTATTTTATTTCTTAACATTAAGCCCGAAAATTAAAAACCACACCCGAGAAAACGCAACTCCGGAAGAGGCGTTTCTAAGAAATTACCAGCGCTGCGATTCCATCAGTTCCCTCAGGATTCGATTCCGAGCACCGGTTCAAAAGTTAGAAAAACCCCCTCGTCCGTTAACTGAACGTACTCGAGCCAAACTTCAGAAATTGAGTCCGAGCACACCGGGCCTCGGAATCAGGCGCCGTCAGAAACTGCATTCTTGTAAAATTCCAAATAAAATTAAGAAACAAATTTCCTTGGAATTTATGGGTCTTTATATTACACCCACCACAGGGCTTTACGTCCCCGTAAAGCTTCACCACAAACATAAGGAAACAAAGCAGTACTGAGCACGCATCTGAGCCTTCTGCTCCCATGTGCTCACCTGGAGGTTCCCGCGCTGCCAAAGAAAGTGCACAAGAGGAATCGACCATCCTCCTATGATCCGCTCCTGTCGATCCTCGATCCACACAGGAACCTCCGTAGAAGACACTCATCACCACCGTCCAGCTCTTCATTGTCGATGATATGCGAAGGGGGTCGAGCACGTATCTCCTCAGTTGGGATACGTGGAAAACGTTGTGCACCTACTGCAACTGAAGTGGATGGTCCAAGCGGTAAACCACCTCGCCTACCCAAGTGAGGACCTAGAATGGTCCATTGAACCTCATAGATAACTTGCCTCCCTAGCCACATCTCCGTAAACCTTTTCGAGGTGAGACCCATAAGAAGACGTGGTCGTCATCCTCGAAATCCAGAGGTCTCCATTTCTGTTAGAACTGAAACTCAAAATGACTGCTGCTACGAGGGTAAGGTTGACCGACTCAAGTGTGATCGGTCGCACCCTCCTGTGCAAGAGTTGCCTTGCACTGCCTGGGGTTTCCTTTTCCGCCGACCAAGGAAAACCCATCCCGACGTTTTCCTAAAACCGTCAATTTGAGTATGAACAGTTATTGCCCATTCCATACACAAACTTACGTCGTAAGGCCTCGACGCTGCCACCAAGAGATTCCAACCAGAACTCTCGCCTCGAGGGTCTGATCACACCGTCGGCGTATGTGTGATTATCGAGTCTCCTCCCAAGGTATCTCCACATGTGAAAGTCCACGGCTTATCGGAAACTCTAGGTCTGGAACATGATTTGTGAAAGCGAGGAATGATTCATATCGACGTCTATTACTACAACAGCTAGTAGTGGACACAGACTGTCCCTTGAATCATTTCTAGAGCCATTGGGTCACACTCCTTGACCGCATGCAGCCGCACTCTTCCTCCGCCCTCCAGCTCCCTGAGCCTGGCGGGAATAACTAAGGAGGGTGGTTGTATCATTTTAAGATGTACACCACCTCATGCTGGTCTCCTAGATCTTCCTCCACGTCTGTCGCTTCGCAGGCTCTTCTATATTTAAAGCTACCTCTTCTTGAAACATTTAACACGCCCGAGTCTCTAATACTAGCACCAGTTCCTTGTTTCTTACTGCACTGTGCAGTCTTCATCCGCTCCTGGATGAACTGCACCTCCTTTAGTCTCACAAAATCTGTTATGATTACTTCTTTTCCGATAAGAGAAATCTGGTCTCATCCCCTGGATGAACCACATTCGTTGCCTAATACAGTCAATCCTGACATAAATGATGCATTCATGACATGGATGACGTCGTAAGGCCTCGACGCAACTACTAATAGATCCAATTTTCACTCTCGCCTCCAAGGGTCGAGTCACACTGTCGGCATCAGTGTGAGGTCACTGGGTCTCCTCCAGTAGGAATATCAAAAGTGAGGGTCAAGTCAACAGTTTAACCGGGACCACTCAGTATCAACCAAACAAAAAGGACAGGAAAGCAAACAAAGATATGTGTCTTTTTATTATTGCAGCTCATAGTACAAAGACATGAATACAAAAGCATTATGGAACTAGAAGTACAAAGGACGTATCCAGTAGTTCCTCTCATGTCCACCTGCTCTCGGAGCTCCATGACCATAGGCCTTAGCTGCCTGAAGCTGAGCTCTCCCATGTCCTCATGTCCCCTGCGGTCGGGGTGGGCCTCCTGGTGGTGGTGGCAACATCCCGAAGCGTCGTCCACCCCCAACTGCACGGCCAGATCCTCTTACATGGCCGCCTGCTCCTTGAGGTCCGCCCTGATCGAACCTCTTCCTTTGCCTCGAAGGTTCTTCATTTAACTGCTGGTCATCAGCATGGCGGGTTGGACAGTCACGTGCCATGTGACCAATTCCGCCGCAGGAGTAACACTGTCCACTCTCGGCACATCTGGATATGACTCCACCCCGGTTTCTCCGCACAACTGAACCTAAGTCATGCAGTTGGCCACCGGTAGGTCTAGTCCTCTTGGACCTCTGTGTCATCTCTCTACTGCCTACTATAGAAGACTCTACTGCAAGCCGGCTAGTGGTGGGTCCTACTGCTGGAGACTGCTCAGCAAGGAAACCCTCCACTAAGAGGGATCTCTCCAACACCCATGTCTGCGTCGGAAAGCTGTGAGAAACAAAAGAAGCTCTAATCTCTCGCCTGAGCCCCTGCTCGAAGGTTCGGGCCCGGAAGAATGGTTCTTGTACCATATCTGTGGAGTACCGCGAGAGGTCTGTGAATCTCGCTGAGTACTGCGCCACTGACATGTTGCCTTCCCGTAGCTGAAGTAGCTCCTTTATAAGCACCGCTCGAAGGGTGGAAGGTACAAACTCTGCCCGGAATAGGCTCTCGAAGTCTTCCCATAGAAGTGTTGCCTCGTCATGCATCTGAAGAATCAGGCTCTACCATCTGCCTGCTGCTGCCTGAAGAAGGCTGGCAGCTAAGATCACCATGAAATCTGTCGGCGTCCCCAATAGCCTGAAAACTCTCACCACAGCCTCCAGCCAATCCTCAGCCGCCTGCGGGTCCGTCCCTCCCTCGAACCTAGGTGGCCTCTGGCGCTGGAACTCATGTTGTGCACTCAAGCAACGTGCATCCTCTACTGATGGGGCTGGTGGCATCGGTGGCCCAACGGGTAGTAGTACCGCTGGTGTCTCCGCTGGTGCCTCAACTGGGATAGGGCCCTGTACTGGGGCCTCATCGCTCGGCGGGCTGTCAGTACGTACCACTCTCGGGGCTCTAGCTGTTCGTCCACGGGGAGGCATCCTGAAAGAAACAACGTGACATGGTCAAAATATTATACCTGGTGAGCTGACCTGGTTTGAGATGACATTTAAATAAAACTTCTGGAAAACACACACGCAATCAGTGTTTTCGTGCACAAAGTCAGAAACCAGTTGTCAGGGTCCTGGTGTATGGATACGTCGGCCGCCCGCACCAACACTGGACTCCATGAACTGAAAACCACACTCGGTACTCTTAACACTATTGCTTCACAAAAGGAAACATCAGAGTTATAAGTTCTGCGGTAGAACAGAACTCCTCTGATACCAATTTGTCATGACCCGTCCTCAGTGCCCGTGCCGTGACTACCCCAAACCAGCCTTCCATAGGTCAGGGGCTGGGGACTAGCACCAAAGGCGTAAAATCCCGATAACGGGGAAGGCATTGCCTTTATAAAAGAAAACATGCACCACAGAGTACAAGCGGAAACAAAACACTAAGTAAAAAAGAAAATCTGAAAAGTAAGTGGGCCAGAATACAAACCCAAAAGAAAGTACAACTACAACTGAACAAGGTAAAACAGCAAAAAGACAAATAGCTGGAAGAGGGAAGCAGCTCCTGGGTCATCCTCCTCGGGTCCTACCTGAAGGGTAGGTACAGATAGCGCAGCTCCTTGTCGTCCACCACGGATCCTACTTGAAGGGTAAGTACAGATATCCTCCTCCATGCTCTCGTCCGTCAACCTCCTCTATGAGTCATCTCGTCACGTAGTCCACCTCCGGTTACTGAATCGTCGTGTATTCCACCTCTGGGTACCGACTCGTTGTGTAGTCCACCTCCGGGTACCGTCCAGTCCTCGAACACTCGGCCTCCGTCATCACTGTCTGTCGTCTGGAACCAACACAACGAGGTGCGGGCATAGCCCGTGCAGGGGTGAGTATAACGATACTCAGTAGGGACCCCGAGACCCTCATGGTCTCACTGAACCAACAAGGATAACCACAAAAGATCTCAACAGATAACCTCTACTTAGATATATGACCATACATATACCTAAGTTATCAAGTAACCCATCTCAATCATGAGGAAACACAAGGATTGTGAAATCAACGGATAACCACTACCCAGGTATATGCCCATACATATACCTAATTTATCAAGTGACCCATCTCAATCATGAGGTAAACACAAAGGTCAAAAGTCTCAGCTCAAACCAGGATTTTCATTATCGAAACCGTAACTACTGAAGAGCTCCGTCTCTGGAGTGTACGGTGGTCCTGTCACGACTCCGAGGTACTGCTCACTATCCTAAGACTGCTGAGGTACTCCTCCTGTCGAGTACTGCGGGTTTGCGGCCAACTACCGGGCGCTCCGTCTGCTGAGAGTCTGTCGCCAAATACCGGCCGCTCCCACTAATAGCCTATAGAGGTACTCCTCCTGTCGAGTACCGCGGGTTTGCGGCCAACTACCGGGTGCTCCGTCCGTCGTGGGTCTGTCGCCAAATACCAGGCGCTCCGTCCACTGGGCTAGTCGACTCACTCCAAGTCGAGTCGGTCAAGCAGTCGTCAGGTCTCAGCCGGCTACACGGTCTCCGTACTCCGCACGCTCGTCTCCGGGAGGGTCTGCTCCACGAGCTACTGGTCGATACTCCAAGTATCACAAATTCCCGCAAAGAAGTATCTCGAAGGACCACCTTGTCATAGGGGTCTCAACGCAACAAACGGCGCATCAATCAGACTCCCAGTCTGTGAGTTATTAGCCTTTTCGTTCCAGGGGCCCGGTTGGTTTCGTGTGCGAACCAATCCGGCCGTAACTCAACTATACCCCAAACACTCATAGGGTATACTCATAGGGACAATTTCTCAACAAGATCACCAACGCCGCTGACGGTTCGTCAAACAAACGTTCTGTCAGAAAGGTATTAGCTTTTCCGTTCCAGGGGCCCGGTTGGATTTCGGTGTGACCCAACCCGGACACTATCCAACTACATCCAAATCTCAGAAAAGGATGACAAAAGTTCAGTATCATCAACAGGAACTCAATGCAACAGACGACGCGTCAATCAGACGCCCTGTCTGAGAGTTATTGGCTTTTTCGTTCCAGGGGCCCGGTTGGTTTCGTGTGCAAACCAATCCGACCGCACTCCATCAGCATCCAAACCTCGAGCGGAGTAAGTCAAAAGATCCGTCTCACATAGAGGAATTCAATGAAATAGACGGTGCGTCAATCGGATGTCCGGTCTGTTATTTATTGGCCTTTCCGTCTCACACCCACCCTGGGAAACATCCCAGGAGGTCACCCATCCTGATCACTACTCTAGGCCAAGCACGCTTAACTATGGAGTTTTAACCACGTAGGCTCCCGAAAAGGAAGGTGCACCTTGAGTATAGTATACCGAAACGACCGTCTCGATCCAAGGATCACGTTGCCGCTGACGACGAGTCGTTTGGAGGCCCGTAGCCCAAGATACGAGCATTTGACCGAAAGTGGTCTGAAACTGGGTGTCTGGGCCCGGGCGGCGACCCGACCCGACGACCCGACCCGGCTCGGAAAACCCGGCTCGGCCGGCGGCGCGGTCCGGCGCGGCGGCGCGGACCGGCACGACGGCGCGGCCTGGGCACAGTTCGGGTGCCGCACGTGGGGGGCAAAGCCCCCCCCCCCTTTGAGGACCGCGACCCCTTAATTGGGGCCGCATTTTAGACCCGACTGGGGGAAATTAATTCCCCCAGTCTCCACTGTCCGGCCGGCCCGCACTGGCCGGCCGATTTCGCCAGTAAGGACCGCCGATGGCCGGTCCTTCCTTCGTTGACACCGGCGGCCCGGTGTCGGCCGCCGGCCATCTTGCTCCGCAGCGGCCCGGAACCGGCCGCGACCTATGCCATCTGGCACGATGCGACGACATCGCTTGCCTCCGCCGCGGCCCCGCTCTGGCCGCGGCACCTTTGACTTTCTTCGACGCGAGGCGACGACGTCCCGTTCTTGGATTTCTTTCCACGGCGCGGCGCGACGGCGTCGCGCAATAGTTGCCGTGTGATTCCTGCGTGGTGCGACGGCACCACGCCATCCCGTTCCATTCGTAAGGAAACAATTGTGAACATAGGAGGGGGGTTCGGCCGTGTTGGTGTGGTCCGGGCCCCCCTCTCGTTAGACAATAACATTTAATCCTTTATCCTCGAAGTTCGACATTCTAGAATCAATAATGGAAAATAAATAAATAAAATATCAACAATCCCCTACCTCGGATTCAAGTGTGGAGCACGCCAATCAAGCCGCAGAAGACTAGCGCCACAGAGGTCGGGCGTCGCGGAAATCGAACGTCGTTTCCGTTGACGTCGAGGTGCGTCCGAAGAGGTACGTCGCTGGAGAAGCTTCGTAAGCTGACGGAGATAGTCCGAGGAGGAAACGACGTCTCCTTTCGTTGACACGGGAAGAAGATCGAAGAAGCGGCATCGTCGATCTTCGGAAACACACCAGCTACGAAGAAGAGAAGCGGCGTTCTTCGTCAGAGCATAAGTGTTCTTCGTGTTCTTCGACAAGGTTGAAGAAGATGTAGAGAGCTTCTCAAAATCTCTCAAGGAGGAAAAGGAGACCAACCCAAAATAAAATAAGCTTAAGCCTTATTTTATTTACACAACTAAACATTTGAATTTCAAAAGATGAGAAACGAACCATTAATTCGTAGAATTAATTCAACGAAAGAAATAGCTCATTTAATTTACGAAAAAAAACCGCCCAATTAAATGGTCTGTTAAGAATTTAAGAAACCGCGTCAGTTAACATTCATTAAGACGGGTTTTCGCGGGTGCGTTACTTAGCGGAAAGAAACGGCGGGGCTCGTGCGGGCCCCACCTCACAAATATCCTACCAAGAGGGTAGGATATTTCTGGACAGTACCCTATCCGATTCAACTCAGATTAAGCCGCTTTTAAGTGGCTTCAAGTGGCTTCCAAGTGGCATAAGTGAAATAAAATAAAGTTGTTGCAAAATTATTTTATTTCTTAACATTAAGCCCAAAAATTAAAAACCACACCCGAGCAAACACAACTCCGGAAGAGGCGTTTCTAAGAAATTACCGGCGATGCGATTCCATCGGTGCCCTCAGAATTCGATTCCGAGCACCGGTTCAAAAGTTAAAAAAAACTCGCTCGTCCGTTCACTGAACGTACCCGAGCCAAACATTGGAAATTTATTCTGGGCACACCGGGCCTCAGAATCAGGCGCCGTCAAAAACAGAATTCTTGTAAAATTCCAAAGAAAATTATGAAAAGAATTTCGATGGAATTTACAGGTCTTAACATATTTTCAATCATTTATTGTTATAATATGTTTATTTAATTATTTTATTTTGTATTATTATTTACATAATTCTTGGGGTTTTAAATTTTATTTTTCATTTTGATACAAAGGTATTGTCTTCCTATAATACTACCTTAGACTGTAGTTTCAAGTTGGTAATTTTTTTGAATAAAGGTAGGTGTCCCAAATGTCAAAAGCGGAATAGTCTTGTCAAATTTTAGAGTGATAATGATCATGAATTTATAGTGTTAAAGACCATAGATAATAGATTATATTATAACATTTCCTTGAAATATTTTATAAAAATTAGTAAGTGTTGTTATATGATCAATGAAATTTTACGATTTGGGGTAATTTTTTTTGCAATTGTAAAAATAGTGAGAATACATGATTAATAGTTGTGTGTTTTTAGTGATTTATCTAAAAAATTGTATTTTATTCTTATACATGATATTAATACTGATTCAAATATGTATCCTGGGGAAGAGGCTATCTAGTAACAATTTTTCTATATAAATATAATGTATGGGATTTTTTCATCCGTTGAGGATGATACACTGGTGATATATGATTCAGTTTTAGTGTAGATATGAAATTAAATTTGGGAATATGTGAGTAAAAGAATAGTCCCAACTTTTAATAGGACGATATTATGAAAATTAGTCTAGGATAAATGCATAACAAGGTTGATTTGGCGAACGATTGATTTTCCATTGAAATAAAAATCATTATAAGTAATTTTAGTCGGTTAAAAGAAAATATGAAATTTACTTCCATTTATTATTGATTTAAAGATGTTACTCTTTACTTTATATATTGAAATACTATTATGAATTTATAAGATAGTGGATAAGTATAATTAATATATGGAGTATATGTTGTTGATGGTTGTTTTGTCTTCAATGGATGGATACATTATATATGTACCATTTTTTACGTTCAATATTTTATTTTTTATGATTTTTTAAAATTTATTAAAAGAATAGAATTTGTGGTTACTAGATACATCCATTATTTTGAGGTGTGTATTTACATTATAATGGGAGGTGTGTTAGTATACAATGATTCTACAAATTGAATTGTGAATATCGAAATCTTTTTAGAGATGGTGGTTATTATTAGAGTGTTTTATTTGGTCATATCTATTTCATTGTTTAATGATGATACCCAAATATATTGTATAAGAATGGAAGAAATATAATTTTGTGGGATACTACCATGGATATATTTCTACTACAATTTATTAAATAGTTTTTATCCTTATAAGTTGTACCATATAAATTTTTACGTCTTTATATAATTATAAAAATTTGAGTGATTATTAGAAGAATATAATACAAAAATTGAATATTTTATATGAATTGTATCTTTATTTCATGGGTTACCATATTATGAAAGATAACTTCTCTGTGATGGGTCTTGATAAACTAGAAAATTTACAATTTTGGTTTACCAATCCATTACACCTACACTATGGTGCTCAATATTTAATTTAATTTGGATGTTTGAATTTATCGCTTTTAGAGACTACATAATGCAGTGTGACTCCATGGTGATGTAGATGTTTGGTGATGTGATCTATAATATTAAAATAATTACAATGCGAATTTTTTGGAATATCTAATTACTTTGGGAAATATTGTGATGAAACCTCTAATGAAATAGTTTTCCACAAAACCTCAACTTTTTAAAGAAATATTAGAACTTCCTAGAGTAGAAAAACATAGGATTCGATGTTCTATAACTAATATGGTCATGTATCCAAAAAAATTAATGAATAATAAACATTCCACATGCCCCATTTGAAGCTTAATGAAATATATGAACACAGTTAACTTGAAGAATTAGTTTCATTTTTGTATGTCAATTTTTCTCATGATATATGGAAGAAACACTAATACATTGTAATGTTGAGATGAACATGAGAAATACCACAAGAGTTACAAATTATCTAATACACAAAAATCCATATTTAACGTATAATCAAAATAAAAATGAAAATTAATGAATAAGTGTTCTCATATTACATTGAAAAAGAAATAGTAAAAAATCCATTTAGAGAGTATATCCAATATAAAATATCTTGTTCCACTGGTTCTACCACCTTATGATATTTTTAGTCAACAACCAATCATTCATGGAATCCTCTAATTACCCAATAAGAAAATATAACTCCACCAACTCTTCAAATGAACATATAATTTTAAAAAAATCAAATCCACTACTGTAATGGATAATTACTCTCATAGAAAAGTATTCCTACACATTTCAAAAGTTACATCTTCAACTAGGGGAAAATAACAGAAACCATTTAAATTCTCATAAATGAATAATGAAAATACGGAATTAATAAAGACTCAATTAAAATATTAAAAAAATATTTTTTTCTTAATTTCATCATTGAGAATAATACATCTATATTATTTCTTTTTAAATATAATCATGATTCATTTGAACTCTAGGGTGGCTAGTCCCACTACTTCAATTAGGATGTGTAATCCATCTTCATGAAAAAACATCAAAATTAAAAACATTCTTAGACAGAAAAAATATGTTACATAGGAAAATCCTAAAATACCTCACTGGAGAACTATATTCATTAGATACGATTGATAATATACCATATTAAAATATTTATCAAGGGTTCACTAGTGTAATTTGAATCATTTTTGAAAAATATGTATTTTATTTCACTTAAATTATTACTCCACCTACCACAAACACCACTCATCTATAACATCATTTACTACTGGTTTGATCAACCAGAACAAGTTGATAGACACCCTATATCTAGAGGACATTACACACATGCCACTAATGATAAAAATGTTTTCATGGTGAAACCATGTCATGTTCTAGACTTTTACCACAAATTTATTTTCCGTGAAACCACAATCACTGATATAAGTTGTTTTTAAAAATCCAGCTTGATCACTGTAATTTTTTTTGAAACCCCATCCACATGAGCATTAATTATATCATTTTTCGTCTATTGTTCTCTCCAAAAAACGTATAAACAGATTGATTTTGTATTTCACTTTTCCCATATTTAATTTCTATTACCTAATGGTTTTGGAACTAAACAAAATATCCCAAAACCACTCATAAATTAATTAATTTTATTCTTGTTGGATATTTACCATTTATATGAAGCAGTAAGTTTATTCCTCCTTAGAATCATTTTATTAGTATCTAACCCCTTATAGACCATTTAAAAACTCTAACAAACAAATATTTCTATATTATAATTTATATAACACTATAATGAGCTTCCACATTCCTCAAAAATCATTGTAATTCAAAATTTTGTGATAGAAATTGAATCCAACCTCTATTAAATAAACATTTATAAATACTATTATTTTTAAACTGAAAAAATCTTTGGAAAATTTTGATCTTTAGGAATTTCATTCCTGATGAATTTTTCAATGAATTGATTCTTTTTAGTGAACTATATCTCCTACCATGTTTAGACATTTCAAAGGAATCCCCATTAAACAATACATTATAGGATTTGATAACCATGTATAATTCATTATAAAAATTTTGGAAAATGACATCTCTATCACCATAAATTTCATAAAAACATTCCCAAGGCCTTGGGAGATTCTATTTGTTAATAGATTCGACATATATGTATTTATTTTTTTTCAAATCATTTATTTTGGAGGTTTCAACCTTCCTACCAGACTATATATGCTTTATAATTTTCCTCTAAAAAATATAATGAATTAGATCAACATACAAAGACACATGGTAATGATTTTTTATTCACAATTCACTCAATCTACTATGAGAAACATTCATCAGGAGTTCCAGTTATGGGCATATAAATTATTTGAATTTATTCCAATAGAACCGTTTGAACTAACTTCTTCTATACTCTCTTAAAATAAAACAATTATATTCTACTTTTCCCCCATGTTTTTAATTTAGATGAAGGTTTCAAAAACCATTAAATTTTGGTTGATTAGAGAAACAATGCCACATTTTATGTCACATCACTGCTAAAGGTACATAATGTATACCAACATCATATGGAAAAAACTTCAATTGGCCACTATACTAAAATGTGGGGATGTGTTTTGGATGGAGTTAAGGGGCCTAATATTTTTAATTTCTGATGTGAAGTGATTTGTGATGTTCAAGTGAGATAGCGAGTATGTGAACAGATTGATTATATAATCAGTATGAAGTGATATTATATGAGGTTAGCTTGTGGGTATGTTTAAATATAACTTGTATCAAATATGTGTTCCTAAATTATCAGTTTTAATCGACACTCAGTGAATAAACTAATGAAGATCCTCGAGCTAGTTAGTATTGTGAGGTATTGGTTAACACATTTCCATAGGTTTTTCTGAAGAATGATTTATCTCTATAATTGAATCTTGGTGACAAATACATCTTTTACATTCATGCAGGATAAAGGTGAGTGAAATTAATATGTCTAGACCCGGACCACCAAGACTCGCCCGACCCTATGCACACGACCCAACAATCATCTTATCAAACACTTAACCATAACATGAATACATATATATTCAACCTAAATTTTTTCACCTTAGTCCTGAACCCATGATCTATTCCTTTTCACACGCAACAGAAACTATCTAACCATATAACACAAGTGAATATAATTTAAATATAATTATATAATTATAACTAATAAATATTTATATCTATATCAACAAAGATAAAAATGTATTTATTTTTAAAAAACTAACACTACACAAACAAAATAAATAAATAATTAAATAAATGTTATAATTAATACATATTTATATATTTTAAAATGATTTTTTTATGATTAAATAAATTAATTAATGTTTTATATATAATTTAGATATTAATACAGAAACACACACACAGACATATATCAATATTTTAATAAATAATAATAAATAAACATATATATAAACAAATATATGTATACAAAATTAATTTTCTTTAACATTTATATTTATAAAATTAAAATAACACTATATATATTATAATTATTAAATAGTAAAATATAATAATTTTTTTATTTAAATATTTATTATCAAAAATTCACATTAAAAATATATGCAAATAATATATTATATTTTGTAACTATTTATATAAGTTAAAATATTATTCACATATTTACTTCAATAATTTAACATGATATATAAATATTTTAATTATATCAATATATACATACAAATAAATATTTTAATATATGCATTCTAATAAATATTAATTATATATATGTATAATTTTATATTATATTGTATAATTTTATTTTTTAATTAATAAATATTAATATATATTTAAATTTACCTATATATCATTATTTTAATAAATAAATTGGTATATATATTAAAATTAACATGTGCTATAGTATATGTAGTAGTTTATAATTCTTGGAATTCCTCTCTTCTGCTGACAAAATTATAACAAAAGTATACTGGGGGGCCAACTCCCTAGTGGATTGGCTGGCCAAAAAGGGAGCTAATATAAAGGATCTCATACAGTCTACTCATATTGCATAATATTTTCACCCACTTAGTCAAAAAAACCATTATAAAATTTCCATATTTAGACACTTGTAATATTGATTTATAATTATAAGAAGAGACTTTCCCTCATAGTAAAGGCCTCATATTTCTATTAAAACTAACAAATATTTGGATAAGTTTGAATAGTTGTACATAAATAATATAATTTAGAATTTTGTTATATTAACAGACACATATAGTAATCATGAATAGATTTCTAATATTACAAAAATATTATGGGGATATAATAAATTTTTGTGATATATTTCATGATTTTTTTAAAAATTATTCTAACTCATGATTGATTTAAAATATAACTCTAATAAATTGAAATAAAAGATTTTATGGGATGGATTTCAAATCCATCCTAGACAAATTAGAACCTAAAAATCCATCCTATTTTAATTTTAAAATCATATTTTTATATGTCTTTTAATTTGTTTAAATTTTTTCTGGTTAATGTTTTTAATTTATGCATGAACCGCAGCTGTGGGTGTTCTTTTCCTTCCCCCTGACCACGTTACATAGATCAGTGATTTAACAATGGTGTTCGGGAGGGGGGTATTCGTGTAGTGAAATAGGGAATTTTGTGGCTTTTTCATAATTTCCATTAAAAGGGAACCCCCATCCTCCTAAAATCAATAATCACCCATCACTCTAAATTCTAATCTTTATCTCTAGAAGAATTTTTTTTTCTGCGGTGGATACGTTGGCCAAAACGTTGTGTTGATTTTTTGGAAATCATATTTTTGTGGTAATTTTTACTTATTTAATTTTATGTTATTATTTTTATAATTTAACTATTATTTTTTAGTTTAAAACATTTTATTTATTAATTATTATATTTTGTTATATTTAGTTTATAAATATTAATTTTTAGTAATGATAACGTTATGATTATGTAATGATTAATGATTGATTAAGTATTGGTTAAATTATTAATGTGAATTGTTTAAAATTGATTGATGAATAAATAATGATGTTATGATTTACTGCCATTTATGTCATGATTATGTATTATTTAAGTAAATATGACCTATTTATTATGTAATGATAAAAAATAATTAAGCACTAAATATAAATAATTATCTAATTATATAAAAATGATTAAATGGTGATTAAAGAATGATTAAGTGGTAATTTAAAAAAGGTAAATGGATTATTAGTTGTTGATTTAGGGATGATTAAATAAGTATTAATGAATTACTATACAATATTTAACTAATGGTTAAAAAATTATTAACTAATTATAAACTAAGGATGGAATAATTGTTACATAAAAATTAACTAATGGGTAACTATTGAATAAATAATTATTATTTATGGATTGTTACCTTATCCAATAATATAAGAAAACATTCTAAAATTTTGTAAGCATAAATATTTTATGGATACAAACATGTGGATGTGGCTCTAAAAAAGATGTACCATGGTGTAATAACTCCGAAATGGAATTCCATTCATATATTTTGGTAACCAAGTACACAAAAAGGCCATGATTTAACATGGTATGGCACTCATAGAGAATATGCTTTAGATGATTCAAATAATTTTTAGAAACTACTCATATAATTTTAGTATGATTAAAATATTTATTATGAAATGATAGTATCATAGTTTCACATTCATGAATGTGGTCTAAAATTTTGAAACCATAATAAATACATGGTCAACCCTCATTGTCAATAATACTCATAGAATGTTTATGAAAATATGTTAAAAAGAAGAGAACATCAAATCAGTTTAATTATCCTTGATAAAATGGAAATTATTATCATATATTTTGAAATGGAGGAAAAACATTAAATAATACATTAATCATTAAAAACATACAAGAAATACCTTGACGTTATTGAATACATGAGAGTTTTCTAGAGATGAGCCTAACATTGGAAATGTGGTAACATTTAGTTTATTTTCTTATTATAGCTTAATGAAATATTCTAAATTTATGTCCAAGACATTGTAGTTTTGATATTATTTAATCCATATAATAAAATATATGACAACATAAAATATTTTTTACTATAAGGATGAAATATTTTCAAAATTCCGATGTCAATTAAATTCCATTCGAGGATGTTAATAAACTGCCATTTGAAAATAAACTGGATTTACCTCACTTCAAATGCTAGGACCATCTCATTAAAACTATCTTCTATTGAAAAATGCCATGGTGTTTTTATAAAGGAGTAACATAGGGGATAATCCACCTATATTATTTATAGATATCAGTGAGATGATTCATAACATATTTCAACCTCCAAAAACAATTGAACATGTAAACATTTTAGTGTTATATATAATTCAAAAGGAAGCATATACCATTGGTCATTATAATAATTTTTCTATAATCATTATTCCCTTCATTATTAATGAAGTGTTTGGTGATGAAAGAGCTGAAAAGATACATAAATACACAATATATATTCTCATGAATTCATTATGAGTGAATATTAGTGTTGGTTCGAATGAGACTAAAATTTTATTTTCTAGCCCAATCATATAATATTTTTATCTTGGTCATTTCTCTTGAAATTCATTCCAAAATAAATAAAAATGACACTTTTCTATTTTTAAAATTTATATCTAACATAATTTTTTTTGATTGAATTATATTATTTAAATTTGTATATTTCATTAATTTGTTGGTTTTATTTTCTTTTTTTTATTCCATTTTCTATATATTATTTGTTTTTTTCTAAATTTCACACTATATTAATGATAATTGTATCCAATTTTTTGTATATATTTTTGTTGTTGATAATTTATAATATAATATAAAAGGTTTAATGTCACATTAATTATTCAACAATTTATATAACCACAAGAAAGATAATAGATTCAATATAAAATATTATGTTTTATACTTTATTATAATATATATAAAAATACATAATTAGATATAATAAAACAATCATATATACATTTTCATGTATTTTTTATCACTAAAAAGGATAGATTTTTGTATATACTATGATTGTTCTAATATATGTCAATTTATTATATGTTTTTAATCTATCAAAAAATCCAATTTGTTCTACTAATAAAATCATGTTTAAGGGATTCAAGGCTCTTATTTGTTTCCTTAATTAATATTTCATTTAGAAAAAAATTTCATGTTAAATAAAATTATAGATACTATCATACTATATGATTAATTATAAAAAAATATGATAATTTTTCATATAAGATATAATATATCATTCATTGATAAACAATATATTTTCTTAAAAGGAAATAATTATAGGAGCAAATATACATCTTCTAAATATGTTGGAAACACCAGAAAATGGAAATTATCCTAATAATATCTTATTTATAAGAAATATTATATGAGGAAGATAAATG
This sequence comes from Viscum album, assembly GCA_963277665.1. Classification (NCBI taxonomy): domain Eukaryota; kingdom Viridiplantae; phylum Streptophyta; class Magnoliopsida; order Santalales; family Viscaceae; genus Viscum; species Viscum album. The sequence goes on from OY728125.1 coordinate 1,581,049,203, forward strand.
TATTATGGTCTATTTTTTGAAATAAGAAATTATCATATAATGAAAATGTAATCAAAGAAAGCACAAAACTATTCTATGTGCTCATAAAGTTAGAATGCTGATATTTAGAAATGGTAATTACTATATGAATATAATAGTTTTTAATCTGAGATGAAAAATATCATACGAATATATATATTAACTTATGGAACTGTGTTTCTAGTTTTTTATAATATGAAGATAAGATTATCTTAAGTAATATTGAAATATAAATTAGTAAAATTATTTACAGAGGTGTAATATTTCATTCAAATCTAATGTATTCAATTATTTTTCATATTAGAAATTTAGAAAATTATTTCAATAATTTGAATATAAAAATTACCTATAATGAATATAATTCACAAAAATGAAATATTAATTAAACATATTTATTTTAAAAGAATATATACATTCATTGGAGGCATTTATTATCGTTACATAAATTAAAGAAATGTATATTACTATTATTTCATAAAATTATGGTTTCTATATAAGAAATTATGAATTAATCAATATATATTTATTCCTAAGAACATGAATATTTTCGGTGGATATTATTGTTACAGTCCACATTAAGGTATATGATTTCCTGTTTTTGAATCAATGGCTACGTGAAATAACAAATCATATCTTTTGGGATTATTCTATAAACTTGTGATCATTGGGGAATATACAGGGTTTCAAATTTTAAATTATAAAATCATTTATGAAAAATAATATAGTGAACTTGATAGGGAATAATAAGAAATGAATATGTATTCGAGAAATAGTGATCTATATAAATAACACATATGATATTATGATTCCCTACAGATAAAAGTTATTATTTAGTTTACATGAAGACTAAAATATTTATTATTATTGTATTTGAATTTAATACTCAGAATATATGATATATACTCGAGATCATATCATTTATGGAATATTATGTTCTATAAAAGAACCTATCAACTTCTTTCGTGTAACATCTTACAACCTAGAGCAGAATCAGTATCAATATTTTTGCATCATTTTCTTATAGAAAGTGTTCTCTCCTTGTTTTGAGTGTGTAATGGATGATGATATGTATTACTATAAGGATATATCCCTGTAAAATAACTTGATATTTTTTTATGACAATGTTTAGTTTCATTCACTCATTTACCATGTTACTTGGTAAAAGGACTTGTATAGTGATATTCTGCATGATCATAGAATGATCATTATGACCAGGAAAATTATTTCCATTTGGTTTGTATCTGTTTATGACGTGTGTTATTCTGATAACTCATTACATTTCATGGTATAGGGTAGAACATTATTTTAACATGTTTCCTATGGTTATGTTGTTTTTAGACATTACACAAATGCATCGTGGATTCAAAAGTAGGGTGAAATGATATGACAATATATTAATACTCATATTTATAATGATGGATTTTATGAACATTCATCATTGATATTGTTATTATAATAGTATTTCACACCCAAATCACACACATTATTTTAAATAGGCCAGCTGATATACTAACCAAAAATATATGAACACATTTTTATTTTAATTGTAGATAGAATAATAATATTATTATTTACATAATTTAAAATTTAATTGTTAATGGTTGTGCCAATTTTTCAATTGTTTTTATTGATTAATGATATTTTGGTTGAAAATATAATTACACATGATGTAATATGAGTGATTTTTATGATAGAAATCGATTCAGGATGAAGCAATAAAAATCCCTCTCCTAGTTGAATTTTTCATATCTAATGATTCAATGTTTTTTGTTTTAGTAAAGTTGTATGATTTTTTTGGAATATTATATAATTTATACACTTATGTATTAGGTAATAGATTTGGGCCACCATTTTGGGAGGCCTATTGATTTTCTCCTATACACTACACATTCAACATGGTTATAATTAACAATTTATAAGAATAAAATGTCAGAAAGTAAAAGGAGCTTATGTTTTATTGATGAGCATGATTCTTAGAAATAGTGTGAGATAAGATTTGCGTAGATTCCACCCAAAATTTTTTCAAATGTATATATTTATTTTTTTAATTTTTATAAATTTATATTTGATTCTCCCATGTAGTGATCTGTATTTTGAATTTATGAATCATTTTAATCTATAATGTTTTCTCATTTCAATATGGAATGTTTCATGCTACATTAATAGTTTACATTTATCTTTAATTTTATTCGTTTATAGTTAATTATGGTTGATGATTAAATTATTCTTACTTACATTACTATATATTTTAATAAGATATTTAGAGTAAAATTTCACCTCATCCCTGATAGACCCTATATTCTAGTAATCATCATTGGTTATATGTGGAGGCATTCCTATGTTCAAAGAGGATTTATGATTCAATGACTAATTTTTTTTACTATAGTTGTGTGTTACACCCGGATAGTAGATGTAATATTCTTTTAAGACGTCATCTTTTCATTCCCTAAAATAAAAATATGATCAATTATGTCATATAATCATGAAACAATATTGGAATACAAATATCTTGTAACTAACATGTTATCATTATATATTTAATTCTTAATAGTACAACATCGCACCTACCCATAAACAAGTCCGCAAAAATATTAATTAGAGCAACAAATAATAATATTTTAATGATAATTTCTATTAAATATATATTTTAAAAACACTCCATGAAATAATATGACCATAAATATTAGTACATAGACCATAAAACCCATAGATAATAACAATGAATCTATATGAATAATTATAACTTTTTGAACCTATCAATGATTATTCAGAAAAAATTACAAACCATAATAAGGAAATAAAAATACAATTCCACAAAATCATCACAATATCATCAAAAAATACATAAACAACTATTACTAAAATGTTATTAGGTGATTCTTATAATATTTTTGTTCATTTAATGTTTTGGAAAGTCTATTTTCATATTGGATTTACTTATATGATTCAAAAACTTCCACTGACAATACATAGTTGTGGATGTTATAATCCCCATATTTAGAAATTTTTACAACAAATTTGAAATGTTTATATTTGATTATGCATACATTACCCTCAATGATTTCCTGTTCAATGTGTTATAAATAACTTTAATGTGAGAAATGTTTTACCAAAAAGGGAAAAATTTATATAACTGATGTCAGTCAATAAATTTTTAATAACTAAAAAATATTTATTCACGTCATGGTGAATTTAATGTCACCTTTTTAAAATTCATCATGTATATATATTCTCATATCCACATAAATAGGGGAAATAATATAAAGAATAATTATACATACCATAATAATTTTAAAAATAAAAATTTAGTTGTCAAAATTAAATATCTTATTGTTTTTTATTTACAATTATTTTAAAAAATCATTCTCAATGGAATCATTTCTTCACTAATATATTGATAATGGACATCTTAAATGATATATTTTATTTACTCATCCAAACATGGGTGATCATAATGATTATAATAATTCCATTCATAAAATAATACATCAAACCACTTGGCTTAATGTCTATCATGTATAACTGATGTCACTCATATATTATTATTTTTCTTATTCATTATATTTAATAAATTTTTTGGTTTGACACAAGGTTTTTCAGTGTTCTGTAATAAATTTCTTATTTTTTTGGTTTTTTATCATTAGATACATAAATTAGGTGATTGGTTTATTGGTAAATGCATGGCCGCTTGAAGATGAAATCCATTTTAGTTCATTTTAATCTTTCATTAATTGATTCTTACTAGAATCATGTTTTTTTATATTAGTTGTACGGATAATATGAGTTACCATGTCTATCTTGGGTTTCTATTATTTAAGGTGTACAACATGATCACAATGATCCAAAACATTCTAAAGGCGTTCACATGGTTTTTCAATTTTGACAAATCCATGTCATATGTTTGGATCATGGATTCCAAAATTTTGTCATTGCATAGTGTGGCCTTTAAGGGGTGTTCAGTTAGTGTACGGTTTGGGAAACTAACTGACCTAACCATGACCTATTCACTAATTTATTAAAATTTCTAATTTTACATTATACCATTTTTGATATTTAACCACAAAATATTGTATTCTTACTTCAATCATTTTGTATGAACCTATGAGAATCTTCCTCTATTCCTCTAGACTCCAACCTCCATCCATAATAATTTTAATGTGGTTTTATTATGATTTTGGGAAATATATTCACGGTATTATACTCTTATATCTCTCATCTGGCTTCTTCATCCATTTTCATAGAGGTTTCACTTATCCCTTGGTATGGTGGACCAAGGGTTCATATTTAATTGGGTATAACTTAAAGGTATTTTCTCATTGGGTTCCTTGTGGGTTTTTCATATTCTTGGGACCATTGTAATGTACTTTTAGGTTGGTGTTGTTAAATCACTTATTGTTTGAGGTATGCTTCCTTTTACACATTTCCTTTAAATTTATGAATTTTTGGACTAATTTTTTTTTCCATTCATGGATGCTAATTAATGAGGTATATATTTTGGAATAATTATTTATTATTATATAAGATGATTTCATTTTTTAAGTATATTATTTTTTGATAAATTATTGAAAGCATGTGTTTTATAAAATGCTTGGTTAGATTTTATATGTGATTTATAAGGAATTGGTTTGTCTAATTAAAAGAAGTTGGACTCTAAAATGATTGTTTGGTTTCACATAAATGGATTTATATGTGTTTTTAGACTTTAAATGATATGTATAACTCTTTTCGAAATCTGTGGTTTCTTTATAGTTATTTGTGGCAGACATGGAACTTTTATAAAATAGGTTCTCATGAAATATCTCATTGGATAATCTTCTATCCATAATAATGCTTAATATTGAAGGAGGATCTCTTTGCAGATCCTCATATGATCAAATTTTTGAAAGTTAGTGGGTTTATCCTTGGTAAGATTTAGGGTGATGCTTTTCTGTGATTCTTTGTGTGTGATATATGTATAGGTGGTTGGATTCTTGTTTTTCATTATTGGATAACCCCAATTTATACATGAAATGAAATCCCAAAAATAAGTATGGGAATTTTTGAAATGTTTTTACTTAAATAAGATTAGTCTCTCGCTTGTGTGCCTTAGTATGGATCTTGCTTTACTTTTTGATATTTTCCATAAGTTATGACATGCTGGGAAGGAACCAACTGCATGGGAAATAATTAATGTCATCAGGTGTGGATTTCCTATGAGATAAGGTAGATGCATAATATTTACTAGATTATCCACAGAGCTCCAAGGCTCTCCCATATACCACAACAGTTATTTATCTATAGCAGATGAATGTCATTCATTATTGTTTGGTGACTCTTATGTGATATTTTCGATTTCCCTTATTGTATGTTAATTGTTCCTTCTTTATTATGCTGTGTATCTTATTTAAAAAACTGAATAAAAAAGAATTTCAAGTGTTTATAGAATATTTTTAGAAAATATTTTTCATTTCATTCCTCGACATTTAAGAAAAAATAATTTATTTCCCCCCTAAAATGTCAATGTTCCATTTTTAGAGATGGAACAAGTTTTTCATTGGAGAAATTGAAATAGAAAATGATTTGTTTGGAGGAATAGAATCATTGAAAATCTAGTTTTAAATATTTTATTTCAATACTAGAATATATTTTTCATTAAATTAAATTAATATTATTAAAAATCGGTTTGTTTGTGCATACCTACTAAGATTTAATACTCACTGGTATAGTATAAATTGTTATTTTATCTTTTTTTGTGGGTTCTAATCTGGTCTTCATCGCCCTGGGTGATATTTGTTTTTGGAATCAGATAGTGAACCTCAATGCCACATTGCAGATTCATCATTTTCTGGTTTGGTTTGGTGTTATTGTTTTGTCTTTGTTGTATTCTATTTATTTGTAAATACTTTTTTCACATATTCTATTTTTTTTTGTTATTTTGGGAAGCCATGTTTATTTATGTTGTTGTACTATTTATTTAGGGAGAAATCATTCCATTTTGTTTTTATTTATTTCTATGGATCTTTTCCATAGCCTAGTATGATCAGGACTACCTCTTGGGACTGTTCTAGGGTTGACTTAGTTGACCTTTTGGGGTATATTTTGGATGGATCATAAAAAATTGAATCAAATGTTGGTTTCTTTAGAGGACCTATATTTTAGAGAGCTCTAGTTATTTGGACTTTCAAACATGATGAGGTACTAATGCAAGATAATGGGGAGTAGGTCTATCGGTGTGTTTGGACCATAATTTCTAGACTGAACCGTTGGTTACTAGGGGATGCCAGGCGTGGGTTGGTTTATTTGGTTCTTATGGGAATTTTTTTCTTGGAAAATGAAGCAAGAGTCAGGATAGTGGTCTTGGTGAGCTAATTGGTCCTAGAAATCATTGTGGATCCAGAGAAATAGTCTATTATGACTCTCCATGGTAATGTTCTGATTGAGATATGGCCAACAACCTTATAGAAAAGTAACACATGATCACCAGTTTTCCCCTTTGCACCCAATTTGAGTCAACCTAATTTGTATATCATTTTGAAAACATTATTTTTTATTTTTAAACACGTTCTTGAAGAACTTATATTTTATTAAATGGATGTTGGAAAATGTGTTTTCGACGTATTTTCAAGATAAATTTATAGAAAATAATGTTTTAAAAATATGAATTTCAGGTAAATAATGATTTAGGTTAGTTTAAATTGGATCATTGTATATAACACCTTTAGTTGCATGGCTTTTCATCGAAATGGGAATTTATTATTTAAATTAAAAAAATACAGTTAAAATGTTTTGGTATTGTTTTAAAATTTTATTGAAATTTGAAATGTGATTTGGATTTACAATATAAAATTTTGGTTTATTGTTAGTTTTGAAAATGGAAAAGGCTTATTTGGACATTTGGTTTTTATGAGTGCACACAGGTATATATATGTCTGAGGAGATAGATTATTGAAGGCATGAGATAATGGGTCCTAGTTTTTCATGAGAATAAGAATTTGTGAGGCTCTAAATAATAACATTGGTGAGGGTGTAACCAACCATGTTTTTTTCATTTAAATCATGTTTTAAGAGTAAAATTTTAAAAATATTAAGAACTGATGTGTTTCTAGTGAATTTTATTACGATTTTGATTTATTATTTTACTGGGATTTCAATTTTGAGTTATTTTTGGGGAATTATCCTTCATAATTTTCTTGGTTTTCTATTTTGTTTAGTGTAAACCCCCACCATGGTTTTGATGGATATTCGAGGTGTAACTATTGGTGGTTAAACATTAGGGGACACTCTAGTGGATCGACCTAAGGAAATTCTTATTTTGTATTGGATGTTAAATACTACTGTATTTTATATAAATATTCTTCCTTTATATGTGGATGAATGGATATGGAAAATAGAATGGATCGTTGGTTTCATCGAGTTTCAAGATTCTTAAAATGTAGTGCTTTATCACATTATGAATGAAGGGATGAGTTAGCACATGTGGATGATGGTTATTCAAACCAATCAGTATAGTGGATAAAACTAGAAATATTAAAGTATTCATTTGTTCTATATCTTTTGTAGGAGGTATTGAATTTGTGGAAGGAATTGGAAATGCCTTTCCTTTAGTAGGGAGATGGTTCAATGTTGGAGTTAACATGCATTTGAAGGATCTAGTATTATATCCAATGGAGTGGGTTAAATAAAATATTGTTAAGGATCAACATTTTTAGAAATGGAATCATACTAAATTACATTTGATGGTGTTTTATTTAGATCTCTCCATGATCATAAATGTTATGAGGAATGTTTTCTTTGTTGAAGTTGTGTTATTGTTAGTTCGTGAGGGAGTAAAACTTCCTTGTGTCTCTGTAATTCGTGAAGGTAATCCCAATAATTATATTAGATAGTAGTCGCATTCATTTGTTGCTCGTAGTTGAATTATGAGGCCTAAATATATTTCATTATCAATTGTTGGGCATATAAAAATGATGTGTCATCAATTCGACATTCCTAGTCATATGAATCTATCATGAATAAGTGCTCTAATGAGATTTATTACCTATGGATTCCTATGTCACTTGCAATGTAGTTTTCAGGGTGTTTTTTGGAAGCACCATGAATCCAAATCCACCACATTATCAAAATACCCAGATAGGTTTTAGGAGAAATTGGATTTCTTGAGTTTCGTTTGAGTTCCCATTATGCTTGAGTGTTAATTCTATTGTAGTGGTTATGTTTTTTATTTTTTTACATTCAATGTAGAAATAATATATTGTGTTCCTTAATTATTTTATGAATTTTAATGGTGGGGTTGTGATTCTTCTTAAAACACATAGCTTAATAGAAGCATCTTGTGGAAATAATAAAAATTTTCATATTCAGTGGATGTGTGTCCCCTTGAGTGTCTTGTTTTTGTTTTTCATCACATGAAGTGAAAGTGGATGATGTCTGTGTATATTATGAACACATTTTTCAGTGACATGAATTTATTGGATTGTAATGATTCCTATGGTGTTTCATGTCTTTTGATTCTTTCTTTTTATTTTTATGTTATCATTTCAGTCTAGAGTGTCAGTGTTTTCTGGGTGATGATGTTCGGGCTTCCATCTTAAATAAATAAATGGAGAGGATTCCATTATATACCCTGGTGTTGAATCTAGTGAATCTATATTTTCTACCAATATTGATCTCTATTTATCCACCGTTTAGTGAATGTTAGTCTTTCTAGTTATTCTTTCTAGTTTTTTATGGAAAGGGTAAATTTGTTATAGTTCAGTTTTTTCACTTAATTTAATAAAAATTTATGGTTCAATAGTTTTTTCGTATAAGGTCTTCTTCTAATCATAGGGGTGGTGGATGTGCTCCCAGTTTAAGAAATCAGATCTTGCTTTTTTGGGAACCCTTATATTTGATCAATCTTCGAGGGATTTTATAGATTTTCATAGAAATGAAAGTATGTTGTTGTGGAAAATTTTTACACCCTAATTTTTTATATTTTATCTTTGTTTATCACTTTATTATTAATTTATCTCTCAGGATATTGGTGTACCAGATTTAAATTCTGATATTCAGGTTATATTTTTTTATATTCACATTTTAGTCTCTTGTTTTATAGTTAACGATGTAACATATTGAATTTGATTTCTTATATTCATTTTTAACGTTCATGGATTGAGTTTCTCGGGATACATGTTGTTTTTTCAAATCTATGTATCTTATACGAAAATTTTTATAGCTCTTGGGGTGGCTTTTGATGTAGGTGTTCTACCTTATAATGATTAGAAAACTATTAGTGAGGCATTTTCATGGTTCAAATTGGTTTATTGAGTTGTTTTATATGTTTGGTGCATGGTTTCCCAAACTGTGTTTCCAAAACAAGTGGATGACATGTGTTTCCATTAAGGTGTGTATGATTGGAATATTAATTGGATAATTTTATGGCCTAACTAGGAACAGTGACCAGGTGTATAATAAATGTTAATTTACCTTTCCTCACTCCTCAGTATTTAACCACAAGACTCCCTATTATTTCCCCAATCTATTAGTACAACCAAAAGAGGATCTAACCTTCTTCCTCAAAGATCACACCTTCTTCCTTGGTTATTTTAAGGTGGTTTTATTAAGGGTTAGGTCTATATATTGAAGTTTTTAATCTATTCTCTCACTGACCTCCAATATTCGTCTATTTTCATAGTGATTCGTCTTATTTATTTTCATATTGGTTATTGATTTATAGTTTCTTTGGTTCTATATAAGGTATTTTTTCATCTTAGGCTTCCTTACAGTTGTTATTTCTTCCAAGAACCCTCCTCATGTTTTTGTGTGTGTTGTAGTTGTTGAAACACATGTGGTTTCTCATTGGATTCCAATTTCAAATGTCTTTTTTAATTACGACTCATTGGTTTATGGATTATATCAAATTCCATGGATGTTAATTATTGATGTATAATTTTTGGAATAAGATTTTTAGCATGAAATTGGATGATTTATTACATTTTTTCATGTATATAGAATTTTTATAACATGTGATTCACACAAAGTGTTTTATAAAATTGATGGAAGGATTATTCTGTGAATTTTTATATTTAAATGTTTGATTTTTAACTGATAAATGTTGTATTCTTTTAATATTTTAATTATAATTTTCATAAATAGATTTAAAAGTTGTTAAGGATTTTACAATGATGTTTCATGTTTTTTGTTAATGTGTTATTCTAACATGCATTCTTATGGACACTTTGAAACATTGAATTTTTTTTCATGAAATCTCTATTCAGATAAAATCCATTCCTTAGTAAGGGAGGTCCTTGGTGTAAAAACTCTTGTGATAAAATGGTTGAATGTAAATTGGTTGATCCATGCGGTGTTTCTTAGAATTTCATGTGTGTGATTCTTATGTGTCTGAGAATATTTAATATGGTTGGTTACTTGTTAGGCATGATTAGAGAACACCACATTATTAATTACATGGTATTGTGGGGTTGCTAGAAAATTTTCATTGAATATAATCAAAACAAGTTTTGGAATCTATATTATCTAGTGTCCCTTAATATGGACAATTCTCTACTTTGGGATAGTTCCCCTAGTTAGGATAGGTAGCGGAAGAACTATGAATGTGGGTGAAAATTGATGTCATCGAGCGAGGAATTCAAATGTGAGGATTTAGATGTGTTGTATGTTCTATATTATCTATTGATCTAATAGTTTCTCCAAAAAACATCGACACATAGTTATCTTTAATGGATGATTGAGATGAATTGTTGGCTGGTAACTCTTGTGTTATATTTTTTATTACCCTTGTTGTATGACTGTTTTATATTTTTCATTGTGTAGTATATATTTTATCTTATGTGAATATAATAGTTTCCATTATTTTTGGAAAATTATTACAATATTTTTTACACTTCATTCTTGTTCCTTTTAAGAAAAAACATCATCCTTATCTCTTATAATTATAAATTGCCTTTAATGGAAATGAAACAAAATTTTCAATGGAGAAAGTGAAATGAACCATTGTTTATTTTAAATATGAAATATGTCAAAACATAGTTTGACATATTATATATCAAATACGTAATTAGTTTTTTTAAAGAAAAAAATGGGAATAAATTATTTTGGAACACCATATATGTTTTAATAATCATGCCAATGGTTTATACATTCATTATATTCCATTATAGGTTCTTGTTTGGTTTTGATCATAATGGGTGATGTTGGTTTTTTCGATTGGAGACTGACCACTGTTGTAACATTGAGGAAAAGTGTTCTTCTGTTAAAATTGGTTTTGTTGTTTTATTTTTGTTGTATTCTCAATATTATTAAATATGTTGTTTAATGTATTAGTATGATTATTTATATTGGGTTCATCAACTTATTTATGATATTTTATTTTCTTATTTTGAGTGAAATCATTCCCTTTCTAGATTCTTCTAGCCTGGGAGGTTCAAGAATGCCTCTCATTCCCTAACATGGGATAACATGGGAGACCGGTTTGCAGTCGACCTAGGTTGGTTTTTGACACATTATGTCTATAATATAGACCAGCTCTATATCACCTAACAAAACATCGAAAACCCAAAAAATATATTCAAATATATTTAATAAAAATTTCATTCAGCACTGATTACCAAAGAAATTATATTAGTAATTAATATATTATTTTATAATATGTTAATCAGAAGGAAAATTAAAATATTATCACATGTTTAACCCATCTATAAATAATATGAAAATGAAAATCAGTAGACGCAATACCCATATTCTAAAATATAATGTGGAATTTCTTGATAATGATGAGATAAAATTATTTCAAAATTATTTATATTTTTACAACACATTCAAGTAGAATGAATCCACCAACCAATTCATTGTATGATACCTAAAAAATAATTTAAATCACCACATTGAAATAAATAGAATCTTCTTTTAATCACCATTCACATGATTATTTATCCTAATAACATCACTAAAAAGTTTATCTTTCCATCTTTATTTTATATCCCATAAAAAGGTGTTTGTGATATTGATGTTAATAAAATAAAACTATTATATGAAAATTAATATTATAATAAATTTATTAATTATGATACATAACCATAGTCATCTATAATATATAAATTGTATCTATCATAATCTATTGAATTGATTCATTCTGTAATTAATTACCATTGTACTTCCTAAATTTGTCTTTGTACATGTAACTATTATAGTTCATGACATATTATTCTATATGTAAGACTAGTGATAATACATTTCAACCAATGTAATTTAATACTATTTGAAAAACTATAATGTCAAGTCATCTCATCTTAGTCTTCATTAAAAATAAACATGAATATCTATTTCATTTCAATGATATATAAAACTAAGATGATTCCCATACAATATATTATCATGAAACCTAAAAACATGTTAATGATATTGTTTTCTTATGTTCAATTACAACTTTATTAATGTAGTTGCAAAAAAATAAAATGAATATTTCCCAAATATATCATGTATGAAACCTAAAACCATGATACTATATAAAAATAATGACATTATTATGTATCGTAAACTAGTTATTGTCGTTTCATCCAAATTTAGTAATGATTTTAGTAAAAATAATGGGTAATCATCAAACTCCCCTCCTCATGGTGTATCCTTGGGCCATCAACAATCAACAACCATATAGGCATGACCCCACTTCTTCCGAAAAAAATAGTGACAACCAAGGAAATAGGTGAAGGAGAAAGATATTCTATATGGGTAGGGAATCAAGAATTATTTTAATAAACCTGAACAAAAATTCTTAATGGTTAGGGAATTTATATATTTTCCTCAATATATTATTTATCTATTACCAGAATTTACTATAACGTTTTATAATATTCAAGGGAGACAGTTAGAAATTATTCATACCCTTTAGCCTTAAATATTTCCAAAATTTTCATCTAATCAAAATCTTAATATTAAATATAAGTATATAGAGGATTTATCAAATTTCAACATTTAAGGTTTCATTTCCCATGTAATTACCTCATCTTATACTCTACAATATACACAATGTATTGGAATGAAATATTCTTTTCATCCATTATGACATAACCATATTGTACTATATGTTTCATCCGAAATGTATACTACACATATATAGAATTAGGGAATATCTTTTTATGTCATCCACTTACACTATGTTTTTTTGAATATATAAAATTAAAGATTTTATTATATTATATATATATAATTATTAAATCATATCAAAAAATAATATTTGATATCATAGAAAACACCCGTGAATTAATATCGTCAAATTCATCATAATATGCAATACCTAGTGAATTACCATCGAAAAATCCCATTGTATTATTTTGGGAATAATTTTAATGTATTTACCTCTATTTAACTCAATCCTAATTTAGTCAAATATCATGTGTAACCTATTAGGACATTAATGTGTTTAAAATAAATATGAATTACAAACTTTATATATTTATGAATAGAGTAGCCTCTATATGATAATAACTAATACTCATTGTACAATGGGATGTGGAATGATCTCTATAATAGATATGGTTACTTATATTCATGTTCAATAGTTTCATCATACAAACACAAGAGTTTTAATATGATCCCATGTTCTAATGCATCGAGTGACCATTGGATATGATGTATGTTAATAAAATATATCATCCTCACAAGTTCTTATTTAAATATTTATAGACACACCAAGATGATGAATAAATCACATGCAAACTCACCATTATTGTTGAGAAAAATATATTCCCCTCACCAAATGGTTTATGATAATGTTTATTTATTGTGGAAAGAATAAAAACCTCATAAAAATATTTTCTAATATTAATTATCATGATGATTATGATTCACCCATTTCATGAAAGGAATGTAGTATACAAATTAATTGACATGTGGTGCCCATAATTACATAACCCATCGTTGCATTGGTGGGCCCAATGGATGAATCTAGTTTGACAAATTAATTTTTTCTCTTTCATATTTTTAAAATGTATTGTAAAAGACCAAGATCATATTTTTATGATGTAATAGATTATGAATTTCTTCATTATGATATTATATATTGTTTTCCATGTGATTTTTTAATTAGTTAGAATAATCATAGTACAGTTTCATGCTCATGTGATTACGTATATTGATCTATTTGATCATTATATTTTCCTTGAATATTATTCCCAATATATCGATTAAATTGTATGTAAATTAGTAAATTCACAATGTATACTAAATATGGGTATTTATTCATGATATATTCCACTGTATGAATACATTTACTAAGACTTTAAACACGTGGATTTCTTCAGTTTTTGCCCCTAAGAATCCACGATGTGTGTTATGATTGAAATGAAATTCAGTTCCCTAGGGGATAAAGATGATCATAAAAAAAATTATTTTATTTTATGTTTTCAATTATAGTGTGAAATTGAAGTATGTTTATAATTTACTAGCACAACTAAAATACATAATTCGTTTGGGATCTGATTCATTCAATCATTTTGAAATGTAATAATGTAAACACCATCTCAGGGATACTAGAGCCACGTCTTTATAGTTTGTATGAAATCTAGGATTATTAGAAACATTAATAGGTAGATTTTATAATATGTAGATAAGGTAACATAACCCTTGGAATGATGTTGAGGATATATAAAAAATATCATCCAAATGTTTTGGAGCAGAAGGAATTATTTTGTTTACATAGAAATACAAACTAATCTAGATTGTGTAGGTGGATGTTGTTCTGGAATATATTTACCTACGGCTAATAAATTAAACAAAGGAACATCAGTCTTGACTCGTGAATTACGAAGAATACAAAAACCAGCCTTATGACATGCCTAGATTGACACTTTAATGGGTATTCGTTGGTTAAATAAATTATAAATTATATAAAAATATGAAGTATTTGTAAATATTTTTTGGAATTAAATCATTTCCCCATGAAACCATGTTTATAATAATGAGATTATCCAGGCATAAAATTTTCAATTTATTTTATGTGTTCCGGTGATTTTCAGATTATAAATTGTGTTTCATAATGGTATATTTTAATCTAGAGTATTTAATTGTTTATAAATAGTTCTTAGTGGAAGGGCTGAATATATAGATGTGCATAAAAAATATCCATAATTTATTGAGATTAGAAATCCATTTTTTTAAATAATAAGTTATATAGAGAATATATTACGGACCTTGGGATGAAATGAAAGGAAGATTTTTGTTATTGATGTTTATATATTATCATTTTATTTAGTATAATATTTGTGATTTATTAAAATAATGAGGATGGTGAGGAAAAATATTTCATTGAATGGGATGATTTTTTGTTAGTCTTAATGGAAAAGTACATTCCTCATGGCCAATGAGTGAATCTGGAGAGGAAATTATTGACTCTATAGAAAGAAATATTATAATTTTTATATGTATAAATTCTATTTTACTTTGTTAGAAAGACATGCTATGTACCACAAATGATATCGAAATATTTAGATTTTTCATTTATTTGATGGTCATAATCCAATTATTTAATGTGAACTAGTCTCTAAAATATCCACATACAATGTAAAAATAAATCCATGTGCTATCAAGCTAGATTAATAATTCTATATGTATTATGTTTTTTAAGAGAAGAATGATAATAAGGGGACGAAAGAGAAATAAAAATAGAAATTTAGGGAATATAGGGAAGGATTTTACCATAGGTGATACTTTTAAAATTATCCACCTTTGTATATACCTAAAATGAATATATCTGTTCTTTAATAGTGTAGAAAAAATTACATTATTCTCAAGAATGAAAGGGTATGGGATAATTCCTAAAAGTATATTTCATTAACTATAAGGAGAAGATAAATATTCCAACTAATGTATCATGTTTCGAGTGAATATAAATCAATATGAGGTATGTGATCATTTTCAAGATTATGATATTGATATATCAAACTTGTAATGATTAATGTTTCAGTGTATATGGATTTAATAAATATTTTGAAAAATTATTTTATCAATAATAATCTCTAAATATATATGTATTTTAATGAATTATTATTTCATTATGTATTTATTTCATGTATTTAATTTCAACAAGAAAATTGATTCAATTAAGAGTTTACCAATTTGGAAAATACATTATTGATTGTGGAAAAAATTAAAATTTTCTTGATGTTGAGTTAATGATGATAATGTTTTATATCTGTTATAATTAGTGGAAATGAAATTGGTATGGTATATAATGGTTTATGATATCCTATCCTGTGTTTACATTATTTTTTAAATATAAAATAAATTTGATATTTTTATATTTCATTTTTGGAATAAGGTGAGATAGAATTTACAGAATCCTACATATTTTCATAATGTTTTTATTTTTATCAATGTATTAACATATTTGGAATGTTAAATAATGATATAATTTATTTTGACTGGGTAATATACTATTGATTCAGTGAAATTTCCTATAAATATTGACTTTGAATTTGGACATACATATTTTCTAATGTTTATATGTTTAAATATTTTTGTAATGAATATAATTGATATTTAGGTGTTATTTGATAACATGTGCTAACAAGTTATTATGAAATATGAGATTTATAAATTTGTACACTTTTATGGATCAAAATTCCCATTAAAAAATAATTTTAGTGCCTCAAACAAAAAAACCATCTTCAATATTTGTTTCATTGAATAATTTATAAAGTAGAAATTTATTGAAGAATAACCAAAGAATGAAATTTTTATTATCAAATTTAAATATGTCATGAAACTATATTTACTCATATTCAACGATTGTAAAATAATTTCTCAAGATTAGGAAAATGTATCTTGAAATAAAACTAGTATTATATAATCATCATATACAATGAATTAAATGTTCCAGTAATTCAACAAATATCTATGGTTATGAGGTCCTTTACATTTCATTAATCGTTGAATTTATTATAGATAATTATCATTATCAATCTCTATAATTATATATTCTTTTATTCTATGTAAACTTCTTCATGTATATCCAATTTTATTTATCATTGGAAATGGATTTTTGTTATCCTAGATAACTTTTGTACTTTAAATTATATATTATATAGATGAAGAGTTATTAATAATTTTTTTTTGTTTGATAATAGAAAATATATTATAAAACATCAATCCCTTTATTAATGAGATCCATATTAAATTATAAGAATTTATTTTAATTAAGAAGCTATAATGTATCCCCTCGCGATTTTAAATGTGGAGCATCATGTTTGATTGAGTATATAAACCAAGACACCATGTTTAGAAGTGAATTTATCCCATTAATAATTTATGATAAATTTATTTTTATATAAATTATATCTTTTTAATGTCATATAATTGCCAGAACATCCATTTTAAATAAAACATGATACTATATTATAATATTATTATTCAAAACATGACACTTATAACCTTGACAATATGTAGGAGGTTTTTTCTATTAATAAATATATTATATAAAAAACATGGTTTAAACATGTATGAAATAAATTAAATAGTTATTTATTGATTATAAATAAAATAAGAACCATTTGAAAGAAAAAATGTTCTCTAAAAACGTCAATTTTTTATAAATTGGTTAGTCGTGCATTCCACACATAATTGAAAATTAATTTTAAGAATTTTAAAATAATATTAAAATAAAAAATAATATTCGGGAAAGAATGAAAATTTCATAAAACTATTTTCCAATACGAATTATCATGTTGATTATGTTTCACCCCTTTCCTGAAAGGAATGTATTATGCAAATTAATTGACATGTGGTGCCCATAATTACATAACCCATCATTGCATCGGTGGTCCTGATGGAACAATCTAGTTGGACAAATTAATTTGTTCTCTTTCATAGTTTTAAAATGTATTGGAAAATACTATGATCATATTTTTATGATGTAATAGATTATTAATTCCCTCATTATGAGATTAGATATTTTTTCAATGTGATTTTTTGATTAGTTATAATACCCATAGTAGAGTTTCATGCTTGTGTGATTACATATATTGATCTATTTGATCATTATTTTTTCCTAGAATATTATTCCCAATATATCTATTAAATTGTATTTAAATTAGTAATTTCACAATGTATACTAATGATGGTTATTTATTCATGATATATTCCACTATATGAAAACCCTTACTGAGACTTTAAACATGTGGATATCTTCAGTTTTTGCCCCTAAGAATCCATGATGTTTGTAATGATTGATAAAAAATTCAGTTCCCTAGGGAATAAAGATGATCATAAATTAAATAAATTATATTATTTTATGTTTTCAATTATAGTGTGACATTCAAGTATGTTTCTAATTTACTAATACAACTAAAATACACAATTCGTTTGGGATCTGATTCATTCAATCATATGGAAATGTAATAATGTAAACACCATCTCAAAGATACTAGGGCCATGTTTTTATAGATGGTATGAAATCTAGGATTATTAGAAACATTAAGAGTTAGATTTTATAATATGTAGATAAGGTAACATAACCCTTGGAATGACATTGATGATATATATAAAATAGTATCCAAATGTTTTGGAGTAGAAGGAATTATTTTGTTTACATTGAAATACACCGTAATTTGGATTGTATAGGTGGATGTTGTTGTGGAATATATTTACCTACGGATAATAAATTAAAAAAGGAACATTATTCTTGACTCATTAATTACCGAGAATACAACAACCAGCCTTATGACATGCCTAGATTGACACTCTAATGGGTATTATTTGGTTAAATAATATATTAATTATATACAATTATGAAGGATTTGTAAATATATTTTTGATTTAAATCATATCCTCATGAAACCATGTTTATAATAATGAGATTATCCACACATATAATTTTCAATCTTTTTTATGTGTTTCGGTAATTTTCAGATTATAAATTTTGTTTCATAATATTATATTCTAATCTAGATTATTTAATTTTTTATAAATGGTTCCTAGTGGATGGAATGAAAACATACATGTGCATAAAAAATCTTAATAATTTAATGAGACTAGAAATCCAATTTTTTAAAGAATAAGTTTTATAGAGAATATATTACGCACCTTGGGATGCAATGAAGGGAGGTGTTTGTCATTGATGTTTATATATTATCATTGTATTTAGTAGAAAATTTGTCATTTATTAAAATAATGAGGATGATGAAGAAAAATATTTCATGGAATGGGATGATTTTATGTTACTATTAATGGAAAAGTACATTCCTCATGGACAATGTGTGAATCTCGAGAAGAAATTATCGAGTCTATAGAAAGAAAGATTGTAATTTTTTGTGTATGAATTCTATTTTACATGGTTATAAATACATGCTATGTACAACAAATGAAATCCAAATATTTATATTATTTATTTATTTGATGTTCATAATCCAATTATTCAATGTGAACTAGTCTCTGAAATATCCACATATAATGCAAAAATAAATCCATGTGCTATCAAGATAAATTAATAATTCTATATGTATTATGTTTTCGAAGTGAGGAATGATAATAAGGGGATGAATGAGAAATAAAACGAGAAATTTAGGGGAATTAGGGAATGATTTTACAATAGGTGATACTTTTAAAATTATCCACCTTGTTATATACCTAAAATGAAGATATCTTTTCTTTAATAGTGTTGAAAATTTTAGTTTATTCTCCATAATGAAAGGGTATGAGATAATACCTAAAAGTATATTTCATTAACTATAAGGATAAGATAAATATTCCAACCAATGTATCATGTTTCAAGGGAATATAATCAATATGTGGTATGTGATCAATTTCAAAATTATGATATTGATACATCAAAATTGTAATGATTAATGTTTCAGTGTATATGGATTTAATAAATATTTTATAAAATTATAATATCAATAATAATATCTAAATATATACATATTGTACTTAATTTGTATTTTATTATGTATTTATTTAATATATTTAATTGCTACATGAAAATTGATTCAATGAAAAGTTTACCAATTTTGAAAATACATTATTGATTGAGGAAAAAATAATAAAATTTTCTGGATGTTGATATAATGATTATAATGTTTATTATGTGTTATAATTAGTGGAAATGAAATTTGAATGGTATATTATGGATTATGATATCCTATCTAGTTTTTACATTATTTTTTAAATATAATATAATTTTTTTATTTTGATATTGTATTTATGGAATAAGGTGAAATAGAATTTTCAAAATCCAAGATGTTTTGATAATGTTTTTATTTTTATCAATGTATTGACATATTTAGAATGTTAAATAATGATATAATCTATTTAGAATGGGTAAAATACTATTGATTTAGTGAAATTTCTTATAAATAAAATGAATTTGAATTTGGACATGTATATTTTCGAAAATTTTTATGTTTAAATATTTTTGTAATGAATATAATTGATATTTAGGTGTTATTTGATAACATGTGATAACAAGTTATTATGAAATATAATATTAATAAGCTTTTACTCTTTTATGGATCATAAATCCCATTAAACAATAATTTTAGTGCCTCAAACAAAAAAAATCCATCTTTAATATTTGTTTCATTGAATAATTTATAATGTAGAAATTTATTGAAGAATAACCAAAGAATGAAATTGTTATTATCAAATAGAAATATGTCAAGAAAATGTATTTACTCATATTCATAGATGGTAAAATAATTCCTCAAGATTAGAAAAATGTATCTTGAAACAAAACTAGTATTATATAATCATCATATACAATAAATAAAATGTTCCATTAATTCAACAAATATCAATGGTTATGACGTACATAAAATTTCATTAATCATTGAATTTCTTATAGACAATGATCATTATCAATCACAATAATTATATATTATTTTATGTAAACTTCTTCCCATCCATCCAATTTTATTTATCATTGGAAATGGTTTCTCGGTTATCCTAGATCACTTTTGTACTTTATATTCTATATTATAATGATGAAGATTTGTTAATAATTTTTTTATGTGTGATTACATTAAATATATTATAAAACATCAATCCCTTGATTACTGAGATCAATATTAAATTATAATAATTTATTTTAATTAAGAAGGTATAATATATCCCCTCGTGATTTTATGAGTGGAGTATCATGTTTTATTGAGTATATGAAACAAGACACCATGATTAGAAGTGAATGTAACACACTAATAATTTATGATAAATTTATTTTTATATAAATTATATCTTTTTAATATCATATAATTCCCAGAACATCCATTTTAAATGAAACCTGATACTCTATTGTAATATTATTATTAAACAAATGACCCTTATAACCTTGACAATATGTAGGAGGTTTTTGATATTAAGAAATATATTATATAAATTACATTATTTAAACATGTATGAAATAAATTCAATATTTTTTTATTTATTATAAATAAAATAAAAACCATTTGAAATAAAAAATGTTCTCTAAAAAACATCAATTTTTTATAAATTGGTTAGTCACGCATTCCACACATAATTAAAAATTAATTCTCACAATGTTAAAATAATATTAAAATAAAAAATATCCATTTTTAATATATTAATTAATTGAAATGATAATTTGGTGTGTTGTTCTTTGGT
Organism: Viscum album; assembly: GCA_963277665.1. NCBI lineage: Eukaryota > Viridiplantae > Streptophyta > Magnoliopsida > Santalales > Viscaceae > Viscum > Viscum album. The sequence goes on from OY728125.1 coordinate 1,581,070,806, forward strand.
TTGATTGTGTTTGTTTCCTAGTTATCCATGCTATTAAATCTATAATATTGAAATGGAATGTCCTGGTTTTTTAAAACAATAATATGGTCTAAAAACCATGTCTGGTTAATATATTTATTAAATGGAATGATAAATGATTTCATAAAATATATTTTAATGAAGTGGATTATTAAATTCATGTTTTTGTAAACCTATTAAATGTGTAAAATAGTGGAATTCATAACAGAATGATGGATTATGTGCCTATGTGTGGTGGTAGTGAAATGTGTTTTATATTGTAGTTTCAATGGTTGTGAAACTTCATGTGTGGTGTAGTGGTTGTGTCATTTATTTTTTAATTTTATTTTTTTACAACACATTGGTTTTATATAGTGATATCTCTATATATCATGCATTTTTATCATATTTCTAAAACTAGCCAACTTGTTTTTCATAACATTACCAATGATTTTTTTTTGGGTTATAGATGTTTTTTATAACATCCATGATAGTGGTGATATAGATCCATTTTTCCCCCAATTCCCCACAATTCAATGTAGTAATGGACTTGGTGTCCTTGTGAAATATGTGGTCTAATGGGCCACTGGTTTTTATATGATATGTTATGAGATGAAGATGTGACATGGGGTAATTTGTAGTGTGATTCATGCATGATAGGATGATTTAATGGTGATTATGTATTTAACATTCATAATACCCCACTGATTTATATCACTAAAAATTGATGATGGACCAATTTAATTTAGGTACAATTTGGTTTTTATGGAAGGGATGACAACACATGACATTCGATGTTGGGATATGAAAGTGGAAAATTAGTGAGGAAGTGGTAGTTTGGAAACATTGGTTCATTACATATTAGTATTTTACTATATTTGATGCGTGATATAGTGGGAAATCTATAGTGATTCTGGGATTGGTTAGTTTTCCTATTATGTTCTATTTTGTTCAACAATTTGTTCACTAAAAAATATTATGTTTTTCCCATATACAATAGTGATCATGGGTATAATCATACTAACAATACTTATATGGTCACACTACATATATATACTATTATTCAAATTTCTAGAAGGACCATATGGGCTGATCTGGACATTTACAGCTATGGTTCGAGATAATGTTTTCTCTTTGAAAAAGAAATTTAAATGTTTCAAATTTTTTAGAGTCTCTTATTGTTTCTATTAATATTATTCATGCATCATGGGATTAATTTCAGGTTATTTCAATTATATATACTGGTGTTTCATGGATTTTTATCCTATCTCTCATTCTCATAATATTATTGATTAATTCCTTCTATTTTTATGTTATTTATATAACCTTAGTGTTATTTTCCAACACCGTGCTTACTGAAGGCGGGACATGGGGTCAATTAACATTTATCAATCATTTATAGTCTACACTGGGTAAATTTGTAGGGAGGGGTTATGATAACATGAATCTTTATATTTATATAATTTTTATGAGAAAAATTAGAGAATATGACATAGTAATATCAGACTAGTGTAGATATACTATAAAACATATTCCACTAAGAAACTAATTTTAATGAATTTAAATAATATTGATTAACATTAAGTGTGGGGCCAGTCCGATCATCCAATTGGTTAAGGTATCTAGATAAAAATTGAGGTAATATTAGTAATTATTAAAGTTAATTAAAAATTAAATTAATTCATTGATATTCCTCCTTAATATCCAAATTCACAAAAAAAAAAATTTTAATATGTGGTAATTTGAATTTAATGGTGTTTTGTATGATGTGGAATAGTTCTAATTACATTTGTTTTTATTGAGAGATACTACGAAGATTTAATTTGATATCTAAACAACATTCAACAAGAATATAGATGTGATAGAAAGAATTTTTTCAAAATAATTATTTTCTCACTGTGAATTTATGAATCAATATATTGATATTTTAAATTAAAAATAACTCATTAAATATAATATTTGTGATTAGTAAAAGTTCTATAAGAAACATTTATGATAGTTTTCACATCATGATCTTGATATTTGATTACTAATTAATGAATTACATTAATTCATATTAAACATTAATTGGTTAGGAATTGATAATGTTGTAGGAGGAATTCTAGAACACAAAGTTTCTTGAAGAATATAAATACATAATAAATATTTATAATAAAAATTTCAATGGAAAATAGATAGAGTTTTTAATTTTTTAGAGTATATATAGAATAAAATAATGGAATAATAACTACATTGGTGAGAAATCTCAACTATAACATTTTCAATATTATAATAATATTATGGAATAATAATAATACTCATATAAATGATGTTAAATATAATTATTATAATTTATATATATGTTTTAGTGATTGTGGAACCAAATTATATGTGGTTGGAATGATCATTGTTTTCAACAAGGAGGTGTTACTCATATTTCATTATACCAAGGGTATATTTCTCTAAAAATCATTTTAGTAATTTTTATGAAACATATGAAATTGTTATGAATTAAATTGATAAAAAAAATATCTAAAATATAAAAAAATATATTTACTTTTGGCATTAGAATATATTCAATTTAATAAATGAATGAGTGAATGGTATGGTGTTGAGTGACATAACGTTATACCCAATGGATGATGTGAAATTCTCCAACATATGAAATGGCTGAAGCTTGAAACATTGATATATATATATAAGGAAAACCCAAAAATAAACTTTAAAAATTGAGAAATTAATAGAAAAATATGATATAAAAATGAATATATGTTTTCAATATTGATATAGAATAAAAAACCATACAAATCATGTTACAAATATAATATGTGGAGGGACTATAATAATATAAAATTGAGGAAAACAGAAGTAATAATTTTAAACATTTATATAATATCAAATTATAATTCCATTATAATAAAAATTATAGTATAAACTAACATATACGATGTTCCTGAAATATTTTGAAAAAATAAAGAAAGCATGAAAATAATAATATAATAAATATCACACTTGAATTATTAGATGCAGTTACGAGAATATTTCTTATATATAATCAATATAATGAAATATTTCTTAATATTATGACATTTTATTTTTTAATTTGTATAGTAAATTTTTATTTAGGAATGAGAGGGTAAATCATTTTTGAAAAATAATTTTTTAGATGGGAAAAACCCCTTAGGGTTTTCTCTGAAATTTATGGTTATGAAAAACTACATTCATGATTTTTTAAAAAAATATATTAAAAAAAGTGGATAAATTATTCATTCATGGGGATGTAGTCTCCAAATATTATTTTTATGATAGAATAACCCTCATTCCTCGGAGGAAATTATTTGAAATTGTGAGGTCCTTTATTGATGTCAAAGTTGAATAATAAAAAATTATTGTAGTAGATATTGTGTAAAATTAAATATATATTGCGTAATTTTAAATATTGATGACGAATATGAGGATTGGAGTAAAGAAAAACAATTTTTTATTTTAAATTTTATTTTAATTGAAGAAATTAAGAAGCACCTATTTTATAAAAGAATAAAAAATTTGAAATAAAATTGAATAAGAAAAGATGAATGATTGTTAATATTAAATATTTATTTCATGCTAGTATAATTGCAGATAAAATAGAAGGATATCTTTTCATTCATGTATTAACATAATAAATTAAAAGGCATAATAAAGATTCCATCATTTTTAAAATGATAATATAAATATCACCACCTCAAGGAATCCTGAAATAAATTTTAGTGAATAGAATCATACAAATATATGCAAAGAAAAACAAATTGATGTTGATTATAAATATAGATCTGGTAACATATTTACAATCATATGTTACTTTATATAGAGGGTAAATTTAGATCTACAGTAGTTAAAAGAGTAAACTTGTGAAAGGTAAAACAACTTTTTAATACATTAATTGTTATTAGTTTTGAGGGATTATTTTCATGAATATTTTTGGATGAAAATTGAATTCCCTTATACGTTTGATCACAAATAAAATGAAAATTATAATTTTTATTATTTATTTAATGTTTTCATGTCAATAATAATAACCTGTTTTGATGATTAATAATGGATTAATTGATATATCATTAATGAAATGAGATTACTATTTTATTTTCTCCATGTATTTATTCTATTAATTATTTTTTATCGAATATATATATAATTTTAGATAACGAAATTTTATACCATCAAATTAATTCACTATAGTATATTGATATGTTATATTAAACTTTATAAAAATAACATCATTAATATTTAAAATAAATTTTTTTATTAAAATATTCATGATAGTGGGAGGATAAGAAAATATGACATGAGCATATTGGAATGAAGAGACATGATTTAGAGAAATTGACTAATTATAAAGTGATTTTTTTTCAAAATTGGATTTTTTATTTTTGATATAATAATGATTTTATTATTTTAATTCTTGTATATTTAAATAAAGAAATTACAATTATTTAGTACTTGTTGATAATTAATATTAATGATAGAGAGCCTTAGATAGGGCTCTTGTATCGAAAATATTCTCCTTACTATCTTAAATAAAGAAAAAAGTGTCATGATGTGATTAATGGTCTAGAAAGTGGATTATTTTCATTATTATATAAATATGGATTATTTTTAATTATTTATAATCATACAAATATTTTTATTTTTATGATTAGGTAATACTTGTTTTCAAGTATGTGATTTATTATGGTAACATTTCCTAATTTGATACATGTTTCTTTCAAATATCTTCTAAAAATTGATAAAAATAATGATAATGTATGGTGTGTGTCATGTACTATATATTAAAACAAAATTTAATGAAAGAATATTTTTTAAATGAATAATAATATGTTTTATGTCCTAAAATTATAATGTTAAAATTATATAGAGTTATATAATTCCTAAATGATATTTATATTAAATGTGATGTGTCAAAGATATGATTTTATCAATTTATAAAAAAATAAATTTAATTATAATGTTTTTTGGAAATAAATTATATTTAAATGTGAGTATGATTGAATTTATTTTCAACAATATTTATTTATATTTTTATTGTTTAATAATATTTTATTTTTGATTGTATTGGATATTTGTAAATTATATAAATTTCATATATTAACATTAATAATAAGATAGTTATGTTTTAAAAATGATTTGATTTGTTGGTAATATATCAATAATATTTAATTAATACTAACAATTTATTTTTTATTATGAAAATATATTATTTTAGTATTATAATTATAGGATTTACAATTTTAAATTTAATATAATAATTATACTAAATATTTATATCTAATATATTTTTTATATTTTTTTATATTTTTTATTTTATTTATTATGATAAAATATGAATTATCCTATGAAAAAAAGGTATATCATTTTCTATGATGCAGTAGAAGTAATTGAGGTGATTTTTGGGTTGTTCGATGTAGTTAGGCGAAGAAGATGAATCATTGAAGTGATAAATGAGTAGTTTTCTCTTAAATAAGAGGAAACAACTGATATAAGTGAATTTGGGGTTATAATAGGTTTTTGGAAACAATGATATGAAATTATAGCATTATAAATAATCATTGAATCCATTTTATCTTCACCGACAACCACTCGAACCCCTACTTTTATAGTAGTGATTTATGGAGTAAACACAAAATCACACATCTATTTTTCCTTTGATTTTATACTATCACCATGGGTATACATTTCACAATATGAGAGGTATTATACTCGTTATCCATGAATTTAGAGAAACATCTACTAATCGAATCCATTGATAATATAAATTTAAACTATTCATGACCCATGCCTATAAAGTGTACCCCTCCTGGGCTAGCAGTGTGAGAAAAAAGATAATGCCCCCATGAGTCCCTCCTATAGTAGGACCAGAGATGGCGACTAACTAAGATGGTATAATAAACAAACGGATGAGAGGTATTAACCTCTAAGAGAACAAATGCGAAAGAGAGATATAATACAAACAACAACCAACACCAAGTCATACTGTAATATAATCTAAAACCCAAGATAAAATATGTAATGTCATAAAAAAAATAAAACATTAAGGGGGAACATCAAATAACAAAAAAAGTAAAAAATGGAAGTGGTCATGAAGCATGAACAACTCCCGTAAAAACACAAACTAGTATTAATAATCAATATCTTCACCCTAATATAACATACTTTTAAAAAATTTATATAATATAGGCTGAGTATAACAATATTCCCAGTAGGATCCTCCATAGAGCATCTCGTGAAAAAAGTAACGAAAGTATACTAAATCATAGTGAACAACAACTGAAACTAACATGTCACCTAAAAATGTGTTCTAAGATTCTAACTGCACCATGGATACTCTCTCCAAGTATCACATATAAGAGTATATAATATCATAAATAATGTTAAGGGTACCTTGTTAAAACTTCCACACTAGTTTTCTACTTTTCACCAATCTTGTACATCATAATAATCTCTCTCTAAAAAGTCTATCACAAATAGCCATATGTGTAGCACCATAACATTGACCTCTTGCACACAAAAGTCTATCCCAAAGACTCCAATGTAAAGCATACACCATCCACACAAACAATGTAACCATGTAGTTTGTGGGATCCACCAAAACTCCCAAAGTATGTATCATACTTCGTGTATTATACCTAATGACATTATATCCCATACATTGAGTAAGGATCCTCAATTGATCACTACCTAAAGACGTTTTTTCTTATAGTATTCTACAAGAAAACTAATAATAGATAAATGTGTGTGAATTATCCACAAGACATTATTACCCTCTACAATCATATATGGGTAAAACAAACAGTTGTTTATACCATAACTAGTAACTATCAATAGAAGAGAGGGGGTGAAAGGTAGTAGTCAGCCATCCATCATCCGATCAAGATGTTGTGGAAAACACCCCCATGGCTAAAAATCTCACTACTTTCAATTTACATAACTGATAGGGTGGAGTAGAATATAGAAACACAATCATACATGATGTAATATTGTTCACAGTCAAACTATGGGAATAACGTAGTCCTAGAAACAACTGTAGCTATAGTATTTCAGACACCCAACTTTCACCTCTAAGACTAGATATCCTATAACTACACAACCATTTAATGATCTACATTAAGATAAATTATACCTATTCAATAGTTTCACATTACTTTTATTAATTTTATAAACTTTAATTAACCATTTACAAAAAAAGTACATCACAATCCATTACCATTCCAACCTAAATTTATTACCCATGGGCATAACAAACTGATTCCACAACTTCATCGAGATATAACTTCAGCTCTGCATCCCAACAACATCCAAACCCATGCGATCAACATCATTAATTCAAAAACATTTTTAATATATTTATCACTATTCAATTATACTAGGTTCTCTGATAAAACATTTAAAGATTCAAACACAAGGGGTTTAACATGTTGATTAGATGAACAACCCATCGAGTCTTTGCCGCCTATAGTAGGAGTGTAGACTCATCGTTCCTCAATAAGATAAAAATGGAAATCATGTGGAATATCTCATGAATATTCACCTATTTTTCAATGAGGGTAATAAATATTATCTTCCACAATTAGTGGGAATTTAAATCAGGTAAACAGAAAATAGATTCAATGGAAACCAACTTTCACAACAACTAGAATGCCCAGCTTGTACCAATTTCATCCTCTCTAGTGTCATCCCTGACACCTACATGCACGAAACATTGCATCCCTCCAATCTGGGAATCAGTTTCTACCACAAGCACCGGGCCTCCATACCCCCACATACCGAAATGGCTATATATTATTATCCAACTCAGGATTACATCACAAAACTAGAATAAGGGAAAAACAAAACAAAATTGTACATGGACCCAATAAAGTAATCTGTAATCCACACACAATGATCACTCACTACTATGTAGCATAAGGCTCTTGGACTTTAAAAACAATAGGGTATGATAGAACCCTACCATGATTTAACTTTTATCAAACAATAGGTTCTATAATCTATCTAGAATTACTTGATTCATTATTCAGAGGTTTCAACTATGAGAGACATAAACAAAAAACAATCATACCTATAAAAATTTATTTAAAATGTTTATTTAATTTAAATTAATCAACAAGAATCAACATGATTCATGAATATAAATCAATTCAATTAAACATGAACATATTCATCAATTTGATTAGCATAAAATTTCTCAAATCATCAGATTCATTAACAAGCCCCTTTATCTCTTGAAAATTAATTTCACATTAATCCCAGATTTATGTTCCCTACAAATTCCCATTAATAAAAACATGAGAATGAGTAGGGAATAAATATCACACTATCTAGAAAATCAATATGAAACAATATACATCAATATCTATTTTTTAATATAGTTATAATATTTATTTTGTCAACTCCATTTTTACCCAGTGGCTAAATCATGATACATATATAGTTTCACATAAATAAAAATAGAGAATCCATGAATCCACTACATCCAATGGTTATTTACATTATGTATAGGAGAATGTTCCAAAAAAACAAATCATGATTACCTATCCCACAACAACAACATCCACCCAAGGTCACTTTCATCTACCTGCATCCAACAATGATCCATTAGAAATATTTTTGTCACATGTCATCACATGGCAAGGAGAAATAGGAGGAAACAGATTGAGGAACCCAATACAACAGAGGTAGAATATTCCTTATGAAAGATAAATCGACACGTATTATTTTCACCCAATATAGGGGTTCCACATGTATTATAATACACCTAGGGAAACACAATCAAATTATAACAGAAAAAGTTCATGTCTCTTATGGGATGAAGAACATTGGACGTCCCATACCAGGGGAAAAAAGAAGGAAGAAGAAGGCTCAGCCTATGAAAAATCTAAAACAATCATGAAATTATGATTCATTTTATATTTTCAATTAATGGTTGATTTGGTCAATATCATGCATTTTGATAATTTGAATACCCTATAACCCTTAATAAAATTTAGTTAGGAGTTATTAGATTGGAATTTCCCTTGAACGAGTGAAAATAATACCTGGAATGCATTTTACGTCAAAGAAAACATCCAAGGGGAGAAATTATAGAATCTATAAACATTGTTCATGAGTTTTCATCACCAATGGAATGAGCTAATGTCACAATTGGATGTGTCACCATCGATTGATGAGTCCCATACACCATTGGAATGATCTAACATCTTCTATGGATGAGTCTCCACTACCATTAGACATGATACTGCCACCATTGAACTATGTACAACCACCATTGGGGGAGTCTCTTCAACCATTGGATGAGCTACCTATACCATTTGATGAGTTATTTAAACCATTGCATGAGCTACCACCATTTTTGGACGATCCACAACCACTAATGGAAAATCTTCCATCTTCGAAACACGATTCACAAAATTGGAAAATTTGGAAAAGTGTTTTAATGAGCTTCCTTGACATCCCAGAACACCCCAAATAGTATATTTCAGCAAGGAATATACCGAAAAGGCCAATTAAATTACAATAGATGCCTCTAAAAACAATTTTGTCCTCTAGAATTGAAATCTGACATAGATAGGAAACAGAAAAAGGGTCCTGAATTACCACATTCCTAGATACCTATAATGGATATTACCAAAAAATGTGCTCCACCACTTCATCGAAGAAACAATGTGAAACCACAAGAAAACTAAAAACAACTCTTAAAAATTCACCCAAGGGAGATAACTCCTAAAAGAGAGAAATACATAATGAGTAAGAAAGGTAAACAATATCATAAATTGAATGGTTTACAACAACTAAATGAACGACATTATATGAATAGAGGTAAACATAAAATTTTTTATGGTACTAAGCATGTATCTATGACTCATGTTTCCATGTACTCTCCTCCACCCCGCCATTCTGCCACCAGAAATGTACCGAGGCGATATCACACCCACACAACGCTGTCTCTATGCAGTCCTTGATCACTAAGGACCACATTTCTAAGGTCACATCATCATCAACATCGATGTCTCCACAATTGAGGATGAGAGATTCATTTTAAATATAAGGGCAGAGCCATGACATATGAAAAACATCATGTATCTGGATCATCTTCTTGGGATGTGCTTCTTGATACTCCACTACTCTGAGACAATCCAACAACTCAGAAGACCCAAAAAACTCGGGATAAATCATCACACCGCCAGAAACCATAATTTCACATGATGTGGAGTCACCTTTAGAACCACGTGATCGTCAACATCTAACACCAAATGTCTTCTCCTATGATTTCATAGGACTTCTGATGATCCTATTCTAAATTCATCATCTCGTGAATCACCTATAAGATCTTTGTCTTGTTCTGCACAAATTCGGATCATGTGTTGTATAATTTTTGATCCCAGTCCAATATAATAGAGAACCACAAGGTTATTTATAAAAGGCTAAAAACATCACCATATTGATGGTGGATTGAAAACAATAATTGTAAGATAACTCTACCATGGAATGATGCCACATCCATGAACCTCCAAAATTCAAGACACACTAGCACAACATGTATTTATGAGTCAGGATGGCCTCTCTGTCTAACAATATATTTGTGGATGGAAATCAATGGAATAACATAACTAATCACCAAAATCAGGACGGAGACCTCTACAGACTACATAGGTAAAATGGGAATGTTGATCAGAAATGATCATCCTCAGGGATCTGTGGAGTCTCACCACCACATCCATATATTACGTTGATAAATACTCCAATATGTTTGAATCATTTATCTTTATAAAGGGGTAGGATTTTGTTAAATGATCCACTATCCCCCATATATTGGCATTGCCTCCATGAGTTCGATGTAACCCAGTAACAATGTCCATCATGATCACCTTCCACATCCCCTGAGGAACTTCTAATTGAGGGAGAAAACCATCTGTAACACGGTGCTCATACTTCACCTTCTAGTACACCAACCATTGAATCACAAACTCTAAAATGGAATACATCAATTCAAGCCACCAAAACTGACTCCTCGAAGCTCGGATCAAATATTTGATGCCAGGATGTACCGCTATGCATGAACTATTGAACACTATGAGAACCATCTCATAAGAGACCAATGGAATGAAAATCCATCCCAAAAACTAGACCGGATGATTACTATATTTAAAACAACTATCAATGTCCTCACCACAAACAAATTAGTCTCTTAAGACATACTCAAGATCCCTCAACTGGGGATCTTCAACCTGTTTCACCAGAAATGACCACACTAACATCAAATAAATAAAACCACTTCCCTAAAAATTTCATATATATAGATTCAATAATGAATGTTCTTTGATCACCCTCAAGGGATCACCCAATTAGTGAATTACATCTATAATTGAATTCCCCCAATGTGGATCCGTTACAACACTACCTTTTCAAGGTTTATAAGAAATTTTGATGTATTAATCTAATATAAAATCCAACCACAGTTGTTATTGCAAGTTCAAGTCACACAAGGAGAAAATGTAACATAGTCTCTAATGATCAATGAAGACCATGAAACACTCACAAATATGGTAATGTCACTACAACATTAGGTAAAAAACCACTACATCCAACTCGATGTTGTTTGGGGAAAAGATTATTTCATGGGGTTGAAATAGTCTTGACCCGTATGGAATGATCGATCTCTTCTACCTAAAAACTCAATATATACCCAAACATGAAGTATCATAGAAAAAAATGAACTTCACTCCTTATATTAGAAGGAAAATTACCTGAGCTCTGAACAACTTCTACATTATATACACAAAAGCATCCCGACATTGATCAATCCAAATAAATGAATGATCTATCATGGTCGATGCAATTTTAAGAGTCTCAAATTGAAGAGATATCTGCTACGAACCCCCTGTAATAGCCTACAAGACCAAGATAACATCGCAACTCTCCCACTGTCATGGGGGATAACGAAGACATACCTAATTATATCATTGAAACATTCATAGGTACTCTCTACATGGATAAATAAAACCCCATGAAATAGACTTTTCAATCCCAAAAATCACACATCAACAACATCCCAAATAGCTGTTGTTGACCAAGAACTCCTAAAACAGCCTACAAATTCTATGTAAGATCCTCCTCAGATGTGGAGTACACAAATATGTCATCGATTAAATCCACCCTTATAATTATCCTGGAACACATGGAAGACAACGTTCATAGTCCTCATGAACACATGAGGTTAATTTTTTGACATCAAACTGCATTACCAAAAACTCAAAAATCTCCTGACGATAATAGAATGTAGTCTTTGGGATATCCACTTACATCATTTGGATTTTATGATACCCTAACCACAAATAAGTATTTAGAAACCAACATTCACCATTTAGTGGATCCAATAAATAATAAATTCATGGAAGAAGATATATATTCTTCACTGAAACATTGTTTAGGTGATGATAATAAACACACTCAAAAAAACTATTTCTAGCTGTTGTCAGAAACAATTCTAGTGCACCCCTAGGTGACAATCATGGTCCAAAAAAACATACTATTACAGAATATCAAACTTTATAGTTAGAATTTTCAACTCATTTGGTTCCATAATACATGGAAACATCGAGATAAGAGACTTGTGTGGCCACAACTCGACCCCAAACTTGATCTTGAATTGATGTGGCCACCGTTACAACCTCTTCTTGAAATACATCAGTGTAATCATATAAGGTCCTATGAAATAAAAACTAATGAAAATATAATGAAATCATCATCATCTCATCCATCAAGGATGTCTAAGAATAAATATGCCTCTGACCCAACTATGGGATCTTTTTTGCCAATAAAAGCCATTCGCACTCCATTAGCATCAATAGACAACACATTCTTCCATTAGTAATCAACAATATCCTCCACCAAGTAAAAAATCCATTTTGAGGTTGAAATCATATAGTTATATCCATAAACATTGGTAAATCCATAATGTGTGGGGTTTCCCCCACACTATCTCAGAGTCTCTACAAACATAAAACATGTTAGCTCAACATCCAACCCACGTTGTCAACACATACAGAACATGAAGCCTCTTTTCCTCATGTCTCAAAGCATGGAAAATGGTAGGATATATTAAGTAGTTAGATTCTATTGAATAAAATATGGAATAAAACCAATTAGAAAACAGAAGAAGTGTACCAAAAATGATGTATGGATCACCCGACATTGGAAAAACTAATTTATGAAGCATACAATGACATGCTCCAAAACCTCTCAGATCATGATCACGACCACCACCATGGTCGTGCTCTACTCTCTGAGGATGGAGAGAATCATAGGGTTTTCCACTTCCATCCCAATATGATCTCTAATAACCAAATGTTTGTGTAAACTGCTACATCTACCTTCGATAGAACTACCTCAATGAGTGAACCTAAATCAGAACAATGGGCACATTCAATCTTCTCTAAAATGTTGGGCAGTGTTTCTGCTGATGACCTCAGCCTCGAAAAGAAAAACAAGAACTTGGTCCATTAGAATATGTATTTTATTCATTTCCCATGGTGAAATGTTTTACTATGTGATGAGACCTACCCCCTTGAAATATGTTACCCATGACTCCTATGTTGGAAATAGACCTGAAGCATCTCGTACAAGGGTCAGAAATTAGATACATAACTCCCACACAATAGATCTCCCAAACCGAAAGGTAAAAACCCTCTGGAGACTAGCCACCTCCACGATCGATGAATTAATCGTAGCTCTGAACATATCTTGGAACATCTCACATGAGACCACCGACTCCTTGAGATCACTATGGAATAAGAACCATCACTACCTATCTACCCCACATAGCTTCATCATAACCAATGACACCAGGGACTCGTTGTGAGTATGGATAGAACTTATGTGTCTCTTAGCATCATATAAAAAATATATTGTGACATCATATGAAACTTATCTCTCATGATTTTGCAGACTCTGGATCTAAAACTCTTGGATTGTCCTCATCCAAGTGTTGTCGTCATTGACCTCTGCACTGTGGAGATCAAATAGCACAACCAGATAAACATATTATATTCCAACATGATGATGTTGTCAACCTATATCAATTACTAAAAATAAATAAAATATTTTTCACTCAGAAATATGTAATCTGAAATAATAAACATTAATTAATTATTTTTTTATTCTATTCATTTTAGTTTAACCAATTCCAAGGTCTACCCATTCAATAAATAGTGGAATGAAAGATGATGGAAGATCATTTCCTAGGACTCTAACCAACAAAAAGTATCACCTCGATTACTATCCACCATAAACATGATTTTAAATTCATTATATAATAGAGGGCCTAAATATTTGTGTCTTATCCAGTCTTTGTTATTCACATTGATTTCATAACCTGACAAACACCATGGCCCTACCAACCCATACATCCTCAAATGATCCAAACTGAAAACTCCATCCAATCCCTCAACCTGATCATTAAAACCACTATGTCATGATCTCATCCAAACAATGTGTACCCCTCATCCAGCAGGAATGTGAGAAAATAGATATTGACCCATTAGACCCACATCCAATAGGACCCAAATTGGTGACAATCCCCAATGGTATAAATAACACATAGATGGGAGGTATTACCCTCTATGTGAACCGATGAGGAGGATAAAGATAAGAAATAAACCAACCCACTCCATGTCATACTACAATATAAAATAAATCCCAATCACACATGTTATTTCATGAAAAAACTACATCAATTTAAAGGGGAAACGATAAGCACAAAAAAGTAAAAAAAAATCTTGACCACAATGCCTAGAAATCTCTTAAAATCCCAGAACTAGTAGATACCATGATGATCTCCAAATTGATCCATGCGACCTAAAAATGATTAAATAAAACTAGGTGAGTATTATATTAAATAATTTCGGATACTCTCTAGATATTATATTTTAAAGTTAATGAAATCATGTTAAAGCATAGTGAACAATTAGTTAAAAAACATTTCACCTAAATAGGTATAATAAGTTTCCATCCCCACCATGGATACTCTCAACCAAGTAGTACATTCATGAATATATAATATAATAATGAATTAAATGGTTACCCCACATTGATTTCCCCTCATGTTTTCCACTTTTCATATATGGCGCATGTCCTCATCATCTCTCCCATATGAGTCTGGAACAAAGACACCTTGGAGTAGCATCACTTCATGGAACTCAAGAAACATAAAGTCATTCCCATAGAATCCATAGTGAAGAACCACATCATCCACAAAAAAATGTAACAAAGTAGTTCTATAGATACATCATTGATCACATAAAGTGTGTCATACATAACGTAATATACCTCAATCCATTAGAGCGCATACCCAGAGTAATGATCTTCATGACATCACAACATGTACATGTAATGCCTATAGGATTCCATAATAATCAATATCCATAATATATGTGTTTAATATTAAAATATTCCATTTTATATCTTTACAAAGATATATTTAGAAAACTCATGGTAGTTCATACCATCACTAGTAACTAGCAAGAGAACTATGAGAGGCCAAAGGGGGTATTCAGCCATCCATCCTCGCATAGGGATGTTGGGGAAAAAACCAACATTAGCCCTAAATCCTTAAGGTGTCAGTTTCCCAAATAGGAGGGGTGTAGTAGAATATAGAAACAGAAAATGTTCAAGATATAATATCACAAAATACAACACTATTGGAATAATGTTTTCTTTGAATCATCTACAACTAACGTCTCTCAGGATCTTAACTACCATTATTAAGACTATATATCATATAAGAACACAACCATCTGAAGTCAAACATCGCATTAATTTATCCCTTTTCATTAATTTCACTGTATGTTAATTAATTCACTAAAAATTATTTAACCATTAAAAAAACCATATTGAACTCCAATACCATTCCAACAGAGATCTTTCTCGCCAGGAACAACCAACGGAGTCCATGGCTTCTCAGAAACATAACCTCATCAATGTATCCTTGGAAGCTCCAACCCCATGGGTTCAACATCATTTATTTAATAATTTATTATCAACATTAATAGTATCCCAATATCCCTGGTATACTAAGAAAACATTCTATGCTACCAAACACAAGGGGTTCAACATGGTGTGTAGATGAACTAACCATCGTGTCTTCACTGCCTATAGTAGGAGATTAGACCCAATCATCCCCAAGAATCTAAACATAGAAATTGTGTGGAATACCCCATGAATCATATCCTCTTTTTGTAGGATGGTACGAAATACCCTCTACCTCAATTTGTGGTGGAGGTATGGAAGGTAAACCTACAATAAATTCAATAGAAACCAATATCAATAGTTACTGGTAAGCCTAGATTCAACCCATTAAATCATCTTAGGTATCCTCCCCAAAACCAACAAGCATGAACCATTGAATCTATCCACAATATGAATCAGCTGCTGCCACAATTTTCAGATCTCACATCCCCCACATACCACAATAGCCATACATGATCAGTCATCACATGCCCAGATTGCAAAATAAGAAGCAAGAAAAAAAAACTAAACTAGTGGGATCTTGGCCCCAATAAAGGTATCCATCATTCAAACACTATGAGCACTAACAAATCCAATGAATAACACTCTAGGACATTACATGAAATTGGGTAACTTATAATCCTACCATGCTTTATCTTTTATGAATTAACTAGTTCATCAATCCCTCTTGAATTAACTAATTCATTATTCATAGGATCCAAATATGGGAATCCAAAACAACAAGATATCATAACAATCTAAATTTATAACAAAAGTTAATTTTCAAGCCTTTAATTAATATGAATAAACAGACTCCAGGCTTTTCAATCAATTCAACTAAATATTCACATCTACATCAATTTTATTAACATCAAATTTCAACAACAACAAGATTAATTAACATAACTCTTTATATATATCTAATTAATATAAAATTAATCATTGATTTATGTTTATTAAAAAATTTGATAATGAAAAACCTTCTAAAATGAAAGGTAGAGATATCATAATATCTTGTAAATTAATAAGAAACAATATATAATTGATACAACATATATAATCTAGGTCAAACAATTTTTATGTAATTTCTATTTTCATCTAGTGGCAATATCATGATGACCCTACAGTTGAACGTAATTAAAAATAGATATGTCATGAATCATCTACCTAAATTTTTTTTTACGTTCTTTAGATGAGAACAGACCAATAGAATGGATCATGGACATCTATCATGTAACAACTGTATCAACCCCAGGATGCCAGAATCCACTATCATCCATGAAATTTACATAATAAAGATTCATATCACATGAAATATCATGGAGATGAGATAAATGAGGAACCATATTAAAGAACCCATAAGAATATAAGTATAATATACATTCTCAAAGACAGATTGATAGTTACTACTTGCACTGAAAAGAGGGGGTGTGCCTGAAATAGAAAACTCCAAGCGAAACTCAGTCTGTGGTCTACAACCAAAATGCATGTATCTTTAGGGAATAGAAACTCTGGAGTTCCTATACTATGGGAAAACAAGGAATGAATAACAATGGTCATATATTGGAAATTCCAAAAAAGAGATACCATTGAAGATACAATTTATATTTCTCATTAAGAGTGGATGTGGTCAAGAGAATGCATGTTGGTAGGTTAATGGAACCCTAAACATTATAAAATATAGATAGGAGTTATGAGATTTGAATTTTCCTTAAATATATTAAAACAAGAACTTAAATTCGTTTTATGTCAAAGAAAACATCAAAAGTAAAAAAAATTTAGGAATATGTAAATGATGTTCATGAGTCATCATGACCATTGGAACAAGATACCATCACCATTTTATGAGTCCCCATTTCCATTGGAACAAGCTACCATTGATGTTAGATGATTCACCACCACTATTTTATTGAGTACGGTCACCGTTGGATGAGTCTCCACCTCTATTACACAAGCTACATCCACCATTGGATGAGCTACCTCCACTGTTGGATGAGTCACCACCACCATTGGAAAATCTATTGCCACCATTGGATGATTTAGTGCCACCATTGGCTGATCTACCACCAGTGTTGGATGACCTACCTCCACCGTTGGACGAGCTACAGTCTTGGAAACACTATTTAAAAAATATGAAAATTTGCAAGTGTTGTAGTAGGCCGTCGTGACGTCCAAGAACACCCAAAACACCATATTTCCTAAATGAATGGACCATAGAAGCCTGGTCCATTGAAAAACTAAACATTATGAAAATATTTAGGTTATGTTATCCAAAAGTCAAATGGAAATTCAATAATAGATGATCTCATATGATAAGAAGTGAAACTCCAACCATGATCACACTATGTTATTGATTCCTAGTAAAATAACCAAATATTTCAAAAAAATATATGAAATCAAAATATGAATGATATATGTGAGATAACAGGTTCAAATTGGTGGTTCATAAATAAAAATTCTCTTGAAAATGTTGTCAAAAAATACTGAATCCAATGGGAAAATGTAGCAAAAACAACTTGTTTCCTGAGACAAGTTCAACTATCATCCCACCCACATAATGGAATTCTCAGAAAAACAAAACAAGTGTATAGAAATATAATTATAGTGATATACATTTAACTTGATTCCCCACATATGTAGATTCCCCCATGTCCTAATGAGATATCTTGTTATGCTCTTACCCTTTCCATATCCACTAAAATAGATACTTAGTACCACATCGTAGCCACATTTTTATAACATAATCTACATTATACTTAACCACAACCAAATCCATATACTAATATTAAACCAGATCATTTCAACATTACCATAGCATTTCATCATTATCACTTCTCTACCACATCACCAAATCAAAATCAAATCAATATACTTTTCTTAAAAGAGAGAGAGGGAGAATGAGGGTTAGTATCTTACAATGTATCTCACTTAAAATATTTTAGTGGTACAACATGAAACCAAAACCTCATATTGACATCAACAACATTTTTATCCTATGGTATTGGTCGATAAAATATTACTAATAATAAAACTAATATAAAATAATCAGTCAAACTAGAAATAGGGCACCACATCCTTACACAACATTTAAATTACCACGATTCATTACCACATCAAAACTATTACATAAAAATAGAAACAACCAAATATATATGTATATATAATTATCCATAAATGAATAATATATTCACAGAAGTTTCCATATAAAACACTGGCTATAAACAAACAACAACATACAATAGATATATTATTATTTAAAAATGACTATTAAAACCTAGTCATTGGATTAATGGGTAGAATAATACTAAGTAATTTGTTAAATATATTTAGTAATTTCATCCATAATAAATAATTGTTTATTAATTCCTATGAAATATGAACTCAGTTATAAATATATTCGTATATAATTTAAATTATATTTTTTCAATGATTTGATTAATGTTCATAAGGAATTTTTATCAATGTAATTACGTTAACCACTAATGAATAATGATTTTATAAAATTAATAGATCACATATTTAATAAAATAAATTATCGTTCATCTAATGGTTATTATTAAATAATTAATGAGTATAAATTGATTTTACACCTAAATCATTAATATTCTTCAAAAAGGGGTTTATTTCATTTTTTGAGTGTATATAAGTATTTTATTGTGAACAACATGTAATATTATTTCATTAAATTGACATAATTATGGAAATAATAAATTCAAAATATAATCAAGATAATGTTTTTGTATTTTTCATAAAAGGGCGATATTTCGGTAAATAGGGAAAAATTGCAATTTTAATAAAGATAAAAATTATTTAATTTCAATCAATGTAATTTAAATGTAGAAATTGGTTTTATGTTTATTGTAAAGACATATTCATTATATTTTATAAAAAATAACATAATTAATACCACTGGAATCCAGACTATACATAATGCTAACCTATAATCATTTGTAATGTCAATAGACGTATTTTTATACTGATGATTTCTCATACTGTTTTTTAATGTTATATTAAATATAATTTTAATTACATTAAAAAAGAGTAACTTGAAAAAATAGATATCATATTTATAATATTTTTGTTCAAATTTCAAGATTAGGTAATCATAATGTTCTTTCATAAGAAAAATTAATTTTGGTAAACAAAATTCACCACATTAAACATTAATTTTTTTAATTATTGTTAGAAAAATAGGGTAACATAAAAATATATATAATTAATTATTATAAGATTAGAGTATTTCAATAATTATCATCTTATATTTGTAAATATAAAAAATTTGTGCTAAATACCTTTGATTATATTGTAATGGATAATTATTAAATACCACTATATTTTAATATCTATGATAATATTTTAGAATAATAATACTAATTTATTAATGGTTATAAATACAAATTTTAAATTTTTTTATTTATTCTAAATATTTTTATTTATCCTTAATTTTTAATGATATTATAATTTAATTTAACTCCTATGATCCCCTAACATATCACTTGTAAAAATATATGAAATATAATTGAAATTATTTTAAACACATTTAAAGTAGTATATTTAGGATTAATTATTGTGTTTGAATAATTTATCGTATAATTGTAATGTATAATTTAGGGTGAATGTTTTTTTATTCAATGTAATTAGTTTATTTTAAATGATTAAAGTAAAAGATTATCAATGGTCCCAAAAAATAAACATTATTGTCAATTTTTTAAAAATAAGTTTGGGGTCGAATCCTCATTTTATTATTTAATCAACATCCTCTTTTTCACTGGGTTGAGGGAGACCCATTACATAGACCAAAGGCCCAAGGACATGTGGCCTAAATATAATCGTTGAAATCCCATTTTTTTCCAAAAGGGCTATTCCGTGAACAATACTGCTATAGTACTCGATCCACTATAGTCCTGCCACCACTACAGTTTCAACGCTACTACAGTAACAATATAGTACTTCTATAATAATCAGAAATTCATCACTGACTAGATTTGATCCTAAGTCATTTGGATTTCAAGAAAGAGTATGTACCACATCTGTATAGTCTCGTTGTCAATTGATATATTCTTGTATAAAAATGATTCTTAAATCAATAAAAAATAAGAAAAATTCCATTATAATATACCTATTTGGGAAGGATTATTGGATATCATGATTGTTCATTGTTTGTTTCACGTTAAATTTTTAAAATTTCTCTTACGACCCTTAAGGATAGTTTTTTTAAACCACAATTATGGATAAATCAGTTAATATGGGGGTTAAACTCAAAATAAGGCTAAAATGACACAAAAACATAGGAAAGTATTATTTTTTGAATTTAATTCGATATTTTAATCTTTATATCTAATTATATGGAACATAGGGTTCATTTTTAATGGTTTAATAAGATTTTATATGTTTTTATAGCATGTTTTTAAAAGATCTCCAACGAATTAATATATAAATGGGAACCTACTATCTCATCTTCATCACACTTCCTGAGATATTTTTTGACAAATAAGTATAAAAAATTCCCAAACATACTCAACATGTATTAGTGGTTCCGGTCTCACCAAAAAAACAACCTATATGCATTAAGGATTAAGCTAATGGATTTTTCTCAATGATGTTATATAACTACTCACTAAATATTTTCATATTTATTTATTCTTTAACATACATTAAATATTATATAAATATGATAATATGAGAATATAAATATAATCAAGATACATGAATTTTAATATTTTTGTCGAACAAACCATTGTCATCTTTTTTTTCATCCTATTTTAAATAACAAAATGGCGCATGTGTACATGTGGACTGCCACCACCATGAAGTGATGTATCAATTTATCATCACCAAATAACAAGGGAAATAATTATGAGTTATTTAATAAAAATAAAATTTATTTTTAAAATAATTATTTTTATTTTGAAAATTACATTTCTTATCTTTTCACCCTTCTACTTGTAAATAAAATACATGATTTCTTGTGTTTGTGTGTGGATTAATACCTCTACAACGTGATTTATTTTTTCATTAGTACCTCAGAAGGGTGGAAATAATAATCTATTTAATTAAAATATATGATATTCATGAAATAATTATCATTATATTAATATAATATATTACCTATTTCCTTACACTTTCTCCTATTACCAAAGGATAATGCACTTCCCTTATATAGGTGTATTACCAACTCTATAAAGTTATGAAATTCATTTTTCATGATTTATTTTCATGGGTCACTACAAATTTAAAATTTATGTATGAAAGTGTTAATTATATAAATATTAGTATTATTTCGATGATGTAACCCTGAAATCCATCAAAATAATAATCATAATGAATTTGTTTTGTGATTGTGAACCAAATATGCTCGAAACACAAGATGTAATCTTATTTTATTTATTAATTAAATAAGTTATGGTAAAAATTAAACTAAAATTAAAATATTATAATTTAACGAACATTAAAAATGGTATTAATCAATTATTATTATTTTATAATTTAATTTTTCCCGATTTATGTAATATATGAAACATATGGGGCCATCTGGTATTGTATTTTCCATGAAATATTTATTTTATGGAATTCCATTAATCATATTTAGCCCTAAAAATCATTTCAAATATTATTATTTCAACAGTGGTTTTAATAAAATACAAGTATTTTTAGGTACATTTGTATCCTTATTTCACATTATATATAATTTATTATATTTATTCATTATATAATTTTTTGAACATCGTACCGTTGACTATTAAAGAATTTTATGAAAGGAATATTTATTTAACCATTTTAGAAATAATTTTTTCACATAATAATTAATAATATATTATTTTATACTTCATTTAGAATATTCAAAGTCTATATTTAAATAATGAAATTATTCTATTAGTCTAGAAATTTTTACATAAAATGTTCTCAAAAGAAAATGATTTTTTCCTATTTTTTAAGAATTTTTCCAATATTGTAGTAAATTTGTTTTCATCTATGTAAATATACATTAATGATTATAATTAATTAATTGTAATATTATATAATTAAATAATCCACCATATTTATCTAGATGGATTATGATCATGTTATCTTATTTATTTACTCTGGTAAATATTGAAATTTCATATGATATATTTAAAATAAGAATGATTATATTGATCATTCATTCGGTGGTTATTGATCTAATTAATTTGATGAGTGAAATTTAAATAGTAACTTATGGTTAGGTCCTATTATAGATCCTCAAGGAATCATTAGGTCTCATGAGAAGAAATATATTGGGTATTTGGAATATATATTACATATTTATGTTTGATGTCTTCACAACATGCCTTACTAATAAGAGTGTGATGATCATCATTATAAATTCCACCGACATGAGACTAGTTATTGATATCCATGTTAATATTCAAATTTAATGTATATTTGATTCATGTTTATTTTATTTATTGGGGTTTATGTAAATGTATTTTTTTTTATATGTAAAAAAACAAGCGAATGATTTAAAGGAATGTTTATGATCTTCTACGAGGGAAAATTTGTTTTTGTGGCATCTTTTTCTCTATTTAAAATAAATCCCATTGAATTATGATTTATTCGTTTATAACTGTATATAATTTTTTTATGAAAAATATTATTCCATGATGTGTATTTGAAGTGTAATTATGTGATTATTTTGAGAAAAAATATATTTATGAGATATATAACTCTTTTATATATGTGTATTGTTTATAAATTCACTAACAATTTCAATTTATTCATGATTCTCTTACTAATACTTTTTGTACCCACACAAAAATTTTAAATTGTTTCATAGTACGTAATGTTAATTTGGAATTATAGGGATTTTTTATTTTTCTACTATAGGGATTTATCTTTAATTAACACAATCTCTTTAAAAGAAATTGGGGTCAAATTTTCGAATCCAATTTTTTTAGAAAAAAATGTCATTGAAATGATGTTTACACATTATTTTAAGAGTTTTATATATAATAGTTCTTCATTATTCTCTGAGTATTTGCGAATTGATACCAAGGGTTTTCTATATGAACATCTAAATGGATAGCGCTCTCTGCGCTCATCTGTAGGGAGTGCTTTCAACACTTGTCTTATCTATTCATCTAGGGTTTCATCCCCTTATCATTCGGCTCCGCCCCTCAGCTCTTGAATTCTTTGTGGTCCTTCTGTTTCACCCATCGAAAGAACATTTTTTGGATGGCCTCTATCACCTTATCTGCTCCGTCCTCATGTTTCATAGAGATTCTCTGGTTCGAGGATGATATGGATGTATCATGGAGGCTTTGGGATTGTGGTTCTCTGGACGTTTAGTTTCCAGACTCTACAACAGTCAGCCTTTAACCTCGGCCTCCCAAACCCGATCTGACTTAGGGTTCCACTACTTTACACCATGTCATAGTTGTAGTGATGGAAACCAAGGGTGTTGGGATTACGATTGGGTTTTGTCAATGTTTCTTTTATGTTTTCATCCCCAACTCACATCAGGGATTCATTGCATGTCTTGTTCAGTGTTCTTCCCCGGTTTCGAGTTCCTTTATTGGACATTTTTTACAATAGGGGTGTTCTTTTCCCTGATGATATCTCTCTCTAGTGTGGGATGTTTGTGGCTTCTATTTATGGGTTTCATCATTCTGGTTCTGCAATGTCATGGTACCGACGATGATGATGTCTTGTATTAGGGACGATGGTGTTCGGTTCTGGTGGCGTTAGTTTTTTTTAGGTAGTGGACATCAGAGAGGAGTATGGCGACCATAATGTTGTGTTAATGTAGATGGTTATGGTGTTTTTCATACATCATGATGATTTTGGTGAATTAATGTATGGATGAAGTCTAGGACAGATCACATCATGTGGTTCATGATGGATTTTTGGGCGACTTTTTGTTTTGAAATCTGAAACTTTTAAGGTGAGTTTTTTAATTTTGCAAGTGGTGGGATTTGATGTGGATAAAAAATAGTGGTGGTTCTAGGTTAGGGTTTGTGAATACTAGAATTGAAAATCTGAACATAGTATGCTGGTGATTGTCTAAATGGGGTTTGTACCGGTCATTTTTGGAGGGTTAGTACAGTTCCCACTTACCCAAAAAGTGGCTTTGTAAAAAAATCATTATTCTCTAAAACATTATATAAAAAACAACCTCGAAATTTATGTAAGTAAACCACATGTTTTAAATATCATACTTATCGGCTATTTAATGATTGATCCATTATAATTGGAATCAAATTAATGGTTGATATGAAATTTGGTACTCGAATTTAATATAATCATAGGTTTTAAATTTTCTATAACCATAATAGATATTTTAATTTAGAGAATTATTGTACATAAATAGAAGAATATCTAGTTAAGGATGTATTTTTGTATCCTCCTCTTAAGATGAATTATAATGATTTTATTTGAAATAATCAATATAAATATTTTAGTTTTAGTTAATATAATAAACCTGAATAAACTAATTTTATAATGGATGTGAAGGAAAATGATGTGGTTATCTGAATAAAAAATTAAATAAGATAAGAGTTGGAGTAACACACTTGTGGCAATGCATAACTAGATATCATGGGTTATGATTAAAAACCGGAACCGATTTGAGTTTTATTACATACCACATAAGATGAAAATTGTATTTTGATGACGTTATAGTGATAATCATCTTAAAATTTATAATATTGAACGTACTACACATATATTTTGTTGGATGAGGTGGTGTTAGAAATTCCTCAATGGAACTTGAAATTGTTAAAAATGTTGGACGTATAGGAATTATTCAAATCAATATTCATGGAGGATAACTCAAGTAGTATATCAACAAAATAATTATAAATTTTTTTATCATTGTAAAATGATGAATATGATTAAACAATGAATTAAATATAAATATATGTTTCATTTCAATAATTTTTTCTTTAATTTATTGTAAGAAACATTACTTTATTGGGAATGATGAATCGTGGGAATTTTTTTAAAAATTTATTCTTGGAAGGATTTATTATGGAATAATATTAAAAAACATGGTTAATGTTTTCTTAAGGATGATAAATGATTAGAGTTTCTATTTGTATAATTTATAGTATTCAGATGTTGTGTTATTTTCATTATGTAATGATAATATTTATAAATGCTATTATGATTAAATAAATTAATATTATTTCGATGTTAAATATCACTATTGTACATTAATATTAATTTACTAAGATGTAATAGATATTTAAGAACTATTTTCCACTTCTATTTATGTACTATTTATTGAATATGTTGTTTTATGATACCTGGTTTTAATTTTGTGGACATATGTAGGAAGATATTGATTAATTTTAGGATTAGTACATTAATTTATGTTTGGTTAATTTTAGATAAATATGATAATTGGTTAAGAAATTTTTGATTCATATGATTTATTATATTAATAAACTTTGGATTGAAAACAATTTTGTTGACTTAGTGATTTGTTAGATTTTACGATGATCAAAATAATATGAACATTATATTGCTAATATAAATGAAAATACTTTAATGATGTTATTTTCATTGAGGAAAATATGATGATTTATATTTTAAAACAATATTTTAGGTTTTATGGATTTAGGTTGATTCATGTTATTAATGGAATTTTTTTTACTAAATCATATAATATATAATTGAGGCATATTGATTTTTTATCTGACATTTTTAGTGATTGATGTTGTTTAGAGATAAATTTTAATGTCATTTCATTAGAATATATGATCAAATGATTTTTTGGTAGTGAACATTATTTTGAATATTTTCTTACTTTATAAGGTGAGACGCATATTGAGTTTTGTAATTTTAACATTTTCATTCATTATGATAGCTTTGGATATTAATGTAATATTTCATTGTGTGATGTTTTATTCTTAATTTCTATTATATTACCTTCTAATATACATTTTTTCTTAGTAGTTGGGGTTTGGATTAGTGGTAAGAACCCCGTAATACTACATGGAAAATGGGGGTTCAAAACCCAGGGGGAGCAGGGTACTGTAGCAGTATTGTAGGGTATTGTAGCGGTAGCGACATTGTTCATCAGCGGGAACTGTAGCGGCGGCAGGGCACTGTAGCGGCGACGATACTGTGTGGTACAATAGTAGCAGGTTACTATTTAGAGAATGTGAATTGGCTTTAGAATTTGGGACTACGGGCTATGTAATGGGCTACAAGCCCACAGGGCCTTCAGGCTATGTAATGGGTTTCCCTCTACCCAGTTAAAAGAGGTCTTTGCTTTGATTTAATAATAAAAATGAGGTTTCGGCCCCAACCTTAAAAAAACATTTTTTCTTAGATTAATGTATTCAAACAAGAGAAATAAATTTTCATCCTTTTAAGTATCTTTTGATACATTATAAATAATATATTATAAAGAGGAAATATTTTTTATATATTCATTTTGAAATTATAATAAGATACATTTTCTGTATTTTTTTAAAATATTGATTTTTTCGTAAAAAGAAAAATATCCATTTTTTTAAAACTATAAAACTAGTTATTTTAATTGAAGTTATTTCAATTTCAATTTTTGTTTTAGATTTCTTAAAAGTCTCATATTCTGAATTTAATTTAATATAATCAAAATAATTCCATGAGAATATGTATTTTACTAAATTTTTGTATGAAATATTTTTTATACATAAAATATGAATTTTATTAAAATTTATTTCTCATTGTGTTTGGTAAACTTATATTAAATGTAATTTATCTCAGATCAATACATTTTTTCATTAAAAATAGATATCACGTTTAGAATCAGGATGTTTATGTTTTTATATTTGATGAATTTCACTTTTGGTCATAATGAATAGTAACATTGATAAATTGTTTCAATCATATTAAAAGGTATAATGGGTCAATTAGAGTTATAAAAATAGGATTAGATCCCCAAATCTCATATTAGATATTATTTAACGACGATATTTCAATTTTTACCAAGATATATCTATAAATATGAAAATATGTGGCTACTATCATATGATTAATGCATTTGTATTATTTTATGTAATAGATATTTAAAAAATGTATTTCCTTGTATTTTAACATCTCAATTATTATTTCATGACATTGAAAATAACTAATAATTGGTTATAAATAGTTATTTTGACTAATATTAAATAAATTATATTAGAGTAATTTATTATTATTTTTAATTGATACCATAATTTCATAAAACACTTGGGAAACACCGACACGAGATATGTGAAATCAGTAGAAAAATAAAAAATCATTAAAGGTAATATATTTTAATTAATTATAGTATTACATTAATTTTGTAGATAACTATACTATAAAAATATTTCGTAATGTATTTTTATAAACTCAAGAAATCTTAAAATAACTATAATTAATGATAAATTCTATGATATTTCATTAATTATCAATTTATATTCCACATTTAAGTTTTATTAATTATTTCAGGAATCATAATGGTTATGAATTTTTTTACAACTGTAAATGATAAATGTGGTAATGACGGGGGTTAAACCAAATGTTACGGTTTCTATTCCCACTAAACAAGCCTATAATTTTTTAGATGGTTTTTTATTTATTTTTATTCTTATAATATTATAAATAACTTCATATTGATTTTGAATGTGTTAGAAACACATTATATTTTCATAATACATATATTAAAAAATCACTACCTACCAAACATATAATATGGTACCTCCTCTCCTCTCTTCCTCACACTTAATGAGAAATTTATATGAACCAATTCTTTCTGAAATTCACTTCCAAATATTCTACCCATTTCTTAAACGATCTTTTCTCACAAAAAGGACCATCTAAGAAGACATAATGTGCAATAAAACTGAGGTTTCTCAATGAATAGGTATAACTATTAAGCGAATATTTTCATTATTATTTTTCTTCAATATCCAAAAAATATTATCTTGATATTATGATGCGATAACATCATTATGTTACAAATAATTCAGTTTTTATTATCTTTTTTGAAAAACCATTTATTATATCCATTACAATTCTATGGGAAATGAATACATCACTCTTGTGTAAGTGTGGAATACCACATCAACATATAGATGAGATTCATTCTTATTCAATACCAATAAGGTTTGTTATTATGATGAATTAAATGAATATATGTGATGTTTATGGGATAATTATTATTCAATTAAGATAATTTATTTATTTCATATATACACTATTCCAATTAATAAAATTTAGCATCGCTCGAGTGTACATGTGGACCACCAACCCAGCAAAGCAATGCTTATCATTTTTCAACACCTCATATGAATAATGGTTATTATTATTTATTTAAGGAATGTATATGAAATTAATGACATAATTAACTACACATTTGTCATGTTCAACATCAAAATGTTTTTATATGAAATGAACAACCCCTAAAGGTACTATTTAAACCTAACAAATTAAGTAAATAAATAAGTAATTGTATAAATAAAATAAATAGAATAATGATAATGGAATGAAAATTAATAATTATCTTAATCAAGATAAAAATTATTTAAATTTTATTTTTCATGTGTTTTATCACGTATGAAATAACTCGATACTCAAGGTAAGGTAGTTTCCTTTAAAACCTTATTTTAATGTTTTCATTACAAATTAATTCTCCTCAAAATCCATGATTTTTATATGGTTTTCAAGAATTTTTTATTTTTCTTACATGATTATTTAAATTCATTTTAAATTTATTTTGAATTTATTTAATTTTTTTAATAGTAGTATTGTTATATTTATCTAAATATAGTACTCTTTACATTTTACCAAATGTGTGAAATAATCCATTGTTTTCACAACAACCAAATTAATGGATTTTCCTATTATCATAACATCTATTTTCATTGAATAATATATTTTTTTCATATTATTTTTCAATGTATGGATATTTTTAATAATCTAGGAGTCATTTTAAAATTTAATATAAATTTAAGAATATTTATCATAGATTATCAAAGAAATGGTGAAATAGTATTTTAATGTCATGTTCACCGACGTCTTAAACCTTTTATTATTTTTATATTTTAGTGGGAATATACATTAGTGATTCCATCCATCTTAATTGTTTGGGTGGCTTATGATCATGTTTGTTTGTTTATTGATTTAGGAAATATTGAAATTTCATATGCCCAATTTTTAATATAAATGTTTAAGTATTTATGTATTGTTTTTTATTTATTTATTTCATATCATCATTGAATTAGTAATAGTGGGTGATAAATGAGTCCTATTATAAACTATAGATGAATCAGTTTGTCTCATGAAACAATTTACCGTGGGGTTTTGCATATTCCATAACTATTTATTTTGGATTTCATTTTATCAGGACTTCAAGATATGATTATGATGTACGATTTTATGTATTCATAATCATGAAATTACTAATTAATATCTATTAGATTTTTTAAATTATTTTTTGATATATTTCTTGTTTGTATTACCAATATTTTTTAGGTATATATATTGTATTCATAAGTTAAAGATTTGAGATAATGACTTAAATTTCTTTTCTGAGTCATCTGTTAGTGAAAATTTGGTTTTCATGTAATTTTTTTTCATGTTTTTAATCGGAATCCTCGGGTGTTTTGATTTTACATTTATGCATGTTTATGGAAAATATTATGAAATTATTTCGGAGAAAATTATTTCAATATTATTTAACATAATATTTTTATTGGAAGGATTATAATGAGAAAAGAAAAACACTGGTATTCATATGTATGTTTTCTACTGGACTAATGGTTTTACATTATTTTATATCCCCATATAATATTTAATTTTCTCAAATAAAATATTATAATGCTTTCTATAAGACAATATAACGGGAATGAACTATATAAAGGTCTATATTACAACAATGTGTATTCATATAAAATGATGATAAAATTATTTCAATGAATTGATAATTTATATTAATAAATTTAATTTTTTAAAATTGACATTGACTGGATGTTTCTACTTTATTGTACAAGGGTCTGATATTTAATATGTTTTATAAATATCTCTAAATCGTTGAAACTATAATATCATTGAAATACATGATAGTGAGTCCCTTGTTATAAGTCATACACATTGGAGTTTTTTAAGGTCAATGGATTTATAATAAAATACACAATATCCACACAATGAACCATAAAACAAATTCCTTCAATTTATTTTACATTACTAAAAAAATTACAAAAAAATTATCTATTCCATTCATTAAAAATACTCAATTAGAACCTCCATAAACCAATAATATATTCCACAAGACTCCTTTTTCACATTTCATTTATCAAAAAATTATTTCAATTACCTCATTAAAAAATATTTTACACTTCACTCATTCAAAAAAATCTCATTCCTATTACATCATATTTAATACCATCATTTTATTCGAGTATAAATATATATAATTATTTTATTTTCACATCCATGGAAACTAATTAAACAAAAATTAAAAAATATAGAAAAAATATATTGACACACAACCAAAAACCAAAATTAATGATCCCACACATTATCCAATGAGACAACCAAAAACATACACCATAACCATTAATATTATTTTGAAATAATAAATGATCAATATGAAATATACCAAAAATCCATCATCTATTTTATCAATTTCTAGTTAAATTATAACATAATAATTCAATGAAAAAGAATTATCTATTTACAATATCATTCATTTAGTACTAACATAAATCATCTAAATAAATAAATTATGTTACATAATATCAATGTGATTATAAAATAATATTAACATGATTCCATTTTCATCAATACAGAAAAGTACTCAATAATAATATGAAAACAGATAAATCATATTCGAATCACATCCTAAATCTAATTATAAATTTTAATTATAGATTTATTAGTTTAATAGTATATTATAAACAAAATAAAACTAAGTCATTTTAATTATAAATAAATAATGAAAATGATATAGATATAATCTAAATCACATATCCTAATCAAATCCTTGGCAACCACAACAAAAATGGAAAAGAATGTAGCTCTGATCAAACACCAATAATCACACATCAATACTTCATGAACCTATAAAGCATCATACATGAATATTATCATTGAAATGATCCATCACTTTAGAGAATAAAACAACCCTAAAACCTCATAAATATACAATAAATAATAAGGAAATAAGGAAATGTAAAATTGGAAATTCATAGATCATAAGAACTGAATCTATAAAATCCAATGGTTTAAAATATTACCAAGGATAACTAAGATTTATGATATTTTGGAACATATAATCATATGTATTCAATTTAGTGGAAGGAAATGAATAAAATAAAAGAAAAAGCCTATATTTATAACTAAAATTAATGCATGAATAAATAGGGTGTAATTCCTTAGAATTACGGTACAACCTAGTTGGTAGGATGTTACATAGAAATACACTATTCAATCACTCTCATCATTCCCCTATTTTTTCAAGTAAAAACTATTAAAATATGATAAATCTAAGGTACACTATATTGCAATGTCCTTTTATATACAATAATTATTAGACACTCTATGTGTTGGGAATAATACTCCCATTTCATTTATAATATAATGTCCTTCCCACTTAAATTCAAAATATCTAAAAATGTATCTTAATGAAATATAAAATATATATAGAAAAACACACTCACCCACCATATTCATAAGAATGGTGAACATATCATCATAGAAGGAACTATGAAATACTATATCTCACAGTTCAATATCATAAAAAACCACAACCTTATAATAAGGCTGCAACACCTAGAGGATATGATTTTACTCTAACTGCATTGAAAATTTATTAATTGAATAAATATGCACTGAAATTGAATTATTTTTATCCCTTTTAAAATTTCATCTAAATTTAACACCCAATTCACTATTCTTCTCAAAACTCACTCCCAACATAATCAGTGTTTAAATAAATACATAATGTAGAAGACTAAAAAAAATCAGGGAATAAAAATTATTTTCCCAAATAAAATCCTTTAGAAAAAACATAATCCATATAAAATAATAACATTTAAAACAAAACAATAGATGACATAGCTCTCAAAAAATATCTTCTTATCATAAATGCACAATATATTCACAATAGTGGAAAACATTTACTAGAATTATATAACTATAAAACCAAATCAGTAGAAAAATTATTCAACTAAAAAATTAGGATGTTGAGCCCATATTTGTGACTATATATTCCATATTCATTCCACTACACCACCATGACTCCAATTGGAAATATCTAAATGGATGGTTCATATTTTAAATACCTTATCCAAATAATCCTGATTCTTAATATGCCACTCCAAAAATGTTGCATCATCCTCAATAAAAAATCATATCAAATCAATTACCTGAAATTCCTCATAATAATTTATCATATTCCAGGACAAATGGATGTATTCCTCAATCAAATTTGTATATGAAGGTATATCTAACTAATAATTCACCACATCAACTCCCTCTTACACAATAAAATGTATGATAAAATAAGCATAATGCTATATTATTATATCATAAATGAAACTAAATATGATAACAGAACCTAAAAAAACAATAATCAACACCCTCAAACTCTATATGATTCATGTTATGATAATCACAAGACTTGTGATGGAATTGTGTAGCCATGCTCCAATTAGAGATAAAGTAAAATTTATATATTTTATTATATTCTAAATCTAGTCTAAAAATAATTAAATATATTTCCTCATTATAGAATGAACTATTAAGAATTATTAGTATATTATACCACAACTTGATCTATGTGAATGGATGAGTGGTAATAATTTTTTTAGGAAAACATTACCATAAGAAAATTCTTCTCCGCTCATTCTAAAAAAATGAAAACTATAATAATGAAACATGTATTCCATAATCTTGACAATAATACATATATATATATCCATATTTATGAGGATTATAAGTAGTAATAAGTATTAACTGATATCCAAAATCAAAGATCAGACTCCTATATATTATTGTTGAAAAATATGGATTGTAATAAAAGATAGTATTCCTTAAAAACCCATAAATGCATATGATTTCATCTATATAATGTATTACTACATAATCCTCCAGGATAAACATTTAAAAAGATATTAAATAGTATAATTTTATAAATTGATCCATAACTACCATGATTCTATGGCAAAAACTAATATATTTACTAAATGTTTTAGAAAAATACATTGATATGTCCATAAATTTTAAATGAGGGACATCCATTTGTGTAAACTGACTTTATATTTGAACTCTATTATCAACATTAAATATATTACAAATAAAATAGTGAGTCATATAATCTTCCACTGACCTATTTATATGAATCCTTTTGATTGTTTTATTCAATGATAGATAATCCATGGAAATTATAGGATATATTAATATATTAGAGTTATGTAATTCACAGAAAAGACCTCTCTCATCATCAAAAAAAATTAACTTCCTCAAGATAATAACCAATACATATAATGCTATAAATATCCATTAAAATCATTTCCCTGTCTGAAATAATCTCTACACACATTCAAAATATTATTTCTTAATTGATATGAGAAACTGTAAAAAAATGAAGATAGGACCATCATCTCAAATAGTTTAAATCTAATAATGAATTCCTTTCTATGAAGTTGTATAGATACAAATTCCATCATAAAACCATATCCAAACTCTTCAGAAAACAAATCAAACATCTTCTATCATTGTAAATCATCTCTCACATTACATTTCCTCTCAATGTATAGAATTTAAATTTCATAGTCCTATAAGAACTCTACTAATATACACTAATGAAAATTTCAATCCTTTTGAGAGAAGATATACTAGAGTCACTTAATATACATAATAAACATAAATTACTCAATAATAATTTAATATCACTTTGAATTTAAAGAAAATACTACATATTTAAATATGATAATTTTTGTAGAACAATTATATTCATGGGGACGTAATTATTAAGACATAAAATAGATTACATATGATCTCTATATTAAATCAAAATAAAAACAATGATCAAACGAATCAAAAATTCCTCGATCATGAATTTATCTTCTAGAGAAACAATAATATAAGTACTGATCAACATGAAGTTCTAATAGTAACACATCACATAATACCAATTTTTCTACATAAAGAAATAATAATATTTTTTATAAACACAAAAATGGTTCCACAATGAGAATGGAATATAATAAATTCATAATATAATAGATTTTATGAATGATAGAAAATTGAATATTTACAATTCTCATCTGTTTCAACAATGAAATAATATCCTATGAACACTAATATAAACAATTTTGAGACATGAAAAAATTAGTAGAAAGCACTTCACATGTCTAGAACATTTTCATGGATTGCTTCTCAATTAGCTATGTTCGTTACGTGACTTCCAAACTTTTCCATAGATTTTTAGTATAATCACCCTATGAACACTAATATCTCAAGAAAATATCTATGAAAACAACAAACTATTTGTCCAATATTCCATGAAACGTGATGTTCATCTATCCCTTGAATATAGATGGGATATCCATGGCATTGAAAGGAATCACCATGAACTCAAAAACACTTACCTATCTTCCTAGATCATCTTAATATAATGATACATAAATCAAAATTTTATCATATAGAACTTATTATATCCCATAAAATTATTCAATAAATTTTCATTCCCCTTGATGGGAGAGTGATTCTTCCTTATAAATAGATTACACATACTATAATAAATGCTTAAATATGAACTACAATATATTTTCTATGAGTAATAAATTACATCCCCATTATATTTTTGTATAAAATAATTTTTCAATAGATATTTTATATGAATTTAGAAAATTATTAAGTCTTAAGGATTCTTTCAGTAATTTGATAAATAAATTATAGAGACATTGTGTCTTAACATTATAACAGACATGATATCATGTCGAGGGGTTCTGTTATAATATATTCAGTAAAATTATTATGAAAGAATTGTAAAAAACCAAAATCCTTACTTCATGATCTTCTGTATAACTCAATATCAAATCTTCTAGATGAGTAGGATTATGATCAATGATTATATATTTTATCCAATTATTCTATTTTCTAACCAGCACCACATTATTTCCTTCCACGCGTAATAAAATAACTATCATTAGATTCAAATCATTGATATCTTACATGGAATATAAAAAATTCATAATCAAGATGACATGATTTGGTTTTATGAAGAATAATAAGAAATATCATAGTGGATGACACTTATTTATTATTGGACATCATCCCTAATAGTCCTTAGATAGGATATACTAAAATACGAATAGTAAAATAAACAACAAAGGTACTGATAATATATCTATCTTATGAATAAATTGTTGGAATAATGATGAAAAATAAAATATGTCTGCCGATAAATGCTAAAAAAATTTAATCTACGGTATAATATAGAAATATGGTACAATGAATTATATCTATTTCACTTAGATCTAGAAAAAATATTTCATTAAGCATTCCCTACTCACTTCCATACCATCTTGAACATGATGAAATCATGCACCATGTCAACAAACATATTTGTGTATACAAAACTGATGATATCCCATGATTGAAACCCACATTCTATATCACCCATATGCATGCCAAAATTATAAGGATATTAGTAAATAAAAATATAATTCAAATCAAACTGCTATAATGGTTACCTTTAAAACTGTATACTAAGTTCACGTTTTGATTCAAGAATGGCCACA
The DNA here is from genome assembly GCA_963277665.1 of Viscum album. Classification (NCBI taxonomy): domain Eukaryota; kingdom Viridiplantae; phylum Streptophyta; class Magnoliopsida; order Santalales; family Viscaceae; genus Viscum; species Viscum album. The sequence goes on from OY728125.1 coordinate 1,581,107,540, forward strand.
CCAAAAAACTATGATGTTCACTCCCCCTAGAGAGGAAGAAACCTAAAATAACATCAAATTATAGATAAATGTGAAAAATAATATTTTTAAAGATTCCTTTCTAAGATAAAATTTTAATTTTTTTTGAAGCGTGATATATATTCTAGAATTACTCTCCTTGGTAATATCTAATGACTTCCAACGTATAACAAACTCATCAAACTAGAATCCTCTCTCTCACATAAGCCTTATTTAATATTATAATAGGTTACATTAACCCTCCATTGAAAAGTTACGCTTCTCTCACAAAGGTGCTCTAGAAAACCAGTGGTCACACAGTGGAAGATGGATAAAATCCACTAGGCCGGGTGGTTTTCCATAAGAATTCACTAGAAAATAGACATTTATAATCCTTTGAAAATAAGGAGGAGAATATAAAATTGTTGGAGGCCTCTATACATCATAAACATCATCCATATTATCACCAAAGGGAAGGATAATTGTCCATGAAAACACTGTTGAAAAATCACAAGACCCCGGAGCCTTTGTAAAATAAAAAAGTGGAGATAAAAAGGGTGGACATGGTAGCTAGTCATGGTCATTAGACATATTAAATTCATGTATAACGTCAAATATGAACCTGTTAGACCTCAATGACAATATTTCCACAAATCACGAAACCCTTTATCTTTCCATCCTCGATGATCAATGTTCCAAGGGTATGTCCCGGAGACCCCGTACTTCCCCTTTAGCATTATTTAAAAAAATAATTTTATTTTTCACAAAATAATCCCTCAACTCTATAAGACACCTATTGGTGATGCTATGCATCATCAAAAAATTGAGCAATTGTCTTGGACATTAGAGATGTAATCACGTAAGAATCCAAAACCATTGTAAAATAAAAAAATATAATAAAAGGGGGAGGAGGAGAAAGCCTATCGGGGTGGTAAAATGGTTGTGACATGCTATATATGTCTGTATGGAAGTCCCACGAGACTCTTGGACGACCTTCCATAATCTCACAGATTCCCCTTGATAATACACGTTTGTCGAATGAAATGTCATATGAATGGAATCAAACATCCCATGAGTGCATTTCCATTGGAACATTGATCTCTCAAAGACCCTTGTATATGTATATGTGAAAATATGTTAGTCCTTTTGTCTGACCACATAATTACACCAAATCCCCATTAAGAGGAAATTAATCTAATAATGTAGGCTTTTACAGGAGGCACTATCGGTCATTGAAAATCAGCTGATTCCATCAGGAGAAATATGTTGTGAGTGTTATTGATGATTCATGGAGCAAGACACCTTCCGAAACCATAATAAGGATTCACGCAAGATTAATTATGAAAAATATGGACAACTGGGGTGGGGAGGCATATAAATTCCCCAACCATTCAAGAAAAATGCACAGCTACCTATCATGACCAAGAGAAAGTAAATTAAGAATTTTTCACCAGCACCGGAGTACATTTCATGGAGTGGATAATATTATAAATAAAAATTCTTCCATTATTTAATATAATGGTTAATGGACTAATTGATAATTCTCCATCCAAAAAAATCACATTGCATGATAATTCATAGATCATGCGAAGGAAATCTGAAAAGACACACAAGGAACATCCATTATAGATGCTAGAACATAGATGAACTAAAATAAACATATAAAGAATAAATCTAATTAATTTTTAATTCAAATGCCATAAGAATTAATAAAGTCTCAAAACTAAAAAAACATGTTCTCATACCACCATGTGGTATCCATGACAAAACAAAAGTCACATGATAACATAGGGAAACCTAACCAAGATCTCACGATTGACATTTATTATGCCTCCTAGGTATTGTGAATTCTTCCAGACATGTCATATAAAGTCACATGGTACCCCAATGGGCATGCCCTATTGGTCTAAAAAATCCCTCTGATTCTATGTCCCATGACTCATGACATCCTTCCAATACATATACTGACTCATATAACGAAATTAGCTCATGTCAGCTATGTATTTTTGAATGTTCTGCAGATGTAAAATATGATATCATGATATTATCATGGAATGTCATTGGAGATGCACGATGACTAAGGAACAAGTTGTTAAGTTCTCATGATTCCCTCCAAGGATGTTACCCATGGCATGAAACACCCACTGATATATGTTGTAATGACTCTTGTGACACCTTCAATATATGTAAATCCAACTATAGTGAATAGAACTACTAACATTCATATGGATCATGTAATTTCCTCTAGGATATTCAGATGGATCATGCGACACCCTATAGACAAGATAGCTAGGTCTTGCAATTTTTTCTTGGACATTTTACTAGGATATTATAATATCTACTAGATAAGTTAGATTGATCATGAAAAAACCATTCAACATTTTACCAAAGTTATGTGAATCCTTTTGGAGTGTCCAACTAGATCATTTAGGTGTCCTTATATATGGCTGTCATATAATCTATTATATATAAAGAAATGCTAACAATTGATGCATGTCAGGGTGGAAAAAAGGTTACAGGGGAATGCTCCTAGTGTAATCCATGACCACTAATATAATATGATATTTCCTAATAAAAAGGCAATCCTCAATGTGTAGGATCCAACCCAAACAACTAAGATGACTCTGATTCCTACCATAATCAGTATATCTATTCTACATCCTAATGATTATTCTCGATAGGGATGTCAAAATATTTATGTCCCTCACTCTCAAGGCGATGATATGGTTCATTTTTCATTCCATTTTTCTCACAAAAAACAGAACTCACCTATAATTATGTATATGGAATAATTATGTCATTTTCATTACAAGTCTCCACCGACCGGGGAAAAATATAAATGGAAATCCATGTATTGTGGCTTGAAACACTCACTTAAACCCATGGTCATCTACCATGGTCAAGTCCCAAAGCAGAAATTGAACAATGATAACTCTAATTCCTATAATTACTAGGTTAATAATGATGCCTTCTTAAGGACCATTCTCAAATAATCATATATATGTAATATTATACTAATGACATAGCCATATTCGACCATCACGACCCAATCATTCCCTTGCGGTTATTACTCTACCTCATTCAACAGTGGAAAGATAAATAAAATAAACTACGAAGACTCTGATTCCTAAAATAAATAGGATACATAATCATATTTTATAACAAATTAGCTCAAATAAATATAACATTCAATTCCTGTCCCTTTATATATATGACATCTGAACCCTCATGAGCTAGTTATTCCAATGGAATGGAGATTCTATCTCATACTTCTGAAGACTACAAAAACAAATGAACTATAGAATCACAGATTCTTGCTATAATCAGGATATGTAGGGATATCCTGCAGGGACTCGATATTAAATTAATGGGGTCCCTGACAACCCATTTATGTCTTCTATGCATTATGTTATACTATATGTGTTTGATGAACAATGTGGAATTTATTACAATCATAACCAAGATACGTTGGATGCCTCATAACATATCAATCCCCTCAACGAAATATAAACTACCACCATACATGAATGAAAATTTTAAAACTCTTATATATACGAAAACATTACATGAGTAGTCTTCAATTTCTGGAATCAATTGTGGAACCTTGGATACATACACATGGATTAATTAATGAGATAAACTCATTTTTCACATATAATAATATTAACATATAGTCATTTTGTTAGGGTAATAAATCTTGTATCAGAATTAGGAATATATTCATGAACATATCATACATCTATAATAGAGCCCCGAAGTAGGAATCAACTCCCACCAAAAGGGTATGACGAGAATGACCACCCATTCTCTTGGAATATTTGAGTCACTAAGATTCATTTTTCATGAAAACCATGTCATCTCCGGAAATTGAAAAGTATATTTGTACCCAGTTACACATTGGGGAACCATTGCGAGTTTTTTGTAAAATAGAAAATGGTAACCCAATGTTCAATTTTTTTCAGAACACACACCCCACCTCTATCAATCAATTAGGTGCATCCCATCCAATCACTCTCATCCCTATGAAAGAAAAATGGTGAACCTGACATGAATCTATCAATCAAAAAATGAAGTAATTATTTACTATCATATTACTGTCATATCCAATTATTAGAAAAAAAATTGAACCTAACATGACCCCATATAATTAGAAAATAAAAATGTTATAATCTATTGATTCATTTTTGTTTAAACCCAATAAAAAATAATAACATTCTCGAAGTGAATCTCTCAATTGAAATAATAATAATGCATCAGGATACATTTTTTTTCATACCCTATACAAAAAAAATATGTATGTACAGAATGATAATACATATAATACATTGTAACTAGGGTCCTAATAAGTACATCATCACAATGGTAGGTCCAGGTGAGAAGAATTATTAGATTGGGAAAATATGACAATTGTTATAACTATGCATATCATATTGATCATATAATACTTATGGTATTAAGCTAACCAGTATCCTTGTTTTTTTATCTAAATAATTTTACATACCACTCTCATCTTTAGAATCCCGACCAAAGATAATTTCCTCTTCATTAATCAATTACTCTAGTAAATCTCTTACAACATCATCCTATTCAGGTAACAAGATGATATCACCTTCTAGAAAGCTCCAATGATAGCCAAAAAACATGATTGTTCGTGAGGACCATCTATATGGTACAATCCAAACCATAGAATATGCTAGTGAGATAAACTAAGACCAGACTCCAGCGAGCCTGCATTACCCTTGAAAATCTATAGTGATCCCTATATTACTCATTTCCATGGCCAAACTCTTTGAGACTCTACCCTAGGAGTGATACAACTATCACATTTAGTCTTTGATGTGGGTTGGTCAGGAAACCAAATATGTATCCTATTCGATTTATGTACCACCGAGGAAATATCTTGCAAACCATTATTTCCAACACCATCCCACCAGTGACCAAAAGTCTCTAATTTAGGATCCCATCTGACACACTACATCATATGATTCCCATGCACATGAAATGAGGAGGGCTCATCAGAGGAGGATGGTGTTGGATATCCATGTGGGGGGTCATATCCCAAATCATACTAATGATGTCTACTGAAATATTCTAGAAGGAACTAGAAAGAAATATACTATTTCTAGTGACTCAAAACAACTCTATTCTAATATTATCATTGTATGCATGGGGTATGTGAGTGTCCTAATCCATGTGGATGAAGCACATCAACATATTATGATGGTATAATGAAAAAACGTGGGTATATATCCCTAATTCAATCGAAGACATATATAACTATATAATGGGGTCATAAAATAATATAGGATTCTATATTTTCACACACTTTGATAAAATGAAAATATAATTTATAAATTTCTGAAGAACACTTCCATAATATTTTAGAACTGTTCTAGAAAAAGGGTCACGTGTATATTCCTAACTCTACATGAAGGGAGAAACAACAATGTAATCATTGTGAATTAGTTTTTTACATGAATAGGATCACGATCATTATCATGTGCGGGATAATTATCATAATTTTTTGATAAAGGACAAGGCATCAGAATAGTCAGATAATCCTATTCCAACAAGAGATCACTAGGATAGATTGGAACATTCCTCAGTACTAGGGCACATTCCTGTCAAATAAATATGACAACATATTTCAAATTACAAGGATTGATCTCGTTTCCTTTTTATGGATGAGTCCCACCAAGTTATAGGAGGAAAATTCTCATGATATTATGATATTCTTGTTGGAGAAGTCCAAATGTATACTCAAAAGGATGATGATGGATCATATATTGCCATTCTAGAAATTTCTGAGAATGAACGAATGTGACAAGCCTCGAGGACATCTCATATTTCTCTCACTAAATCTTATTATCATTGTACAATCTATCATGAATGCATTGTGAATATTCCTACATCTACAGATGAACAACTATGTCAACATAATTCCCAGGAAATGTAGGAGAAGTCTCACATTCGATCTCTTATTCGGGTGGTCTTCTATAATATTTTATTATAAATTATGTATTAAGACTAAGAACATATTCTTATTTAAACAGGGTCTCTCTAATTGAGAGTATCACACACCTCTAGGAAAGCTCATACGCCTGACAATATTGAAGAGAATAATATATAAATGTCTCAGTATAATGCTCATACTCTCTCCTTCACTAAGGTGCACCTAGTGAGAATGGAACATGCCTCAGGACAGGCACAAATTCATGTTAATAATTCAATATAGATTATCCATATAACAACATCTTCATAGTAGTGGGATCATTCACTTGCAGCACTAGGCGTTCATATAAAAATTCTAGAAACCATTACATAATAGGATCATATCCCTACAAAATTTCAAAATGTTTTCTGACATATTCAATCCACGAGGAAGAGCATGCCTCATATTCCTAATCATCTCAATTCTATTGTCCATGTATTTGTTTGAGATACATACTCCACACCAAGAGGGACCATTTATACTTTTATCGAAGAGGAAGTACAATATGTTAATTACCATGATAGTTTTCCTATTGGTTTTGTGGAGATGGATAGTAGGGACACTACATTTGACATCCAGCTTGGTCATCCTCCAAAAGATCATATCTCCCATGGATAAATAAAATTTTTCCATTTACCCAACACCATTATATAGGGAGAGGTTCATAACTATGAAACCTTTATATATGGAGGTTAATGACACATCATTGTCAAATACGTGTTTTTATCCCTTAACATCTAGAAACACATAACTCCCACTACCACATGACCATTAGATCCCTCTTCTGTGGTCTGACTGGATGAATGAATTTATGTATAATGCATAGGAGTCAGACATTGGAATATAGAGAAATTTATCAGAAAAAAACCTCCCTATAATGATCTGGCCCCCACTACCTTTTACTATGAGATCCAAGATGATTTAGAATTGGAGTTAATGCCTTATCAACCCCTAAATATGTTAGATAATCATCAATGATAGAAGGATCAACCAAATCCATTTTTATTGAAGTAATTTTACATTCATTAATCAATAAATTTTGTTGTCAACAAGACCTCACTGTTACCTCCATGGATCTGGATCAAAACCAAGGAAATCACAACACAAATATTCAACATGCTTCCAAACACTAGACCATGACACATTGGAAGAATATATTTGAAGCCACATCATGTATCATTATTTTATGATAGGGAAAAAATAGATAATTAATTCTTTATACACCCTTGGAAAAACATAACCCATTAGATTTTTCATCATGCAATTTTAAAGAATCTACAATATCAGGGGACCAGGTAACACTTTTTCTAGTGGGTCACTACAATGGAATTCCCTCAATTCAATGATGCCAAGAAATTATGAAAATGGGGTTAATATATCAAACGTACATCAAGAACTCCCATTGATGTAATTGGAATAAATTTAGGTCATGGAGACTGATGTGGTGATCACAAAAACAACAACCCATAAAAGATGGTTCTCATCATGCACTGTCATCACACCCAGCTACTATGAGATCATTATTCTTCCGCATCAAACAATCTAAAATAGAAGCTTCAAAAAAATTCATCCAATAGGAGACCCTACCCCCTAGTCTACGATAATACATACCACCTCGTCCACCACTTAGATCGTTAATTGCTAAAATTATTCAAGATATATCCTCAGTATGTGTGAGAAAAATATATAATGCTAGACATTGGAAATTTATATCTTAATCATCATCTTGAGGTTAATCATCCCCTTAGAGGTCCCTTAAGTCATTGAAAATGATTCTAGATCAACGCCACCCCGATGATCAAGATGAATTTATATATTCATGACTAATAAATGAATCATCAAGCCACCAATTTGAATCATTCGATCCCCAACAATGGGATGATTCAGAGCGAATTACATCCCAAAATATCCCTCGCCCCATAAGGCTAGGGAATTTAAATTATCATAATCAGTACATGGAGATTAATTATTTTCTATATTAGTTCGGAAAAGGTTGATATCCCTCCAATTCCGCCACCCATAGGACAAAACATTTATGGTAAGGTCCAATTCAAATATCAGAACTAGAAACTCCCTCAATGTCATTACTCATATGCCAAGATAATGGAAGGTACTAAATATGATATTTGACACCTCCAGGGCCGCACGCCATAATGGACCAATACTGCCAAGGGTCCAAATAACAACCCTAATAAGAACGATGTATTATCAATCTATTGCATTGAATGAAATGGAACATCCCTCATTTAGATATATACCTCTATGATTTATTTCACTATCAACATTGAAAATGTTTATCAACACATAAATTCATAAAGCTACAACATAGTGATACTACCATGATAGGAGGGAGAGTTTGAATCACCAAATGATGTTACACATACCCAGAACCAAATAAGGTTTAAAAATATGACACCACTAAATATTGAGTTGTTTACTACAAATGGGAACATATAAAAGTGGAATTGTATTGTTATAATTTGATCACATCCCAGAAGAATTGATGTTTCTTACCCATATTAACAATTTTAACAAAAAGAGAGTAATATAAAAACTCTATGGAAATAAAACAATGAGATAATCAAAGGAAATATTTACATTGGGCATCATCTTCAAGTACACTGGAATTATATCCCTCCCATTGATGGTCTACTAGAAAGAAGTGCATCTAAGAATCAGACTAGATCTTGGATATAGGATTCCAGTGTAGATAAATGTATAAGTCAAATGTGATTATTAAATCCATCCATTGCAAAGAAAATATCTCTCTCACGAGGGTGATCATTCAGCCCTAGTTTGAATCAATAATTTGTGGGAGATAAAGGAAAAAATACCTTGTTATTCCCTATCCACTCCATGTATTTTGGAGATTAATCTGACAGTAGTGCCCCCATAGTTAAATATTATAATCGATTCTATGTTTACTCAAATGGAATCCATTTATGGGATACATAAAACCATGATGCCTGAGAAAAATCTATATCCCGAATATGTGGATAATAATCCACCTCAACCATTCATAGACAATCCTACCATCTCATTCTTTGAGGGGGTAGGCAACACAAAAAAACATCTCACAAAATTTATATCCCAAAATAGGATGAAAATGTGTACATAAGATAAAGATGTGGAAAAAAAGATGGGGCATTTTTTATAGACACTGATTGTTATATTATTTTTTAGTACAAAACCCTAATATTAGAATTTTTTACTATAGGGGAAGACCTTCATTGTCAATTCTTTTACCATTTCAACTCCACACTAAGGAAGAAAAAAATTGTTGATGTAACGAATACCAAAAAACAAAAAGATGATTGGTTGTCATATTTTATTTAAGGATTGAACGGTTTATCCAATTAACTCATCATCCCACCATTTCATGAAAAACTAAAATAAATATGTTATGAAAATATCATGGATGAGTTGTATACACCTCTAATCACTATGATGTACCCATGTGGGTTCTGAGAGTTCTCTGAAATGATATTACATCTTGATGATGATTTTCAAATAACCCAATCCAGAACATGACCCGTGACCTCAAAATATGGAAAAAAAATAAGATGAGTATAATGTGTATCTATCATATTCAATCCAAAAGTAGTTCTCATCGAGGCTCCTAGGTAAGCTTCAAACCTCTCTATACCTACAGTCATGTGGTGACATCCATGGAATATTTGTTGGTCATAAGAAAAGAGATTATAGGGGCCATCATCATTTAAGGAGTAGATGAAAAAAATTATACTCATTTAGAAATGAAACATCCACTTGTTTTTTATTGGCCACCATGGAAAATAACCAGCTCATGCTTCAACAAATTAGAAATCATGATGAGGTCAACCTCACCGACGATCACGTCTGCTGCCCTTACCGTAGATTGTTGTCTCATAGATTCCAATATTTATTCAAAATTAAATTCATCAATAAAATCACTATTGATTCCTGATTAGTGGAAATAGAAAAATCTCTAGAGTAGGTGACATACATAACCGTTGTCTTGCAAAAAAAGGGGGATGGTTGGTAGAATGTTCAGGCCAGGCATGCAGAAATTTTTAACAACTGGATGACCTGAAAAATAGTTGACCGAGCTCCTTCCACCCAACGATTAAAGATGTATATACCCACAATTGCTCCAACACATAAAATGGTATCATCAAATGAACCTCCCCATAGATGTAGTGATCACCACAAATAAGAAGAAACAGAAGAGGAAGAACCATGTTCTTCTCTAATGTAAGATCTACCCATTATAGATTTCATCCCTACAATATCCAAATTATAGGAACCTTGTCACCAAAAGGAATTCTTTTCATATATATTAATCATATTTGGTAATGTGAATGTGATACCCTGGGATGACCCCTTCTCTAATAATGATTATTCCCACAAATATGAATTTTCATGACATCCTTTGGGAATGAAAGGCTAGTTTTATAGGACTGAGGATTCATTAGACAAAATATATGTGTTTGGAACAGATATTCTGAACTTTTCCCAATAGAAAACATATATTTAGATAAAACATTTGGGAATGAACTCAAATGGAACACAAAGAAGGATGGATGTTCCCTGTATTCTTCCAGTAGTCCCCCGCATCCGATTGTCATTCATAAATTCCTTACAAGAGTTCAGTACAATCAATCCAATAAAAATGAATGTCTTGCATGAACTACACTACTTGATATTGATGTATTCTTAACCTCTTATTATGTACCAGTATCATACACCTCCGGTGCATCAATCCTAAATAGCCTGCCCTGAGAAACCCCATATTAGGATTCACCGATCATTGGTACATAAGAATGTTCTTCTGAAGCAGCTAGCTATTTTTTCATCCAATATCTCAATCCTCGATGCACTACATCATTCCAAACAACAATCGAAGGCACTTTTTGAATCCCTCTAGATAACACTAGAGACAGAAATAGTAGCTTTTGTGGCCCTGGACTATATAGTGTCGACTATGACCTCACTATTTCATGTCACAATCTCAGTCAAAAACCAAGATAAATAGGTTATCCTTTATGGGATCATTATTCCACTCTCTATCTCAGGAAGCCTCAATAATTCCATTATCCCAAGGGTTCTGATTGATTTTGGATCTGGGGTCAATATCCTATAGTTTCATATCCTAAAATGATTGTTATATGTTTATGTGGACTAAACTCCCATGAATCTGACCAATAAATGTTATGATAAGTGTGGGTGAATACCAATTGGGAAGAAAAAACATAGATCCCAATATGGTTATTCAGATATGATATCGTGTTCATGGTTTCTGTGTATGAAACCACATATAATTTCCTTCTCGATTGGATATGGATCCATAACTATATTGTGGTTCCATCAATAATCCATCAATGTATTATGTATCCCATTGATGGAAATGACAACATACAACATGGTCAAAACACCACATCTGAGACATTCAGAACCACATATGCATAAGATGATTTCTATAGTAGGGGTGGAAAGCCACCAATAGCGGATAACGATATAAATTTTGTAGCTCCCAATGGTTAGGGGCCTACCTATGTGAATCGCTAGAGTATGCACGACAATGATTTTGTGCTCCCCATAAATTATGATGAGGTAGAAAATATAATCCTAGAGTTTCAATCACCATCGATCTTTAAAGATTGTATAAAAGAAAATAATAATTGGAAACTCTCTAAATTGTCTCATTATTAAATGGATGATGATGGTTCATCAATAATCCTACCACACACTAATAACGATGGAGAAGAGCCTTGATTTTTAGCTTGTTGTGAAATGAATCCATGGAATCTAAAGAGGATGAAGATTTAGATGGTCCTAGGAACTCCACTTCAACATTCAAGGAAGGAGTATCAATAATCAAAGATGAGATTTGATAGATAAATATAGGAATAATATAATACCCTCATTTATAATGTTTCAATGGTATATGGTCTCTTGGAACTATATGAAAGTTCTTGTGCTGCATCTAGATGTGGATATGCACTATATTGGTCTATGCAATGAGGATGAAGTCATTAAGATTACAAAAATGATGTTATTCCCATCTCATGCCACCTACATAAAGGTAGAAGTTTACAAATTGATCAAATCCAACATGATTCGAGAATTGAATTACAAAATATGGATTTCAAGAAACATCCCCAAAATGAATTGGAATGGACATATTAGGTTCTGCATCTATTTTAGAGACCATAATTGACATCTCACAAATTACTAACTCACAAGACTGATCCCAAAACACCTAATTGATGAAACTATAGGTTTCCAATCCATTTTTGTCAACAACATGCATTAGGGGTACAATCAGATAATTATGGACCATGGAGATGGAGAAGCCACTGCCTTCTGAGAACTTCTTGGGATCATTTTTATCATTTCTTAACCATTTTTTGAACAATTCTATCTCCACATATCAATTCACCATTCATCATATCTTCAATACCTTCTCAAGAAAGCTATTTAAATTTTATGACAAAGTCCTGGATGTTATATCATTATAGTGATGTGATTACTTCATGGATCTACAAATAGTCATTGATAAACTATGATAGTATAGTTTAATGATGAATCATTTAAAATGAGCTTTAATGGAAACTTCATGAATTTCCATTGGATTTATTATATTCTGTCATTTCATTGAGGTTGATATAGATTATAGTGGATTTATATTGGATATATCATCCCAAAAAAATCCCAATGAACATAGAGGACTCTATGGGAACCTCAAAAATATTTGGCACATCCTAACCAATCTGCATTGTAAATCTCTCCCCTTCACCTGGCTAATGATTAATGAGATCTCCTATCAATGGAACACTGACTTCCGAAATTCCTTAAAAGGTATTAAGAAGTAGATACAACCCCAAAATATTTTCGTGTCTCTGGATGTAGGGAGGACACTCATCCTATGTGGGTCCACCATAGAGTGATCACTTGAATCCCTCTTTATATTAGAAAATGATGGGGCATGTGAGTATACACATTATAATAATAGTAGGGTGATTATAGGTACTAAGACAAGGTATTATATTGTTGAAAAGAAATACCTTGCAGTCATCTTTTGGTGGAAAAATATGAAGCATTATATTCAGCACCATGATGTCCACTTGGTCTATTGTATTGATCCACACATGTATATCATTGGACTCCCTATATTTATTGGGAGTTAGGCTTGATGGTCTGTCATTCTATAGCAATATAACTTTAATTTTATATAAAAAATTACTGGAGGTGAAATAATTTTTTTATTTCCTTATTGCACATACTTCCCAATAAAATACATTGGTGGACACCGAGCTTCCATTTATGTAGGTTTCTTATGCCCATTATACTTTCTGGTCATAGAATATATTCTTCCAAATGACTCCCAATGTACTATTTTTACAATTATGGATGAATCTAAACTCATTTGACTTGGTCTAGGGACTGTATTTATCTCTCCATAAAATGTACTTGTTCCATACTCTTCCTCATTGTCCAAATGCTTCACAAGTAGTGATGTAGAATACCAAGCCATCATCGTTGGATTGGAAATATCCCTACAACTACACATTTCCTACCTAAATATTAAAGGGGACTCAGAATTTGAGATAATTTGGATCAATCATGAATATCCTATTGAAAAGAATGAATTCTCCCACTTATTATCTATTTCAGGGGATTGATGGAGAGTTCTTTTTTTTATCTCACATTACATCATCTTCCATTATCATTTAATGCTCATTACGATGCAATGGATAATGCATACACTAGAATGACCCACCCCTATTAGGAGGAAGAAATATTTTTTATCACAAATCGAAGAATGGCCTCATCAATCGTTGTATGTGACATGTAATAAATCAATCTGATCAGCATGTACCCAATGTGTGATGAGACCATGACCACCCTTATATAGACATATAACATAATTAAATACCTTTAAAATGAGGTTCTCCCAATAGATCATGCTGGAATGGAAATTATTTGGTGCATGGAATCAAATATCACTCTGTAGGATGGTCCAAATGAGATGAAATCCCTCTACAAATGAGGCACTCATAGAATCCTCCTCAGATGAATATTAGAATGATATATTATACTAGTTATTGAAATGGTTCATGTGGGATCTAATATTTCCCATCCATCAGGGAATAGGCACTCCCAACAAATCAGGGGGTTATGATATTACTAGAAAACAATGATAATGGAATTCATGGAATTTATCATGAAATTTCATGCATGTCAGATCAATTAAAAATCCATCCATCAACCATAGGATTTTTACATATACCTGAATATTCCTAGTTATTTTCCCTTTGGGGAAATGATTTTTTTGGGGAAATTGACCCTATCCACAGCTCAGCAGTTCATGTACATCATTACTACTATCGACATATTTTCCAAATGGGCTGAGGAAATACCCCTCACGAAACCTGGGGAAAATAATATCATCAACTTCTTAATCGACCATAAAATCACTAGATTCATAGAGCCTCATAATATATTTATAGAAAATGGAACCAAATCTAGTGTTTAGTATTTTGGAATATTTTACATGAGTATATTATTGAGTCCAATCACTCATTTCACTGTCAGGAGATATAAAATAGGAAGACACATGCATTCAATAATACCCTATATAATATACTTTAGAGTATGGTGAATAAGGATAAGTATTCTTTGGTTATGAAAAATTATTCATGATTTATGGGCCTTTTATACCACCACATATATTAAAACACAAGAAACACCATTCTCATTGGTGAATGGTATGGACGCATTGTTATTCAATGAGGTCCATCTACTATAACAAAAAAAATCCATTTTCAGATAGCTCTTAGATGAGGAACAATCACAATATAGTTGGGATGAATTGAAATGACTAGATGAGAACATATTTTTCATGATAGAAAATACAAATATACACCATAATTTCATAACACAAGACAATAAAAAAAATTCACCTTAATTCATTCCTCTAAGGAGAACTGGTTCTGGGTCTAAAAAACCCAATGATAGTGGGTAAAAAACCCCTAAAACCAGAACCCATGTCGGAAAGGCCTTATGAAATACTATCATTCTGGGGCCCACTAATTAGCCACCTTGGAATGAAATTATATCACATCACCCAGCAATGTGAGATTTATCATGAAATAAATTTCATATATTTCATCAGATTGAAATCCACATCAGTGTAAGCCCCTTAATTCATCATGATTACATGATTTTAAACTATAAAATTTATTCCTTACCACATGGAAACAAACTATATGGACTTTTCCCTTACTGGATGAAATTAAACAACATGGTTTCTCAAGAATGATGTATGGACTAGTACCTTCTATCACATGATATGTAGTGACAAACAAGCCCTTATACATGGGAATGGACATGGGAAAACATTCAATTCACAATGACTTATCCAATATCCTTACGACAAAAAATTTATCTTCCTGGAAGATGTTCCTTCCACCTGACATTCAATTCCTGGAAAATGTCCTTAATACATCATGTAAAACTACACAGATCTACAACATTCCTTTTTTGTCCCATCGAGTGATCTACGTCCTTATAGAATGAAGAAAAATTTCACAGATCCATAATGTTGGTCTTCATTCATGTCAAGTATCCCATTTCATTATTATATAATGGTAAAAGGAATGGGTTCCCTGTTAATATATATAGAATGATTCTCATTTTGAATGATATGCCTATGGATTCCTTGATCCAATATCTTGGCCCATCCACCACATGATTAAAACTTCTAATGACCTTCAATTAAATTCCTATACATGGAGAGACAAACCATTTCCATTAAGTGTTTCTCAAACAAATCATAGCTCATGTGGGATTAGGAGTCTCTGTATAGGATTCCCCTCAGAAAATATCCAAAAAAACAATCAACAAGCCCATCATTGTCTAGAATGAAATATTATAAAATTCATATCATGAGTCCTTAATATATGAAGTAAAATTGCATAGATAATATCTCATGCACTATTTGAAACTCCATACTTCTATTAACCTAACTTGAGAGAAAACATGTATTCGGTGTTTGTGTTCTTCCACACCTCCAACAACTCTACCCCTCTTTACATCAGGGAACCCAGGACCATTCTTCATGATGTTAAACATCTCAGTTCTTCAAAAAAAAATATGTTGCATGATTTTCATTTTCAAGAGATATGTAATGATGTGATTAATTCCATCCTTGGTCCCATCCCAATCATTACAATTTTTTACATTGATCCATTTTTACCCTTTCCTCCTGACGTTAAAAAACTGAATACATTAAAAATTACATGTGGATTGATTCATGTCATCATAAGATACATAGAGACACCTGGGTCTTAAATAATGGTCCTAGTTTCAATAATTACTTCATATAATTTCCATCATCACATATATGGGTCAGAACTTCGTAGATTATATCCAACTCAAGATCTAGGTATGTCTCAATTCTTGACTTCACAAGATACATAGTGTCCACTGAATTTCTAAAATTCGATCCAGTTAAAACAAATAAATATTAAAATGCTACCCATTTTGTGTAGAAGTTAGAACTATGCTAGGAAAAAAATATAGAATTGTGTTTCACATGAATCCCATCACCATGGGATATGTAGTGACAGCCATAATACTATTGATGGGCCTGGTTGTGACTCCAAAATTTCACATTGGGGGATCCACGTCCAAACCACATCAAGATAATTTTCATAACCTTTCCGAACTACCTGTGTTTTTTTATCATTATCAAGATATACATATTGATACCCAGACCTCCACGATGGATCCCAATATCTATATTTCCATCTTTTCATATCAATTTATATGTCCCCACAACATGAAAATAAACTGTGTAGACCTCTAACATTGTTTAACTCAAAATTGAAGGACTACAAGAACCATACCCAGGCCAGTCGGAGTACATGGTGCATCCATCAAATTTTAAAGCGGTGAAATCTAGAAACCATACATTATTCCTTTAGGATCTCATGTTTCCACAGAACTTATATAGACATCATAAATGATACCTATATTTATTTATTCATTTATTAACTATTCAAACATTCCCATGGGTTCTGAATATAGGCATATAGCCATCAACCAAATGAATCACTCTACAAAATGGATTTTAAAATCCTTGTGACCCCTGACACAATTGTGGAAGAAACCAACACCCCAGTGTTAAATAAAACTCTTCTGAAATGATTATACAATTTCATCACTCATATATTTAGATCCTCGATCCACGATTTAAAATATTGTCATCTCATAATCAGAAACATGATGGGGGTACTCACAACCCTGGGTTTCCAAATTAGGTTCTATTGTATCATCCCTATATTAGTTCCATGTTCTTCATGAACATAAACTGGATGCACATTGGTCAGAGCTATATGGCCTAAAACTGTAGGAGCCCGGGACACCCTGAGAGGGGAGGGTTGAATCAGTGTGTCAACTTTTTATTTTATTACCAAGGATCTTGTTCCCACGTTGGTAGGAACTGGTAAAACCTGTATGATGGATATGATCAGTAATGAAACATTCACATGTAAAGAGATGACACCACAATTTTACTTGGTTCACCAAAAAGGGCTACGTCCAAGGAGCATATGCCAACAGGTTGTCAGTCGTACCAAATTCCACTGAACTTCACTAGTTGTTGATTACAATGGTTCGGGCACAGTAAATCTGTCCCAGGCTCACTGACTTTACAAAGGTTCAGGGATAGCTCACTGCTTCCCTCAGGTCACTCCCGTTGACTCCCCCTAGCTCACTACCCTTGGTGAAGTCACACTCAGTT
This sequence comes from Viscum album, assembly GCA_963277665.1. Taxonomy (NCBI): domain Eukaryota; kingdom Viridiplantae; phylum Streptophyta; class Magnoliopsida; order Santalales; family Viscaceae; genus Viscum; species Viscum album. The sequence continues at coordinate 1,581,125,317 of OY728125.1, forward strand.
TATTGACATGAAGGTATCTTCAATAGATTTGCATTAAAGTCTTTGTCTTCTATTCAGCATGAGACAATGCTTGAATCAGAGTACTAATTTGATGTTCTTTGTATTCAATCTTCTTCTTTCTTGGAATAACTGAATGCACTTTATCTTCTTCTTTTCTTCCTTTGATTCCCAATACTGACACCTGGGTTTTTTTAAATAATCCCCACTTTCTGTGCAAATCTGAGTTTAGTTGCATAAACAATTCTCCTTTTCTTCGCAAAGCACAACGAGGGTGTTAAACACTAGTCATGTGTGTGCGGAACCACTTCTCTTCAATAAACCAAACGATTTACTTTTCATCTGTCTTCGCAATGAAGATTTGAGAGTGTTAAGCAGTTGTCAAAGGCCTGCGGGACCCTAAATATTTCACGCAACCTTACCGGTGCCTTGTGCTTAAAATTCAAACCTTATGCATAAAAATATTGTTTTGGCGCAAAAAAGGCTTTTCGTGAAATTCTTTTTTTCGCTCAGAACTTCTCTTTTTCTCGCAACACCTTCTTTTCTGCGCAAAACTTATTCTTTTCGCGCACCACTATATACCTTAATTTTTCTTCACTTCAGAGCTCGAGATTTGTCTAAGTTTTGAGCCTCTCTGAATGATAGGGGATCAAATCATATTTATAGGCGTTTTTGATCCTGAGCGTAAAACACCTTCGTCCGCGTAAATCTGTCTCTCAGTTATTTGAATCACGCGCACCTTCCTTTTATTCTCGCGCACCACCTTGGTTTTTCACACAACTCATTACTTATCCAGTTTTCATCATTCTGAACATGAATCCTCTATTTTGCGTGAATCTAAAAAACCACATTTTTCGCACAACCAACATTATGCACACAAGCTTTATTGTCCGCGCACATGGCGCAAACGTCTCCGATTTTTCGCACGCCTCTTGCCTTTGCCGATTTTATGTATTTCTGATTCGACACACTACTTGCATGAAAAATTCAACCAGTTATTCTGTGCACAACATGATTCCGCCCACATACCCATTTTTTGGTGCACAGCTCTGGTTTTTCACACAACCCATGCCTTTACCATTTTTCAACGTTCTAATTCTGAGACATTGTTTGCGTGAAAAAATTTGCTATACTATTTCGTGCACCACACTGTTTTTTGCGCCCAGCTCATGTATTTCACACACAACCCTTATTTTCTGTGCACCACTTCCTCTTCATGTGCACCTCCTTTTTCATAAAATCCATGTCTTCATTTTCCGATTTTGAGGCCCAAAAATGTGGCAAACAATGGGAAACAACGCCACCATAAATATATGCTTCAGCCGTAACCTTCATGTTTATTTTTAGTGATTTCCTTCTTCAAAAACACTTCTTCTTTCTTCACAAACTCCACTATCATGATATATATCCTTTGATAGAACAACTTTAGCATCATCTTATGTTGAGACAATGTGAAGTGCATGACCATCTCAAAATTCCAATCCCTTCCACACTGTCTTCTTCTTCAACAGTCATTTTCTACTTCATGAAAATCAAATGATCCTATTCTTCAAGAAGCCTCTTACATGGTTCTCATGCAATCATGACGAACTACACAGTCATCATCAAATCTCCATGCTTCTTTAATCAACCCCAGATGGATTATGCCTCACCATTCATCAGTATTGTAAACAATGTGTCACCTTTGACACACATTCTTTGAACTTATGATCAGTACAAAAATCATCTGAATTTTCATTCCTCCAATTCATGGGAGTACTTCTTGATCTCTTTCATTTTGTATTTATTGAAAACATTTGACAACAAATACAAAATTTTACAAAAATTGGAACCATCAATCTTCCCCTTTGTATTTTGTTGTCAATACCTTACATATCTTATGAAATGAATTCGTCAATGTCAAAATGAGAACCTTCCCTTCAGTCAACTTTTCTTTTCAAACTTTCATTTCACTTTCTCTCCACCTTAATGACAAGAATGAAAAATTTCATGGTTGAGAGGGTATCAATATATAATTAAGCAATGTGTCATTAATCATTTCACTCTAAGTCTACTTAAGAAATGATCGGTGTAGAAAACAATAGGATCTGATTTAGAGAACAAGGATTTCCATTATTCACTGATCATGATACTATATGAGATGAGAACTCATGTACTTTGTATTCAATGGTTTTCCAATTTTATTTAGGGTTAATGAAATCTAACGTGATTGGGAATATACAACTTGAAACTCCTGCACTCTCATCAGTAAACATATCAAAAACATTCAAGTGCAATTGGTAGGATAAGTGGCCTTGGGGCAGTTCCATTCTTTTTATGTCACTGGTCAATTAAGTTACCCCCCCCCCTTTGTATAATGATCTTTGTTCGGATTAAACATGGTTTACTGATTGATAAATGACATACCTTTTCCAATGGAATGTTCTTCATGAAATTTACATTGTAATATGAATTTAATACCATCTGGAGTTGATATTGATTGAAACAATGATTTTGGAAGCTTCTTCATTTTTCTCCCCCTCAAGGGAAACACTCCTCATAATCTTCATCATGAGTGATCCTTCATCATATTAATCATTGAATATAAATTGAATAATCTACCAAGGATGTAAACTTCTTTAGATTTGCTATCAAGAGTAGACATCATTCACTTCTTCTTAGGTTCTCCCCCTGAGAGCATTCTTCACCTTCAATTCCCTGCATTATTAGCACAAATACAATACAAATATGATTAAGGGAATAAGGTGGTTCCTCCTTGCTTCATCAATACGAGCTGCATGATTGAGGTTCTTTTTCAAACAAGTTCCTTTATTCACTCCAGTATTCATGCCTGCACATTTCAAAAATTGGTCTGATATGTGTTGATGTGGCATGGCTCTCTTCACATTCTCTTCTACTTTGTGTGGAGAATTGTTCTTCGTAATAGCCATTAATGATGCATTTTTACTCCTTTTACAGATTACTTCTTGCTCTGGTATTAAGGTTTGACAACCTTTTGTGATGTTACCAGATCTAATATATCTCTCACACAGAACATCATTAACACTTGAAAGTTTTCCTTTTCCTTTGTCAACAGCCTTGGCCTTTTCATCTTCAAGATCCCGCATTCTTTTCAAATCTTCTAGCCATATGACCAACAAGTCATTTGGAACGGTTATAGCTGGTTTGGATCTTCCCCATTGGTTCATCAGATTTTCATCTCTCTTAGTTTCTCTTATGGATGATTGACCCTTCAATTTTATGGATCTAAAATCATGGGTCTTCTCAGCTACCCTACCTGAGATCATCTTGGGGAAATGTGTGTTCGCACTATTCTTCTCATTTATTCCCAAGGTACTTTCTTCATACTTAGACAGTATAAGAAGTCTTCTTTTCTTATCAATAGTGAAACCATGTTGAGATGGGCATGTACCTACCTTGTGACCACTGCCGTTGCAGACATCACAGATGTTATCAAGCATTCCAAATCTGTTTGTTGTAAACAGATGATTCTAGACCTGTAGATGTTGCTCCGTCTTCTCTGGATTCCGTTCCATTGATAAATGATTTCTTTGTGCTTTTTTATTAAAGGGATTGTACCAATAGTCTAATGTACAAGTCCCAAATCTGTTGCAGCACCAACATTGACCCACAAATCTTTTCTTCTTTTTATATTTTGTATGAGGTTGTTGGGCATTCTTCTTAATTTTTTTTACTCTATTTGAGGAACCAACTTCCTAATTTTTCATCCCATCCACCCTAGCCTTGGTGTTATGATTATTCTCCTCACATTTCCTCATCCAAACGTGTTTAGAATTTTTCTTCGAGCCTGAACTAATTATTGGAATGTATTTAGAAACAAGAGTACAATATGGATTAGATGGTACCTTCAAATTCTCAGTTTCTTTTGATGGATCAATGAGTGAAGTCATGATCTTCTTATCAAATTGTTGGATGACTTTTGGCTTTAGCATCCTCTAGTGTTCATTGAATGGATACAGATTTTATTTCTTGATATGGATAATCAAGAGTTGTCATAATCTTCTTATCACATGTTGAAGGTATTTCAGCTTTAGTATCCACCAATGAACATTGAGTACATGCATATCTTGTTTCATTCTTTTGTGAAGTCTCAATATGGGACTTCTCAAGATCTGTCAATTGGGCCTCCAATTTCAGAAATTCAATTTTGAGGATGATCTTCTGATCATCAATCATGATCATCTCCACTTCAAATTCCATCTTCAATATTTCAAATTCATCTTCATTCATCTTAACTTTTCTTTGTACCAAAGAGTCATGTTCCTTGAATCTCTTGGATGTTTATACCAAACAAGAACTCTTGACTTCAGTGCTGTTCTTCTGCTCAGATTCAAGTGCATGGATCTTTTCTTTTAGTGTCTTACTGACTACCACATTTTCATCAAAGGCTATAATCTGTTTGGTGAGATTTAAGAATTCGTGAATTTTTACTTCTAAGCCCTTTTCCAAATTATCAGCTTCACTTTCCAATCGGTTGATCTCAACCTGTATGCATTGAAATATTCTAAAAATAGTAGCAACTCATTATTCAAGAATATCATCCAGATAGCTTATTAATTTCTCATGATCACTTGTGATCGAAGTGTCTTCCATTCCTATGGTATAATCACGAGCCACCTGTTCGATATTTTCCATGCCTGATATTTCTTCCTTATTGGAAGGGCATGGAGCACCAGATACTGCATCTTCTTTGGATTTCAGGGACATCATCAACTACTTCTTCTCTTTCTTTTTCCTATTTTTCTTGGTCTTGCTGGATATAGGCTTCTGCTTAGAAATGACTGAGTCATTATCAAGACTGCTCTTCATTGTTGACATTAGGAATGAAACTCAAATACTCTTCTGAATAGGATTACTATAGTATCCAACATACGTGAACGTTTCCCTCTGATACCACTTGTAGGACCCCAGAACACCCTGAGAGGGGAGGGGTGAATCAGGTTGTAAAAATTTTCTTTTAAAACCACGGGTCTTGTTCCCACGTTGGTAGGAACTGGTAAAACCTGTATGATTGATATGATCAGTAATGAAACATTCACATGCAAAGAGATGACACCAGAATTTTTTTTGGTTCACCACAAAGGGCTACGTCCATGGAGCATACGCCGACAGGTTGTCGGTCGTACCAAATTCCACTATTATTCAAGAGTTGTGTATTATAATGGTTCGGGCATAGTCACTCTGTCCCAGGCTCACTGCCTTTACAAAGGTTCTAGGATAGCTCACTGCTTCCCTTTGGTAACTCCCATTGAATCCCCGTGTATAACGACCCATACATTACATACATGGTTATTACTTTAAAATTGAATCATAATTATTACAATATATAACAAAACCATTCAAGGACCATATAGGTATAATGTCTTTAGGAACTGGGAAACATAAACAAGTGGTTAATAAATCATCTATTTTGTCTCCCATTTATTTCATCATATCTTGAGTACCTTTTTTGAATATCCTACTTAATAAGATTCTTCCTGAACTGGGGAAGGAAGAAATACAAAACGATGAGCTCAAATTCTCAGTAAGGGTAAACAAAAAAATATCAATCACATCATATTCATAAGAACGTAACATTATGGAAATCTTAACCTGCAAAAGAGATAATAATTTCATAAAATGGGATAAATCATAGTAGTGAAATGTAATCCCAATAATCATAACATAAAACATGAAACATTGTGTCATAAACACATAATCATAGAGAATCATTTTTTAGTAGTCAAGACTCATTTCCAAGACTATCTTAGCGGACAAAGTCCATTTCTGAACTGAGTTCACTCCTCGTTTCAGTCCTGATTCACTAAACATGTTTAACCTTCCGTTCCAGCCATGTATATCTCATGAGATATAAATCTATTCCCAATGCATTGGAGGGAGATATAGGTCCCACCCATATCACAATGAAACCATTCTAATGTTAGCCACAAAATCATAAATCATACATCATAGGATAACCAATGTAATAAAAATGGGAATCATAAACATCACGCCATCATAACATAATCCATATAAGATAAAAGGACATCATAAAAATAATTCCATCATAACAAAATCAAATCAATGTAAAAATAGGGATATAAAAAGAACCCTATATTATCTTAGATGGAAAATAATCTTGATAAAACACTTGAACTCCATTCTTGAGGAAAATATCCTTTATACTTCAAAAACATTTTTCCTTTCTTAACATGTCCTACAATTTTATACTAAAAGAAATTGATTAAAAATAAACTTAAAAACTTGTAATGGAAGCTTCATGGAAATAATTTTCTATGAATCCATTCATACTGTATAAGTTAAAAAAAGCATTCTTCCCGTACTTTGGTCGGAAAAGTCAAAAAGTACCTCGTATGAAAAACGGCAAAATATTCCTTTCATGTCATTTACTAAAAACTCACCGAAGTGTAAAATTGGATTTAAAAAATTGTAGGTGGATGGAAATAATATTACATATTGAGGAAACATGTATGTTGATTATAAATATTCCCCAGTAAATTCAGAAGTATAAACAATCTCAGATAAAAATGAGATTGTGAGATTTTCCCTTACCTTAGGTCCGATTTGTTTCGTAAGTGTCTGAACCTCTTATATAATGATTTAAACAATGTCATTGACTTATTCCAAAATTATAATTATTTTTATGATATCATATATGGTCATATTCTTAGCTTTTTATTAGTAAAATTTCATTACTACTTGTTATTCGGGTGTTTATTGATTTTTGTTCTTAGGCGTGTTTTGTCGAATAAATTCTTATTATTATTTTTAGGTTATAGATACCTCATTTCCAGAATATTATTAATGTAATAAATATCATATTTATTCACTCAATTCATTTATGTACTCATTATGCAATGAAAATCATGTAGAATGAGTCACATCACATCGTGGAGACGGTATTTCGTACGTACGCACAAGCAATGATATCGTTCCCATGAATGTGGAATTGTATTGGAGTGTATGTATAATATTTCAGAATCAGTATCACATTACAATAATCATATATAGTTATTATTTTCACCATTATACCCATCCTTGTAAGGTTGTGGTGGAAAATAGATTACACCACAGCGTGGAGACGGTATTCTGTATGTACGCACGCACGGTGATTTCATTTTCCGTAGGATGGATAGAGGGTGAAATAGGGTTGTTTTATACATAAAATAATATATCAGTATATGAGTGATAATAATGTTATTACTTCATAATGAAACAACTAAAGAAGACAATGTTGAAGAAGAAATAATGTTGAAAGAATCGGTAACGGACATTACCTCTTCTTTGAAGTGCCTCTTTGAGACCTCCTCATAGGGAACTAAAATTGGTATTTGAAGAAGACCAGGACCTCTAGAATGTTTCTAGGGAAGTGGAGAAGAGAATTTGGTAGGGGTTGTCCGAGACAATGCTGACACCAGAGTACTGAGTTGATGCTATTTTGTATTCAATAATCTTCCTTAGTTCAATAACTGAATGCAATTATCCTCATCTTCTCTTCCTTTGATTCCAAATACCGACACTTGAGTGTTTTGCAATAATCCCCACTTTCTGTGAAGATCTGAGTTTAGTTTCATGAACCGTTCTTCTTTTATTCGCAAAGCACAACGAGGTTGTTAAACACCAGTCATGTGTGTGCAGAACCACTTCTCTTCAAATAACCAAACGGTTCACTTTTCATCCGTCTTCGCAAAACAGATTTGAGAGTGTTAAGAAACTGTCAAAGGCCTGTGGGACCCCAAATTTTTTACACACCCTTCCCAGTTCATTGTGCTTAAAATTAAATCCTTATGCGTAAAAATATCAATTTGGTGCAAAAAAGGCTTTTCGCGCAACTCTTATTTTTTTCTCTGAACTTCTCTTTTTCGTGCAACACATTCTTTTCTGCGCAAAACTTCTTTTTTTCGTGCACCACTATATACCTTAATTTTTCATCGCATCAGATCTTGATATTTTTCTATGTTTCGAGCCTCTTTGAATGATATGGGATCACCTCATATTTATAGGCTTTTTTGATCCTGCGCGTAAAACCCCTTCCTCCGCGTAAATCCGTCTCTCAGTTCTTTGAATTGCGCACACCTTCCTTTTATTCTCGCGCACCACATTGGTTTTTCTCGCATCTCATTACTTATCCAGTTTTCATCATTCTGAACATGAATCCTCTCTTGCGGATGAATCTAAAAACCCACATTTTGTGCACAACCAACTTTATGCAAACATGTTCGATTTTTCGCGCACATGGCGCGAACGTCTTCGATTTTTTGCACGCCTCTTGCCTTTTCCGATTTTCAGTATTTCTGATTCGATACACTACTTGCAAGAAAAATTCACCCAACTATTCTTTGCACAACATTTTTCCACCCAAATATCCATTTTAATGCGCACAGCTCTGGTTTTTCACGTAGCCCATGCCTTTAGCATTTTTCAACGTTCTGATTCTGAAACACTGTTTGCGCGAAAAAATTTGCTCTACTATTTCGCGCACTACGCTGTTTTTTACGCCCAGATCATTTATTTCACGCACAACCCTTATTTTCTATGCACCACTCCCTCTTTGTGCTCTCCTCCTTTTTAATACAATCCATGTCTTCATTTTCTGTTTTTGACGCCCAAAAATTTCGTGAACAATGGGAAACCGCGCCACCATAAATATGTGCTTTGGCCGTAAACTTCATGTGTCTTTTTGGTGATTTTCCTTCATTAACAACTCTTCTACTTTCATCAGAAACTCCACTATCATGATATATATCATTTTATTGAACAACTTTTGCATCATTATATGTTGAGACAATGTGATGTTCACGGCCATCTCAAAATTCCAATCCCTTCTACACTGTCTTCTTCTTCAACCGTCATTCTCTAATTCATGCAAATCATAGGATCCTATTCTTTAAGAAGTCTCTTTCATAGTTCTCATGCAATCATGAAGAACTTCACAGTATTCATCAAATCCCCATTCTTCATTAATCATACTCAGATGGATTATGCCTCGTCATTCTTCACTATTGTAAACAATGTGTCACCTTTGACACACATTCTTTGAGCTTATGATCAGTACAACAATCATCTGAATTTCCATTCCCCCATTTCATTGGATTACTTCATGATCTCCTTCATTTTGATCTTCATTGACAACTATTGACAAAAAATACAATATTTTACACAAAGTGGTCCCAAAAATCTCCCACTTTGTATTTTTTTTCAATACCTTACATATCTTCTTAAATGAATTCGTCAATGTCAAAATGAGAAACTTCTCTTCAATCAACTTTTTTTTCAAACTGTCATTTCACTTTCTCTCCCCCTTATTAACAAGAAATACAAAGTTCATGGTTGAGAGGGTATCAATATATACTCATGAAATGTGTCATTAATAATTTCACTATAAGTATACTTAAGAAATGCTCATTGTAGAAAACAAGAGGATTTGATTTAGACAACAAGGTCATCCATTATTCACTGATCATGATACCACATGAGATGAGAGCTCATGTACATTGTCTTCAAGGGTTTTCCACATTCATTTTGGGTTAATGAAATCTAATGTGATAGGGAATAATCAACCTGAAACTCATGCACTCACATCAATAAACATATCAAAAACATTCCAGTGCAATAGGAAGGATAAGTGGCCTTGGGGCACTTCCGTTCTTCTTATGTCACTGATCAATTAAGTTATTCCCCATTTGTAGAATGATCTTTGTTCTGATAAAACAATGTTTAGAGATTGAGAAATGACATACCTTTTCCAATGGCATGTTCTTCAAGAAATTTACAGAGTAATTTTCATTTAATACCAGCTGGAGTTGATACTGATTGAAACAATGATTTTGGAAGCTTCTTCATTTATCTCCCATCAAGGGAAACACTCCTCATCATCTTCATCAAGAGTGATCCTTCATCATCTTAATCGTTGAATATCAATTTATGAATCTAACAAGGATGTAAACTTCTTTAGATTAGCTATCAAGAGTTGACATCATTCAATTCTTCTCAGGTTCTCCCCCTGAGAGCTTGCTTCACCATCAATTCCCTTATTTATTAGCACAAATATAATAGACAAATGATTAAGGGAATAAGGTGGTTCCTCCTTGCTTCATCAACATGAGCTGCATGGTTGAGGTGCTTTTCGCAACCATGTTCCTCTGTTCACTCCAGTCTTCATGCATGCACATTTGAACAATTGCTCTGATATATGTTGATGTGGCATGGCTCTCTTCACATTGTCTTCTAATTTGTGTGGAGACTTGTTCTTCTTAATAGCCATCATTAATGATACATTTTTACTCCTTTTAAGGACTTCATCTTGCTCTGGTGTTAATGTTAGACAAACTTTTGCGATATGACCAGATCTCATACATCTCTCACACAGAACATCATTAAAACTTGAATGTTTTCCTTTTCCTTTTTCACCAGCCTTGGCCTTTTCATCTTAATGTTCCCACATTATTTTCAAATCTTCTGGGCATATGACCAACAAGTCATTTGGAACTGTTGCATCTATTTTGGATCTTCCACATTGGATCATCGGAGTTTCATCTCTCTTAGTTTCTCTTGTAGATGAGTGACCCTTATATTTTATGGATATAAAATCCTGGGACATCTCAGCTTCCCTACCTGAGGTCATCTTGGGAAAATATGTGTTCACACTATTCTTATGATTTCTTCCCAAGGTAATTGTTTCATACATAGATGGCATCAGAGGTCTTCTTGTCTTATCAACAATGAAAGCATGTTGAGATGGGAATGTACCTACCTTGTGACCACTCCTGTTGCATATATCATAGATGTTATCAAGCATTCCAAATATGTTTTATGTAAACAGATGCTTCTGGACCTGTAGATGTTGCATATTCTTCTCTATATTTCTTCCCTTTGATACATGCTTTCTTTGAGCTTTTCCATTAAAGGTATTGTAACAACAATCCAGTACACAATGCCTAAATCTGTTGCAACACCAACATTGACCCACAAATATTTTCTTCTTTTTATCTTCTGTATGAGGTTGTTGGGCCTTCTTCATAATTTTTTGTACTCTAATTGAGGAACCAACATCCACCTTTTTTCTTCCCATCCACCATATCCATGGTGGTAGTTTTCTTCTCGTCACCTTTCCTCATCCATACTTGTTTATAATCTTTCTTCGAGCCTGAACTAATTTTGGGAACGTATTTAGAAACAACTGTACAATATGTTTTGGATGGTACCTTCACTTTCTCAGTTGCTTGTGATGGATCAATGAGAGAAGTCATGATCTTATTATCACATGTTGGAGGTCTTTTGGATTTAGCATCCTCTATGTGCATTGAATGGAAACAAATATTGTTTATTGATATGGATAATCAAGAGTTGTCATAATCTTCTTGTCACATGTGGAAGTTATTTTAGCTTTAGTATCCTCCAATGAACATTGAGTACAAGCATATCTTGTTTAATTCTTTTGTGATGTCTCAATATGGGTCTTCTCAAGATTTGTCAATTGGGCATCCAATTTCAGACATTCAATATTGAGGATGATCTTCTAATCTTCAATCATGATCATCTTCGATTCACAAGTATTCTTCAATATTTCAAATTCATCTTCATGAATCCTAACATTGTTTTGTAATAAAGAGTCAAGTTCCTTGAATCTCTTGGATGTTTCATCCAAACAAGAACTCTTGACTTCAGTGCAGTTCTTCAGCTCAACATCAAGTGCATGGATCTTTTCTTTTAGAGTCTTAGTGACTACCACTTTTTCATCAATGTCTTTAATCACTTTGGTGAACTTTAAGAATTCGATAATTTTACCTTCCAAGCCCTTTTTCCAAATTATCAGCTTCACTTTCCAATCGGTAGATCCCAACCTCCATGCATTGAAATATTCTAAAAATAGCAGATACTCTTTCTTCAGGAATATAGTACATATAGCTTATTAATTTCCCCTGAACACTTGCGATCAAAGTGTCTTCCATTCCTATGGTATAATCACGAGCCACCTGTTTGATATTTTCCATTCCTGCTATTTCTTCATTATTGGAAGGGCATGGAGAACCAGATACTGCATCTTCATTGGATATTAGGGACAACTTCAACAGCTTTTTCTATTTATTTTTTCTATTTGTCAAGGTCTTGTTGGATGTAGGATTCTGCTCAAAAATGACTGAGTCATAATCATGACTGCTTTTCATTATTGACATTAGGAAAGAAACTCAAATCATCTTCTGAATAGGATGCCTGTAGTATCCAATATACATGAACCATTCCCTCTGATACAACTTGTAGGACCCCGGGACACCCTGAGAGGGGAGGGGTGAATTAGGGTGTCAAATTTTTCTTTTTAAACCAACGATCATGTGCCCACATTGTTAGGAACTGGTAAAACCTGTATGATGGATATGATCAGTAATGAAACATTCACATGAAAAGAGATGAAACCACAATTTTTTACTTGGTTCACCACAAAGGGCTACATCTAAGGAGCATACGCTGACATGTTGTCGGTCGTACCAAATTCCACTATTCTTCACTAATTGTGGATTACAATGGTTCATGCACAGTCACTATGTCCCAGGCTCATTGTTTTTACAAAGGTTTAGGGATAGCTCACTACTTCCCTTGGGTCACTCCTGTTGACTCCCCTTGGCTCACTCCCCTTGGTGAAGTCACACTCAGTTTATAGACATGAAGGTCCCTTCAATAGATTTGCATTAAAGTCTTCGTATTCTATTCAGCATGACACAATTCCTGCATCATAGTACTGAGTTGATTCTCTTTTGTATTTAATCTTCTTCTTTATTTCAATAACTGAATGCACTTTATCTTCTTCTTTTCTTCCTTTGATTCCCAATACCGACACCTGAGTTTTTTGAAATAATCCCCACATTCTTTGCAGATTTGTGTTTAGTTGCACAAACCTTTATTTTTTTTCTTTGCAAAGAACAACGAGGGTGTTAAACCCCAGTCATGTGTGTGTGGAACCACTTCTCTTCAATGAACCAAACGGTTCACTTTTCTTCCGTCTTGGCAATGCAGATTTGAGTGTGTTAAGCAACTGTAAAAGGCCTGCGGGAACCCAAATTTTTCGCGCACACTTCGCGATGCCTTGTGCTTAATATTCAAACCTTATGTGTAAAAATATCATTTTTGTGCAAAAAATGCTTTTCACGAAACTTTTCTTTTTCGCTCAGAACTTTTCTTTTTCTCGCAACACCTTCTTTTCCGCGAAAAACTTCTTCTTTTTGCACACCACTGTATACCTTAACTTTTCATCACATTAGAGATCGAGATTTGTCTATGTTTCGAGCCTCTCGGAATGATAGGGGATCACCTCATATTTATAGGTGTTTTTTATCCTGCCCGTAAAACCCCTTCCTCAGCGTAAATCTGTCTCTCAGTTCTTTGAATTACGTGAACCTTCATTTTATTCTCGCACACCACATTGGTTTCTCACGCATCTCATTACTTATCCAATTTTCATGATTCTGAAAATGAATCCCCTCTTGCGCGTGAAACTAAAAGCCCACATTTTGCGCACAACCAAATTTACATACAAAAGTTTGATTTTCCGTGCACATGGCGCGAACGTCTCCGATTTTTCCCATGCCTCTTGCCTTTGTCGATTTTCTATATTTCTGATTCAACACACTACTTGCGAGAAAAATTCACCTAGCTATTCTGTGAACAACATTATTCCGCCCACATACCCATTTTTCTGCACACAACTCTAGTTTTTCACGCATCCCATGCCTTTACCATTTTTCAACGTTCTGATTCTGAAACACTGTTTGTGCGAAAAAAAATTCTCTACTATTTCGTGCACCACGCTATTTCCCGCGCCCATCTAATGTATTTCACGCACAACCCTTATAATCTGTGCACCACTTCCTCATCGTGTGCACCTCCTTTTCTATACAATCTATGTCTTCATTTTCTGATTTTGGGGCCCAAAAATGTGGCAAACACTGGGAAATAGTGCCACTATAAATATATGCTTCGACCATGACCTTCTTGTTTCTTTTTGGTGATTTTGCTTCTTCAATAACTCTTCTGCTTTCATCACAAACTCCGCTATCATGATATATATACTTTGATAGAATAACTTTAGCATCATCATATATTGAGACAATGTGAAGTGCATGGCCATCTCAAAATTCCAATCCCTTCCACACTGTCTTCTTCTTCAAATGTCATTCTCTACTTCATGAAAATCATACGATCCTATTCTTCAAGAATTCACTTGCATGGTTCTCATGCAATCATGAAGAACTTCACGGTCTTCATCAAATACCCATTCTTCTTTAATCATCCTAGAATGGATTATTCATTGCCATTATTCACTGATTTAAAGAATGTGTCACCTTTGACACACATTCATTGAACTTATTATCAGTACAACAATCATCTGAATTTCCATTTTTCCATTTCATTGGAGTACTTATTGATCTCCTTCATTTTGATCTTCATTGACAACTGTTGAAAAAATATACAAACTTTTACACAAAGTGGTGCCAACAAAATCATTATCCTATAATGGTTCAAATCACTAGAATTTAAAATACTTTGGAAAGAGACACAAATATTGTAAGGATAAAATCTCATAATTCTTGTCATGATAAAATGTTAAGTCACCCTCTATAAATTTTTCCCCTTTAGATTCTAGGAAAAAACATTGAGAACCAATAATTATGGAATTAATCTAATAGGGTCTATTTAGAATCCATGGTAAGAGCCACGCTTCCCTCGATTGACCCCCTAGTTCAAGAAAAAGTAAGAGTAATGAATTTTATCATATCCTCTCCATGGAAAATGTTTTCCATGTAGTGGATCAACTTTTAGTTTACTCGAACTCGTCATATATCTTACAAATTACATTAATTACACAACATTTTTTGGGATCCATGGATCACCAAAACCATCCATGGCAATTGAAAAAGATATATAGCTTAAAGGGATCCTTTTCATTGCAATGTCTGCGGCCTATAAATCATGAATATGTCCCCATGGTTGTAATCCAAATGTTTCAATATATAAATAGGACATTCTAATCCTCATGAGCCCTGTCATTATTGTGGAAGAACTCAACTCGTCTATTTGTATGAACTACTTCTGGTATGACTATCCCATATCATCCTCCACATTCGAGCCCTTTAAATCTTGAAAAATAGTCTATATTACAAACTATCCAATACGATTTTACATCCTCAATGTTATGTGAAATTGTTTTGTACCCTTTCTCATGTTCAAAATGTGACGCCCCATTAGTGAACCTTTGATGGCACAAGTGTCATGATTAGAATCAATAGGGAATAGGGATCGTTCAACACAATGAGGAGTTTTACTACCCTATGGGGTCCTACACCCTTACTAGATAGCAATTACATCAATCCTAACAACATCATCTAGTTGTTTTAGTATTAAAATATCTATCATGTCCCTTGTAATTAAGTGGTGATCATATTTTCCACGGCTGTGATACTGAACCATAAGGCCCAAGACCCACCAACTAAAGGCATCTTCATCATGTCAAAATTGTCTTGTAATCCTTGTGAGCCTAGAAAGAAACACATAAGAACCTAGGATATGATAATGTAATTGAACATATCTAGAATTTATTCCCAATACCATATTCTCAAAAATCAATTTTTGGGTTATGATTTATGACATACATATTCCAACTGTCCAGACAGGCATAGAGTCCCATGTATTTCATCATCAACTGAAATTACTTCCACAAATCGTTCATGACCCTAGTAAAAGAGTAGAGGCCATATTTTCATTGCAATTATATTGTAGCATAATGAATAAAATACACCAACAAAATGAATCTCTATCTTGAATGAAATGAAATCCAAACCTTGTATGTACTAGAAACATCACGGAATATCCTAGAACCTCAGTGTGGTGAAGTTTATTCCTAGATGGTTAACACCTTATTTTGTAGTCTTCTATATAAATTATATGTTCAAATACCTAAACTATAGTATATTAATGGACCCTTCTAAAATACCCTAAACTATAGCACAATATAAGACCATGTGATAAAATCCTAAACTACAGCCAACCAATGTTCCATGATCAAATACCCAATTATAAAATATACCAAGGGTCCTTGATCAAATCCCATAATCATAAACACAAAAACTACATGATCAAATATGTAAAATTACAGCACACCCATTATCCATGATTAAAGACTTTATGAAAAAATTTAATAAGTGGTATGAGAAAAAATACCATAATCCAAAACATGGAAGATTATTATAATTAAATAGATTGTAAGGCCCACTAAATTTTCTTCGCATGATCAATATTATCTATCCAATCTTATCATAATAGGTTGATGATAAATAACCATCCTTCCGAGATATATATCATAATAATGAAATCATTCTGTAAATCCTGTGATCTCAAGATAATGGGAACATTTTGTCAGTATTGGATCTCATGCTGGTAGTAATTCAAGAGTAATTCTAAAATGAAACAAATTACGATTCATGAATTTAGATTGAGACATTTAGTATTATATGATATTATGTGATGTATGGGTAGTGTTGCTGATCCTCATAATATTTGAGCAACCAGATATCATGAACATAGTGAATGAAATAAAACATGATAGTTCTATATAAATTTCATAAAATACATATATTCATATAGTGAAAAGGTAAAATGTATATCCAAATCTTGGAGTGACTATAATGTCTCAAAACAAAATGAATTGTAGGGGTAAAGCAAAGATAAATTTTGATTGGATATACAATAGAGGTCTTCAAGAGTGTGATAGGATGTGTTGATGGAATGATGTTTTTCTATTAACCCTGATTCCTTGACTTATACTCCATGACAAAGAGTATCAACCCAACCTGTAAAATCCATAACTACTATTCATGATGTTTTCCAGGTAATAAAAATTTTTCAAAATATAATACATCAAATGTTTTATTATTTCCTTGCATCTCTATATCTATGTAGTCCAAAAATCCATATAATCCTTCAAATTGGATATCATTTGAATACCTTTCTCTAATCCTCCCGACATATCCATCATTTTCTTACCAAAATATTCCTCATCAATATGATAATGAAAATCCATTTCATTAATGGTTGAATCTATTTCGACCAGTATGATATTCAATATTATTTCATAGAGAGGATTTTAGCCAAAACCAACTTCCCCAAGACATGAAATAACTTTTCAAATCATTCCACTTGGTTACAAAATACATCAAAGGTGGTCTGATGGAAAAAATAAATAATATATTTTTAGATCATACTATGTTTCACCTAGAATTTTGCAACTGATGTGGTACGAAGGACATGAAAATGACACAGTCATTGAACCAATGAGAAAATTGGAGAAGAATCCTCATATTCGATACTCTCAACATATTTATCATCTGTATATTATGTTATAGGATTAACTTCCTCAACAAATCCTATTTCAACATTAAATTCATTATCACGTGAATGAGCGTTCTTTCCAGATGTCCCACAAAGATCATCGATTAACTGTATTGTAGCCTCTAGCATATGGTCTAGTGATACAAATGGCCAGTCTTCATAAAGATCCTATAGGTTTATCACACAACTCAGATAAGATAAAAACAATTCATGGGAATAATACTGGGTATGGAATTTAGAAGAAACACCAGCAGGTGGAATTAGGATAATAGCCTCATAATATTCACATGTCATCATCATCCAAAATTGGAGAATGACTCCAGGATGTTGATCCCCTCAAACTATGACCAATGGAAGTAGGGATACCCTTTTAATGAAACAAAACTGATGATAAAATCATTATAGTTCATATTTTTTACAAATTATTATCTCATCCACTCTAGCTAAAAGATCCACATCCTATGGAGAGATCATAAATAAAAATTTATCAAGAGATCAAATCTGATTAACAATAATCACTATATTCATTTTATAATGTTGAATAAAATAGAATATGTTAGTTTGAGTCATAGAATATTGATCCTAAATAGGGATAATAGACCTTTCCCCATCACCTGATGTATTCATCAATTTGGGGAGTAATGATGAATTCAAGATCAAGCTGGTAATGAAATATTCATAACATGAAACTATTCCCCTATATTTCCAAACCAATACTAAAGTGGACCACTTATCCTATAGGGGTTATAACTTGTTGAATATGGACCATGATATAGAAAAGGTGTTTAAGGACAAGTACTGCCTAATTTATATTTCGTCCTTCTGCAAGTTGTGCCTCCATCACTAATGTAGTAACCCATATCTCTAAGGGTGTCTTTACATCCATGAAGATCCATACATTATGAAACCTGGAAATAAATCTTAACAACCTAAGCCAAATCAGATCTCAGAATTCAGATAGTCTCCCTAGGAGTTATAATCCCCATATTCTGGGATAGCCCCATAAGAGCAAGTGTTGTCTGAATCTTATTAAAAAGGGAACCAACGAGGTCATATAACAATTGGCCTCTCTATTTGGTAGAAATGAAAAATTTTGATCAAATCCATATACAAAATGAGTGAAATATATTACAAAAATGTCTTCAAATTATAATTTATGATAATAATAATATCTCTATTTCAGAATGGAGTCTACAAAGGATCACCCCAGATATTTGGAGTAAGGATTAATTATTAATACATATCCCCAAGAGGGGGAGTACCACGCAGTTGGTAGATATCCCACAGGCTAAAACTCAATACACATTTGGAAAGATAGAATGTGTTGGATCCTAGGCACCAATGGATGATCATAACAAGAATAAGGTCATGAAGGGGGTAAATGCTGAACATCAAAATCCATACAACATCATAATGATAAAATCTATAGGGATGATCATCAAACCCTATACAGAATTCCCTATACCAAATGTTCTATTCCTATTCATTAGTGAAATTACCGCGGGGATGACGTTACCACTTCAAAATACATCCCAAATATGAATTGTTTATGGAGGAATAAAATATACATAAATAGCTCTGAGCAATAGGTTAATGATAATGGTTATATACATATAGACCTAAGAGATATTTTTCCGTATAGACGATATTATGTCTGTTCCATGATTATATTACCATCTTAAAAATTCACCATTTAGACATAGTTGATAGAAGATAACACCAAACGAGATAATAAATTTGGGTCCAGATGAGAGATGAGAGAATCATCAGTTACATGAAACCCATACTTAGGAATCTATGGAGATACTGGATAGTACTGAAGTGAATATGAGAGGCACCTATTCAGACCCTAATTTTCAATATATACACAATTGTGGGGGTGGTGTTGTGATTCCTTCAAATAATGACCGTTTGAATGGCCAGATCTTAAGAAGATCGATGAAAACTATAAGAAATATGAACATAATTATGTGGAATATGTCAGATAGATGAAATAAAATCATTTTAATGGAAATTCATAATCTTGAAGCGTCATGGGAATCACCAGAATTATTTAGGGAATCCCAAACAACATAAAGGATTTGTGAATAACCTAGCTTATGAAAGTCTTATTGTTATAATATTCTTTATAATGCATCACACAATCACATGACACATTTAGATACTAGATATCATTTGACCCCGTCATGGTCACATGAATATCATCGTTATAAATTTTTCATATGATCAATGAAACATACCCCCTTATACCCTAATGCAAATTAAAATTCTCATGAAGAATGATCAGAAAATTACTGAATCTTGGTTCATGTTTGGACTAGACTGGTTCATGAGTAATGGCGATATAGTGGAGATTTCATCCCAAATAGGGCCACATGATAAGGACTCATGAATAGGACTCATGAGCATGACTCGAGAATAAGAAATGCGATGAGGGAAAACATCAATAGAAAATAAAGAGAGCTCTCAAGGAATAGAAGTAGATAGATGATGGTTTCCTTTATACATTTATACATTGGATACTTCAATGAATACCTTGGGTGACCTATTGTATGAAAATGTCACCCAAGAAACCAATCCATGAACTCATGTAAGACTCTTATGAGAATTTACATTCCTCAGAACCATTTCCATGTCCCTGAAGAAATCACTACTAAGGAGGGAATTTATTGATTATTGAAAAATGAGCATTTGAAAAGTCAAAAAGGAATAAATATTTGAATACATGTATTATTTTTTATAAAATGGAAAAAGAAGTAGAATATGGTCGAGACCGGTGGTTCACATGATCCCTCTAGGGACTCATAGTCAGTTGACCATCATAAGGTCATGTGAAGACTCCTAGTGTCACACTCATCCAATAGATTGTCACATGAATCACCCTTTTACATGATCTTATCCTCTCTTAATGGTGTTCTAGATAACTATTAGTCACCCAATTCAATCTTGATAAGATCTCATAGTCAATATACTTTTCCATCAGTAAGCACTAGAAAATCCATCCAAAAAATACTTCATAAATAAGGAAAAAAGTATAAAATGGGGGGATTACAGTAGTAGTCATTAACCTCATGAAACCCATCACCAAAGGGAATGATAGTTTTCCTTGAAAATATTTGAGGAATGTAACCTCACTATCGAGACATTGTAAAATGAAACAAATGAGATAAAATGAGAGGAGGCGAGAGCTAACTACAGTTGTTGAACATCATGTGACGCAGCCCAGACGACTCACAAGACACAATAAGATACCAATGAAATTATCACCTAATCACAACAAATCTCTTCGACTTATTATCCTAAATGATTGAAGCAACTCAGATATGTCTAGGTTTCATCAGAAATCACCTTTCAACCCTAGAAGTGAATAGGATGGGTTTTATGGCAATATGAACTCGCACCTCCATAGGACCATAGTTTTTCATGGGAAACATCATAAAAAAATAGATAAATTTTCTTTTACAGTACTCATGAAATCTCTCATGTTTCACAATCTTTTGTAATATAAAATAAAGGGAATAAAATACAGAGGATGAGTAATGCTCTCAAAGTTGTATAACTCATAAGACACACTAGGAATGTTTGCGACATTGTCCCAACGAAACATCCGGACAAGATTCCCTAATCTATCGGGGACCCCCAGACAAATGAACTTGCATTGAAAAATTTATCAGTTAAGCCATCGAGCAACCCATGAATTCCATTCAACATGATTTTTGGTCATGTGAAGGCCCTTGTACATGTCCATATGACCATATGGATATCGTTAGGAATAGTATAATAATACAACCAATTACCCATTAATAAAAAATAATCTACTACTTTAGCCATTAATTGGAGGGGCATGTGGTCCCTAAAAAAGAGGTGAAACCCTTTAGAGTGATCTATTGTGAAGGATTGCGATGACATGTGGAGTTAGTCCCTTTCACGGACTCCATCATTGATTCATACAACACACACCACTTAAACCATTAAACATCCACAATAGAGAGGAATATGAATTCTCAAACCCAGCATGATAAATTAACAACTACCTATCAAATCCACCATGATTATCTATAAAAATTTATAACTATAACAAGAGAGGATTTATTATAGTCTATGATCACACAAACAATAACACTTACATTTTGTTATATATGGAATCTATCCAGAGTGATCATTTCACGTGAATAAATCACATGATGTATTCAATTATAGACCACATGAAAGACATCTTGTTGGATATGAGTAGATTCTCTTTGGTGTTGGTAAGATCATGTTAAACAATCAAAAAACAAATACAATGAAAATATAATGCATTATCAAAAAAATGGATAGAGAATATAGTAATTATGGCGTACTCAAACAAAATATGTAATCTAACCCTCATTCACTTCTTGTGACCCATCAAAAGACATGTAATAGCTTGGGAACATTTCAGACAGATCGTGTGACACTCCTTCAATACACCACCAAGGTCATGTTACGTTTTCTGGATATATAAGATAAAATACAATGATTCTCCCTGGGCATGCCTCTATATTATTGAAATTTCGTCAAGGACTTCCTCCCAATCCTTGCGATGACATTTAGATATATCACCATGATCGTATAATAACAACATCTCATGTTAGCTAGGTCTCATGAATTCATCTATTTATGTCAAAAAAGATCTAGTAACACCATATGGGTAAGGATTATGATATTCCTAAAGCCCTCTAGAATTGTCGACCAGGTCTCGCAATGCCCTCTAAGGATGTTAATAATGAAATGAAATACCCTTCGATACATGTCATATTGACTGACATGACACCGTCTATCTACTTGAAGCTCAATCTTCTAAATGAAACTAGGTAAAGTCATCTGGATCATGTAACACCCTATATGAGATTCAGTTATAGCATGAGGCACCATTTAAAAAGCTATCTAGGTTACATGATTTTTTCAAGGATAGACCTCATGGATTTTATAATGTAATATAGACAAGTGTAATTTGATTATGGGATAACCATTAAATATTCAACATGGGATTGATGAAGCCCTTTATAAATACCAACTATATCATTTAGTATTCTTTATATATTTCCGTATGATATATCCTACATATATGGAAAATCGTATAGTTAATAATTTTTAGGTAAGAAAATAAGTTACCAGGGAAAGGTCAGTGCGTCCGCCATAACTAGTAATATAACATGTTATGCCACTATAACAATGGGAAACTCTAAGTGTAATCCCAAATCCATGGAACTCTGATGACTTCCATTCCATCAGTATTCATGAAATTTAGGCAACATCTTCAATGTTCGATATCTATATTGTAGTACCAATACGTATGTTCCTCACTCTATAAGTGATTATATTGATTATTTTTCATCCAATGTCTATCACTTCGATCATAACTCAAATAATCACAGGGGTTTTAATTAAACATGTTGTTCATATCATGAGGCTCAAAAATCAAGGGAAAAATATCTTTATAAATCCTTATATATTTTAATTACACACGCATCTCAATATTGGGTAATCGACCATGGGTTTATTCCCACTGTTTAAATTTAAATGAAATAACAATGATTCCAACAATAACCAAGAAATGTAGGAAACATTACTACAACCCATGTTCAAAAAAAATCCATTCTTTATGTAAGAGTCATGAAAATAGAATCTTTGACCATTGAGACCCAATAATTCTCATGGGTGATTACTCTACCACATCTATCAGCTGATAGAGAAATAAACTGAACTACAGTTAATTTGTCTCTTTCAATAACAAGGATAAATAGGATTCATTTTTATAGACATATCTCAAATTAATACCCATTTTAGTGAAAGTCATTTAGTAGAAGTGAATTATAAGCATAAGGAAAAATTCATTCCCATTGGATGATGATTGTACATTATCCTTCATAGGAATGAGAAAACATAGGAAGTACATCAGCACTGATTATATATATAATCATGATACATTAGATTTCCTTAAATGAATCAATCATGAATTCATTATGTCTGAGATAACCCATATATACACTCTTTACAGTGTACAAATCTTTAGGGGTTTATAGAACTATGTTGGATTTCATTCATGTCATAACCAGGATATGTAGGAAACCTCTTAATAGCTAAATAATCATCAGGAAATATTAACAATCCCTTATGTGGTGAAAATTTTAATTCACATTGTGATATGGATTCATTACATGAAAATATATATAGTTGTAGATACATATGGAGAACCTCAGATACATACACATGGATTTTACAAATGAGGGAAAAAATTTATTCACATCATTGATAATTGACGTAATTTTTTTAGGGTCACATGTCCAATATATTGATTAGGAATAAATTCATAAAGACATATTATTTCTATAAGATATTCCTAGAGTAAGAAAAAATTCCTCCAAAAAGAATTCCATGAGCCTGACCTCCCATCTGCTCGACTAATGCGAGTCCCTAAGAGTCATTGGGCCTGAAAATCCAGGTGATCACTAGCCATTGGAAATGAAGTATTTTCACAGTTATAGATGAGGTATGTATTGGTAGTTTCCTAAAATGGAGACAATGGTAAAGCATTTCACATGATTTTTAACATCAAAAACCCACCCTAATCTAACTGTCATGTTGGTCCCATCCTATCTCTATCATCATGAAGAAACAATCATACTTTCTAAGGGAGGTATCATCACTACAATATTCTCATGACTAATCCTAAGATGAAATTCAAAAACCAAAATATTAATTAACCGATTTATAAGTGTAGTTAATTCATTTAAATAACATTATAGAGTCCCTGTTGACCAAACTACCCCTGAAAGTTCCAATATCACACACCTTACCCATAATGTGTATATTATATAAAAAAGTTGATATGTATCTAGAACCCATTAGTATGAGTTTTTATATTTATTCCTCAATAAAATAATTATTATATTTATAAATTTTTATTATTATGTTGTAATTTATTATATAAATAATTTTAATTTTTTTCATTTTGATTTGATGAAAAAAATTAGTTTTGGAAATATATATTGCCAATTTAAATACTATTTTTTATAAATTCTAGATATTGCAGAGTAAATGATATTTTATAAAAAATAATATTATTAAATAAAAAAAATTTATATATATATATGTGTGTTATTATAATTTAATAAATTTAAATTAAATTGATATAATGGTGATAAAGTTGTTAGCATCAAATAAACTAGTTTGTTTCTATAAAAATGGATTTTTACTTAAGAGTGTAAATTATCATATTTAGAAATTTATTTTGAAAAAATAAATATTATTTTTTAAATCTACATGTAGTAATTATAAAAAAGTTTATTTTTCATAATTTTATGATATTTTAATTTTTATAAAAGAAATATAATAATGTGTATAATCTGAAATCAGTATGACCAAAATTGATGAAGTAAATTAAATAAAATTAATCCCAAACAACATATATATTTCCCATTATAAATAAGGTGTTTTTGATGTTATCTTATGAATTTTATAAACCCTTATTGGATCTGCCAAAACCTATATAACATTTTAAGGTTTTAAAAAAAATCTTTTCAAACATGACTCACACCCACATCACCAAAGGTATTGTTTAAAATTTTGCAGATCATGGAAATATTATACATAGAAAAACAGTACACATTTGAATAAAAAAAATTAAATCATATGGGATTTTTTTGTTTTAATTATTTTATTTATATAGTCAATTTCCAATATTTTTAACCTAATAAAGAATTTATATCTATTTTGTGGGAAATACCAACCCAATATCTAAATAAACTACACTAAAATCGCGTATAGTTGAAATTTTATATCCATAACTCTCTCATATTCCCACAAAAGGTATTACAAATATCTTAATATTTTGATTCTGAGATTTTAGAAGCACTATATTGAGGTTATAGATTTTATCATCCTCATCTCTATTTACATTTATTAATTTTATTATGTCATTTGATATCCAATTTTTCATGATTGAATGTGTTATTAAGCATCCATTTTAATATTTTAATGTTTTTTATGTAATTAAAATTTACAAATCATTATCATTGAAACCTTTAATTTATATATGTATAAACCAATTATGCTACTGAACTTTTCTTGTGATATTAGATACCAAAATTTCTATATTGAATAATCCTCCCCATTTCCACTATGGTACTAAAATAGATATCAATATCCTTCATTTAAGGTATTATTCTAGGTATTTAACCCATATTCCATAATTAATGGTTCAAAATTGAATAAAATTGCTTTTAAATAGTGTGATCTATCTGCGAAACACAATTGATGTACATGATATAAATGTTATGGTTAACCCTAGAATTATATACCCCTCTAATGTTGTGGGTAATGTTTTTATCTCATGAAATTATATATATGATTCATGGGTAGTTATCCTAAAAACAATATGTAATGATCTCTAGATGTTTATCCTTGAATTATTCGTATGACTACATGTTCAACATTGTATCTGTTTTTATATTTTCCATGATATTAAAAACATATATCACTACTTTATTCCTATATTTATGGTGATAAACAATTTTATTACACCATATATTACTGTTGACTAACATGTATGTCTTTATTCATATTATTATTTGCTTATTCCCTTACAAAATTTTATAGTTCACCCCTATGTTATGTGCATACCCAGGTTATCATGTGAAGTGTTAGAAGATTGATGGAATATGAGGTCATGTAATGGAGTTTTTAAATTACAATTTTATATCCCAACATCATGTTATAATTTAATTTTTCTCAATACCTTGGACACTTAGACTCATGATCTATTGATATTGTATTATGTGTACTTTTGTATAATCAATCATTAATTATGGTGCATTAATGATATGGGATGTCATAGTTGGTATCATAGAAATGTCTAGTTATTTTTTGGGATTATTATAATAATCCTTTTGAAAAATCATTATGGATATGAAAAAACATTTGAAAAAATATATAAATTTTGTTAAAGTATAGGATATTTTGTCTGTAATGAAAAAACCATTCTGGATGTTATAAGTGGATGTTGATCTGGTATTGTTTTACATAGGGGTAATTACCAAAAAATGGAACATTAGTTATTAACTCAATCACCACATCATGCATGAAAATTAAGTCTTACATAATATCTAGTTCAGCACACCCTGTGATATTTTTTGGAACATTCGTAATCTTGTTCCGATCCCTGATAAAGGAAATCAAAATGCTCATAATTTAATTACTATGAAATAGTTTATGGATAACAATAATTTAATTATAAATATTAATAAGTTAATTATATTATGTTATTTATGGGTTATAACTTCAACGAAAATAGTTTCCCTTTTTTATGATTAATATTTTGTAAATTATCATATAGAGTTTACTCTAATTTTTGTTAATGGATCGTAATGGGAGAAACCAAGTCAAGTACCAAAGTGATTGGAAACATAATAAATACCCAATTGAGATTATCTTACTAATGAGGGAATGAGTAATGAACATCAAGGAAATAATTTCTAAATTTACTCATCTTTTGAATAAGTACATAAATCATGGGAAAACAACATAGCTTATATAAATGAAAGGTTTCAATTGATACTTTTACGTGACAATTTCCTCTGAATTTTAGTGTGTCATATGATTATTTTTTCATATAAAATTCAATCTACTAAATTGAAAATATTCTATCTACACATTAATAGTATGAGTAAGATAAGTTCATGTTGTATATTTAATATATATAGGGAGAATCTGATTAATGATGGACATTTATAAAAAACCATCAATGGGGATATCTAAGAGATGAAGTTGAATCAAATACAGAAATTTTTTTGGATAA
The DNA here is from genome assembly GCA_963277665.1 of Viscum album. Lineage (NCBI taxonomy): Eukaryota > Viridiplantae > Streptophyta > Magnoliopsida > Santalales > Viscaceae > Viscum > Viscum album. Next base: position 1,581,152,534 of record OY728125.1, read on the forward strand.
ATATTTTCCTCATACTCTTCGACATGAAATTCTGAGAGATTACCTTTTATTAATAAAAATGGATGTTAAAAACATCATTGTGTCTGTGGAAAAATTCAAAATACTTTTATGAAACTTCTCTTTATTTTTATATGAAAACATGTGTAATCTTAATAGAGTCATTATTGAGATTAATATGTGTCAATTAATTTTGTTTATTCAAAAAATTGATAGAATGAGTAAATTTCATTATGATCTATCATTAATAAAATGGATGATATAATATCAATTGTATATAAAGGTTGTTGATATAGGAAGAAGAGAATGATGGTAATTGTTTATGGAGAAAAAGAGAAATACTATGCTGGAAAAATGAATAACATTCATATTTTTAAATATTTTGGAAGAATAATCACAATAATTTCCTAAATGGTGATAAAGGAAAACATTTAATATGTGAGGTATTGTAACATAGATAGCGAATATAGATTTTAGACATTTAAAATGTAATGGAATAAAGGAATTCACCATGAAAACTCAACCTTTTGTCTAGTGTCTCAAATTAAAAAAATAAAGATACTATGTGAATTCGTGAACAACCAAATGTGTTTTCAAGGATAATCAATGATAATAGTCTATATGGACAATTAATAATTAGTGATCTTATCCCATATTTCCATAATGAATTTCATAGAAACAGATGATATTCTTTTTAATGGAATTAGATATTACTGTTGGTATGGAATGGATTACCATGTATATGGAAAACATTGTTTTCCATGTAGATAAAATTACCATCACTATCTTGAATCTCATGCTGATTCTATACATGTTCATGGATGAGGTTGAAAATCATTGGAATTTTCATCTCAATAATCAACATTATTTCTTTATGTGAAAGAGTAACTAGCTGTAATTATTAATACTAAGGTAAATATGATCCTTAATGACTTGATTTGTAACGACCCAGACATTTTAATAATATTTATTTCCAAAATATTTTTGTTATTATTTTTATACTCAATAAAATTATATCCATTAATTAATGATGTGAGTATAATTTAATGAGACTGTTGGGTTTCAACTATTATATGGTCATTGGTCAATAAGACCATTGGAAAATAAATTCATTTCATTGCAATTATTGTTTATAAATTCAATTGATATTTGTTAATTAATACCGAAAGAAGAGTCGAGGGAATGATCCAGTAGAATCAGACCATACAAAGCTCATCGATAAGAGCATGGGAAGGTTGTTTCATCATTGGACTTTACTTTGGACCAAGCTCATGATGAACTTCAACATGTGAGTCTTGAAAGGAATCAACTAAGGGAGAAGTTAAAGCTTATAGAAATCACCACTCGGGAAATATTGTCAGAGCCACCCTATGGTTATTTCACCATATCACTCCTTACATTTATGTCCTATGAAGATGTTATATGGTTCTATATAAAGAATTCATAGTTACGTTATATAATCCATTTGTATAAATAAAATTTTTAATTTTTAATATTGTAAAATTTTTGAATTTCAAATGCCCAGATAAATATAAGATAAAATTAAAGAAGATCGATATTATTGAGGAATTCTAGAAAAAATGGGTAATTTAAAATTTTTTCATCTTCATTAAATATTTAATAATGTGAATTGAATTTCAAAAAAAATTCTTCTACAGTTGTGTTCAGTAGAAAATTTAGAGTCTAATAAGATAAATGTAATTTTTAGGGAATTTTAATGTATGAATAATGAGATAATTGTATAAATATTAATGAATATTAAATCTACCAAAAAAAAGAGAAACATCACTCATGAATGTATAAATTATTTTCAAACATCTTAAAATTGAAAAAACAATCATAGTTTATGTTTTGGTTTTTTTATATTTCATAAATATTTTATTTATAATTTTATAAATAATTTAATAATCTAGAATGGAAATTTATATTTATGAAAGTTAATAATAAATTTTTATATTATTGTATTATGGTTATACGATAATTTTATGGGACCTTGATTACTTTCATAAGGTGTTACAAAATGAGTTATAGTTTTAAAGCAGTATTTTCGAAATAAATAATGATTTTATTTAAAAATTAAATTAAAAATATTCATAAAATAATTTTCATAAAATGGATTTCATTTTTGAATTCAGAGCATCGATATTTGGTTAGGGTGAATATTTGGGAGTTTTCTAAAATAGATGATTTTTCGGTGAATATTAAAAATATAGTTTTGAGATTCAGGTGTTTAATGACATCATTAATAATTTAATGATGGTGTACTCATTATGGTATAATTATGAATAGTATTAAATTCTATGTGATGTCCCATGTGGCCAATACCATGGGAAAATAAAATGGCCAAACACATGGTTTTTCCAATACCACCGAAGATGTGTCCCTTAGAAATTAATAATGTATTCCCTCAAGTTTCATATAAATACAAATACATTCTTTAATTGCATTCATTCCAAAATACTCATCAATGAATACCTAGTCTCTTAATCTTTCAAGGATTCCTCCCAAGGTTCCCTCAAACCCCCCAATGTCCCATCCATTAATCATTCTATGTCACTCTTCTTGGTAAGGGAACCTTTCACCCTCCTCTTTAAGTCATGATTTACATTATGTTATGTCTAATATTTCCATTAAATTAATTGGGTGATTGTTATTATAAATCATGTCTACATTACATATCTTTTAAAAATGATGAGAGACCCTTTCTGCTATCATCAATTGACTTTCTGACAAGTTTCACTATACCTTGTTGAATAACCTTGGAAATTTTTAATGAAACCTTTGGGATAGACATTGGTGATATGTTCATGAATGTATAAATGAAATGTTGTAGCCACTTAATCAAGTTATACTTCTACTTCTATTCATTATGATATGCATGTAATTACAATGCTCGTGTATTTAGATGTTTTTATCATGTTCTTGTTGATATCACAAATAAACTTTTTCCCTTATTTACCACTTACTGGGACTTCTACTCACCCTTTCCATTGATGTATTTCTCCAAAATAAGAGGTGCAGTAATTTTAAATAACATGAACCTATGATGAAGACTTACGGGTGGATTAAAATAATATTTCATGTTGTTTTAATTTATTAAGTTCTTGATTTCCAATACGCTAGACTTTAAAGATACTATGTTTGAAAAATGTGATGAAAATTTATGTAATAAAAAGGCAGGATTCGATAGTTAGTATCAAAAGATTGTATAGTTATTTATGTAAATTGGTCTATGAAAAATTTAGGAATAATCCTATAGAAATGCTTAAATATAGGAAAACATCATGGTATTTTGGTGAGTATTGAGTTAGTGATTTATCAAGAAAATACATCCCATTTCTGGATACGGGCAGTTAGAGGAAACTCTAGAATAGTGGTACATACGAGTGACAAATATGATAAGGAGTTTCGGTCATGACACTAAGTATTCTGGTACACGACAATATGCCTTACTTCACTTTTGGTTATGAATCTCATGGGGGATATGATTGGTTAATCATAAGCTTTTTATGGATCATTATGAAGGATTTATGGAGAAATGTAATTGTTTAAAGAAGTTTCAAATACATAAAATCCTTTATAGTTAAAAGATTTGTAAAAGAAAGTTAGTTTCACACTAAGGTTTTATAATAGTAGAAAATGGTAGGAAATAGGAGGAACCATGAAAATGATGACTGCAATAGACCATGCACTAACGACCCTCCGATGGATACCTAAATTGAAACATTCATGTAATTAATGAACCAACTGACTGAAGTTATGAGAAATAACATTAGTAAAGAAGAGAGACTATTATCACCATGAAGGAAACAACTTTCAGTTTATTCCCTTATGCATCAACAACCACCAACCATTTGTGGATCTACCAACCCATTGATTTCTGAACAATCTATTAGCTATATTGAAAAGATATTTTCTGTGCTCTGATGTTTTGAACAAGAGATGGTTTTCCTATCTATCTATCACTTAAATGGAAAATATGATCAGTGGTGGGAGTTGATTAAAAACAGTGGGAAAGGAGTATATGTTGATGCTATGTAGTGGGAGGAGTTTAGAAGGAACTTCTTCAAAAAGTATTTCCCTCAATCTATGAGAACAATAATGGGGAAGGTGTTTCTCGAGCTGATGTAAAAGGAGAATGAATTTATAGGAAGCTATAAGATGAACATCACAAGGCATTTATGTTACACCTCTAGCATTGTCATGGATCCAAATGTTAAGTTTGATTGATTATCTAGTGGATTGAGACCAAATATATGGACGAATCTAGCTAACCAAGACTATGATAGCTACGAGGATATCATTCGTAGTGTGATGAAAGTCGAGCTGGAGTTCAGTGATAACCTATGGTCTCATAAATCTAACGACAAGAACTGATAGATGAAGCCTATCCTAAGGAACACTATTGATCAGGGGAGAGGAGGAATGCAAGTGCAATGTCCAACATATAATAAATGTGGAACGAAGCAATTGGGGAACTTCCTGCTCAGATGCGGGTAATGAAAAAAATGTAGAATGGAATTCCATATTGTGAGGAATTGTCATTGTGAGGTGAAACATCATCTTCCAAACACTAACGAAAATGGGAATAAGATGCAGGCCCTACCTAATATCTAGTTCCTTAAGTTTTCACTACTTGTGTACTTTTCTAATCATTGTCCAAATCTGAGGTTAGTAGATGGGAACCATGATCAAACTCAACAAAGGACAATGGAGATAATTTTTTCTATTTCTATCACGTCAGCTATAGTTGAGGCTCTTAATGATGTGGTAGAAGGTACTCTTGTTGTTCTCTCAATGCTAGGAAGTACTTTGTTGGATTCTGGTTCTATGAATTCCATTATTTTATCCATGTTTGAAAAAACTTTTGAATAATACCTCAACTTTCTAAATGTAGAGTTATCAGTCAAGACTCCTGGTGGGATTATCCAAGAATCTTCATTATTTAGAAACTATATTATTTACATTAGTGAGATAAATCTTATTGGAAATCTAGTAGTCATTCCCATGCTGGAATTTGACATTATAATAGGGATGGATTCGATCTCAAAGTATAATTCTATGATCAATTGCAGAAACACGGAAATATAAGTATTTTTTGAATGGATAACCTATAGTTGGTTTCTAAGGAGAGACATCTCAACCTGATATTTGTATAGAAGAACCTCTTGTATCCTTTTTAATGGAGTTCATCGGTGAAAAAGAATATGGAAATGAGAGTTTTGAGGAATTAAAATGTCCCCGTCCTCCAAGAATATGTTGATGTATTTCTTGAGGAGATTCCAGGACCTCCACCAGAAGGAGATATAGAGTTATATATTGAACTCGTACCTTGATCTCATCCAATATCATAGACCCCATAGAAGATGGAAAATGTGGATCATGATGAATTAAAAAAACAACTCCAAATCTTTTGGAGAAGGGGTTTATCTGTCTAAGTGTGTCTCCTAGGGGATAACATATTATCTTTGTAATGAATAAGGATGGATTGATGTGTATATGCATTGATTATAGAGATCTGAATAGGATCATAATAAAGAAAAAATACAGTCTTCAAATAATTGATGACTTATTTGACCAACTTTGTGGGGCTCAATTCATCCCTATGATCGATCTTTGATCTGGTTGTCATCAAGTAATGGTGAAAAATGATGATATTCCAAAAATAGCCTTCTGATCAAGATATGGACATTATTAGTTTGTGGTTATTCCCTTCGGACTGACTAATGCACCTTCTATTTTTATGGATAGAATGAATAGTGTCTTTATGTAATAACTTGATATATTTGTGGTTTTAATTATTGATGATATTATGATATATTCTAAAAGTCGCAAGGATCTTGAGGAACATCTAAGGGTTATTTTACAAACTCAACAGAATTAGAGGATTTTTCGGAAGTTTATCGATGGTCCATTTTGGTGACAACATGTTGCATTCATCTGGAACATTGTTACCAATGAAGAAATGACAGTTGACCTTGTAAGGGAAAAGTTGTAGAGGAGTGGACTCAACCTACAACAACAACTGAGATTAATAGTTTCCATGGACTAGAGGGATATTATTGAAGGATTGTGTAAATCATTTCACGACATTCTTATTCATTAACCCAGTTAACTCGAAAAGGGGTCTAGTTCATCTGGACAAAGGAGTGTGAGGAACGTTTCCAAGAGCTGAAGAATAGATTGGTTACTACACCCGTAATAACACTGCCCTCAAGTGGAGAAGGATTTGTTATTTTTAGCGATGCATATCTGAAAGACCATGCGTGAATCCTCATGAAAAATGAAAATGTCATTCATAATGCATCTCGATAGTTGAATGCTCATGAGATGAACTATCCTATGAATGATCTAAAGATGGATGCAGTTGTTTTTTTCTCTAAAGATATGGAGGTGAAATCATTATCGGGTGAAATGTGATATATACAGAGACCATCAAACATTGAAGTATATTTTCACACAAAAGGAATTGAAGAACGAACAAAGTAGATGGATGGAACATCTCAAAACTATGATTTTTTAATTCATTATCATAGCGGAAGTGAAAACATGGTCATTGATGCATTATTTAAGAATGACCCAATTGTTCTTTCCATGACAAGGATTCAAAGAGATCCTTTAAAAAATGACCTAGTAAAATTGGACATGGGAATTATATGTGAAGGGACATCATCAACCCTAAATGTAATAGTTTCTCAAATATCATTACGTGAGGTGATCAAGAATTCTCAGATAGAAGGTCCTTTGTTATATAAGATGTTTGAGTCTATGAATGATGGGATTTTTCCTGAGTACAATATTGATCAAAGAGGTGTACTGGAATTTCATACCAGACAATGTGTCCCATATACGCCAGAAATAAAGAAGGGGATCATGGATGAAACTCATTGCTCAACATTCTCTATCCATCCTGAAAAAACACAAATGTATAGGGACCTTCATGATCATTATTAGTTGGATGATATGAAATTGGATATTGATAACTACACGTCAAGGTGCATGGTATGTCAGCAAGTGAAGTTTGAGCGACCACTTTCTAAGGGAATATTACAACCACTACACATACTGGCATTAATGTGGGACAATGTCCCTATATACATCGTCACTGGTCTCCTGAGAACATCCAAAGGAAACAATGAGATATGGGTTATTGTGCACCGTCTCACCTAGACTACCCATTTTATCTCCATTCAGGAAGATTTATCTATTGATCAGCATTCCCGGATTTACATGAATGAAGTGGTAAGGCTGCATGGAGTTCCGCATTCTATCATATCTGATTGTGGTTCAAGGTACACATCAAAATTCTGGAGAAGTCTTCAACATGCTCTAGGAAATAAATTGAATATCAGTACATCCTATCACCCCAAACTGACGGCCAATCTAAATGGACTATTCATACAATCGAGGAAATTCAGAGAACATGATCAATGGAATTTTAAGGTTGATGGGATCAACATCTCCCTTTAGTTGAGTTCTCTTACAACAACAACTTCAACTCGAGTAATAAAATGTCATCATATGAATCTATATATGGGAAGCAATGTAGAACTCCCACTTGTTGGGATGAAGAAGTTTAGAGAAAGGTTCTTGGGCCTGATCTGGTGTAAGAGAAGACAGAAAATGTCCATGCTATCCAGCAACACATTAATGCTGCTCAGAGTCGGCAGAAGAGTTATTACAACAATTGTCGAAGGGATTTGGATTTTGATGTTGGTGACAAATACATTATTCTAATTTCACCTTGGAATAGATTTATGTTGTTTGGAATGAATGGGATACTCATCCCGAGGTAGATTGTCCCCAATGAAAACCTTGATCACGTAGAAGCAGCGGCCAATCAGCTTGCACTTCATCCAAATCAAGCACATGTTCATAATTGTTTCCATCAATACCTCTTGAGGAAGTACATACTTGACCCTCCACATGTACTAAATCTTGAGGCGGTACAATTATAACATGACCTCTCTTATGATGAGCACCCGGTGAGGGTCTTGAATCATAGATACAAGTTTTTACTCAACAAGACAACTCACCTTGTTAAGGTGTGGTGGAGAAATCACAAATGTGAGAAAGACATGTTGGAACCATAGGAGTCTATGAGGTAGATGTACCCACACATTTTCTCTTCTTAGGGTACAAGTTAAAATTTCGAGGATGAAATTTCTTATGGTGGGAAGAGTGTAACAACACGAACTTTTTAATAATATTTATTTCCATAATTTGTGTGTTATTTTATATTATACTCAGAAAAAATATATATTAAAATTAATGAAGTGTGTATAATTAAATGAGACTATTGGATTGAGACTATTATATGGCCATTGGTCAATATGAAAATTTGAAACTAAATTCAAAACGTTACAATTATTGTTTATAAATTCAAAATATCATGGTTAATTAAAATAGAAAGAAGAGTCGATGACATCACCTAGTAGACTCGGGAAATATGAAGCCTATCTGTCAGAGCTTGGGAAGGAGGTTGCATCACTGGGCTTTGCTCTGGACCAATTTCAAGCTGAACATCAACATGTGGAGCTTGAATGTAATCGCCCAAGGGAGAATTTCAAGCTGATAGAAATCACCACTAGGAAATGTCGTCCGAGCCACCCCAAGAGTCTATCTTCATATCACACCTCACACTTAGGTCCTATGCAGGTGTTACAAAGGGCTATGTAATGAAGCCTTAGTTACATTCTATAATTCTTTTGTATAAATAATTTTATTAATTCTTATGGTGGTAAAATTTATGAATTCCAAATATCCAGATAAATATTATATGAATTTATAGAATTTCCATATTATTTATGAATTTTAGAAAAAGGTGGTATTTTAAAAGATTTTTTTATTCTTTAAATAATTTATAATGTGAATTGATTTTCAAAAAAAGGTCTTCTACAATTGTGTTCAGTATGAAAATTAGTGTCTAATAAGATCAAGATAATTTTAATTGAATAATAATTTATGAAGAGAAACATACACTTAGGAATAATAATGAATAGTAAATCAACAAAAAAACATAACCCATGAATGTATAAATACATTTTAGACATCTTAAAAGTGAGAAAACAATCATATTTTATGTTTTAGTAATTTAGAATATCCTGTATATTTTATTTATTATATTTTAAATAAATTAATAAATTAAAATTGAAATTTATTTTTATAAAATTTAATCATATATTTTAACATTATTTTCTAATGGTAATATGATAATATTATTGGACCTTGAATACTTTTTTATGGTGTTACAAAATGAGTTAAAATTTTAAAGATATGTTTTTGGAATTAAAAATTAGTTTATTTAAAAAATAAATTAAAAAAGTTTAGAAAATTATTGAAAAAAATGGAGTTCATTTTTGAATTTAGAGCATCAATATTATGTGAGGGAATTTTTTTGGGATTTATATGAAATGGTTGATTTTTCAGTGAATAGTAAAAATATAATTTTGAGTTTAGGGTGTTTAATGACATCATTAATGATGTAATGATGTTGTAAAAATAATATTACACTTATTAATAGTAAGATATTCTATGAGGTGTCCCAATTGGGAAATACCATCGGCAAATAACATGGGCAAGCCCATATTTTTACCAATACCACCAATGAGGGGTCCCTTGGAAATTAATAATTTATTCCTTCACATTTCCTATAAATACCAAGACATTCACACATTCCATTAATTCCAATATCCTCCTCAACATTTCCCAGTTGTCATAAACTTCCACGGATTCCTCCCAAGGTACCCTCCAGCCCCCTAGGTCCCATCCATTGATCATTCAATGTCACTATTCAAGGTAATGGAACCTTTCACCCTCTTCTTTTAAGTCAAGACTTCCTTTATGATATGTTTTATAATTGAATTTTATTATGTGGCGTATTTTTATTCATTATCATAACTAATGTCCAATTATTGTCCATATTATGAGAGACCCTTTCCTCTCTCATCAATTGACTTTCAGAATTTTTATGTGACGCTGTTAGGCTGGCGATTGTTTTTGTAAAGAAATCACCTATTGTCTTTACTTTCAAATTTCATTTTCATGATTAATGTCTTTCAAATATGCATACAATGTTCCTATATCTATGTTAATGTCAATATTTACTGTATTATGAGTTATTTATTAGTGTTTTACCATTGTATCATCTTTTTGTATTTTTTTCTAAATGGATGGTATGTAGTCGTTATGCTATAGAATTTTAATCTCTAAATTCCTCCTTATTTCTCTTGTGATATTCTCATGTATTCTTTATGTTAATAACCAGACCTATTAATTTTCAATGTTTTTTCATAAATACAAAAAAAATGGTATATTTGATTCTGGAATTGACATATATATAACCATCACTACCTCTCGATGGGTCATAAATGACATAAAAATCTTATTTTTCAGCACCTTTCAAACGTCTTGGTTTTAATTGAAACCCATTATGTTTATTCTCTATGGGATGTTTATGAATTGTTTTATTATAATATATTTGGATAACATGAAAATAAATACATTTTAAGGGTGTTCCCTGATAGCGCTCCAATGCATTTGGTAAATAATTAATCTCTAGAGATGATGAGTTTCACTATATATTGGTTAATAAACATGGTAATTTATTATGACACCATGGGGATAAACCTTGGTGATATGGTCATGAATGTCTAAATGAAATGGTTTAGCCACATATTGATTTTATGTTTCATGTTTTTTTTTCATTGTGATATTCATGTACTTCCAATGCTCAGGTCGTTATGTGTATTTTATCAAGTTCATATTCATATCACAGGTAAACTGATTCCTTTGTATACCCCTTACTGGGCCTTCTGCTCACCATTTCCTTTGATATATGTCTCCAGGATATTTGATTTAGTAATTGAAAATATTATGTCTCTATTATTAAGCCTTATGTGTGGTTTAGAAGAATGTTTTATGTTATTTCATGTATTATGTTCTAGATTTCCAAAACACTAGACATTAAAGATCCTCTATTTGTATAATGTAATGAAATATTATTTAATAAAAAGGAGGGATTTCATATTATTTTTGTATTGGTTTATTCCAATGTGTTTTACTAATAGTTTCATGGTGTTACTATATGTTGTGATATTGAGTTTTCATTCGATCTTATTCCTATTTATTCTCAAATATATTGTACCCAGTATAAAATATTGACATTGTAACATGAAGAGATGAATAAAAAACTACAAGATAATATTTATAAGGGATTTATACTCCTTTGTAACGGCCCAAAGTTTCATTAATGGAAAATCCCTCATGATCTAGTTAAATGTTTCTTTATGAAAAATGTTTTTATAAGATGTCAACTTCTTTAGTTTTATGTTAAGATTTGTGACCGTTACTTTTATAGCCGTTGAACAGTGATCATCTGAGTAGTATAAATATAAGGCTTTAACGAACCCATTTCTACTCAGACAAAGGAAGCGATGGCCTCATCCAGTAGAATTGCCCCTTACGAAGCCCATTTGTCAGAGCTTGGAAAATAGGTGGCGTCTTTGGGCTTTGCCCTTGACCAATCCCAAGCTGAGCTTCATCAAGTCAAGCTCGAACGTGATCGTCTACGGGAAAAGTGGAAGTTTATTGAAATTACCACTCGAGCGATGTTATCCGAGCCGCCCCAAGAGTCTTTCACCATCGCAAACCTTACCCTTAGGTCTTATGCGGCTATTTAACGGGGTTATGTAACAAATATGTAGCACCATGATCATGTACATTATTTTTTGTATATAATAATGAATATAATTTCTAGTCATTTTTGATACATTGTAATTAGTTTTTAAAGTAAAAATGGTGTTTTTAGTTATTATTTAATTAAGAATTATATTCTATTAAATTAAAAGATTTTTTTAATTAAATAATATTTTAATAAAATATTATTATTAATATTAAATTAATTTTTATTAAATATAAATGATCTTATAATTTTATGAATGCAATTAAATTTTTTATTAAGGTTTGAAAGCCATTTCTGTCAAAAACCGTGATTTTTTTAAAAGTGAAAATTCACATATTTAAAAAATTATTTAGATAAAATAAATATTATTTTTGGAATCAGGACGTCAAAATTATCCAACAGTGAATTTTTCATAAATTTCTGAGACAGTCATATTTTTGAGTAAAAATTAAATACCATTTAAATATATAATGTGTTTTATGACATCATAATGACCTAATGGTGATGTAATAAAATACCATAATCCTTATGTTCGGCCAATATGTGTTTTATCATTAAAATAATGAGGTTTGGGGTTTGTTTGACTTACTTTTCAAAGCATTAATGGAGCCCTCAAGACTTATTCAACACTTTTCCTTTTTAAATTAATTTCCATGGGAGTGTGACTCACCTCCACATAAGCAACCCTAATTTTTTAATAACTTCAGACCGTGGCCTTGTATAATATTGTTTTCCAATTTCCTTTTCCAGAAACCATGGGCAAATACCATGGGATGGTTTGTGGTTTGGATAATTTTAATATAAGGGGTCTCAAACCTAAATAATAAAGAATTCTCTCACCTTTCCTATATAAACCCACCCATGCTCCCACTTCCTCCTCACTCAAAGCCCTTGAAGTTCATCCAAACTCTGTCCTACTCTCTATAGAGTCCTCCCAAGGTTCCCCAAGCTCCCAAGAAGCCTCTCACAAGCCTCTCTCTATCCTTTGGAATCACACTTCCAAGTAAGGGGTTTTCTTCTTTTCTCATTTTTTTCAATATTATTTAAGTTGTATTGCCCTTTTAATATCAATTATTAATGTTGGGGTATGGTTTCTCACCTCTCCCATACTTCCCTCTTATTGTTTGAATAATGGGAGAACCCTTTCTCTCTCATTAAATGCCTCCCATGTACACCCGTTACTATGCCGAAATTACGAAAGGAACTTCTGTCTCTTCTTTTACATCCAAGCAATAATTTTGTATCATGAATCTAAATTCCATTTCTGCTGTTGGGAAATGTAAATATATGACCTCCTTACTGTCCATTACATGTAAATATGATGAGGAACCCCTTTCTCTCTCATCAGCCTTTTTTATGAATTCTTATGTCACGCCGTTACGCTGCCGAAATCACACCGATTTTCTAAGCCAATATCATTGTGTAGTGAATACCATGCCCATTTCTCCATCAAGGGTATTCACCTTTATGAACATTTACATATTTATTATAATGTTTCATGTATTAATTCAACATTCCTTTATCGTGTAATAAATGATTATGTTTTATGAATCCATGTTGTATGATGCATGTGGCACACTTATGCATGAAATGAAATGTTTAAGAAGGGTGCGCCCTTTATAGCGCTCCATTGCATTGGGTAAAGTATAGTATCATGATACGTCATGTGCAATGAGTTTTGACTCATGCTAATTCAAGTTCAACGAGTGTTTACTCGTGCTACAATTGCAATGAGGGTTTACTCATGCTCTATGTGCAATGAGCCTTGTCTCATGCTAATTCAATGTTAATTGTTGTTGCCACATTTCCATGTTATGATTATCATGCTTTATCATTCCTTTATGTTAATTTTTCTCTTATTCTCTATTGATATGCCTATTTCCTAACATGTATTCTACTCCTCATGTTATTCGTTGTGTACTCCCTTACGGGGCTTTATAGCTCACCCTTTTCTTATGCATGTCCTCAGGTTATCCCATGCAATGCTAAGTACGAAGGAATGTAGTGGTCATGTAAAGGAAGTTTTCAATAAAGATGTTGTATTTCATGTTTAAAGTTTTTATGTAATGATCCTAATCCCCAATGACACTAAACCTCTCAATCTTCTTTGTTGTATCAAGTGAAGTTTTATGTAATAAAGCATGTTTACGTTTTAATAAAAAGCAGGGTTGTCATAGTTGGTATCAGAGGATAAGTTTAGTTATTTTTGGGATTAAGAAACCCTAGTAATGCCTTAGATACAAGACTATGAATAATAAAAGCATCCCTATGTTTTGTTAAATACTAAGTAAATGGTTTATCAAACAAATACATCCCTGTCTGGATACGAGTAGGTAGAGGCGGCTCTGGCACTGATGTATCCTAGGGGTAAAACCCAAAAACACCACATTGATCTAGACTCGAACGGGAACTGGTACATGATAACGGGCCTTGCTGCACTCTTGGTTACGACACTCCCGGGGGATATGTTTTGATAAATTCACAATATTAGTATGAACCCTTATTAAGGGAAAAATTCCCCTAAGAATAAATGTTAGAAGGAAGATCATGAAAAGCCTGGATTGAATCCTATAGACTCATGAGTTAAAGAGATTAAAGTTTATTTATAAGTCATCAACTTTTGTCTTTGGATTACCCTTTATGTGTTACCCCTAACTTTCATTTTATTCCAGCCAATGGCCGGTAATAGGAGAACTCGGGCTAACAACCGTTGTGAAGATCAGTGTGATGATTGTACTTATGAGATGCCCAATCCAATGGGAGTGGGAATCACAAACTTTGTCACGCTTCTCTCTCAGCTAACTCAAGTTTTGAATAGAAACACTGGTCAAGAGGATCGTTCAACCCCCCCTAATAGAGAACAAGTCGCTATTGAAAGCTTCATGAGACAAAGGCCTCCTACTTTTAGTGGATCATCTGATCCCACGATCGCTGAACAATGGATCAACTCCATTGAAAAGATATTCTCCATCCTCCAATGCTCTGAAAAAGAGATGGTTCTCCTAGCGGCTTATTGTATGGAGGGGGAAGCTGATCAATGGTGGACGTTGATCAAAAATACGAAGCCTAAGGAGGAGATCAAGGCTTTGGAATGGAAGGAATTTCGGAAGATGTTTTTTGATAAATATTTTCCACGCACCCTCCGTCTTAAGATGGAAAGGGACTTCCTCTCCCTCAAACAAAAAGATGAAGAATCTATGGGAGCGTACGAGGAAAACTTCACAAGTCTTGCACGAGACGCTTCCGGATTTTTCGTTACCCCCGAATGCAAGGTTGACCGCTTCTTTGGTGGGCTGAATCCTAGCTTGCGGAAAGCATTAGCGATCCGTGACTTCGACAGCTATGAGGAAATTGTCCGATGTTCCCTCAAGGATGAAATGGAGATCGGAGAATCACAGGGGTATCATGGGGACAAGAAGCGTAAGGTGGACTTCAATGCTGGTGGTCCGATGGATAAATCCAACGGCGCTAAGAAATTCCAGCACCCCACTTGCCAAAAGTGTGGAAAGAAGCACCCTGGAAATTGCCTTAGAGGGACAAGAAAATGCTTCAAGTGTGGAAGAGAAGGGCACCTAGCTGTTAACTGTCAGCAAGAAGGACCCACGACTACATCAGAGGAGAGGAACTCTCCGTTCGAACCTCAACGCGTTTTTCAATGCTACAAATGCAAAGAACCGGGTCATTTTTCAAATCAGTGCCCTAATCCAAGGGTTATCGGAGGCAACCGGCAACCTCCAAGACAGCAAGGAAGATCTTTTGCCATCACTTCTGCCGAAGTGAACCCCAAAAACGAAGTGGTGATAAGTACGCTAGTTATTCATTCAAGAATAGTGAACGCACTTTTTGATTCAGGTTCTATGCATTCTTTTATATCTCAAAATTTTAGTAGAAAAATCCATGCACCACCACAAATAATGGAAGTAAAGATGTCGGTGAGTATGGAAAATGGGGCAATCATTGCATCCCATGAGTATAAGTCCTCCCCTGTTGTAATCTGTGGATTGAATTTCCCGGCAAACCTCGTCATACTCCCTTTGGTGGAATTTGATGCAATTCTTGGCATGGATTGGCTTTCCTTATATAGAGCCAACATAAATTGTCGGGAGAGGGAAATCACACTCCATGCGGAGAATCGACCCCCGATTCTTTACAAGTGTCAGGAGGAAGATGAATCTACTTTATCTCCATCATCTCAAGCATGGATATTACTGCCTTGTGAGCACGCATTTCTGGCTCATATGATTGAGTCCAAGGAAGAAACCACCCTTGAAGAAATGCCTATTGTGAGGGAATTCACTGAAGTATTTCCCGAGGAACTTCATGGTCTTCCTCCAAGAAGATATGTTGAGTTCTCAATTGAACATATACCTGGGGCGCTACCAATATCCAAGAATCCATATAGAATGGCTGTTGATGAGCGTGAAGATCTGAAGAAACAACTACAGGAGAATCTGGATAAAGGGTTTATACGCCAAAGTGCATCACCATGGGGTGCACCTGTCCTCTTCGTCAAGAAGAAGGATGGGTCAATGCGGCTTTGCATCGATTATCGTGAACATAACAAAATCACGATAAAGAACAAGTATCCTCTCCCAAGAATCGATGACTTGTTTGATCAGCTGCGTGGAGAACAATACTTCTCCAAGGTGGACTTGCGGTCGGGATATTATCAAGTAAGGGTGAATAAGGAAGATATCCCCATGACTACTTTTCGTACAAGGTACGGGCACTATGAATTCATAGTAATGCCTTTCGGACTCACCAATGCTCCATAAATATTCATGGACTTGATGAATAGAGTCTTTAGAGATTACCTAGACAAATTTGTGGTAGTCTTTATAGATGATATTCTAATATACTCCAAAACCAAGGAGGACCATGAGGATCATTTAAGAACTATACTGGAGGCTTTGCGCAAGGAGAAGCTCTATGCCAAGTACATCAAGTGTGAGTTTTGGTTGAAGGAAGTCTCATTCTTGGGCCATATCATCACAAGCAATGGGATATCTGTAGACCCCTCCAAAATAGATGCAATTGAGGGATGGCCGAGGCCAACATCGGTAACTGATATCCGTAGCTTCTTGGGGTTAGCTGGATATTATCGACGATTTGTGAGAAATTTCTCACGATTGTCCAACCGTCTTACCAAACTAACTCGAAAGGGAGTAAAGATTTCGTGGAGTGATGAATGCGAAGAAAGCTTTAAGGAGTTGAAAAGGAGGCTTATCACTGAACCTGTGCTCACTTTACCCACAAGTGGGGAGCTTTTTGTGGTATTCAGTCATGCTTCGACGAAGGGCTTAGGATGTGTGCTGATGCAGAATGATAAAGTGATATCCTATGCCTCAAGGAAGTTGAAAATCCATGAGCGAAACTATCCAACACAAGATCTGGAGTTGGCGGCGGTGATCTTTGCCTTGAAAATCTGGCGGCATTAACTCTATGGAGAGAAATGTGAGATATATTCTGACCACAAGAGTCATAAATATATATTCACACAGAAAGAGCTTAATATGCGCCAGAGAAGATGGATAGAGCTCATCAAGGATTATGACTGTTCAATACATTATCACCCTGGGAAATCGAACAAGGTGGAGGATGCCCTAAGTAGAAAGGATCCAGCTATTCTATCAATGATGAGAATTGAGAAGGATCCAATATTCTTAGACTTGATGAAGATGGATGTGGGAATCATAAAGAAGGGAACATCATCAATCCTTTCACAAATGATTGCTCAACCATCTCTTTTTGAAAGGATAAAGGATCCTCAAAAGGATGATGCAGAAATACAAGAAAAAGTAGAAGCTATCAGAAAGGGAAAATCCTCAGAGTTTAATGTTAATGAAGAAGGAATTGTGCGGTTTGGGAAAAGACTATGTGTTCCATCAAGTTCGGAGCTGAAGAAGGAACTTTTGGATGATGCAAATAGTTCAAATTTCTCTATTCACCCAGGGAGCACAAAGATGTATCGAGATCTCCGAGAAAACATTTGGTGGGATAATATGAAGAAGGAGATTGATGAATATACATCAAAGTGCCTGGTGTGTCAGAAAGTGAAGGCAGAGAGGCAGAAGTCTAAGGGGATGATGCAACCATTTCCCATACTAGAATGGAAATGGGATAACATTGCCATGGACTTTGTCACCGGACTTCCAAGGACATCCAAAGGAAACAATGCAATCTGGATTGATGTGGATCGTCTTACAAATACTGCACACTTCTTTGCTATTCGAGAGGATTTCTCTTTGGATCAACTGGCACGGATATTTATCAGGGAAGTGGTACGGTTGCATGGAGTAACACTATCTATTGTGTCTGGCCAAGATCCAAGATTTACCTCTATGTTTTTGAAGAGTCTTCAACATGCTCTGAATACTGAACTGAACTTCAGTATGGCCTATCATCCTCAAACTGATGGCCAATCCGAGCGGACTATCCAAACACTTGAGGATATGTTGAGAGCGTGCTCAATGGAATTTAAAGGAGGATGGGATCAACATATTCCTCTAGTTGAGTTCTCTTATAATAATAGTTTCCACTCGAGAATCCAAATGGCACCATATGAAGCCCTGTATGGGAAAAGGTGTAGAACACCAGATTGTTGGGATGCGGTCGGTGAACGTAAGCTGCTTGGACCAGAAATGGTCGAAGAAATGGTGGAGAAGGTGAAAACCATTCAGCAGCATATCCAGGTAGCCCAAAGTAGATAGAAGAGTTATGCAGATAATCGTCGACGAGACCTTGGTTTAAATTCGGAGACATGGTGTTTTTACGCATATCTCCGTGGAAGAAGGTCATGAGGTTTGGAAAGAAAGGGAAGTTAAGTCCAAGGTACATCGGCCCCTTCGAGATTCTTGATCGTGTTGGGGCTGTGGCCTATCGACTAGCACTTCCACCTACTATGGCCAAGGTGCATGATTTCTTCCATGTATCCCTCTTAAGGAAGTACATACCAGACCCTTCACATGTACTCTCTTCCGAGGAGCTACAATTAGAAGACGATCTTTCTTATGAGGAGCAACCAGTGAAGATCTTAGATTATAGAGAAAAAGTTCTACGAAATAAGACAATGCCCCTCGTCAAGGTGTTGTGGAGAAACCACATGTTTGAAGAAGCAACTTGGGAGTCGGAGGATATGATGAAGCTAAGTTACCCACATATGTTTTAGTGTGGGAAAAGGATAATTTCGAGGGTGAAATTTTTAAGGGGGGAATGTTGTAACGACCAAAAGTTTCATTAATGGAAAATCCCTCTTGATCCAGTTAAATGTTTCATTATGAAAAATGTTTTTATAAGATGTCAACTTCTTTAGTTTTACGTTAAGATTTGTGATAGTAACTTTTATAGTCGTTGAACAGTGATCATCTGAGTAGTATAAATATAAGGCTTTAACGAACCCATTTCTACTCAGACAAAGGATGTGATGGCCTCATCCAGTAGAATTGCCCCTTACGAAGCCCATTTGTCAGAGCTCGGAAAAGAGGTGGCGTCTTTGGGCTTTGCCCTTGACCAAGCCCAAGCTGAGCTTCATCAAGTCAAGCTCGAACGTGATCGTCTACGGGAAAAGTGGAAGTTGATTGAAATTACCACTCGAGCGATGTTATCCGAGCCGCCCCAAGAGTCGGTCACCATCGCACACCTTACCCTTAGGTCTTATGCGTCTATTTTAAGGGGTTATGTTACAAATAAGTAGCACCATGTTCATGTACATTATTTTTTGTATATAATAATGAATATAATTTCTACTCATTTTTGATACATTGTAATTAGTTTTTAAAGTACAAATGGTGTTTTTTGTTATTATTTAATTAAGAATTATATTCTATTAAATTAAAGAATTTTTTTAATTAAATAATATTTTAATAAAATATTATTGTTAATATTACATTAATTTTTATTAAATATAAATGATCTTATAATTTTATGAATGCAATTAAATTTTTTATTAAGGTTTGAAAGCCATTTCTGTCAAAACCCGTGAATTTTTTTAAAAGTGAAAATTCACATATTTAGAAAATTATTTAGATAAAATAAATATTATTTTTGGAATCAGGACGTTGAAATTATCCAACGGTGAATTTTTCATAATTTTCTGAGACAGTCAAATTTGTGGGTAAAAAATAAATACCATTTAAATATATAATGTGTTTTATAACATCATAATGACCCAATGGTGATGTAATAAAATACCATAATCCTTATGTTCGGCCAATATGTGTTTTATCATTAAAATAATGAGGTTTTGGGTTTGTTTGACTTACTTTTCAAAGCATTAATGGAGCCCTCAAGACTTATTCAACACTTTGCCTTTTTAAATTAATTTCCATGGGAGTGTGACTCACCTCCACATAAGCAACCCTAATTTTTTAATAAGTTCGGACCATGGCCTTGTAAAATATTGTTTTCATATTTCCTTTTCCAGAAACCATGGCCAAATACCAGGGGATGGATTGTGGTTTGGATTATTTTAAAATAAGGGGTCCCAAACCTAAATAATAAAGAATTATATCACCTTTCCTATATAAACCCACCCATGCTCTCACTTCCTCCTCACTCAAAGCCCTTTAAGATCGTCCAACCTCTGCCATAATCTCTCTAGAATCCTCCCAATGTGACCCAATCTCCCAAGAAGCCTCTCACAAGCCTCTCTCTAGCCTTTGGAAGCACACTTCCAAGTAAGGGGTTTTCTTCCTTTCTCATTTTTGTCAATTTTCATTAAGTTGTATTGCCCTTTTAATTTCAATTATGAATGTTGGGGTATGGTTTCGCACCTCCCCCATACATCCCTCTTATTGTTTGAATGATGGGAGAACCCTCTCTCTCTCTCATTAAATGCCTCCCATGTACACCTGTTATTATGCCGAAATTCCGAAAGGAACTTCTCTCTCTTCTGTTACATTCAAGTAATAATTTTGTATCATGAATCAAAATTCCATTTCTATTGTTGGGAAATGTATATATATGACCTTCTTACTGTCCATTACATGTAAATATGATGAGTAACCCCTTTCTCTCTCAACAACCTTTTTTATGAATTCTTATGTCACGCCGTTACACTGCCGAAATCACACCGATTTTCTAAGCCAATATCATTGTGTAGTGAATACCATGCCCATTTCTCCATCAAGGGTATTCACCTTTATGCACATTTACTTATTGATTATAAAGTTTCATGTATTAATTCCACATTCCTTTATCGTGGAATAAATGATTATGTATTATGAATCCATGTTTTATGATGCATGTGGCACACTTATGCATGAAATGAAATGTTTAAGAAGGGTGCGCCCTTTATAGTGCTCCAATGCATTGGGTAAAGTATAGTATCATGATATGTCATGTGCAATGAGTGTTGACTCATGCTAATTCAAGTGAAACGAGGGTTTACTCGTGCTTCAAGTTCAATGAGGGTTTACTCATGCTCCATGTGCAATGAGCCTTGGCTCATGCTAATTCAATGTTAAGTGTTGTTGCCACATTACCATGTTATGATTATCATGCTTTATCATTCCTTTATGTTCATGTTTCTCTTATGCTCTATTGATATGCCTATTGACTAAAATGTATTTCAATCCTCATGTTATTCATTGTGTACTCCCTTACGGGGCTTTATAGCTCACCCTTTTCTTATGCATGTCCTCAGATTATCCCATGCAATGCTAGGTACGAAGGAATGTAGTGGTCATGTAAAGGAAGTTTTCAATAAAGACGTTGTATTTCAAGTTTAAAGTTTTTATGTAATGATCCTAAGCCCCAAAGACACTAAACCTCTCGATCTTATTTGTTGTATCAAGTGAAGTTTTATGTAATATAGCATTTTTAAGTTGTAATAAAAAGCAGGGTTGTCATATCCTTGGTGATTGAATATAGATTTAATAGATACTATTTATTAATAATAAGGATGAGATAATGTGCTTATTCCTAGACTGTAATGATACCAATAAGATCATGATAAAGAAAAATAATCATCTTCTAGAGATTGATTTAGTTTACTATGAACAATGTGGAGAACATTATATCTATATGGTGGATCATTAGTTGGGTCATTATCATGTAAAGGTGAAGAATGTGGATATCCCAAAAATTTCTTTCCATACAAGGTATGAGCTCTATGAGATCTTATTAAATCCCTGTGGATTCACTAAATATAAAACTATCAAAATAATTTTAATGAAAGAATGTGCATTATAAAATAGTTAAGGAGAATGTTGATCACTTGACATGTTCTCATATTAACTGCCAACTGGGAACTATTATTGACCTACAATTTGGTGTTCAAAAATTCCTTTAGTTATTTAATCATTAATGAAGAAAATTAGATCACCTATGACTCCCACAAATTTATGACCATTGAGTAGACCTAACAAATAAATGATCTGGATTTACTATAGGGATCTTCAGAATTATGATTTATAAATATTTTCTCTATGAAGAAATGTGATACATATGAACTGATCATTAAATCCCTATGTTTATATAAAAAATATCCCAATTTGAACCGATGAATGTGGTTACAGATGATAAATTATTTCAATTTTCCAATCCCATTCCATTATGAGAAGGATTACAATGTTGCAGATACATTAATTACAAAGGCTCTAGCAACCCAATCCATGATGAGGATTGAGATGGATCCAATCTTATTGGACATGAAAATGATGTACATTGGAATAAAAATGGGTCCTAATACAATATTTATTAAATAAATTCTCAAAAATATATTATTGCTATAATCAATGTGGACTAAAAATGATGGGGTTCAAAAAAAGTTGAAAATATTATAGTTTTATCATTTTATAATTAGGGAGTCAAATGTTTTTGGAGATAAATTTATGCCCCATCAAAATGAGGGATAAAAGGGAAATTATATAATATTTTCATAACACAAAGGTCTCTATTAATCTAGGTGATACTAATATGTATATATTTATATTGACAAATTTATGATTGAATAATATGAATTTGGTGATTGACTTATTTATATATTGATTCTTTGGTATGCTAATATATAGTGTATGAAAAATATAAGATTTTGAGTATGATGCAACTAATTCATATACCTGTATGTAAATGGGAAATCATAGCTAATGATTTAATTAATAGACTCTACATTAAATATAATGCAAATAACAACATCAGGGTGGTAGTAGTACTCTTTATAATGTATGTTCATTTAATTTTTATCATGGACGATTTATCTGTTGACCAAATCAACAATATATATTTAAGGAAATGGGAAAGACTAAGTGATGTGTAGATTTATGTTGTAACTCATTGATCAAATGATGATTAACTAATGGTTTTAGAGATTACTTCAGCATGTGTTTGGTACAGAGCTATGTTACAGTTATACATATCATTGTCAGATGAATGTTCAGTCTGAGAGAACCATTAAAAATATAATTGATACACAGAGATCATATTTTTACTTTTTTTCAAGGATATTTTGATAATGAATTCCATATGATTTGATTTCCCCCATAATAATAGTTTATATTTTACAGTTTAAATGTATCCATATTAAAAAATATATTTGAAGTGGTTTCAAAATACAACATGCATGGATGAAATCGGGGAGCTTAATCTTAAGTAACCATTTTTATACAAGAGTTGACAGAGAAGGTCTGAAACATTCAACATATTTTATTACCATAACATTGTTGATAGAAATGATATTTATACAATTTTTGATGAAATTGAATGTTTAAGGATATACATATGTTATTCCTTTAAATATCACCATCGATGGAATTTATTAGTTTGGCGATGAAGTGAAGTAATTTTCCATGATACATCATCCCCTCTAAGACCCTTGACCACATCATGCCAAAAGAATATATTTAATCACTCCAACTCAACCTATCCAATGTATACGATTTGTTCGGTGTATCTATATTGAGGTAGAAAATATGAGACCCCTAACATGTACTGAAATGGTAGGAAATACCCATAGAGAATGAAATCATATAAAATTAGAAATGGTGAACCTCTGATATCGTAGAGAAATAATTATATGAAATAGGATTACTCAGTTGGTCAATGTGATATAGAAGAACCACATGTTTGAGTAATCATAATGGGGCCCGGAAGAGGTGATGAAATTCAATTACCCTCATCTATATTAGTGCATGAAATGAAATTTAACAGGTGGTCATTATGAAGATGGGATGTAACTACCAGAACATATATAAATGAAAATACTTTTTTCAAATAAGAAAATTATTATTAAGAAATGTATTTATTGAAAATAGATACACTAATTTTCATTTCATGATCATTATAAAATATATCAATTATTACCCTTTCATATTTAAATCATCATTAAGAATCATAAATGTTGAATATATATATTTTCTACATTAATATATTTGATTATTCTAAATCAATGGTTAGGAGAAATTATGATATACACAAATAAAAGAATATATATCCTTGAACTATAGAATTACACCATATGATGGTCATTTATCTATTGCATACAAGGGAGAAAAAACTAGTAGTAATTTCCCATAACTACTCTAAATATGGAATTCATTACAAAAAAATAAATGAAACTATTTACGAAATAATATCAATCATATCGAGATCATAAACCAATAATAATTTTTTACAATTCCATAATAATGATCCACAATAATACATAAACTATATAATGTTAATATGGTTGAATAATAAGGGTTTTTGTATCATTACCCTATTTACCCTATGACATTTTATAAAATAGTTTTTTTTTCAAATAGATTTAATTAATTTGTAAGATTGGGTTACACACAAGATCATGATTTAATGAACTATAATATACTATATGTGTTATTATCTATACATGAATGATATAAAATAGATAGTAGAATTGATAGTATGAATAGGAATTACCACAATTGAAAAATAAAGTACAATAATTTTTGATTATTTAACTATATTGATAAATAATATCTTATTTTTGGTAAGTCACTTATATAAAAAATTATAATATTTATATCAAAATAAAATTATTACTAATTTATTGGAGTTACATTTCCTTTTACACATTAATAAAGTTGACTATAAAAAATTAACTTCCATTTGTAAAATAAAAATCAAATATTATCCAAGGTTGAATTCATTATAATTATAAGAAAAGATGATTATTTTTATGAATATTTGTAAATGATGATATTTATTAAAAATTGTCATTTCTATTTAATGAATTTAGAATGATCCATATTAATTTAAGATTTAATAAAAAGAAACTTATTTAAATTATATTATAAATTATTCAATTTTGGTCATTTTAATCATTTTCATGTTAAATTTTACTATAAAAACTATATATAATTTTGAATATTTTCTCTTTGGACAATAATTTTTTAGTTGAAACAAAATTATTAATTTCAAATTGAATTCCGAAAAATTTTGTGAGATTAATTTATAAATATTGATTCCATATTTGGAATGATAAAAATTATTATTTTATAATAATATCATATTATTCATTTGATAAAATTAATATTAATAATAGAAATACTTAACAGTCATGGTTAAAGACAAAACAGATAAATTAGAAGTTTGAATTAAATAAATAAGGTTTATGATAACATAAAAAAATGGCCTATTAGTATTTTAGGACAAAATATTGAAATATTAATTTTTATGTTTATTAATGTTCTATTTTGGATCCTTCTTTCAATTATAAAATGTGGTAATAACTTTTTTGTTTCAAAAGTTATATGTGTATCCTCTCCTATACATATAATGGGGTACCCCCTATCCCATTAACTGTTCAATTCCAATGATTTTTTCTTCATCTATTAGTAAAAAAATCCCTTTTTATATTCTATATGAACATCATTATGGTAATATATTTTTTATTAAACACCATAACAAGGATTTTAGGCAAAATGCTAGGATATTGAATGAAGAAGATGTATCATTTTTAACCACGTGTTTTCCAATTTATTATTCCTCCACCTTAAAATATTCTTGAAATGTTATGATATATTAAAATAAATATATACCACATTATTTGAAGTTATTATATAAATTTCATGACCTATTTCCAAATCCACCTCCATAAAATGGGGAATGAAATCATCTATCATGTGAACCGAAGATTACAACCTCATTGATCAACTTAATTAGTTTCCCCTCTCCACAATACTGCTAGGAAATAATGAAGGATTAAATGGTTATATAAAACATTTACTTAAAATTAATACTTTTATAATTATAATATCATATTTAAATTCATCCATATAATCTTTTGAAATATGATAATGTCACTTGTCTATACATATTGACACCCGCCTTAAGAAATTGATGTGATACATTATTCATTTTATTATGAAATGGACTGTATAAAGACATTTTTAGTGAATAGAAATGATATATATGATATTAAAATTAATTTTAAATTTTGATTTCCTTCCAACTTTTAACAAAATGGATTGAACATTCATGCATACGTATGACCTGCATTCTCCATTACTAGAGGAGTTTTTACAATTAACAATTTTGATTGATGAAAATAAACATGTTAATATTGATAATATATTTTATTTATATAATAATTATCGATATTTATTTTATGAAACCTTAATTGACATAAAAGGAACAAAATTACCAAATAATAATATACATGAAAGAAATCAATTATTACCTAAAATAGTGGCTTGAAATGTTTTATTTATAATTTTCAGAAAGTCGGTTTAGGAGATCTGGTAACTGCACAAACAAAAAGCAACCTCCATACCGCGGGTCTAGTGAATCCCAAACCTTCCCAAAAATTAAAATTTCAGAATTTCAAAATTAAAAAACCAAGAAAACCACGTGTCCACCTCGAGCCGCACATTACCTAAAATAGTGATTCAATCAAATAATTATTATTGAATATTTGATAAATTCATATAAGGAAATAATATTTGGTATGATAATTATTATTATGGTGATGGAATTTATATATAAA
This sequence comes from Viscum album, assembly GCA_963277665.1. Lineage (NCBI taxonomy): Eukaryota > Viridiplantae > Streptophyta > Magnoliopsida > Santalales > Viscaceae > Viscum > Viscum album. Next base: position 1,581,179,155 of record OY728125.1, read on the forward strand.
GTTACTATATTCATTATACAATTGGTTTTAAAGATCTTGTAGAATTTATAGATGTTTGGAAAGTGATTTTTATCTTACTTTTGTTTCTATGGGACAAACAACATATAAAAAGATTCTTCCAATTTTGTGTAGATTATAAAATACCCACGGATGTATTTTATAATAAATATCATGAAAATTATGGGTATATACGCATCCATCTATATTTCTTCCTTTCATTTTTATGATGATTAAAAAGATTCCAAAGTAGTATCGGTTTTATGATATAATCTAGTAGATCATCAAGAATGTTTATGATTATTCTTCTTCTAATTAAATATTATTATATATCTTACAATAAATCCTAGAATTCTTTTATAAAATATTTATTTTAGGATAATTCATGTTTTACCTCAAATTTTCTCACATTATGTACTCAAGAGGAAAAATATTTTACTTCAAGTAAAACCAAATTTATTTCTCTCTTCAGTATAGATACCTTTCGTTACATTACCATGTTTTCTAAATATGTATTAAATTAATTTTTAACTATTATACCATTAATGATAAATATAATTTTATCCTTTTTTATTTTTATATATGTATTGAAATGGATATTCTTGTGATTTTCTAGACGAGAAACTTTTTTAACCAAAAATGTGAAATGAATTTTTATTTTAATGTTTATTTCTTGAAAAATATTTTCTATCATAATGAACACAAAATGATTTCGATATAACAGTAATATTACAAAAAAAATTTGGGAATGAAAATTCTTCATTATTGTTTATTAAAATTTATAATTTTTTTTCAGTTATTTCAATTTAAAAAATATTTTTCCCTTAAGAAATAATCTAGGAGATATTTCATAATTTATTTCTATTTAAGATGAAATCCTTTTTGAAACAAGATACTTATACATTGGTTATGATATATTTAAATGAAAGAATATTATTAGTTCCATTCATTTTTTGTGTTATTAAGTGATGTAATAATGAAATCTTTGTTAAACCTATATCTTTTCTTTAGGTTATAACATGATTAAAATTTTAAGATAAATATTTATTTTTTTGGCATTTGATATGAATTATTTTTTATTATTTTAGGTAAAGGATATTTGGGAATATCATTATGAGACATGTGGGACCTATATCTCCCTCCAATTCATTAAATAAATATTATTATCTTATGGGATAAATAGCATTGGATTGGTGAGTGAATCCAATACCTCATGGTATATTTTCCACATTGATAGTATTGGGAGTGAACCTTCACTAATATGATATTTTGGAATGTGAACCCATTCCACTATGATATACACGGAAATGATTCATGACTACTATCTAAATTTCATTCTATTCTAATATGTATGCCACAAATCCATGTCTAATTCTTATTTTATGATCTCATGGATCTTGTTTATTGATAAATTTATGATTATTGCCTTATGTACTACCAATCATAATTCCATGAATCATGTCTATGATATTTGATATGAATGTTATTGTTTTCAAATCTTATGATCAAGATATAATATACATGATAACGTTTTATGATTATGTGATTATTAATATCTTTTTTATTTACCATTCTAAGTGTCAGAGCTCACCATTTCTTAGGATTTATTTCCCTAGTTCTTGAATATACTTTTTACGTATGATATTTTAATGAGGGGTTTTAGTAATGAATAAAAATGTGGTATATTATGTAGTTCACCTATGAAATAGTTTTTTATGTATTCTTGTTTCCAAATGCGATAAGCCTATATTAATCTTGTGTGGATAGTTACGTTATGTAATGAATATTCATATGCTTAGATATGATATATAACACCTCAAACATTATATGGTATGTTGCTCTTAAATACATTCAATTAATTAGATAACCTATATTCCATGAATGACTATTTCTTTTTTGAAACAAAAAATAATATAAAAAGTTATATTCTATCTATTAAACATAAATTTTCCACTTCTATGTTTTGAATTTCTAAAAACAGTCATCTAGAGTTATGACCAGTAAGTCGATTGGAGTCTGATAGAAGCAACTTGATTTTTTGATGATTGGTTACATATCCTTAGGAATATAAATATTAATAGTAATATGAAACTTATAAATAGTAAATAATGATAATATTTTATTTTCTTAAGGTAATAAGATAATATGAAGTTAAATAATACTTCAATGTAATACACAAATTATTAAACCTTTAAATTGTTATTTTTAGAATTAACATTGATTTTATTTATAAATTAAATTAAAAATAAATAGAAAATTATTTTTAAAAAATGGAGTTCATTTTGTAATTCTACACATCAATAAATATTTATGGTGAGTTTTTGGGATTTTTCTAAAATACAGGATTTTTTCGTGAATAGTAAAAATGTATATTTGAGTTTTCGGTAGTTTAATGAAATCATAATGATGTAATTATTAATATAAATGGATGGTCGATTTTTAAACTGTATCTTATGACATGAGGTGTCCCATGTGGCATAAACTAAGGGAATATACCATGGTAAAGCCCATGGTTTTTTGAAAACCACAAACGAGGTGTCCCTTTTAATTGATACAAAACTCTCTCTTAATTACTATAAATACCCACTGACATCCCTTCATTTTCATTAAATTAAAAACTCAATATTCAACAATATATAGTGGTAGTAACTCCATAAGAGTCATCTTAAGGTTTTCTTTAGCCCCCATGGACCCATCATTCATGATCTAGGATTTACTCTATAAGGTAAGGGAATCCTTCACTCTCTTCTTTTATTTGACCCCACCTTTATGGTATCTATTTGATTTTCTATTATCATATTTTGGGGATGGTTTTATGTGTTATTATTACTTTAATTTTTTATTTCAATATTATTTTATACAATTTTTCACTTATCATTTCATTATATGAAATTTTAAGCAACATCGTTAGGCTGCTGAATTTTCATAAGGGATCTCTCACCTTTTCTTTTATTTTCAAGTACATTTCATTTATTTTTTCTCTCCTCACCTCCTCTATAAAAATGACCATTATAAAAACTATTATCATCTACATTCTTGAATTATATCATTTTAATGGAATTACTATCATCAATATCCTTCCTCCCTCCCTTTTATTTTTGTAAATGAAATCGATGTCCACGAGATTCCAATTTATATCCTTTGTGGACGACGAGGTTTCATTTTTTACATTATCCTTCATTAATGGTCATGAACACATTTTAATGGTTTAACCAGATTTTAATATATTAATTTCAGCTCATTAATTTTATGTAATCCTTGGACAGTCATATTATAAGATAATAATACAAAACAAAATCATTATGAACAAAACAACCAAGTAAGTACGAATATTTGTAATAAACATATAACAAATGAATAATCATCTTGGTATATTACCCGATATTATTTATTTCTCATTATTTTAATTAATAATATATATTTACAATTCTGGATGATTAACCACATTTCAAATGAAATTCTATTCATGAAAACATGTATACAAATCATGAAAAGTAAGGAACAAAATGCTTCTAAACCAAGAAAATTGAACCTATTAAACCCATGAAAGGGCCATGAACGAAACTATTATGGTTATGATAAATCAATTTAATGTATTGGAGGTTAATTAGATATTAATTAATGATGCTAAATTTTATTATTCAGGTCACTAAAACAAACAACGAACACACTCGAGCATAAGGTAAGGGGTTTCTCATCTCACTTTCATTTCTGTTAGATTTTCATAGTTCGCCACTTATTTCATTTATGTGTTATTTTTGTTCTTCCATTTGAAACATAAAAACATGATTATTTTTATATTAATGTTATTCAATGATTTATTTGAGGTTTATTAAGTTATTTTCATTTGATTCGTCCGATTTCATTGTGGTAAGATAATTTTACTCTACAACTATTTTGTTGTGTCTAAGTTTGTGTGGTGCACCAAATAATCCTTATGTGGTGTACCTAATACCCATTTGAGATAAAAATTCAATTGAAATTATATTTATATTAAATATCCATAATCTCGTATCATGGATATGTTTGTTTTCTAAACTGTATACCATTTTGCATACGGTATTTTTTTGGAAAGTTATTTTAATTATGGAAATATTGATTATTCTGTATACTATACTCTATATGGATATTGTAAAGGCATATTTATATTATATTGAATCAATTTAAAAATAATTATTTGGACATGTAGTAGAGGGTGGGTCCTTTTATATCCCCTTGATGCATTAGTAGGTCTCCGGAGACAAATCAGTTGGCGATTTCCACTTAAAGATTGTTTCCAAAAATCAGACGGGTATCTACCCAAAAAACTAAACTGTTTTTACGGTATATTGGTTTCATGTTCCAGATACATGACCTCCAATTAATAATAATTTTCTTTATTCATTGTCTGTTATTACTATCCATGAGTTTTTCACTAGAACAAAATCTATGGATGCAGGACATATCTCAGTTTATTAAAGGGGTGTGTTGTTCAAGTATTCACCATGTCATATTTGTTTATGATTTAGTTATTATTAATTCATGATTATGATATTTGTAACCCTAACTGAGCATTTTATCTCACCCCTTTAATTTTCTACCATCAATAGATGATGAAGAGGAGATCATTTATTGAGTTCATGTGGACACATTTTTTAGTTTTTGTTATGTATTGTATTTTTTAACCTTCTCCAACATAATTTGAATTACGTTTATGTATATAGTTTTGTCAAGACTACTAAAATGATCTTTCCAGTGGGATTTTAATTCCTTCTAACCATGCCAAAATAATAAGTAATGCACTAGCTCTGGTCTAGAGGGGTCGGGGTGTTACAGTTGGTATCAAAAAAAGTTTAGTAAAAAACATGGAAACTATAGTTTGAAATGTATAGTAGGGAACAAATCCCCAAGGTAGTATTTGGGGACAAAAGTACAATAATTTACTGGTATTTTTGTAAAAAATCGATTATGTGGATCTTTAATGCAATACATACCTATCTGGATATGAGTAGGTAGAGGTTTCTCTGGCACAGATGTATCTAGGGGTAAAACCACGAAACACTGCTTTGAGCTAGACTTGAATAGGAACTGGTGAATGACAATGGGACTTGCTGCACACTTGGTTACAATACTCTATTGGGATATGCTTAGGATAATTCATATTTTCTCTAAAATCCATTATAATGGTTTTTAATGTAAATTTTACCTTAGAGGAGCCATGTTTATTAGATTATTTTTTCATATAATTTCATTCTATGTTGAGTTATTTTCTAATTGAGATTCATAAACTAATATAGTGTGTCTCATTATTTTGAAATGGAATCTAATGGAATAAGAGGAATCAATAATCATGGGAAATGTATGGATCTCCCTAATGATAATGTCAACACAGTCAACATTAGAGCTGATCATATCATGACCACATTGGGACAACATACTCAGGTTGTAACGAATAACAATTCCACACCTATGTTGGATCATTTCACGTGGCCGAAGCCACCATCTTTTAGTTGGACTACTAACCCACTGGTTGGTTTGAAATGAATCAAGTACCTTGAAAGGATATACATTCCATTATGATGCAATGAAAATTAAAATGTAGTACAAACAGTATATTGTATCAACTAAGACACTGAGCAATGGTGGTCCATGATTCCGAAAGCCACTGAGGACGAAGAAATAGGGGATATGGAATAGATGAATTTTAAGGAAATATTCATTGAAAAATATTTCCCTCCTATGAAAGGATCTAAAATGAAGTGGAAATTATTTACCATAAAACAAAGGGAAGAAGACAGTGTTGCAGAGTATAATGCTACTTTCACAAGGCTGGTCAGGCATGTCATAGATTATGTACGTGACTCGGCAGACAAGATTGATTATTTCATTTAAGGATTAATCGATGTCATTTAAGGGAACTATATTCCCAACCATTTTCATCATATGATGAAATTGAATCATGTTCCATAAAAACAAATATGTAATTTTCTAGATCAAATCATTTCATCGAAAACCAAGATAAGAAGCAGTACTCTAATAACAATGGATTATGAGAAGCACAAAAGAAGAGAAGGGGAACAATGTTATTCTCATTATGTGGGAATTGGGGACAGAATCATCTCGAGAAATGTTTGATATACATCAGAGTATGCTCTAACTGCATAGAAAAGGGTCATCAGTCTGATGAATGCAAGGGGAAGAAACAACTCAATGATATTCAATGCTAAAATTGTAGAGATATGGGACACTATGAATATGAGTGCCGTAAGAGACAAGGAATCATGCCTCAGAAAAATCGAAGAGAACATTGGAGAGCCTATGTGATTACAACTGTGTAGGATAAAATTCTTAATGATGTGGTGGTAGGTACTTTAATTGTTTCCTCAAACATAGCCGACACTTTATTGGATTCTGGATCATCACATTAATATATATCTTCCATGTTTTCCAAAAGAATTAGATATGTAAAATTTCATTTAATAATGGTGTTGTCATTCAAATCTCCTAGGGGATGTATCATTGGAACAAAGGCATGTTGACTAATCCGCCTCTAGACACCAAAACGTGCTTCAGTTGCTATCCTTATCATCATACCATTGACTGAATTTTACATAATTCTCGGAATGGATTGGCTGTTAAATTATGATGCCAATATTTTTTGGAAGAAAAATGATATTACAATTTATCAAAATGGTATCGAAACTCTAATATTTAGAGAATATACATCACTATCAGATTCATATCTAGACCCCCAAACGTAGCTCTATTGAATGAAATTATTGGAGAGGAAGAAAACATAAAATATATGGGTGAGGAATGAAATAATAAAATTGAAGATGTGCATATAGTGAAAGCATACATTGATTTGTTTCAAGAAGATTTACCTGGACATCCTCCAGAGTGAGAAATTAAGTTTTCCATAGAGTTAATTCATGGTGAATTACCTATATCAATGACCCCATATAGAATGGCTGCTGTGGAGTTACTGTAGCTAAAGAAACATCTAGAGGAGTTGAGTGACAAAGGATTTATTCGACCAAGTGTTTCTCCATAGGGAGCCCCAATTTTCATGGTAAAAAAAGATTGATCCATGAGTTAATGAACAGATTATAGGGAAATAAATGCTATTGCAATAAATAATATTAATTCTCTTCCTCGTATTGATGATTTATTTGATCAACTTCATAGAGCTCAATAATCCTGAATGATTTACCTTTGATGTAGATATCATCAACTTCGTGTGATGAAGGAAGATTCTCTGACGTCACCATTACGAACTAGTTATGTGCATTACAAGTTTACAGTGATGCATTTTGGACAGGCTTATGCACCCACTGTTTTCGTGGATTTAATGTATAAAATTTTCATGGAATATCGTGATAACATTGTAGTGGTATTCATCAATGATATCGTCGTATAATCAAAAATCTATTAAGACCATGAGAATCACTTGTGGTTTATAATGAGAACTCTTGGAAAAAATAAAATATATGGGAAGTCTAGCAAGTGAAATCTATGGCTTCAATTAGTTTCATTTCTAGTCTATATTGTCTCTATGGATGGAATCCTAGTTGATCCTACAAAAGACAAAGGAAATCCAAGAATGGACCATCCTAACAAACATAACAGAGGTATGGAGTTTTATTGGCTTATCATGTTATTATCATTGTTTTGTTCATAATTTCTCCTGACGTGCTTACCCTTTAACGAAGCTCATAGGTAAAAGAGTTATGTTTGGGTGGAAAAAGAGTATATGAAATGATTCAATGAATTGGAAAAATATTGTTTAATGATCTAATTTTGACTCTTCCATCTGGAAGTGGTGGATATGTAATATACATCGATGAATGAATGAATGGGAGGGGTTGTGTCCTTATGCCAACAGATAATGTTATTGCATATGCATCATGCCTGATGAAGACTCATGAGAAAAATTGACCAACTCTGGATGTTGAGTTAGCAGCCGTATTCCATTCTCTAAAAATGTGGAGACATTGTCTCTAAGGAAAAAGATGTGAGATTTATATATACCACAAGAATTTGAAAGACATTTTCACACAAGAATAAATCAACATGAGGAAAAGGATATTGCTTCAGGTACTCAAATATTATGATTTTTGAATACACTACCACCCAGGAAAGGTGAATAAGGTGGAAGATGCATTAAGAAGGAAAGATCATGGACTTCTGACTAAAATGAGGATTGAGAGAGATCCTATATTTTTTGATCTACTAATGATATATATGGGAATTCTTAAATAATTGGAAACATATTTCCTCTTTTAAATGATTGATAAAATATATTTTTTAGTGAAAATAAAAAGTTCTCAATCTGATGACATGAATCTACATAAGAAAATTTATGATGCCATGGATGGGAAACTGGATCACTTCATGTGTGAAGAAGGAGTTCTGAAATTTGGGAAGAGGATATGTGTTCCATCAGTACCTGAGCTAAAAAGAGAACTATTAGATGATGCTCATATCTCAAATTTCACTATACACTGATGCAGCATCAAGATGTATAGCGATATGATGGAATATTTTTTGTGGGATAATATGAAGTGGAAAATTTCTGACTACTTGTCAATATGTCTAGTTTGTCAAAAATTGAAGGTAGAGAGAAAACATCCCAAAGGTGTGATGCATCCTCTACCTATTCCTATGTGGAAGGGGGATTACATTAAATTTGATTTTATCACCGGACGTGCAAGGATACCTAGAAGGAACTATGAAATATGGGTAATTGTTGATCATCTCCTAAAATCACAATATTTCCTTCCTATAAGAGAGGATTTACCCCTTGAGAACCTGGAAAGACTATATATTAATGATGTTGTAAGACTTCATTGTCAACCTCTATTGATTGTGTCTAATCAAGATCCCTGGAATACATCAATATTTCGGAAATGTCTCTAGAAGGCGTTGAATACTGGGCTTCGTATGAGTACTTCTTATCACCCCCAAACTGGTGGACAGTCTAAAAGGACTATTCAAACAATAGATGTTTTGAGGAGGTTATTCTCTCTTGACTTCCAAGTTATGTTTGATAAATACTTTCCATTGGTGGAATTTTTAAACAACAATTGTTTCCATTGTAGTAGTCAAATGGATCAATATGAATCATTATATGGAAAGAGATGTCTAACTCCAACTTGGTGGGATGATGTTGGTGAGAGGAAACATATAGGCCCCGAACTTATTGAAGAGACCACAAAAAAGGTGATGAAAATCCAAGACCATATTAAAGCAGCCCAATGTATAAAGAAGATTTATGCTGACAACTAGATGAAAGATTTGGAATTCCATGTGGGTGATCATGTGTTTATGAAAGTATCTCCATATAAGAGTTTATTAAGATACGGTAAGAAAGGGTAACTAAGACCCATGTACATTGGACAATTTGAAGTTCTAGAAAGAATCGGAGTTGTAGCATACCATTTAGTAATGTAGCCAAATCTTTCCAGAGTTCATAATGTGTTCCACATGTCATTTTTAAATAAATACATTCCATACCCACCACATGTACTCGCATATGAAGAAATAGAACTGGAACCTGATTTTTCATACTGTGAAAAGCCTATTAGGATTCTTGAAACAAGGGAGAAGGTATTGAGAAATCAGAAAACATGTCTAGTAAAGGTTCTTTAGAGAAACCTAAATATGGAGGAAGAAACCAATGAACCAGAGGATTTCATGGGGAATAACCACCCACAACCTTTTGGTGGGATTTATATAAAAAATTTCGTGGATGAAATTTATGAAGGAGGGAATAATATAACACCCCATTCATTTTGTGGTATGTTTCTCTTAAATAATTTTTATTCATTAGATTTACCATATTTCATAAAGCACTGAGTATTTTTGGAAAGAAATCATTATCAGATAATGTAATATTTTATCCATTAAAAATAAATTTTCCACTTCTATGTTTTGAATGTCGAAAAACAGTCATCAAGAGTTGTGACCAGTAAGTAGTTTAGAGTCTGATAGAACAAACTTGATTTTTTGATGAATATTAACATACCCATATAAATAATAACATGAATAGTAATACCACCCTTATAAATAGTATATAATGATAATATTTTATTTTCTTTAGATAATAAGATAATGAGAAGTTAATTAATTCTTAAATGTAATACATGACTAATAATACCTTTAATTTTTTATTTTTCAAATTAACATTGATTTTATTTAAAAATTAAATTAAAAATAAATATAAAATTATTTTCAAAAAATAGAGCTCATTTTTAAATTCTACACGTCCAAAAACGTCTATGGTGAATTTTTGGGATTTTTCTAAAATACTTCAATTTTTCATGAAAAGTAAAAATACAGATTTGAGTTTTCGGTATTTTATTGACATCATAATGATGTAATTATTAATATAAATGGATGGAAAACTTTTGTGAAGTATCTTATGAAATGAGGTTTCCCGTGTGTCTTAAACCAATGTAAATACCATGGGAAAGCCCATGGTTTTGCGAAAACCACTAACGATGTGTCCCATTTAATTAATAAAAAACACTCTCTTAATTACCATAAATACCCAGTCACCCACCTTAATTTTAAATCATTAAAAACCTCAATATATTCGATGAACTGGTGGTATAACCTCCCTAGGAGTCCTCCGAGGGTGACTTTAATCCCCCCAAGGTCCCATATTTCTAGATCTAGGAGTCACACTACAAGTAAAGGGAATATTTCAATCTCTTCTTTTTGTCGACACTTTCTTTATGTTTTCTACTTTATTTTCTATTATCCTATGTTGGGGATGGTTTAATGTGTACATATTACATTTCTTTTTTAAAAAAATATGAATATATACCATTATTATTTTATCATTTCATTTTATTTAATTTTTAACGATGTCGTTAGGCTGCCGAATTTTCATAAGGGATCTCTCACCTTTTCTTTTCTTTTCAAATTAATTTCATTTATTTTTCTCTCCTAAACTCCTCTGTCATTATGACCATTATAAGCTACATTATCATCTATATACTGGAATTTCATCATGTGAATGGATGAAATATCATCAATATATTATTCCCTCACTTTCATTTTTATAATCGAAATCAACATCCAGGACCGTCCAATTTATAACCTTTATGGACGAAAGTGTTTAGTTCTTCACATTTTACTTCATTACTGGTTAGGAAACCATTTTAATGATTTAACTATATAATAAAATGTGTATTTCATATCAATAATGTTCTGAAATACTTGGACACTCATAATATACGATAATAATATAAGACAAGTTCATTATAAACAAAACCGCCAAGTTAATCCGAATATTTGTAATAAACTTATAACTAATAAATAATCATCATGGTATATAAAAAAATATAATTTATATCTCCTTAATGTCATTAATAATATATATTAACAATTCTTGTATGGTTAACCACATTTCAAATGAACTTCCATTCATGAAAACAAGTAAATGAATCATGAAAACTAATGAAGAAAATGTTTCTAAAACAAGAAAATTGAAACTCTTAAACCCATAATAGATCCATGAATTAACCTAACAATGTTATAATAAATATATTAAAAGTATAGGAGGTTATATATTTATTAATTTATGAGGGTAAATTTTATTATTCAGGATATTAAAACAATCTAAGAACACACTCGAGCATAAGTAAGGGTTTTCTCATCTCACTTTTATTTCTGTGATATTTTCATTGTTCGCCACTTATTTCGTGTATGTGGTATATGTGTACCATCATTTTATATATAATAACATGATTCTATTTATATTCATGTTATTAAACGATTCATTTTTGGGTTATTATATTCTGGTCATATGATTCGACTGATTACATTGTGGTAATAGAATTTGTCTCAACTACTATATTGTTGTGACTAACATTGTGTGGTGCACCTAATAATCCTTATATGGTGTACGTAGCGACCATTAGTGATCAAATTTCATTTGAAATTGTATTTATATTAAATATCCATAATCTCGTATCATGGATATGTTATTCTTTTAAACCGTATACAATTTTACAAATGGTGTTTATTTGGATAGTTATTTTAATTATGGAAATATTGATGTATCCATATACTATAATCTATAAGGATATTGAAAATGCATATTTATCTTTAATTAAATCAATGAATAATGATTTATTTGGAAATACAGTGGTATTTGGGGCATGCTATAGCCCCTCAATGCATCAGTAGGTCTCATGAGACAAATTATTTGGCGACAATCCCTTCAAGTCTATTTTTAAAAATCAGACGGGTTTCTACCCACAAAACTCAACCTTTTTTACTGTATTATGGTTTCATGTGCCAAATAAATTATGTACAATTAATAATGATTCTCTTTATTCATTGTCAGTTATTATTATCCACAATATTTCACTATGAAAAAATCAATGGATGCATGCCCTTTCTCAGATTATTAATGGCGTGTGTTTTTCATTTATTTACAATTCCATATTTGTTTATGATTCAGTTATTATTGATTCATGATTCATCTATTGGTGACCATTAATGGGAAATTGAGATAACTCATTTCATTTTCAACCTTTAACAGGTGATGAAGAAGAGATCAATTATTCTATTGTTGTGGATGTAGTTTTTAGATTATTTATGTATTTTATTTTGTAACCATCTCAAATGTAATTTGAGATATGTTTATATAACTAGTATCTTCAAGACTACTAAACCAATCGTTCTTTTTGGATTTTCATTCCTTCTAACAATTCCAATATAACAAGTATTGCACCTTCTCTAGTCTAGAAGGGTCGGTGTGTTACATGATATATATATATATATGTATATGATTTTTTTGGTCATTATAGCCCCAATATTATGAATTATTATATTTCCATTTATATAAATTAATGAATAAATTTTTCCCTTTTTTATTATTACTTTATAATTGATTATATCAAAAGTTTGATAAATTTTTAATTTTCATATAATGAAATAAAAAATCCCATAAAAATAAATAGTTTGAATTAAATCAATCATTTTGATAAATTAAATAATTTATGGATTAAATATTATTTTCATAAAATAATCGTATTAAATTATTATTATTTTTATATAAAAGATAATTTAATTTAATTTATGAAAATTTAATTTTTATAAATGTTAGAATGTTGTTAGTATTGTAAAAACAATTATTTTACAACAATAAATTATTTCTATTTAAAATTACAAATTAACATATTTTGAATAATTTTATTATATAAATATTACGTTTCCAATCAATGGGTCAAAATTTTCTAATCATTAAATTGACACAACTTTTTTATGGACTTTGATTTATTTTGTAAACACTAAATACAATACAAATATACAATTTCTATCATGACATCATATTGAACTAAAAGTCATGTAAGATATGGAATAAATGGTATTTAAGAAAAATTATATATTTTACTATTAAAAAAATTTGTTTTGGAAGGATTTTTATTTATTTTATAAAATGTTATTTAATCCTCCAAAACTTATAATATATTTTATGGTGTAAAAAACATTATTTACAACCATGATGCACTTTCACATCATTAAATTTATTATTTTATTTTTAATTATTAATTAATTAATAAAATATTGAAACTTTATTCTTCTTGGATGAAAAACCATTTTAAAAAACATGGGTGGTGTGTGGGTGGGAATTTGTTTTCTTATATTTATTCTAAAACCAATTATTAGAAATTAATTAATAATCCTCCTATATTATTCTACAAATACCCACCTAATATCCCACTACTTTTCAATAAAATTTCATTGATCGTGAATTCGTGTAACTATTTATCTCTAAATTCCACCCATCATTATCCAAAGATCATAATAATCTCCTCCTGGTCTTATAGAAGTTCCAACCCAAGATAATGAATTCTCTCCCCCAATTTGTTTAAAAACATTTTATATATTATTCTATTTGTTATCTAGTGGTAAATTTTGGAATGTGATTTTATACATATATTTTAATATCCTTATAATTTATATGTAATGAGATACCACCTTTAAATTTCAATAAATCCTTTTATCTATCACTATGTACACCTATAATACTACCCCGAGTAGCCTTTAATTATCCATGACAAACATTCGTGTGGTGAATAGCCATATACATTTCAACTAAAGGGTATTCACTAATATATTACAATTAATAATTTATTTTTTAACTAATTTAATGTAACTCACACTACTTAATCTTGTTATTAAAATTATTTAAAGGTGTTCATATGTTGCATGATCTATGTGGAACAGTAATGCATGTACATGATACAAAAGTGACTGGTGGGCCGAAATTATATATCCAAAAAAGACATTGGTTATTATTTTAATATATTTATATTACATTTGTGTTGCATTTGAGGATAACCTAATAACAATATTTGATGATTTATTAGTGGTTTCATTTGACATGTTCTAATGATGTCATGTTTTAGGTTGTTTTTTCATTCTTATGTTGCCTTGATGTTATCAACTCACTATATATCAATATTTAATGTTCATTTTTATGATTCTAACCCATTTTATATCTCTTTTGTATTACTATTAAAACTATTTATTAATTTAATCATATTTTAATTTTAATTTTCCAATATAGGTCTTTTTTACTCACCCATTTCTTATGTAATCCATTCGGTCATCCCATGTAGTATTCAATGATCGATGGAATACAAGTAAATGTTGTTGTGTTTTTAAATAATGTAATTGTATTCAAAAATACATTTATTTTGTTATGTGTATAATTACACAAATAAAATTGGACTCATTATATAGTAGGTTTTTAATCTGCCTATATTTTTGCAACCAATCAGTTGATATGGAGTATTAATGATTTGGAGAAAAGTTTAGGGCAGAGCCCTATTTATTAAAAAGAAAAAATAAAAGCCCCTTTTGAATGGGAGGAAACCCATTACATGGCACAGAGTCTGAAACCAAACAACAACCACATAGAATAGAGCCAAAGTCAGAAAATTAATATCCTGGAGGCCCAATGTCACAAACTACCATTTCACAACCTAAGGATCATCATGGGACCAATTAGGCCCAAGTTGCAAAGTCCAAGAAGCCGGTCCGCCCCTAGGTGTTGTCTCCGAACCTGGAACCATCGTACACCGAAGGCCGCAGAGCGCTCGAGGAAGGGAACCATGACCGAAACCGCAACCCCACAGAACCCAATCCGCAAAGAGGATTAACAACACGGCTTGATGCTGAAAGATCAGACCAACACCACCATGAATGAAGCTGAAATCTGTCCGCAAAGATGGATCCCCAAAGCCTCCTCTACAAAGATCCTGCTCGGAGATGGATCAGACCCACGCCGCCACACATCCAGATCTGACCCCTCCCCACCAAGAAGCTGAGTTGTCGGACCTTGTTGAAGGCGCCGCATGAAAAACCCTAGCCGAATGATACTGATCCTGTCCAGATCTGGCATTCCAAACCAGATCCTACATTGGGGAGGTAGATCGCTGCACCGCTGACGTGCTTCCACTAAGGATCACAACAATGACCGCAAATGATGAAAAAACATGTATAGTGGTTTATTATATAAATTATCATCATCAAGATTGAACATACTTTGAATGAATACCACATAATTATATACATCAACAACATGAGAATCATAGGGACACCATCCAATATATATATATATATATAAATAATAACTCAACAGTTCTGAATAATTAATTATTTTAAATTAATTTAAAAATATTATTTAAAAATATCTAAAATATATCACTAATTAAAATAATCAAACAAATAATTATGATTCTCTTAAAAAATATACATATTGGTTCTAAAATCAATATAGTATAACATATTTTTGTTCAATAAGAATAATGTCTTAACAGTGCCTCAGAAGAGATATTGTGCATCTTAGTCATTGTCCACTGCTTACATCATATAGTAGGTTTGCATGATAATTTTTCTACACAAATCTAATTAAATTACTAAGTTTTATCTAATTGAAAAAAATTACAAAATACAAAAAACAACTTTTTATACCACTTTATAATAACCAATATATACTAGAAACCATCTTGGGATAACAATAATGAAAAAAGTGACAATTGAAAAATACCAAAAAAATGTCAAAATTTTGAGGTTATAAATGAATGTATAATTCTTCAAATTTTGGGTGGAATTACCCTCATAATGTCATAGATAATATAAAATCATCAAATATAAATCAATAAAAATATTAAATTAGAATAATAATCCAAAAAATATGCATGTAGTTTTTTTTCACAATAACATAGAAAATACCTATATAAAACTAGCACTGTAAGTTGAATCTGACACCTATAATGATTTCCTAAAGATATTATTATCTTCATAAATAACCAAATCTATCCAATATATATATAACTATATATAATATTAGGATGACTATTAATGTATAGATAATAGGTTGATCCCCACAAATGATAGTGAACATTTGAATAAAGTGTACTAACGCCTGTTTGAACACATAGTGAAATGAACTCTTTTCCTTAACCATGGTCTACTATCATCCCACTTATCATGAAAATGTGTTAGTAAATGTTCCCAAAACAAACATACACATTCATATTGTCTCCCTCAAATCCTATGAAAATAATCTTCATGCTCTCATCCCCACCATATCCATATAATCATATACCGGATATAACATCACACTAATATCCATATAACAAAGGATTCATAATGAATATCCATAACAACGATCATATAACACAACATAATGAAATATAAACCAATTAAAATTACTTAATTTACTACATATCCCAACAAAATAATCATATTATTTTGAAAACACCACACTTTATATGACAAATGTGTGCGAGATGGGAGTAGTCATCCATCTATATAACCCATATGTCATGTGACTACCGAAATTTAACTTTTATAAGTAAACTGTTTATTTAAAAAAACATTCGAAAATTGAAAATTATTATATTTTATTTCACAAATGTTATGATTTTATATAATGAATATTTAATTTCAACATAAATTACCTAAACAAAAATTGAATGAAATTTTTTTAAATTCCCTTAGAAATAAGGTTATACGAATAATTAAAAAGGTAGTAATTAACCGGTCATCATTTTATTTATAATAATTTTTTATAATTTACAGAATTAAAATTTTTTTTCAATAATATATAAATAATTTTACGGTCATTTATATATACAAGATGTTTTTGTGAGGTTTTTTAAGAAAATAATTATTTTTTAAAATCTATTCTTTTTTTAATAGTGCATACCAACTATGAATTTTAAATAATTATAATAATATTTGATAATGAATTAATTAAATTAAATTTATATATTATATATATAAATAATTTAATTTAAAAAAATATAAGGATTTTCTATAATCATATATATAATGTAATATCATTGAATGCTTGAAAATTGACTATCTTTAAAAATATTTTTTTGAAATATTTTTTAAATTATTTTTTCATTAATATATAAAAATTATTTTTATCTAATTTGATTATATTTTAAAAATATTTTTTATTATAACTATTAATTTTAGGTATTGTGGTCATGTTAATTATTTGTCATTATAAATATTTAAAATTGTATTAATGTATCATAATAGTCAAGGATAAGAAGTGTTTTTATGGGGGAAAGATCTATAATGTCAAGGTAAAAAAATATATAAATCATATTTATTCCACATAAGATGGTTTTATTTATATCATACACTTATAACCTTCGAATAGAAGTCATTTTGGAGCCATAATTCCATGAATGTGAAATGACGTTATAGTAGAACTTTTACAAATTACAAGTGTGGCACTCACCAAAATTATAAATGTGAACCTTTTCCAGACAGTTAATGATAGAACATAAACCATTCATATCAACAGAAACATACCATCATGTCTCCCCAAAATCCTTAGAAACATTATATATTAGATGTTAATCCCAAAATACTGACCATAGTATCCTTAATATAATTTATAAAGAATGTATTTTATAAGTGAGTTTAATTATGTTCACTAAGCACTTTATTACATATTCTTTTATAAACATTAATTAGTTATTAATTATTTCAATATAATAGAATTAGTATATATCATAAAATTTTATTTTATTATGATTATGAAATAAAAAATTCCAATATCCTTCTATATGAAATGGGAAACAATACAATTGCTCATGTGTACAACAGACTATTGCCTCCCAAGCTATTATAAATTATTTTCAATCATAGACTAACATGTCTAGTAATAATGATGTAAATAATGAATAAATATAATAATTAAGAAATAATATATATTTTATAAATTTAATATATCATTTACTTCTTTACCTTTAATCCCATTATAGAAATTTTAGCGTCTATCGTGTATACGTATGATCAACCATTTCCTGAAGAAATGTAATTAATTTTCCATGTACTACTTTAAATAATGATAAAAAATATGAATATTTAATAAATATTGCATTTATAATATTAATATAATCATAGAGACGTTGAAACTATATCATCTTCTCAAAATATAAACCTTCATGATAAACACTTAGGTGAAAGAGAGGCAGTTAATTTATGTTTTAGGTGCAGCGAAAGCATGTGATGGGTATTGTACATCATTTATTTTCTCATTATTGATGATAAATCCTTGATTTACACAATTATTAATGTCATGATATGTGGGATTAATCAATGAATATAGAAAATTTAAATAATTGTAGAACCAGAGAGAGGTTTATCACATATTATTTAAAATTAATATCAATAATTAAGAATTACCTTAATAGAATTAATTCATTTTTTGGATATGACAATACATCAATGCATTAACTTCATTTAATTATAGGATTTAATAGTTAGTTCTATATATCAATGATCCACGCCTATGCCATAAATTTTCTAATTTCTCTATATGAATCATCAGGTGCTAGCACGACTGATCATATCACTTGCGTCATCCACCTATGATCGCTTCAAAAATTACTATCAAAACATTATATTATATCTCTCTTGAATTTATCATGAAAGGTGGTGGAAGATATCTAATATTTCTTTGGATATTTCTTCGATATTGTATACCTCTATTCCTTGAGAGGTTTCTCATAATTGCCTTTTCACAACCAAAAAATGAATTTGATCTCTTAGAAAATAATATTATTGGGTTTATATACTTCTAGTATTAAAAAATAATAATTGAAAAACATCTCTTAATTATTTACATAGTCCCTACAGAACCAAATTTTAAATAATAATAATATTATGGTTTCTAAAAAAGTACCTAACTTATGAATAAAATTAAATATTATTGAATTAAAAAATATTAAATATATATTATTTTAGACCAGGCCATTTAAAAAACCGTCGATTCCCCTATAATATTTATCATGCCTTTAGCATTGTCTATTTATTTATTAAATAAATATCAGTACATTATTTTTCAATAAATTAATAAATATTCTTGTCACAAAATATAAAATAAATATTTATTATATAGTCATCAAACATTATAATCTTTGGAATGACTAACGATATAATATATGTGATAAATAATTCATGAATAATAATGAAACCACATACATGATTAATATTTGTTCATATTTTTAAATTATATATAATTTTATTTAATTTAAATATGATTGTGGATACACATACAATGTGACCATCTAGGCCACTTTCTCAGTGGCATTTGGTTAAGCATCATAAAGTCCCAGGTTAACATCTAGAAAAAAACCAAGGCACCCATATTTGATGAATTTAATGTTTCAATGAAATAATAACTCATATAGACTCTTACTGTGTAATATATTCCATTTATCATGCAATATCAAATCAAGCATGTTGCATGTCAGCTCCATAAACTAATGTGCTCAATTTGTCTATATCTGACTTCGCGTAAATTGACTTTCCCTGTAGAATAGGCAATCCTTGGATTTATTTAGAAAATAAAGTTTCTATCAAAGGGCATGCGATATCTATTTGTATTTAATTGCAATAGAGAAAATTCATTTCTCACTTTTTTCAATAAGGCAATATTACTCCTGATCCACCAAACATGCCCAACCTCTCCATGAACATCTATTATCAAGGTCATCATGAATACATCAAATAACATGATTCATAATACAGATTAAAAATAATATTAATATATTAAGTTCAATACAACCATCCACTTATATTAATATACAATGACACATTTAATTTTTTATTTTCTATTGGAGGGTTTAGTTCTTATAAAATCATACACGAGATATTACCAATGCCATAAACCATGAAAAGGTTCCTTAGGATCCAATGAAACTCCATCCCATATATCCTATATCAATTATTATACTAAAATGATATGATCTATCTATATAATATATATTTTAGAATAATGTTGTAGCACTTATGAATTCTTATCATTGTAAAGATGTTCTAGGACCTTTTAATGAAACATCTACTATCGGAAAATTATCTCATACTATGTCACACATAAGAACAATCTTGATGTGATAATGAATTTATCAATATTCAAAAAATTGAATGGATGTTATCATAATGTACACAAAAGATTGATGCAGGGCACCAAATATATTATATTCCCACCTTCACAAGTGCCAACTACGAACAACATCTAATCCACTAACTCTAACATGATACTCAGAATTCTACTAGGAAATGATTTTATTGAAGGGGACTTATATATTTTAATTGGTGAAAACTCTTCTCACATCAACTACTCCCCTTTGATAAAAATCTATCATGAGTTGATACTTCCACTATATATGATTATTTTTTTGGTGTGACAATGGATCCATTGCAGGAGCCACCAATATAGTATTGTAATTAAAAAATTGGACTGGGTCTGTCCTATTTGTTATATCATCATGATCCTGTAAATAGTTTTTTATGTAAAAAAACACCTTAGAGGCACCATATTCCACTATATACTCACAATATTTTCTAAAATCAGTGACAAATATATGCTTTGAACTCATCAATATCACATATCCCCTTCTAATACAGACAAAATAACATCATTTTGACATCAGATTATTATGATCTATCTGAAAAAAATCATTAGTATAACTCCAAACGACTATATTCTCATCGCATCTATAGACTTCAAAAATATACATAGTTATTATTTGATACATAATGACATATTTGAAAAAAGATCAATGAATTTTCCCCTTGACCTGCATAAAATATTTCTACCATTCTAAATGCATATGAAAAATAATGTGTTGAACATTGAATGGAATACATGGTTCATTATATCGTTGATGTGTATAGTATTTTACATATTCACTCTCTATCATGTTTTTATGGGGTACCAATTTCTTAGATTGATTTAAACCATGTGAAAATGGTTCCAATCATAAAATACTATGTTCTCATTTGCGGAATATATCCTTTTATTTCCAGAAAATAGGAGTTTGAATTTTAAAATATTTCTTAATAGGGATTCTATATGGGTTCATGGAGGATTCATGAGGTACCGAGGCTAATTTGAGACCTCGGACACATCCTTTCTGGTGAAAATGAAATAGAACACGGTTAGAGTAAACCATGCAGTGTAGGCTTCATAGTTTAACAAAACATGTGAGGCAGAGGAAGATATTAGGAAAATGTCAAATTTCGTTAGAAAACCCATGTGATTTGGACTTCCTGGCCATGTGGCCAGCTCTGTAATCTTGATAGAGTTGATTTTCATGTTTTTCACATAGGTTGTCAATCCATGTTGGTGCCACATTATTATAAATAACCATGCATGGTAGTTTCACAGTTATCAAAATCATGAACCTAAACCCTTAAAACCATTCAATTTTATGATATTTATTATTTTTAATTTAAATTATAATTAATGGTAATCCCATACTAGGGTTTTTCTCAAAAAGAACACCTTTTAGATGTGGAATCTCTCTTTATCAACTATGGTTCCATTTTTGGTAACATATTCATCAGAATGTGGAATCTAGATCTGTAAGAAATATCAGATCTTTCACGATGAGTTCCCCATTCCATTTGGGTCACTCCTCCTTTTTTGTTATCATAGATGCTGTTTATTAGGATGATTATTTTCCCTATTATTAGTTCCATCATCCATTCTTCTATTTTATTCATAATAGAGCTAAATAAAGAGCTACTACATGATGATCTATCAACTATGGATCCATGGTAGGTGGTCACATGACTTTTGTTAAATACTGAGGTTCTTATATTATACATCATTCCTTGAACCCTATTTATGTGAGTCTTATAAAATTAAATTAAACCTTTGAATTTTAGGAATGTCCAATGTGATTAAAGGGTCATGTTAATTTTTCATTCTTATTAACGAACCACGAAATAATACCACCCTTAGATATGATTATTATTGAACTACACATCCATGGGTTGATAATTACCCTTAGATACCTTGTGGTGTACTGATTCATTACCATGGGACATAAATAGATGGATTGAATTATAAATAAATAGTTTAAATGAGTTGTATTTGTAATTGTAATTAAAATGATTAGTGGGAATGAATGAATTGACATGAACCTTGGCCCATTGATTTACAATATCTTGTTGATTCATGACTTGATCTTTTAACTATAATTCACATGTGAGTTAAATTATGTTTGTTCCAATTAATAGTTTGTTATGAATTAGATTCTAGAATATAATATTATTTCCATGTGAGTGTTTGAGATGTATGACATCTAATTTGGACCTTATACATTGAGTCACCTTTTATAGGAGAGATTAAATTGGATGTTCTTGGATTTAACATTGATGTGTTAAATAAAATTTGTTAAAATAATTTTATTTCTTATATGTATTAGGTGACATATGGATTCTAATGATAATTCCATGGATGGACTCAATTGTATTGTACCATTATTATGTGTGAGTGATAATTGGACTCCGTAATGAACAATCATTAATTTAATATGAGTCTAGACTATTATACACTGAGTGATACATGGATTCATAAGAAATATATAGGGATGGAATCTTGGAAATTTGAATATATAATCAATAGGTGATACTTAGTATCCCTTGGTGGACTTCTAAAGACGTTATTAAAAGCAATGAATGTTATACAACACATATAGGGTTACCTGGGTACGTGATTGTTTCTCCATGGATGGGATCATAGGGTGTCAGTTAAAATTGTACCTAGAGTATCACTTGGATTACAACATAGGAATTTCAAAGCTGGCCTCAGGTTACCAATTAAATAAAAATTAAATTATTTTTTATGATGTGTCTACCAAGACAAAGAACAATATTGGAATTCCTTCTTGATTCCCACATTATGGATTAAATGTTTTGGAATTCGTGGTTAATGGTGCTTCTGAGGGATGTTGTCCTTTATGTCAGGTCTCAATAGATGATAATTAAATGAATTATTTTTTAAATGTGCATGTTATGAATGACACATGTTAAATTATTAAATCAAATAATTACCATTAAATTAAAATAATTAAAATAATTGGTTATAAATAGAGAACTGGTATTATAGGATGTTAAATTTTTACTAGTTTACCTATTTCTCAACATCCTGCACCCTGTATGGTATATATATTAACTTATTTAGTGAATAATGTCCTTGGGATGTGTCTTTTTGTGATTATATTTCACACTATGTTAGGACCACCTTATAGTACCAAAATAGACTATATGATTTCTGGTATAGATAAGGTAATGTGTCCTTCTATTGGATCTTGATTTATGCTTAGTAACATTGGATAATGGGAGAAAGCTAAATATAATGTTGATACTAGGATATTTTTATCCTTTTTCTACATTTTGACATTATTGTACATCTTATATGTATACCTACTTTTTCTATTTTATTAGAGACATATGACTTGTATCCTCATTTTTTATATGATATGTCCTTCTTAATTGTTTATATATATGGATTCTTCTATTTACATTAGTCCTCGCTATGTTTTGCCACTTCCACATCTAGTATGATATTAATAATTCACTAAGATACACTCCTGTAATGTGTTAATTGTCTCCCTAATAACTCACTTATATCCTCATTTCTAGGCGTCATCTTTTGGAATTTGGGAACATGCAGTTGAGGCCATGGGTCCCACCATGCTCAGGGAGCCTTTCAGTTGCATCAAAGATCAGGATGTTATAAATTTTATCAGAGCTTATTTTCTAGTATTAGTTGATATTTTGTGAAAATTTTAAGGTATATCAAGAATATGGAATTTGAAAATGATCTATGATTGGGCATAGCTACCCCACACACAGGGAAAAAAATTCCGAGAATAAATTGTTGTATTGGGGATTTTGACTAATAAAATTGATTTGAATCCACCAATGGGTGTCATGATTGATTTGTGATATTATTATTAATTTTAAATTGGTGTATAGTATGTTGAATACCAATGATATGACGTAATTCCATCTCATGCATCATCATAGGAACCCGTTATACATCTCATGGAATGCATTATTTCAATTAAATACTAGATGCATTACTTTCTACATGTTTTTGTGATATGTTCTACGATGTATATGCAAGATTTTGTGACAAATATTTTAAATTTTATGATGGAGTGAAAGAGGTGGAACCAATAATTTTATCCTTGACATTTATTGGACCACATGGATTGGAATTGTGTGGACTATTACATTATCCTTTAAATTGATCTCTAATATAAATGATAAATAAGTATGAACCCTTAGGATAATAGATTATGAAATCATTTTAAAATGAAATGGAAAATTATATTTATTATTCCATAGAATGTGACAATAACCGTCCTTAGTACTTGGTGATTGGAAGTATCTTTTTATTACACTGGATCATTACATCCCCTAGAAATAATTCACGGATAAGAATATGGGTGTGTTATTATATATAAATTCTTATACCTATCCAATTTCAAAAAAAATTCTTCAAAATAGAATCTTTTGATAATAATGGAAATATGTGGTTTGTTGGTGGTATTGTAGATACATTTCTCCACAAAAAACTTTAGTCATAACATATGAGAGTGGAAAAGACCATAATTTGGAGATTGAGGGAAATGGGCTACCAGTGGATCCTCTAGTAGTAACAGATGCGAAAATATTAGTATTACTAGAAAAAAGTTTTGTGGTATTGTTTAGTGATGGGTATTTAAAATTCAAACAGACCATTAACAGACTACTGCAATCGACCCCTACAATACAAGAGTTGACATGTGAGTTCCGAAAAAAATATCTTCCCATGATTTCAAGGGATGGAAGAACACAAGCTATAGAGTCAAGGCAAGATGTCATGCTATCACTCATCAATAATATCAATATTCCCCCTAAGAGGAGGCTAATTTTCATTATTTATAGGATTTGTGAATCTACTAAGAGGTTCTGGGATGTTATTATAATGCCAAATCATCATCGAGAGATTTCCTAGAGGTATTTTAATATGGATCTCTATGACTACTTCTATAGAGAGATGATGAGGTTTGATTGAGCCCAAGATTTGTAACATATTGATCAGGGATCCCTATATATTATGGATTACATTTCCAATTTTACAGATCTAAAATGATTCAAACCTATTATGATGGTTGATATGATTTCTAAATTGTGGATATTAGAGGATTGTCTCATGTATGATGTTTAATCGCAGGTAAATGTCTTTCAGTTGACTACTTCATCAAGGATAATAAATCAGTTATTATCACATAGACTATACTAATAGATAATGGAGATGAAAACCAAGGTTTTTCTGTATCTAGATCTTGTATTGCATCGAATATCAGTTGAAAGAGTCATCTATTACTTCAACATGGTGATATTAGTAGTCATATCACATACTCAAGTAGCCAGGTGAGGTCCTACTAGTGTCGTAGGCCAAGACATACAAGAAGACAGTTTGTGTGGGATATTGTTGAGTGTCGATCATAAAAAATTATGGTTTATATATGATGATTCTACATAACATTACCACTTGTAGCCAATTAGAGAGGGTATACACACATTCATAATTCAAGAGTTGGTTCAACAACTTCCCATTATGGACAGATCTATAGTATAGCTACTCAATCAAGATCATGTGGTGGTTGTGGTTGTGTATTTAAAACCCTAGTTGTATAGTATCACTATGAAGGAACTTCGTAGGGTTACTAGATATGATCTTTGGGTAATTGTTCAATCAATGTATATGTATTAAAATGATTCTTGGTGGATAGATCATACACCTTCAAATTTTTGTTGTACGTGAGTGTTTTTTCTTAAAAAATTAAATTGATTATGGTTTAAAGGATTATATATAGTATAATATAGAACCTAGAATATCTATCTAGGTGAATTAGTAGTTTATTGAATGTATTTTTAAAATAATTACGAAAATATTGTGTGATTTTGAAAATCATTTAAGGAAAATAACATAATCAAAATAGTTTAAAAGATGATGGATAAAGGTGAAAAATTACGGAATAATGAGAGAAGGATATCATTTCATGTTAACTACCCATTTTGGATAATTAATATTTCATAAATTTTTCCATGGTATTGTTTAATTCATTGGTTTAGGGTTATCATGATCCTGATTTGCCTCTAACCCCTTAAAACAACTGACAAAGAAGCAACCCTTGACAGAACAATCAGGTTGTCATGGTTTGGTCCTCAATAAAAGAACAATGGATAATAATGAATACTACAACCACATATATTTTTGAGAGATAGAGTATTCTTGTGTTTTCCAATTCGAACAACCCATGATTCCCTCATGAAATCTATTCCTAATTGGGGATGAATGATAAATTGATTCCCATATTCATATCAAAAGAAATGAATTCAAAAGAGAAGAATGTTAAGATAATAAATAAGTGAAATATTTAACAAACATATTACACAAATAAATTATAATAAATAAATAAACTCCCTCACATGTATTTGCAACTCCATCAAAATGATCATCCACCATTTAGCAATCCATGAGGAGGAGGAGAAGGATCTGGTTGAACATCACCTTAATGTTTGATCCCAAAATGAGGATATGGGGCACCAAAACTGCTTCGATGAGGATAAGAATCCTTCATGTCTCCAAAATAGAAATCTTTTCCTAATGTAATAACATTTAAATGAGTGGTATGAGGTTACATTTTATAGGAAAAGTGGATGGTGGTTTTGGGCATGTAGATTTATGAAAACCAATTGGAATATGCTTTTCAACCAATATCTAGCATTTTATCTGTTATTTGAAATTTGAAAAGGTATATAACATCCAAATTAATATCTATATTTTATGTTTGGACTCATTTTGACACATAAAACGAGAGATATATACATATAACACTACACCACTTTTGACTTCGTGTAGATTCGATATACTGGATTGATCATCTGGATTTGCTACCAGATGGCAGAATTAGGCTTCCATATCTGAATATGTAATGTATTATAATGAAATTTGGACCCACACAAAAAATATCATCTTATGTGGATGTACATTTTAGTAGCATTTATGGTTGAGTCAATTGGTATACTTTGATTCAATGCAGTTTGGACCTTATTTATTGAACATCATAATGGGCTTCTGAATCACCTCCACCAACACAGAAAATAAAAAAACAAGTAACATTTCAATTTTTAATATTTATAAACACAAAATAATTGAATATAACATGATGTGAATTTTTCTATTATATTTTTAATTAATAATACAATTTATGTTTAATATAGTGGTGTATGGGTGAAAATTAAATTGTGAATCTCGGTGCGATGACACCCCCACACGTAAACAATTTCACACATTGAAAAAGTCATATTTTGAAAATGTATGCATGTTGAAATCTATAAAATCATAAATAATTAACACTTAATGAAAATTAAATTCATTAGAGAAATGTGATCAGATAAAAAATCACATCGATGAGTTATTCTTAGTGATTATGGAAAAAGATGCCTCAAAAACTATATCAAAAGGAAATTCTATGCGATGATTGATACTATTTGAAGAAAATAACTAAAATTTTAATCATGTCACTAATTATCTATATGTGTGTGTGATAACCACTTCATTGTATTCGTCCCACTTTTTATCGAGTAAATATAATATATTTGTAAACTTTTCTACATACATAATCTTTCCACCAAACTTGTCTTATATCCTTTGTAATCATGTTACAGGACAAACTCACTTCAGAATTCCTAGATGTAAAACTATAATCTACCAACCTATATATCCCCATATTCTGCAAATTTGATCACACCCCTCATTTATTATTTTTTATTCAAATGTTTCACTTTGAACAAATCTCACACTTTTCCCTAAATCCTTGTTTGATCTCCTCACAATAATAATTTTAATAGTTATAACATGGTAAAAAGTAGAGGAATGGTGGTTTTTGACCTACCCAATATACAATAATTTTATTATTTTTTATATTGAGGTGTACAACGGTCGGATAATAGGTACACACACATAGATCGATCTAGTACAATAGTGAAATATATCAAATAATGAATGAATGTACGGAAAATTCATTTTTGAAGGTTTATGAATATTAACATTACTTATATTTTCATTTAATTATTTATGAAATTTTTACACTTCATTGAATGGTACAAAAATGTGTGGGGAGATTAAGTGTATCAACTTTCCATTAAACTATTCATAAAAAGGGTGCCATTATTTTTAATGGTTTTAAAACGATTCAACCATTAATATTATTGACAAATATCTATATTTCAAAATAATGTCAGACCATAATTTATAATTAAATCTAAAATGATCATTTAATTAGAGTATTTTTTGAATTTTAAAATATCATGAAATACAGATGTTTCACTAGAATTTTCATTAAAATCCATGATTAAATGTGCATCATTTTTAATGATAATGATTTTATAAAAAATGTAATATTCTAGGACAAAGATTAGGGTTAGGGAATGTGGGAATGTAAAAATCCTATTTCACAATCTAAAATGAGAAAAAGAAGATACATGATGAAATTCATAAAAAACCCAGCAATGTATCATTCCCTCCCACATAGTGTGTGATGTTTCATCAATTTATTAAAAATGAATGTGTGATGGAAGGATAAAACATCGTGGTTTTTTTTAGTACATTTATTATTGAATTTTTATTACCTCCATCAGGGATTCTATAATGGCTTTGTGTAAGTGTTTCAACTGTTGTCCATTAACAATGAAGGATTTCTGTATTTCTCCATTTTGAACACGAACAACACTAAAAGGATAGAAATTTAAAACTATGTATGGTAAAAAATAGATGGAACGAATAATATATATATGTTATTTTATCCATTTATTATTGATGAGGACATTTTCCCAATCATAAACTAATGATGAACGAGGTGGTGGTCAAGGGAAGCCTTGGTTTTCACCTTAAAATTTGGGAGTTCTCATATGTGACTCTATGAATTTTCTCCAACTCGTGAATTTTCATCATCTTTTGAGAACCTGTAATATAATGAATATAATTTCATTGCATAATTTCCTAGTAGGATCGGTCCTCTATCACTTTAGGTAAGTGACATCTCCTTCCAATCACAAGCCAATTGGGTGACATTCCAATGGAGTTTTGAAAGTAGTTTGGTAGGAAAATAATAAATCATTGTGTCTAAGAATCCAAATTTTCTATTGAGTTGACCCTTATCATAAATAATTTGTTTTAATTATATGTTCAACACCTCACCTTAACCATTGGTTTGTCGGTGATAAGTTGTAGACACTTTGTGACCGACTTGATACTGAGGGACAAAATATTGCATTGTTCTGTTGCTGGAATGAGAACCCTAGTCACAAATGATGAACTTAGGTAATTAGAACCAATAGAAGATTTTTGTACTCAAAAACCTCACAACTATCATGGAATCATATGTCATTATAGTTCATGAATCTACCCCTTTTAAAATATAATCCACTGCCAGAAGATTGTATAAGATCACCAATGAATTGGGAAATGGCTCCATAAAGTCAATTCCCCAAACATAAAAGTTGTCACATAAGAGAATGGTTTTTTGTGGAATCTAATTTTTTTGGGATACATTCCCAATTCTTTGATAGACAAGACATGATTTATTGAGGCCATGGGCATCCTGAAGCAATGTCCTCCAAAATAGACCTGAATGAAGGACCATGCGAGTAGTCTGTTGGGGACTAAAGTGGCCACAACGTGCCAGAGTGTGGAAGAACACAAGGATGTAATTAAACTTGTTATCGGGAACACAACACCTATGGAAATGATCAATATAAGTTCTCTAAATTTATTGGTAATCCCAAATGTACCAACATGACTACTATTTTAGATAGTCATCTTAGATTTTTGAAATCATTGAAAATGCAATATGCTACCAAAAAATATTTATTT
Source organism: Viscum album (assembly GCA_963277665.1). Lineage (NCBI taxonomy): Eukaryota > Viridiplantae > Streptophyta > Magnoliopsida > Santalales > Viscaceae > Viscum > Viscum album. The sequence goes on from OY728125.1 coordinate 1,581,209,417, forward strand.
TCAGCATACCAAGGAATTTAATATTGAACCCAGTACAATTTCTCATCAGGAAATATGTCATTTATTGGAATATATGGTGTACAAGTCAATTTTTTATGATGGGAGGATCCTACTGATGTGGTTAGAATGAAAATTTTGTACTCATTTTTATCACTGATTTCTAAATTGAAATCCTAAAGGAGGATCATCAAGTGAATGAGATGTGTTTTGGATTTTGGTTTCTAAAGGAGATACTAGAGCGCTACATGGCCTAATAACACAATTACATTGGACACTAAATAAATTAGCTGAACTAGTACATGGAAAACACAAAGGGATGAAATTATTTTTCAATTCTGGGGTAGTTTCCTTGGGCAAGGTGCAAATTATGTGAAGCATATGAGATAAAATTTTATGCTTCGTCATCCTGTTAGGAGAAGATTTCCCAAATGGAATAGTTTGAGGTGTTATAAATGATCTCAAATATTAAATCCAACTGAGGTGGCTGAATTAATAGGGGTGACATTAGTCTCATTTTTAAATTTGTAATAGCTTCCTCAAATTATTTATCAAAAACAAATTCCATTTCTTTTTAGAGAAATCGAGAGAGGGGGAGTGAAATTTTACTAATTTTACGAACGTAAAAATGGTACAATACATCATGAACTAGGAATGACCGCACGACACATTAATTTTTGTTGAATGGTAGGGATGAAAGTACATCTAATTTTGATTTATCTACATGGATTCCATCCACAGAAAATACGAGTCACAATTCTATACCTTATCACAATATGAAATGTATTTTATCATAATTTAATAAAATAGTCTGTTCAATACAGTGACGTAGGACTAAACCAAGACTACTTATTCATTTATCGAAAGAGGATCCATAAACAGTGAAATCATCTATGAATACATTAATGAAATTACCTAGGTAATATAAAAAAATAATTACCACTCATCACTGGAATGTACCCAAAGATTTACACAGACCAAATGGCATCCTCCTATTTGAAAATCATACAAAGGGAAAGTAAAAGAGGTATTTTCTTGAACCTAATGGGAAATCTTGATATGAATATATCCAGAATACCCATCATGAAAATAGTATTGGAACTTAACTACCAACCTATTTAGTATTTTTCCAATGAATGACAAGGGGAAATTATACTTACTTGTATATTGGTTTAATTAGCCATAGTCAATATAGATAGGCCAAACAATTCTACACATCAGTTGGATCCAATTCATTGTTTTCTTTTTTAATTACCATAAGACATTTTTTATGAACCACTTTTATTGGACCAACATATTGGATGCAAGAGATGGGGTAAATGATTTGAGAATCTAAAAATTCATTTACCTTATTTTTAATAACATATTAGAGGGTTGGGATCAGTTGAATTTAGGACTACCTCACTAGTTTAGCCACAACATTTAAAAATATATGATTTGTAAATATAGCTGGGATAATACCTATAATGCATGAAAGTGTCCATAACAATGCATATTTATAATACCCCAAATGTTACAGTAGTCACAATTCATGTTCATGATAGATTTAACTAGAAATGATGACAGAAAACTTGTTTACATTCTCAAGATATAAATATTTTATATCTTTAGGCTATTGTATTGATTCCAATGTTGGTTTATTTTACATTTATGAGAGAGTGTGTGAATGTGAGAGGTCACTGATCTCATCTAACATCTAAATGGTAACATCTTCTTATGAGGTATGATATTTTACATGTTTATTAGTATCATTGATTATCATTGGATCACCATTGTTCAATTAATCAACAATTAATAAACATGAATGATGTTTCTCTAGAATAATATAAAAATCAATTCACGATTCATTTCCTTCAATATCAATGAATGATGAAAACTTAAAAAGGGGGTAATAGGAAAAAATGATTATTTTTTTCAGGGGATGGGACTAAATCAATTGAATTAACAGAGAGAGATGAACGTCAATCTGAGCGGTGCTTCATGGCATCATGGATGTTATAGTGGATAGTGTCACAACAAAAATCCATAGAATATATACCATTGTGAACATTAATTAGTTTTTTTGGGTTTCCTGAAGGGTCACTTGAATATAACTGGTGCATGTTACTTCATCCCACCATATACCTTTTTTAGTACCTAAAATTCAATAATAAAAATTAAAATTTTATCCCTCACAAGAACATCCTCTAACACCCTATAGTGGTGTGCGGTAATTTCGTTTTCTAATTGAATAAAAATTCCAATGGGATTCATTTTTCAAAAAGAAATGAATATTAAATGGAGTGAGGGATCACTTTTATTGAAGCAACCAAATCAATAATATATTTGAAAATGGAATACTCTATTATGGTGAATGTAATTGATAATGGTCTGCAATCACTATATATGGTCGAAAGTGATGGATCTATCAATGCTAAGATATTACTTCCCATGCTCACCTTCTCTTATATATTATGTCACATTAAATGTGTACATATCTTTATTAGAAACATTGTGTGTCATGGTGTTTATTTTACAACAGCAATCAATGAATTGTTAACCTGTACATTTCAAATAAATTTCATTATTTCATTATCGATTTCAGTTCCATTTTTCTCTTTTAGGTTTTGGGGTCCCTTTTGAGGAAATATAATAGGAATAGTTGTTCTAGGTGACTCCTTTGTAGAAAAACATTTTCCATTAGAAGGGATTATCTTAATTGGATAATTTTTGTTGTTTGGGATGGTGGTTTCCTTATGAGGGGATGACTCTAGTGGAAGGTTCATTTGTCTTTTCCATTTTTTTCTACACTAAATGGTTATGGAACTAACAATACCCTTGTCCATATGGTTAACTACAACTCAAGAATTTATTTTCCCAAACTATGGCTTTGGATTTAAAAAATGAGTTGGAAAGTTGGCCTAATTTGTTATTCAGGACATGCATGTATTATTTGGTGATTTTTTTGGAATTGGAGATTGTTGTCAGCCATACATTTCATCATGTCTTCTATGAAAGGATTTAGATTTTGATGGGTTTGTTGGAATGTACTTTATTATGGTTTAGAATTTTTGAGTGGTGGTTGATGACTACTCTACCCTGGTTGGTTCCATTATTGTTGTGGTTGGTTTGAATACCCCCTTAACAGTAGGTTTTTTTCCCATTCGACAATGGGATGGATTGATTGTAGGGTTCTTCCCTAAGGGTTGGACATAAAAGTGGATGAGAAATACTGCCTCAAAAACTCCATATGCTTCTCTCAATTGAAGAAATTTTTCAGAGTAGTAGGTGTTATAAGAAATTATACCAAAATGGATGGGAGTTTAATATTGGGTTTTATATTGGGAATGTAAATGTTTTTGAAGAAGGTTACTTACCTCTATGAACATCGTGTCCACGTTCTTCTCGAATTTGGTACTTTTCACCTCATGTGCACCTCGAATGGGTACACTGGACCTTGTACCGAATTGTTGAGTGTTCTTAAACATGTTATAAATTATGGTACCTATAGAAAAAGTGTTCTTATCTACTAGTGCACCACCTAAAGCATCGTCGATCATATTTTGATCAATATGGATTGAACTATCATAAAAATATAGAATTAAAAGTTGATCACTTATTTGATGGTGTGGGAAACTTCAGAAAATCCTTTTAAATATTTCCCAGTATTCAATATACTCCACCCATTAATATTTTCTTCTATCATAAATTTCATTCTTTATTGTTATAGGTCTAGAGGTTGGGAAATATTTTTCATGAAAAATTTGTTTCATGTCCGCCAAGCCTCTAATTAGTGAATTAGCATAATAAAACCAATCTTTCAATATGTCTTCTAATGAAAATGGTAATTACCTAATCTTTACATGTTCTTCATCAACATTATTTGGCTTTATGGATTAACACACTATGTGAAATTATTTTAAATGCAAATGTGTGACTTCTCTAGAGAGTTTATGGAATATTGGTAATATATTGAATAATTTATATTTATGTTTAGAATTGGGTGCCTCTCTTTGCATATGAATATATGTGGGATGGATTTAAACATGAGGTGAAGTTAGATCATTTAGTGTCAAATTATTTTCATCCATTTTATACATGTTATGTTGTGTTTTATCATGAGTTATAGTGGAAGAGGAAGAATGACCGATAAGTGTGTCCATGTTATATGTGTCATCCTTCAAAGGGTTCTCTGGTGCGTCTCGTTGTCGCTGCCATAGTATCCTCTTTGGTTCCGGTTTAGAAGATTGTAAATATCTCGGAGTAGAATGATTCATTCCCAAATTATAAAAATAAAAGAAATAAGAACCCAAAATATAGGTAAAGGTATAATATAAAACAAATAAATATTCACAATTTACAAAAATCATATAAAAAACACGCACAAAAAAACCATGGCGCCACCAGTGATGCTTCCAAAAATTGATTGTTCTATCATGAGAATTCCAATTAATTATGTTTTTAAGGTTGATTTATATTTTAGTTCATAACTTATGGAATCTCGCAATAATCTTAAGCAGTTTTTAGTATTTATTTTTAATAATGATTACTAAATGTGGTCTGGGATTTTGAAAAAGTTTAATCTAAATATCATAATCAAAATACTATAAAAGTTGTTTGATAATGGTGGTTATTTAAGAATAATGATAGAAGTTTATTATTTAATGTTCACTAAATATCATTAATAGTTAATTTTATTTACAAATTCAAATGTTTTGGTTTAGTTATTTTGAAGAGGGTTGTCAAGATATGAATTGCTCTTTTAGCCCATAAAATGATGCACAACGAAGAAAATCTTAGTAAACAATATTATGTGGTCAAGGTTTTGTACTCAATAATATAATAGGGTATACCAATGCATATTTATTTTCTATTTGTCTGACAGTGGAATTGTTATTGTGTTATCCAATAGGAACAACCCAAGACTCCTACATGAAATCTCAACCCAATCTGTGTTGAAATAAAAATAATTTTACATAATTATATCAAAAGTAATGTAATAAAGGGAGAATTGTGTAATGATATGAAATATGTGAAATATTTAATATATACATTACACAAACCCCACATAAGAACATGCTCTCGAACTCCCTCCCATGCATTTGTAGATCCCGAGAAATGACCATGCATCATTTATCTCGTCATTGATAGGAGGAGAAGGTTTGGGTGGAACATTCCCTTCATAATTGATCTGATTATTTGGATAGGGTTATGAAGAACATCATTGATGATAAGAGAAATAATTTGGTTCTCTAATTATCCATTTATTTTTATCTTGTCCGAACATGAAAATGAGGATCCCTAGGTTTCATTTTACAAGTAAAGTGGAAGGTGGTTTTGGGCACACAAATTTCAAAAAACCATTTGGAACATGGTATTATAACTCTAGAAAGCATTATAATTCTTTATAAAAGATTAAAAATACTTAGCCCCTACTCATTAATATCACCAAATAATATTTGGCTTCATATAGAAAACTATAACTATAGATATAGACAGATCACAGCACACAACTATTGACTTCAGGATGACTCGGTGGGTGGGATAGATTTATCTATATGGGAAACCAAATTTCAACATTAGGCTTCAGTTATTTAATATGAAGTATTTCATATTTAATTTAGTACCATCCCACAAAATATCAGCTCATTGGATGCACATTTTAGTATCATTTAGTGGTTGAGTCGACTGGTGTTCTTGGATCAGGCGCACTTTGGGCCATTTTTCATGAACTTAGTCCTAGGCCCTCTAAATCACCTCAAATATTGTTGAAATTATCATAAATTTACATTTCACATTTTATTAGTGACATACAACAAATAAATTAATCTAACATCAAGTGAAATTATTTATTATATTTTCAATAAATAATACAAATTCAGTTAAAACAATTGTGTTAGGGTGAAAAAGAAATAGTGAATCGTTGTGGGAACAATACTATTCAACTAGACTCTTCTTAAGATTATTCACTTTTAAATGCATGGGATTATAATATATTTATATTTGTTCCCACTGGGTATATTCTTGGGATTCGTGTCTAGATCCCAGATGGTTTTATGACACTTTAAACTCCTTTGGGGATTATAAGGGATTGTGTACTTCAGTGGAAATAGTTTCTCCTTGAGATTTATGGTTCACACATCACGTGGGACATCACATTCATTGTGATGATTGGTTATGACATCATTATTGGGAGGAACTGGTTGGTTCCCTTTTATGAATCACTGATTTCTATCACTGAAAAGTGACTTTTATATTACTAGATTTTGGAATGATAAATTACATGGGTGATTTGGATGGTTAGATGAGTTGAGTTGTTCCTAATCATCATAGACTAGGTGGGATAAAACCCCTAATTGAAAGTTAATATACACATGAATTGGGGACACATCAGACTAATTTTATTCCAGTTGTTGATCAATTATGTACTAATTCATTGATACAATTTGATGATTATATCCAAGGAGAGAGGTAGAGTTGTCTATCAAGTTAGTGATAGAAGCTTCACATGTATTCATTTCTATGTAGATGATGATTACTACTGATATGTAAGATCTCAAGAGGACATTAGTGGATTTAAAGGAAAATGGTTTTCTCCAACATCATACTTCTATATGGGGGTTACTAGTCCTTTTTATGAGAAGGCTTGATATAACTCTCTGGATTAGTGTGGATTACTATAAATTTATCCAATAGATGGTTATAAACTGGTATCATAATCCACTGATAGATGATCTCTTCGACTGGATCTGAGGAGCTTAGGTCTTCTGAAATATTGATTTTGAGATCTAGTAATAATTTGTACATTTATGACCATCAGACATACCTAACACAATGTTTTGTAGAAGTTATGATATAAATGAGTTTTTGTTTATGTTATTCAGTCTCACAAATGCACCAATAATCTTCATGACACATATGAATTCATTTTTTTCCCTTAACCTAATTTATTTTGTGGTTTATTTTTTGGATGATATCTTGGTGAATTCTCATAATATAAATGGACATGAAAAAAATCATGATATAGTTTTTTTTATACTGAGATATCATCAATTATATTATAATCTCATAATGTGTCACTTATGGATTTATCAGATTCACATACTGGGTCACATCATCTTAGAGATAGAAGTATCATTAGACTTTGAGAATGTGAGAGTTTTATTTTTCTAGGAGATCCCAAATATCATATTTTAGGTATGATTTTTCTTGGTGATATAAAGATATTATAGGAGTTTCATATAAGAATTATGAAATATAGAAACATCACTGGAAGGCCTAAAAAGTGATTATAAGGTCTATAAATCCATATTCTAATGAAACATACATTTTAGAGATGAATGGGAGATTGGTTTCTGTACAGACACTGACTTTCCTAGATCCGGGTATGAGTTATGTGGTTTATTTAGATTCATTGGGTATTAGTGTTGGAGAAGTTCACATACATGGGGATATAGTCACGGCATTAGGGTATCATCAATTTAGGATAGAAAAGTGTAATTTCAGGATGCATTTTCTGTAGTTCATTGTAGTTGTTCATGAATACAATTTTTTTATGCATTATATAGAGGGAGAGTGGTTTTTGTTGTACAAAAAACAAAAAAAGACTAAAGTTAATGTTTACACAGTGTGATCTCAATTCGTGGCATTGAATGTGTGTTAAATACCTAATTTTTTTATTTCCTGATATTTTATATCCCTGGTAAAGAAAATGTAGTGGATGAAGCATTGAACAAGGGGAAATAGATATTGGCTGAGTAGTAGGACAATAGTGAGTGGATGCTTATGGATTTTTCCTCTATTATGAACTTGGAGGTGCATTATAGTTAGGGGAAGATGTTTCTATCTTCCTTAGTTATAACCACTATACTTTTGGATAGAGCACGGATGAGGCATCTATCAATCACTTAATGATCATTAGTATGGAATTTTGTGGAAGATGAGGCCCTCCTCTTGGTTAGATCATAGGAGAGGATGATGTGCCATGTGTCTATGATAATATATGGGTTTCTTTATAAATGTGAGCTGAGATGGTGTGGGATTTTAATGCTTTTATCTTGGTCAGTGTACCCCAAGATCACCAATATGTATTTAGACTCACATCACTAATACTAGTTGCTTGGTATGTAATGAGATGTGGATAGGATAATCACGATATGTTCCACATATTAGCAGGTAAAGGTAGATAACCAGCATCTAGATTGAATTATACATTAGATACCCATTCCCAATTGGAAAGGGAATGATATTGATATACATTTTGTTATAGGATTAGTAAGGTCTCCTCAAGGTAATGATATTTTATGGGTTGTTGTTAGCAGGATTGTGATGGTTCTAAATTCAGGAAAATCAGGGATCCCTTCTATGTGGATGATCTTTAGATGGTGTATATCCGTGAGATAGGATGCCATCATAAGAACCACATAAATTCATTTCCTATAGGTAAACCATGTTTCCCTCATGATTATAGAAAGGTCTAGAGAGGGAATTATATAAAATGTTTATTATAGTCACATAAAACAAACCATAGAAAGATTTCCAATCATAACTCTCAATTCAGGTACACGAGGGTGTGTTGTGATCATTCATCTTGGATTTATGTTCCCCATAGAAGAGGCATATATCGCACGTTTAATTCTTCTACAATAATAAATTTCAGGATACTATTCAGATGGATCCATGTGATTCTTTTTTTATTGGATTCCATGTATATCATCCCATTAGTAGTCAAAATATGGAGATGTTGTGCTTGTACCTCATCTTGTTTAGGAGACCACATAGTAGGTGTAGTTGATTTTAATATGGATCGATATTATTTTGTTCCATCTATAATCATAAGCTAATTCTTATAATGGTCATCTGGACTTCGAGCATGGGGATTTTAATTTTTTATGTGTTTCTCCACAAATGCAAAATAAGATGATCAAAAGACATGGTAGTATTTCATTGATATATGTATGGTAATTATAGAATATATAGAGAGTTGGGATGGTAGCCTATCGGTTATAGATACCTCATATGTACTGGTCCATCAATGATACTCATAGGTTTCTAAGGTGTGATATTATTATTAAGACTCATCTCGTACCTTTCATCATAAGGAGGATGAGTTATAGGTAGATGTATCCTTTTATAAAAATCATCTACATATTATGGATCATAGAATGGATTTTCTCCTACAATGGTCAGAGCCTCTATTACTGGTGTCATCGAAGAACAACAATTTTCAGTAAGAGACCTATGAGAAAGAGGATAATGTATGAGCAATAGGGTCATTTTTATTATTAGTCAAGCTTGATCACCCAATTAAGGGAAATTCGAGGACATATTATCTTTATAGGGATGTTTGTAAGAATATGTTTATTGATTGGGGGGCTTATACTTTTATTTTTAACACATATTTGTCTAATTGTTTAAATATGGCCTATTTTGAATTCCCTATGTGTTCATGGTTTAATCGTGAGTTTTTGTGGCTCGATCGTAGCCCAATCCAAACCTATCATGTGAAAATGTATGTGCACATAGAAATAGTAAAACATAAGGGAAATTACATATGATATAACAAAACATGCATGGAAATGGTAGATAGAAGGAATATGCCACACAATTTCATGAAAACAATGAGATTTAGGGTGTATAGTAATGAGAAAATTGCTTCAATATTCACTTAGGTGATTTTCATGGTTTGTACACATTTTGTCAAAATATGCGAATTTAGTTTGTGGGTGTCCCATTTCTATAGAAAATCATGCACCGTTGCCTCATGGATTGTCAAACTGTGCACCTAAATAGAAAAACCATTTAAAATTTGTGAATTCTAAGAATTTTAAATTACCTTAAAATCTACTATAATCATAAAATTATTATCATATACTACACAAAACCAGTTATCTTTGGAATAATTCTTGGATTCCTAATGTTTTATTTGAGGTAACATCATCATTCGATCATAGAATAATGATCTATCAGAAGAATTAAAACCTTCTTGGCAAGGTAACCAATAATTTTATATTCTTCATATTTTATTTGGTATCAACTATGTCATTTAGGAGCATGATGATCGTCCCTATTTTTAGGTTCATGTTCTATTCTTCTTAATTTACCCAAATTGAAGCCGAATCAAAAGTCGATACTAGATAAGATTACTAGTACATACCTAAGTTTGGTTGTCATTTGGATTAATTAAATGTTTAATTTATTATATTTTTAATCGTTCCATTATGACACCCGAAACTTTTATGATAAATTTTTTCTTTTTATATAAATCATCAAAGTAATCATTCACTACACACAACACTAGATTGGATTTCTTTATACACAATCATGACCTTCCTCGATGGATTGTGTTGTACGCAATACCGAGTTTCACTAAACAACGATATGCTACTAAAATATTAGTAAAAGTAGTCGTTATGAATAGTAATACCCACTTTTTGAAATTTTGTAAATTTTATTTTTCAAAATGGAATTCATTTATGTATTTGTAATATCGAAATTTTCTTAGGGTTTAATTTTGGTATTTTTCTGAAAACTTTCAATTTTTGATGAATAGTGAAAACACTAGGTTACTATTTAAAAACCGAAATTTTATTTAAATAATTATTTATTTTATTTAAATTTATTTTAGGTCAAAATTGATACATAATATCTATGTATGTTCAATAAAATTCATTGGTTTCATTTTATAATTTTTTTAGATATATAAAAATTTTATTGAACTTTTCACCGTCTTTTACCCACCTTCTTGGAGAATTTCAAAATTCATATAAAACATAATTTAACCACTTCTGTGAGAGGATTTCGAAAATCAGAAAGACACGGTTAATTTCAATTACTAAAATTTGGTTCAATGAGATGAAAATAATTTTTTGGTGAATAGTAACTTTTTACCTTTTTTACCACGGTTAAAAGAAAATAGGGTAATTAAGGGTAAAGATGATATTATTATTACCCTAACAGATGTCTTAATTCTATTGTATAAGTGTAATTCGACCAAAAACAACCTTAATAATAAAATATGATCATTTAGGAAAACTTGTATTAGATTGGACATTTTTTATTAATTTATTTAATGAAGGGTTAAAACAGTTAAAATCAATGTTAAATAACTAAATAATTTTTATTATAGGGTTATAAATAAGATAAATTAGACTATAAATATTCATTATAAATATAAAACTATTTACTATGTAATGGTATTTTATTTGTAATTTTTAGACTTTAAATAATTTAATTTATTTATGACACAATGATGATGCAGTAATCATATTATTAATGAAATATTGACATAATTGATGTTATAAAGACCCAAATAAATGTAATTTGAGAATTTTTATGAATTAAAATAATTTTATATCTTATTATGACATGTTAATATTGAGTTAATTAATTTTGTTTTCAACTAATCCATCTGTTATTATTTTCAAAAAAATCAATTACCAAATAGTGTCCAAATTGACATAAAATAGTTTTTAAAACAAATATTATATTATTAATAATTATTTTATTCCTAAAAATCTAATGATCGGGGAAATGACATAGATACGGTTTTATATATTAATAATAAACAACTTGGGGTACTTTTTTCTTGTTATAGTATGTTTATTAAGCTTGTAGTGTAAGAAAATAAGAAGACACGGTAAAAGATAAATAAACTAACTTAAAGATAAATCTAAATGATAAGGTCAAAATAGAAACCTAAAATTGTCTAAATTATATTGTATGAGATGATATCAACCCATAACCACCTTATATTCGAAATAAATAAATTTGAAGCTATTAAAAATCGAATATGACTTTATAGTAAAATAATATTTTTAGCTTTTCCAAAGGTTCCCCTCTCATCCCTTATAAAATGGCACCGCCTCCCTCTCTTCATCACACCACGTTGTGCCTTCAATCTCGGCCAAACCCTAACAAATTCTCTTATACACTTCCCTAGAAACATCCTAGAGGTCCTGGTCTTCTTTAAAGACCAATTTTAGTGCCCTAAGATGAGGTCTCAAAGAGGCGTATCAAATAATAAGTAATGTCTGTTACCGATTCTTTCAACTTTATTTCTTCTTCCACTTCTTCTATATAGTTGTTTCATGATGAAGTAATAAAATCAGTATCACTCATATAATGATATGTTATTATAAGTATGAAACAACCCTATTTCACTATCTATCCATCCTATGGAAAACGAAATCACCGTGCGTGCGTACGTACGGAATACCGTCTCCACGCCGTGGTGTAATCTATTTTACACCACCACCTTAAATGGATGGGTATAATGGTGTAAATAATAACTATATATGGTTATTTTAAAGTGATATTTATTCTGAAGTAGTATGCATACACTCAAATACAATTCCACGATCATGGGAACGATATCATCGCTTGTGCGTACGCATGGAATACCGTCTCCACGATGTGATGCGACTCGTTCTACATGATTTTCATTGCATAATGATTACATGAATGAATTTAGTGAATAAATAATATATTTATTGCACTAATAAAATTTTGTAAATGCGGAATCTATAACCTAAAAAGAATAATAATAATTTATTCGACAAAACAGGCATAAGAACAAAAAGCAATAAACACCCGAATAACAAGTAACAGTGAAAGATTACTAATAAGGAGCTATGAATATGACCATATATGATATCATAAAAATAAGTATGATTTTTTAATAATTCAATGACATTATTTAAATCATTATACAGGAGGTTCGGACACTTACGACGCAAATCAGACCTAAGGTAAGGGAAAATATCACAATCTCATTTTTATCCGAGATTGTTTATACTTTGGTATTTTACTAGGGTGTATTTTATCATACACATCCATGTTTCCTCAATATTTAATACCATTTCCATCCACCTACAACTATTTAAATCCAATTTTACCTTTTGGTGAGTTTTTAGTAAATGAAATGAAATTAATCTTTTGTCATTTTTCGTACGAGGTACTTTTTGACTTTTCCGACAAAATTACGTGAAAAGGGTTTTTTTAACTTATACAGCATTAATGGATTTTTAAAACATTATTTCCAAGAATCTTAATATACAAGTTTTCAAGTTTATTTTTAATCAACTTCTTTTAGTTTAAAATTTTATGACATTTAAAAAAAATTGAAATAGAAAGGATATTTTACTCAAGAATGGAGTTGAGGTGTTTTATCAAAATTATTTTCCATCTAATATAATATAGGGTTCTGTATCTATTCCTATTATTACATTGATTTTATTATGTTGAGACTGAATTTTTTTTATGAATTCCTTTATCTTATATGAATTGTTTTATGATGTCATGGTGTTTAAGAATCCAATTTTTATTACATAGGTTATGCAATGATGTATGATTTATGATTTTATGGCACACATAAGAATGGTATAATTATGAGAATGGTGGGACCTATATCTCCCTCCAATGAATTGGGTAATGATTTATATCTAATTAGATATACATGTATGGAACGACAGGTTAAACTGGTTCAGTGAAACAGGACTGAAACGAGGAGTGAAATCGGTTCAGAAATGGACATTGTTCACTAAGATAGTCTTGGAAATGAGTCGTGAATACTAAAAAAATGTTTCTATATGATTATGTCTATATGCCAAAAAGTTTCATGTTTTATGTTATGATTATTGGGATTATATTTTACTACTATTATTTATACCATGTTATTAAATTATGATCTATTTTGCAGGTTATGATTTCAAAAATGATATGTTCTTATGAATATGATGTGTTTGATATTACTTTTGTTTACCCATGCTGAGCATTTGAGAACACCTTTTTTATGTTTTCTTTCCCCAGGTCAGGAAGAAGGTTATTAAGTGGGATATGCCAAAAGGGACTCTAGATATGATGAAATAAAAGGGAGACAATGTAGATGATTTAGGAACCAGTTGTTTATGTTTCCCAGTTTCTAAAGACACTATACCTATACGGTCCGATCATGGTTTTTCTATATGTTTTAATAAGAGTACTTCAATTTTGAAGTATTGACAATGTATGTAAAGTATGGTTCGTTATAGTTGGTATAAGAGTAAAGTTATAGTCAACCTTTGGAAACTATGATGTGAAAGCCTTAATAAGAAACCTATGGATATGTCTAATCCTAGAACACAATCTTAGTGTTTTAGAAATGGCCATGAACAACCTATGATAAGACCTGAATTGTGAAATTTTATTCTTGATTATGTTGTTTTTCTATTATAATTAGTGTTGATCACACTATTCTTCTTTGTTTTAGTCAAATGATAGAACCCGAAGGAACCGTGTTAATGCGGAATGCGACGAGAAATTCAATGATTGTCCCCCTGAGAAACCAAAAGTTATGGGAGCTAGAATGAAAAATCTTGTATCCATGATCACACAACATTCTCAAGATATGAATCATAAAGGACTTCCAAATGAGCAAAGTAAGGAGAAACATTCTATCGAATCCTTCATGCGGCAGCATCCACCCACATTCAGCGGGTCTATTGATCCATTAGTGGCAGAAAATAGATCAGTACTACTGAAAAGATATTTTCAGTTCTTCAATGTCTTGAACTTGATAAATTCATCTTAGTAGTTTATCATTGGGAAGGTGAAGCTGATCAGTGGTGGAATCATATCAAAAATACGAGGCAGAGGGATGAAATTGAGTCCATGGAATGGGATGAGTTCAAGAACTTATTTTTCAATAATTACTTCCCTAGTATTCTCCGAACAGAGATGGAGAAGGATTTTCTTGACCTAATGCAAAAGTATGATGAATCTCTTGGTAAATACGAAGAAAATTTTACAAGACTTCCAAGGTACACTTCTGGGATTAATATACAACCTGAGAGTAAGATCTATCGATTCTTTTGTGGCATAAAACCATGTCTTCGAAGGGCGTTATCCATAAGGGACATCAATATTTATGAGGAAATTGTTCGATGTTCTCTTAAGGTTGAGATGGAGATTGGAGTAACCAATCAGTCATATGGGTTTGATAAGAAGAGGAAAATGGAATTCAATGGAAAATCTAAAGAGCACACTGAAAAGATTATGAGTTTTCCCTTATGCTCAAAGTGTGCAAAGAATCTTGGAGGGAGATGTCTTAAAGGGAAAATCAAATGTTTCAAATAAGGAAAGTAAGGTCATCGGGCATTTGAATGCCACAATGATGGGAAGAAGATGTCTAGTCATGTGAACAACGAAAAGGCAACACAGAGTGCACCTCCCACACTTCAATGTTACAAGTGCAAGGAAGTGGTGCATTATGCCAATCAATGCCCTAATCCAAGGTTTGTTGATTATGATCGACGTCAACAAACTCTTAAGGCTAAAGACAATGTAAAGTCACATGCAATTTCTATCAGTGATGTGGAGTAAGATAACAAAGTGGTGAAAGGTACACATACCATCCACTCTAATGATGCAAATTTTTTATTTGATTCTGGATCCACCCACTATTTTATTTCTGAAGAATTTTCTAAGGGTATCACCATATTACCTCAACAATTAGATGTTGAGTTAACTATGACAACCCCTAATGGCACAACAGTCTCATTAAAAGTTTATAATTCATCTCCGGTTGAAGTATGTAGGAAAGTGCTTCCTGCAAATCATGTGATCCTTCCTATAGTGGAATTTGATGTGATTCTTGGCATGGATTGTCTATCTTTATATGGAGCTCATATCAATTTCCAAAGAAGGGAAGTCACATTTCATATTCCAAATCAATCTATGATCTTCTATCGATGCAAGGATGAACATAACATTCCAGTGGAAATTTCTTCCATCTTATGGGTCTTGATTCCACTAAATGAAGGTTATTTATCTCAAATGGTTGGTGAGAAACTCACGATGAAGAATATTCCCATTTTACAAGAGTTTGATGACGACTTTTTGGAGGAATTACCGGGTCTTCCACCAAATCGTGATGTTGAGTTTTCAATAGACCTCGTACCAGGTGCTTTACATACATCAAAGGCACCTTATAGAATGGCCCCAATTGAGTTCTAGGAATTGAAGAAGCAACTCCATGAGAATCATGATAAGGGATTCATATGACCTAGTGCGTCACATTAGGGAGCACGTGTTCTATTTTTTAAGAAGAAAGAAGGATCAATGAGACTCTGCATTGATTATCGAGAACATAACAAGATCACTATCAAGAACAAATATTCTCTCCCATGCATTTATGACTTATTTGACCATCTACGCGGAGCTCTATACTTTCCAAGATTGATCTTCATTCAAGGTATCATCAATTAAGGGTCAAAAGGGAGGATATACCAAAGATGTATTTCCGTACAAGGTATAGACACTATGAATTTATAGTAATTCCATTTGGTCTTACTAATGCCCCTGCTATCTTCATGGATCTGATGAATAGTGTCCTCAGAGACTGTCTTGATCAGTTTGTGGTAGTCTTTATAGAAGATATTCTTGAATATTCAAAGATAAATGAAGAACATGAAGATCACTTTATAATTATATTGAAGACCCTGAGAAAGGAGAAGCTTTATGCCAAATTTACCAAGTTTGAATATTGGATTCAAAAAGTTTCATTTTTGGGTCACATAAGCTCAAAAGAGGGGATTTATGTGGATCCAGCAAAAACAAAGGTTATCGAAAGACAGTCGAGACCAACAACAGTAACCAAGATCGAAAGTTTTCTTGGTTTGGATGGATATTTTCTACATTTTCTGAATTATTTTTCAAAATTATCTAATTCACTCATCAGGTTGCCTCGGAAAGGAGTTAAGTGTGTTTGGACGGAGGAATGTGAAGAGAATTTCAGGGAGTTGAAAAGAAGGTTACCCAGTGCACCTATACTCACACTTCCATGTAGTGTAGAATGGTTTTTTATCTATAGTGATGCATCCAAGATGGGGATGGGGTGTGTTCTTATGCAAAATGATATGGTGATAGCTTATGCCTCACGAAAGTTGAAAATCCATGATCAAAATTTCCCAACTCATTATTTGGAGATAGCTGCAGTAATCATTGCATTAAAGATTTGGATGCGTTGCCTTTATAGAGAAAGGTGTGATATTTATAATGATCATAAAAGTTTAAAGTATATTATCACACAAAAGGAGTTGAATATGCACCAACGAATATGGTTGGAGATGAATAAGTATTACGACTGCTCAATTCATTACCACCCTGGGAAAGAAAACAGGGTGACATATGCATTATGTTGACAAGGCCATGCTAGCTTATCCATGATGAGGATCACAAAAGATCCAATATTTATTGATTTACAAGGGATGGGTCATGGAATTATAATGGAAGGGAAAAAATCATATCTTTCTCAAATGAATGATCAACCATATATACATGTGATGATTAAAGAGTCACAGAAAGAAGATGTAGAGTTACAAAAGAAGGAGAGAAATGTTCCTGAATTCAACCTTGATTTTGATGGGATAATAAAGTTCAGGAATTGGGATTGTGTTCCTCCCATCCTAGAATTAAAGAAGGAGCTGGTGGATGAGGCTCGTATTTCATCATTCTCTATTCATCCTAGAAGCATGAAGATGTATAGGGACCTAAAAGAGTACTTCTGGTGGAATGGTATGAAAAGAGATGTTGCTTAATTTGTCTCTTGATGCTTGGTTTCTCAGCAAGTTAAAGCTGAGAGACAAAAGTCTAAGGGGATGTTACAACCAATACCCATACCAGAATGGAAATGAGAAAACATCACTATGGACTTGGTCACCGGAAATCCTAAAACATTGGAAGGCAATAATGCTATCTGGGTCATAGTTAATCGTCTTACAAAGTCAGCACACTTCATTGCTATTAGAGAGGATTTCTCTCTGGATTAGCTTTCTAGGATATATGTGAAGGAAGTGGTAATATTTCATGGAGTACCACATTCCATTATATCTGATCGGGATCCGAGTTTTACCTCAAATTTCTAGCGAAGTCTTCAGCATACTCTAGATACAGAGTTGAGTTTCAACACTACTTATCATCCTCAGATAGATAGTCAGTCTGAGAGGACAATTTAGACTCTAGAAGATATGTTGAGAGCTTCCTCTAGGGATTTCAAAGGAGGTTGGTATCAACACCTATCTTTGGTGAAATTTTCTTATAATAATAGCTTTCACTCCAGTATTCAAATGGATTCTTATGAATCTCTCCAAGGAAGGAAATGCGGGTCTCCTATTTGCTGGGATGAAGTTGGGGAAAAAAGCTATTGGGACCTGATCTTGTTGATGAGATGGTAGGAAATGTTAGATATATTCAACAACTCATTAGAGCTTCTCAGAGTCGACAAAAAAGTTATGCCGACAACTGAAGAAAAGACCTAGAGTTTGAAGTGGGTGATATTGTGTTCTTACGAATATCTCCTTGGAAGAGAGTAATGATATTTGGAAAGAAGGGAAAGTTGAGCCCTAGATATATCGGTTCTTTCGAAATACTGGATCGTGTTGGGACGGTAGATCAAAGATTGGCGCTTCCACTGAATCTCTCTCATGTTCACGATGTGTTCCATGTATCTCTCCTGAGAATGTATATACCAGATCCTTCACATGTACTCAGCTCAGAAGTTGTACCACTGGAACAAGATCTTTCTTATGAAGAACAACCGATAGAGATTCTCGATCGTAGGGAAAAGTCCTATGGAACAAGACCACTCGCTTGGTGAAAGTTATATGGAGGAACCACCAATTAGAAGAAGCTACACGAGAGCTTGAGGATATTATGTGGGAGAGGTATCCTCATCTGTTTGTTGCAAGTGAAGAATTTCGAGGGCGAAATTCATTTTAAGGGGGGTAGAATGTAACACACGAGACTTTTATGAGAAATATTTTGTTTTTATATAAATCATCAATTGAATATTTCAGTACACACAACACTAGCTTGGGTTTCTTTACACACAATCACAACCTTCTTCGATAGCTTGCATCGTACGCAATACCGAGTTTCACTAAACAACGATATGCTATTAAAATATTATTAAAACTAGCTGTTATGAATAGTAACACCCACCTTTTGAAATTTTGTAAATTTTATTTTTCAAAATGGACTTCATTTTTGGATTCGGAATATTGAAATTAGACTAGGGTGAAATTTTGGTATTTTTCTGAAAACTTTCAATTTTTGATGAATAGTGAAAACACTGGGTTACTATTTAAAAACCGACTTTTTATTTAAATAATTATTTATTTTATTTAAATTTATTATAGGTCAAAATTGATACACAATACTTATATAAGTTCAATTCAATTCATTGGAGTCATTTTATAATATTTTTAGATATATAAAAATTTTATTGAACATTTCGCTGTCTTTTACCCACCTTATAGGAGAATTTCCAAATTCACATAAAACATAATTTTACCGCTTCTGTGAGTGGAATTTCAAAAATCCAGGAGACACGGTTAATATAACGGACTAAAATTCGGTTCAATGAGATGAAAATAATTTTTGGTGAATAGTAACCTTTTACCTTTTTAAAGATGGTGAAAAGTAAATAAGGTAATTAATGGTAAAATTGTTATTATTATTACCCTAATACATGTAATAATTCTATTGGATAAGTTTAATTAGACAAAAAAAACCTTATGAATAAAATATGACCATTTAGGCCCACTTGGATTAGATTAGGACATTTATTATTAATTTATTTAAATAATGATTAAAATAGTTTAAATCAAAGTTTAATAAAGAAATAATTTTTAATATAGGGTTATATAGAAGATAAATTCGACTATAAATATTAATTATAAAGCTAAAAATATTTCCTACATAATCGTATTTTATTTGTATTTTTTAGACTTAAAATACTTTAATTTATTTATGACACAATGATGATGCTGTAATTATATTATTAATGAAATATTGACATAATTGATGTTATAAATACCCAAATAAATGTCATTTGAGACTTTGTATGAATTATAATAATTTTATATGTTAATATGACATGATAGTATTGATTTAATTAACATTTTTCGAACTAATATTTCTGTTATGATTTTTTCAAAAATCAATTACCAAATAGTGTCAAAAATGACATAAAATAGTTGTTAAAACAAATATTATATTATTAATTTTTAGAATATTCTTAAAAATCTAAGGTTCATCTAAATGACTTTGATAATGTTTTATATATTAATAATAAACAACTTGGGGTTCGTTGTCTTGTTATAGTATGTTTATAAACCTTATAGTTTAAGAAAACATGAAGACACGGTAAAAGTTAAATTATCTAACTAAAAGTTAAATCTAAATGATAATGTACAAATATAAACCTAAACTTGTCTAAATTCTATTAGATGAGATTATATATAACCATACCCACCTTAGCTTCTAAATAAATTAATTTGGAGCTATTAAAAACCGAATATGACTTTATAAAAAAATAATATTTTTAGTTTTTCCAAAGGTTCCCCTCTCCACCCTTATAAAAGGGCACCTCATCCCCCTCCACCTCACAATACATTAAGCCTCCACGCTCGGTCAACCCCTACCAAATTCTCTTCTCCACTTCCGTAGAAACATTCTAGAGGTCCTGGTATTCTTCAAAGAATAATTTTAGTGCCCTAAGTGGAGGTCTCAAAGAGGCGCTTCAAAGAAGAGGTAATGTCCGTTACCGATTCTTTCAAATTTATTTATTCTTCCACTTCTTCTTCTTTAGTTGTTTAATTATGATGTAAAAACATCAGTATCTCTCATATACTGATATGTTATTATATGTATGAAACAACCCTATTTCACCATCTGTCCATCCTACGGAAAACAAAATCACCGCGCGTGCGTACGTACGGAATACCGTCTCCACACCGTGGTATAATCTATTTTCCACCACCACCTTACTTGGATGGGTAAAATGGTGTAAATAATAACTATATATAATTATTTTAAAGTGATATTTATTATCAAATAATATACATACACTCCAATACAATTCCACGATCATGGGAACGATATCATCGCTCATGCGTACGTACAGAAAACTGTCTCCACGATGTGATGCGACTCGTTCTACATGATTTTCATTGCATAATGATTACATGAATGTATTGAGTGAATAAATATTATATGTATTACACTAATACCATTCTGGAAATGAGGTATCAATAACCTAAAACTAATAATAATAATTTATTCGACAAAACACGCATAAGAACAAAAAGCAATAAACACCTGAATAACAAGTAACAATGAAATATTACTAATAAAGAGCTAAGAATATGACCATATATGATATCACAAAAATAAGTATGATTTTGGAATAAGTCAATGACATTATTTATATCATTATACAGGAGGTTCGTACACTTACGAAGCAAATCAGACCTAAGGTAAGGGAAAATATCACAATCTCATTTTTATCAGAGATTGTTTATACTTTGGTATTTACTAGGGTGTATTTTATCATCCACATCCATGTTTCCTCAATATATAATATTATTTCCATCCACCCACAATTTTTTAAATCCAATTTTACCGTTAGGTGAGTTTTTAGTAAAAGATATGAAAGGAATATTTTGTCATTTTTCGTACGAAGTACTTTTTGACTTTTCCGACAAAAGTACGAGAAGAACGTTTTTTAACTTATACCGCATGAATGGATTTTTAAAACCTTATTTCCAATAAGCTTCCTTTAAAAGTTTTCAAGTTTAGTTTTAATCAACATATTTTAGTTTAAAATTGTATGAAATCTTAATAAAGGAAAATGTTTTTGAAATAGAAACTATATTTTCCTCAAGAATGGAGTTCAAGTGTTTTATCAAAATTATTTTCCATCTAAGATAATATACGGTTCTGTTTCTATCCCTATTATTACATTGATTTGATTAAGTTTTTATGGAATTATATATATGAATTCGTTTTTCTTATATGAATTGTTTTATGATGTCATGATGATTAAGAATCCCATTTTTATTACATGGGTTATGAAATGATGTATGATTTATGATTTTGTGGCACACATAAGAATGGTATCATTATGAGATGGGTGGGACCTATATCTCCCTCCAATGCATTTGTTAAAGATTTATATCTCATTATATTGACATGACTGGAATGACAGGATAAACAGGTTCAGTGAAACAGGACTGAAACGAAGAGTGAACTCGGTTCAGAAATGGACTTTGTCCCCTAAGATAGTCTTGGCAATGAGTCTTGACTACTAAGAAATGATTCTATATGATTATGTGTGTATGCCACAACGTTTCACGTTTTATGTTATGATTAATGGGATTATATTTCACTACTATGATTTATCCCATTTTATGAACTTATTATCTCTTTTGTAGGTGAAGATTTCCAAAATGATATGCTCTTATGAATATGATGTGTTTGATATTTATTTTTTTTAGCCTTACTGAGAATTTGAGCTCACCCTTTTGAATGTTTTCTTTCCCCAGGTCAGGAAGAAGGTTATTAAATAGGATATGCCAAAAGGGACTCTAGATGTGATGAAATAAATGGGAGATAGTGTAGATGTTTTATGAACCAGTTGTTTATGTTTCCCAGTTTCTAAAGACAGTATACCTATATGGTCCTTCCATGGTTTTGTTATATGTTGTAATAAGTGTACTTCAATTTTGAAGTATTAACAATGTATGTAATGTATGGGTCATTATAGTTGGTATCAGAGGAAAGGTATAGTCAACCATTGGAAACTAGGATGTGAAATCCTTAGTAAGAAACATAAGGATATGTCTAAGCATAGAACACAATATTAGTGTTTTAAAAATGGCCATGAAATACCTATGATAAGCCCTCAAGTGTAAAATTTTATTCTTGATTACGTGTTTTTACTATTATAATTAGTGCTGCTCACACTATTGTTCTTGGTTTTAGTCAATGGCTGGAACCCGAAGGAACCGTATTAATGCGGAATGCGATGGGCAATGCAATGATTGTCCCCATGAGCAACCAAATGTTATGGGAGATGGAATAAAAAAATCGTGTATCCATGATCACACAACTTTCTCAAGCTATGAATCATACATGACTTCCAAACGAGCAAAGGATGGAGAAATATTTTGTCGAATCCTTCATGCGGCAGCATCCACCCTCATTCAGCGAGTTTACTGATCCATTAGTTGCTGAACAATGTATCAGTACTACTGAAAAGATATTTTCAGTTCTTCAATGTTCTGAACATGATAAATTCATCTTAGCAGTTTATCGTTTGGAAAGTGAAGTTGATCAATGGTGGAATCTTATCAAGATTACGAGGTAGAGGGTTAAAATTGAGTCCATGGAATATGAGGAGTTCAATAACTTATTTTTCAATACATAATTCCATCGTATTTTCCAAACAAGGAAGGAGAAGGAGTTTCTTCGAACTAAAGAAAAAGGATGATGAAACTGTTGGTACCTACAAAACAAATTTTACAAGACTTGCAAGGTACCGTTCTGGGATTTTATCCAACCTGTGAGTAAGATCGATCAATTTTTTTAGTGGCTTAAAACCAAGTATTCAGAAGGTGTTATCCATAAGGGACTTCAATAGTTACGAGGAAATCATTCGATGTGCTCTCAAGGTTGAGATGGAGATTGGAGTAACACATCAGTCATATGGGTTTGATAAGAAGAGGAAAATAGAACTCAAAGGAACATCTAAAGAGCACACTGAAAAGATGATGAGTTTTCTCTTATGTTCAAAGTGTGGAAAGAAACATGGATGGAGTTTTATTAAAGGGACAAGTAAATGTTTCATATGTGGAAAGGAATGTCATTGGGCATTTGAATGCAACAATGATGGGAAGAAGATGTCTAGTGATATGAACCAAGAAAAGGCTACACAGAGTGCACCTCCTACACTTCAATGTTATAATTGCAAGGAAATGGGTCATTATGCCAATCAATGACCTAATCCATGGGTTGTTGATGATGATTGACGTCAAAAAACTCATAAGGCTAAAGACAAAATAAATTCACATGCAATTTCTATCAGTGATGTGGAGTACGATAACAAAGTGGTGCAAGGTACACTTACCATCACTATAATTTAGAAAATGTTTTATTTGATTGTAGATCCACCCACTCTTTTATTTATGAAGAATTTTCTTAGGGTATGACCATATTAACTCAATAATTAGATGTTGAGTTAGCTGTAACAACCCCTAATGGAACAACAGTCGCATCAAAAGTTTATAATTCTTCTCTGATTGATGTTTGTGGGAAACTGCTTCCTGCAAATCTTGTGATCCTTCCTACAGTAAAATTTGATGTGATTCTTGGCATGGAATGGAATTCTTTATATGGAGCTCATATCAATTTCCAAATAAGGGAAGTCACATTTCATATTCCAAATAAATCTACGATCATCTATCAATGCAAGGATGAACATAACCTTCAAGTGTAAATTTATTTCATCTTGTGGGTCTTGATTCCACTAAATGCAGGTTATTTATCTCAAATGGTTTGTGAGAAACAGACGATAAAGAATATGCCCATTGTATGAGAGTTTGATGATGTCTTTCTAGAGGAATTACCAGGACTTCCACCAAATCGTGAAGTTGAGTATTCAATAGAACTCCTACTGTGTGCTTTACCTATTTCAATGAAACCTTATAGAATGTCCCCAATTGAGTTGCAAAAATTGAAGAAGCAACTCCAAGAGAATCTTGATAAGGGATTCATATTCCCTAGTGTGTCACCTTGGGGAGCACCTGTTCTGTTTGTTAAGAAGAAAGATGGATCAATGAGACTCTGTATTGATTAGTGAGAACGTAACAAGTTCACTATCAAGAACAAAGATCCTCTCCCACGCGTTGATGACTTATTTGATCAACTACACGGAGCTCAATACATTTCCAAGATTGATCTTCGTTCAGGGTATCATCAATTAAGGGTCAAAGGGGAGGATATAACAAAGACGAATTTTCGTACAAGGTATAGACACTATGAATTTATAGTGATTCTATTTGGTCTTACTAAGGCCCCTGATATCTTCATGGATCTGATGAATAGTGTCTTTAGAGACTATCTGGATCAGTTTGTGGTAGTCTTTATAGACGATATTCTCGAATATTCAAAGAGAAAGGAAGAATATGAAGATATCTTGAGAATTATATTGATGACACTGAGAAAGGAGAAGCATTATGCCAAATTTACCAAGTGTGAATTTTGTCTTAAAAATGTTTCATTTTTGGGTCACATAATCTAAAAAGAGGGGTTATATGTGGATCCAGCAAAAACAAAGGGTATCAAAAGATGGTCGATACCAACAATAGTAACCGAGATCCGAAGGTTTCATGGTTTGGGTGGATATTATGGACGTTTTGTGAGTGATTTATCACGATTATCTAATCCACTGACCAAGTTGACTCGGAAAAAAGTTAAATTTGTTTGGATGGAGGAATGTGAAGAGAATTTCATGTAGTTTCAAAGAAGGTTATCCAGTGCACCTGTACTCACATTTCCTTGTAGTGGAGAAAGGGTTGTGATCTATAGTGATGCATCCAAGAAGGGGATGGGGTGTGTTCTTATGGAAAATGATATGGTGATAGATTATGCCTCACGATAGTTGAAAATCCATGAGAAAATTTACCCAAATCATGACTTGGAGTTAGTTGTAGTAATCTTTACATTAACGATTTGGAGGCATTATCTTTATGGAGAAAGGTGTGATATTTATAATGATCATAAAAGTTTAAAGTATATTTTCACACAAAAGGAGGTGAATATGCGCCAAGGAAGATGGTTAGAGATGATTCAAGATTACGACTGCTCAATTCATTACCACCCTGGGAAAGCAAACAAGGTGGAAGATGCATTAAGTCGACAAGACCATGCTAGATTATCCACGATGAGGATCACAAAAGATCCAATATTTATGTATTTAAAAGGGACGTATCTTGGAATTATAATGGGAGGGGAAAAATAGTATCATTCTAAAATGAATGTTCAACCATATATACATGTGAAGATTAAAGAGGCACAGAAATAAGATGTAGAGTTAAAAAAGAAGGTGAGAAAATTTCCTGAATTCAACCTTGATTGTGATGGGATAATAATGTTCATGAATCGGGTTTGTGTTTTTCCCATCCCAGAATTAAAGGAGCTGTTGGATGAGGCTCATAGTTCTTTATTCTCTATTCATCCTGGAAGCACGAAGATGTATAGGGACCTGAAAGAGTACTTCTGGTGGGATGGCATGAAAAGAGATGTTGCTGAATATGTCTCTCGATTCTTGGTTTGTCATCACGTTAAAGCTGAGAGACAAAAGTATAAGGGGGTGTTACAACCATTACCCATACCAGAATGGAAATTGGAAAACATCACTATAGACTTTGTCACCATACTTCCTAAAACATCCAAAGGCAATAATGCTATCTGGGTCATAGTTGATCGTCTTACAAAGTCAGCACACTTCATTGCTATTAGAGAGGATTTCTCTCTAGATCAGCTTGCCATGATATATGTGAAGGATGTGGTAAGATTTCATGGAGTACCACTTTCCATTATATCGGATCAGGATCCGAGGATTACCTTAATGTTCTAGAGAAGTCTTCAGCATATTCTAGATACATAGTTGAGTTTCATCCCTGCTTATCATCCTCAGACAGACGTTCAGTCTCAGATGACAATTCAAACTCTAGAAGATATGCTGAGAGCTTTCTCTATGGATTTCAAAGGTGGTTGGTATCAACACCTACCTTTGGTGGAATTTTATTATAATAATAGCTTTCCCTACAGTATTTATATGGCTCCTTATGAATCTCTCTATGGAAAGAAATGCAGGACTCCATATTGCTGGGATGAAGTTGGGGAAAGAAATCTATTAGTACCTGATCTTGTTGATGAGATGGAAGAAAAGTTCAGATCTATTCAACAACACATTAGAGCTGCCCATATTCGACAAAAAAGGTATGGAGACAACTGAAGAAAAGACCTAGAGTTTGAAGTGGGTGATAAAGCGTTCTTACGAATATCTCCTTGGAAGAGAGTAATGAGATTTGGAAAGAAGGGAAAGCTGAGACCTAGATATATCGGTCCTTTCGAAATACTGGATCGTGTTGGGAAGGTAGCTTACCGATTGACGCTTCCACCAAATCTCTCTCAAGTTCATGATGTGTTCCATGTATCTCTCCTGAGAAATTACATTCCAGATTTATCACATGTACTCAGCTCAGATGTTATTCTACTAAAACAAGATCATTCTTATGAAGAACAAACGATAGAGATTCTCGATCGTAGCAAAAACGTTCTACGGAACAAGACCACTCGGTTGGTGAAAGTATTATGGACGAACCACCAATTAGAAGAAGCTACATGGGATCTTGAGGATATGATGAGGGAGATGTATCTTCATCTGTTTGTTGCATAGTGATGAATTTAGAGGGAAAAATTCATTTTAAGGGGGTAGAATGTAACACTCAAGACTTTTATGAGAAATATTTTGTTTTTATATAAGTCATCAATGTAATCTTTCACTACACTCAAAACTAGATTGGCTTGCTTTACACACAATCGCGACCTTCCTCGATAGCTTGCGTCATACGCAATACTGAGTTTCACTAAACAATGATATGCTATTAAGATATTATTAAAAGTATCTGTTATGAATAGTAATACCCACTTTTCGACCTTTTGTAAATTTTATTTTTCAAAATGGACTTCATTTTTTGATTCAGAATATCGAAATTATACTAGGGTAAAATTTTGGTATTTTTCTGAAAACATTCAATTTTTGATGAATAGTGAAAACATTGGGTTACTATTTAAAACCCGACTTTTTATTTAAATAATTAGTTGTTTTATTTAAATTTATTTTTGTTCAAATTTGATACATAATACCTATATAAGTTCAATTCAATTCATTGGATTCTTTTTATAATAATTTTAGATATATAAAAATTTTATTGAACATTTCACCGTCTTTTACCCACCTCCTAGGAGAGTTTCAAAATTCACATAAAACTTAATTTTACCGCTTCTGTGAGTGGAATTTTGAAAATACGAGAGACACAGTTAATATCAAAGACTACAATGTGGTTCAATGAGATGAAAATATTTTTTGGTGAATAGTAACTTTTTACCTTTTTTTACCAGAGTTCAAAGTAAATAGGGTAATTAAGGGTAAAAATGATATTATTATTACCCTAACACATGTTATAATTCTATTAGATAAGTTTAATTCTACCAAAAAAACCTTATAAATAAAATATGACCATTTAGGGCCAATTGGATTAGATTAGGACATTTATTATTAATTTATTTAAAGAAAAGTTAAAATAGTTAAAATCAAAGTTTAAAAACTAAATAATTTTTAATATAGGGTGATTCATAAGATAAATTCGACTATAAATATTCATTATAAAGCTAAAACATTTCATACATAATGGTATTTTATTTGTAATTTTTAGACTTTAAATAATTTAATTTATTTATGACACAATGATGATGCAGTTATTATATTAATAATGAAACATTGACATAATTGATGTTATAAATACCCAAATAAATGTAATTTGAGACTTTTAAAGAATTAGAATAATTTTATATCTTAATATGACATTTTAGTATTTATTTAATTAACTTTTTTCGAACTAATCATTTTTGTATGATTTTCACAAAAATCAATTACCAAATAGTGTCAAAATTGACATAAAATAGTTTTTTTAAAAAATATTATATTATTAATTGTTAATTTTTCCCTAAAAATCTAAGGGTCGGTAAAATGACTTAGATAAGGTTTTATATATTAATAATAAACAACTTGGGGATCATTTGACTTGTTATATTAAGATTATTAACCTTATAGTGTTAGAAAACAACAAGACAAGGTAAAGGTTAAATTATATAACATAAAGTTCAATCTAAATGATAAGGATAAAATAGAAAACTAAACTAGTCTAAATTATATTGGATGAGAGTATTTAAACCCATACCCACCTTATCTTCGAAATAAATCAATTTAGAGGTATTAAAAACCAAATATGACTTTATAATAAAATAATAGTTTTAGTTTTTCCAAAGGTGCCCCTCTCCTCCCTTATAAAAGGGCACCTCCTGCCTCTCTTGCTCACAGCACGTTGATCCTTCATTCTCAGCCAACCCCCGCCGTATTATCTTCTCCACTTCCCTAGAAACATCCTAGAGGTCCTGGTAATCTTGAATGACCAATTTTAGTGCCCTAAGAGGAGGTCGCGAAGAGGCACTTCAAAGAAGAGGTAACGTCTGTTACCGATTCGTTAAACTTTATTTCTTCTTCAACATCTTCTTCTTTAGTTGTTTCATTATGAAGTAATAACATCAGTATCATTAATATACTTATATGTTATTATAAGTATGAAAAAGCCCTATTTCAGCATCTATCCATCCTATGGAAAACGAAATCACTGCGCGTGCGTACGTATGGAATACCATCTCCACGCCTTGGTGTAAACTAGTTTCCACCCCACCTTACTTGGATGGGTATAATGGTTTAAATAATAAATATATATTATAATTGTAAGTGATATTGATTCTGAAATAGTATACATACACTCCAATATAATTCCACGACCATGGGAATGATATCATCGCTCGTGCGTACATACGGAATATCGTCTCCACGTTGTGATGCGACTCGTTCTACATGATTTTCGTTGCATAATGATTACATGAATGAATTGAGTGAATAAATATTATATGTATTTCATTAATACCATTTTGGAAATAAGGTATCTATAACCTAAAAAGAAGAAGAATAATTTATTTGACAAAACACGCGTAATAACAAAAAGCAATAAACACCCGAATAACAAGTAACAATGAAATATTACTAATAATGAGATAAGAATATGACCATATATGATATAATAAAAACAAGAATGATTTTTTAATAATTCAATGACATTATTTAAATCATTATAAAGGAGGTTCGGACACTTACGATGCAAATCAGACCTAAGGTAAGGGAAAATATCACAATCTCATTTTAATCCGAGATTGTTTATAATTTGGTATTTACTAGGGTGTATTTTATCATCCACATCCATGTATCCTCAATATTTAATATTATTTCCATTCACCTAAAAATTTTTAAATCCAATTTTACCCTTAGGTGTGTTTTTAGTAAAAGATATGAAAGGAATCCTTTGTCGTTTTTCGTACAAGGTACTTTTTGACTTTTCCGACAAAAGTACGAGAAGAATGTTTTTTTAACTTCTACGGCATGAATGGATTTTTAAAACATTATTTCCAAGAATATTTCTTTACAAGTTTTCAAGTTTATTTTTAATCAACTTCTTTTAGTTTAAAATAGTATGACATGTTAAGAAAGGAATTTTTTTTGAAATAGAAAGGATATTTTCCTCAAGAATGGAGTTCAAGTGTTTTATCAAAATTATTATCCATCTATGATAATATAGGGTTCTGTTTCTATCCCTATTATTACATTTATTTGATTATGTTGTGATGGAATTATTTTTATGAATTACTTTATCTTATATGAATTTTTTTATGATTTCACGATCTTTAAGAATCCCATTTTTATTACATAGGTTATGCAATGATGTATGATTTATGATTTTGTGGAACACATAATAATTGTATCATTATGAGATGGGTGGGACATATATCTCCCTCCAATGCATTGGATAAAGATTTATATCTCACTATATAAACATGGGCGGAACGGTAGGTTATACTGGTTCAGTGAAACATGACTGAAACGAGGAGTGAAATCGGTTTAGAAATGGACTTCATCAGCTAAGATAGTCTTAGAAATGAGTCTTGACTGCTAAGAAATGATTCTCTATGATTATGTGTGTATTCCAAAAAGTTTCATGTTTTATTTTATGATTATTGGGATTATATTTCACTACTATGATTTATCCCATGTTATGAAATTATAATCTCTTTGTAGGTTACGATTTCCAAAATGATATGTTCTTATGAATATGATGTGTTTGATATAACTTTTGTTTACTCTTACTGAGCATTTCAGCTCACCCTTTTGTATGTTTTCTTTCCCTAGGTCAGGAGGAAGGTTATTAAGTAGGATATTCCAAAAGGGACTCTAGATATGATGAAATAAATGGGAGACAATGTAGATGTTTTATGAAATAGTTTTTTATGATTCCCATTTTCTAAAGACATTATACCTATATGATCCTTTCATGGTTTTGTTATATGTCGTAATAAGTGTACTTAAATTTTGATTTATGAACACTTTATGTAATGTATGTGTCATTATATCCATGCACCCCATTTTTGGGTCTCACCTAAAATGAAATCAAACCTAAGAATTTTATGTCCTGGAATTTTTATTTAAGAGGGATGTAAATGTTTTATATTTGGTAAATAACAATGAAATGATATAACCCTTATGTGTTGTTATTAGTGAACTCACCCTCCATGGATGGATATCTTCTATTAGATGTCTTTGAGGTGTTCCTTTTCTATTAAAAGGATTATATGGATGTATTGTTTTTTAAATAAAATGATGAATAGTTTTTTGTTGTGAATTGTAGTTAATGTGATTAGAGTGAAGTGAACAATTGACATTACCCTTGACCTTGGATTTTTAATACATAGTTCAATAATGAGTTGAATGTTTAAACATGAATCCACCTTTTACTAGAAATTACCATGTGAGCTAAATGTTGGAAATTTATTGTAATAGTTTGTCAATCTTGAGATGATTGATTGAAGTGTACTGTGTTGCATTTGTTGTCAATGAGGTATGTTGTTGTCAAGGAATGGATGGATGTCAAGGAGTTTCAATATGTGAATGACAAAGGATGTGATGGTGTTGGTGATGAATGGAGAATGGCCATGGTACTAGGATGAATGTCACTTAGGAGATTGACTAAGTGGCATAGGAGGTAATGGTTGAAATATTCTCCATACTATATCAGACGATTGTTGAACTGATCTTAATGTTTCAATACTTGTATCAAGATGATACTAAGTTACACCACTTGAATAATTGATGATGATGGATCATCATTACATCAGACGATTGATGAGCTGTTCATAAAGTTCTAAGAACTTGTATCAATTGGATACAATGTCACAACAATGATAGAAGACCATGCATTGTCTTCACAATGCATGAGGAGAAAAAGATGACCCATATACAAGTTGTAAGTGGATTATGTGGATTGAATGAAGTCCATGCACTATCACTTAGTGCATGTGAATTTGAAGAAGTTCCAATCTGATCTCTGATTGGATCATTGAAGATCAATGAAGAATTATGTGTTTCTGAAGCATCATTTGAAGATGAATACCGTTCGAGAATTCCATATAAGTGATGAATAAATGTTGAAGAGAATTGGAGGAATTCTAATGAAAAAGAGAAGAGAAGAAGAATAGAGGAGGAAGTGATGTGGCATTTGGCATTTGAACTTGGTCACTTTGTTTTTACACAAAGGACTTGTTCTACACATTTCAAAAAATTAGGCCACCAAGGAAGGCCAGCCGAGGACAGCACCTCGAGCACATGAGGGACCCGAGGGTCACCCGCGCTCAAGAGAGTCCTCATGCCAAGGCAGCAGCCCTTAGGCAGGGGCG
The DNA here is from genome assembly GCA_963277665.1 of Viscum album. Lineage (NCBI taxonomy): Eukaryota > Viridiplantae > Streptophyta > Magnoliopsida > Santalales > Viscaceae > Viscum > Viscum album. The sequence goes on from OY728125.1 coordinate 1,581,241,853, forward strand.
CACCCGCAGGACGCAGCGAGGGCGCCAGGGGCACACCCGGAGGAGCGCATAGCGCGCCCGTGTGTGCATTGTAGGCGCCAGTAGCGCACCCGAGGGGCAGGGGTGGGCGCAAGAGAGCACCCACTAAGAGAACACGGTGCGGGTCGGCATCGTGGAAGTTGGAAGTTCAATTGATCCGGCTAGGGGAGCGCATCTTTGATAAACTACGAAAAAATCGGCCTTCGTTTCGATGTGGGACGCGGGATTTTTCCACGGAGCGGATCCTGGACGCACGATTGATCGCGTGCCGTTTAGATCCAGGCCGTTGAATATTATTTGATCGCCTGATCCGACGGCTCCTCATCCGTCTTCAACCTCGAGCTCGCCCAAAGGCCACCCACGACGTCGCCTGAACCAGAGGCCATCCAACCACCTGATTTTGAGTTTCTGGCCACCTCCGACGAAGCTAAAGGCTCCATCCGGCTCGTCTGTCCCTAATGAACACATCCATGCAAGAAAGAAGCACGCATGCATAGTAGTGAGGAATTTCGGCTGAGGCCGAGGCATGCGAAGCTGCCGAAGGCCATGGGGTTTATGCTTTGCATGGATTATCCTTAACCGAAGGCCATGCATGCGTTCTATGTTGCATGCACTTACAGGAAAATAAAAGAAGATACCCGCATGGAAACAGAGGAAAGATTCAAGATTCGGAAATATTTTGAAAAACCGAAGACTTCGGGAATTCGATTTATCCCACGCGGAAGATTTGAGGAATCCCTATGCCTATAAAAAGAGAGGACGAGGCTCTCTGTTTGTTTGATGAAAAACATGGAAGACCCATGAGTGCCTTTGTGCGTCGCAAGTAGAAGCCCCGTGCCCACTTGCACGACTGAAGAACTCGGGGCCACCCGAGGTCCCGAAGGAGAACCCTGCGCGCATCCCGTGCGTGACTGGAAGAGCTCTCTCTGCCCGCATACTAGCGCGGCAGGAGTAGCTTGCGCGACCCGCGGCTGTCCCTTGCACCGAGACCTTACGCGCCTTGCACCTTGTGCATGTGCGTTTGAAGAAGGCAGTGGGGTGTTGCACCTTGCACACTTGCGCGGCGTTTGAGAATAGGAGGAGCCCCTCGCACCTCACACCTTGCGTGCTTGCTACACCAAGACCCTACGCGGCAGTGGGTTTCATACCCTGTGTGTGTTTGCTAAAGTGGAGAAGAAGACATGAGGCTTGGTTGTGTGTGGAAGCGAAAGAACACACTTAAACCATGTGTGTGCAATGAGGAGATGAATACCACACTTAAGTTGTGTGTGTGCTTAACAAACAAAGAAGAGGCCAAGATCATGTGTGTGAAAAAGTGAAACAAGTATGTGCAAAGAGACACGAAGGCCGAACCTAGTGTGTGCAGTAACAGTGTAAACAGTTAAAGAAGAAGAAGACATCCACACAAAGAAGAACACACATTTATGTGTGTAATAAAATTGAATTAATTGTGTGATGTTTAAAGAAGGTGTGTGTGCTTAAATAGACTACACCCTTTGGGGGTTTATCCCACCAAGACGAAGGAAAGGGGAGTGCATGCATGCAAGCATGCACGCGCACACGTGAACAAGTTGAATATACTTGTGTGCATTTTGAGTTGTCCAAGACCAGGAGTTCTTGAAGAGTATTGAGAAGCCATGAAATCGGTGCATGAGGAATCAGAGTTTCCATTCACTCAGTGCATGAAGTTGAATTGAAGTGAGATTGAGCCAGACTAAAGTTAAAGAGATTAGTTGTCTGAGTTTTCAGTAGATTGAGAAGAGCCTGATCAACAAAAGTGATTAGAATTTGCTTGAGCAAGACCAACAGACCTTAACAGAGGCTATTGAAGATTCTTGAAGAGAGAAGCCAGGTCATCCTGAGAGAAAGGAGATAAATCCTAAGAAAGACGAGAAGACCTGTTTATCACAAGTGAGAAGAGGTATAGAGCAAGTCCATCAGCCTTTATCTCAGGCTACTGAAGATACTTGAATAACTTGAAGTGAAGAAGTGCTACTCGTGTGACTCGAGAAGCCAGGAGAAGCCCCCTGTGAGACTCAGGGTGGAAGAAGTCTTCAGTGGGATTCTGGAACAGGCTAGTGGGACTCTGGTAACACTCTGGGACGCAGTATAAAGACCCTCATGTGGGACTCAGGAGAGATACAGTGGGACTCTGTATCGACCATTGTAATTCTAACAAGTTATAATGGAGAAACCATGTTGGGGCGTATAACCAACATGGCAAGGACGTAGGCCATTGGTGTCGAACCTTGTAAATCCTTGTGTCCAGTGCCTTTACATTTACTACATCATTCGAGGAAAGGTGAGAGATACAAGAAGAGTGGATCAAGGCTTTAACCAGCCATAAAGGATTAATTGATAAAGAATCAATTACTAAAAAAGTTTTATTGGGTCACTGATTCACCCTCTCCCCGTCTCAGTGATTCACACTGGTCTGGGAACTTCAATTGGTGTCAAATGGAGGTTACCTCTAAAAGATCCAAGGGAGTCTTTATGAAGTGCAGATTTGAGGAAGTGAGTGAATACCCTCAAATGGAGATATCTGCCAAGACTCTGAAAAACAGGAAGATGAAACAGGCAAAGAAGATGAAGAAAGCCTGTCCTAGATGTGATGAAGTTGGAATAATGAATGATCTTCAAAATGAAATCCAATATCTTCAGAAGATAGTCCCCAAGGAAGTGGCAATGTGTATAGCTACAGGCATCCTTGATCTTGAAGAATAAAATTCACAGTTAGAAGGAGAAGCCAATGAAATGGAAGATCAATTGGAAAAAAGGGTTGGCATAACCAACACACTCAGAAAGCTGGTGAAGGCTAAAGATGAAACTGTTTCTCTTTGCAATGAATGTTATGAAGACACTGCTGAAGAATTGCAAAGAATCCTTTCTGAGAAATAATTCTTTAAAGTAATAATCAAAGATTATTACCATGCACTGGAGAAGAGGCATAGAGTGTCAATGGTTGTTAAATATTCTCAACTTGAAGACAAAGTAAAAATGGTGAAGGAGCTTGACAACTCATTGCTTGAAATGAATAAGGTGCATCAAGACCAGATGAAACAGCTGGAAGAGAAATGGGAAGGAAATCTAAGAACTGTTGAGGATGAGAAGAACTACCTTAATATGAAGTGTTTAGAACTAGAGGTGATATTGAAAAATCTGCAATCATCCAAAGCTAAAACCTCCCATTCAACTGAAAGAAGAAATGTTGCTACTCAAGTATGCATTGACCAGGATGATTCCAAAAGAATGACATCCTCTAATTAAAGGGCAACAACTTTTAAAAAGAAGGTACCATCCATAACATCTTGTACTCATGCTTCTAAAAGTGTTTCTACTAAAAGTGCAGGATGGAAGAATGAATCCAAACAAGTATGGATGAAGAAAGTGAAGAAAGAATGCTCTCCTGAAACAACACAGCAAGTCATGAAAAGTACCCAACAATCAAAAGGACTGAAGAGGTCAATATTTGTGGGTCAGTGTTGGTGTTGTAACAAATATGGGCACTGCGCAAAAGAATGTTGGTACAATCCACTGAATGTAAAAGCACAAAGGAAGCCCATGCCAAGGGGGAGAAATCCAGAGGAAAAGAAGCAGCATCCACAGGTCCAGAGACATCCGTTTACTGCAAATAGATTTGGATTACTTGAAAACATCTGGGATGATTGAAAAAGTGGTCAAAGAGATACATGTCAATCTCCAACTGTATCCAGAGCTAAAAAGAAGAGAAGATCACTGAACCTGGCTAAAATGGAATCCTTGGGAAGCAAGATGAAAGTTGAAGATACTCCCAAGAAGGTTTTGAAAAAGGAAAAGTAGTCCTTGGAGTCTAAATCCAATAAGGGTGATGCACCCAGAAGGACCACCAAGAAAACATGCTTATACTATGGAAAGAACGAACACACCATGGATCTTTGTGAACAAGCCATGGAACTGAATAGAAGCAGACTGGACTCAAAAAGACAATCAATCCAGAAGAATCAGAAGGGATTGATTGAAAACAAGTTGCCTAAGAAAGGTAGCTTGAAAGCATCGAGGGAACCATGTGTAATTTCCAGAACTGAGGCCACACTTCCAAGTGACTTACTTGTCATAGGGCCAAATAAGTTGCAACTTGCCAGAGAACTACAAAGAGCTGAAGATAAAGTTTTGGCAATTGCTAAGGCAAAAGGGAAGAAGAAGATTTCACATGAAGATGTGTTGAGATCCACACCAGCACAAACATCATTGAAGATCAAATGTGAAAGTGTGAATAATGGTGAAAATGGGACACCTCGGTTGAGAGAATATTATCAACCTTGTTATTCACATTGATAAACCAAGGAGGTTCCATATTATTCCCTAATCACTTGTATTTACATGTGATAACATTTCAGGGAATTGAAGATGATGATCATTCTCATCTGGAGAGTGGTTTGGACAGAATGGAGTGCACCCCTTGAGGGGGAGCCAATCTGTAGAAGATGGGATTCTGAGATTTAATACCATCTTGAGAAAAGTGAAGGTATTCCAATCATACTTTCATCCCTTGTTTCTTAAATGTATTCATCATGACAATTAAGGGGGGGTATTGATTAAAGACAAGTGGTTTAAAGGGGGAGCTTTATCTTTGCACCTGAACTTTCTAATGAGTTTTGTGAAGTATGTGCAGGATTTAGCAATTCATTGTTATATCTGAAAATTTTCAAAACCCCCTGAAGCATGATCTCACATGTAAAGTAAAATGTGGACATAATTGAAAAACCATGGTTACATCACTCTTGTTTTCTACACCGAGGTAGCCCAAGTAGACTTAGAGTTGATCTACAAAAGGTTCTTTTCTTAAGTGTACATGTGACATCATCCCTCTCTTAGTGATTTTAAAGAAGATTCTATTAAAAGGGGGGAAGAAATATTTTGAAGATAACCACACCACACCTTTGCATTTGATTGCCAATAATGAGGAGAAAATATTGGAACACATATTGACACATTCATATGTGCAGGAATAGTGTATTGACAACAAATACAAAGGGGGAGATTGAAGTGCACTATGTTTCATTTGTTGTCAATGAGGTATGTTGTTGTCACGGAATGGATGGATGTCAAGGAGTTTCAATATGTGAATGACAAAGGATGTGATGGTGTTGGTGATGAATGGAGAATGGCCATGGTACTAAGATGAATGTCACTTAGGAGATTCACTAAGTGGAATAGAAGGTAATGGTTGAAATATTCTCCATACTATATCAGATGATTGTAGAACTGATCTTAATGTTTCAATACTTGTATCAAGATGATACTATGTTACACCACTTGAAGAATTGATGATGATGGAGCATCATTGCATCAGATGATTGATGAGCTGTTCTTAATGTTCTAAGAACTTGTATCAACTGGATACAATGTCACAACAATGATAGAAGACCATGCATTGTCTTCACAATGCATGAGGAGATGAAGATGACCCATCTACAAGTTGTAAGTGGATGATGTGGATTGAATGGAGTCCATGCACTATCACTTAGTGCATGTGAATTTGAAGAAGTTCCAATTTGATCTCTCATTGGATCATTGAAGATCAATGAAGAATTATGTGATTCTGGAGCATCATTTGAAGAGGAAGACCGTTCGGGAATTCCATCTAAGTGATGAATAAATGTTGAAGAGAATTAGAGGAATTCTAATGAAAAAGAGAAGAGAAGAAGAATAGAGGAGGAAGTGATGTGGAATTTGGTATTTGAACTTGGTCACTTTGTTTTTACACAAAGGACTTGTTCTATACTTTGCAAAAAATTAGCCCAACAAGGAAGGCCAGCCGAGGATAGCACCTCGAGCACATGAGGGACCCGAGGGTCACCCGCGCTCAAGAGAGTCCTCAGGCCACAGAAGCAGCCCTGAGGCAGGGGCGCACCCGCAGGACGCAGCGAGGGCGCTAGGGGCACGCCCGGAGGAGCGCATAGCGCGCCTGTGTGTGCATTGTAGGCGCATGTAGCGCGCCCGAGTGGCAGGGGTGGGCACAAGAGCGTGCCCACTAAGAGAAAACGGTGCGAGGCGGCACCGTGGAGGTTGGAAGTTCAATTGAGCCGGCTGGGGGAGCGCATCTTTGATAAACTACGGAAAAACCGGCCTTCGTTTCGATGTGGGACGCGGGATTTTTCCGTGGAGCGGCTCCTGGCCGCACGATTGATCGCGCGCCAGATCTTGGCCGCACATCTAATCCTCCGCGGCCCATTCAGATCCAGGCCATTGAAGATTATTTGATCGCCTGATCCGACGGCTCCCCGTCCATCTTCAACCTCGAGCTCGCCCAAAGGCCACCCGCGACGTCGCCTGAACTAGAGGCCATCCGACCAACTGATTTTGAGTTTCCGGCCACCTCTGATGAAGCTAAAGGCTCCATCCGGCTCGTCTGTCCCTAACGAACACATCCATGCAAGAAAGAAGCATGCATGCATTGTAGTGAGGAATTTCGGCTGAGGCCGAGGCATGCAAAGCTGCCGAAGGCCATGGGGTTTATGCTTTGCATGGATTATCCTTAACCGAAGGCCATGCATGCGTTCTATGTCGCATGCACGTAGAGGAAAATAAAGGAAGAGAGCGCGTGGAAACAGAGTTAAGATTCCATATTTGGAAAGATTTTGAAAAACCGAAAACTTCGGGAATTTGATTTATCCCACGCGGAAGATTTGAGGCATCCCTATGCCTATAAAAAGAGAGGTTGAGGCTCTCTGTTTGTTTGCTGAAAAACATGGAAGACCCGTGAGTGCCTTTATGCCTCGCGAAGTAGAAGCCCCACGCACACTTGTGCGGCTGATGAACTCGGGGCCACCCGAGGTCCCGAAGGAGAACCCTGTGCGCATCCCTTGCGTGACATGACGATCTCTCTCTGCCCGCATTCTAGCACGGAAGGAGTAGCTTGCGCGACCCACGAATGTCCCTTGCACCGATACCTTGCGCGCCTTGCACCTTGTGCATGTGCGTTTGAAGAAGGAAGTGGGGTGTTGCACCTTGCACACTTACGTGGCGGTTGAGAAGAGGAGGAGGCCCCTGCACCTCACACCTTGCGTGCTTGCTACACCAAGACCCTACGCGGCAGTGGGTTGCATACCCTGTGTGTGTGTGTTCTAAAGTGGAGAAGAAGACCTGAGGCTTGGTTGTGTGTGGAAGTGAATGAACACACTTAAACCGTGTGTTTGCAAGGAGGAGAGGAAGACCACACTTAAGTTATGTGTGTGCTTAACAAACAAATAAGAGGCCAAGATCATGTGTGAGAAAAAGTGAAATAAGTGTGTGTAAAGAGACACGAAGGCCGAACCTAGTGTTTTCACTAAAAGTGTAAACACTTAGAAGAATAAGAATACATCCACACAAAGAATAACACACATTTATGTGTGTAAGAAAATTGAATTAATTGTGTGAAGTTCAAATAAGGTGTGTGTGCATAAAGAGAATACACCCTTTGGGGGTTTATCACACCAAGAAGAAGGAAAGGGGAGTGCATGCATGCATGCATGCACGTGCACACGTGAACAAGTTGAATCTTCTTGTGTGCATTTTGAGTTGTACAAGACCATGAGTTCTTGAAGAGTATTGAGAAGACATGCAATTGGTGCATGAGGAATCAGAGTTTCCATGTACTCAGTGCATGAAGTTGAATTGAAGTGAGACTAAGCCAGACTAAAGTTAAAGAGATTAGTTGTATGAGTTATCAGTAGATTGAGAAGAGCCTGATCAACAGAAGTGATCAGAAGTTTCTTGAACAAGATCAACAGACCTTAACTGAGGCTGTTGAAGATTATTGAAGAGAGAAGCCAGGTCATCCTAAGAGAAAGGAGAAAAATTCTGAGCAAGTCGAGAAGACCTATTCATCACAAGTGACAAGAGGTATAGAACAAGGACAGCAGCCTTTATCCCAGACTGCTGAAGATACTTGAAGAACTTGAAGTGAAGAAGTGCTGCTCGTGTGACTCGAGAAGCCAGGAGAAGCCCCCTGTGAGACTCAGGTCGGAAGAAGTCTTCAGTGGGATTCTGGAGCAGGCCAGTGGGACTCTGGTAACACTGTGGGATACAGTATAAAGATCCTCCTGTGGGACTCAGGAGAGATACAGTGGGACTCAGTATCGAACATTGTAATTCTAACATGTTATAATGGAGAAACCATGTTGGGGCGTATAACCAACATGGCAAGGACGTAGGCCTTTGGTGCAGAACCTTGTAAATCCTTGTGTTCAGTGCCTTTACATTTACGGCATCATTCGAAGAAAGGTGAGAGATTCAAGAAGAGTGGATCGAGGCTTTAACCAGCCATAGAGGTTTAGTTGATAAAGAATCAATTAGTAAAAAGTTTTAACGGATCACTGATTCACCCCCTCCCCCTCTTAGTGATTCACACTGATCTGGGCACTTCATAGATAATAATGTTTTTCATATGAGATTATTTGAAAGGAATGAATTGTAAACTATACTTCATACATTGTGTGACCTTTTCGAGGGGATAATAAGTTGGATGCTCATGAATTTGTATTAATCATGTTAAATGAATTTGATTAAATGATTTTAAATAATTATGATACTTGGTTGACACATGAATACATGTGGTAATTCCATTGATAGACTCAATTAACTTATACATTGCTTATTCCTTACTGGTACATAGACTCCCTGGTAGACAACCATGAATGGAATTTGTGGATAGAATTTTATAATAACAGTTATACATGTATTCATATGAGAATGAAACAGTGTCAAATAAGTTAATTTAATCATATACACCATGGGAGACACTTGTAATCTCTTAGTGGACTTCCAAATATGCACTAGAATGGAAGGAATGTAACAAATCACCTTGAGGGATACCTGGGTTCGTCAGTGGTTCTCCATGGATGGGCTTATGGAGCATTTTTCTAATTGATCCATGAGTGGAACTTGGATTATAATTTAATAATGAGATTGATGGGATTCAGTTACCAATTAAATAAATAACGAAATGAAATGTTAGTTGTTTATGAAATGAAAAATAACATGACTGGAATCTATATTAATTAACACTTTATGGATGGATTGTTTTGGAATCCATGGTTACATGTTCTTACGGGGGACACCAGGATTTATTCCTTGTTTCAAGACATGATAATTAAATAAAATTTTAGATTAATTATAATGTTATGAAGGGATCATTCCAGAGTGTTAAATCATATATTTACAATGTAAATGAAAATTATTAATTGGGTTAGTAATAAATTTAGAACATGGATTATTGGATTTTTACTTTTATGTATAATAATTAATTATTAGTTTACTACCTAAACACAATATTTTATATATATTCATTTAATCAATGGTCTCTAACCATTAGTGGTTTCTAACAGATATTATATCATAGAGCATATTTTGGACACATGTAGTTACAGAAACATACTATATGATTGCAGGAATGGATATAGTAATGTTCCTTTTAACTATTTATTAATTTATTCACATGAGTATAAGATCATCAGACTAAGATGAGGCTTACGTTTCTACTATGATATTTTAGGAATTTTTGAGCATTTATACATTTATTTTATATCATTGATGTGTACCTATTTTGGATTATTTATTTGAGACATATGAAATGTATTATGATTTATTTATATGATGTGTCCTCCAAGATTATTTTTATATATGTATTCTACATTTTAAATTTTTTATATTTATTTTTTACTTATTTTGATTCATTTATTTCATTGATATTCTTCCATGATACACTCTGTTGAGGTGGGAATAATTTCTATAGAGACACACCTAGTCCGTCATTAATAGTCAGAAGCTTATGGAATTTGGGTAGATGCCCTTCAGGCTATGTGACCCATTAGGATTAGGGAACCGATCAGTGGAATCCATTTTTGGGATATTACACTATCCAATATTTTATTTCTCTATACTAAATTACATAATAATCTAGTCAACATATTTACTTTGAATTGGTCCAATCAAAATCATGGATTTATCATGAATGATCTTGATTTATAGAATATAAGCTTATTCATTTTTTGTCCTTCATGGATAAAAACTTGTTAAACCATTCTATAATATATTGTGCTACTATTATGTCATTTACCAAATTAATTTTATCAGTTATATATAGGACAAAGATACTAAAATACTTTCAATTAAAAGTCATGTAAACACATGGATCAAAGACCTTCGTAATCTGACAAAATTATTTTATGGCATTATGTAATCTAATGTTCCATGACCTACATGTTTGCTTCATTCAATAAATGGATCTCTGCATCGTTCAAATCCTTTTGGAATCACCAAGAGTCACAAACCATTTTTGTTGTATCATATATTCATCCTCCTGAATGATTTTTTATGGAATGTAGTTTTAACATAAATATTCCAAATATCAAAGATATGGTATGATTATATAGTAATTAAAATTTTGATATATTTAAACATGGAAACTGGAAAAATGTTTTCATTATAGTAAAATTCTTGATGTTATATAAAACCTCTAGAAACTATCCTAATATTATTAGTAATTACTATTCCTTATATGTCCATTATCCTCTTCAATACCAATTAGTTTATAATTGGATATACATCAACCGGTGCTTCAACTATAAGAAATACATGTTTCTAACACATGGAATCCAATCTAAAATTCACGGTATCCTTCTATATTATTGATTCTGAGCTCACTACTACCACTTTATAAGAGGTAGGTTCATTATTTTCAACCAATAACGAGTCACCAAATTTATTTAGTAGAAAAACACATATCCATAGTCTTCATACAACTCTTGTTCTCATATGTGATACTTATGTTTCAAGAACTAAATCTTCCAGAAGAACATGTGGAACATAGTCATACTCTATCTCTGGTGTATCTTGAGCATCAACTTCATCGTAGTCGAATTTTCTTCCAATTATTCATTTTATGATGTTTTACATCTCACGAATGAAGGGTTTTGTGGGTATAATTACATTTTGTTCATTGGGGTTGTATAGGGAGTATCCCTTTGTCTCTATGGAATATTATATTAAGATAAACCTTTTGACATAGGGTGCTAGTTTGTTTCCCCTGAAGGCCTCAACCAGATCAAAGCAACCAAATATATGTTTATGAGAAAAAATGAGTTTGTTTCTTCTCGATAAAATAGAAGGGAATTCCAATTTATTATTTACATTGAAATAATTTTAATGTGTATGTGGAATTCTTTAATGAATATCCCATAAACAATAATAGTGGATTTCCATTAAAAATTATATAACTCACCATGTATAAAAATGTATCATTCCCCATTTCACTAAAACCATTCCACGATAGTGTGTATGATAGAGTGAGTTGAGATAGAACACCATACTATAATAAAAGGTTAATAAACTCTTGGTTATGATATTCAAAACCTCGATCTGATCAGAGTATCTTTATCATCCTACCAAATTCATTGTCAACTTTATTCATGAATTATTTGAACTCTTCAATGAACTAGGAATTATACCTCATCAAGTTTATATACCCATATCAACTCAAGTCTTACGTAAATGTTATGATTCAAGAATACCCACCATTACCTTTGAAAATAAATGGTCCTCACTCATCAGTGTTTTCCAATCCTATAAGCTATATAGACCTTAATCCCTATCCACCGAATGGTGGTCAGTCATTTTTTCCTGTAAAAAATCATGAAATCATTGAAGTGGTTTTAGATTATACATGTATAAATATCAATTATGAAAATATACTTCAAATAACTCTCATTTAAATAAGAAGGATGGTGATTTGATTGGTGGTTTTTATATGAGTCATGTGTATATGATTCATTATCAATTTCCTATATATGGTATTTTTAATTTATTAGATAAATACCATTATTTATGTTTTCCATATCATAACATCTACTTTTCCTTTTAAAATATACAACTTTTTTTCCAAGCATGAAAATAAATCCATTTTTAACAAGGTATGATATATAAATTATTTTTTTGGTAACCATTTTTATATAATAAAAAAATTATGATAAAAATAATTCTATTTAGAAATGAATGCTGGTAGTCACCAATGGCTGGGGCAAGCAACCTCACTCAATTATCATCTCATAGATCCATCAATCCACTATAACGCATTCGAAATATACTTAGATTTCTAATTTTTATACACATGTAAGATCTAAAAAAAGAATCTATTACTCAATGAGTAGATATTAAATGATTACACTAAATAAAGAACACACCATTATCTTACCCTTTTTTCTGGTTATGGTTTATCTTCAAGTGGCTTTGGTTACAACCTAAAAAACATACTTCCTCCTTTTCCTTTCCCATCCTATAGTTCATCCTCTTCTTGAATAGATGATGCTTGAGATCATAAGGCATTTTCTGAGTAATGGGATGTTTTTCCTTGTTTATTCATGTTCCTCGTAAGGACTGATCTTTTATCATTCCCCATGCCAATATCCACTTGGAGAATCTATGTATGATGTTCATTAATACTCCTCTTAATATTCTTAATATTTTTGTTGATAATAAAATGGGGGAAGGTCTTGAGGAGTGATAAAAATATGATATCTACACATAACATAACTGGGAATTTAATCCCTATGATCTTTAAGAACTAAATTTATCCTATAATATAGAATACATGGGGCCATGTTGACATAGAATATCCAAGAATAGTTATAAAAAATTAATAAGAGAATTCATGCCCTTTTTAGCTCTTATTCTTTTGATAGCGATCCTTATGGTTATACATCATGCTGTACATATCAATGTCTTCATGTAGCTTCCATACATCATTTCACATGGATAATAGCACAAAACATTGAATATATGTGGAATCATTCAATTTTTTCTCATTAGGTGACAAGTCTTCATAACATACCTCATTACTAGGTGCATCAAGAATAGCTTCCTTCGGTGTATACAATCCTTTCTTGGAGAAGGATATCATGTAAGTGAATTTACCACTCCTGGATATTTTTCTTATGAGAAGGTTATCCATATCAATTATAGATAAAACTGATAAATTGGTAGTCATTTTAATTTTGTTTCAATAAAATAATATGAGAATAATTTTAGTACATTTTCTGATAAAACATAGAGAAATAAAGAAATATTATATTTATTAATCATGTACTATTTCATTGAAACCCAATAACCCTTTCCATTTGATTTAAGAAATCATGTTTCATGGGAACTCAAATAGAAAAGATCCATATTCCCATTAAAATTAACCAACCTATGGATGGATAAGTAATATTAATGGTTGTAGGAAATATTTACCAATTTTAACTAGAATAACTCATTTTTCCTTGATCTCTTTAGTGGACCCCCAATCCTGAAATCATTAAATTGAATTTCCTCAACCATACCATATCAGTTTCAACTAGTCGTACATTAGCAGTCAACCATTTATGTAAAATATGTTAATTCAACAAAAAAATAAAATTTTAATTACCAAATAATAAAATTCACCAAAACATTGGCCGGTCATGGCCTTCAAACACTGGTAAAATTTTAATATAAGTACTTAATATATATGTAGACATAAAATATATAAATTGGTATTTTTTAATTTTATGCATATATTTCCAATTATTATATTTTATAAATTATTTTTTATATTATATGGATTTACTTCATTAAATTACCATGTCTTAGATAGTTATTATTGTAAATAAATTTATTTTAGTATTATATTTCATTATTGTTAATTACATTAATTCATGTGATATCAGAAAAACAACAACAATAAATAACACTGATACTTTACATAAATAAAATAATATTGTGTTATGATCTAGATATTTTACTAATTTTTACTTTATCTAGAGATTCATAAACAAACTATTGACCTTGGGTAAAACACCTTGAACCAATTTAGGTTCGAGTAACAGATTTCCATCTGTCCAACTATTTATCTCTATTAGACTAGTTTCAGCATGGCTCCAAACATTAATCAACACCAATATCACGGGAGCTCCATCATTTACATGGAATTTTACTCACAAAAAGGTGAGGGGAAATGGGTTTACTAAAAAATCCAGGGTCACGCATGCCATTATATATTGAGTGGAGAGAAGGAATATAGGAAACAAAATCAATTTTATAATCAATTAAATGAAACCAATAACATAAAAGGGTATTGTATATACTCTTGGACATCCACATTCATGTATTGAATTTTGAATTCATTAAGACAAGAATTAAATTATACATTATTATTATTTAAGATAAATCACACCCAAATCATCTAATTATCTTATCTATTTATCAATACTTTTTATTGTAATTATTCTATTAGTTTCCATGATATTTTCAGACAACATAATTTAAAACAAATTAAATAAATTTCTATAAAATCACTTATTCACATAAATTTACATTGGAGGTAACATGGTTAATACCAATCTGATTTTAATCCACATGACATATACTCCTACACAACTTGTTCTTTGTGAAATATATTACACCCAAAATTTCATGTACTTTTATGATGTGTAGCATAGAGTTATATATATTCGGTGCGTTGGGTAAAATTACATTAAACACACTCACACCAAACACACCTGCAAAAAGGTAGGTCATAGCCTCACAAGGGATAACCCACCCATCAAGCCTTATATATTATGTACATGGTCTGAATGCCTAATAAACATGAGCCACACTACATAGACTGAAGGCCCACTAACTAGCTTGAATGACCATTGCAATGTCATTTCTACATCATACAACCTTGGTCACCAAGCCTATGTCATTCCTACATCACTTCCTGCCTGCACCATACTTCATGTATGTGTCCCTACGAGACTGTGGAAATTCACTCCCACCTAGATTTAGACCCATGATTATTGCTAGATTATGGGGATCCTTTACCCATTGGGTAATCCCCCAACTGCACATGTTGTGTTAAATTAATGATTTTAAGAATTAAATTATATTTCTATAAAGAGTAATGGTTTATGGCATATGGGGTAAAAACAGTTTTGGGACTCATACCTGATATGGATATCTAAACATTACAATGATATTAATTAAGCACACACACACACACAAACACACACACACACACATATATATATATTTAAACCTATTATATAGTATGTCATATCAATATAATGACCACACACAAGAACATTTCAATACGTTTTACACATTATAAAAAAAAATATAAAATTTGGGTTATTTGGAACAAGTACATGAAATGTATATGTGAACTACATAGCATGTACATCATTTATCATGTATCTGAGGAAAATTCGGAGAGATTCATCATGTAAATCGTGTGTCATATAATTTGAGTACAATCTGTGTATTAAAAAATACACAACATGTGTTCTCTAAGTTACAGGGTCACCCATTAGCTGGTACATGTATGGTAATATATGGACGGTCTATGACTCAAAGGTACTATATGAAATGAACATGTTATAATTGTCATAGGAATTGGAAAATATCATGCCATCCTGTCCTTATAAACACGGAGAATAAGATATAAATACACCATGTGTTGTCAATTCAAACAATTTGAATTATTTTCTAAATTAATTCATGTTGAATTAGACACGGGTACAAAAATTGAAACTTAGATTAGAATTCATGTACATCTGTGTTATTAAGAATTAATCCTTGGAACCACTGGGGGAGTTCATTAATTTTTTTTCTTTTATAAAATTAATTGTTTTGATTAAAATTATATGAAATGATGTAGGAATAAGAAGATCTCATAATTCAAATTAAAATAACTTTTAAAATAGAATTGGAAACTAAATCCCAAATGCTCCAATCAATAAATGAGCTTTTAATAATTATACATCATAACATGGACACTTTGATTCCAAATGTAGGTTCTAGGTACAATGGATGTATAATATGGTTCATTCCAACCATTTCATTTTTTTCATGTTCAATGATATCCCATTGATTTTAAAAATTATAGACATTGTTATATATGTAATTTAAATAGAGAAACAGACAATGTAAATAATGACAGTACCAATGAGAGTATCGTCACATATTATTTATAATAAATTTAATTAATTTAAAATTACATAGTTTGAATTATTTTTTCGTTAATGTATCTGAAAACAAATCATCATTTTGTCAGAATTGCGTTGGGGGAATAAAGTGAATATTCTCCATAGTAGTGATCAACACATGTCCGACCAATCATTTATCATAACCGTTGGAATATCATTGTGCTATAAAAAAAATATTATCAATTGTGTCTTCAACCATTGATCCCATTGAGAACCACTTCTAAATCATTCTATTTATCTCTAATGACATGATATTTTGGGGGTGGGGGATGTTCTATATCCATTATTTTGAGGGTTCCTTGAGAACACATCTATATTAATTTGTAGTGGTCATTAGACCATGTTGATTCCAACCCAAATGTGTTTTCTAAAAGGATTTAAAAAAACTCCCTGATTATGTGTCTGTTTAACCCAAGGGTTAGGAATTTTGACGTATTGACGATTTGGTATAGAAGACCTCATTTTACTGGTACTTCTCTGATTGTATGAGTTTATATCAGGGATATGGTTTCTTGGATTGAAATTTTCATTCATATGATTCTAAAATTCATGTGTGGAGCACTACATCAATTCACTGAATGATGTATGGCTTCGCCTTCATTATTGCTCCCTAGACATCAATGCCTTGCATGTAAGGAATGTTTTTTCTCAGATATGGATTCATCTTCATGGAATTAATTTGGACCTTTGGTATCTAATTATTCTGTATTATCTTGGCATGACAAATGGGACTCCTATATGACCTGATAATGAGATTGTGATTTTTCAGTTTGGACACTTTTCTTAATTGATAGGGGGGTTGATCTTAGCTCCTCTCTAATTGGAAGTGTAACTATTTCCACTCCTATGTAGAAAATATAAATTCATGTTGATTATGAAATAAAAATTATTTTATTGTATTGTATGGATATTTGAAATTATTTAGAACTATATCGGAGGCAAATATCCTACGAGAAATGTTAGATGATGGGTCATATATCTAATATCTACATAAGGAAATCATATAGGAATGATATTGATTTCTCCCAAACACTTTTTAATAATTGATATGTTCTCACTAAGAAAAATTATAATATGTATGATGTGTTAGATTCTATGGAAGATCAACATCTACCTTAAAACGATATGGGAATGATTGATGGTATGTCACTCTTCAGAGGTAATTGTTTTCCCTCTATTACATGGGTTAACACCGAATCTGAGATGAGTGGACCTAGTACTAGTAGTGTTTATTTTCCAAAAGATATTACATCCAATGATGGTCTTGAGATTACTCCCACTAGAGTATTTAATACTGGGAAAAATGATAATCTCTTTATTGATGGATCACATTCCTGTAATGATCCCTCAAACATATGCATGAATTATTTTCCTAGTGAAGGATTCCTACATGATCAGAAGGTTTAGTTGACTCCTAACACTAGGGATCCTGAACATGTTTCATTTCATCATTAAATACAAAATAATTCGAACTCCTCTATGATATCTAGGAACATGGGTGATATCTCAAAAGTGGAAAGGATTGCAGCAGGTAGCCTTAGTCCTTCCTCTTTCAATGATGACCTCAGTTTTGGAAAAGGGAAGGATGATGATTTTTTGGAAAACAATCCTAATCCATTGATGTAAAGGATATAGAAGGACTAATCTAACTTACCTCCAAATGTGATTACCCGATCATCTAATCTATTAGGGATGTTCAATTCTGATATTTATAAGAACCTCAATCAGTGTATATCCCATTCGGAATTTGTTATTGATGATGAATCTAATTATAATAATTATAAGTTTTATAATGATATGTAAATTTATTAATGACTGTTGAAGGATAATCCATTTGTTTGACCCCACCCATCTGCTTTGTACTTTTTTATTTTATTTAATAGTTTTCCAAGGGCATAGATCTTAGATGGACTTGATGGATGAAAATAAAAATTTATTAAATAATATCCTGACATTATATTATCTAGAAGAAATGGAAATGAAATATATGTTATCCGGAAATCATGAATTTTAATTAATCCATGTATGGGATTAATATATATTGAACATGTTAAATGATAAATATTATAATATATTTTAACTTCCATTCTTGATACACTTACCTTGTTTCACTCTATGACTATTTTTTAGTGGAAATAGGTAATGCTAGCTAATGTAAAAGGTTAATATATTGAAACACACCAAAAAACACATAGATAAATAAATTAAATGAAACCAATCGCATAAAATGGTCTTGTATATACTCATGGACATCCACATGCATGAATTGAATTATGAATTCATTAAAGCAAGAATTCAATTATTCATTAGTCTTATTTAAGATAAATCACACCCAAATCCATTAATTATCTTATCTATTTATCAATCCTTTTTATTATAATTATTCTATTAGTTTCCTTGGTAATTTCAAAAATCATAATTTTAAAGAGATTAAATAAATTTATATAAAATTGATTATTGACATAAATTTACCGTGGAGGTAACATGGTTAATACCAATCTGATTCTAATCAACATGACATATTCGCGTAAAAAACCTGTTCTTTGTGAAATATAGTATACCCAACATATCAAGTACTTTTATGATGTGTAACATCAACTTATATATATTTGGTTCATTGGGGTATAATTACATTAAATACACTCACACCATACAAAACTACAAAAATGCAGGCCATGACCTCTCTTGGGATAACCCACCCATCAAGCCTTATTTATTAAGTACACGGTCTGGATGCCTTGTAAACATGAACCCCACTACATAGCCTGAAGGACCACTTAGTTGCCTCAGGGTCCATTTCAATATCATTTCTACATCATGCATCCTAGGTTTCCAATCTAGTGTCATTCCATCATCACCGCCTGCATGCGCCATACATCATTGTTGAGCAAGTGTTATTTTCAACAATACATAACATTTTTTTTAAAGAGGGAGTTTATAACAATACTCTATATCATTATGTCAATTTTGATGCTCACAAATACCCTTAATTATTTTTTTATGAATTTATTTGTTACCTATTTTTCAGGAATTTATTATTTTATTTTACTCATTAAATAATGGGAATTTATTACTAAAGTATTCTTATATAGCGTGTTCTTGAAGAACTATTCATATGCTACTTATTCGGAATCTACTTGAGTGTGGTCTGGAAACACTGTTCATACTCTACGTGGATAAACGTAGTGTAAGGATGAAAAGCGTGTATACTTTTTGAGATAAGGAAAAAGTATGGTTAATCAAGCATAAGTTACCATCAAAGTATGAAATAAGAACCCTACATTTGGAAGGAGCCATACGTTTGTGATATCATAAAAGTATGGTAGGAGAACCATACGTAAATATTAAACGTTAAGTTTATTTCTCAAAAGTATGGTTCATAAACCTTACTTTTGTAAAAAACCATACCTTCTTGGAAAAGTATGGATCAAGTGAAAGTATGGATATTTTATCCTATGTTTGAATGCTGATGAGAAAAGTATGGATGACCAAACCTACATTTGGAATGAAGCATACATTTCTTGTCAAGTTTACATTGTCAAATTTACTTTGTCATCCTTACATTGTGAACCTTATGTTTGAAGACTACTTCATCAAACTTACTTTTACAGGATGGATACAGTTCAACTTAACCTTACATTTGTCGTCGGAGAATTTAAAGTCAATATTTTTATGCAATGGTCAGTATGCTGATTATTAGATAGATTTCAAGCCTTATTTAAAGATGATTTTAAAATACGATTTTGACTGATTCAAAACTGTTTTATCAATTTTTTGATCGAATTAAAAGGAGATTTTTATGCCGACTCTTCAGGGAAGTTACAAGTACTCTGTAAATTCAAATATTTGAATATCGCGAGTAAAAAGGCGAATTTTGTGGCTCTAATTTTATAGGATAAGTTCTTATCATTACTTTATTTATATGGGATTTTTGAAATTGCGTTGAAAAATTATTGATCATGTGTGATCTTTTGGTTAATAAAAAAATGAAAACAGAGAATACTGAAACATACAGATCTACTATTTCAAAAGGAGCGTCATAGATCTGTTTGTTAAAGAGGAAGGAACACGATAAAAGATTCAATTCTTCTATATCGAAGATCTACTGTGGATCTGTCTCTACTAAAGTTGTGAATTATTTTTTTTACTACAACGGGATAAAATCAGAAGATCTCTTATGAGAAGATTATTACTTTTTGAAGTTGACGATCTACCTACTTTCAATTTGATGCTATTTTAATTGTGAAGAACATCTGGAATGTATTTTCAGAATACGAAAATATTTCTTTTCTATTCTAGAGTGATTAGCTTTTCGTAATAATCTCTATAGGTTCTGTAAGTGAATCAGAAGGCTTTGTTTTTCCTTGGAATGTAAAGGTGTCAACTTCCTGAACTATGTTTTGGACCGGTCTGTTTCCAGATAGTGAAAATCACCAAGCTCGTGGAGCAGTGTGATGGTGGAGTGGACCAGGGACCTTCAGTTTCCCGAACCACTATACATCTTGTGTTTCTGGTATTTAAATTTACACTACATAATATTACCTAATTAAAGTTGAAAGTCAGAACACAATCTCTTAATGATTTTGGAAAAGTCACAATTCACCCCATTCTTGTGTATATTTGGTGTAATCCAATCCAACAATTGGAATCAGAGGTTAAGCTTTCTGACAAAGCATTAATAAGCTGAAAGTGATTATACACAGAGAAAGATGATTTATAGAGTCCCAAATCATGACGTACATGGAAATTACATTACTTTTTCAGAATACTTAGTACATAGCAAAAACAGACAAACATGGATCGTAATAGTTTAGTGTCTTTGGAATCTCAGAATATAATCTTCTAATCGCGGTGAAAGATCATCAACATCTCCCATAAAGATATTCTCCTTTTTTTCATAACTAAAACCTTTCTTTATATCCGGGGGAAAAGAAAACATAAAAGGGGTGAGCTCAAATTCCCATTAAGGGTAAACATAGAGAACATAAAACAATCCATAAACATTTGAATGCAAAAACATGATCATAATATCTAAACAACAAAATCATGAGAAAATACATGAATCTTGGAAGTACGTAAGGCATATGTCATAAAGGAACATCAATCATGATAAAATATATTGGAAGTTAAACTTGTAATTGTGGAAAACCATTAAGCACATGATATTATTTCCATAGTAGCCAAGGCATTGCTGCCAAGAATATCTTAGGGGACAATGTCTCATTCTAAATCGAGTTCACTCCTCGTTTCAGTCCTGTAACACTGAACCGGATTCACTTACCATTCCATCCATGTCTATATCATGAGATATAAATCATTACCCAATGCATTGGAGGGAGATATAGGTCCCACCCATCTCATGATGAAATCATTCTTACTTGTGCAACAAAATAATAAATAATACATCATAGCATAACCCATGTAATAAATTGGGATTTTTAAACATCATTCCATCATAACATATCCATATAAAAAATGGATATCATTTCATCATTTGAATAAGAATAACATGTAAATAATATAGAAATTATACTTGAAACATACACATATGAAATAATGTCATCTTAGATGGAAAATAGTTTTGATAAAACACTTGAAATGAATTCTTAAGGAAAACATCCTTTCTTCCGTAAAATAATTTTATTTTCTGAAATTGTCATTCAATTTTAAAAGAAAATTATTTTGTTGAAAATAATCATGAAATATTGTATAAGAATCTTCATGAAAATAAGGTGTTATGAAAATCTTCAAAATCCGTTCATGTCGTATAAGTAAAAAAAACATTCTCCTCATACTTTTGTCGGAAAAGTCAAAAAGTATCATGTTTGGTAAACAAAAGAAAGATTCCTTCCATAAGACTAATTAAAAGTCTATGAGGGGTAAACATGACATTAAACATACATGGAATAATATTAAACACTTTATGAAAAACATTTTATGATCCTGGATGAAGAATATAACCCCAGTAAATACTTACGTATAAGCGATCTCGGATAAAAATAAGATTGCAAAATTATCCCTTACCTAAGGTCCGACTTGCTTCGTAAGTGTCTGAACCTCCTTTATAATGATATAAAAAATGTCATTGACTTATTGTAGAATCATAATTATTTTTATGATATCATATATAGTCATATTATTATCTTCTTGTTAGTAATATTTCATTGTTACTTGTTATTTGGGTGTTTACTTTTTTTGTTCTTATGCGTGTTTTGTCAAATAAATTCTTATTCTTCTTTTTAGGTTATAGATACCTAATTTAAAGAATATTATTTGTGTAATAAATATCATATTTATTCACTCAATTTATTTATGTAATCAATATGCAAAGAAAATCATGTAGAACGAGTCGCATCACATCATGGAGACTGTATTCTGTACGTACGCACGAGTGATGATATCATTCCCATGATCGTGGAATTGTATTGGAAAGTATGTATACTATTTCAGAATCAATATCTCTTTACAATAATAATATATAGTTATTATTTACACCATTATACCCATCCAAGTAAGGTGGTGCTGTAAAATAGATTACACCACGGCGCAGAGGCGGTATTCCGTACGTACGCACACGCGGTGATTTCGTTTTCCGTAGGATGGATAGATGCTGAAATAGGGTTGTTTTATACATATAATAACATATCAGTGTATGATTTATACTGATGTTATTACTTCATAATGAAACAACTAATGAAGAATAAGTGGATGAAAAATAAAGTTGAAAGAATCGGTAACAGAAATTACCTCTTCTTTGAAGCGCCTCATTGAGACCTCCTCTTAAGGAAGTAAAATTGGTCTTTGAAAAACACCATGACCTCTAGGAAGTTTCTAGGGAAGTGAAGAAGATAATTTGGTAGGTTTTGGCTGATCATGAAGGCTGAAAGTGGTTTGAGGAAGAGAGGGAGGAGGTGCCCTTTTATAAGGGAGGAGAGGGGAACCTTTAGAAAAACTAAAAATATTATTTTATTATAAAGTCATATTTGGTTTTTAATAGCTCCAAATTGATTTATTTCAAATATAATGTGGATATGGGTCGAAATCCTCTCTTCCAATAGAATTTAGACACGTTTTGGTATCTATTTTAACCTTATCATTATATTTAACTTTAAGTTAGATAATTTAACTTTTACCATGTCTTCTTTTTTTCTTACACTATAAGTTTAATAAACATACTATAAAAAAAAGAACCCCAATTTGTTTATTATTAATATATATAAAATTATCTAAGTCATTTGACCGAACCTTATATTTTTAGGAATAAAATAACAATTAATAATATAATATTTGTTTTAAAAACTATTTTATGTCAATTTTGACACTATTTGGTAATTGATTTTTTGTGAAACTCATAACAGAAATATTAGTTCTAAAAAAGTTAATTAAATAAATAATAACATTTCATAGTAACATAGAATATTATTTTAATTCATAAAAAGTCTAAAATTACATTTATTTGGGTATTTATAACATCAATTATGTCAATATTTCATTAATAATATAATTACTGCACCATCATTGTGTCAGAAATATATTAAATTATTTAATGTCTAGAAATTAAAAATAAAATACCATTATGTATTAAATCTTTTTATCTTTTTAATGAATATTTATAGTCGAATTTATCTTATGTATAACCCTATATTAAAAATTATTTACTTATTAAACTTTGATTTTAACTGTTTTAACCCTTCTTTAAATAAATTAATATTAAATGTCCTAATCTAATACATGTGGGCCTAAATGGTCATATTTTATTTCTATGGTTGTGTTTGGTCGAATTACACTTATCCAATAGAATTAGTACATGTTTTAGGGTAATAATAATTTCATTTTTACCCTTAATTACTCTATATACTTTTAACCGTGGTAAAAAAAGTAAAAAGTTACTATTCACCAAAAATTATTTTCATCTCATTGAACCACATTTTAGTCCTTTATATTAACCGTGTCTCTCGGATTTTCGAAATTCCTCTCACAGAAGTGGTAAAATTATGTTTTATGTGAATTTGGAAATTCTCATAGGAGGTGGGTAATAGACGGTGAAAAGTTCAATAAAATTTTTATATTTCTAAAATTATTATAAAATGACTCTAATTAATTTCATTGAACTTATATAGGTATTATGTATCAATTTCTACCTAAAATAAATTTAAATAAAATAAATATTTGTTTAAATAAAACGTCGGTTTTTAAATAGAAACCCAGTGTTTTCTCTATTCAGAAAAAATAGAAAGTGTTCTGAAAAATACCAAAATTTTACCCTAGGATAATTTCAATATTCCAAATCCAAAAATGAATTCCATTTTGAAAAATAAAATTTATAAAATTTCAAAAATTGGGTATTACTATTCATAACGGCTAGTTTATATAACATATCATTGTTTAACGAAACTCGGTATTGCGTATAACACATGCTATCGTGGAAGGTCGTGATTGCCTGTAATGCAAGCCAAGTCAAGGATTCGTGTTGTGCAAGCTCCTTTTGGTGTAGCGTACAACACAAGACATTAATGAGATTAAAAATAATATTTTTCATAGAATTACGGGGTTTTACATTCTACCCCCCTTAAAATGAATTTCTCCCTCAAAATTCGGTAGGGTTATAAATGGTTTACAACTCGAAAGTTTCATTAAAAGAATCCCACATCGTAAAAAGGAATACCAAGACATGGCTTTAAAAACTAAAGTATGTAACATAATGGTTACCCAAATTAACTAATCACTGGGTTTCCAAATAGGGGAACATCGGTGAAAATATGGATATGGAAGAGAAATCTACCGTCATGTTATGATGGAGAGTGGTAGAGAACATGGATATGAAAAAGCCAATAATCACAAAGCCATAAATTTTTTATGATCTAGGGTACCATCTGATTCATTGGATATAAGGGCACTATGACATCATTTTTGGTTTTCATGATCATTTCCCTAAAGTTGAAGAATTTGAATTAGAATAATTACTTACTTTATTTTGGTACAATCTCACTGTTGTTCGTGCTTTGAACAATTTCTACTTCATCCTTTAAAGAAATGAAGTTGAATTTGTTATTCATGAACTATAAATAGATCATGTGATATAATGATGGGTCATTCCATCTGTTTCAAACAAAAGGATAGAAAAATTTATCAAATATACATAAGTCCATCTATGGTGAGGTTAATCATATATAATTCCAAAAATGATCTTATACTTCATATATCATACCTCTTATTAATATAAAAATAGTTTCTACTAACCAGGGACTTCCTGTAGGCCAGTGGTATGCGATAAAGGCCAGTCACACTTCGGTGGTGGGGTCGATTCCCACGGCCGTCTCCGACGCGATGGGTTGTCGCCCATCCTGTAGGTTGTCCTTTTTCTAAAACTACATTACTATAACATCTGATCAATAAAATCAAAAAAACCTCTATCCTTAATCAACACTAACTTATGTTCAACATAATCCATTCTAATCTTTAGGCTTTTTTATAATACTGTAGTCCACTCTCATATTATAGTGAAAATGATTACCAGAGATTTCATATAACAAGCATGTTAATACCATCGTTGATACCCATATACCATAAGATATGTCTTGTTGGTCACATTCCAAACATTAGAAGGCCTTAATCTTGTATTTTCTTGAAAAATAATTACCCACTGAATCTGAGTGAAAACATGAGTGCTGTCAAAAGTTAACTCTTTCCACATTCCAAAACCCCAAAATTCAATATACTCAAACTATGATATAACTATTTCCTTATATCAGTCATGAGCTCATGAATACTGTCAAACATTTCTTTTTCTCTATATCCCTTTCATTATATGCATATAATCTTCTTTACAAAAATTTCTCAATTAATTTCCATGGTAATCAGTACCATAAAATTATAGAAAGCCACAATAGACCAATACATAAATATTCCAATATTCCACGATACTATACACAACATTATTTTAGAATCCCATTACATAAACACTTAATAATTCCACCAAAAAGTTTTCCTATTCAACATAGCCCATAGTGATCGCATGTGACTTCCCTTTGTCCTTTGCCTTAAGTGGTAGCTCATGTCGATCATCATTAACCCCTGGATTAGGGCATTGATTAGCATAATTCCCCATTTCATTGAACTTGAAGCATTGAAGTGTTGGTGGTTCATTCTATGCAGTCTTTTATTTATTCACAGCATTAGAAACATTTTTTCCATTACTTCGACACTCAGCTACTCGATGACCTTCTTTTCCACACTTAAAACATTTTCTAGTCCCTTTAAGAAAATCCCCACCATGATTCTTTCAACACTTTGAGCATATGGAAACATTCATCTTCTTTTCACCATTATTTTGAGATTTATCCTTGAACTCCATATTTCGCATCTTGTCAAAACCATGAGATGGATATGTAACACCAACTTCCATTTTTACCTTGATAGAACAACGCACAATTTCTTCATAGCTACTGAAGTTTCTTATAGCTAATTCCCTTTGAAGATTTGGTTTTAAGACACTGAAGAATCGATCAACATTACTTTCAGGTTGGATGATAATGTCAGATGCATACCTTTCAAGCCTTGTAAAATTTGCTTCATATATACCTACAGATTCATCATCCTTTTACATTAGTTCAAGAAACTCCTTCTCCATCTTTGTTCGAAGAATACGAGGAAAATACTTATTGAAAAATAAGTTCTTGAACTCGTCCCATTCCATGGACTCAATTTCATCTCTTGGCCTCATATTCTTGATAAGATTCCTCCATTGATCAGCTTCACCTTCCAAACAATATACCGCTAAGATGACTTTATCATGATCAGAACATTGAATAACTGAACATAACTTTTCAGTGGTAATGATCCATTGTTTAGCAACAAGTGGATCAGAAGACCCACTGAAAGAAGGTGGTTATTGCCTCATGAAGGACTCAATAGAATATTGTTCCCTTCTCGGCTCATTTGGATGTCCAGAATCATTCATAGCTTCTGTAAGTATAGCAATAAGATTTTTCACTGCATCTCCCATCACATTTGTTTTTTCAGGAGGAAAATCATTGAAATTTCCATTACATTGATCAACACGGTTCCTACGGGTTCCAGACATCGTCTAAACCCCAAAAATAATTGTGTGAGAGGAAAAAATCATGCTAAGTAAAACAACATAATAAAGGGGGAGTACTTTCAATATATAACAACTTAGGTTTAGTTCTAAGATCGTGACCCTAAATATAAGAATATAAACTATACTTATACTTATCCTTAGAGACATCCCTAGAAATACCTTAGATATATCTCTAGGGATCTCACTAATGTTCTCGCATCCTAGTTTCCAAAGGTTGACTAAACCTCCCTCTGATACCAACTATAGATACCCAAAGATTGAAATACATGGACATTACATTACTTTTGCGGAATACATAGTACATAAAAAAATCAGACACATAAGGACCATAATAGTTTAGTGTCTTTGGAAACTCAGAATATAATCTTCTAATCGTGGTGAAACAAATTCAACATATCCCATAAAGATCTTCCCCTTTTTTCTTACCTAAAACAGTTCTTTATATCCTGGGGAAAAGAAAACATAAAAGGGGTGAGATCAAATGCCTAGTAAGGGTAACCATATAGAACATAAACAATCCATAAACATTTGAATGCAAAAACATTACCATTAAATCTAAATATCAAAATCTTTAGAAAAGACATGAATCATGGAAGTACGTAAGGCATATATCATAAAGGAACATCAATCATGATAAAATAGCATGGAATTAAAAATTGTAATTTTCGAAAAACATTATGAACATGATATCATTTCCATAGTAGCCATGGCATTGCTGCCAAGACCATCTTAGTGGACAAAGTCCCATTCTGAATCGAGTTCACTCCTCGTTTCAGTCCTGTAACACTGAACCAGATTAACATACCATTCCAGCCATGTATATATAATGAGATATAGATATTTACCCAATGAATTGGAGGGAGATATAGGTTCCACCGATCTCATAATGAAATCATTCTTACTTGTGCCACAAAATAATTAATCATACATCATAGCATAACCCAAGTAATAAATAGGGATTCTTAAATATCATGACATCATAACATAATCCATATAAAAAAATGGATTTCATTTCATCATAAGAAGAATAATACCATGTAAATAATAGAGACATTATACTTGAAACATACACATATGAAATAATTTCATCTTATATGGAAAATAGTTTTGATAAAACAGATGAAATGAATTCATGAGGAAAATATCCTTTCTTCCGTAAAATAATTTTCTTTTATGAAATTGTCATTCAATTTTGAAATAAAATGATTTTATTGAAAATAATCATGAAATCTTGTGTAGGACGCTTCATGAAAATAAGGCGTTATGAAATCATCAAAATCCGTTCATGCAGTATAAGTTAAAAAACATTCTCCTCATACTTTTGTCGGAAAAGTCAAATAAGGAGCACGTGTGGTAAACAAAAGAAAGATTTCTACCATAACACAAATTAAAAGTCATATAGGGGTAAACATGACATTAAACATACATGGAATAATATTAAACACTTTATGAATAACATTTTATGATCATGGATGAAAAATATAACCCCAGTAAATACTTATGTATAAGCGATCTCAGATAAAAATGAGATTGCAAAATTATCCCTTACCTTAAGTCTGATTTTCTTCATAAGATTCCGAACCTTCTATATAATGATTTAAATAATGTCATTGACTTATTCCATAATCATACTTATTTTTATGATATCATATATGGTCATATTCTTAGATTCTTATTAGTAATATTTCACTGTTACTTGTTATTCTGGTGTTTATTGCTTTTTGTTCTTATGCGTGTTTTGTCGAATACATTCTTATTATTCATTTTAGGTTATAGATTCCTCATTTACAGAATTTTATTAGTGTAATACATATCATATTTATTCACTCATTCATTTATGTAATCATTATGAAATCAAAATCATGTTGAACAAGTCGCATCACATCGTGGAGACGGTATTCCGTACGTACGCACGAGCGATGATATCGTTCCAATGATCATGGAATTGTATTGGAGTGAATTTATAATATTTAAGAATCAATATCACTTTAAAATAATCATATATAGTTATTATTTACACCATTATACCCATCCAAGTATGGTGGTGGTGGAAAATAGCTTACACCACGGTGTGGAGACGGTATTCTGTACGTACGCACGTGCGGTGATTTCATTTTCCGTAGGATGGATAGATGGTGAAATACGTTTGTTTGGTACATATAATAACATATCAGTATATGAGAGATACTGATGTTATTACTTTATAATGAAACGACTAAAGAAGAAGAAGTGGAAGAATAAATAAAGTTGAATGAATCGGTAACGGACATACCCTCTTCTTTGAAGAGCCTCTTTGAGACCTCCTCTTAGGGCACTAAAATTGGACTTTGAAGAAGACCAGGACCTCTAGGATGTTTCTAGGGAAGTTTAGAAGAGAATTATTCAGGGTTTTTCATAGCATGAAGGCTCAAAGTGGTGTGAGGAAGAGAGGGAGGAGGTGCCCTTTTATAAGGGAGAAGAGGGGCACCTTTGAAAAAACTAAAAATATTATTTTATTATAAAGTCATATTCGATTTTTAATAGCTCAAAAGTTATTTATTTCGAATATAAGGTGGGGACGGGTCGATATCCTCTCATCCAATATAATTTAGACAAGTTTTTGTATCTATTTTAACCTTATCATTTATATTTAACTTTAATTTAGATAATTTAATTTTTACCATGCCTTCTTGTTTTCTTACACTATAAGGTTAATAGACTTAATATAACAAAACAAAAAGAACCCCAAGTTGTTTATTATTAATATATATAACCTTGTATAAGGCATTTATCCAAAACATATATTTTTAAGAATAATATAACAATTAATAATATAATTTTTTAAAACTATTTTATGAAAATTTTGACATTATTTGGTAATTGATTATTACGAAATTCATAACAGAACGATTATTTATAATAAAGTTAATTAAATCAATAATAACATGTCATATTAATATATAAAATTATTTTAATTCATTAAAAGTCTCAAATTACATTTATTTGGGTATCTATAACATCAATTATGTCAATATTTCATTAATAATATAATTTATGCA
The DNA here is from genome assembly GCA_963277665.1 of Viscum album. Classification (NCBI taxonomy): domain Eukaryota; kingdom Viridiplantae; phylum Streptophyta; class Magnoliopsida; order Santalales; family Viscaceae; genus Viscum; species Viscum album. Next base: position 1,581,272,017 of record OY728125.1, read on the forward strand.
TCATCATTGTGTCATAAATAAATTAAATTATTTAAATTATAAAACATACAAATAAAATATTATTAGGTAGGAAATTGTTCTAGCTTTATAGTGAATATTTATAGTCGAATTGTTCTTTTGTATAACCATATATTAAAAATAATTTACTTATTAAACAATGATTTTAACTATTTTAACCCTTGTTTAAATAAATTAATATTAACTGTCCTAATATAATCCAAGTGGGACTAAATGGTCATATTGTATTCCTAAGGTTGTTTCTGTTCGCATTACATTTATCAAATAGAATTAGGACATGTGTTAGGGTAATAATAATATCATTTTTACCCTTAATTTCCCTATTTACTTTTAACCGTGGTTAAAAAATTAAAAAGTTACTATTCACCAGAAAATTATTTTCATCTCATTGAACCACATTTTAGTCCTTTATATTAACCGTGTCTCTCGTACTATTGAAATTCCACTCATTGAAGCGGTAAAATTAAGTTTTATGTGAATTTGGAAATTCTCCTAGGAGGTGGGTAAAAGACGGTGAAATGTTCATAAAATTTTTATATATCTAAAATTATTATTAAATGACTCCAATGAATTGAATTGAACATATATAGTTATTATGTATAAATTTTTAACTAAAATATATTTAAATAAATTAAATAATTATTTAAATAAAAAGACGGTTTTTAAATAGTAAGCCAGTGTTTTCATTATTCATCAAAAAATTGAATGTTTTCAGAAAAATACCAAAATTTCACCCTAGGCTAATTTTGATATTTCGAATCCAAAAATGAAGTCCATTTTGAAAAATAAAATTTATAAAATTTCGAAAATTGGGTATTACTATTCATAATGGCTAGTTTATATAACATATCATTGTTTAGCGAAACTCAGTATTGCGTACAACACACACTGTCATGGTAGGTTGAGATTGCGTGTAATGCATGCTATATCAAGGATGCGTGTTGTGCAAGTTATTTTTGGTGTAGCATACAACACAAGACATTAATGAAATTAAAAAGAATTTTTTTTCATAGAATCTCGTGGTGTTACATTCTACCCCCACTAAAATGAAATTCGCCCTCGAAATTCGTTGGGGTTATAAATGGTTTAATACTCAAAAGTTTCTTTAATAGAAACCCACATCGTAAAAAGGAATACCAAAACTTGGATTTAAAAACTAAAGTATGAAATTTAACGGTTACCCAAATTAACTAATCACTGGGTTTCCACATAAGAGAACATATGTGAAAATATGGATATGGAATTGAAATATAACCTTCATGTTCTGATGGAGATTGGTAGAGAACATAGCTATGAAAAATCCAACAATCACAAAGCCATAATTTTGTGATGATCTAGGGTACCATCTGATTTATTGGATATAAGGGCACTAGGAAATCATTTTTGGTTTTCATTATCATTTCCCTAAAGTTGACGAATTTTAATTAGAATAAATACTTACCTTATTCTGGTACAATCTCGCTGTTGTTCGTGCTTTGAACTATTTCTACATCATCTCTTAAAGAAATGATGTTGAATTTTTTATTGATGAAGTGTTAATAGATCATGTGATATAATTATTGGTCATTCCATCTGTTTCAAACAAAATCTTAGCGAAAGAAATCAAATATACATAAGTCCATATATGGTGAGGTTAATCGTATATGATTACAATAATTATCTTATACTTGATATATCATACAGCTTAATAAAATAAAACTAGTTTCTACTAACCAGGGACTTCCTGTTGGCCAGTGGTATGTGATAAAGTCCAGTCGCACTTCGGTTTTTGGTTCGATTTCCAGAGCGTTGTCCGACGCGATGGGCTGTCACCCATCCCGCAGGTTGTCCTTTTTCTAAAACTACATTACTATAACGTCCCATAAATAATATCGAAAAAACATCAATCCTTAAACAATACTAACTTATAGCCAACATAATAAATTTAAATTTTTAGGCTTATCCACAATACTGTAGTCCACTCTCATATTATAGTGAAAACGATTACCAAGATTTCATATAACAAGCATGTTAATACCATCATTGATCCCCATATATCATGAGATATGTATTGTTGGTCACATTCCAAACATTAAAAGGCCTTAATCATGTATTCTCTTGAAAAATAAATACCCATTTAATCTTAGTGAAAACATGAGTGCTGTCAAAATTTAACTCTTTCCACATACCAAAACCCCAAAATTCTATATACTCAAACCATGATATAACTATTTCCTTATATCAGTCATGAGCTCATGAAAACTGTCAAACATTTCATTTTCTCCTTATCCCTTCATTATATGCATATCATCTTCTTTCCAAAAATATCTCAATCACTTTCCATGGTTACTGGTACCATAAAATTATTGAAAACCACAATATATCAATACATAAATATTCCAATATTCCACAATACTATATAAAACATTATTTTGGAATCCCATTACATAAACACTTAATCATTCTACCACATCGTTGTCATATTCAACACCGCCAATAGTGATCAAATGTGACATCCCTATGTCCTTTGCCTTAAGTGGTTGCTCATGTCGATCACCATTAACCCATGGATTAGGGCATTGATTAGCATAATTCCCCATTTCATTGCACTTGAAGTATTGAAGCATTTGTGGTGCATTCTCTGCAATATTTTCTTTATTCACATCATTAGCAACCCTTTTTCCATTACATCGTCACTCAACTGCTCGATGGCAATATTTTCCACACTTAAAAAACATTTTCTAGTCCCTTTAATACAATCTCCACCATGCTTCTATCCACACTTCGAGCATAAGGAAACATTCATCTTTTTTTCACCATTATTCTGAGATTTCTCCTTGAACTCCATCTTTCGTTTCTTGTCAAAACCATGAGATGTATATGTAACTCCAACCTTCTTTTTCTACCTTGATAGCACAACACACAATTTCTTCATAGCTACTGAAGTCTCTTATAGCTAATTCCCTTCAAAGATTTGGTTTTAAGCCACTGAAGAATCGATCAACTTTACTTTCAGGTTGGATGATATTTCCAGATGCATACCTTGCAAGCCTTGTAAAAATTGCTTCGTATATACCAACAGATTCATCATTCTTTTGCATTAGTTCACGATACTTCTTCTCCATCTTTTTTCGAAGAATACGAGGGATGTACTTATTGAAAAATAAGTTCTTGAACTCATCCCATTCAATAGACTCAATTTCATCTCTTGGCCTCGAATTCTTGATAAGATTCCACCATTGATCAGCTTCAACTTCCAAATGTTACACTACTAATATGATTTTATCATTTTCATAACATTGATGAACATAAAATATATTTTCCGTGGTACTGATCCATTGTTTAGCAACAAGTGGATCAGAATACCCAATGAAAGACGGTGGAAGTTTCCTCATGAAGGACTCAATAGATTAATGTTCCCTTCTATACTCATTTGGAAGTCCAGAATGATTCATATCTTGTGTAATTATAGCAATAAGATTTTTCACTCCATCTCCCATAACATTTATTTGTTCATGAGGAAAATCATTGAATTGTCCATTACATTAATCAACGCAGTTCCTTCGGGTTCCAACTATCGTCTAAAACCCAAAAAGAATAGTGCGAGAGGAAAAAATCAAGATAGGAAAAACAACATAATAAAGGGTGAGTACCTTCAATATCTAACATCTTAGGTTTAATTCTATGATCATTACAGTAATTCTAGGACTATAACCTATACTTATACTTAACCTTAGGGACATCCCTAGACATACCTTAGAAATATCTCTAGGGATCTCACTAAAGACCTTGCATCGTAGTATCCAAAGGATGACTAAACCTCTGTCTGATACCAACTGTTGAGACCCAAATCTTGACGTACATGGACATTCCATTACATTTGAGGAATACTTAGTACATTACAAAAACAGACACAGAAGGATCGTAATAGTCTAGTGTCTTTGTAAACTCGGAATATAATCTTCTAATCATGGTGAAAGATCTTCAACATATCCCATAAAAATCTACCCCCTTTTTTATTACCTAAAACCTTTCTTTATAACTTGGGGAAAGGAAAACATAAAATGGGTGAGCTCAAATACACAGTAAGGGTAAACATAGAGAACAATAAACAATCCATAAACATTTGAATGCAAAAACATGATCATAAAATATAAACATCAAAATCTTGAGCAAAGACATGAATCTTTGAAATATGTAAGGAATATATCATAAAGGAACATCAATAATGATAAAATAGCATGGATGTAAAACATGTAATTGTGGCAAAAAATTAAGCACATGATACGATTTCCATAGTATCCTAGGCATTGCTCCCAAGACCATCTTAGTGGACAAAGTCCCATTCTGAATCGAGTTCACTCCTCATTTCAGTCATGTATCACTGAACCAGATTAACTTACTGTTCCATCAATGTCTATCTCATGAGATATAAATCTTTACCCAATGCATTGGAGGGCGATATAGGTCCCACCCATCTAATAATGAAATCATTCTTACTTGTCCCCAAAATAATAAATCATACATCATAGCTTAACCCATGTAATAAATTGGTATTCTTAAACATCATGCCCGCATAACATAATCTATATGAAAAAATCGATATCATTTCATCATAAGAAGAATAATAACATGTAAATAATAGAGACATTATACTTGAAACATACACATATGAAATAAGGTCATCTTAGATGGAAAAATAGTTTTGATAAAACACTTGAAATGAATTTTTGAGGAAAATATCCTTTCTTCCACAAAATAATTTTCTTTTCTAAAATTTTATTTCAATTTTAAAAGAAAATGATTATGTTGAAAATAATCATGAAATATGGTAGAGTAAGAATCATGAAAATAAGGCGTTATGAAATCGTCAAAATCCGTTCATGCGGTATAAGTTAAAAAAACATTCTCCTCGTACTTTTGTCAGAAAAGTCAAAAAGTACCACGTATGGTAAAAAAAGAAAGATTCCATCCATAACACAAAGTAAAAATCAAAGTGGGGTAAACATGCCATTAAAAATACATGGAATATATTAAACACTTTATGAAAAACATTTTAAGATCATGGATGAAAAATATAACCCCAGTAAATACTTACGTATAAGCGATCTCAGATAAAAATGAGATTACAAAATTATCCCTTACCTTAGGTCCGATTTGCTTCGTAAGTGTACAAAAATCCTGTATAATGATTTAAATAATGTCATTGAGTTATTATAGAATCATACTTATTTTTATGATATCATATATGGTCATATTCTTAGCTTCTTATTAGTAATATTTCATTGTTACTTGTTATTCAGGTGTTTATTGCTTTTTGTTCTTATGCGTGTTTTGTCGAATAAATTCTTCTTCTTCTTTATAGGTTATATATAACTCATTTAAATAATGGTATTACTGTAATACATGTCATATTTATTCACTCAATTCATTTATGTAATCATTATTCAATGAAAATCACGTAGAACGAGTCGCATCACATCGTGGAGACGGTATTCTGTACATACGCACGAGCGATGATATCATTCCCATAATCGTGGAATTGTATTAGATTGTATGTATACTATTTCATAATCAATATCACTTTACAATAATAATATATAGTTATTATTTACACCATTATACCCATCCATGTAAGTTGGTGGTGGAAAATAGATTACTCAACGGCACAGAGACGGTATTCCGTACGTACGCACGCGAGGTGATTTCATTTTCTGTAGCATGGATAGATGGTGAAATAGGATTGTTTGATAATTTTAATAACATATAAGTACATGAGTGATACTGATGCTATTAATTCATAATGAAACAACTAAATAAGAAGAAGTGGAAGAAGAAATAATGTTGAAAGAATCGGTAACGGACATTACATCTTCTTTGAATCTCCTCTTTGAGACCTCATATTAGGGTACTAAAATTGGTCTTTGAAGAAGACCAGGACCTCTAGGACGTTTCTAGGGAATTTTAGAAGATAATTTGGCAGGGTTTTGCAGTGCATGAAGGCACAAAGTAGTGTGATGAAGAGAGTGAGGATGTGCCCTTTTATAAGGGAGGAGAGGGGAACCTTTGGAAAAACTAAAAATATTATTTTATTATAAAGTCAGATTCTATTTTTAATAGCTCCAAATTGATTTATTTCGAATCTAAGGTGGGGATGGGTCGAAATCCTCTCATCCAATAGAATTTAGGAATGTTTTGGTATCTATTTTAACCTAATCATTTATATTTAACTTTATGTTAGATAATTTACCTTCTTCTGGGTCTTCTTGTTTTCTTACTCTACAAGGTTAATAGACTTAATATAACAAGCCAAACGAATCCCAAGTTGTTTATTATTAATATATATAACTTTATCTATGTAATTTTGCCAAACCTTAGGTTTTTAGGAATAAAATAACAATTAATAATATAATATTTGTTTTAAAAACTATTTTATGTCAATTTTGACACTATTTGGAAATTGATTTTTGTGAAAATCATAACAGAAAGATTAGTTCGAAAAAAGTTAAATAAATCAATACTAACATGTCATATTAACATAGAAAATTATTGGAGTTCTTAAAAAGTCTCAAATTACATTTATTTGGGTATTTATAACATCAATTACTTCAATATTTTATTAATAATATAAATACTGCATCATTATTGTGTCATAAATAAATTAAATTATTTAAAGTATACAAATTACAAATAAAATACCATTATGTATTAAATCATTTTATATTTCTAATGAATACTTATAGTAGAATTTATCTTATGTATAACCCTATATTAAAAATGATTTACTTATTAAACGTTGATTTTAACTATTATAACCCTTCTTTAAATAAATTAATATTAAATGTCCTATTCTAATCCAAGTGGGCCTAAATGGTCATATTGAATTCATAAGGTTGTTTTTGGTAAAATTACACTTATCCCATAGTATTAGTACATGTTTTTGGGTAATAATAATATCATTTTTACCCTTAATTACATTATTTTACTTTTAACCGTGGTAAAAAATGAAAAAAAATTACTATTCACCAAAAATTATTTTCATCACATTGAACATCATTTTAGTCTTAGATATTAACCGTGTCTTTCGGATTTTTGAAATTCCACTAACAGAAGTGGTAAAATTACGTGTTATGTGAATTTGAAAAATTCTCCTAGGAGGTGGGTAAAAGACGGTGAAAAGTTCAATAAAATTTTTATATATCTAAAATTGTTATAAAATGACTCCAATGAATTGAGTTTAACATATATAGGTATTATGTATCAATTTTGACCTAAAATAAATTTAAATAAAATAAATATTTTTTTAAATAAATAGTCGGGTTTTAAATAGTAACCCCGAATTTTCAGTATTCATCAAATATTGAATGTTTTCAGAAAAATACCAAAATTTCACCCTAGGCTAATTACGATATCCCGAATCCAAAAATGAAGTCCATTTTGAAAAATAAAATTTATAAAATTTAAAAAATTGGGTATTACTATTCCTAACGGCTAGTTTATATAACATATCGTTGTTTAGTGGAAGTCGGTATTGCGTACAACACACACTATCGTGGAAGGTCGTGATTGCGTGTAATGAAAGCCAAATCAAGGATGTGTGTTGTGAAAGCTCTGATTGGTGTAGCGTACAACACAGGACATTAATGAAATTAAAAAGAATATTTTTCATAGAATCTCGAGGTGTTACATGATTGATATAAGAGAGGGAATGACTATGGTCAGAGAACCGTACTTCAATGGAGAAAACAATAGATGCTGAAAGTCACGAATGATTATCTATCTGAAAATCCTTGGATACAGAGTATATTCCATGATTCTGACTCCATATGAAATACCAAAAAAACCATAAACAAGGAGTTCAGCTACTGAAGTAGATTATGAAATGAACTCAATCGAAATGAATGCAATTATATGTGGTCTAGGACATCATGAGTTTAATAGATTATCTCAATGCCCAACAATATATGAAATGTGGAAAACTATTTCTGTAGCTTATGAAGGAACTAACAATATTTGGGAAATGAGATATTCAACTGCTAAGCTTAAATTTGATACATTCAGAATGTTTGAAGTTGGGAGTATTACTCAAATGAATGGAAGATTGTCCGAGATTGTCAATAACATAACCGCCTTGGTAGATCTCATTAAACAAGCTGATCAAGATTTACAATTATTGCGAATACTACCTACAAAATGGAATGGAATCTTTGCAGCAATCAGATAGTCGACACCTCTCAAAGATTTAACCATCAGAGAACTGATTGGAAAATTAATGATGTATTAAGCTGAGATGGAAGATGAATCTAAGGAACATAAAGTGCTTATCAAAAGATATGATATTGCCTTTAAAGCATCATCACAGAGCAAAAGAAGAAAGATGAAGAAAAATGTAAAAGAGAAGTCAGAGAGTTCTGATATATCTAATTCTTATGTGGACTTGGCTCAGCTAGCTCGAAGATTCACAAAATTCTATAGAAAGAATAATGGCCTCATAAAATCATTCAAAAAGGATGGAAAGGAAGTCAGATGCTATGACTGCAAGAAAATGGGGCATATTAGACCCGACTGTCCACATCTAAAAGAAGATAGGAGAAAGAAATTTCTCCAAATAAATGACTATGAGAATATGGACAAGAAAGCCATGAATGCTACATGGAGTGTATCTGAAGACGCCAGTAGTACATTTCTATTCGACTCAAAGAAAGGGGAAGAAAATCTGAAAGCCAACATGTGATTAATGGTAGAAACAGATGAGGTACAATCATACTACATATCAGATTCTAGTTCTGAATCTAATTACTCTAATGAAATACATGCATCCTACTACAATATGGTAGAAGAAAAATATGACTCTCAATTTATGAAGCAAAAGTCTTCAATGAATTTTCATAAGGCCATTTATAATGAAAGAGATACAATTCTGAAACAATGTCATTAAAAAGTAATGATTTGGAATTGGCAGTAATTGTGAAAAACCCAAGCTGTAAAAAAACTATTTTATTCCAAGTGAAAAAAGTCTAAATTGTAATTAATATGGAATATGGGGACATATTTCTAAAAAATGTATCTTAAGACAACACCAAATAAGTGACATTGAGAAAGATTTTGTATCAAATAATTTATTTGACTCATGTGAAATTAGAAAATCAAAGCAAGTCTGGATTCCTAGATCTTTGCTAATTAACACCACTGGAACCAAAAAAATATGGGTACCAAAGCAATATGCGTAATTGACTTTGTAGGGAGCAGGTCACAAGAGAAAAAAGCACATATGATATATGGACAATGGCTTCTCAAGACATATGAGTTGAAAATCAGTGAATTTATCTACACTTACTCTAAAATATGGTGGACTTGTCACTTGTGGTGATAATCCCATAGGAAAAATCATTGGTATTGGATCAGTTGGAGATTCAAAAGTTGTCTCAATTAATAAACTACTTTATGTACAAGGATTGAAACACAATATGATAAGTATCTCTCAACTATGTGATGATGGTTATGCTATTGATTTTTCTATCAACTGTTGTTCTGTTTTCGAAAATAAAATGAATAAATTTAGAGCACGAAGAACTGATAATGTGTATACCCTGGATTTAAAATCCTTGTGCAAACAACAAGTAAATTTCTTAACTGCTAAAATTAATGAATCTTTTATCTGGCATATGAGACATTTAAATTGAAATGTATATGTTTTAAATAAGTTATCTAAGAAACATTTAGTTTCTGATTTTACTAGTCTCAAATTTGAAAGTGACAGATTCTGTGATGCATGTCAACTTGCCAAGAAACACAAATAGTCCTTCAAATATGTTAAAAAAATTTCTACATCTAAACCTCTTGAACTTATCCTTATGGATTTTTTTATACTTTCAAGAGTATCAAGCTTTGATGTTAAATTATATGTATTTGTTTTAGTTTATTCTTATTCTAGATTTACATGGATTTTCATATTGAAATTTAAAAATTAAGATTTTACATAATTTGAATGTTTTTGTAAAGATGTTCAAAATGAAAAAGTTTTTAAAATAATTTCATTAAGAAATCATCATGGTGGAGAATTTGTGAATCAAGAATTTAATTCCTTCTACTCAAATATGGGTATTAAACACACCTTCTCTGCACCTAGAACACCTCAAAAAATGGAATAGTTGAAAGAAGAAATAGGACTATTCAGGAAATGGCTAGGACTATGCTCAATGAATACAGTCTTCCTACTTACTTTTGGGCAGAATTTGTTAGCACAACCAGCTATATAATGAATAGAGTTTTAATTAGACCTCTTTTAAAAAATGAACCCTTTGAACATTGGAATAGTATAAAATATAAAGTAACTACTTTAATATTTTAGGATGAAAGGTTTACATATTGAACACCAAGTATAATTGTCGTAAGTTCAATCCAAAATCTGATGAAGAAATATTCTTAGGATATTTAGCTACATCAAATGCTTATAGAATCTATAATATTAAGTCAAGGATTGTTGAATAATCAGTTCATGTGAAATTTGATGAATCTTATCCTTTTGGGAAACGAATAGATAAAATGGATGAATATGAATCTAATGATAACATGAGGCTTGGGAATGTAAAAAACGATTTTGAAAAACATATAAATGAAATTCAGTCCAGTTTAGAAGAACATGATACTAAGGAACCTATAAGTGCATTGACTAGACTGACTAGAACACTATAGAATCACCCTTTAGAAACTATAATAGGCGACTTAGATATAGGAATAAAAACTAGAAGAAATATATGAAATCATATTGAATTCTCTTCCGTTATATCCCAATTAGAACCCAAGACAATAGAAGAAGCTTTAGACTATGAATGCTAGATGATATCAATGCAAGAATAATTAAACCAGTTCAAAAGAAATGAATTCTAGGAATTAGTTGAAAGACCACAGAACTATCTGGTGATAGAAACCAAATGGGTCTTTAGAAATAATATAGATGATCAAAGATTAATAAATAGAAATAATTCTTGACTAGTAGCTAAATGATATAATCAGGATGAAGGTAAAGATTATGATGTGACCTTTTCACATGTAGCTGGACTAGAAGCCATTAGAATCCTCTTAGCCTATGCATATCATATGAACTTTAAATTATTTCAGATGGATGTTAAGTCTACCTTTTTAAATGGTTATTTAATGGAGGATGTTTAAGTTGAGAAACCTCATGGTTTTGAAAATTCTCAGAAACTAGATTCTGTTTTAAACATACTAAAGCTCTATATCGCCTTAAACAAGCACCAAGTGCTTGGAATTAATGATTAAGCTATTTTCTTTTGAAAAATGATTTTACTGTTGGAATGAAAGATCCAAAACTGTTTAAGAAAACTATGAATTCTAATATGTTATATTTTCAAATTTATTTTGATGATGTAATTTTGGGATCAACTAATAAAACCCTTTTTTAGGAGTTTTAAAGGTTAATGTAAAAAGAATTTGAAATGAGTATGATGGGAGAAATTAATTTCTTTTTTGGACTACTAATTTATCAAAATGATTTTGGAAATGTTTTGAATCAAAGCAAATACATTGCTGGTTTATTGAAGAAATTTGGACTTGAAAACAGCATGACATATAAAACTCCTATGTTCACTAATATAAAACATGATTTGGATAAAACTATAAAATCAGTTGACAACAAGTTATATAGAGGTATGATTGATAGTTTATTATATATTACTGCTAGCAGGCTAGATATAATGTATTCAGTATGTCGTTGTACATGATTTCAATCAAATCCTAAAGAATCTCATTTAACTTCTGTTAAAATAATTTTTAGATATTTAAAAGGAACATTTTTTCAATCTCTTATTTATACCAAAACAACTTATTTTAATTTGATTTCAAATTCATATGCAGACATTATGATTTTTAGATTTGATAGTAAAAGAACTTCTGGAATTTGTCACTTTTTAGGAAAATATTTAGTGTCATGGTCAAGTAAGAAACAAAATTCAGTTACCCTGTCAACAGCTGAGGCAGAGTACGTTTCTGTTGGCAGTTGCTATGCACAGGTGTTGTGGATGAAAAAACTCTTATGGACATTGGAATAAATTTTAATAATACACCTATTTTATGTGATAACAATAGTGCTATAAATATTTCAAAAAATCCTATTAATCATTCTCGAACCAAGTATATTTATATCATACATCATTTTCTAAGAGATCATGTTCTTAAAAAGCTTATATATTTGGAATTTGTATGTACTGAAATTAAATTAGATTATATTTTTACTAAACCACTTCACACTAAAAGGTTTTATTTTATTAATGGAGGGATAGTTTTATTTTATTTTAAATAAAATATTATTTTACTATAGTAGTTCATTATTTTAATTCTACTTCAAATAATTTAGCTATTTTTTTTCAAACAGAATAAGTTTTTTTCCCCGCGTAATCTATTTTATTTATTTTTAAATATTTTAAATGATTATTAAAAACATAGTAATAAAGGTTGTCAGAAACCCTTTCGACTTCTAAACTGTTTCATTTCTACCAAAACGTTTTCGAACCCGCAAACCGCACATCTTCTCGTCAACCCTAATCTTCAAACCTCTGATTCTCTATCCTTAAAACCTTTAGATATTCTCGTAATGATGGAAAAATATAAAAGAGATGATGAATCTAAAACTAGCAGTGCCAAGAAACAATGGTCAGATGGAAGAAAAATCATACAGGGCAAGGCGATTGATCTCGAATTGCTATATCAGACAAATCTCTTGTTGAAACAAGCACTGTCGTTTCAGAATCTCGAACAGACTTTCAACAGTGTGAATACAAAATTTCTGTATGTGGTAGAGCTTTGATACTTCTTAAAAACTATATAGTTTAGTCTGGGAGATACTGAGAACAGTAAGATGGCTATGATAGATGACATGGATTTCTCAATCTAGTTAGTAAAAATTGGCTAGATTCTCAATATCCCTCATGAGGGAGTTGTTAATTTCGGCTAGAAAAATATTGGAAATTATGTGCATAAATCAGAGGAAATAATGTCATTTATCTTTGGTATTAAGACTTTAACGAAAATGTTTATCAAGGATTTGGAGCCTGATCAGAATGCTTTGGTCAAATTTGTGAAAACAGGGATTGCATAGAGGATGTCTAAAATGGAAAAGATATTATATCCTAATATATATATAATGTATCTATTCCTCAGTGATGTTAAACACAATTTTCCTAGGTATATGTTTAGATACCTAGCATATTTTTGTCAAAGTGATGCCTGAATGAACTTTTATCCTTTTGGTTGATTCATCTCAATGCTGTAGATTATGAAGGACATGGTGAGACTGGTGGATGCCAAAGTACATTGTAATCAAAGTAATGTGTTTAATGCTGGAAGATTAAGAAAGATTGGAAATTTCTGGACTACTATCAAAGAAAAACATTTCCCAATAGGAGCATATGATGAATCAGAGAGTGCTCAAGTTCAATCTAAAAAGTCCAAGGAGGGTCTAGCTGAATCGAGAGTCCGCACTGCGGCAAGGAGGATCCGATTTGAAGTGTAAGACACTGGTGAAGAAAAAAGTCAGGAGGAACTTCAGACTCAGAGGAGAAGACATGTGATTTCAGAATTTACTTCCCCTAAATTAACCACAAGAGATTTACTCAATTACTGATTTTTCAAAGAAACGGATGTTGACCAACCTCATGAATAGAATGTCACTGTTATAGGTCCTGATCCTTAAAGAATTGTAGTTGAAAGATTAGAACAATAGGTTTTAGATGATGTTTTCATTTTACTTCAACAAGAAAACGAGGTCGATCCTGGTGAGGAAGTGGCCAGACCTCAAGAAACATCATAGGATATCATTTTAGATATTTCATTGGAAGATCAAATTGAAGATGTTCATGATAATCATGCTTCTGAATCTCACACAGAAGTTATTCAAGAGGATTTCTCTATGGAAGAGTGTGTAAAGGACTCTGAAGAAAACATATGTAGACCATCCTACTCAAGACAAGGAGAAAGAACACTATGATGCTGAATCATTACCTCTAGTAATACTAAATCACACAGAGCCCGAGAATTCGAATCAAGCACAGGTTGCATCTGATCAAGGAATAGGGAAGTTGAAGAGTTGTAAAAAATGTTATCTCAACTGCAATGTGAGAATAATTCTATGAGAAGCACCTTAGCATCAGAGCAGTTGAAATTTCAAAAGCATAAATAGAGTTCTATTTCAAGGAAAGAAGTTGAAATTTTTAAAGAGGATATGCAAAATGTTGTTTCCAAATTAAATTCTGAAATGGTTATGAAATCAGATTTCGCAGATCTTAAGTTGTTTAGGGAGACACAATTTGCATCAGTTGGGAATAGTTCTACTAGTGGATTAGGTACTTCACCTAATTTAATCAGAATATTTCAAGCTATCACTGCCGCAATGAGCAAAATGAATGAAAGTTTGAAAGATATTTTGTGAAACAGTGCTCCATTATCTGTTCTATTAGATAATCAGAAATTATTGGTTCATCATTTGACATCTAGTGAGCCATGAATCCGCTATGTCATAGATAAATTAATAAAGAAGCTATCTTTGTTTATGGAGAAAGAAGAAAGGACTCAAGAGTTTTCAGAGCCAATTTCATTGAAGATATTCATATGACTCAAGAGGCTAGAGATCTTCTAATTCATCTCGGTGATGGATTAATGAAAAGGTTGAGAGAACAGTTAGTAGAAATCAAGTATACAGTCCAGAGAAGATAAACCCTAACTGTTAACTGCCAAAACCTTGATTCCTGTATTTATTATTTTTGTAATTTTAATGAAAATATATTTCATTATATTTACTTTTTTTACTGTTCTTATTTTGATATCCCAGTAATTCATATTGAATTATTACTAAACAGTTAATAATAGCATTTAATTCTGCACAATGATACATTAATCTGTGTTCTATTCCATAATCTATCATTATTTTTTCTATCACAAAAGGGGGATAAATTTGGATAAACACAAACAACTTTTCATTTGGGTGAGTAATTCATTTTATTGGGGATGAAATTAAAACATGGATAAATTAAAGGGACAAATTTATCTTTTCCAACATCAAAACTTATATTTTCAAAAATCAAAAACTATATGTAATTAATTATATGTTAAGTAAATTTCATTAATTATTTTATGGGTTTTGTGATCATCAAAAAGTGGGAGATTTTTGAGCAAGTGTTGCTTTCAACAATACATAATATTATTATTTAAAGGGGGGTTTTATATTAATACTATATATGTTTATGACAATTTTGGTGCTCACAAATACCCTTAATTATTTTCTAATGATTTTATTTGTTATTTATTTTGTAGGAATTTATTATTTTATTATACTCTTGAAATAATGAGAATTTATTACTATAGTACTCATATCTAGCGTGTTCTAGAAACACTGTTCATGCGCTACTTATTCGAAATCTACTTGAGCGTGTTCTGGAAACACTGTTCATAATCTACATGGATTAACGTAGTGTATGGATAAAAAGCGTGTGTAATTTTTGAGATAAGGAAAAAGTATTGTTAATCAACCATACGTTATCGGAAAAGTATGGAAGAAGAACCCTATGTTCGGAAGGAAACCTACTTTTGTGATATCAGAATAGTATGGAAGGAGAAATGTAAGTAAATATTAAACATCACGTTAATTTCTAAAAAGTATGGTTCATCAACCTTACTTTTGTAAAAAAACATACATTCTTGGAAATGTATGTATCAAGTAAAAGTATGGATATTTTATCATACATTTGAATGTTGAAGTGAAATGTATGGATGACCAACCCTACATTTGGAATGAACCTTACGTTTGTTGTCATGTTTACATTATCAACCATATGTTGTGAACATTACGTTTGAAGACTATGCCATCAACCTTACGATCAGAGGATGCATATAGTTCAACTTAACCTTAAGTTTGGCGTCTGATAATTTAAAGTCGATATTTTTATGCATCAGTCAGTACGCTGATTATTCCGAGGATTTCAAGCCAAAATTAAAGTTGAATTTAAAGTACAATTTTGACTGATTCAAAACCGTTTTATCAATGTTTTGATCGAATTAAAAAGAGATTTTTATGCCAAGTCTTCAGGGAAGATATGACTACTATGTAAATTCAAATATTTGAATATCGCGATTAAAAAGGAAACTTTTGTGTATCTAATTTTACCGAAGAAGTTCATTTCATTATTTTATTTATATGGGATTTTTGAAACTGTATCGAAAAATTATTGATCATGTGTGATATTTTGATTATTCAAAAAAAAGGAAAACAAAGACTACTGAAACATACAAATCCGCTTTTTCAAAAGGAGTGTCAAATCACAGTTTGTTAAAGAGTAAGGAACACGATAGCAGATTCACTTGTTATATATCAAGGATCTACAATGGATCTATCTATGCTAAAGTTTTAAATTATTATTTTTATTTATTGCAACGGTATCTACTCAGAACGTCTCTTATGTGATGATTATTATTTTTGAAGGCGATGATCTACCTACTGTAAATTGCATGTTGTTGCAATTGTGAAGAACATCTAGAAATTATTTTCAGAATGTGAAAATCATTCTTTTCTATTCTTGAGTGATCGTCTTCTCGTACAAAGATGTGTAGGTTCCTTAAGTGAACCAGAAGGCTTTATTTTACCTTGGATTGTAAAGGTGTCACATGCATGTACTCATTTGTGGACCGTTTGTTGAAACGAGTACTAGATAGTGAAAATCAGCATGCTCATGGATTAGATTTTTGGTGGAGTGGACTAGGGGCCTTCTATTCCCCGAACCACTATACATCTTGTGTTTCTGCTATTTAAATTTCTACTGCATCATTTTATCTGATTAAATATAAAAGGCATAACACATTCTTGTAATGATTTTTGAAAAGTCCCAATTTACCCCTGCTTGTGTATATTTGGTGTAATATGATCCAACAATCATGTATGTTTCCCTATGAGATTTTGGAAATTCACTCCCAACCAGATTGGTACCCTTGTTTCATTCCAGATTATGGAGATTCTTTACCCATTGTGTAATCCCCCTATTGCACATGTTGTGTCAAATAATGATTATAAGAATTTTAATATTTTTCTTTAATGTGTCATGGTTTAAGTCATGTGAATTAAAAACAACTATAGGACTCATACGTGATATGGATAAATAATCATTACAATGATATTAATTAAACACACACACAAACAAACAAACACACAGATGCACACACACTTATATATATTTAAACATATGAAATAACATTTCATATCTATATAATGACCACACACAAGAACATTTAAATACGGGTTACACATTATAATAAATAAATATATAATTTTTATAATTTGGTACAAGTACATGAAAAGTATATGAGAGCTACATAGCATGTACATCCCTTATTATGAATCTAAGGGACATTCCTAGTCACTCATCATATAAATTGTGTGATATATAATTTGAGTACAATGTGTGTATAAGAAAACACACATTATGTGGTCTCTATGTTACATGGTCACCAGTCTGGTAGTACATGTATGGTAATATATGGACCATCTGTGACCCAAATGTACTACATGCCATGCACATGGGAAAAATTTCACGTACTTTGGAAGTGTGTGTACCAACATGCCCTTATCAATACACATAATAATATATAAATACACCATGTTATTTCAATTCACAGAATTTGAATTAATTTCTACATTAATTCATCTTGAAATAGACATAAGTACAAAAATTATAACCTATATTACAAGTCATGTACACCTGTGTTATTATGAATGAATCCTTAGAACCACTGGGGGAGTTCTTTGATTTAATTTAATTTATAAAATTAATTGTTTTCATTAAATCTAAATGAAATGATGTAGGATAAATATGATCTCATAATTCCAATTAAATTAAATTTTAAAATTGAATTGAAAAATAAATTACAAATGCGCCAACCAATCAATGATATTGAATAATTAAAAATACTAACATGGTCGATTTGATTTCACATGTATGATCCAGGTAATGTGGAGGCATGATATGGGTCATTCCAAACTTTTCATTTTTTCATGTTCTATGATATTTCAGAGATTATAAAAATTATAGGCATTATTATACATGGAATTGAAACAAAGAAAACAAACAAGTTATAGAATTACAGTACCAAAGATAGTATCATCACATATTATTTATAATAACATTAATTAATAAAGAACTACCTAGTTGGAATTATTTTATTCTTGATGTATCTGAAATCTAATCATCATTGTGTCATAATTAAATTGGGGGAATAAAGAGAATATTACCTATAGTAGTGATCGAAACATGTTACACACATCATTTAACATAAACATATGAATATACTTGTTCTACAAAAGAAAATCTTATCACTTGTGTCATCTACTATTGATCCCATTGAGACTCACTTCCAAATCATTCTTATTATCTCTCTTGACATGAGAGTTGCAGGTGGAGGATGTTCTCTCTCCATTATTGTGAGGGTTCCCGAAGAACACAACTCTATTAGGGTACAGGGGTCATTAGACCATGTTGATTCTAATCCAGATGTGTTTTCATAGAGGATTTCAATAAAAAAACTCCCTAATTATGTGTATGGTTTAACCCAAGGGTTTGGAATTCAGGAGGATTGATGATTTGGTCTAGAATATATCATTTTATTGGGACTTCTCTGATTGGATGAGTTTTTATCATGGACATGGGTACGTTGATTCCATTTTTCATTCAAATGCTTGTATAATCCATGTGTGGAGAACTAGATAAATATCTCTGAATGCAGTATGGATTTACCTTCATGAATTCTTCCTGGACATCAATCCCTTTCGTGCAAGGAATTTTTTTCCTTAGATATGGATTTTTCTTCAAGTTATTAATTTGGTACTTTGGAATCCAATGATTTTACATTATGTTGCCATGTAAAGTGGGAATCTTATATGACTTGACAAGGAAATCACAAATTTTTTGTTTGGACTATTTTCATAGGTATTAGGGGGGATTGATAATAGATCCTCACTGATTGGCAATGTAACTATTTCCACTCCTATGAATGAAATACAAATTAACATTGATTATGAAATAAAGAATCTCTTTATGAATGTATAGATATTGGATATTATTTTGAACTGTGTCGGAGGAGGATCTCATATGAGATATGTTGGATGAATGGTCATCTATCTAATATCAACATCAGGAAATCATATATGAATGATGTGGCTTTGTCACAACCCATTTTTAATAATAGACATGTTCGCACAAAGACAACTTCTAATATGTATGATGTGTTAGATTCTAGGGATGATCATTATCTACATTCGAAAGGGATGTGATGATGGTTGATATATCACTATTGAGAGGTAAATGTCATCCCTCTATTAAATGGGGAAACACCGAATCCCGGATGAGTGGACCCACAACTAGTAGTTTTTATTTTCAAATGGATATTACATCCAATTATGGTCGTGTGATTACTCCAACTAGAGTAGTTGAGACAGGGAAAAATGCTAATTTCAATATTACTGGATCTCATTCTTGTAATGATCCGTTAAATGTATGGATGAATTATTGTCCTGGTACACGATTTCTACACGAGGAGAATCTTTAGATGACTCATAACACAAGGGCTCCAAAAAATGTATCTTTTCATCATTAAATCCAAATTAATTGGAACTCCTCTCTGATATATGGGAATTGGGGTGATCTCTCAGATGTGGAAGGGATTACATCGGGTAGCAATGGTCTTTACTCCTTCAATGATGCACTCATTTTGGAAAAGAGAAGGTTGATTATTTTATCGAAAACCATCCTACTCCCTCGATGTGAAGGACGAGTAAGGACCACTTTAAAATACCCTTAAATGTGATCACCCAATCTTTTAAGCTATTTGGGATGCTCAATTATGATATTCTTAAGAACCTAAATCAGTGTGAGTCCCATTCTGAATTGGAAATAATTGATGACTCTAATTATAAGAATTATATGTATTATAATGATACATAAATTTATTCCTGAAATTTGAAGGATAATCAATTTGTTTGACCCCAACCGTATCCCTAATAGTTTTTTATTTTGTATATTAGTTTTTTAGAAGTATAGCTCATAGATGGAATTGATGGATAAAAATAAATATTTATTAAATAATATTCTGACATTATATTCTCTAGAATAAATAGAAAAGAAATATAAGTTGTTAACAAAATAATTATATTAATTAATCCATGTATGGGATTAATATTTATTCAACATGTTAAATGATAAATAATATAATATCTTTTAACTACGATTCATGATACACTTACCGTGTTTCACTGTAGGACCATTTCTCTGTGGAATTAGGTGAAGCAACATAAAGTACAAGGTTAATATATAGAAACACAACAAAAACACATAGATAAATAATTTAATAGCATAGATATATAATGAATTATAATGAATATTACTATGTAATATAAACCATTTATCAATGTATTTTAAATCTAGCAGGTCACCTACTGATCCCATTGACTTATATGCTATATATATATATATATATATCTATATTTGAAAAATCGAAAGTTGATAATTCTGATAGAACATCAGGGAAATTTATTTATTTATTCAACATCATTTCAATATGGGGTCATATGATATCAACATCTATTAAAGAGTAGATGTGAAAAATCCTTTCTTGCAATATTCCATAATGCAATATTACCCAAGACACACCCAACATATCCAACTACACCGTGAACATTTATCGTCATAGTTTTTTCTGTGATTCAATGAATGTGACTCATAATAATCATTAATAATAATATTAATGGCAGAGGATAAATTCACATTTTCTCATAAGGGAAATTCCAATGACATATGCAAATTTGGATTTCGTATTATCTGGTTTTGTTCTCATAATACACTTCACTAGATATTACCAAGGGTGTAAACCTTGAGAGGGTGCATCAATGTCCTATTAGTCTCCAACCGTAGTATATTTTATCATGTATTTTCCTTAAATGAAATCATCCATTTATATAACATATATTTTAAAAAATAATTCATAGAACTTTTTGGTTCTCATCATATCAAGAAACTACTATGACCGTTTAGGGTGACATGTACTTTTCAGACACTATCACATTATATGAAACACATAAGAATAATTATGATTTTACTAGTAGTTTAAAAATATTCAAAACAATGAATAAATGATATTGTGGTGTACACATAAGTTGGTTCCAGGGAACCAACTCCAACAGTTAACACCTCAAACAACAATAATAATGAATGATTGTAAACAAACAAGAGATAAGATGTTATTAAATTATTATACATGATATTATAAACATAAAAATGGGTTTTTAATAAATTATTAACATGTTTAAAACTATTATAAATGAGGTTTAGTCAAGTTCAACTAATGTGAAACATTATGATTGGGATTTCATCTACATTTCCATTCCGATAAGACATATTTTATATTATGAACCTATTTAATTTTAATTAGTTTATATATTTTCCCTATAAATTATTATACACTATTAATTATTTATTTATGATGATTAGTGATTAAATTCATTTTTATTCATTCTTGGTTTTATAATTTAAAAGTTACCAATGAGGTAATAATTTATTTTATTGTCTCACTTTCTTTTGGGTTTGGTTATATTTTCATTGAAGGAATATTATCACTTATACATTATAATGTACGACAATATTTTTATGTTATATATATTTAAGGATCTTTTAGAATTTATTTCAAATTTTACCCTCTCTTTCATTTGATTCGTGAAAATAAAATTTTAAAATGAAAATATCTTTGATATCTATTTATTCATATTTATTTTTATTCGATGTCTGTTTTTTTTCAAAATTATTTCTCAAAATTTAAATTTTATTAATAAATTTATTTGTTAAAGAAACATTAAGATATATTTTTTTAATAAAAATTAATGAAATGAGTATTTATATTTCATTCCAAAGTGGTTGTTTTGGATTCTTATTACAAAAAATCTTTTGAATGGTGTAAATGAATACATAGTTAATAAAAATTATCAACATTATAACCATTTTATAATATTTAGCTTCTTCAAAAAAAATATCCATATGGGTTTTCAATGAATAACATAATATTTTTGATTATTTAAATATTTTTCCATGAAATTTATTTGACTATAAGAAATTATTTTATTTAAAAATATATAATTTTTTTTGATTCTATGGCCATCAATTTTCACTTAGTAATTTTATGGTCATTAATATAGTAATATAAATTCAATTTCATATAATATTTAGACATTACAATTTTCTTAAATACTAATATTAAACTTATCATGTATAAAATTATTTCATAAACCATATTCCATTTTTACAAAAAATGACATACATTGAATGATATTTGATTGAATGAGAAAAATGTTGTTAAATAAATATTTTTTTGTTAAATATTGATAATTAATAATAATTATCGGTGTTTATGAATTAAATTGATTAATTAAAATATTATAATATCATTAGAAAAATTGTGATGTGTGACCACCAGTTATAGATATCATGTATATGCATAAACCAATATCTTTAGATAAATCAATTGGTAAAAATAAACGTGTTTTTTGTGTCTACCTACACATAAAATAAATTATATAGATTAAAGGTAATGATGTTATTGATATAATGATGTTTGACATTATGTCATCCATGATAATAAGTGAAGTTATTTATGAATTGAATTGATGGGTTATGAATTTCCATAATTGAGAATGCAATTATTATTATCCATGATAGTATTGTTTATATATTATCCATGGATTCATTTTGTTCCAATTTTATTGAATAAATTACATTTTCTAGTTATTTAACATTATATATTTATTATGGAATTTTCACTCATTATAATTATATTTGTTCATAACCCTTACTAAGACACTGGGGTTGTATCCATGTTGTAAAAATGACATTGTAATCCTACACCCAAATCCCTAGTTAAATTCAAAACATTATAAACGTTCACATGGTTACCGGAAGTGTATGATTTTCCATAACATCAAGCATAAAGATTAGTTTTCTACATAAGGAATCAACCTTGATCATTGTGGTGGCTCGTGGATTCAAAAGAAAATGTAGTATTAGGATGGTGATGTGTATGCAATAGAAACCTGACCAATGTACTAAATTTTGATCATTGATAGCATCTATAGGATCTTAGAGATATATCGACTATCATGTAGTGTCATGGATTTGTCTGATTAAGGAGGCACTTCGATGATGCTAGTTTTCTCGGCGGGATGATGAATGATGTGTGCATAATGATGACTAGTGCCAATAATGGGGAAAATGTGCTTCAATACCTATTTTAATGATACAAATAGGGATTTTTAGCTATCACACCTCTTTTCATGGACAATACATTGGATGAATGAGATGGAATCAAATATGCCATCAATACAAGGCACAAATACACTCATCCCATGTCATTATTTTTCTATGTAGCAATGTATACATAAGAGATTGTAATTATACAAATAAGTTTTTGGTGAGGGTCTAATGTAGTGGTGTGAGGACCATGGTGCCTTCATGTTCATATATAAGTCTATAATCCTTTGGGAATATTGGTCAAGTATAGTTACCCCTCTATATAATTAAAAATGGGGTTATCCAAAATAAATAAAAAATCAAGTCCTTTGGTATTTCTGGTAGTCATAAACCTTATTAGTCATTTGATCTCACTACTATGTTGTTTGCATTCAGAATCATATGAAGAATAATTATTGAAATGTGTTTATGGACACTAAATATTTTCCGTTTCAGCGTTTTAAATTTTATTCCAAATGTAAATTGGGTATCATATTATATTTTTAAATTCATGACTACAGAATAATCGATCATTTATGATTAAATCATCTATATCAATAAAAATATAATAAAGTAACCAGTGTATCTAGGTTACTAGAGCTGGGATTGTTGTATTAGGTATAAAAGTATGTTTAGTATAAACCAGTAGAACTATATTTATGAAAAAATGATTAGGATACATAACTATATAACATAAATTTATGATAAGTCTATGTGTAAGATAACATCCTCAATTTTGGGTATGTTGAAGATTATAATTATATTCTATAAAATAAAACTATTTGTAGATTCATAATTTGGACGAGTGTAGGAAACATATCCATGGATGCGTAATAAACATAAAAATATTATGTTTGAGTGTATTTTTCCCATCATTTTAGTGCATGGTTAATGTCCCTTTCTATGGGCCTCGTTTGACCCTACAATGAGACATTCTTAGAATAATTCACATTTTATTTATAATCAATTATGACGGTTTGAAAAAAATTAGTATTTAATGATTTCTCAAATGATAATATTTTTATGATATTGATTTTAAAAATGCCTTAATATTTAATTTATGTTAATATTCACACATGATTAATAAATATATATTATTATTATAAATTCAAATTTTCTTGAGTTGATATGTTAAATACAATTCCTATGAAATGAAATTGGGATGAAAGAACATTATCAAAAATCATGCCCAACATATAAATTCTCCTATAGGAGAATTACTATTACCGATTCTGGACCCATGTTTCATGAAAATTTGGGAAATCACTTATGAATGTCTTCAAGTGGACTCCAGATTTTGTTGTTGGTTCTGAACCCCCCATCAATCTTATCTGGATTGGTTTCCCGAGATTACCTTTTAATTTCATCAAATAGTGAACTTTAGTCCCCATTACTGAACTATTTGGACAACAAAATATATTAGAAAAGAATACTTCAAATCTATCAAGACCATCAGTCAGTAGTATTTTTGCTGATGTGGACATACCCCACGAATTATCATCAATGTTATTGATTAAAAATTGAGATAACATGTTTATTGAATATGTTGCCTTTGAAAATGTTCTAGACTACTATAAAAAGTGTTATAAAACTATTCATATTTTGATATATTGTGAGAATCAAAGGGTATTCCCCTCACACATATCATGTTAATTTTTGTTGAAAAGGATACTGCAAAGAACACTAATAATAAAACTATTGATAACATAAATGTTTGAAATTCTACAACTGTTTCTAATCCTATCCTCGTACCATCAACTACGGATGATAATATTCATAATATTGAGAACATTGATGTTGTTGAGGATGGTGAAACATCTAATGTTAGGCCTTTACTGCTTTATAAATAAATCATAGAGTCATTCCATTTTCAGCTTCACTGCACATCCTTTCTAGAGGTTGAAGATAAAGCCTCTAAAATTGAGGACTTCTTAAAATGAAGATCTTGAGAAGGAAAAAACAAATGGTGGACACTTATGGATTCATTAATCAGAATCCCACATAAACATGGAAGTGAAGATACTACTCTCACCTAGTTATAAAAATTTTGACAAGATCGCTTGATGCTTCCAAAATAGGAAAACACTGAAGTTAGAACATCAACACGCGTGGCTGATCTTACTACTGTCACTTTTGATGCTTCCTAGAAATTAGTTTCATATTTTCCTACACATCTTGATGTTGTTATACCTCTTGAGGGGAATCTAAATGAAGGATCAAACCAGATTATTGAAATAACTTATCAGTGTCTCATAAATAGTAAAATTTATTCGAATAATTATCTAGAAAGTAAAAAAAATGTTTAAAAAGAGGTTGGTGAGGAAGTATAATCTAACTCCCTCATTATTTTCAGTGTTTCCTTGTATTGTTCTCAGACTACCTTCTGCATTTATGCCATGGACATGCCTACATATATTTGTTTGTGGATTTTGTTGCTTCATGTACACTTCTCTTTTTTTGATTGCATCTCATCTATCTTTGACAACTAATCTAGATGATATGGAACTGCTTTTGGATGGGTTACTACAGATATTGAGACCAAGGAAATTACCCAAAGATGATACAATTTAGCTGGACGTATTTACATACTTCGAGGTTTATAGCATGGAATATCCATGGTTAACTTAATTATGTTCATCTTGTAGATTGTGGAGCTTATATAGTGGATTCAACAAGATAATTCGGACAGGTCACTCCTCGCTAATGTGCATATAATGGAATAATTCTCATTATATATATTCTGAGGACTACATATGAAGCTGTCTTGGAATCGATGTCCTTCTTGAATGAGGTGATGTATTACATGTAGGAAATGTTTTAGCCTATTTAATTCTTTGTGAACTATATTTTTAGCATTAATTCTACATCATCATGTATCTCTTTCATTTTTTGGTTGGTGTATACCCATTACACCTCAAACTTGAATTTTATATCTTTTGATTATTTAAATTTCATGGGTGAATGAATGGGGTGACCAATTCATGCCACTGATTGTCTCATATATGGTGGGTTTTGATTAATAATACCAAGGAGGGAGAAGAAATAGAAAACAAGGACTGATGAATTTTTGTAGGTTCATTCACTGATAAATATTTCCCAATTGAGTAATGAAATTATATATAGAAAATGTACACCAAATTGAAAAAAAATCATGGAGAATGTGTTAGTTATTATGAGGGCACCATTTAAAGACTATCCATTTATACTACATATTATATATATAATATATAGAGCCATATTGTCCTTTTAATTGAAGGGATTAATAAAATGTTTGGAATGAATTGTTTTCTAAATATTTTTCATCATTTGATGAAATGGTTTTATGTACTATTAAAACCTGAACGTATTTTTTTGATCTAATATATTCATGGGGGGTTAAATAATGAATTGTTTAACAAAACACCACGCAAAGGGAATGGGTTGAAAAATTAAATTCAATATTTTGAAAATTTTCCAATTAAAAATAGTAGAAAATGGTTGAATGGAATAGGTTTTTATTATTTTAGTGGGGTTAAGTGTCACCCGGTCCATGAATATTAGTTAAATAAAAATATTATTATTATCTAGTGTATAAAATATAACAAAAATGGAGATTATTCGAACCATTCACCCATAATTCTTGGAAATGTGACATATAAGATTACATTGATATTATTTTAACCTTATGATGTCACGATATCATAGGAATAAGATTCCAACGATGAATTGGTAGGTACTTTAATCGTATCATAATATTTCTCTAATTTTATATATTATTTTGCATCCCATCACTCGTTTATATATTATATAATTTATATGTACCTTATATATTTCTCCATCACCTTCTGTATTGATTCTTCAATCTATATACACATCTGATATATCACTATGATAGAGATGTTCTAGGAATAATCCATTATAATACATAAATTTTTTTTATTTTCTATATTTATTATCATAAATATGTTTTAATTTGATAAAATGATTTGTATAGGATGGACATAAAAATATGATGAGAAAATTAATTAAAAAGGGACTGAAATCATGATTTGTGATGAAGACATAAAATTCCATATATTTATGGACGTGACGTCATAATGTGTCTTGTCTAGATCAACTACTAGTATTTTTTCATTAACAAATTCATAGGAATGAATAGAAAACGTAATATACGTCTGGAAAATGTGATCCTAAAATTGAGTATATAACTATTATACATAGAACACTGATGTAATTATTATTGAATTACCTAGTCATGCACCAATGAATGAAGAACATTTTCAATTGATTTAATACCTAATGAAAGAATGCATCCAATATTCCATATCGATTTTCCACTATGGAATAAGAGGAGTTGATGAAAAAAAATGATATGTGTGATAAATTATTTATACACCCTTGTGTTTCACATTGCGAATCCCCTATTAACATAATAATTAATTAATATTATTTTTGAGGATGTGCATTTAATATAGGGTAGTAAAATCCATTTTGATTAAGAAAAAGTATCTTCTACGTTGAATTGATGAAATATTCAATCAACTTCATGGAGATAAATATTTTTATACAATGATACTTTATCATCAATTGCTTGTATATAGGGAATATATTTAGAAGAAAATATTTACTATAAGGTAGGGACAATATGAATTTTCTGAAATTCCATTTGGAGTGAATAATAAACCATTTATTTTTATAGATATAATAAACATATTATTCATGGAATATGTGGATAATTTTTTTGGTATTCATTGATGATATCATGTTTTATCGAAAATTCTTGGAGGACCATGAGTATTAAATAAAGATAATTATTGAAAATCATAACTCATAATATTTCTTTTGGAAATTTATAATTTGTAAATTATGGATTAATAAATTTGTAATTAATATCAATATTTTAAGAAGGTATGAATTATTAGTTGTTATTTTAAAGAAAAGGAATTTCCATTAATGGGTTACACAAACGAACAAAACTGAATTTTGTAGTTACATTTGTTTAGAGGGTAACTATCCCAGATTTATCAGAAATATTTCTTAGCTAGATAACATGATAACCAATATTACATGTGAATTGGTTATGATTTTATGGAAAATATAATTGGAATAGTTTATTAATTAAATAAATTTTATATTTTTCAATGGTCAATTTTTTATTATACAATTAGTAAATGACGGATTTTGATATAAAGTGATGTGTTGAAGATTGATCTCATATCAATTGTTTGTAACCATGACTCCTTATTTAAATAGAAATTATAGAAAATATTTTTTAGTCCACTTATAGTATACTTTATTTGATACCCACCTACCATTATCAAATTTATTGACATTTTAAATGCATTATTTAATCATTATAAGAGATGTTGAGAATTTTCTCACATGATATTAAATATATTTAGTCTCATAATTTAACATTGTTATATCCTTATCATGTTAATAGATTCTATAAAATTATTAAAATAGTCATGTATGAATCACTATATATAATGATATGTGTTACTAAATGTTTTTTGGATGGTGTTGGCCAAAGGAAACATATATGCCTTGAAATTTTAGTAGAGAAAATAAAAAATTAATGTAGTTTGTTGAATCATTTTAAAGAAACACTATATAGGAAAGATAATTATTCATATTACCAAAGTAAGGATGTATAAATTATTGTTTTCGATCTCATTTTCTATCAATTACCTCTATGGAAGGTTATTATCAATTTTAATAACAATGGGAAACATAACCTGTAACACCCAAGAGTTTTATGAGAAATATTTTGTTTTTATATAAATCATCAAAGGAATCATTCACTACACACAACACAATATTTTCTTGCTTTACACACAATCACGACCATCCTCGATAGCTTGCGTCATACGCAATACCGAGTTTCACTAAACAATGATATGCTATTAAAATATTATTAAAACTAGCTGTTCTGAATAGTATACCCACTTTTTGAAATTTTCTAAATTTTATTTTTCAAAATGGACTTCATTTTTGGATTCGGAATATCGAAATTAGCGTCGGGTGAAATTTTGGTATTTTTCTGAAAACTTTAAATATTTGATGAATAGTGAAACCACTAGGTTTCTATTTAAAAACCGACTTTTTATTTTAATAATTACTTATTTTATTTAAATTTATTTTATGTAAAAATTGGTACATAATACCTATATATGTTCAATTCAATTCATTGGTGTCATTTTATAATAATTTTAGATATATAAAATGTTTATTAAACTTTTCACTGTCTTTTACCCACCTCTTAGGAGAATATCCAAATTCACATAAAACATAACTTTACCACTTCTGTGAGTGTAATTTCTAAAATCCAAGATACATGGTTAATATCAAGGACTAAATCTTTTTTCAATGAGATGAAAATACTTTTTGGTGAATACTAACTTTTTATTTTTTTTACCCCGGTTAAAAGTTAATAGGGTAATTAAGGGTAAAAATGATATTATTATTATCCTAAAACATTTACTAATTCTATTGGATAAGTTAAATTCAACCATAAACAACCATAGGAATTAAATATGTCCATTTAGTCCCACTTTTATTAGATTAGGACATTTATTATTAACTTATTTAAAGAAGGGTTAAAATAGGTAAAACCAATGATTAATAACTAAATAATTTTTAATATAGGGATATACATAAGATAACTTTGACTATAAATATTAATTAGAAAGATTAAAATATTTCCTACATAATGGTATTTTATTTTTAATTTTTAGACTATAAATACCTTAATTTATTTATGACACAATGATAATGCAGTAATTATATTATTAATGAAATATTGACATAATTGATGTTATAAATACCCAAATAAATGTCATTTGAGACTTTTTGTGAATTAAAATAAATTTATATGTTAATATTACATGTTTCTATTGATTTAATTAATTTTTTTTAACTAATCATTCTATTGTGATTTTCAAAAAATCAATTACCAAATAGTGTCAAAATTGACTTAAAATAGTTTTTTAAACAATTATTATATGATTATTTATTATTTTTTTCCTAAAAATCTAAGTATCGGAAAAATGACATAGATAAGGTTATATATATTAATAATAAACAACTTGGGGTTCGTTTGGCTTGTTATAGTATGTTTATAAACCTTATAGTGTAAGAAGACAAGAAGACACGGTAAATGTAAAATTATCTAACTTAAAGTTAAATCTAAATGATAAGGTTAAAATAAAAAACTAAACTTGTCTAAATTCTATTGGATGAGAGGATTTCGACCCATCCCAACCTTATCTTTGAAATAATTCAATTTGTAGCTATTGAAAACTGAATTTGACTTTATAATTAAATAATATTTTTAGTTTTTCTAAAGGTGCCCCTCTCCTCCCTTATGAAAGGGAACCTCCTCCCTATCTTCCTCACACCACATTGAGCCTTCAATCTTGGACAAACCTTGCCAAATTATCTTCTCCACTACCCTAGAAACATTCTAGAGGTCCTGGTATTCTTCAAAGACTAATTTTAGTTCCCTAATAGGAGGTCCCAAAGAGGTGCTTGAAAGAAGAGTGAATGTCTATTACCGATTCATTCAACTTTATTTTTTATTCCACATATTATTCTTTAGTTTTTTATTATGAATTAATAAAATCAGTATCACTCATATACTTTTATGTTATTATAAGTAAGAAACAACCCTATTTCACCATCTATCCATCCAACGGAAAATGAAATCACCGCGCGTGTGTACATACAGAATACCGTCTTCATGCCATGGTGTAATGTATTTTTCACCCCCACCACACTTGGATGTGTATAATGGTGTAAAAAATAATTATATATGATTATTTTAAAGTGATATTGATTCCTAAATAGTATACATACACTCCAATACAATTCCACGATCATGGGAACGATATCATCACTCGTGCGTACGTACGGAATACCGTCTCCACGATGTGATGCGACCCGTTCTACATGATTTTCACTGCATAATGATTACATGAATGAATTGAGTGAATAAATATTATATTTATTACATTAATGCTATTATGTAAATGAGGTATCTATAACCTAAAAAGAATAATAAGAATTTATTCGACAAAACACACATAAAATCAAAAAGAAATAAACACCCGAATAACAAGTAACAATGAAATATTACTAATAAGGTGCTACAAATATTACCATATGTGATATCATAAAAATAAGTATGATATTGGAATAAGTCAATGACATTATTT
Source organism: Viscum album (assembly GCA_963277665.1). Taxonomy (NCBI): domain Eukaryota; kingdom Viridiplantae; phylum Streptophyta; class Magnoliopsida; order Santalales; family Viscaceae; genus Viscum; species Viscum album. The sequence continues at coordinate 1,581,303,536 of OY728125.1, forward strand.
AAATCATTATACAGAAGGTTCGGACACTTATGGAGCAAATCAGACCTAAGGTAAGGGAAAATATCACAATCTCATTTTTATCCGAGATTGTTTATGCTTTGGTAATTACTGGGATGTATTTTATCATCCAAATCCATGATTCCTCAATATATAATATTATTTCCATCCACCTACAATTGTTTAAATCCAATTTTACCCTTATGTGAGTTTTTATTAGAAGATATGAATGTAATCTTTTGTCGTTTTTCGTACGAGGTACTTTTTGAACTTTCCAACAAAAGTATGAGAAGAATTTTATTTTAACTTATATGGCATGAATGGATTTTTAAAACATTATTTCTAAGAATCATCCTTTACATGTTTTCAAGATTATTTTTAATCAAATTCTTTTAGTTTAAAATTGTATGACATGTTAATAAAGGAAAATATTTTTGAAATAGAAAGGATATTTTCCTCATGAATGGAGTTCAAGTATTTTATCAAAATTATTTTCCATATAAGATAATATTGGGCCTATTTATACCCCTAATATTACATTGATTTGATTATGTTGTGATTGAATTATTTTTATGAATTACTTTATCTTATATTAATTGTTTTATGATGTCACGATGTTAAAGAATCCCATTTTTATTAAATGGGTTATGCAATGATGTATGATTTATGATTTTGTGGCACACATAAGAATGATATCATTATGAGATGGGAGGGACCTATATCTCCCTCCAATGCATTGGGTAAATATTTATATCACATTAGATAGACATGGCTGGAACGGATGGTTAAACCGGTTCAGTGAAACAGGACAGAAATGAAGAGTGAACTCAGTTCAAAAATGGATTTTTATTCTGCTAAGATAGTCTTGGAAATGAGTCTTGACTACTAAGAAATGAGTCTCTATGATTATGTGTGAATGACACAATGTTTCATGTTTTATGTTATGATTATTGGGATTATATTTCACTACTATGATTTATCCCATGTTATGAAATTATGAACTCTTTTGTAGGTTATGATTTCCATAATGATATGTTCTTATGAATATTATGTGATTGATATTTCTTTTGTTTACCATTACTGAGCATTTGAGCTCACCCTTTTGTATATATTCTTTCCCCTGGTCAGGAAGAAGGTTATTAAGTAAGATAATCCAAAAAGGGACTCTATATATGATGAAATAAATTGGAGACAACTTAGATGATTGATGAACCAGTTGTTTATGTTTCCCAGTTTCTAAAGACACTATACATATATGGACGTTTCATGGTTTTGTTATATGTTGTAATAAGTGTACAACAATTTTGAAGTATTAACAATGTATGTAATGTGTGGGTCAATATAGTTGGTATCAGAGGAAAGGTATAGTCATCCTTTGGAAACTAGGATGTGAAATCCTTAGTATGAAACCTAAGGATATGTCTAAGCATAGAACACAATCATAGTGTTTTAGAAATGTCCATGAAAAACCTATAATAAGACCTTAAGTGTGAATTTGTTTCTTGATTATGTGATTTTTCTACTATAATTAGTGTTTCTCACACTATTATTCTTGGTTTTAGTCAATGGCTGGAACCTGAAGGAACCGTGTTAATGCGGAATGCGGCAGGCAATGCAATGATTATCCCCCTGAGCAACCAAACGTTATGGGAGTTGGAATGAAAAATCTTGTAGCCATGCTCACACAACTTCTTCAAGCTATTAATCATGCAGGAATTCCAAACTAGCAAAGGAAGGAGCAACATTCTGTCGAATCCTTCATGCGGCAGCGTCCACCCTCATTCAGGGGGTCTACTGAACCATTTGTGGCTGAACAATGGATCTGTACTACTGAAAAGATATTTTCAGTTCTTCAATGTTCTGAACATGATAAAGTAATCTTAGAAGATTATCGTTTGGAAGGTGAAGATGATCAATGGTGGAATCTTATCAAGAATACAAGGCAGAGGGATGAAATTGAGTCCATGGAATGGGATGAGTTCAAGAACTTATTTTTCAATAAGTAATCCCCTCGTATTCTCCGAAGAAATATGGAGAACATGTTTCTTGAACTAAAGAAAAATGATGATGAATCTGTTGGTACCTATGAAGAAAATTATACAAGACTTTAAAGGTACACTTCTGGGATTATTACCCAACATGAGAGTAAGATCGATCGATTCTTTAGTGGCTTAAAAACATGTTTTCGAAGGGAGATAGCCATAACAGACTTCAATAGTTACAAGGAAATCTTTCGATGTGCTCTCAATGTTGAGATGGAGATTAGAGAAACCCGTCAGTCATATGGCTTTGATAAGAAGAGAAAAATGGAATTCAAAGCAAAATCTAAAGAGCACACTGAAATGAAGATGATTTTTTCCTTATGCTCTAATTGTGGAAAGAAACATGGAGGGAGTTGTCTTAAAGGGACAAGTAAATGTTTCAAATGTGTAAAGGAAGGTCATTGTGAATTTTAATGCCACAATGATGTGAAGAAGATATCTAGTGATGCGACCAAAGAAAAGGCTACACATAGTGCCCCTCCTAAACTTCAATTTTACAAGTGCAAGGAAATGGGGAATTATCCCAATCAATTCCCTAATCTAAGGGTTGTTGATGATGATCGACATCAACAATCTCTTAAGGCTAATGAAAAAGGAATTTCACATGCAATTTCTATCAGTGATGTGAAGTACGATAACGATGTAGTGAAAGGTACACTTACCATCCACTCTAAAGTGGAAAATGTTTTATTTGATTATGGATCCACCCAATCTTTTATTTCTGAAGAATTTTCTAAGGGTATCACCGTATTACCTAAACAATTAGATGGTGAGTTAGCTGTGACAACCCCTAATGGCATAAATGTCGCATCAAAAGTTTATAATTCTTCTTATATTGATGTTTGTGGGAAAGTGCTTCCTGCAAATCTTGTGATCCTTCCTATAGTGGAATATTATGTGATTCTTATCATGGATTGACTTTCTTTATATGGATCTCATATAAATTGCCAAAGAAATGAAGTCACATTTCCTATTCCAAATCAATCTATGATCATCTATCGACGTAAGGATGAACATAACCTTCCAGTGGAAATTTATTCCATCTTATTGGTCTTGATTCCACTAAATAAAGGTTATTTATCTCAAATGGTTTTTGAGAAACTCATGATTAAGAATATTCCCATTGTACAGGAGTCTGAGGATGTCTTTCCAGAGGAATTACTAGTTTCTCCACCAAATCGTGAAGTTGAGTTTTCAATAGAACTCGTACTAGGTGCTTTACCTATTTCAAAGACACATTATAGAATGGACCCAATTGAGTTGCAGGAATTGAAGAATAAACTCCAAGAGAATCTTGACAAGGGATTCATACGCCCTAGTGTGTCACCTTGGGGAGCACCTATTCTGTATGTTAAGATGAAAGATGGATCAATGAGTCTCTGAATTAATTATCAAGAACATAAAAAGATCACTATCAAGAACAAATATCCTCTCCCATGCATTGATGACATATTAGACCAACTACGCAGAGCTCAATACTTTTCCATGATTGATCTTCATTCATGGTAACATCAATTAAGGGTCAAAAGGGAGGATACACCAAATACGGCTTTTCGTACAAGGTATGGACACAATGAATTTGTAGTGATGCCATTTGGTCTAACTAATTCCCCTACTATCTTCATGGATCTGATGAATAGAGTTTTTAGAGACTATCTTGATAAGTTTGTGGTAGTATTTATAGACGATATTCTTGTTTATTCAAAGAGCAAGGAAGAACATGAAGATCACATGAGAATTATATTGAAGACCCTGAGAAATGAGAATATTTATGCCAAATTTACCAAGTGTGAATTTGGGCTTCAAAAAGTTGTATTTTGGGGTCACATAATCTCAAAAGAGGGGATATCTGTGGATCCAGCAAAAACAGAGGTTATCAAAAGATGGTCAAGACCAACAACAGTAAACGAGATCCAATTTTTTCTTGGTTTCGCTGGATATTATCGACCTTTTGTGAAAGATTTTTCACGATTATATAATCCACTCAACAAGTTGACTCGAAAAGAAGTTAAGTTTGTTTGGATGGGGAATGTGAAGAGAATTTCAAGGAGTTTAAAAGAAGGTTATTCAGTGCAGCTATACTCACACTTCCTTGTAGTGGAGAAAGGTTAGTGATCTACAGTGATGCATCCATGAATGGGTCGGGTGTGTTATTATGAAAAATGATATGGTGATAGCTTATGCCACACGAAAGTTGAAAATCCATGAGCAAAATTACCCAACTCATGATTTGGAGATAGCTGCAGTAATCGTTGCATTAAATATTTGGAGGAATTATATTTATATAGAAAGGTGTGATATTTATACTGATCAAAAAAGATTAAATAATATTTTCACACCAAAGGAGCTGAATATGCACCAAAGAAGATGGTTAGAGATGATTAAGGATTACGACTGCTCAATTCAGTACCACCCTGGGAAAGCAAACAAGGTGGGAGATGCATTAAGTCGACAAGACCATACTAGATGATCCATGATGAGGATAACAAAAGAACCAATATTTATGGATTTACAAGGGCTGGATTTGGAATTATAATGGAAGGGGAAAATCGTATCTTTCTCAAATGAATGTTCAACCATCTATACATGTGATGATTAAAGAGGAATAGAATGAAGATGTAGAGGTACAAAAGAAGGTGAGAAATTTTCTTGAATTCCACCTTGATTGTGATGGGATAATAAAGCTCAGGAATTGGGTTTCTATTCCTCTCATCCAAGAATTAAAGAAGGAGCTGCTATATGAGGCTCATAGTTCTTCATTCTCTATTCATCCAGGATGCATGAAGATGTATAGTGACCTAAAAAAGTACTTCTGGTGGGATGTAATGAAAAAAGATGTTGGTGAATATGTATTTGGATTTTTGGTTTGTCAGCAAGTTAAAGATGAGAGACAAAAGTCTAAGGGGATGTAACAACCATACCTATACCAGAATGGAAATGGGAAAACATGACTATGGACATTGTCATCGGACCTCTTAAAACATCAAAAGGAAATAATGTTATATGTGTCATAGTTGATCGTCTTACAAATTCGGCACACTTCATTTCTACTAGAAAGGATTTCTCTCTGGATCAGCTTGCCAGGATATATGTGAAGGAAGTGGTAAGATTGCATGGAGTACTACTTTCTATTATATATGATCGGAATCCGAGGATTACCTCGAAGTTATGGCGAAGTCATCAGCATACTCTGGATAAAGAGTTGACTTTCAACACTGCTTATCATCCATAGACTGACGGTCAGTCTGAGAGAACAATTCAAACTCAAGAAGATTTGTTGAGAGCTTGCTCTATGGATTTCAAAGGTGGTTGGGATCAACACCTCCCTTTGGGGGAATTTTCTTATAATAATATCTTTCACTCCAGTATTCAGATGGATCCTTATGAATCTCTCTATGGAAAGAAATACAGGAAACCAACTTGATGGGATGAAGTTGGGGAAAGAAAGTTATTATGACCTTATCATGATTATGAGATGCTAGAAAAGTTTAGATCTATTCAACAACACATTAGAGCTGCTCAAAGTTGACACAAAATTTATTCTGACAACCGAAGAAAAGACCTACAATTTGAAGTGGGTGATAAAGTGTTCTTACGAATATCTCCTTGGAAGAGAGTAATGAGATTTGGGAAGAAGGGAAAGCTGAGCCCTAGATATATCGGTCCTTTTGAAAAACTAGATCCTGTTGGGAAGGAAGCTTACCGATTGACGCTTCCACCGAATCTCTCTAAAGTTCAGGATGTGTTCAATGTATCTCTCCTTAGAAAGTACGTACCTGATCCTTCACATGTACTCAGCTCAAAAGTTGTACAACTAGAGCAAGATCTTTCTTATGAAGAACAGCCGATAGAGATTCTCAATCATAATGAAAAAGTCCTAAGGAACAAGACCACTCGCTTGGTGAAAGTTTCATATAGGAACCACCAATTAGAAAAAGCTACATGGGAGCTTGAGGATATGATGAGGGAGAGGTATCCTCATCTGTTTGTTGCAAAGTGACGAATTTCGAGGGAGAAATTCATTTTAAGGGGGGTAGAATGTAACACCCGAGACATTAATGAGAAATATTTTTTTATATAAATCATCAAAGGAATATTTCAGTATACACAACACTAGCTTGGCTTTCTTTACACACAATCATGACCTTCCTCGATATCTTGCGTCATACGCAATACCGAGTTTCACTAAACAATGATATGTTATTAAAATATTATTAAAACTAGCCATTATGAATTTTAATACCCACTTTTTGAAATTTTGTAAATTTTATTTTTCAAAATTTACTTCATTTTTGGATTCAGAATATCGAAATTAGGCTAGGGTGATATTTTGGTATTTATCTGAAAACTTTCAATTTTTGATGAATAGTGAAAACATTGGGTTACTATTTAAAATCCGACTTTTTATTTAAATAATTATTTATTTTATTTAAATTTATTTTTGTTATAAATTTATACATAATACCTATATAAGTTCAATGAAATTCATTGGAGTAATTTTATAATAACTTTGGATATATATAAATTTTATTGAACTTTTACCGTCTTTTACCCACCTCCTAGGAGAATTTCCAAATTCACATAAATTTTTTTTACCACTTCTGTGAGTGGATTTTCGAAAATCTGAGAGACACGGATAATATAAAGGACTAAAATGTGGTTCAATGAGATGAAAATCATTTTTGGTGAATAGTAACTTTTTACTTTTTTTACCATGGATAAAAGTAAATGTGGTAATTAGGGGTAAAATTGATATTATTATTATCCTAAAACATGTCATAATTCTATTGGATAAGTGTAATTCGACAAAACACAACCTTAGGAATAGAATATTACCATTTAGGCCCACTTGGATTAGATTAGGACAATTATTATTAATTTTTTTATAGAAGATTTAAAATAGTTAAACTCAATGGTAAATAAGTAAATCATTTTTAATATAGGGTTATACATAAGATAAAATCTACAATAAATATTAATTAGAAAGCTAAAACTATTTACTAAATAATTTTATTTTATTCGTAATTTTTAGACTTTAAATTATTTAATTTATTTATGACACACTGATGATGCAGTAATTATATGATTAATGAAATATTGACATAACTGATGTTATAAATACAAAATAAATATAATTTGAGACTTTTTAGGAATTAAAATAATTATATATACTAATATGACATGTTAGTATTGATTTAATTAACTTTTTTCGAACTAATCTTTCTGTTATGATTTTCACAAAAATCAATTACCAAATAGTGTCAAAATTTACAAAAAATAGTTTTTAAAACAAATATTATAATATTAATTTTTATTTTATTCATAAAAATCTAATGTTCGTCCAAATGACTTATATAAGGTTATATATATTAATAATAAAAAACTTGGGGTTCGTTTGACTTGTTATAGTATGTTTATTAACCTTATAGTGTAAGAAAACAAGAAGACACAGTAAAAGTTAAATTATATAACTTAAAGATAAATCTGAATGATAAGTTTAAAATAGAAACCTAAAGTTGTCTAAATTATATTGGATGAGAGTAATTTGACCCATCCCCACATTATATTATAAATAAATCAATTTAGAGATATTGAAAACCGATTATTACTTTATTATAAAATAATATTTTTAGTTTTTCCAAAGGTGCCCCTATCCTCCCTTATAAAAGGGCACCTTCTCCCTCTCTTCCTCACACCACATTGAGCCTTCATGCTCGGCCAACCCCTGCCAAATTATCTTCTCCACTTCCCTAGAACATTTTATAGGTTCTGGTCTTCTTCAAAGACCAATTTTAGTTCCCTTAGAGGAGGTCTCAAAGAGGCGCCTTAAAGAAGAGGTAATGTCCGTTACCGATTCTTTCAAATTTATTTCTTCTTCCACTTCTTATTATTTAGTTGTTTCATTATGAAGTAATAACATAAGTATCACTCATATACTGATATGTTATTATATGTATGAAACAACCCTATTTCAATATCTTTCCATCTTACGAAAAACGAAATCACCGCGCGTGCGTACGTACGGAATACTGTCTCCAAGCCGTGGTGTAATCTATTTTCCACCACCACCATACTTGGATGGGTATAATGGTGTAAATAATTACTATATATGATTATTTTAAAGTGATACTGATTCTGAAATAGTATACATACACTCCAATAAAATTCCACGATCATGGGAATGATATCATTGCTCGTGTGTACGTATGGAATACCGTCTCCATGATGTGATGCGACTCATTCTACATGATTTTCATTGCATAATGATTACATGAATGAATTGAGTGAATAAATATTATATGTATTACACTAATAACATTCTGAAAATGAGGTATCTATAACCTAAAAATAATAATATGAATTTATTCTACATAACACGCATAAGAACAAAAAGCAATAAACACCCGAATAACAAGTAACAATGAAATAATATTAATAAGGAGCTAAGAATATGACCATATATGATATCATAAAAATAAGTATGATTTTATAATAAGTCAATGACATTATTTAAATAATTATAAAGGAGGTTCCGACACTTACGAAGCAAATCAGACCTAAGGTAAGGAAAAATATCACAATCTCATTTTTATCCGAGATTGTTTATACATTGGTATTTACTGGGTTGTATTTTATCTTCCACATTCATGTTTCCTCAATATGTAATATTATTTCCATCCACGTAAAATTTTTTAAATCCAATTTTACCCTTAGTTAAGGTTTTAGTAACAGGTATGAAAGGAATCTTTTTTCATTTTTCATACGAGGTACTTTTTGACTTTTCCGGCAAAAGTACGAGAAGAATGATTTTTTAACTTATACGGCATGAATGGATTTTTAAAAAATTATTTCCAAGAAGCTTATTTTAAACGTTTTCATGTTTGTTGTTAATCAAATTCTTTTTTTTAAATTGTAGGACATATTAAGAAAGGAAAATGTTTTTGAAATAGAAAGGATATTTTCCTCAAAAATGGAGTTCATGTGTTTTATCAAAATTATTTTCCATCTAAGATAATATAGTGTTATGTTTCTATCACTATTATTACATTGATTTGAATATGTTGTGATGGAATTATTTTTATGAATTCCTTTATCATATATGAATTGTTTAATGATGTCACGATGTTTATGAATCCCATTTTTATTACATGGGTTATGCAATGATGTATGATTTGTGATTTTGTGGCACAAATAAGAATGGTATCATTATGAGATGGGTGGGACCTATATCTCCCTCCAATGAATTGGGAAAAGATTTATATCTCATTTGATATACATGGATGTTACGGAAGGTTAAACCGATTCAGTGAAACAGGAATGAAACGTGGAGTGAACTCGGTTCAGAAATGGACTTTGTCCGCTATGATAGTCTTGGCAATAAGTCTTGACTATTAAGAAATGATTCTCTATGATTATGATTGTATGAAACAATGTTTCATGTTTTAAGTTATGATTATTGTGATTATATTTCACTACTATGATTTATCCCAAGTTATGAAATTATGATCTCTTTTGAAGGTTACGATATCCAAAATGATATGTTCTTTTGAATATGATGTGATTAATATTTCTTTTGTTTACCCTTACTGAGAATTTGAGCTCACCCTTTTCTATGTTTTCTTTCCCCAGGTCAGGAAGAAGGTTATTAAGTAGGATATGCCAAAAATGGACTCTAGATATGATGAATTTAATGGGAGACAACATAGATGATTTAAGAACCAGTTGTTTATGTTTCCCAGTTTCTAAAGATACTATACTTATTCGGTCCTTTCATGGTTTTGTTATATTTTGTAATAAGTGTACTTCAATTTTGATTTATTAACAATGTATGTAATGTATGGGTCGTTATATAACCCCTAGAACATCAGAACATTAGAAATTTTGGAATGAGAAGGATATATGGTATAAATTTTGATAATTCAACCTACTGTCTGTAAAGAATAAGTTTTTTATATTTATCACTATTATAAATGTAAATTATATACCAGATGCATGTTCTCACTTCTGGACGAATATAATTTTAACTTGTTCTGTCCAAATATGTAGACCCGATAAAATTTTAGACAATAGAGCGAAAGTATTGTGGAGTTAGTTATATCGACTGCTCAATATACCTCAGGGATATCATAAAATTTTGAATCAATGTGGGATACAAAGGATGATATGATGAATAACCACTGTTATGGGTTTATAAAATATAATACATGATAATTACAAGGTAGAATGTAGTTTTATTAGTGATGAATGTAACACCCTATCTTCAATTAGTGTAAATAAACACTATGTTAATATAAAATAATAAAACAAATAACATTTAAAAATATCATTAAACTAAAAATATTATTTTATATCATTGATATTATTTTTTAACATACTTGGTCCTAATAATCCTATATGTATATTTAGTCTGTTTTGATTATAAATAAGCTTAAATAAATAATGAATAATATTGTATTTTACAATATCATTTTTTATTTGAAATAATATGTTATTTTATTTATAATTAAACATTTATTTAATATAAATATTTTTTAAATAATGGTCATAAAAGTTAGAGGTAAATAGGAATATTTTACAGATAACTAGTTTTTTAGAAAAAAAAATTCAATGAACTATTTATTTTAAAAAATGAATAATGTATATCTATTTTAATAAGTATAAATAATGAATCATAGTGACTTATTTAAAATAGAATAATATATTATATATCTAATTATATTTATTTTAATCTATATAATGATAATTACTAGTCATATAGTTGATTTAATATCATTTGTTACTTGAAAACTGCATTTCCTAAAATACCATTGTATTGTCCCAATTTTGGGGATTATTTTTATATTAAATTATTCCAATTTAGTAAATAGAATTTGATAAATTTGTTTAACTTTTTATAATCATAATAATTAATTTTATTTTATATTATCAACATTATTTCTGGTCATCATGAATAATAAAAAAATTAAAAAAATTAATATTGTTGTAGTTAATAAGGGATTACTGAGGACGTAATCTACAACAATTTAGGTTAAATTGTCCTAAAATCATTATGAAACCCTAAATTATGTTTTCACATTAACCCTAACCATATACAATATTAATATGATCGATTAATTATCAATAATTCCAAGAATGGGACTTGAAAATATAGTAAATCTATGAAAAAATACAATTATTTCACTCACTTCATTAATAGGTGGGTATGTCCACTCATCGCTTATTCACACCTATCAAGACATTAATCTATAAACCTCCCTTAAAACCCTCCCTAAAGATCTTATATTAATTTTTATGCTATGTTCTAGAAAAAATACAAACCTGAGAGTCCTTAATAAAATATTTACATATGGTTTTATAAGGTCGAGTAAATATCTTCATGAAGTACTTTATTTAGTATTTATTTTATTATATTCCACTAATTATTAATAAATATATTTAAATAACCCCATTATCTACCGTATACTAATATCTAGTTATGTTTTGTAAATATTCTTTGTGCATATATATCTCTATCAAATGGGAAAGAAAACATCACTCTTGTGTATGAAGGACAACCACTTCACGGACTGTTGTAATTTGTTTTCTATCACAAAAAAATGGATAATGAAAATGATGTAAATAATGATTATATATGATAATTATGAAATAATATTTGTTCATAAAATTTAAAATATCATATAATTCCTTAACATTTATTCCATGATTGAAATGAACATGTTAGTCGTACATATATATGGCCTCCCTTCTCCATGATGTGATTTGATTCATTTTCCATGCCCAACATAAATGAATAACTGTAAAAATTTATCTACTAAAAAAATATGATATTTATAAAATGAATAAAATTATAGCTAATATGAAAATATATCCTATTCTAAAAACCAATAACATTCATGATAAACATGCATGATAAATAATATATCTAACACCCCATAGAGTTCTAATAATGAATGATTATTAATTAATGTGTGATAAGATGTTTTATAAAGATGATATATGAAATAATAAATATGAATACAGATTGTTTATTAAATAATATCATCTGTAGAATCATGAATCAAAATTTTTAATAATTTAAAACTAAAATAAAACATAAGGTTAGATATTTCATCTCAATTTTCATTTCATCAATACAAATTCAATATTATAAATCTATTTAAATCGATGTTGGTTGTATAATGACTCTCTGATATAGTAAACCGAAAATAACATTTATTATTTATTATTAAAATTTCATTTAAAATTTATTCTTTTAATAGTATACCAATTAAAAGTTAATAAACATTTAGGCTTTTAATTCAAAATATCACTTTTTTATAGGATTTATTATATTGTCATTGAAGTAATCTTATCATTATAACTTGAAAAGACATTGAAAAATTATAATCAATTTTATATTTAATGTGTTTACAAAATTTCATTTTAAATTTAAACCATTTTTAAAAGATAATATAAATGAAATCTTTATGGTAATATCATTATTATTTTTATTTTAATCAAAATTATTTCCCCCCAATAAATATATGTTTTAAAATGATTTAAAAACTACAATTTTATTAATAATATGTTCTATTAATGAAATTTTTTATATATGTTTTTTAAATTTGTATTAAAATAATATATATATTTCTTTCTTAAAAGGGAATTTTGATGTATTTTTCCAAAATGGAAAATTGATTTTTATGCGTATAGTTTTATCATATGTTTCCTACACTATAAAAATTTTATGACATTTATCTTTTTCAATTAAATAAATATAGTTTTTCAAAAAACATTTAGATGATGTATTATATTAATATTTTTTATTTTTTATCAAAATAAAATGATTTTATATCAAAATACATTTTTTCAAATAATTTTTGATCACCTCTTATCACTTATTAAATTTTTTGGTACTTAACATTCTCATAAAACATTCACTTTTTTACCATTGTAAATTAAAATTTTAATAAATATCTATATTTTTTATATCATGTATATTATTATTTCTTATACTGTATACATTTTTTAAATATTTTAATGCTTTACGAAAGTTATGTCATTGATCGGGAAACATATTAGAAACCCTTATTATTTACTAAATAAATATATTTATTGATATGAAATTTTGTTTATAGATTTAATATATTATTAAATATATATGGACTATATTGGATATGCAGTGACATGAAGGACTTAGTTATAGATATCCCTTCGAAGAATTGACAGTTATTATGATGAAATTAAAATTTCAAAATTAAATGAGTTTTTGATATATAACCACCCTTAAAATAAACTATTTTTGTGCAAGATCTTGACGATATAGATATTAGGATATATGATATAATTGCATCAATCATTTATTCTTTTAATTAATTTACACATTCATTATTATTATAGACGATCCCTTTTTAAATATATTATCCATAGATGAATATCGTTATGAATTTATTGATTAAATTACATGTTTATTTAGTTATTTTCCATAATATATTGATTACGCATTATTTTATCATGATATCTTCACAATGTGTTACCCTTACTATGAATTTTCTGTTATCCTTATTTTGTATCCTTTAACTAGGATATGAAGAATAAATCAGTGATCAATTTCAATGATTCATAATTTTTTCCATTATTATGTTATTTTTAATAATGTAAAATGTGTATACTGTTTGAATATGGATCCTAAAAGATTCAATTATATTTGATCCTTTGGTATTATAACCCTTACTATACTAATATTAAAATTTAACCACTACCTTCGTGTTAATAGAGATGGAGTTGTTATAGTTTAAGTTTTAGATTGTATAGTAGAAATGCTGAGAACTAGATTTAAGAAATCATGGATTAGGGAACATAATGCTATAACTAGTTTTGAGGATAAGTATAATTATAACATATAATTTTAATATTTAGGTAAGTGGATATTATGTATATTTTAATATAAATACATTTATATCTAGAAACTACATGTGGAAATAGTTTTGGAATAAATTTATATAAGAGTAATAACAATAAAAAGAGTTGGTATGAGTATATACTGACCATCATTCTAGGGCATGGGGAATGGACCATTACTGTACAACTAGTTTTAATTTCCTAATAAATAATATTAGGAATATTAAAATTTTCATTAAAAACTATTTTGAAACATTAATAAATATTTTTATGATTTAAATACATATCAAATGAATGTAAGTTTACGATTTAGATATTAACTATGAAGAAATTTTTAATTTATATTTACTATTCCATCAGATTTTGTATTATTTGTAATAAAATAAAAATCAAAATTTCATGATCTAATGAAAAATATTCAATATTTTAGAACATAATTCTCGCATATGTATGGGATTGAATACTCGGGGTCAATGAAAAAAAGTCCCTACTGAGAATGAAATATAATAAATATTGTAGTTTTGTAGATCAATTCTATAAGAGGTAAGATGTCCACGGTTATTTCAAATATTATAGAACATATTATTCATCATGATTTTCAATGACATGATACACTTATATAGGATGGTTTCCTCCAAAACAATCCCCCATCATTTTGTGGGACTATTCAGCCTGTTGTAGTTGAGTATGGCATTATGTCCCTTAAATACATATTTTAGGGCTTGGGAAATAATGAAAATGAAATTATTAAAAATTAATTTTATTTTATTAAATGATATATTTATCAAGGGTGGTTATAAATCATGAATTCACAGCTTAATGATGAAATACAACACAAGCAATGTAGAGCTATTAATGGAATATTATTTAATAAATGTACCCCTTGTGATCAACATTCTGAAGTTAATATAACGTTATTAAACTTATGAAAAAATATTATAAACTTATATAGATTATTATGGTACCTTATCGAGAATATAAATGTGTGATAAAAATTAATAATTAAAAAAAATTGATTGTAAATTCCCATAAAGGACATAATCGAGGCCCAAAAATCCGAACAGTTTTTCCCAACACATTCATAATATTATGAAATAGTTTTCTGTGGCATATAAAAGTTATGTAATTTTATAGATAATATATATTTAATGTAAATCATGAAAAATAAGTCATATAAACCCCATGATAATGGTAAATCATCAATGAATATGAATAAAATGAAGCAATTTCCATCATTTGAAAATTATACAATGAAACGTACTAGAATATATATTAAGTCAATGTGAGTTTGTTAATGAGTGATGATAAGTATCGTCTGGATAATATATATCAGGGAAATAAAGATACCACTTCTACATAATTATTAAAATATAATGAATGTGTCAAATTATTCAAACCAATATCCCAAGAAAAACATGAAATTTCCATATAAGTTGATAATGTGACAAGGATAAGTTTATGTGATCACTACAACAATCATTGAAGATAAAAATTATATATTGGAAGGAAATTCAATCATACATTAAAATTTAGGTAATTTTTAATTTGATTCTAGATCCTCAGACTCATTTATATATTTTTTTGAGCCATGATCATTAGATATTTCCCTAGAACCATAACAACGGTGTGGTCAGTAAAAAATCCGAGGTGAAATCTAACTACAATAATGATGCGTTGGGAAATTCCTATTATGAAACATAAAAATGATTTATTTTTTGACTTTATTATTATAAAAATAGTTTAATCTTATATAATAATTTTTATATAATGGATTTAAAAATGTAGTTATAATATATATTGAAAAGAAAAGGAAATTTTCCTTCTTGAAGAAGATATGAAATTCCATATAATTAAGGTGGATACATTATCATTAGGGTCATGTATATATCCACCACCAATAACTAAATTTTGTATAGTAAGACATTGATGTTTTCCCTAATGAATTTTCCAAACATAAACCAGAGTGTGATTTTGAGGTTTTTATTGATTTAACACCTGATTCAAGAACAATATAAAATACTATCTATAAAATGGATATTGTGGAATTAGTGTAGTTGAATAAAAAAATAGGCTAGTTTGGTGATAAAGGATTTATACACCAATGTTTTTTACTATCATTATCCGTTATTTGTATCATTTGAATGAAGGTGGATTCATGATGTTTTGCATTCATTATATGGAAATATATGTGATTGCGATAAAGAAAAAGTATTATATTCCTCACATTGATGACTTATTCATTTATATTAATGGAGTGTTATATTTTAAAAAAAACTACTTCAATCAGGATATCTTCAATTACATATAATTAATGGATATATTTTAAATATCACATCACAAATGAGGTATGAGAATTATGAGTTTTCAATAATTACATTTTCAATGAGTAATGAACAATTTTTTTTATGGATTTAATGAATAGAGTAATAAAGGAATATATTCATATTTATATATTGTATACAATGATTATACCTTAGTATATTATAAAAACTATATCACCCATGATATTAACTTATGTATCCTATATGACACTCTTAGTGGAATATCTTAGTATATTTAATTTAGAATGTGTAAATTTTGCCTTAAAAATTTCCAAATAATTTTCATTCAAAATTTATATATGTAATTATATACAATCATATTAATATAAAGGAAAAAATCCTACTATAAAAACATAATTAAGGTACATAGTTTCTTGGTATTGATAGGTTACTACCATTAATCGGTTCAAAAAAGGGCTGATTGACTAACCTATTAACCGAGATTACATACAAAGTGTTTATGTTCATATAAAAAAAGTTCAGTGAATATTATTCTGAATAATTAATCTATAGATTATAAAATATCCAAAATGATGATATAAAATTAGGAAATAATTTATATGTGAAATATAGTGATGTATCTCTGAAGTTACATAATCGTGTACTTGTGAAAAATAATAAATGTGTTGCTTATATATCAATGATATTACAGAGTTGTGAACTAATCTAAAAAACTCATGAACTAGAATTTGTATTCATAACCTTTAATTAATTATTATGGATATATTATATATTTAGTGAGTGATATGAGATATAAACAGGCCATGTGAGCCAAATTTACATAATTTCATAGAAAATTCTCAATACGACGAAAATTTGATTTATCAAGCTAATCAAGGACTATGATTTATCAATACACTACAAATTATGGAATTTAAATATTATAGAAGATGAATTTAAGGATAATGATCATTTAGCTAGGAATGAAATTCAAATTTTCTATAAAACCATCATTATTGGGAAAGATAAAAGATCTCAATTAATGATGATATTTTTTAAATGAAAATTGAAGCTATGAAATATAGGAAATTGGATGAAATATTTGAGAATTTGGAATTCTAAAATTTTAAAATAGACTATGTGTTTCATTTATTACTACATTGAAAAGGGAAACATTGGTTCATATTCAAATCTTGAATTTCTCAAAACATCCTTCTAGAACCAAGATGTGTAGGAATTTTAGGAAATAATTTTCATGGGATAACATGATGTGGGAAATTTATGATTTTGCGACATGATGAATTTTTTCCCAGAGGTGATTGATGAGAGATAGATTTCTAGAAGTTTCATTCAGCCTCTATATATTCTGATGTGAAAATGGGATTCCATTAATTAGTAATTTTTCATAGATTACAAAATACTCCAAGAATAAATGATAAAATATGAGTTATTATTGTTCTCCCAACCAAATATAAAAAAAATTTGTTTAAGGTAATATTTTTTCATGAAAACCTTGAAAATATCTATTTGATAGACTTTTAAAGAAATCATGGTGCTACATTTTTAATCATTTCTGATCAATATAATTGATTTACAATGAAATATAAATAAATCTACAACAATCATGATACTATAGTTAAATTGAGAACTTTCTATCATTATATTACCAATAGACAATCTGAAATGATTTTTCAATCATTAGAAGTAATTTTGATATTTTCCCCACTTTACTTTTAATATTTGTGGGATCCAAATTTTTATTTAGTAGAGTATTACCATGAAATTTATCTATATTCATGTATTCAAATGTTTTTGTATGAATCATTTTCTAGAATGATATATCATAATCTATCTTTTTATGATGAATTTGGGGAATGAAAATATCTATAGATGGAACATGGGGAGGAGGCAATGATAAATGTCAGGAATATTCCGACGTACCTTAAAGTAAATTTTTTTAAAGAAGATCTATAATGTTAACTGTAAGAATGATTTTTAATTTCAAGTGTTATATCATGTTTTCATTAATTTATTTCTATATAAGGGTTTCAAAAGGTTTTCTATGAAGGTGAAACTAATCACCTTGTATATTTTAATTTTGGAAATTTTTGTAATGAATGAAATCAATTGCTTTGAATTTGGTTATTCCACATAGTCTCTCTAATGTATATGATGTTTTTTATAAATCATCATTAATGAATTACATGAAATAATCTAAGAACCATATTATGTTTGATTGAATAAATTATTAACATGATCTATCTTTATTTAGAGAGCCCATTCAGATTCGTCAAACTAGATATAAAGTATTCAGGTATCAAATTAATCAACATGTATAGGAACATTAGAGAAATCATAAAAAGGAGGGTGAAATTTGGGATCCAAATTTTATTTGCAAGATAAGCCACCCTCATTTTTTAATAATGTACTATACATGAAAATTTCAATACATATTTTCTACGAGGGATGCATTTAACACCCAGAATTCAATTTTAGTGTGAAAACATTGTAATTTTTCATTTATATTAAAAACATTAATATTTTAATATTTCATTCCAAAAAAATTAATTTCGGATCATGAATATATATTTTCAACTAACATTGAAAAAATAATCGAAGAATGAGTTTTAAAAATTATCCCATAAAATTAAATTTTATAATGACGTAAAAATATAATATTTAATAAATATTAAATTATTAATAATATTAATTTTTAACATAAAAATGCAATGAAATATTTAACATAAATTTATTATAATACAACATATTATCATTTAGATTTATGTTTTTAGATTTTTTAGAAACATTTTTTTATTTATAAAAATATTATGTTTTCATAAAATTTTTCTTTTTAAAAAATAATGTCCATCCGCTTTAATGACATAAATAATAAATAATTATGAATAATTTCAACTAAATATTTAAATTTTTTTCCAATATAAATAAAAAAATTTATCCTTATACTGGTAATTTCAAGTCTTATAGATAATTTAATATCATCTTTTTCTTCAATAATTGCATTTCCAGATAAACCATTTTTTAACACCATTTGTGGTGTTTTTTAAATTAATGAAATAACATTATATGAATTTAATCTGATAAAATGGTTTCCATATTTTGAATCAACATATTTAATATTATTTAATAATATCAACTTAATTTTTTGGAATAATGAATAAAAAATAAAAAAAAATTAATTACCACAGTTACGGTTAAAAAGGGTTTACTAGGGAGGATAATTTTTAAAATTATCAGAACAAATAATCTAGAAATTTTATAAAACCTGATTGGGTGTTCATATTTTTAAATTTTCACAATCTTCTAAAAACATGAGTCATTTTGGAAATATAGTTTCCAGAATGTGAAATCACATTATTTTATAACTATAAAAAATTACAATCCTTCAACACACTTGAATTATAAAAGATCAATTCTTCCCATCACATAATCAGACAAATAATGAAATTTATCAGGTTATAATCTTATTAAAACATCTCACCATAATCCAAGTAATATTTCAATAGGATATGGTCTTACTAAAAAATCTATGAGCATTAATATATGATCCAAATGTGGTTTTTCTAAGCGATGAGGATTGTATTCACCAAATTTTTCATTTTTTACATCATATTTTTTCACCATAAATTAAATATTAATAATTAAAATATAATTACAATAAAATATAATACATAATTATATTTTATTATTTTAATATAATAATATTTATCAATCACATTCTCTGGAGTATGGGAGGTAAAACCATCACGCATGAGTATGGTGGACTACCACCCCGCAATCCAATAATGGTTTTGTTAAATATATGGCACATATGTATAGCCATAACTATATAAATAATGAATATATATCATATTAATGACATAGTACTTATTCATTTAAATTAATATATCATCTGCTTCAAGTACATTGCACTCATTAAAAACATGATAATGTGGCTCAAGCATACGTTTGACCAACCATCTCAACAAAGCGATGATATTCATATCCCATTTACATAATTAAATAAATATTATAAAACTATTTGAAGTTAATAAATAATATATTTAAAACATTTTTATAAATTTTAATATTACATAAATACACCAAACATTAAAAAATAAAATCATTTAGGATAAACATGCTTGAGAAAACACAGTAGTTAACTCCAGAAACAATATTAGTAGTGAATGATTATTAACAAAAAAGTTTTAGGATTCTATAAAAGGATCATATATGATATTAAAAATTTTAATATCATTCTGGTATAAATTAATAACATTTTTAATATCATTATACTGTTTTTATAAAATTTTCAACCAAATGGACTCTTAAAATATAGTATTTCATCTCAATTTCCATTATATTGGGACATATGTGATATTATTAAACTATTTATCATTATTTTGTTTATATTATAAATATTATAAATATTTAAATTTAATTCCAAATATTAAAATATTAATAACATTTCAATTAATTATTAATATTTAAAAAGGAAACATGTTAATAGTTACAGAGGATGTATGAATTTATTTTTCAATCTCAATTTGTTTTGGGATTCATTATATTTTAATTAATAAAATATTATCATGTATACATAAATTGATCATGTCATTTTATTATCTTATATATATTTAATTATATTACGAATCACCATTTAATAGTTCATCTCCCAAATATTATGAGTCATGTAATGAAATGTTTAAAAGAAAAATTAATATTATTTATCTTTTAATCAGATATATTTTTATTCAGTGAAAATTTTATAATTTTTTCTTAAAAATCTATTTTTATGAATTAAATAATTTATTAAATAATTTTTAATTTATCTCATAATTTTTAAAAGGAATAAAATAAATCATGATATTATTTTTCATATGGGAAATTTTCAAATTTCTATATAAATTGTCAAAAGTAATGTTCATTATCTTATAAGAAATTTAAAAAACACGCTACTATTATTGTTTTGGGATATTTAGATTCTTCCTAAAATTTTCAATGGTTTTACCAATAAAAAAATTAAAATAATTTTTTAATATTATTTAAATTTTTTATATTTATTTTTTCTCTAAATGACATGATCTTTGTTGAAAATCTATAATTTTTATTAATCTATAGACATCTATGAACTGATATTAAATTTGTGGTGTTTAACTTTATCAGGAAACAAACACATTCTTTTGATGATTATATAGAAAAATTCACTTAAATATTCATTATCATTAAATCATGGATATGATTAATTCCTAAAAAATATATCATATTCACATATAGAGTTTTACTATGAAATTGAATTGATGGGATAGAGAAAATATTGTTATATATATATATATTATTTATCCCATCAAGATAATTATTATTAAGGAATAATATTTATAAATAGAATCAATCATTCAATATACAAGGAATACATTGAACATGTAGTGATGTGTGGGGAAAATTATTGATAACCCCACGATACATCAGCATGGCTCATGATGAAAATCAGTAGGCCATATTAAATGGTTTTTTAGTGCACATATACACATAAATTAAACAATCTTGGTTCATGGTATTTATGGAATAACTATCATGATTTATGGATCAATACATCATATATTTAATCATTTACATTATTGATAATTATATTGTTATTGAACAAATGTTAATTTTGTTGATATTATCCCTTGAGGGATTTCATTCAGAGGTATTGATGAAAATTGGATGTGTTTTCAAATATTTATCATTCCACATCGATTACATGTTATTTAATCAAGATAGATTCTATAGTATGAAACCATTAATAAATATTTTATCTATCCCTTATTCTATTTCCTTTTCATATGATATAAAGAAGAAATATTTGAATGAGTTCAATGATGGTTAATGTTTTAATTTTTTTCACAATACTCCCAATGTAAAATAATTGTCATATATGTATCTAGATCTTCCGGACATATAATATTATATTTCTTTTGCTATTAAACCCCATGTGTCAAAGTTGATGTATCAATGTGGACACTAACTCTGGGTTTATTTATTTAGGGATGTTACATCGTAGATATTGGGCATAGACTGAGAACACAAAACAATATTTTTGCATCGAACTAATTACATAACCTAAGCAGTGGGACATATGAAATAATATTATATATAATATATTTTAAATAATCAAAAGATACAAACCTAGGGGTAAAATTATAATGAAAATTCTATAACTTTAATTCATATACAAAGAAATACTACTACATAATAATCATTATGATAACCACATCACAAACCAATAAAAAATTTACATCTATTCATATAAAATGATCGAAATATCATACACCAATTACTATCCTCAATATTTTCATTATATATATTAAATCGTATCCTATATGAAACACTATGATTTATATCATATATTTGATACACGTTTCATTTAGCCCTTAAAATTTATAAAAAATCGTAGTAAAATTTCCAAAAAAACTTATTAGTATGTAATCTGAATTCATATTTAACATTATTTAATTTCATAAATTCACATGATTATTATTCTATACAATTAATTTTTTCCAACACATCCTATGAAAAAAAATCTGACTAAATAAAAAAATTTATTACAGCACTATTATATCAAAATTATATAAATCAATGATAATACTAAAAAAGTAATATAAAACCACAATAAATAAACCGTCATAAAAATTTAAATCCTAGAATCACAATCCCATTACAATAAATAATAATTTAAAACATAGTACTAAATATATTTTTTCAAAGTAACTAATAATTTATAACATAAAAATACGAAATAATAAATTCCTTATATCAACAATAGTGTTTGATTAAATGTTTAAATAATTAAACCAATTATAAAATGTTCAAATAGATCAAAAAATATTATGATATCATTGAACCAAGGTCTAAAATGTAATAATTACACAAAAAATAAAACATTTCTCGTAAAAATTACATGAATAAAACAACTAAATATAAATTTATTTCGTTTATTATCTCTATTAGATAAATACCATCATTTTATATAGGGAATCATAAATATTGTTATATCCATAACAACATGGTAAATAAATAAATAAAATATGAATAACCCACATGAAATAATTTATAAACAATCGTATTTCCTTGTGAAGAAAAACGATCGACGATAAAATTAAAATGATCATGAAATTATACATAAAAAACCTATAACACATAATAATCTACCATGAACTTCAGTCAATAAACTAATAACAATTAATAAACGCTTCTGTAAGAAATTTTTAATGGTGAAAATAAGATGGAATGTTGGAAATAAAAAATAAGAAAACCTATAATTTCAAGAACCTGATCAATAGAAGAAAGTGATTTAATATACCACCAATGATTCTTAAGATTACCTAATGTAATTTATAAATACATACTGGTTTTCAAGAAGTTCAAAATAATATAAAAATATTCAAGAAAAAACTAAAATATAAAATCAAATTAAATTTATCCAGCTATTAAAAAATAATTTCATAGAATTATGGTTTAATGAGATGGTAAAAATACATATAACAAACTAAGTTATTAAACCTTTCTATTCCTCATTACATACAGTCAATAATAATTAAAACTCAAAAAGTGTAAAGAATATTATTGTATAATGACCTTCATCACACCAAAGTGTATCAACTCTCAAAAATAATATTGTAAACATCTCATTCAAGTAATATCTAACTATCATTCAACTTAGTTTATAAACATAAAAAAGTAGCTGATGGATCTACTATAGATATGTATAGAAAATTCCACCCCACACCACATCTATAATCAATAAATACATTTCACAAATTATGGATTCTGAAAAATTATATCTTCTGTGCTGCAATTTCAAAAACCATGATGTAATTATCAGGCCCAACCAAATATAAGGGATACTTCATATCAATCCCTATTGAGAAAATATAAATACAATGAAACCCTATTTTTTATTATTTTTATAGTAGATAAAAAATTATCTCACCTTAATAGCCCTCACAATATTCACCTCCCTTCTCACCACCAACACTTGAAACACAAAAAACTAATAAAGTACATGACAATTTAAAATTAAAGCCTTTAAATATTATATCCAATTAATTTATAAAAATATATAAGATACCAAATTTAATGTTTCATTTTTTTAGAAAGAGTATTTTATTTTTAAAGGAGAAAAAATATGATGTACTAAACGAATTCCATTGTTTATAGTGGGCTATGTTGTATTAGATATCATTTTCGTACCATGAGATGATATCATTAAATAGTTTAATTATAATTTAATCATTATGGTATGGATTAATGAAAATTATTTTAGGTTTTATTGTCAAATATATAGAGTAAGTCATTCTATATTAATGTTTTTTGAATGGTATTGATAAAAATTATAAAGACATACTATTATTATAGGAGATAGGGATAATATTAAATCAATGAAGAAAACCATGATAAATTTGTGTGATTCTAAACCATGGGGAATGTAGATTAAATTTAAAATGGATCAACATTAAATAGTACATTACATGGATAGAAGAAGATCAAGACATGTATTCTAAGAAAATAATTAGAGATATAAAATGAAGAATATAAGAAAGATTATTTTAGGAGTTGATTTAATTTACCTATTTAACATTGAGCATTATTAAAATTTATTTTATAAATAATGTTCCCCTAAAAAACTATATAATTGTATGGATAAATATCAACAACTATCCTTTTGTATTAAAAAATTATAAGAGTTCTCCCACTGATATGTTCATTAAATCAAACAATTTAATTTATAGCACAACTAACATGTTCATCATCTAGTTTTCATGGGATTGGCCACCTAAAAATTCATCACATTACCTTAATAGAACATAAATATATGAATTATCATTAGGTATGTCACCATAATCACAGACAATAGATAGAATGGTAGGGTTTTCTTCTCACTATATTGAATTATTACTGCATTCCAATGAGATTAATATAAATATATTTTAGATTGATAAATATAAAAATTATTAGTATAGAAAAAAAAATATGGCCATTAGTAATCATGGAGATAACATGACTAGAGAGAAGTTCCTATTTATATTAAACATTTTTTCCTTCCCATTTTTTGGCTATAAAGATTAGAGAAGGAACCACCATATATTATAAATTACTACTTATTTATGACAATGTATGTTTTGCATCCAAGGATGAATAATCACGTTTCTTCTATAATTGATCAATAATATTATTTTCATGAACATAAACCATTACTAATATTTTTATCATTTTCCCCTCTTGAGAAGGTTCTGAAGCATCATAGGTTCATCCTCTGTACAATAAAAAATGAGTTTATTTACATCTATATCATTATGAAAAAACTCATTTTCAACATTTATATAATTATCCCCAAAAAATTTATAAATATTATCTTCAATTTCATCTCCAACACCTATGGTTACAAATTTTATCAATTAATTCATCTAAAAGTATCCATTTTTTAAATCCACCTCTTAACATGTTCTATCCAATGACATTATATGACATAACATCACTAAGTTAAAAAATGTTATTTCAAATAATACCTTTGGACGTTTTCATAAAGGATAAAAAAAATTTCCTCTTTTGTCTGTCGTTTATATTACTAAATATATTCCTAGGAATAGCCACCTTGTTCTTATGAATAAATAGTTTCTTTTCATAAATTTCTTGAAACATGAAATTTCAAATTCTATAATTCTCTTAGAAATTTCAGTTTAAAAGAATACAACTAATATCATCGACTCAAGCTCAACATACTTAACATGTAAATTATATATTTAAATAACATAAAAAATAGAAAATATATATTATAAGGATATTCATAATATACACTGATAAGTGATTTATTGAACTGGTATCTCTAAAAATGATAAAAATTGAAATTTCCACCATGTCCTCAAACAAATAAAAAACATATTTTGTCTCACATTATTAAGAACCAATTCTTTATTATAAGTATAAATTATAATGGATTTATCATAGAATATTCTATATTCATTTCATATAAAATATATATCCTCCTTTAATATAGAATTTCATATCCATTTATATTTAATAATTTCTTCAAAAATAATTTTATGACTCATCCACCTAAAATAAAATGTTTTTCCACCGAAGACATTATGAAGAACATTGGATTTCATTGAACTAGAAAAATAAAAAACCCCAAATCAATCACCTTTCTTTTATAGAAAAGGATAAGTATATTTAGGTTTTATCTATTGAGGAATATTGTTTAAATTGTTTGGATTTTAAATATATTCTATTTTGGTTTTAAATATATTGATTTCTTAAGTCAAAATATTAGTAAATAATTTTATGAATTATCAGAGGAATAAATTTATGTAACACAATAAAATTAAAAAATAAATAAAAATGTAAATATATATTTTTTGTAATATATTGAATTAAAAAGCTATTTAAATAGATGAAATTTTATTAAACCAAAAAAGATTCAATTTTATTAGATTTAGAAGAATAGAAAAATAAATATAATATGGAAAAATTTATACTTATCTTAAATTTTAATCATCCTAATTAAATATTTTAAAAAATATAATAACCCATTCAGTAAGATTTTTTGTAAAACCGTATGATAATTTTATTTATTATTTTCCACATCAAGTGGAATATCACCGTTTTGAAAGAGAAATTTTAAAAATTTATGTCACTTGTTTATATTTATTTCTTTGGTGTCTAATTATATTTATTAAATTTTTTATATAAAATGTGATAAAAAATTTAATTATCCCATAAAAAATTAAATTTAATGTATATTAATTTTTATTTCATCCAAAAAAATTGGTCTCAAGGGCAACTAACTGTAATGTATTCATCTTTATCAATTTATGAAGAAATAATGTGTTTCTTTTCACTCATCCTAGAAACTAATCATTAACCAAAAAAATGATGTTTCATAAAATATTTTTTCAAACATACATACATCCTTGAAAATCTACAAAAATATTTTATATTATATAAAATTCATAATTTATTGAAGATTAAATAATGAGAAATTATTTCTTTAAATGTAGAATTTTTTTTTAGAAATTTTAAAATGATATTCCTTAATATTTTTTCAAAATATTTCGAAATGATATATCGAACTAATAATATCATGTATACTATTAGTTCGATATATTATTATCTTAATTATTCCCTAATATAACCTTTTTTACTTATGTTTCCCAACTTCATCTATGTCGCAATTTATAATATTACTCATACAAGATAAATGTATCATACTATATTAGAGGATAATGCTTTTTTGTATGTAATTTATGTATATTATTTAGTCCCAAAAATTTATATGCTATAATTGATAAATTTAAATAATAAGAAAGGAAATTTGAAATCATCCATCAAGAAAATATAAACTTATTTTTCATGATTTTTGAAATAAAATTACTCAATTTCATATTTTTTTAGTCCAAAATCAAATCATTCACATTAAATTAAACAAAAACATTTTTTGAGGGTGGGGTTTTCATAAATATAGAGAGGTGTCACAAACCGACAAAGAAACCATTTACGAAATTATGTAACATATCATTTCACAATAATATCATGGAAGTTGTTTAAAAATATTATTCCATTTACCCATATAAATTGAAAATTATCCAATAAAACAAGAATTTATATTTATGGGTTTTTTTCTTAAAACTGGATTTAGTTGAATGAACTGAATGTTTGGACACCTATAAATGGTGTTTTTGGATGATCTGTTTGTGTATGTTGATGGATATGAGTACTATAAATGAACAAGAGTCAAGAAATTTGGAACCGGTTATATCATGAAGCCACAAGATATATTCTTTTATGAAACTGGCCCGCTAGTAACCTGGACAAAGGACTTGATGTGATTAACTAGTCAAATGGCCAGTCGATGGCCTCCATAGTCTTGCCGATGAATACTTTTTATGGTAGAATTATAATTAATCACTCTTGGGTGTTTATAGGACAAATACCTATTTTCATTTTTATTTTTACAAGTTTGGATGATGGATATTCCCCCCTACTTTTTGTTGGCTCACCCATACTCTTAACGCAATTTTGGATCAGGTTCGTGGTGATTATTTTTATAAACCCTCATTATGTGGTCTTCATTCATAACCTCCTTATATCTCTATAAATTTTATATTTCAAGTATATTTTTTAGAGATTTATTCCATCATTGGATGGTGGAATCATATTCGGATGATCAGGTATTAACATTTCAGGGCTTAAAGATGTACATAGACAATATCTCTATTCTATATCATCATGCTTCATTGGAGGAATGTCACAGTGTGATTTTTCAATGTTTTTTTATATAACATAAAATATTTATCTTATATTTATTATTCCAAATAATATTTTATTCTACCATTATTGCAATTAGATGTTCATATAGACCGCTTAGCGATCTTTTGTCTATTTTTAATTGCAGTGGGTGCATTCAGTGAGTAAAAAGCCTCTTATGCATACCTATATATTCTTTGCTAAATATTTGATGTTTTAAATAAATATTATACAATTATAAATAATTAATATTTTTTTGTATGTATGATATGAAAATAGGTTTTTGATAATTTTCTATTGGTGTTGGAAGATCTCGAGTGGTGGGTTTATGGGCTGTGAGTTAAAATGGAAAATCATTTTAAAATTTTAGTTACTTCCATCATATTAATCAATAATCCTAAATTATTTTTCTAGTGTACTTTTTTGTATTTAATATCCCTTGGATGTACATCAACCCACATTAATACTTATGCATATATAATGGATTAAATATTGTTAAATACCCCATAAATATAAATTATTCCTGATTGAATAGAAATCCAAATTGGGGGGGGGGGGTTATTCATCAATACAATATATGATTTAAAATAAAAATTGTGAATTCGTAAATTATATTGTTAATTTTTATCAGTATGGAAATCGTATTGGAATTTTTAAATTGGTACCCTTTAGAAAAAATGATAAATATAAATTGAATTTAGTATCTAAATTGAATTTTGAGATGTAACACTAAAATGAGATATGTCCCAAGAAAAATATTTTAAATAGGAATCAAAATATAGTTATTATGTAAATGACTATATATTAACTTAAAAACCTTATACCAAATTACAAAAATGAGTTGCGGTCATTTTATCAAAAAAGTGTAATGATTGATGGTTTTTCCTCTTTGACGTGAGGCGAAACCAACCCCTAGTGTATTTCATTAGAATAGTTCTACACGAACTGAACAAGCCCACTGATTTGGTAATGGTAGATGGGTAAATATTTGGTGATCATAGACCATGGTTTTATGCTCAAACATTTTGTTAAACATAGAGTGAAAAAGTATCAAGGGTAGATACTATGTCCCTGAGTCTTTTTATATTAATAGAAGGTTCTGGTTCACACTAAGGATGGGTATGTTACTCCTACTCAAATATGTGTTTTTATGGCCATTTTGACAAGTTTAAAGTCACCTAGAACTAAATGAAATATGTATATATTGTTCACATAGTAATATTTCCACATGCAATTAGTGTTTTTATATTCCTGTTTTATATGATATTGAGGTTATACTATAACTATTTATAATGTGGATGACTCTATGAATTTAACTTATATTGGTTATTTTGAGGGATTGTTTTTTGATATCTTATTATGTTGTACTTAAAACCAACTCATACCTCTATGTAACATGGGTACCTAATAATATGATACATAATTTCATGTGAAATTATGGGCAATATGGTGGTCCCTGAATTTGTTTGGGTTACATGAATGATTCTTTAGTATTGAGAACACACTAGGTCTCATGACCATTTAGAATTCCTCCAATATTTTTTATGTTTTATATTTAGGATATATATTTTGACTTCCAAAAAATTTATATTTTTTCATTTCATTAATACTATTATTATATGTGATTACTACATTCATATTATTTTATATAATTTCCAAAATAATTTATCTTTGTGTATCAATTTGGTTTATATACATATGTGATTTACTCTTATATGTATGTATTGTCTCCCCATCGCACCACATTAGACTAGAAGTACTAGTCGACTAGCTATTGTGAATATGGAGGTTCAACATAGGTATTATAGTGTTCTACTAGTTTGGTAACTAGTCTATGGTATGAAGAGTAATGGAATTACAAATGAGAAATAAAGATCTTTTTCTTTTTTTATTACTTTTTAGGCTGGTAGATAGGAGAATAACTTTTCCCTAGTACCTGGTATTGATGTTGAATCGAGGAATAGCCCATTGTTTATTAGATAATTCAATGTTCCTATGGAGTATATTAATAATCACACTTCTCATTTATTTATTTGATCATATTTAAGTTTGTGTAAAGCTGCATAATTTTGAGGTCATTAATTTATGATATTTTATCCCTTTGTCTGGTATATCAAGAGAGGGTCTATTCATGCATCAGATTAGGAACATGTGACTCATGTTTTTTATTAACTAATTTTTTCTTATATAATTACCAAGGATGTATATTTAATTTCGGATTCTATTTATATGGATTTTAATAAAATTAAATTTTGAAATCCGGCTGAACCAATCATTTAAATAAATTTAAATTGGTTATTTGATAATTTTCATCAGTTATTATGTGGGCTAAAATATATAAAAATACAAATACAACGTAAATATAATTTTCCTCTACAAAATCTTATTGAAATATTTTTAAATCAATTTCCATCTAATATTTTTTTTGTAAAAGAAAATGGGTGAGGGTAATTGGAGGGATTACTTGTTTCTGTTTTTACATGTCACAAACTAACTCAAATTCAATATAGAACTTATAATATTTTCCTCCATAAAATTTAAATGAAATATTTAAAAAATTAGTAATTATTATGGAAATATTGGTTTTAAGAAAGGTAAAAGTGTAAAATTCGTGGATCTTATATATTTCATGGTGTTTTATTGGGTATTGGATATGCACCCTGTGTGGGGATAGATTGTGTTATAAGATCATCTTTGTTCTGTGTTGTTTTTTAGTTCTGTATTTCGAGGGTAATGATGAATTTTTATTTGTTTTTACAACTCATAATCATTTTGGTATACATGATCTTTAATAGGGTGATAAATACATTAATGAACCCTTTATGTGGGACCCTATATTGGGTGGTTGTATTTTTGGTGTTGTGTTACCATAGAACCAGATTGATTGTTATCAAAAAAAATTCCTATATGAGATATGATATGTTGGATACATGTGAGAGCCTAGTGACTTCCAATGGTCTGAATCCAGGTAAGGTATTTGGTTCTACTTTTAAGGGATACCCATGGAATGTGTAAATTTGATTTTTAGAATTCCATCATGCAACTTATATGATTGGAATGTTAGAAGTACTAGTTCTGTGTTGGTTATTAGAGTTTTATAGATAGTTTTGGGAGTGTATGCTGGTTTATATGCATAAACACTATAATGAAAGTGAGTATGGGTTAATATTGGTGGTTATGATATTGTACATGATTAAGGTTCTATACAAATGGAATTTTGTTAGATGGGTTTTTTTGGAGGAATGTGGAAATAACGTAAAACATATAATATATAAAACTCCCTAAGTATTGGTGATTTATTAGTTCATGCAAGTTTTAAGATAAAGACACATTAAGTATCTACCACTATTAACACAATTTAAGATATCAGGAATGTGGTAGGATTACAAATAAAACCCATTATAATATTATAATGACTCCTATGTTTTGATTGGTCATGTGATTTTATTTGGATCAGTGTGATACCAATGGTATTAAAACTCAGTTAGGGTTCTCCACACTTTGAGGGACTGTCTGGAAGAATAGTCTGGGGTAGTCTCTATAGTGAGTGAACATAATAACATGAAACCAGACATCATTAGGGTAATTATGGAAGAAAGTCCACATGAGAGATTCATTATTAATTTTTTCATGTGGTTTAGGTGTTAATAGATCATAAAACCATGAATATTTATTGACAAAGTTGAATGAATAGGATGAGTACTGAGTTCGGTTTGATGTGGGCCAAGCATGTATGATGTACAAGTTGCACTATTGGGTTTGTTATTTTAGTATAGTGTTGAATGTAAATCAAGGATTGATCCTGTATAATAAAAAGGCTCATGTAGGTTGATCCTCGATGGGTGTTTTATCAGTTGATGAGACAAATGTGACACTATTGCTCTATAGGATAATCATTCATGCAATTTTGATTAGAATCATTTGGATCAGCACTATTAGAGAATCAATGGATAAGGGAAATTATGGGGACTCCACCATCAATCATTAAAAAAATACAAAACTCATTTTTTGTATGTGTTTACAATGTTATATATGGGTATGATGGGTATCATTCCAATATATTTTGAGTGATACTTGGAGAAAAGTTAATTATTACACTCATGTGTTATGATTCTCAAAAATATATATTCATCATCTCCTATGATTGATGATTCATGGGATGTAGATAATAGAAAATGGTCATATGATGTGACTATATGGGTGCTCCAATAGTATGGGGTATGACATCAACCTTTGTGATGTGACCGATAGGGAATGGTGATTTGGGTTCATGGAATTGATAATTGGAGAATCATTAGGATGTTTTAGTGATCATGTATAAATTAGGTCCTATTAAATTGAATTATTTTTTAATGTTAGTAATATGTTTTGTTGTGGTCTCAGTTGGGGTTCAACCATTGGCCTTAGGATTGGGAAGATTTCTGGAAATCCAAGCACGGTCAGGTTAATGGTGAATAAGTGATTGTGGTATATCTTGATCATGGAAATATTTGGTATATGGTTTAACTATGGGATATCATCATAAGATGGGTGTGGTATTTTTTTCATTGATTTTGGATTATCACATGATTCCCCTACTTTTATTACATCATGAAAAATCAGGTTAATTGTTCATCAGTGGATGAAAATGAGACCTTGTAGAAACATTCAGACATAGGAGGATACACATATAATTTTTTTCTAATAAGATGTGGTTATCTTTATGAAGTATATGTCGTATCATTCTTGGTAAAATGGGAGGTATTTAATAGTTAAGCAAGTATTTTAGAATAAATGTTACTTTTTTGGAGAGATTAATGATTGGATGATACTTTACGTGTTGTTCTAGAAAATTTAAACGACATGGGGTACCTATGGTTGGATGGTGTTTTCATGAATTCTTGGTAATTATGGTTTGGTAACTACGTCAAGGGGTGTCACTAGAATGTCATTATCATGTAATTATAGGTTGTTATGCTGGATGAAATTTCACATCATCAATATTTTCTATTATGAGAAAAATTCTATAATGGGTAGTATTATTGATCGACCGATTAGTTGGATGAATACACTTGAGGTGTCTAGAGACTGACATGTCTGAGTAAGAAAACAAAAAAAAATTATACACTATTTAAATATTTACAACATTTATATTAAAATTATACAATCCGAAAAGATTGATAGGCCAAATGAATTTGGGAAATTAGATACATATAACCTTAAATTGAAATTGGGATATAATAACATATTTTAAAACTCTATAGCAAGCCCTCAAATTTATACTATTCATCTAAAAAAACATGGGATAATTTCTGAATCATTATTATAATAGGCTGAGCTATAATTTTTTAAATGTTTTATTCAATTCATATCATGATGTAAAGAAGTAAAACATAGTCAAGGGGTATAATATGGTGAAATAAAAATGTTAGAATCCTAATCATGAACATTGATGAATGTTATAATATGATAACATCAATGAATAATAAGAATGTTAAACAATATAATACATTACATCAAATGAATAATCCATGGCTAACCACCAGAAAATCATTATATAGGGTTCTACAAATAACCACATGTACACCATATATGTTATCTCATGAGAAAAAACCATTACCCAAGACATTAGAGTTCTATATAATTCATTCCCCACCAATTTCATTTATATTATTTATAATCCTGTGAGATCAAAATATATCATACAATATAAGAACTTATTTCATCACATTTAAACACATTATTATAGAGTGGGGGTTTTAAACATGGAATTGCCCTTTTAATTAAAAATAGATATATCCAAGTGGATAACCTTGAGTTGAATTGGGGATAGGTGTACACAACCAATAATTTTTTATTGAAAATTGTGTTGTACTTTTGGTAGAATTATAGATATATGAAAACATTAATTGGGGAGATTTAAGATATTGAAAGGATATAAATATTTCCATGGGAATTATAAGTACAATAAATGGATGTGTCAAAATATATCACAAGATGAAAATATTGACATAAAAAAGGATTAGTGTAAATAATTTACATGAATTCAATATAATAGGATAGATACCCCAACATTGAGCGTGTTATTCAAATTGATTTTTATGTGCTTACTAATATATTGGAAACACATTGGGATGGTTTTAGAGGGGTGTATAGAGTATAAACTCATGATCAATGGGTTTTTAGTAATGATAAATTGGTGTTTTGGTGGGTATTACTATCAAAATAGAGGGGAAATCATTATTATTTTCTAACCAACGGTTATAGACTATAATTGATTAAATATTTAAAACCACCAAACTACACTGCATTTTCAGACATGGTTTCAAATAAAAAATTTTTTGTTCTGAATAGTTTAATAGAATACTAAACAATACCATTAAAATAATAAAATTCATCATTTGGTAGTGAGTCATGCTCAATATGAATTGCTTTTAAAACCATAAAATATAATATAGGTTTATAGGGTTCAATATTTTAATTTAATATTTATAAAATAAAATAAAAATAATTTAATAGCCGGATTATATTTTGTGTTTTATTCTATTTATATTTTCTATTTTATCACTTATTGGCTATTATAAATTATAAATAATATCATATATTTATACTGATATTAATTTTTACAATAATACTCCTTTATATTAGAAAATAATGAAAAAACACATCATTTTCTAATTTGGGAGTGATGATCTTAAAATAGGATATATTTTAATTAAATAATTTTCTATATATGGGAATTTATCCTTTTAATTAAAAATGCTAATTCATAAGAAAATTAATATTTTAATGACGTAATCTACATTCGTTAAATTATAGAAATTAAATTTTAAATCATTAAATTATATATGAATTTATATGTAATTAAAAATAAATTGAACATATTTTTTAATAAAAATTAAATTTATTTCAAGAATTAATGAATTTTAAAAAAAAGTTGTTTTAATTGAAACAATATATATCCCAAAAATAAAATTTTAGTTTCCTCAATAAAAAAAAATAATTCGTCTCCAACTAATTATTTAATGAATAAAATATTAATATATATTATGTATTAATGAAAAAAGGATTTATATAGTATTTTTTTGCAACAAAATATAAAAATTTATACTACTAAAGTATAGATACATTACCATTTAGTAACCTAACTTACAACTTAAGTGTAAGGTTTCATATAGTGTTTAATTGGTTTGGTTGGTTCAAAAAATATCGTTTTGGTGATGGTATCAATGAAATTTAACTTGGTCCATAATTGGATTCCCTTGGGTATCATTGATTGATTCCCAGAAGGGTCATTTTCAATGTAATATTACAGTGATGCTACCTCCCCTTAAGGCTCCGATAAAAGGGATTCATGTGGTTTATTCATACCAGTTGAGGCAATCACTTCAATTTTATGTTTCAAATAAACATATAATAAAATATTATATATATCTATGTAATAGTATTAATGGTAACATTACATTTATAGGTTTAACAATTATTTGGATCCATAATGGTCTTTTATGATTGATAGAAAAATTAAGACACTATTTTCTAGTAGTCTAAAATAACAAATTCAAATGTAGCACATATGTTTTATGTAAATATATTTAACAGTAATAAACATAATCATTCAAAATGTGATTTCGAAGATGAATGTTTTGGTTCAATACATTCTTACCCCTTTATAAAATATTCCCTTGAAATTTCATTTCATATACTAATATGATGATGTTTTATTTGTTTCATCACCACATCTAGTTACATTGTTTCCTCATAAAACATGTCGTTCTTCCATAGCACATTTATAATGAGAGATACTAATTTATTTAGAAAATTTTCCCTATCACCTATAAATTTCTCCATATAATCCTTATATAGAATACCATTCACCAAATGTATCACCCTTAGATTCAGTACATTTGAGGGGTTATGTATATACTTTCATAAGAAGGGTACAAGGAACACATCATGTAATTGAGATAATATAGTTGGTTATGATAGTAGATTTCTTCTATATATTATAAAATTATAGATTTCAAATTGGTTGATCTATCTTGGAATATGTTTTCAAATCTTCCTAAAACACATGACCTTCTTCCATTGTGATTTATAATGGGAGACCTCATCTCAAGCCTGAAGAACTCGGTCTCATTGATAATTAGTTTCATAAAATCTATTTATTTTTTGTGGATTTCTAAATACACTAAATGGATTTAACTATATATATAATGTATTATATATTGTAGTATTCTATATTGGTAAACTCTTAAACTCCATACCATCATGTTAGAGTCTGACACCTTCTACTATATAGAGTCTTAAAATTGTCATTTGAATGATAGAAAAATAATAATTTTTATATAAGAACATCACTTGGAATTTGTATTGATCCTGATATCTGTGGATATATATTTAATATTATACCATAATATCAACATAATTTTTATTGTTTCTTTGTACTAGATATCCATTTAAGGGTGATAAGGTGTACTAAAACATAGTTTTGTATCCAAATCTCAAGAAGACTTATCAGGGACCTCATTGTAAAACTCCTATCTCAATCATATACAATACATATAGGAAACTCTTGAAGTATTAGAACTTCTCTTATATATATCATGCAAATTGGGTAATGAGTCAAATAATACATGATCATAATTAAATGATATGAATTAGTTATGAGGTCAACTACTTCCCAAATGGCGTTATTACTTATAGATGTCCTGGGAAGTCGTACATAAATATATTTCATCATTATTTTCTGTTTCCTTACAATAATATGAAATTATTTCATCATACTCTTATTATTATATTCTACATCATCAAAATAATTTCATGTTGATTATAAATATATAAATTTTGCAATGTCGGTTTTCATGTAATCCAGCGAAATGGTTTTTTTCA
The DNA here is from genome assembly GCA_963277665.1 of Viscum album. NCBI lineage: Eukaryota > Viridiplantae > Streptophyta > Magnoliopsida > Santalales > Viscaceae > Viscum > Viscum album. The sequence continues at coordinate 1,581,340,863 of OY728125.1, forward strand.
GATTACTACACATCTTAGTAATTAATGATAAATAGATAAGGATGAATTATTCACGTAATACTGAAGGTCAATATTTTTTTATTTTATTTTTAGGACACATATATTTTTTTTAAACTTGTAACTCCATCTATTGAAAATTCAGACAATTAAATATCCAATACCTTCCAATGTATCTTCTTATCCCATTTTTTAAGCACTATGATTCTTTCAAGAGTGGATGACTAAGAATTTAATTTAGCATTGTAAGTTGTAGTCTATTTTATGATTTCCATTCCCATACTATTCATGACCAAATGTAGTTGTTATATTACAGTCCTCATGTAACACCTCGGCCCTAGTTACCGAGGGTCGGTGCATTATTTCATAACATTGGAATGATCACAAAAGATCATGTTTCGAAAGACCGATTTGTTTAGTAGCCTTGGAAGTACTATATTCATACATATGTTTTACATTACATCATGAAATAAAAATAGCCACAAAATTCTTCCCCCTTTGAGCACACTCATATCCCTTAATGTATCTATTTAAATTAGTCATAAGAAAAATTTTCACATATACGAAAAAATAAAACATTGAAAGGGGTTAGCTCTGAAGCCCTGTAAGTATAAAAATATATCTGAATCATTCCTAAATATGTATAATAATTTTAAGAAATGTATAAAACTAAAACACAATCCTTTTAAAAATAAACATCATTATAATATGGAAAATCAAAATAATTCCATTTACGTTTTTACATGGATATTTTAAAAGTTTAATAATCACATGTAATAACAATAGAAAATTTCATAATGATGAAATTTAAAATGTCGGACCTCATAACCATATATTCAAGGACTCGATCCAAGACTACAAATATGATTTTTTCAAGGACATGTGTCTATACATTAGTTTGTCTCATGGGACAATCTGATGCATTGAGTTGCTGTATTAGGCTCCACCCATCAAAAACTAAGTCCAATGCATTCCTCATATGAAAAGGTTTAAAACTATCATAATAATTTGTATTAAAACTAGAATAAGGAATGATAATAATTTAAATAGAAGACATGTGTGGTATAAAAATGACACATCTACTGTAAAACATATCACAAAGCATTCAATAATATATGGAATGTTGTCTCACAGTATATCAACATCAAACAACTGTAAAATCCATCAATGGATGATGACATAGATGAAATAAAATTTATTTATGTGAAATTTTAACATATATTATGAAATCATTTAAAAGTCACATAATAATAAAATAAAACATTTATTTTAAAAATATTACTATACTCTTGTAAGGGATTCTTTTAAAGTGTTATAATGTCAAAAAATAGCCACAGTCTCCTTAAAAGTTTAAAACATTATTTCCTTAATTTTGTCAAAAAGGACATAAAATGCCTTGTTTGTAAAATGAAAGAAATATTCCTTTATAAAAATTAGATAAAATGTCAAGAAAATGGAATAAATGACATTAACCCATAGTCAAGGAAATATTAAAAATGTTTTGAAATACAATTTTATGAAACACGTAGGTTGATGATATAGATGTCCAAATAGATACTCACATATAAACAACCGCGATTTGTGAAGAGATTATAGAATTAAACCTCACCATGTACATTTCGTTAATCATGGGTACATTAAACCCTGGTATAATAGTTAAATAAATGATAAAACGTTATAAAATAACCACATGCATAAATATGATATCATATTTGGTCTTCTAATATATCATTTTTAATAATATTTTAGTATTATCATTGTTTCAGGTGTTAACAGATACATTTTCCTTTAAATGGTTTGATATGTATGTCATGTTTGTTATGGATTGGATATATTGGATTCATATCTAGAATTATATTAAGTTTATAAAAATTATTTTTAATAATAAAATGAATTTTATTTTTGAATGATTACCATGGAAAATAAATCTCATTGTGTTCGTGGAGATGGTAATTAGTAGGTATGAACGAGCGACAATAACATTCTATTGATTGTGAAATCATATGTAATTGAATGGGATATAATATATATAGATTAAATAACATGTTATATTTATTATTTACATCAATTATACACTTTACTAAACCCATCCAATAAATGAAGGCTTGAATAACAAAATACACCTCAACGTGGATACGGTAAGACGTACGTAGACACATATGGTGACTTTTTCATTCATAAGATGAATAGAATGGCAAATATGGTTGTACCATATTTATAACAACATCACATTAATTTTATGGTATGAGATTTATTATTTTGGTATAAAAACAACAAGGAAATAGGATGTGAAAAAGTAGAAATGGACTTTGAAAGATGTGATGAAATTATTACCACTTCATTGGGTTCTTCATTTTGATTTGATAAAAAGATCTCCTTATTATTTCTTTAGATCAATGTAATGACTCTATGTTTAATGTTGTTTAGTTTGGAAGATATTTTATCTGGGGTTTTTATTAATGTCGTGACCCAGTTACCCATAGTTGGGGAATTATTTTAATACATTGTCATTATTACAATGAATCAATTCCCGAAAGACCAATTTGTTTAGAAGTCTTGGAAAATAGATTACATACATGAACATTAACTTACACATTAAAACATAAAACACAACAAAAATAATCCATTAGGAATTCCATTATTCCCCTAGAATAACATTTAATATAAATCATAATACACTTCTTGCAATCCTGGGAAAACATAACATAATAAATTGGAGAGCTTAGATGCCCAGAATGGGTAAATTATTCAGAGGAAGATATAAATATATAAGGAAATATGTGTAATAGAAACAGAAGCCTTTTAAACAAAAACATGAACGCAATATGGAGAAAATAAAAAAAAATTACTTACATATAAACATGAACATTGAAATTCTACTAGTTAAATAATCACATTTAATTATTAATTTCATAATGAGGGAATGCCTAATATCGGACATCATTACGACATATTGAAGGCCTCTTGCAAAGACTATAAATATGTTTTTTCAAGTCCTTTTGCCAAGAAAGTAATTCTTTTCATGAGATCTACTGATGCATTGAGGAGCTATAATGGCCTCCACCCGTCACTTACTAAGTCTTCTACATTCCACATATAAAATTGTTGAAACATAACATAAACATCCGTATTAAAACATGCCTATAAAATGTCAATAAATAAACCATAAAACATGAAGGGTATAAAAATATCACATACATAGTCAAATATATCATAAATCATTCAATAAAATAAGAAATATGGTATTATAATAAATCAATCATAATCAATAATAATAAACAGTAATTGATGAAGGAATAAATGAAAATGATCAGAAAAATGTTTTGAGAGAAATATAACTTTTTTTGAAATCATTTAAAAGTCACAAATTTATAAAAAAAGTGATTTAAAATAGATTTTTAAATCATAGTTTCCCATTAAACGTTGAATATTCTGAATGTAATTAACATTTGAAAACAATTTTTTCAATATAAATAAATCATAAAAATCATTTCAAAAACATGTTCAATAATTAAAATGATTTCAAAAAATAAATCCTAAAAAATTTTAAAATGATGACATTCATAATGATTCCCTTGAACAATAAATTAAAATATTCCATTTAAAATCATTAATTTATAAATTTTACATGGGTGATAAATATTTTATAGTAAATACTTACACATAAACAATCTTAGATTATAATGAGATTGATGAATTAACACTTACAATGTCTTTTCCTTGGGTCAAGGGTATGTCTAACCTTATGTATAATGAACATACTATGTTATTAAATTATACCAAAATCATATTCATATTTATTATATCATACATGATACATTTATGACTTTATACTGCCCAATTAATAATTATTTCCATTTTAAATTATGATTTCGTGTAATAATCACTTTCTTTATCATATGAGTTTTAACATGTAATTCTTGATCATATCATTTAGATCATGTTTTAAATAAGTCCCGAATATAATACATGATATATATATCATACATATTTATTGTATAAATATGTATAATCGATAGATATGTGAAATGTACAACACTGTTTATGGAGTCATTAGGTCATATGTATGCATAAACGTTGATTTGTTTTTCTTATCGTATTCAAAAGATGTAAGTGAAAAAGATATAGGTATATACATATATATATATATATATTTAGTATAATTATTTTTTCAGGTATTAAATACTTATAAATAATATATTTTTTAATAATCATCTCTGAATGATGAATGTGGAAATAAATCTTTTTTCATCATGGAGATGGTAAGGAATATGTACACAAAAGTGATGATATTAATTACTTAATGATTAAAATAATTTTAATTGGATGTTATATTACTTTACAAAAACATTAAAATTTTATTTTCAATATTTATATACGTATTACTCATCATTATATCCATACAAATATCATTGTGTTGAATAACAAATTACACCACGTCGTGGTCTCGGTAATTCATACGTATGCATGAATTATGACATTATCATTCATAGGATGAATAGAATAATGAATATGGTGATAAAATATTCATAAATACATTACAACATATAGAAGCTACTAGAGTTATTATACATCTATGGAAATATAAAATAAAGGAAAAGTAGAAGATGAATTGAAAATTGAATGAGGTAATAAATTAATTACCACTTCTCAGGATGTTTCCTTTTGATTTGTAGAAAAGAGCTCATTAGGGTGGCCTTATTCTCAAAGGAAGTCCTCTAGGTTGAATTAATGGAAGTTAGAGGGAGAATTGGGCAGGGTTTTTTTAATCCAAATGGATTTGGAGGCGTGATTTGAGAGAATGGGAAGTACCATATTATAAGAGAGGTGAGGTTCAATTTAGAGAATGATGGATATATAATTTTATAATAAAATCATTTTTAGTTTCTAATGTCACAAAATTGATTTATTTCAAAGCGATGGTGGGGATGATTTTAAATTTTAACAAATAGGTTTTAGACAAGTATAGGTCATTATATTAACCCTATCTTTTAGGTTTAAGTCTTAGTTAAATAGTTAATCTATTACCATGTATTCTTTTATTAGTATAATACATTGTAAATAAACATACAATAAAAGCCAAAAGAACCCCAAGTGCCTCATTATTGACATATATAATCTTATCTATGTCCTTTGAACGAAAATTATATTTTTAGTAGTATTTTATCACTTAATAAATTAGTATTTGTTTTAGAAACTCATTTTTGACAATTATGACAATATTTAGTATTTTTTTTTGAAATTAAAAACAACATTATTATGTAGAAAACAATTTATTAAATCAATTCTAACATGACTTATTGACCAATAAATTTTTTTTAATGCATCAAAGGTCTAAATTTACATTTATTTTGATATTTATAACATCAATTATTTTAATCTCTCAATAATAAAGTAATTACTACATCATCATTGTATCATCTATAAATTTAATTATTTAATGCTTAAAATTTATAAATACAATAATATAATGTATTAGGTGTTTTTATCTTTCTAATGAACATTTAATATACAAATTATATTATGTATATCACTATTTTAAAAATTCTTTAGTCGGTAATCCTTGAAATTTTCAACTTTAACTCATTTTTAAATATGAAAATAATAAATGTCCTAATCTAATCTAAGTGGATTGTAGAGGATCATATTTTATTCTGATGTTTGATTTTGGTCTAAAAAAATTTATAAAAAAGAATTAGGATATGTGTTAGGGTGATTATAATATCATTTTTACCATTAAATACGCTATTTACTTTTCACCGTGGTGATTAAAATTTAAAAGCTATTGTTCACCAAAAATTATTTTCAATTTATTCAAACAAATTTTACATATTGTTTTAATCCATGTGTATTGAATTATTGATATTAAATTTATAGAACCAGAAAAATTATGTTTTATGAAATTTTTCAAATGTTCCTAGATGGTGGTAAAAGACGTTAAAAAGATAAATATAATTAAATATATATAATATTATTATAAAATGTCTAAAATGATTTACATTGGACTAATATAGGTATTGTGTATCTATTTTGACTTTAAAGTATGTTTAAATAAAATAATAATTATTATTTAAATAAAATTCTGGTTTAAACAATAAAATAGTGGTTTATCAATATTAATCATAAATTAAATGTTTTCAGAAAAATAAAAAAAATGCAGCCTAATATAATTTTGATAATATGAACTCCAAAATTAAGTCTGTTTTAGGAAATTCAAATAAAAGAATTTTTATTAATTAATTTCTAATTAATTATTATTGTCATAACCAAAAAGCTGGTTTTTTTTTAAAATAAAAAATATCAAAAGTTTGACATGTGTTTATGTCCTATTTAATGGTGAAAATACAAATAATGAGATAAATTACATTAAATTATAAGAATATTATTTATTTATAATTTCAAAAAACTCAAATGCATAATTTTTCATATTAAATTATTTGGAATAAAAAAGTATTTTTCAATTAAAATTTTGTAATTTTCACTATTCATCAAAATAGAACAGTTATCAAAAAAGTACAAAAAATTTATCCAAAATAAATATTTATGAACCTCTTATAAAGAAGAATATTAATTTTTCAAATCAAATATATAAAAGTGTCACATATTTGATTAAAAAAGTGCTCGCCAATAAAATGCTGTAAAATTGAATTTTTTGAAATATACTTCTTTTATCTGAAAAAATTAATTTGTTCTTATATTATTTCTATGAAACACATAATATGGATTATATAATTATATGGAGTATATAAAATTCAAAATTAAGTTAATATTATATATAATATTTTTTGAATGGCTTGTTTGGTAAGTCGTGGTGCGCTCGAAATCAGTGTTGCGTGTAGTGCAAGTTATAGAATTACATTGAAGAGTTAATGAACTATGAAATCAAGGGGTGTTATATTGTCTACTAATTTACTAAATTGTTTCCTCTCAATTTGAAATTTTGCTTTGAAAATATATGGTTAATAATAGATAAATCCTTTTATGGAAAACCCACTTTGGAAATTGCGTTAAAAAAGATCATATTAATCAGAGGGAAAGTGAAATAAAAAAGTCGGAAACAAATTATGAACTCACATAATAGAACATTGTTTTAAAATTAGAGAAACAAAATTGTAGGAAAAATAAAATATTTATAGGGAGTGATTTATTTCATCAGTTACAAACAAATGTAAAATTGAGGGTATCATAACCATCAAACTATGATGATTTAAAATATCATCAGTTCAAGAAAACATAAGGTATTAAGATAACACATTTTTTGTTTTAAGATCCCTTTCATTAGTTTTATGAATTAAATTATTCATAGAAGAAGAGGAAAAAAATATACTTGGCAAGTAGTGTTTCATCCTTCAACTAATTTCTTCCACAAACTCATCTTTCACACAAAAATATAATAGAATTAAAAAATATTCTATTTATCCTGATATTATTGGGTTCCAAAAAAAATTAATTTATAATTATTTTTTCAGAGTATTTAATAAAACTATATTTTATAAACTAGGACATCACGTAGTCCAGTGGTAGGTGATGCACCCTTTTCACCCTTCGGTTGTGGGTTCATGTCTCACAGCCTTGCTGGACAGGACAGGTTGTCGCCCAACCTCCGGGTTCTCCTTTTTATAAAAATCCGAAAATAATAGAATGAAATGATTTAGAAATATCAAAATTATCCAATGTCAATCATATTACATTCCATCCCTCAGACTTATCCAAATTACTTCTATCCAAATTCAGATTCCATAATTTATAAGGAAGTTAAACACAATAAAGATCTTGTTTACACATAATAACATATGAATACAATCATCCTGTATTCTTTTAAAACACGGTAACACCCTGAATTACTATAAAATATTATTTATTAAATTCATTCTCCCATATTCCTTATAGTATATGGGATATACTTGTTATATACCAAAATGGGATAAACTCTAACAATAATGTCATAAAAAAGAAAAATCTATTTTCATCTAGGTAGTAAAGAATATCAAATATAGTTTATCCAAATTAGTCATATATTATTCAAAAATCACTACCTCAATATCAAACCCATTTTAATGATTAAATTTACATTAAATAGTTATTTTTCAAAAATATTAACATGTTATGGAGTCACATTTCATAGATCCTTATAATCTAAAATACTCAATGAAATAGTATTACAATACAATATTTATTTATTTCCATAATTCATATAACCATTACATCATTTATACAACACTCAAATGAAAAAATTCCTTAAAAAAAATAAGAACACTAGTCATTCATCTTCATTTTTGTTAGTATTATAACTTGATTATTATCTAATAACATCTTTTGCAGCATACACGGATGATTTGGACATTTATTTGCATAGTGTCCCAACTCCTTGCAGATGAAGCATTGTACATTTAATACATTTTTCTTACCATTTCTATCACAAACATAGTGTCCTTTTTCTCTGAAAATATCACAAACTCCCATTCCCATATAGAATTTACCAAGGTGATTCATTCCATAGTCATCACATGTGGGAAAATATGTCTTTCCCATCTTCCCTTTATCCATTTTTCTCTCTACAATATTTTTTTTTCTCGGGCTTCCCCTCAAATCCGTAGGACTCCAAAAATTCATTACATATTTTATTAACACATGATATTATTTCTTCGTATGATGAGAATATGTGGGTTCATATTTCTGATTTAAATGTAGTCTTAATCCAATGAAATATATGATCCACCTTACACGTTGGATAATTATTATTTTTGGAGTTCTCATTCCTTCTACTACGAACCATATCTAAATAGTGGAGTATACTAGGTTAGTTTATGAATCTTAATGCATAATTAAAAACTTGTAAAACACTAAAAATAAATGAAACAGTCTATGAATGTAATATATAATCATAAAAAAGTTTTCTCTATGGATTTATAAACATATAAATCATTCATAATAGTCTGTAAGGAAAATGTGAATTAACCTATGTATGTACTCCGGGAGTATCATAACCAAAAGTGATGCAAGGCCCATTTTCGTGTACCACGATACCCTGGGTCAATCCCAAAACTCCTTGTCAGAGTTCTGAATCCAATGTACATTTGTGCCAGAGATGCCTCTACCTACTCGTATCCAAATAGGGATGTATTACTTGGAAAACTCACAAAATCTCTACATTACCAACATTCTAGGATGTTATTATATTCTAATCCTCAAAATAATTCTTAGTGTAATGTTCTCTAATAAATTTTTTTCTTAATCTAGTTTCCAAGTATTGTAATAAACATCATCTTATACCAACTGTAACACCCTGAACCCAGTTACCCAGAGTTTATGCATTATTTTAATACAATGACATGTTTACAAGGAATCATGTCTCGAAGGACCTATCAGTTAAACTATCTTGGAAAATAGATTTACTAAATGAACATTACAATACACATTCAATCATAAAAAAACATAACTAATCCATATAAAATTCTATTATTTCCCCAGTATAACCCAGCATATCAAAAATAACACACTTCGTGGAATCATGCGAATACAAAGCTTTAGAAAGGGGTGATATCAGATGCTCAAGTAAGGTTAATTATTTAGTGGTAGTTATGAACATTTAAAGAAATATGTGTAATAAAAAAACACCCTTTTAAACATAAACATGAAAATAATATGGAAAAAATAAATGAAACATTACCATATAAACATTCACATGGATATTATACTAGTATAAAATCACATGTAATAGTTAATTTCATAATGAGTTAATTCTTAATGCTAGACATCATTACTACATAGTTAAGGCCTCTTGATAAGACTAAAATATTTTTTTTCAAAGCCTTGTTCCAAGACAATATTTTGTCTCACTAATCATACCGATGCATTTTAAATCTAAATAGTGCCCCACACATCACTTACTATGTCCACTGCATTCCTCATATGAATATTTTGAAACATAACATAAACATTAGTATTAAAACTAGCATATGAAATGTCAATACTTAATCCGTAAAACCAAAAGGGTATAAAAATAACACATCCACAGTCAAACATATCATAAATAATTCAAAAAAATATGGAATATTGTATTATAATAAATCATCATTAATCAATAATAATATCCCTTAAATGATGTTGACATAGTTGAAAATGAGATGTAAAACCTTTTGAGAGAAATATCCGTGAAATCATTTAAATGTCAAACATTAATAAAGATAGTTATTTAAAATATATTTATCAATCAAAGGGTACCATACCAGTTTAAAAATATTTAATGGAATTATCCTTTTAAAATATTCATGATCATTTAAATAAATCCTAAAATTCATTTTGAAAACTCGGACATTAATTAAAAATATATTGAAAAATAAATCATTAAAACATTTAAAATGAGGATATTCATAAAGGGTCCCTTTGAAAAAACATTAAAATATTACTTTTGATATAATTTTTATAAAACATGGACATGAATGATAATAATGTACTAGTAAATACATACACATCAACAATCTCAGATAATAATGAGATTGATAAATTAACCCTTACAATGTACATTCCTTTGGAAGAGGGTACATTTAATCTCTTGTATAATGACCAGAGTACGTTATTATATTATACATGAACAATTTTCATATTTATTATATCATACATGATTAATTTATGACTTTATAACTCCCAATTGATAATGAATTCTATGTTAAATTAAATTTTTGGTAATAATCGTTTTCTTTATCGTACCTGTTTAACTTATGATTTTTAATCGTATCATATAGATCATGATTTGAATACATCCAAAATCAAAAACATGAATTATATATCATATAAATTTATAATATTAATATGTATAAGATATATATATATATGAAATGGAAAACACGGTTTATGGATACGATATGTCGTACGAACGCATAAATGTTGTTTCAGTTTTCATATCGTATTGAAAAAAAGTAACAGAACAAGATATATATATGTAAATACATAAATACACACAGACACACAAACCGAGATATATATATATATATATATATGTAGTAGAATTTATATTTAATTTATTACATACTTAATAAGAAAATATATATTTATAATCAATGTTGAATGGTGAACGTGGAAATAAATCTTATCACGTCGTGGAGACGGAAATCCGTAAGTACACAAGAGTGCATATATCTTTTCTTTAATGATTAAAAGTTGTGGAATTGGAAGGTATATTATTTTAACAGAATCATTATCTTGTTATTTAAGTGATTTATATTCTTATTACTCCTCGTTATATCTATAAAAATTACATAGTGTTGAAAAACAAATTATAGCTAGGCGTGGAGACGGTAACCCATACATACATATGCATGGTGACATTATCATTCATAGTATTGATAAAATAATAAATATGTTTCAACAATATTTATAAAAACATAAAAATATGTATATGTTAATAGAGTTATTAAATTGGAATGTAAATAACAATGAAAAAGATTGTGGAAGAAGAATAGAACATTGAAAGAGTTGATTAAAAATTTACCTCTTCTTTTGGTGTTTCCTTTTCATTTGAACAAAAGGGCTCCTTAGGATTGATTTCGTCTCAAGGGAATGACTCTAGTGTGAAGTGAAGGGATCTGGGAGGATATGTGGGTATTTTTTGTCTGAGAAATATTGCTTTGGATGTGTGATTTTGAGGGAAGGGTAAGTACCCTTTTATAAAAGAGGTGAGGGTCACTTTAAGAAATGTTGGAAATATTATTTTATTATAATATCATTTTATATTTCTAAGGGATTCAAATTGATTTACTTCGAATCTATGTTTTTTATGGGTTTAAATCCTACAACCAATAGGTTTTAAACAAGTTTAGGTTACCATATTAAGCCAATCGTTTAGAATTAAATCTTAGATTAATAGTTTAACTTTTACCATGTTCTCTTGTATTATTATAATAAATGGTTAATAATCTGACTATAAAGAGCCAGCTGAACCCCACATGATTTATTATTGACATATATAATTTTATCTATGTCCTTTGGTTGAAACATATATTTTTATATTCTTTTATCATATAATATACTAGTATTTGTTTTAGAAAACTCATTTCTGTCAATTTTGACTCTATTTAGTGTTTTGTTTTTTGGAAAGTAATAAAAAAATTATTACATCGAAAAAAATTCATTGAATCAAACATAACTTGTATTTTTAACAATCAAAACTCATGGAATGCCTCAAAAATCTCAATATACATTTATTTTGATATTTATAACATAAATTATTTTAATCATTCATTTGTAATGTAATTTCTTCATCATCATTGTGTCATAATGAAATTTAAGAATTTAATTTTTAAAAATTATAAATAGAATACCATGATGTAGGAAATATTTTTACCTTTCTAATTAATATTTATAGTCATGTTTACATTATGTGTTACCCTATATTAAAATTTGGTTTAATTATAAAACATAGAATTTAACACTTTTAAGTCTTCTTAAAATAAGATAATAATAAATGCTCTAATCTAATAAATGTGAATCAAAGAGGTTATGTTTTTTTCCTCTGGTAAATTTTGGTAAAAAAAACACTTATTCAATTGATTTTGGACATGTATATCGGTAATTAAAATCTTTTTTTAACCATTAATTGCCCTATTTACTTTAAACTGTGGTAAATAAAATTCAATGTAAATATTCACAAAAAATTATTTTTGTCATATTGAAGCACATATTACATAATGATGTGAACCATGTCTCTAGGATTTTTTAAATTTAATTCACAAAAGTGGTAAAATTACATTTTATGCAAATTATATAATGTTTCTAGAAGGTGGGTAAAAGATATTAAAAGGATCAATAAAATTGTATACATCAAATATTTTTATAAAACGACTTCAATGAATTAAATTATACTAATATAGGTATTATGTATCTATATTTACTATAAAATATATTTAAGTTATAATATACTTATTATTTAAATAAATGTCTGTTTTAAACAATAAAATAGTGTTTTTACTATTCAAATAAAAGAATTTTCATTAATTAATTTCTAATTAATTCTTATTGTCATAACCAAAAAGCTGGTTTTTTTAAAATAAAAATTATCAAAAGTTTGACATGTGTTTATGTCCTATTTAATGGTGAAAATACAAATAATGAGATAAATTACATTAAATTATAATAATATTATTTATTTATACTTTAAAAAAACTCAAATACAAACTTTTTCATAGTAAATTATTTGGAATAAAAAAGTATTTTTCAATTACAATTTAGTAATTTTCACTATTCATCAAAATAGAACAGTTATCAAAAAAGTACAAAACATTTACCCAAAATAAATATTTATGTACCTATTATAAAGAAGAATATTAATTTTTCAAATCAAATATATAAAAGTGTCACATATTTGATTAAAAAAGTGCTCGCCAAAAAAATGCTGTAAAATTGCATTTTTTGAAATATACTTCTTTTATCTGAAAAAATTAATTTGTTCTTATATTATTTCTATGAAACACATAATATGGATTATATAATTATATGGAGTATATAAAATTCAAAATTAAGTTAATATTACATATAATATTTTTTTAATGGCTTGTTTGGTAATTCGTGGTGCGCTCGAAATCAGTGTTGCGTGTAGTGCAAGTTATAGAATTACATTGAAGAGATAATGAACTATGAAATAAAGGGGTGTTATATTGTCTCCTAATTTATTAAATTGTTTCCTATCAATTTGAAATTTTTCTTTGAAAATATATGGTTAAAAATAGAAAAATCCTTTTGTGGAAAACCCACTTCGGAAATTGCGTTAAAAAAAGATCATATTAATCAGAGGGAAAGTGAAATAAAAAAGTCGGCAACAAATTATGAACTCACATAATAGAACATTGGTTTAAAATTAGAGAAACAAAATTGTAGGAAAAATAAAATATTTATAGGGAGTGATTTATTTAATCAATTACAAACAAATGTAAAATTGAGGGTATCATAACCATCAAACTATGATGATTTAAAATATCATCAGTTCAAGAAAACATAAGGTATTAAGATAACACATTTTTTGTTTTAAGATCCCTTTCATTAGGTTTATGAATTAAATTATTCATAGAATAAGAGGAAAAAAATATACTTGGCACGTAGTGTTTCATCCTTCAACTAATTTCTTCCACAAACTCATATTTCACACCAAAATATAATAGAATTAAAAAATATTCTATTTATCCTGATATTATTGGGTTCCAAAAATAATTAATTTATAATTCTTTTTTCAGAGTATTAAATAAAACTATATTTTATAAACTAGGACATCACGTAGTCCAGTGGTAGGTGATGCACCCTTTTCACCCTTCGGTTATGGGTTCATGTCTCACAGCCTTGCTGGACAGGACAGGTTGTCGCCCAACCTTCGGGTTCTCCTTTTTATAAAAATCTGAAAATAATAGTATGAAATGATTTAAAAATATCAAAATTATCCAATGTCAATCATATTACATTCCATCCCTCAGACTTATCCAAATTACTTCTATCCAAATTCAGATTCCATAATTTATAAGGAAGGTAAACACAATGAAGATCTTGTTTACACATAATAACATATGAATACAATCATCCTGTATTCTTTTAAAACACGGTAACACCCTGAATTAATATAAAATATTATTTATTAAATTCATTCTCCCATATTCCGTATAGTATATGGGATATACTTGTTATATACCAAAATGGGGTAAACTCTAACAATAATGTCATAAAAAAGAAAAATCTATTTTCATCTAGGTAGTAAAGAATATCAAATATAGTTTATCCAAATTAGTCATATATTATTCAAAAATCACAACCTCAATATCAAACCCATTTTAATGATTAAATTTCCATTAAATGGTTATTTTTCAAAAATATTAACATGTTATGGAGTCACATTTCATAGAACCTTATAATCGCAAATACTCAATGAAATAGTATTACAATACAATATTTATTTATTTCCATAATTCATATAACCATTACATCATTTATACAACACTCAAATGAAAACATTCCTTAAAAAAAATAAGAACACTAGTCATTCATCTTCATTTTTGTTAGTATTATAACATGATTATTATCTAATAACATCTTTTGCAGCATACACTGATGATTTGGGCATTTATTTGCATAGTGTCCCAACTCCTTGCAGCTGAAGCATTGTACATTTAATACATTTTTCTTACAATTGATATCACAAACATAGTGTCCTTTTTCTCTGAAAATATCACAAAATCCCATTCCCATATAGAATTTACCAAGGTGATTCATTCCATAGTCATCACATGTGGGAAAATCTGTCTTTCCCATCTTCTCTTTATCCATTTTTCTCTCTACAATGTTTTTTTTCTCGGGCTTCCCTTCAAATCCGTAGGACTCCAAAAATTCATTACATATTTTATTAACACATGATATTATTCCTTCGTATGATGAGTGTATGTGGGTTGATATTTCTGATTTAAATGTAGTCTTAATCCAATGAAATATATGATCCATCTTACACGTTGGATAATTCTTATTTTTGGAGTTCTCATTCCTTCTAATACGAACCATATCTAAATAGTGGAGTATACTAGGTTAGTTTATGAATCTTAATGCATAATTCAAAACTTGTAAAACACTAAAAATAAATGAAACAGTCTATGAATGTAATATATAATCATAAAAAAGTTTTCTTTATTGATTTATAAACTTATAAATCATTCATAATAGTCTGTAAGGAAAATGTGAATTAACCTATGTATGTACTCCGGGAGTATCATAACCAAAAGTGATGCAAGGCCCATTGTCGTGTACCACGATACCCTAGGTCAATCCCAAAACTCCTTGTCAGAGTTTTGAATCCAATGTACATTTGTGCCTGAGACGCCTCTACCTACTTGTATCCAAATAGGGATGTATTACTTGGAAAATCACAAAATCTCTACATTACCAACATTCTAGGATGTTATTCTATTCTAATCCTCAAAATAATTCTTAGTGTAATGTTCTCTAATAAATTTTTTTCTTAATCTAGTTTCCAAATATTGTTTTAATCATCATCTTATACCAACTGTAACACCCTGAACCCAGTTAGCCAGAGTTTATGCATTATTTTAATACAAAGACATTTTTACAAGGAATCATGTCTCGAAGGACCTATCAGTTAAACTACCTTGGAAAATAGATTTACTAAATGAACATTAAAATACACATTCAATCATAAAACAAAACATAACTAATCCATATAAAATTATATTATTCCCCTAGTATAACCCAGCATATCAAAAATAACACACTTCGTGGAATCATGCGAATACAAAGCATTAGAAAGGGGTGATATCAGATGCTCAAGTAAGGTTAATTATTTAGTGGTAGTTATGAACATTTAAAGAAATATGTGTAATAAAAAAACACCCTTTTAAACATAAACATGAAAATAATATGGAAAAAATAAATGAAACATTACCATATAAACATTCACATGGATATTATACTAGTATAAAATCACATGTAATAGTTAATTTCATAATGAGTGAATGCTTAATGCTATACATCATTACTACATTGTTAAGGCCTCTTGCTAAGACTAAAATATTTTTTTTCAAAGCCTTGTTCCAAGACAATAACTTGTCTCACTAATCATATCGATGCATTGTAAATCTAAATAGTTCCACACACATCACTTACTATGTCCACTGCATTCCTCATATGAATATTTTGAAACATAACATAAACATTAGTATTAAAACTAGAATATGAAATGTCAATACTTAATCCGTAAAACCAAAAGGGTATAAAAATAACACATCCACAGTCAAACATATCATAAAATATTCAAAAAAATATGGAATATTTTATTATAATAAATCATCATTAATCAATAATAATATCCCTTAAAGGATGTTGACATAGTTGAAAATGATATGTAAAACCTTTTGAGAGAAATATCCCTTTTGTAAAATCATTTAAATGTCAAACATTAATAAAGAATGTTATTTAAAATATATTTATCAATCAAAGGGTACCATACCAGTTTAAAAATATTTAATGGAATTATCATTTTAAAATATTCATGATCATTTAAATAAATCCTAAAATTCATTTTGAAAACTCGGACATTAATTAAAAATATATTGAAAAATAAATCATTAAAACATTTAAAATGAAGATATTCATAAAGGGTCCCTTTGAAAAAACATTAAAATATTACTTTTGATATAATTTTTATAAAACATGGACATGAATGATAATAATGTACTAGTAAATAAATACACCTCAACAATCTCAGATAATAATGAGATTGATAAATTAACCCTTACAATGTACATTCCTTTGGAAGAGGGTACATTTAATCTCTTGTATAATGACCAGAGTACGTTATTATATTATAAATGAACAATTTTTATATTTATTATATCATAAATGATTAATTTATGACTTTATAACTCCCAATTGATAATGAATTCTATGTTAAATTAAAATTTTGGTAATAATCATTTTCTTTATCGTACCTGTTTAACTTATGATTTTTAATCGTATCATATAGATCATGATTTGAATACATCCAAAATAAAAAACATGAATTATATAGCATATAAATTTATAATATTAATATGTATAAGATATATATATATATATGAAATGGAAAACACGGTTTATGGAGACGATATGTCGTACGAACGCATAAATGTTGTTTCGGTTTTCATATCGTATTGAACAAAAGTAACTGAACAAGATATATATATGTAAATACATAAATACACACAGACACACAAACCGAGATATATATAAATATATATATATCTAGTAGAATTTATATTTAATGTATTACATACTTAATAATAAAATATATATTTATAATCAATGTTGAATGGTGAACGTGGAAAAATAAATCTCATCACGTCGTGGAGACGGAAATCCGTAAGTACACAAGAGTGCGTATATCATTTCTTTAATGATTAAAAGTTGTGGAATTGGAAGGTATATTATTTTAACAGAATCATTATCTTGTTATTTATGTTATTTATAAACTTATTACTCCTCGTTATATCTATAAACATTACATAGTGTTGAATAACAAATTACAGCTAGGCGTGGAGACAGTAACCCATACATACACATGCATGGTGACATTATCATTCATAGGATTGATAAAATAATAAATATGTTTCAACAATATTTATAAAAACATAAAAATATTTATATGTTAATAGAGTTATTATATTGGTATGTAAATAACAATGAAAAAGATTGTGGAATAAGAATAGAACATTGAAAGAGTTGATTAAAAAATTACCTCTTCTTTGGGTGTTTCCTTTTCATTTGAACAAAAGGGCTCCTTAGGATTGATTTCGTCTCAAGGGAATGACTCTAGTTTGAAGTGAAGGAATATGGGAGGATATGTGGGTATTTTGTGTCCGAGAAAAATTGCTTTGGAAGTGTGATTTTGAGGGAAGGGTAAGTACCCTTTTATAAAAGAGGTGAGGGTCACTTTAAGAAATGTTGGAAATATTATTTTATTATAATATCATTTTATATTTCTAAGGGATTCAAATTGATTTACATCGAATCTATGTTTTTTAAGGGTTGAAATCCTTCAACCAATAGGTTTTAAACAAGTTTAGGTCACCATATTAAGCCAATCTTTTAGATTTAAATCTTAGATTAATAGTTTAACTTTTACCATGTTCTCTTGTATTATTATAATAAATGGTTAATAATATGACTATAAAGAGCCAGTTGAACCCCACATGATTTATTATTGAAATATATAATCTTATCTATGTCCTTTGGTTGAAACATATATTTTTAGATTCTTTTATCATATAATATACTAGTATTTGTTTTAAAAAACTCATTTCTGTCAATTTTGACTCTATTTCATGTTATTTTTTTGGAAATTAATAAAAAAAATTATTACATCGAAAAAAATTCATTGAATCAAACATAACTTGTCTTTTTAACCATCAAAACGCGTGGAATGCCTCAAAAATCTCAATCTACATTTATTTTGACATTTATAACATAAATTATTTTAATCTTTCATTTATAATGTAATTTCTTCATCATCATTGTGTCATAACGAAATTTAAGAATTTAATTTTTAAAAATTATAAATAGAATACCATGATGTAGGAAATATTTTTACCTTTCTAATGATAATTTATAGTCATGTTTACATTATGTGTTACCCTATATTAAAATTTGGTTTAATTATAAAACATTGAATTTAACACTTTTAAGTCTTTTTAAAATAAGATAATAATAAATTCTCTAATCTAATAAATGTGAATCAAAGAGGTTATGTTTTTTTTCCTATGGTTAATTTTGGTCAAAAAAACACTTATTCAATTGATTTTGTACATGTATATCGGTAATTAAAATCTTTTTTTAATCATTAATTGCCATATTTACTTTAAACTGTGGTAAATAAAATTCAATGTAAATATTCACCAAAAATTATTTTCGTCATTTTGAAGCACATATTACATAATGATGTGAACCATGTCTCTAGGATTTTTTAAATTTAATTCA
Organism: Viscum album; assembly: GCA_963277665.1. NCBI lineage: Eukaryota > Viridiplantae > Streptophyta > Magnoliopsida > Santalales > Viscaceae > Viscum > Viscum album. The sequence continues at coordinate 1,581,360,354 of OY728125.1, forward strand.
CAAAAGTGGTAAAATTACATTTTATTCAAATTATATAATGTTTCTAGAAGGTGGGTAAAAGATGTTAAAATGATCAATAAAATTGTATACATCAAATATTTTTATAAAATGACTTCAATGAATTAGATTATACTAATATAGGTATTATGTATCTATATTTACAATAAAATATATTTAAGTTATAATATACTTATTATTTAAATAAATGTCTGTTTTAAACAATAAAATAGTGTTTTTACTATTCATCAAAAATTTAATGTTTTCATAACAATACCAAATTATCACCCTGAGATAATACTGATAATATGAATAAAAAAATGAATTATATTTTACCAAATTCAAAACATAGAAGTTATATTAATTAATTTAAAATTAATTCCCATTTTCAAAACAAAAAAGTGGGTTTTTTAAATAGTAAAAACTATCAAAAGATTGATGTCTGTTTATGTTCAATTTGAATATATGATTACTTATAACAACCTACATTATATTAAATGATAAAAATATAATATAATTATACATTAAAAACTATAAAATTCATAATTAATAAATATAACTTATTTTGTGGAAAAATATTGTTTTCAATTAAAATTTATTATTTTCACTATTCATCAGAATATGATCGCTATAAATAAAGTACAAAAAGATTATCCAAACAAATTTTTTCTATGTCTCTTCTAAAGAGGAATTTGATTTTATCAAATAAAATATATAAAAGTGTCAAATTTTGTATTTATAAATATTTTTCCATCAAAAGGCGGTAAAAATAAATTTTTGTTTAAAAAATATATCTTTTATCTGAAAAAATGAATGTGTTCTTATATTATGTCTGAGAAGCACATAATACAGATTGAAAAATTATATGGATTATATAAAATTCAGAATCTAGTTAATAATATTTGTAACAAATTTTTTAACGGCTAGTTTGGTATGTCGTGGGGCAATCGAAGTCGGTGTTTCGTGAATCACATGTTTTTGAATTATATTGAAGAGAAAATGTACTATGAAATCATCGGGTGTTACCATATTATCAGGAAAAGGAATTGGATGTGGGATTTTTAGAGAAAGGGAAATTCCCTTTTATAAGTTGGGTGAGGGTCACATTAAGAAAATCCTGAAATATTATTTTATTACACAATCATATTCAGTTAAGAAAGGCTCCAAAAGATTTTTTTTCGAGGATAAGGTGGGGATGGGTAAAAAACCTCTCAACCAGTAGGTTTTATATAGGTTTAGGTCATCATAATAACCTTATCATTTAGATTTAACACTTAGTTAAATTGTTAAACTTATACCATGTACTCTAGTATTATTTTAATAAATGGTTAAAAACATATAATAAAAAACTAAGAGAACCCCATCTGGTTAATTATTTATATATATATCATTATCTAATTCATTTTTCTGGTTTATAGATTTTTAAGAATATTATATCAATTAATAATATAGTATTTTTTTTACAAACTCGTTTATATCAATTTTTTCACTATTTAGTATTTGTTTTTTGTGAAATCCATACAATTTTTATCACATAAAAAAATTATTTAATCAACCCTAACATGACATATTGACCAAAAAAATTCATATAATACCTTAGAATTCTCAATTTACCATTATATTAATATTTATAATATAAATTATCTTATTCTTTGAATAATGTAATTATTGCATCATCATTGTGTCATAAATAAATTTAATTAATTAATTTCTAACAATTATAAATAAAACACCATTAGGTATGAAATATTTTTTTTTTCTAATTAATATTTATTGTCTAATTTATCTTATTTATAACCATATATTAAAAATGGTTTAGTTATTAAACATTGAATTTAACACATTTTACTCTTCTCTAAATAAAATAATAATTAATGTCCAAATCTAATAAAAGTAAAACAAAATGAGCATATTTTATCAAAAAGGTTTATTTTTTTCTAAATTCAATTATCTAATATAATTAGGACATGTGTTATGATAATTATAATATCATTTTTACCTTTAAGTACCCTATTTACTTTTAACCATGGTAAATAAAATCCAAAAAGTTACTATAAAACAAAAATAATTTTCATCCTATTAAGACATATTTTACTAACCAATTTCAACCGTGTCTCTTGTATTTTTGAAATTCAATTCACAAAATTGGAAAAGTTATGTTCTATGGAAATTTCCATATCTGCTTAGAAAGTGGGTAAAAGTCGTTCAATGTTCAATAAAATTATTTATATATATAATATTATTATAAAATGACACCAATGAATTAAAATGATCATATATAGGTATTATGTATCTATTATGACTTTAATAAATTTTAATTAAATAATTAATTATTTAAATAAAAACTTGTTTTTAATAAATAACACCGTCTTTTTTACTATTCATCAAAAAATGAATGTTTTAAAAAAAATACAAAAACTCACCCTATGCTAATTTTGATATTCTGAATCAAAAAATGAAATCGAATTTGAATAAAAAATATATATTTTGAAATAGGTGGTATTACTATTCATAACCGGTAGTTTTATTGGTCGTGATGTGTTGGAACTCAATGTTGTGTACATCGAAAACTATTGAATTATTAATAGAGAAATGTGTTGTAGATCCTTTGGTTGTTAAATAATTCCCTAATTCAAATAATTTTTTTCATAAAATTTATAGAATACTTATGAATAAAAATATTTGAGTGGTTCTTTATTATAGGATCCTCGGGTTAGAACGTTGCCTCTTCCATCTTATAGTTTGTAAACCGAACATTTACCAGCCGACTCGCCTAGTTTCTCAACACTAGTTCTCTAGTATCAAGAATCATGACAATATTTTCATAATAAGATGGATCAGTTTCAAGTTATATTACTTCATAGGTGAATACATTCATTGTGTCAGACATGTATTTTTCAACAGAGATATGTGGAACACATCATCAATATTGGAGAGACTTGGAGGAATTTCAAAATTGTATGCTTTAAATCAAATTCGTTCTAGAATTTTGAAAGGTTTGATGTACCTAGAACATAATAAACCCTTCATACAAAATTGTACATCACCATTACATGGAGATACCATAAATATAATATGATCTCTTACTTGAAATGCGAAATCATTCTTTCGGTTATTGGCATAGTTATTTTACCTACGATAAGCTTCTTTGATGTGGGTTTGGATAAACTTTACCTTTTACATTGTTTCCTAAAAAAGACCTAGGCCTACATGTTTTATTTCACCAACATCATTCCAACATGATGGTGTGAGACATCGATTTCAATGTAACACTTAATATGGTTCCATGTAAATACTATAATGAAAGATATTGTTATAGGAATATTTTACCAGAGGTATATATTGAACCCACATACCTTGAAATAAATGTAAGCAAGATCTCAACATGACTTATAATGTTTGTATATTCCGTTCTAATTTTCCATCAGTTTGAGTGTGGTAGGCAGCTCTCAAATGATGTTTAGTATATAAGTCCTTCTGAATACATTTATAGAATCGCGATATAAATGTAGATCACAATCAGAAACAATCGATATGAGTACCCCATCAAGTCTTACTACTTCATTAATATTTAGTCTTTTAAAACATTTATGTGTTAAATAATTTTATTTAGTTCTTCAAAACAATATTCACACTCTTTTTCCCAAACATATTTAACCACTTTATCTATGAGCTTGTTTTATGGGTTACCTAATTGCAAAAAATCGTAGATGAAATGCCGATAATAACTATTTATTCCAACAAAACTGCATACCACATTTATACTCTTTAGTGAATGTCATTCTAGTATTTCTCTAGTCTTAGAAGGATCAATAGAGATTCCATCCAGACATAAAATATGTCCACGGAAATAAATCTCTTAAATCCAGAATTCACTATTGCTAAACATCCATTATAATTAACTTCTTCTAACAATATTTAAAATTGTACACATGTGATTTTCATGATCTACATATATTCCGAAGTAAACTAGGATATCATCAATAAATACAACTACAATGGAATCAAGATATTAATCAGAAAAGTCTATTCATTAGATCGATGATGAAAGAGGGTGAATTAGTTAGTTCATAAGGCATTACTGTAAACTCGTAATGCCCATAGCTGGTCTGAAATGTTATCTTCAGAATGTATTCCTTCATCACAAACAACTATTGATATCCAGATCAAATGTCAATCTATTAATAATGTTGATCTTCATGAAGTCAATCGAAAAAACCATCAATGTTAGTTAGGGGATTTTTTTCTATATTTTTGCAGAAATGATCTCCATGTAGTCAATGCACAACCTCATAGATCCATCATTCATCATAGAAAATGAATAGAGGCTCCCCAAGGAGAAACACTATCAAGAATAAATAATTTATTACTATATTACTCTATTTTTTATGTAGTTCCACTAATTCCACATTAGCCATTATATAAGGGGTCTACGATATGGGCCTAGACTGAGAAATTAAATCAGTGGAAAACACAATATATCATTATGGAGGATGTTTAGGTAAATCCTCTAGAAATACATCATCATATTATTGCACAATAGTTACATCCTCTATTGGAACATTCATTTCCTCACCCATAGTTATTCCACTCCCTTCCACCCCAATAATTGATTTTATTATAGCCAATGGGTGTGGATATAGATAATAATTAGATTGTGATGTTTCTTATCTAAAGATATGGTCTTCCTTATCATCATTAGAAATTGAAACATCCTACTTCATATAATAACTTTTTTACACTGTGGTCTGAATACCAACCCATTCTGAGGATTATATCAAATTTAGTCATGGGTATTAAAATAAGATTAGTAGATAAAGCACATTTATATTCCATAGTGCTTACTATTTGATAAAACAATGATGTAATGGTACTTCACTGAGGACTCTTGACTGACAAATCCATTATTAAATAAAATTAGAAATTTCTAATATTATTTGAAAACTAGGAAGATATGATATAATGTGATGATCCAGAATCAAATAAATTAATTGATAAAATTTTGGAAACCATTAAATTACCTTCCACCACATCATTCCGAGCTTCTACTTCTGTAGTAGTGCTCCCGTAAGATTGTTCTTTTCCCCCTTGGAATTTTCTGAGATAAGTTTCCTTGGAGAATAATTAGTTCATTTTCATAATTAACCATTTCTCTACAATTTTTCATTCAAAATTGAGAACCACATTCTTTCCCATTCTATCACGTGCATGGTGCCTTTTTCACATCACTTTTTAATGACTCCCATTTCCTATAAGAATGGACCAAGTTGTTTCTTCCAACATTTACTATAGTATTTAAATTCATCTTTTCCCTTATTTCCCTTAGTTTTCATTTTCATATTTTTTTTGAAGATCTCGTATTCTCATTCTTTTCGTTGATGTTGTTACACATAGAGTATTCATTTTCAATATTGATATCACATGAGACAATATCATCATATGATAGAATGAATTGTGAGACTAATGGTCAATGGATAAATGGTTTTAACCCATCAAATAATTAATCAATATTACACCTTCAGTTTCATATATTATTAGTTAAATACCTTTCTAACCATGTAATGTTAGCCTCAGACATTATGACATTATCATCCTCTTTTTTAAATATATTCAGTACTTTTCTTTCCATATATACTCGATGGTCATGAGTAATTTATGTTTCTATGAGAAGAAATTTCGACTCCTTCCATTAAATATTTTATACTTCTTAATCTTCATTTTTTTTTTGAATTAATGACCAACATTGATATGAATCTCATGTGGGTAAATAAACTGCCATGACAACATATGCCCTTCCACAACTCCATAAAGAATGAAATATTTTCTATAAAGAACTTATCCATTTCTCTTATACAAATGGATTTTTAGTACAATTAAATGTTGGTGGTTGTTTTTTAATGAAGCAGTCTAACATTGATCCTCCACATTGTGGATTAATGTGATTCATAAAGGTGAGGTTATTATTTATAACCTGAGTGTGTTGTCCTAGTATGGTTCGATGTTTTTCAGCACTGGTTAAATCACCAACACTTCTATAATTATCTTTAGTATGAGGGAAAACCCTTCATATATTACTTGCATTGAAATAGTATTGATTCCTTTAACTAAGATCCATTAATATAAAACGGAATACACTAGATTAGATTATGAATTAAAATACATAATTGCAAAATGGTAAAATACCAAACTTAAATTTATCTTTTTATACATATATTAAATAATCAAAAAAAGTTTTCTTTAAGGAGGTTTCTCTTCGTAAATCCATCATAATGGTTTGTGATGAAAATGTGAATTATCGTAATCATATCCCCCATGATATTCATAACCAAAAGTCTATCAAGGATTGTTGTCGTGTACCAGGATACCTCAGTTCATCCCCAAAACTCCTTGTCATATTTTTTAATCCTTGGAAAATCTATGCCAGAGCCTCCTCTACCCGCTCATTCCCATACTAGGATGTATTGATTTGAAATTTAACAAAATCTCTACAACACAAAAATTCTAAGAAATTCTTCTATACTAATCATCAAGGACTATATTATGTTAATGTTCTCTAATCAAAGTTTTTCTAAATCTAGTTTCCAATGATCATACTAAAAATTCTATGATACCAACTATAATTCTCCATCATTAGTTCCCAGAATCTATGCATTTTTAAATAACATTGGCATGATCACAAGAGATTATGTCCCGAAAGATCAACTAATTTAGTAGCCTTGGTTGCACTAGATACATACATATGTTGTACATTACGTTATGAAATAAAAAAACAACAACATTGTACCCCTTTTGAGCATACTCATACCCCTCATTCTATCCCAACAGGTCAGTCATAATATACTTATTCACATCATGTGAAATATAGACCATTGAAAGGGGTGAGCTCAGATGCTCTATAAGGATAACAATATATCCTAATCATTCATAAATTATATTAAACTTTTAAGGTAATGTATAAGACTAAAACACTAACCATGTAAACATAAAAATTAACATTATACAACAAATAAAAATAATATCATTTACTTATTCAAATGTATATTCTACTATTCAAATAATCACATGTAATATCAATAGCTACTTTCATAATGATGGAATGCATAATTCCAGATATCATAACAAAATTTTCAAGGCCTCATTCCAAGACTACAAATAAGATTTTTTTCATACCCTTATTCCAGGATTGTATTTGTTGAATGATACATACCAGCGCATCGAGGAGCTATAGAAGACTCCACCCGTCACATACTAAGTCCAACGCAATCCTTATATGAAAGGTTGAAGAATATCATAAACATTCATATTAAAATATCATAAGAAATGTTAATACATTACCCATAAAAAATGAATGGAATAAAAATAAAACATCCATATTTAACATATCACAAAACCTTTAATACAATATGGGATATTTTATCATAATATATCAACTTGAAACAAGTTTAAAATCTATAAAAGGATGATGACATTGAAGAAATCAAAATTATTTTAGCGAAATATCTACTTTTATTTTTGAAATAATTTAAAATCCAAATAAATAAATAAAAATTTCTTTTGAAAATATTCTTATAATCTTTTATGGTACATTTTGATGGTGTTATAATTGAGGAAAATTTCCACCCTCACTGTATATGTTAAAAAAACATTCCTTTCCATGATTTTGTGGAAAAGGTCATAAAGAACCTTGTTTTGATAACAAACAAAAGATTCCTTTATAAACATTATATAAAAAGTCAAAGAAGGGTATAATTGAAATTATCCAATAGTATTGGAAATAGTAAAATGCTTTGTAACACATTTTTAGAAACACATATTTTGATGATATAGTGGTCCTAGTAGATACCCACGTGTAAACAACCTCAGATAATGAAAATATTGTAGAATTAACCCCTACCTTGTAATTTTTCCATCATCAAGGTAATTTTATCTTATAGTATAATAGTTAAATAATTGTTATTAAATTATTCCAGAACCTCATACACAATTTTCTTATCATATATCATATTCTAATATTTCTTTGGTAATAATATTTCATTAGTATCAACGTTTCAGGAGTTAACTGATTCATTTTCAATTATATGGGTTGTTACATAAGTCATGTTTTTTATGGATAGGATGTATATGATTCATATAAATAATTATATAATCTTATAAATCTTTATTTTTTAATCCTAAAATGAAAATTACTCTTGAATGATTTTGATGGGGAATGAATATCATCACGTTTGTTGAGACAGTAATTTGTACATACGCCCGAGCTACAATATCATTATATTGATGGTGAAATCATATGTAATTGGATGGTATATCATATATAATGATTCATTAATATGTAATATTTTTTAACATCAATTATATTCATTATTATACCTATCCAAATAATGAAGTTTTGAAAAATAAACTACTCCCCAATGTGGAGATGGTAAACCGTATGTACGCACGTATGATGATTTTTCCATTCATATGATAGATTGAATATTGAATCAGGTCATAAAATATTTATAATAACATCACATTAATTATAAGGTACTGGAGTAATTATTTTGGTAAGGAAAAAACAATGAAAGATGAAGTGGAAAAAGAAAAGCGCATTGAAAGAGGTAATGAAATTATTACCTCATCATTGGGTGCTTCCTTTTGATTTGATCAAAATGGATCCTTAGGTTGAATTCTGAAACATGTAAGTCCTATAGGTTGATGTGACGGTTGTTGAGAGGATATTTGAGTAGGGTTTGGTCGATCCAAATTGTATTGAAGGTGTGATTTTTTGATAAGGAGATATACCCTTTTATAAGAGAGGTGAGAGTAATTTTTGAAAACGATTAAATATTATTTTATTATAAATCATATTCTTTTTATAATATCACCTAAGGGTTTATATTGAGTATATGGTTGGTTGGGGACGCAAATTCACAACAAATAGGTTTTATACTGGTTTAGGTCACCATATTAACCTTATATTTTAGATTTAACTATTAGTTAAATAGTTTATGGTTTTTGATGGATTCTTGTATTATTATACTAAATGGAAAATAATAATACTATAAAAAGACAAGGGAACCATAAGTGGTTCTTTACTGATATAGATTTCCCTTTCTAAGTTTAATGGCCATTCGTTACATTTTTATTAATATTATAACACTTAATATAGAAAAACATTTTAATACTGATTTATGTAAATTTTGACACTATTCAGTATTTGGTTTTTGTGAATGTCATAAAAACATTATCACTATGAAAAAAAATTATTTAATAAACACTAACATGCCATATTAACCTAAAATATTCATGAAATACATAAATAGTCTCAATTTACATTTATATTTATATTTATAATATAAATTGTTTAATCATTCAATAATAAGGTAATAACTACTTCATCATGGTGTCATTAATAAATTTATTTATATAATGTCTAAATATTATAAATAAAATACCATTATTTAGGAAATATGTTTATCTATAATATGAATACTTATAGAAGAATTTCACTTCTGTAAAACAATATATTTAATGTGGTTTAGTTATTTAAAATTGAATTTAACACGTTTAACTCTTCTTTAAATAAAATTACAGAAAATGTAATAATCTAATGAAAGTGGACCAAAAGGATCATATTTTAATCATAAGGTTGGTTTTGGTCAAAATAAACTTATCTAAAATTATTATAACATGTGTTAGGGTAATTAGAATATCATTTTTAGCTGAAAATAAACCATTTACTTTTAACCGTGGTAAATAAAATTCATAAGTTACTATTCACAAAAAATTATTTTCATTCTATTAAAACATATTTCACTTACTTATGTCAATGGTGGCTCTGGATTGTTTTTAAATTCAATTCATAGAAGTGGAAAATTTGTGTTTTATTAATATTTTCAAATGTTCTTAGAAGGAGGGTAAAAGAGGTTAAAAGTTCATAAAATTTTATAAATCTACTCTTATTATAAAATAACGTCCATTAATTAAATTGATCATATATAATAATTATTTTATTATGTTTTCCTAAATTAATTTTAAAAAATATAAAAAACAATTTAAATAAAAAGTCGGTTGTAAACAATAATGTAGTGTTTTTCACTATTCATAAAAAATTGAATGTTTTTATTAAAATATTAAAAATTCACCCTAAACTATTTTTGATACTCTGAATCCAAAAATGAATTCCATTTGAAAAATAAAATCAATAAAATTTTAAAAAATGTGTATTACTATTCATAACATGTAGTTTGATTAGTCGTGGTGTAGTGGAACTCGAAGTTTTGTATAGTGCAAGCTATTGTATTATTAAAATTGAATTGTATCATGGATGTTTGGGGTGTTTCACATCATCAAAGATAAGGTTGATAGAAACATTCTACATATATTATCCACCACATTTTTTTTATTCTATGGATTGTAATGGATTGAAATGTTGTTATCCTTAAACATATCGAAACACCCTCAATGGAACATATTGAACTCATTTTGTTTGAATATATACATTAGTATTATTTAATCTTTATATATATAAAACATATACAATTATATATAATATCATTAAAAATTCAATACGAACATAACTCTTGACAATTACAAATCATGACATGGGTTGTTATTCTTAGATATCATCAATCGGTTAGAAAATTAGTCTACCACATTGTCCCATTGAAAGAGCGCTAAACCCATTTCTGATGTAGAAACATAACTATAGATAAAACATTCTTCCCAAAATTGGGTTAATGTGACCAAATATTAAATGATTATGTAATTATTTAACACTTTAAATCTCTCTTTGCATTCATCAACAAGGCAAACATCACTCCCTTCTATGTCAACATAGTTTATAGGATTTATAATCAGGAGAAAAGTTTCAAATATATAAGATATTACCCTAATATTTCAAGGAATATATAGTTCCAATTAAAAAATATTAGTCTTTCCCACCTCTACCTTTATATGATAATATCTATACTAGTGATCCACCATAGAAATATAATGAATTCGATGTAGCAAAAAAAATACAAATCAACAAATAATAGAGGATAATTATTCATTATCATATTCTTTTTGAGCTCACAATAATAAATTAATGGCAACATTAATCCATTTTCCCATATAAAAATGACAAGAATAAATCATGGTGAAATAATTGGCTTTATAAACCCATTATATATATTCTATTATAGTTTATTATAAGGCCCCAACCCTAAAAATTACTTAATCTTGATTTATTACAAGAATACACATTGAGGATATTTTTAGGTTTAGAGTTTTAGAGAATTATATCATAAATCATGCATTGCATTCCAAATTTAAACAAAGTGGTTACATAAAAGACAGTACTCATTTTCTCACATCAAGGAAACATATTTAAATTAAAACATGGATGTTATCTTGACACTTCCTCAACACTATCATAACATCATGTACCTTTCCCTTGATCTGGAAAAACATTTCAAAAACATGGGATGAGCATAAAAAGCTCAGTAAGGGATATAAATGTATGGAATGTAAACATTAGTCCATGTATACATAAGAATAAATGAAATCATAATTTATTCATAAAATATAATCACTTTAACATACCTCATGCAATCATAATATTTATGAATAACTCATAAAAAACATAAGACATAAACAATGCCCAAAAACCATAACATAATCGTATCACATAAAACATGCATAAAGGAAACATAACATTTCCAAAAATCAATCACAATATTACAATAACACACATTTATATAATTAGAACATTATCAAACCCATTTTAAATTCTAAAAATATAAAATTAAAACACGGTATTTATTTTTCATTTTTAAAAAAGGTATGGTGTGTAGTGGAAGCCGAAACTCAAGTAATGGTCATAGCGGCTGATAAGTCGTTATCACCGCATACATAAGTCAAAACATTCCTTTTTTTTCATTTAGTAAAACTCTTAGTATAAAAATATTTCTTTTGAACAAAACTAAAATTCAAAAGGGTTTATACACCGTATAATAGAAAGCTATGTATAAAAACAATATGCCTCAATGAAAGGATATTGAAATGAAGTCCCTTACCTTGTGTCAGAATTGACTCGATATTCAATAATATCCGGAATAATAAACATGAGTTAATTTCTACTTGCTTAATAACCATTTTCAAGTTCATTATTCCTTTTATATCACTTATTACCATGTTATGAACATTATGTTATCATTTAAGTTAATAACGGTCGTTTTATCGATCCTTGGTACTTGAGTCAAAAATAAACTTCTTATAATTACATGTTGTTCATGTGGTAAAATATCCATCATATCCAAAATTATATTAATGATTTATATATTTTATATATCATATATATGAATTATATGCATTCATTTATAATATAACATAACATTTAGAGGTAAGAAATGAAATGCTCCGTTCATGGAGACAATAAGTCGTACGTAAGCATGAACGCCAATTTCATTTATATTTCGTATTTAATGGAATTAAATAATAATGAAATAAAAGTATATTATAATTTAAGTATAATATCATATATAACATAATTAACTGCATCCTTTATACGTCCCACATATGGCATTAACGAATCAAATTACTTTGAGGGGGTGATAGTCCGTACTTCCAAAAATGAAATTATCGCATTTACCTTAAATGGAAACCATAAAGGTATGCCATAAATGAAAAATAAATAATAATAAGGAAAACATAAACATATTTTATATCATATATAAATATAGTGAAATATTAATGGTCACCATGAGAAGTGTTAAATGAATACTGAACAATCATTGTTTTGTGAGTCACTTATTCACCACCCACAGAAGCAATATGTTCTTTTGCCATTAGATGAGAGTGTGTGTAAGTGTAAATAAAATAATTCTCATAAAAATTCCTAGTTTATTTATGATACTGGTTTTGTTACAAAATAAAGGAATAAAAAGGGTTTAGGGGGTTGAAGAAGCAAAATAAAACAAAAGAATATAAGAGAATACAATACCTTTAAATCGTGTAACTCCCCTTGGTTTGAACCAAAAGGGTTTTATGAAGGGATTTCTGCCTAAGGTAAGGATTCTAGGGTGAAGAAAAGGATATTAAGAGCTTATTTGAGTATAATTTGGACGAGACAAACGGATTGGGAATTGTGAGATATGGAAAGAAAGTGGTGTCTTTTATAAGGGATAAGAGGGGCTCTTTGGGAAATCTGGAAACTATTATTTTATTATAAAATGAAATTCGTTTTATAAAACTAAAAAACTCATTAAATCCAATGGTAAGGAGGACCATGATAAAAAAATCATAAAATAGGTTTTTTTACAAGTGTTGGATATTGTTTTAAACTTTATCTTCTTATTTATTTAATTTATTCATTAATGGCATAAACACTGCATTGTCATTGTGTCATAAATTATATTATTTATTTGATGTATAAAAATTATATTAAAATTACCATGTTTTAGTAAATATTTTTATATTTCTAATGAATATTTATTTTCTAAATGATAACTTGTATAACCCCTTGTAAATGTTTTTTTAGTAAAACAAAACATGTTTATAATATTTTTTACTTTTACATTAAATAAAGGTATTAATGTCATTATCTTAACCATGTTGCTCCATGGTGTCCCATAAATTGACCCAAGGAGTGTCTTGGTCGGAAATGACTCATCCAATAAGGTTAAGACATGTTTCAAGGTATTTTTATATTTTTAAAATATTATTTTTACCTTAAATTACCCTAATTACCTCTAATTGCGGTTAATAAAACTCAAAATTTACTGTTCACCGAAAGTTATTTTCATTCCATTGAACCAAATTTTTCATTCTAATAACAACCATGTATGTCGAATGTTTGAAATTAAATTCACAGAAGTGGTAAAATTTCATTTAAACAAAAAATTAGTTTTTAACTACCACTTAGTGGTTTTACTATTCAACAAATATTGAAGTTTTTCAGAACAATACCAAAAAATCACCCTAAGATATATTTGATATTACAAATTCAAAAATGATGTCTCTTTTACAAAAATCAAAATATATAAGTTTCATTAATTAATGTTATAATTAATTCCCATTGTGAAATCAAATAGCGTGTTTTTAAGAAACAATATATATCAAAATATTGTCAATTGTTTATGTCTAATTTCAAAGAAAAATTAATTCCAATTTCCACCATTGGATTAAATGGTAAAAAAAATATTATAATTACTATTTAAAACAAATTAATAATATAATCCAACCATATAAATTAATTATATTAAAATGAGGTTTTTAATTAAAAAACAACATTTATCACTATTCATAAAAAATGATCATTGTCAGAAAAATAAAAAAAATTATCCAATTTAAATTTCAATGTCCCAATTCTATATAATATAATTATTTTGAAAAATAGAGCTTATAAAATTGTCAATAGTTAAATTTAAAAATTGGTTTGCATCAAAAGTAAGTAAAAAAATCTTTTAAAAATATTAGTGTATTCTATGCTTATGATTGGATTTATTCTCATTTTAAGCCTCTAAAACACTATATAACTCATAAATAGACATAGATTTTAAAATATATTACTATTTACTTACCTGGTATGTTATATCCTTCATTCCTTTATAAAATTGCGTCCCCGCAATTTATTTACTTATCGAATAAGTGTGGGTATTTGTACCTCATTGCATTTTCAGATTCCCATGTTGCCTCTTCAATCATGTGGTTTTTTCACATAACCATTACTTGATGAAACAACTTATTCTGCAACACTTCCTCCATGTGGTCAATAATCTGGACTGGTTGTTCCTAGTAAGATAGATTCTCTTCCACCTAAACTACATCTGGACTCAAAACTTGAGATGAATCTGGCATGTACTTCCTTAACATTGAAACATGAAAAACATTGTGTATCTGAGATAAATTTAGAGGTAAAGCCACTAGGTATGCAACTTATCCAAATCACTCTATAATTTCATATGGTCCAATGAAACATGGACTCATATTTCCTTTCTAACCAAATCGCATCACACTTTTCCATGGTGAAACATTGAGTAAGACATGATCACCTACCTCCATAGAGAGATCCTTCCTCCTATTGTCCGCATAACTTTTCTTCCTGCTCTGAGCTATTCTCATGTGTTTCTGTATCAGCTGAACTTTTTCTGCCAACTCTTCTACCATTTTCGGTCTCATCAACTTCCTTTCACCCACTTCATCACCAAAAGATAGAGTTCGACGCTGCTTAACATATAATGCCTCAAATAGTTCCATTTGTATACTGGAATGAAAACTATTATTATAAGAATACTCAACCAAAGAAAGATGTTGGTCCCAACATTCCTGATAATTCATCGAACAAGAACACAAAATATCCTCAAATTTCTGAATTGTTCGTTCTGACTGCCCATATGATTGAGGATGAAAAGCTATTCTAAATTTTAATTCAGTACCCAACGACTTCTGAAGGCCTTTCCAAGTGTTAGAAGTAATCCTAGGATCACGATCAGATACAATATATAGGGGGATTCCATGTAACCTGACTATCTATTTAAGATACAAATGATAATGTTGATCTTGGGAAAAATTATCTCGTATAGAAAGGAAATGTGTATATTTAGTCAAGAGATCAACAATAACCCAGTTTACATTCTTACCTCGAGGTGTCTTCGGCAATCCCACAACGAAGTCAATGGATATATTCTCCCATTTCCACTCTAGCATTGGTAATGGATGAAGAATCCATTTTGGTAACTACCACTCTTCTTTAACCTTTTGACAAGTCAAACACTTCATAGTAAAATCCGCAATTTCATTTTTATTTCCATCCCACCAGTAATACTCCCGAAGATCTCTATACATCTTAGTACTTCATGGATGAACTAAAAATGCAGAACTATGAGCTTCGCATAACAACTCTCTCTTCAACTGTGAATCACAAGGAACACACCATCTCTTCCCAAATATAAAAACACATCCATTATCAATGTTTAATTTAGGAAACATACCCTTCTAAACCAGCTCTACATGTTTCTGCAACTCACTCTCTTGCTTCGGTGCTCTCTTGATTCTGTTTGATACAGAAGATTTCACTGATATGTGAAACAGAACAGAATAATTTCCTGCACCAAAAACTTCCAAGACAAAATTCATCAAATCCATAACCAAAGGATCATGTTACCAAGGTAACACTGTTATTGATGCATTACGTTTTCGACTCAAATCATCTTCCACATTATTTTCTTTTCATAGGTGGTATTGAATTGTACAATGATAATCATTTATTAATTCTATCCATCTCCTCTGTCTCATGTTCAATTCTTTCTGAGTGAATATATACTTTAAACTATTGTGATAAGTATATATTTCACACATTAAACCATACATAAGATGCCGCCAAAATTATAATGTGAAAACAACAGCAGAAAATTCAAATCATGTGTAGGGTAATTTAACTCATGATTTTTCAACTGACATGAAGCATAAGAAATTAACTGATCATTCTGCATTTGGACACAACCAATTCCTTTTTATGAAGAATCATTATAGATAACAAACTCACCATTCCTGGATGGTAGTTCCAAAACTGGAGCATTCACCAATATTCTTTTCAATTCCTGATTCAACTGAGCCATCACTACAGTAAACTGCTCAATTATGATTCTGACCATCTCAGGTTGCTGTTTCGGAAGGTCATTCTTTTATATATGCCTTCCCATAAAATCTACATAGTTTCTTTTATGAAATATAATTCTTAACACAGACATATCTTAGATGAAGCAATATGGTAATTTGAAAATTCTATATGATTTCAATATTAACATAAATTACTTTATGGATATAAATTTAACAATACCCTATCTCCTAAAGTTGTCCAAACCGACCACTGATACCAACTATAAGGCCCCAACCCTAAATATTACTTAATGTTGAGTTATTACATGAATACACATTGAGGATCTTTTCAGGTTTAGATTTTTAGAGATTTAGATCATAAATCATGCATTGCATTCCACATTTAAACAGGTTGTTACATAAAAGATAATATTTAATTTCTCCCATAAAGGAAAAATATTTAAAATAAAACATGGATTCCTTCTTGACACATCCTTGACACTATCATCACATCATGTACCTTTCCCTTCAACTGTGAAAAACATTTCAAAAACATTGGATGATCATAAAAAGCACAGTAAGGGATATAAGAGTACGAAAAGTAAAGATTATTCCATGTATATATAAGAATCAATGAAATCATACTTTTTTAATAAAATATTAGCACATTACCATACCTCATGAAATCATAATATTTATGAATAACTCATATAAAACATAATACATAAAGGTAACTTGAGGCATTCATAACATTTTTGCATTGGTAGTAACCCTCATGGTTATGTTCGGAATACCCATTACATTATATTCCCAAAATCTCTTTGGAGAAACATTAGCATTTAACCCCTTCACGTTACCCAATGCATTGGAGAGCTATCTCGGGCTCACCAACCCTTAGTTTATCACAAAACCACCAGTCTTCATAAAAAATTTTCAAGAACAATAACATAATCGTATCACATAAAACATGCATAAAGGAAACATAACACTTCCACATTTTAATCAATAGATTTCATAATAATCACATTGATATAATCAAAACATTATCAAAACCATTTTCAATTCAAAAAGAAAAGAAAATTAAAACATGGTATTTATTTTTCATTTAAAAAAAATTTATGCCTTGTAGAGGAAGACGAAACTCAAATAGTGGTCATGATGGCACAGATGTCATTGTTGTCGTATACATAAGACAAAACATTACTTTTTTCATTTAGTAAAACAATTCGTATAAAAGGATTCATTTTTAATTAATGTAAAATTCAATAGGGTTTATACACCATATACAAGAAAGTTGTGTATAAAAAATATTTTCCTCAACGAATGGAGATTGAGACGAATTCCCTTACCTCGTGTCTGACTTGAATCAGTAGTTCTTTAATATCCTTAATAATAAACTAGAGTTAATTTCTACTTTCTTATGAAACTTGTTTAAGTTCATTATTCATTTTATATCACTTATTACCATGTTATGGACATTATATAATCATTTAAGTTAATAACAGTCGTTTTGTCGATCCTTGGTACTTGAGTCAAAAATAAACATCTTATAATTACAAGTTATATATGTGGTAAAATATCCATTATATACAGAATTGTATTCATGATTTACATATCATATATATCATATATATCCAGTATATTCAGGAATTTATAATATTACATAACATTTAGAGGTATGAAATGAAGTTCACTGTTGATGGAGACGGTAAGTCGTACATACGCATGAACACCACTTTCATTTCTATTTCGTATTTAATGGAATGAAATCATAATGATATAAAGTTATATTATAATTACAGTATAATATCATATATAAAATCATTATCTTCATCCTTTATACGTCCCACATATTCCATTAACGAATCAAATCACTTTGAGTGTAAGATAGTCCTCACTTCCAAAAATGAAATTATCGCATTTACCCAAAATGGAAACCATAAAGGTATTCCATAAATGAAAAATAATGAAGCATAAGGAAAACATAAAAATAATATATGTCATATATAAATATAGTGCGATCTTAATGGACACCATGAGAGGTGTTAAAAGAATATTGAACCATCATTATTTCGTGAGGCAGTAATTCACCACCCACAGAAACAGTTTGTTCTTTAACTATTAGATGGGAGTGTGTGTATGTGTAAATAAAATTCCTCTAATAAAAAAATCCTAGTATATTTATGATACATGTTTTTTACATATTAAAGGAATAAAAATGGTTTAGGGGGTTGGATAAATAAAATAAAACAAAAGAATATAAGGGAAGACATTATCCTTAAATCGGGTAACTCCCCTTGGATTGAACCAAAAGGGTTTATTGAAGAGCATTATGCCTATTGTAAGGATTCTATAATGAATATAGGGATATTGGGAGCCTACTTGAGTAGATTTTGTATGATCCAAAGGCCTTGAGATGTTTGAGAGATGGGTCAGAAGTGGGGTCCTTTTATAAGAGAGAGGAGGGGATCTTTTAAAAATCCTGAAAATATTATTTTATTATAAAATGAAATTCGGTTTCTAATGCTCAAAAATTCATTAAAGTAGAGTATAAGGTGTACCATGTTTTAAATTAAATCATCCAATATGTTTTGGACAAGTGTTGGATATTGTTTTAAACATTATCTTCTAATTTATTTAATTTATTAATCAATGACGTAAACACAACATCATCATTGTGTCATAAATAAGTTTATTTATTTGATTTATAAAAATTATATTAAAATTACCATGTTGTAGGAAATATTTTTGTATTTATAATTAATATCTATAGTCTAAATTATAACTTGTATAACCCCTTGTAATTTTTTTTAGTAAAACAATACATTTTTTTGATATTTTTATTTTTACTTTAAATTAAAGGTATTAATGTCATTATCATAACCAAGTGGCTCCATGGGGTCCCACAAACTGACCAATCGAATTTATTGGTAGGAAATGACTCATCCAATAAGGGTAGGACACGTGTCAAGGTAGTTTTATATTTTTATAATATCATTTTTACCATAAATTACCCTAAATACCTCTAATCGCGGTTAATGAAACTCAAAAGTTACTATTCACCAAATATTATTTTCATCTAATTGAACCAAATTTTACTTACTAATGACAACCATGTATGTCGGACTTTTAAATTAAATTCACAGAATTGGTAAAATTTCATTTAAACGAAAAATATTTTTTTCAACTAACACTTACTGATTTCACTATTTATCAAGATTCGATGTTTTTCAGAACAGTACCAAAAATTCACCCAAAAATATATTTGATATTCTGAATTACAAAATGATGTCTATTTTACAAAATTCAAAAAATATAAGCTGTATTCATTTATTTTATAATTAATTCTTGTTGTGAAATCAAATAGCGTGTTTTTAAGAAGCAATATATATCAAAAGATTGACACTTGTGTATGTCCAATTTCAATGTGAAATTATTTATAATTTAAACCATTGTATTAAATGGTAAAAAATTATTCTAATTGATCTTTATAACCAATTAAAAATATAATCCAACCATATAAATAAATTAGATTAAAATGAGGTTTTGAATTAAAATAAAACATTTTCAGTATTCATTAAAAAATGAACATTGTCAGAAACATACCAAAATTTTATCCAAAGTAAATTTCAATGTCCCAATTCTAAAGAATGAGTTTATTTTGACAATTAGAGCTTATAATATTTTCAATAGTTATATTTAAAAATGGTTTTCCATCAAAAGGCAGTAAAACAATCTTTTAAAAATATTAGTGTATTATATGCTTAAGATTGGATTTATTCTCATTTTAAGCCTTTAAAACACTATCTCATTCATAAATAGACATTGATATGAAAATATATTACTATTTAATTACTTTTGATGTTACATTTATTCTACATGTCATTATGTATAACATTAGTTGTTCTATACAGAGTCTTGGATTTCAAAATATATCTATGTATATTTGCATTAGGAAACAAACCTATCATTTAGGAGGAAGATAATTAAATTATTTGAGGACCACATAAAAATATTCCCTAAAAACATGAATGATTCTATGTCTAATGTTTCTCATATTATTTATCATTTTTTATAGATACACTTTCTCATTAATAAATAATATCTATTTGTGAGGTGATGATTCCTTATGAGATTCACCCCCTCCTGACATGTAATTTTAATCAAATAGTGATTCATGATATGAGGGTTGATTTCCATATATTAGAAATATATTATGGATCTATATAGGAAAAATGAAATCCATTTTAAGAATAAAATAAAATTACTCTAAAGGGATCACCATAAGGTTCACTAGGATATTTCGTCTGAAAATATCAACATCGTAGAATTTATCGACTTGGTGTGCAATTATTAATACATGTTCCATTATTTTGACCAATAAATTGACTTCAATGTGTTGATATTTTCTTTTAGTAGTTATACTAAACATGAATAATTTGAAAATATGAGTCAAATGAGAAAGAAATAATACATTCTCCACCATTGAATTAATAACTCGTGTACTTTTCACAACATTCTTATCAGGATTCACCTTAGAAGAAGTGATCACAAATTCTCAAAATTTCACTCTATACGACTGAGTTTTCTTTCATCTAATACATTTAACCAAACATGTCATAGTGTAGTGTTTCACATAGGGTCCTTCGTCCTCAAAGTTGAATACTTGAATTGTAAGATGATTTTTTAATTTATTGTTCCTTTTATATATAAAATTGGTGGGATTATCGCATCCAGATTTAGTATCTATGTGTTATTACATCACCCAAAAATTTAAATTATCCCAATTATAAAATTTCTATAATTATTTTTCCTAGACATTTTTCATGTGGGATGTTGGACCTTCATTCCCTTGTAATAATTATTCATCGTTCCATAAAAAGTATAATACATTCCCAAAAACTTATATTCTCTATTGTGAGTACCATGAGGTATACCAAAACATATTTCAGCATTAAGGGAACATAATTATATGTATTTATAGTTGTACGTCTGTTTATTTATAAAAATAATTTATTATTCATCTTTAGAATAAAAAATTAATAATCGAAATTATTTTCATGAACAATGAAAATGCTATAGGAATAACCTAAAAACATCTATAGTGTTTATCATATAACTTGATGGATTCATAATAAATTTTTATCGATCAGTAAATCGCTCTATATTTTATTTTAGGGAGTATGAGTGATATATTTATTAAAAACTACTTCCAATAATTCATTCCACTCCATGTTTTAAATTTCATCCACGGGATTCATATTCATTAGCCCCATAAAAAACTAACTAGATTCTCCCTCCCTGTGATAAAAAACAAGAATCAACTTCACATGGTTAAACCATTTAAGAATAGATATGATAATTCAAAGGTATTTTATCCACTTTTTCCAATATTATGTTCACATAATATCCAGTAATAGTTATAGGTATTTTCTCCAAATGCACTCAATTAAAACTATCACCCTCTTTGGGCGATGTGGGTTCTCCACCTGATTCAGTTTTCTATTAAAAAAGAGTTTTTTCTAAAAGTGTTTTCATGAAGTCATGACTCCTTTTACCATTAGGTTGCTCATAATAATTGGGAAGTCATAACAATAAAAATTAAAATTATTTTTGACCCATTTCCTCCTATTTTTATCAATTGACTGAATGAACTGAAAAATTAGGTCTTATAATATTCAAATTATTAAAATTTTAAAATCGATGCTATGAAAATTAAATGGAGGAACTATAAAATAAATTTATTCATTAATATATGAATTTATTGGTCTCAATATATGTCATATATGGTCTACTTCATTACATAAAATTTTATAGGAATATTTTATCCTTTTATAGTGGTTCATAATAAGATCATGTATTTAAAAAATCATATCCCCTAGAGTATGGAACCAGTTGTGTAACAATGGATATTTTTCCTCTATATGATAATCGAGTTAATAAACAATGTCATATTTTCGAGGATAATACCCCATGTTTTATCTATAATAAACATATATCCAATAGTAGTGTCCATAAATCAATTTCATTTATTAGAGTCACCTCACTCTATAACTCACCTTAATTTAGGGATATTTTCTATTGATTATTTCTATCCATATGTATTTAACTAGGTTTATATAATCCTAATCCATTTAAATAACTAGAAAATAAATCTATAATAACTATGAAAAAAATTATATACCACTTTTTAATTATTTATTAAATGTGTATACACACATTACTATCTCATAATATTGAGAGGCCAACTATATTAGGGAAATTAGATACATATCACATTAAATTAAAATAGGGATTCAAATACATTATTTAAAATTCCATAACATGCAATTAAATTTTCATTTTCATTTTAAAATTGTAGGAGATAACTTTGGAATGTGTATAAGAAAGAGGAGAGTTGTAAGTCATATTAATAGATTAATAAAAAAATATCTGATGTAGTGAATCAGAAATGAGTTTTGCTGAATAACATGTTGGAAAAAATATAATAATCATAATCATGAATATTGATGAATTCTATAAGATGGTAACATGAATTAATCCTATAAATTATGTCATAACCTAAAAAATGATATCTTAAGAATAATTAATTGCTAAAAATTAGGCAACATGATATAATGGGCTTATGATAACATACTGCAAACCATATATAGTATATAATGGGATAAAATATTATCCAATACATTGGAGGGTTATTTAATTTTAATCCCACCCATATAATTTTTTCCATTAATTTTTTTTCGAAAGAGATCATATAAGAACAGAAAATATTTCACATCATTAAATACCATAATCAATGAGTTTTGGTAATAATAATGGGAGCCAAAAATAATTAAAGGATAGGTAAATCCATATTAATACCCTTGTTTCTAAATGGTGATGTATTTTCACAAAACAATAGTTTGGCATGGAAAATAATAGGATAATTTCAACAACATAATGAGTGTATATAGTAGATAATGGAAGGTATTAATGAGAGGGAAGGGTAGTCACTCATTATAAGGGAATCAAAAGAAAATTATAATTCTATTTTAACAAAATAAAAAATGAATTATTGATGATAAAAAATATTAGTACAATGAATGTTTTTCAATGTATTGGAAAATGATTAAATACATTAACATTGAAGGGATCCACTAACTTCTTGGAGGAGCTTATTAAGAGCATAATAACACTATTGGAGGGTTTTACAGAGGGATATTGATAAGAAATTCATATTCAACAATTTATTAGTGAACTGAAAATTGATGTTGGTGGGTATTTATAGTAAAATATAGGGGAATTATTTATTAATTTGTAAACAATGGTTGTAAATTATCATTTATAATATATTAAAATAAAAATAAATTTTTAAATGTTTTATGCCGAATGCTATTTATTTTAAATATTTTATTACTTTGTGAACCAAAATCCTTAAAATATTACCAATGGTGATATAAAAGAGAAACATTATAATAGAGAAGTATTTTTAATAACTTAAATATAATATTAGATTTGGTGAATTAAACATAGGAATGTAAATAAAATAATATAATATAAAAATTGTCATTTAAAAGGGGAAATATATTATTTATTATGGATTCACATTATAGTATTTATGGATTAACATTTGGGATATTATAATGTGAAAATACATAAATTGTATTTATACTATACATTAAATTTTACCTAAAAATTATATAGTGTCATCAAATTAATAAAATATCCAAATCGGCTAATTTCAACAACGAGATTTAATAAATAATCATCATTTTATGGAATTAATTTTCTAAATTTTGGAATATATATATTAATAAAAACACCATATTTTTTGGAAAATTACAGTTTTTATAAAAAACATTCCATTATGAAAATTTCATTGTAATTCATTATATAAGGTTATCATTTATATTTAAAAATATATTATTTGAAAATAATATTTCTTGAAAATTTCATTTATTAAAAAATACATGATTTTTTGGAAAAAAAAATGTTTGAATTGAAAATATATATTTCCCAAAAATGATATTATTGTTTCTTTCGATCAAAATATAATTTTTACAAGAATCATTATTTAATCATATATATATATATGTATAATGTGATATTGAAAAAGATATAGATATAAAAATTATTTAATAGAAAAAATATTATATAAATATATATTCTATTGTAGCATAAAATATTATATATTCTATTGTAGCATATGTCAAAGAGCATGGAATTAAATTTGTTATCTAGATTAAAATTAATCATTAATGATTGTAATTAAACCATTAAGAACGAATTTATGACCTATGTATTTTAATAGTTTTATTTGGATGAATAATGGGAAATATTGGGGATGATAAATGTTTTTATTGGGATTATCTTATTCCTAGTGTTCATACATCTCAATTTTTTTTCAATAGATTCAAACATAGTTTTTTTTTCATGTTTAGTAGATGGTATTATTGTGAACATGGGTTTGGTACAATGCAGCAAAGGATTAAACCCCTCAAAATAGCGATTTAAGATAAGGTTTTTCGGTTAGATTCTATTCAATAATAGTAGTATGTTACAAAAGATTTTCATGGTGGCTGGGGCTATAGCATGTAGCCACCAATCAGTAATTGGCCCATCCAGAGATTTTATTGGCTCTTGGATCAACTACCCTATCAATGGAGATTGGAAGGGAAATGAGACACATCATAAATACATTGAAATTGGGAATGGTTTTTAGATAGAATAATAACATTTTCCAACTATTTTTTTTAGGACAACCACTATTTCCATATTTATTTTGACTTACATATACTAAGGGGACCCCCATCATTTATCATGGACCCCTTTAACTTAGGATGGAATTTTTCACTATTTCATGGATATTATAATTAAATACATTAATTCTGTGATATCCTTTAATCTCATCCTTGTCTCTCATTAATTATTTTCATTCCAAGTTATTGTTTTGAGAAAATATTTAACCAACAGAATTTTGGATTCATCAAAAGAAAATGGTTCTTCCATACAAATTATCATGATGATGTCACAAGAAAATTTCTGTTTAGGTTTTGATAGTAGAATAAGAATTTGATGGTCTGTGATATATTAAAATTTATTTTAATAATTGTTCCAGAAAACCATTATTGAGATTATTCTATGTAAATTTTATAATTAATGTAATTAAAATCTAAATAAATAAATATCCAGGTTTAGGACGTTCTTCATTTGTGAATATTTATCATATGAAAAGTCTCATTCGGATTACCTTCATTAGGTTGTGATGATCCATGTTTATAATCCCAATTATAATAATTCAGACTTTTTCAAATGGTATCTTTTCAACACAAATTGATCTCCTGGTGCTAGTATGGTGAGTTAAATGTCTTCCATTTTTCATTTTTGATTTCTCATTCTTCAGTCTTGAATAAATCTATCTTGCACTTCACATTCATGAGAGGTTTATAAAATTAGGATTTGGGAGAGAATTTTCTCACAAAAATAATATATTCTCAGCATTATGATAATCTATAAAATATAAACAACTATTAATTTATATAGATGATTTGGGTTAATATATTATTTTATTTCCTCATGACCATTAAATAAAATTTATTACATTTAATAGAATAATTTTTGAATAATATTAATAATAATTTTCATTATATTTTGGTGTGTTATAACTTTCACTACATTAAATACTATTTAACCAAATTGTTAATGAATATTTCTCATGGGTAATGCTCTTCAACTGCTCAAACTTTTATTTCATTTATCAAACACCCAAATATAATTTTTATTCATAAATAAATATTTTATTCACATACCAGTGAAAAAATACTTAAAAATAGTAATCAAAACAACTAAATATGATTTCATTCACATGGTGATAAATTAATATTTATATAATTTATGAAATCAGTAGAATATGAATAAATGTTTTCCCTGGAATTGAGAATATTAGTTATTCAATTAATTAAACAGAAATAGAATTTAATTGAGATCAACAAATAAAATCACGGTATGACCCCATAGTATTTTTCTCCATTGAATTAGGAAGGCTTTCCTATAATCCATGATTATTATCTTGCATCCAATCAAGGATCCTAGTAAAAATATCCTATTGTTGAAATTTCAAAAACCAATTTTGAATTCTCACTATGTAAAATAATCAAATTTTCTAAATATATCATCAAGGAAGTTACTGGATTGTGTTATCTGTATATTAACACTATGTTTCATTCAATGACTATTTGAAATAAAATTATCTTTACATTATGTCCATCATGTTTCATTAGACAATTATATTCCAATAAAAGACCCAAGATATCAATTTAAAAAAAGATGTTATAAATAAATCCTTCCTTGAATTATCTGTTTATGACATATAAATATTGATGCACCAAACATCCCACACATCCCACCATAGTTTGGTGGGATAGTGTTGGTCATTACAATTTATGTTTCCAATTTAGGACATACATTAATGATAATTTAATATTATAAGGTCCATTACACATACTCGTAGATTGGAATATATGATGAAATGAAAAAATTCAGAATTACTAAATATTGGTCTAGTATCAAAATCTCTCATCATAGAGAATACTAATTGCGAGATTCATGAGAACAATAATTCTCTGATTATGAGCACTCCCACCTGATAGTATTGATTCTATGTTTCCCCTCAAAGTACATTATCTAAATACATTAAAAATATGAATATATTATCACAACACTTCAAGGTTATCATCATAGTGGGGGAATAGATATGGCCTTAACAATGTTACAAATACTCTAGGACATTATTGAATTAAAACCATGAAAAATTCTTAATAATTAGTAATAAAATGTTAAATTAACTATAAATACACAGATTAAATAGGCCATCAAAGTAAAATTAGTCAGTCTTATGAGGCAGACTTGAAAAAAATTCCTAGATGGACTTGAGACAACAACGTATGATATTCAGTCTATCACACCTCACATGATATTCATGTTTTCACTAAGAAAATACTTTTTTTATGGACCTTCTATGTTGTCTTCCATTGAAATAAATCTCACTACTACTTCTCTTATATGATAGAAATTTCCCAGTTGATGATCCTTATTAAGTATTTTCATCTTTTGTTGTTGTAAGCATGGCTCATTTGTGATATCCACAACTACATTATTATCACAACGAACTATGATATGATTTTAGTTCTAGGCACCATGTATAATATTTAATAATTTTTCAAATCCATAAAGCATTCAAAACTACCTCTTAACCACCAATATACATGGACTATGATATTGAATATATGACCCCATCCTTCTTTTACCTCTTACTACTCCCAACACCTCCATTTAAAATGAATATGTATCACGTTTTTGACTTCTTATAAACATGATCAATTTAGAAACTAGAATATACATATCAATTGAGGAATATTTTATCATACAAAAAAACCTATAATATATCATTAGTATTCCTATGAAACTTAAGGATAATCTTGATTTCAATCGAATGTTGGTCACCAATATCATTTTTTTATCATCTACTGAACATATTTCATAGGAAAATTATATCCTAGTACAAATCTAAACATACATGAATGAACTAATAATTGGTTTTTATGGTATCTATTCCATTATATTTTTCTCTTCATGTGTCCTTGGAAAATATATGCTAAAAATAATAATAACATGTGACACATTCCAAAATACATTCTTGGATTTTTTAAACAAAATCTCGTCAGTTTGTTGTCTATATATTTATATAGACATAGGCAACAAATACTCTTGGATATTTCATGATGTATAATGATCCAAATAATATATGCTTTATTTCTAATCTTCCCTATATGGAATAATTTATTCAATCATTCCATAATTGATTGTATGAATGGTATTTTATTTCTAATGTCTAATTTATCAACAGATTATACTAATTAAAAAAATAATTTCATTATGACTAAACATTATTTAGACAAAGGATCACAATCATTCGTTATGAAACAAAATTCTATTTTTCCTTCCTCAAGATGAATGTTCCCTGAATGAGATTATTTCGTTAATCCATAAATGGTTTTTTATAATTTTTAAGTCTTACTAGTATCTTTTGGAATCAAAAATATTTCTCGTTATTTAATATATACTTTTTTATGATGGATCCCATTATAGAAGTCCATTTTGAAATCAATTTTCCTAATATAGTTGACATTTTAAGCAAAAATGGATTAAATTATTCTGATGGATTTCATCAGTGAATCTAGTGAAATGGTTAATCATATTCCATACCTTGATTCTGTTTCAACCCTTTTATAATGAGTCATGCATTATGGATAATAACATGTACTTCAATGCCATGGGTTCTTGGAAATACCCATTTTTTACCAAATGACATTAAATAATCTAGAGGATATACCCAAATCTAGTCATTTTTTAGTTTGTGGAATCCATTTTAAAATTTATGGCTTATTTACCCATTGTAACATCAATTCCACATAATTCTTCTTTGTGTATTTCAGGATCACTATTATACAATAATAATGACTATCCATTATTGGTGACTAAATAACCATAATATTATGGTTCTCTAAACTCCATTGTACGCTTACAAAATACTTTTATCCCTAGAATAGTTTAATTTTCCATGGGGTTTTCTGGAATCTGTCCATGTATCAACTATTGTGTACCTTGAACCTCAAAATTATATTAGAATATCATTCTCCCATTATATATTTTATATATTTTCTCCCTATAAATGAATATGGTATATATTCCCTCCATAACATTTTTTATAAGGGGTTATATAGTTAATATACCATTTTTCATGGGGATTTACAATAAATGTACTATTTGAGCCTCAAGGATCAAGTTTTGTATTCCAATGTGGTTTTAAAAACTACTATTCTCACCCACACATGAAAATTATATCTTGGTTTATCATCCACTTAAAAATTCTTTACGATTACCATTTATCGATTCAGTTAATACTCATTTTAGTGTATGTCATGTTGTTTGTAACGTACATCTACAGAAGGATAATGCAAGACTCAAATGGCTCGTCGTTGTTCTCACCAAGTCCAAAAAGGTGTGGATCCTCATTTAACTTTATCCATTACACTAAGATTTATATTGATGACTGAGTTGGGATAATATCCCAATATCTCATATGTAATCAATGATGTCTTGATTAAGATATTCTCCACCACTGTTTGCGTAGTGTTTCTTCATATTCATACTATGTGGGTTCTCAACATCATTCTATTATTCCATGAATTTATCAAAATAAGATGACTTATACCTCAGCGGGTAGAAAAATACATATATACTAAAATTTTCACAAAATGTAATGATGTATTATTAACCACCACATGATTTAATAGGATATAGTACACAATCATCTGTAAGAGAAAATTGAAGAAGATATTTATCCCTTTCACATTTCCCACTAACTGAGGATTCAATTATTTTTCCTTATATACATGTGTGACATAAACCATGCTATTTTAGTTGAAAATAAAATAAATACACATCATGATGTAATTTAGTCAAGTAATATTCATATAAAAGACCTAACTAGTGATGAATGTATTGGGATTGGTATGATTAGTGTGAATTAACATTAATATCGATTTCCATTTCTTGGTCCATGTAATCCAACACACAAATACAACTATATGAATGTGAAATACATTAAAAATGATATCATAATAATAGATGGGACTTTTTTTCATACATTAAAAAAATCCATATATAACTTTTATGGATTTAGAAATAATTTTTTTTGGTAACAAATGAAACATAATTAAAACCATTGAAAATCATGATAATTCGGGTCCGAAATGTGCGGTGGTAGTACCCAATAACTATAATTATGAGTATTTCTCCATGTTATTCTTGTAGATCTACCAACCTAGAGAAAATATTTCCTATTCTACTGGGATAATATATTTTAATACATATATAAAAAAAGTGTGTCTAATGCCAAATTTATAGAACCAAATAAATTTAATTTAATATCAAACACACAATAAGATTCCCCTTTCATCTCTGGATGGGTATAGTTTCACATCTACTGGCTCATCTTGACACATGTAAAAAATATAGCATTGTGTTCCCAACAATCTCATTAATATAGCTCTTATTTGAGGTGTGCAATGATGCATTGGAAATAAGTCTCTTCACTCTCACTATATATAGTTTTTCAAAATACGGATTGACGAATATCATGCTTCATATCAATATCAACATGGATATGTAGAATGAGAATATTTAGAATATAATTCTCTATTTTGTTAATATTAAATATAAAAAAAACTACCATCTTTGAGGTAGTGATTCAAGAAACATATTGGATCTGAATTCTTTGGGAGTTTAAACATTATAACCTTTCGATGCTCAATACAATCAGCTAGCTAATCTATTGGAGGCACAACATGGGAAACCTCTATATGGTTTCTCACATAATTGGCCTTGTGAATCTAATATCCCACTTTCTATCTATCTCCTTATAATGTCCGTTGATTTTTTAGGCATGCTATACACATCCATGTTATTGTTATTTTTAAAATAGACAATGATGAAATAATCAAATATTGAATGTTGAATGTGTAATATACAAGAATTTCATAGACAAAAATATTTTCAGCACTCCAATTTATATTTGGAGGATTAGGCATTGGGTATTAAATCATGTAAGATTTACATTCATAGAAGAGAAAAACCCAACTGCATCTAAACCACTCATTTAAGTGACTACCAGTTATAAAGAGGACATTCTAAAATATATTTTGTAAGGATAATATGGATGTTGCGATTTCCATTTTTTTCCATAGTTAAAGTAGAATATTATTAGTACATTTATTATTTTGAAAATATTTGACAGTTAATTAATTTATTCCATTAAATCTCCCACTATTTTATTAGCTTCAAATATCCTCTACCAGTGTACTCATAATGTCATGTCTCTTGGACCCACTACTATCATGGACCCATATTCCCCCTTATCAAACCACAATAAGGTATAGTCAAGCTACATAAAGTTAATTATGTCGATATGTTGTTTCCAACAGTAGTCTTGTAGCTCCTTGATCCATTGAGTATACTCTCTTTATTTAGAAATTATGAAATGGATATCCTTAATATAATCTTCCAAATTACACCATGTCTAGAAAGGGAAACACCTCTTGTGGTAAAATGGTTAAGTCAACCCAAGACATTCATAAGAACATCACTTATAAAAATATATATATAAACAAGGGTTGGTCAAAAAGGTAATTCTATTGATTTTCATTCCTAATCAAATAATGGAAGGTCATGCTTTACTTAATATTAGGTTTTGGAAATTAAATTAATTATTCATATGTATTGTCCTGTTATATCCCATAAATATACTTTTACATTAATTTGGATGTAACATTATTATTTAATCTTGATGGAGAAAAAATATATAATTTATTTATTTAATTTATCATCCATAAATTTTATCTTCTTTTAACAATTACGTTTCCTTTTAATATTAAATGGATGTTACATAATTAATTATCCATGATAGGTAAATCATGTATGAAGAAAAAATTTGTTTAAATTACATATTATATTATTAATTCATTGATTCCTGTGATAGTGTCATTTTATCCATATAATAATTAATTTTACTGATATAAATAAATAAATAAATGAACCATCAATGGGATTTCTCTAATTGATTATATAATGATAAGTCATTAAATCATCTTATGAACAAGGAGAAATAACTCATGTTTCTGATGTTCAGATTAGGTAAAATATTCCACCTCTCAACCTGTGTATTACATCAGTTGGCATCATCATTGTTCAATCATGAACTGCCACTATGAACATTAGGATACTCCAATTAATTACATGTATTTATAACTCATATGAAGGTGAGGGGAACAAATGGATTGATTAAAAGGGGATGATATAATTGTATTTGTACACACTATCCCTATATAATAATGGAAAGAGATTTGATTGGAAGACCATACATTAATTTAATAATACATAATTGTAAAATAATTCAATAATTAAATTAAATTTTCCAATGAATATGTAGGTCATGGTCCATATCTTGAATAGTCATACATATATAGAATACAAAAAAATAATTTGATAACATTAATTTCATTATTTTTTTCATTATATGTTAAAATGAAGGTTCTTACCTTTATTAATTCCATTTCATCTTAGTGATCATCCAAACTTCATTGGAGTTTATGATAATTTATATCATTCATCAAAAGAAAAATCAAAGTACCAATAAGTGAATATTAATAACAATAAATTAATTGTTAAATTAATATTTCTTAACCCAATATTAAATATTAAAAAACACGTTGATATTACAATTAATAAAAAGTGGATTTAATGTTACAATTTTCAATTTTATTTTATTTTTAATTTGATCAATTAATGGGAGACTACAATGTGTTCACAATACATCTACATGATGTGTAACATTCTTGTAGTGTATATAATCCACACATATGGGGTTTAGGTGTGTTTATGTGGATGAAATACATGATGTGGACATTCTGGTTAAACTATATGTATCCACTTCGGCTGTTTCTGGTAGGCCTATTCACCATGATATGTTCAATAAATAAACCATTTGTAATTAATTTCATAGGGAATCTTGATACAACGCCCATGGGTACATGGTCTATTCTCTAGCAACACGCTGTGTAACCCTGTTTTACTAGGAAATGATTTTCCACCTCTCGAAGTAATATTATTTTGTTTTTCATATATTATAAACCCTTTAGGAAAATAAAACACTAAACAAGAATGATTAATAAGTTCATAACATTTTCATTAAATCTATATTATAGAAAAAATATCATGAAATGAAAATATAACCTCAACATTGAATATGCCAAAAAACAAATAAATAAATATGATTTCAAGGATGACCACTATCATAACAATATTAGGTTCTGGGTTTAGAAGAAGTGTGTGGTGGTGGGTGATATATTAAAATTTCATTTAATAACCATTGACCAGAATCAATATTTGTGATATTTCCTATCAAATGTATAACTTATTTAGTTAATATTTTAAGAAATAAAGACATTGACATTGTAACCTTATTTTTTGGGGATTGTTGATTATCTGAAAAAAACCCTTTTGAATTACCTTTATTATGATGTTAGGACACAAGGATATAATCTATCTAGCAGTGATCCACAAGTGAATCTACGATCTCTGAGAAACACAACATAGTCTCCAGGTTCGAGTATGATGAGTCCAATGTATTATGTTATTCATTCTTGAACTCTTTGTCTTCATTGTTGAAAAAAATCTCAGATATGCTTTTTATTCTTGATAGGGGATATAACACATATTTGAGAGAGAATTTAATTTTCAGAATAGTTATCTATTCTATATTTTAGAATATTATCCACAATAAACACAACCATCTATCTATAGGGTTTCGATTTGACATAAAATAATATTTAATTTTATAACAACTATTAAATAAAATATATTAAATTTTATAAACCATAAGACACATAATAATAATTTTTTATGTGGCATGCTCTAACATGACAAATAATAAATATTATTTAACAGCCTTACAAATTAATATATGTCACTGGACACAATCGTGGTCCATTTTAACTCCAATTTCATTTATTGAACACCCAAATTATATATTTCTATTTTTAAGACTAATTTTTTTTATCATTAGGTGATATTTCCTGATACAAAAGTATACTATATATTAATTGGTCATGGAACCCAAGAAATGTATCTTAATGTCACAATGCCCATAACCATATATGAATTTTCGTTTTGTAATATAATCTATTTTGTCACAATATCAATTCAAGTATGTGTAAAAATGGCGTCATTAACTTATTTACAAGATAGGTTTGTGATGGAATATCCCAAATAAACAAATCTCTTATATAAAGTCCATGATATATTTTTCAATGGATATATTACATTAAAATGAATGATATATCAGCATCCACAATGATGGATGGGAAAAATCCTTCATAATTTAATAACTAAAACATTTTTAATATAGGGTTATACATAAGAAGAATTATACTATAAATATTTATTAAAAGTATAAAAATATTTTATACATAATAGTATTTTATGGATAATTTTTAGACATTTACTAATTTATTTTATTTATGACACAATAGTGATGCAGTAATTACCTAATTAATTATATATTAAAATAATTGATATTATAAATATCCAAATAAATGTAATTCTTGACTTTTTATGAATACCAATAATTTTATAGGTTAATATAACATGTTAGGGTTGGTTATATGAATTTTTTTTGATGTAATAATGCTGTTATAAATTTAGCAAAAACAAAATACCAAATACAGCCGAAATTGACATAAAAGAGTTTTAAAATAAATATTATATTATTAATTGATATTTTATTCCTAAAAATCTAAGGTTAGGCAAAAGGACTTATATAATGATACTTTTATCATTAATGAACCACTTTGGGTTCTCTTGGAAGTATATAGTATGTTTATTAACCATAAAATATAAAAATACAAAGAGACGTGGTATATGTCAAACTATTTAACTAAGAGTTAAATATAAAATATAATGATAATATAGTGACTCAAACCTGTATAAAACCTATTGCTTGATTTATATTAGACCCATCCTCACCAAATCCTATAAATAATCCATTTTTATCCATTAGAAACCGAAAATTATTTTATTATAAAATAATATTTCTAGCTTCTCCAAAGGTGTCGTCACCCCTCTTACAAAAGGGCACTCCCCCTTCTCTCTAATTCACACATTCAAAGCCATATGGACCGACCATACCCTACCCAAATACCCTCTCAAATGTCTTATATTAATCCTATAGGCCTTCCTTTAGTCATAAATCCAACTTAAGTGTCCATTTTGATCAAATCAAAAGGAATAATCCGAAGAAGAGGTAAATATCTCACCACCTCTTTCAAGATCCTTTCTTCTTCCAATTCATTTCTCTTTGTTGTTTATATTATAAAATAATAGCCCCAATATAATCTATATACTGTGATTTTATTATAAATATGGCAAAACCAAATTCATTATTTTATCCATCCTTTGAATGACATGTCACCATATGTGTGTACGTATGGCTAACCGTCTCCACGTCGTGGTGTAATTTCTTATTAAATACATTATTATTTGGATGTGTATAATAATGATGGCTAATTCAGGTAAATAATAACTATAATAATATAAATATTCAGTAAATATGATATTCCATCCATTTATAAACTTTTTTAATATCAAAAGAATGATATTGTCGCTCGTGCGTACGTACGGATTACTGTCTCCATGAACGAGATGAGATTCATTTCCCATTATATCCATTCAAAACTAATTTTCATTAAATGATTAAATATAATGTTTACAGACATGATATCATTCTGAATATGAATAATATACATCCCATCCCTAAAAAATATGACTCACATAACAAATAATATAAAGGAAAACGAATCCGTTAACACCTGAAACGAAAATAATAATATGATATTAATAAAAAAAATGTAAAAGATCATATATGATATCATATTAATGTATATGATTTTTTTGTAATTTAATAAAAATTATTTCACCATTATAATAGAGTTTAACCAACCCTCAAACAAGGAAAAGTAAAAGGTACGGGTTAATTTCACAATATCTTTATTATCCGATGTTGTTTTTACGTATCTATTGGGACCTCTATATCATCCACATAAATATTCATTAAAAATGTATTTCAAAACATTCATAAAATATTATATACTATTATTTATAGTCATTTATATTCTTTTTTGTCTTTTAATAGATGTTTATAAAGGAATCTTTCCATCTTTTTCCAAACAAGGTCCTTTTTAACCTTTTTGATAGAATTAAGTTAAAAATATCTTTTTTTAACATTATGGTTGTTGCAGCTATTTGCTGCCATTATAAAATCTATAAAGCATCCTTTAAAATTTTATAAGAATATTTTCAAAGTAATTGTTTTCTTTTATAATTATGTTGATTTTAAATGATTTAAAAAAGAGATATTTCTCTCAAATAGTTTTTATTTCATCTATGTCAACATCCTTTAATGGATTTTAGGCTTATTTGAAGTTGATTTATTATGATACAAAACATCCATATTTTATTGAAGGTTTTGTGATATGTTTGACACTGGATGTGTTATTTTTATACCATTCATGGTTTATGGATAATTTACTGACATTTTGTATTCTAGTTTTAATATGAATTTTTATGTTATGTTTAAACCTGTGTATATAAGTAATGAATTGGACTTAGTAAGTGATGGGTGGAGCCCGATATAGCTCCTCGATGCATCGGTAGGTCTCACAAGACAAAATAGGGTCGTGGCACTAGGCATTGACCCAATATTATTTGTATTCATGTAACCAGGCCTTTACTATGTGGTTATGATAGTATGGCATTATGCATTCCATCATTATAAAAGTGGTTATTTATATTTCATGTGATTATTCGACTAGTAAAATATCCATTTGAATAAGTAAATTGGATTATTTCATTTAATTTTTCCATATTATGCTGAATTTCATGTTTAAAAAGTTTTTTTAGTTATACATTGTCTTACAAATTTATGCTTATTTATGAATGTTTCTGTCATATTGTTATCCTTACTGAGTATCTGAGCTAATCCATTTCTATGTTTTATTTTTTCATGGATGTGAAGAATTATTTTATGACTGACCTTCAGGGATATTCTTTGGGGATATGAGTGTGGACTATGGAGACTATTTTTTTTAGTTTTTCACTATATGATGTAATGTATGACTTATGACTGTATCTAGTGTTTCCAAGGCTACTAAACTCATCGGTCTTTCGAGACATGATCTTTTTTTATAATTCAAATGTTATGTAATAGAGCAACAACTCTAGGTAACTGGGGTCGGGGAATTACAAATTTGGTATTATTTGGGTGTAAGATCCTAGTTTTGAGTATTCTTTTCAACTGGTATGATGGATCGTTGGATTAGAGAGAAAGCTAGGAATCATAACCAGTCTTGATTCCTCGAGTATGTTATTTATGTTTTATTTGGGACATATAGTTTTTCTAACCTAAATGTATGTTATACCATTCTATTATTATGATATGTATTATATAATGATGTCCAAGAATTATTTTCACAAAATTTCAATTCTCCTTTATATATATTTACCACTTTAGTATAATTTACACTATTTATCTACACTAATTGAAACAAATAGGCTGCCCATTGGTGAGTATTATAACATCAGTGCCATTTATAATCCAATAGTGTATTGGGAGGAAATTCAATATTCTTGCATATATCCACCTTACTTGGTAGCTATAAGTTGTATGGGGATCAAGGACATTAAAATGGCCTCCAGGATATTTAATACCCTTTAATAAGAAATTTATAAATTTATGATTTTAGAAACATATTTATTTTTCAATATTGAATTCCCATTTTATAAAAAAGTATTTACCACTGTCTGAATGTGAATAATGTTCATATGAGATGTGTAATATTAAAAGGATCATGATATATTCTATTCTAGATATTGTGGAAAATATTTCCTCATAATGTATTCATCATTGTTTGTCATTACCTTTAGATTTTACTGTAAAATTATTTTAAATAATTATACCATGATATTCCTACTTATTTCTAAATACCCTTCCAATATTAGGTAAGGAAAGTATATATAACCCAATTACCATACCTCATTACACATTCACTAGTTTGAATTGGAATTCAGTTATAAAAACCAACTCTCATAACATTCATATTCTTCTCTGTTTTTGGGTTCAATATTTGATAAGAAGGTAAAAATATCAAATGATATAATACACATCCTTCAACATATAAATACCTTATATAAAATTCCTAAAATAGGTTTTAATGGATAACTTCTAATAGTTACAGGTTGCCATGGATGAAAACTACAATGTTAAATATTTTAAATGGTTTTGGTATTTTTTCATCATGATCATATGAAAAATAATCATCATTTTAATTATCAAAAAATGGTTAAATTTTCATGGTATCCAGATAATCACAATGATCATCAATTTGAGTGTTTTTAATGAAAATGATTAATCTCATAAAATTTCACATAGGTCGATTCCTCAACTATCATTGTACATTTTATTAAAACTATATAATAATATGAATTTGTAGAGTAAACTAGGAATAATTCACTATGATCATTCTGATAAAAAACACTAATATTATCCTTGGTGTTCCTGATATAATCATTACATCCAAAATATACTAAAGTACCAAAATAATTGATTTTATTTCCACATAAATCATAATGTTTTTTATTAATGGTATTCCTCATTAAATCATTTTTATTTAAATATCACATTCAAAGAGAATATTAATTCAAAAAAAAAGATTAAGCACACTCTATTCAGATAACAATGTTTTTGAAAATCCTTTTATAGTTATGTTAATCTTTTAAATGACACCATTATGTTGAGGTGACATAGGTGCTGAAAATGCGTGTTTAATATCATGATTGTAGTAAGAAAAATCAAATTCTTAACTCTAAGTGTCTCTATCATAGTCAATTCCAGTTGAAATAATTTATTTATTCATTTCAATTTGATCTATTTTAGATAAAATTATTAAAAAGAAAACATTCTCAAGTAATTAATTTCATCCAAGAAGGACCAAACAGATACAAATAGTTATGTTCATTTTATTATGGGAAGAAACCTATTTTTTAATTTTAATGGTATATTTTAATTTCATTTCCATTTTAATGCATAAGATACCATCATCTTATAAAATATATGTTCTGGAAAATTTAAAATCAGATTCATTATAGGAAATTTTATTAATAGTGATCCATTCAATTCCCTTTTCTTCTGGTAAAAATTTAATATTTTATAATTTCAGTATCAAAATAATTTATTTTTATTAAAAAATAATATAAATATAGAGTGGAATAATGTTAATTTAATCGATGTCTAAAAATATATTTCATCATTGACAACAAAATAATATTTTTATTAGAAAAATAAATTGATAATCAACAATAAAAATGATGATAGATATTTATTTAGTAGTTATATAAAAATTTAATATATGTAAATTTATTAATTATGTACGTATTTGGAATACCAATTCTTTCAGATAGAATATTTCTTGTGTTGAACAAGTCACCAATTGTGACATAGCCTCTATCGAACATTAATAATGAGTAGAAGTTTTAAAAATATATAATCACTTTCCTTGAAAAACAAATATATATATATATATATATATCATCATTTTAATTTTATATTTTTCCTACATAAATTTATTAATCAAAATTTTTTGGATGTGGAATACTCTTTAGTCCGTAGGTGATAGCTATTATTGATTTGGGAACCCAACTCCTTTTTTGGTGTCCATATAATCTACCAATCGTTATGGAAATGTTTTTAAAATTCTCTAAATTTTTAACACCTCTAAATTGGGGATTTCATATAATTAAATATCTAGTGTAAAGTATATTTATTGAAAATTGAAAAACTACAATTAATTTATTTTTATTACTCTTTCTAATATTGATATAAATGTATTACATATTATGTTTTTAACTATTAAATGAAATAAAATTTTAACTTTTTTCACTATTAATTACTGGTAGTTGTTTGAGGAAATCCCCCATTTTAAAATAATCATACAAAATAATTTATGTATTTTACATATTATATTAATTATTTCATTTTTAAGTGAACTTTTATTATTTTTAATTGAGTCATATTTATCTTTATATATTGACAAATATTTACTTATGTATCTAATAATAAAATTTTATATATTCAAAATCAAGTTATGAACAAAATAATAAAATAGTTGTACATATTAATTATTTTCCAATGATGCACACTTTTTAAATATGATTTCATACCTAAAATTTTAAATCATAATTCGAATAAATTCATCATTTTCTAAATAATTACATATGTATTAAAGAAGATTTTTTTCTTTCTACTTATTATAATATTTAATTATTTATGTATTCAAAAATTTATTTTTATCCTTATGATTTGGACAATCATGTTTGACATATCTATGATTCCTATACTCTTTAAATCTCTATTGTTTTGAATTTACATAAAACATATTATACTTGTTATATTATATTTCAAAACATATTGTCTCTTTATATATATTTTTGTTAATTAAGAAGGATTATTGTAAAAATGAGGACATCATGATTACAATAATTTGATTAATAAGATAATAATTTCATCTTACATTTCATATCATCCTTTGATTTAGGGATATTGAGTAAAACATCATCTTTTTTTATCAAAAAGTGATCACATTATTCAAATTTGATTTTATCCTAATTTAACACCATTGCTATAATAAAAATATATTTTTAGATCCTTAAAAAGAGTTGGGTGTCTTATAGATTCAAATATATCATTCCAATTAGCTACAAAAACTCTTAGTTTTTTTTAATCCCATATCATATTCAATAGTAATAGTTCCCAAATAATAAAAATGATTAAAAATTTCTAGGATCAAACAATAATTTTGTGTGATTATTTTACTTTAATGTATCCTAATTTTTTTAAAATTCTGTTTGTTAGTATTTTATCTCAAATTTTTAACATTATTAATTAGTATATAATAAACATAGATGGTTTAAAATATGTTATTAGTGATACCACATTGATATATCCTATTAAACTCATTTAAACCTTGAAAACAAATTGAAACATTAATAACTTTATAGTTATATCTAT
This sequence comes from Viscum album, assembly GCA_963277665.1. Taxonomy (NCBI): domain Eukaryota; kingdom Viridiplantae; phylum Streptophyta; class Magnoliopsida; order Santalales; family Viscaceae; genus Viscum; species Viscum album. The sequence continues at coordinate 1,581,401,629 of OY728125.1, forward strand.
ATTCAAAAATTTTAATAACTCCAAAAATATGGTTCTCTTGAATGAATATTAAAGGTTTAATAACCCATATGTAGACACTTATTACTGGATTTATTAAACAGATAATCATCATTTCTTTCTATTAATGGAAATTATTATTATTGACATGGGTTTCCATAACCATATGAATTCCTTCATTTTTTTCATTCAATTTGGAAAACAAGGTATGATGTTAAACAAAATTACTATAAAAATTTTAGTAATCAAATTATCAATCATTGATAGAAATTATTTTTCAATTGGAAATTTTTAATTACTCAATGGGGTTGATACATGTTCTTAAAATTTTATGCAAAATAGAAAAAGACTTTTTAAATTTAATTCTAATATTTTTAATTCTTATATAAAAAGTAATGCAAAAAAATATGCATAAAAATTGATCATTATATTTGTTTAATGAAATATGAACTTCAAATAATCCCCTCCACCAACACTCATTTGATTTTGTATATTTTCTCTCAATGTAACAGCTTCCAATCGGTTTCCCATCCATCTTAAACAAATAAGAACATGGTACAAAGGACCCATGATAATTTCACCACATAATAACATTTAAATACCATTCCATATAATTTCATAATATTATTAAAAGGTTTGTATACTTATATATAAATAATGATGTTGAAAATAAAACATATATTTCAAATAATTTGTGGCATTAACTAATTCTAGGTGACAGACAATTAATGGATGAATAAATCATCCAATTGTAGATTTAAAACAATATTTTATGTAATCATATGTATAATTAGAACAATTGTACAAATAATATAGTTTCATCCTATGCTATCAAAAATATTTTGAAAATAATGACGATAAAAAGATCAATGTACTATTTTCTGAGAATATTACAGATGTTATATTTTCAAATAACATTATATACCTAAATCATTAAATAACCAAGAATCAAATAATATTAAATATAATAATTGATTATATATATTAATGAAGAGATCAAATCCAAAAAAAAAATTATTACTACTATGATATTCCATGAAATCATTATATTCCTTCATATTATCATTTTCCATTTACTAAATCTTTTCTCATTTAGAAATCATCGCAGTCCAATTTTCATAGTATTACACAAAAATAAAGAAGACATTATGAAACGATAAGGATTCAATTTTATAATAATTTTTCATTCCATGGAATCAAGATCCATATTAAAAAATTAAAAATTCATTGATACTAATGAAGGGATTATATTCTTCATAATCATTAAAATTGTATGATTATTATGTTGAAAAAAATAAATTCCAGATCTAAATTTTTTTCATTATATCTAAAAATTTTTATAAGTGATCATCATCTTCGTACGTGTTTTTATATTCCATTGAAAATTATATTTCAACACCACATTAATAATAATTCAAGAGATGATTTGGATAAATTGTCGCCATACATTAATTTCTCAAATGTTGGACATTTCGAGTACATTCCAAAAATTATAACCCATGGTAGATATTATTATATAGAGATAAAATATGTTAAGTTTGTTTAAGAAATTTTATTAATAAAATATATTTCGAAACCCTATAGGATATTTTACTTCATAAAATATATAGAATTTATAACATTCTGATGACATAATACATTTTACATAAGTGGTTTTATTACATAAGATACTTCATATCATCTAATAAGATAATTTACTAGGCCAAAAATATGATACTATATTATGTATTTTTTATAATTTATTATTAAAAAATATATGGGGCATGTCGAGAGAGCATATCTCTATGTCGATGGCATCTATGTTTTCAATTTTCCACGATATGGTTTTTTCCTAGTTAGATCATTTCAATCCCATCGATTTTTTCATCGGTAACTGTTGTGAAATTGAAGGTACCCTCGATATATGATTTAACTTCTAGAGAAAAATCACAATAGGTAAAGGGTTCTGACATATATTTTTGTGGTTCTAATGTTGAAGACTTGACTTCTAATTAGATCTCATGGAATGGAGTGTGTGTGGTGGATGAAGAGACCCCCATTTCTTTAAGAAGAAAATTGATGCTTGTTTGTTTTTTATGATAGTTTTGTTGAGTAAATACGGTTTTTTGTACTACTTATCAATTACTTCAAGTTTGGGGAGATTGTTGAGTCAATAGGTTTATTATAAATTTACTATTCATTCATGTTTTGAAAATCATAAACACCTTATCTTAAGGATAATTTCATTTACACTATGTTTTACTTCTATAAGAAAAATATTCATTCTTCAAGGAAAGTTATCCTTACCATGTTTTTTATTGTTCATTTTATCTCTATTCATAAAATTCGGTTTCATATATAAAAACCTCGGAATCCTATTCAACTTAGATATAAATCATTCGATTTTCATGATCTGAATTCAGACTCCGATATATTATGAGTTCTGACTACGAGTTCTCCGAATTCAGACTCCAAATTATTATGAGTTCAGAATCCAAGTTCTTTGAATTTAGACTCCGAACTCTTATGATTTCTGATTCTAAGTTCTATGAATTCAAACTATGAACTCTTATGTGTACTAACTACGAGTTCTCTGAATTCAGACTCTGAACATTTTGAGTTCAGAATCTAAATACTAATGAATTCAGACTCCTAACTTTCGATGTTGAGGTTCTGAATACTTGTGAATCCAAATTCCAAATTCCCTTGAGATTCAGACTCCAGAATTCAATAGCATTAATTTTCCAAATACATTAGAAAACATAATTCGTGTATTATAGATACCAAATGTGATTTTTGGTTAGACTCCGAACATTTATTCCTTATATTCCAAATAATTTATTTTTGTTAAGTAACCATATTTTTTTCCTACACATTTTGTGGTTATAAAACGATGTCGTGCATTCATTTAGTTACTAACCATTGGTTGAGAGACATATTTACAGGTCCCTTCGAAATTCATTGAATAATATGATCGTTGGAGGAGGGATCCGACCATTGATGTTGTGCCTATAAAAACAGATCTCATTTGAAAGATCTCAATACTGTTTTATGACTCTAGAGATTACATGCTATTGAAGTGATTTCTAGAGAGATATATTCATTCTTTGTGTGTATTGAACTTAATGTTCAGAATTTCATTGTGCAACTCAGAATGTTGCTGAGTACATTCGAGGGCTTCCGGGGATAGGAAGACAGAGGTGCCGACAACCATGAAGTTGAGGGATTCCTTTATAAAGAAGACACAGGTACTGACTACATTAATGTTGAAGACATGCAAAGATAGCAAGAAATACTCCGATCATGGTATCAAGGGATTACCCTTGTTTGGGTAAGATATACTTTCTTGAGAGTATAAATCAAGGGACCTTTATCCAATGTTGTTGGATAACCATATCTTTGGGATAAAAAATTCACTACTTGTTACTTATTTTGTTTCATGTTTTCCACTGCATTTTTTATTGTACATGAATGTATAACAATCTTATACTTCCTTATACTTGTACATTGATTTAGTAAGACTCTATAGGATTTAAGATAGAATCTATATCTTTGTAAACATTTTTTATGTTTCCTTTCTAGAACCATATTTCCAGAGTTGATTTCTCAGAATCATTTTTTTGGATTCAAAAAAGTTTAAAGATCTAGTGGTTTTGTGAATATTTCATTGTTTAACATTGTTAAACATTACCATATTTAAAAGTTCCAAATGAATTTTTATAAATATTCAATTCACCCATACCCCTCTTGTAAATCGAGCATCATACGATACTACAATTAGTATCTTATTTAACTATTTGCATCCAACAATTGGTATCAGATGAGGTAACTAAAATACTTGTATTCACATATAATTCTTCATTGCTCAAGTTTATCAATTTTCTATAATTTTATTGCTTTGTAATATTTTATTTGTTTACAAATTCTTTTCAATAATAAGATTGTGTGGAACGAGATTTTCTTTAAGATGGTAGTAATCAATGATGGTTCCATAGACAACCTAATTCCTACTAGACCACCTATTTTTTATGGAAATGATAAGATATATTGGATAAATCCCATGAAGACGTTCATTATCAATACTGGGGTAGATAATTTTATTATTCTTTCTAGAGGATATAAAATTCATGACAAGGATGTTAGTACCTTCACCAATCAAGAAAGTCATGAATATCAACTGAATTATATGGAACACAATACTTTTATTTGCTCAATGAATAAAAACATATATATCCAAATTTCATATTGTGAATCATCAAATTTTATTTTTAATAAACTTGATGTTACACAATTTGGATCATCAAAAGTTATCAAAATTTGAAGAGCCATGCTCAGAGCTGAATATCATGGTTTATGCTTTCCATATGGAGAACCCATATGTTAGGTGCAACGAAGATTCAAGAATATTGTTAATAGTTTACAACCTATCGGTGAGAAAGGATTATATGACTATTCACTTATTGATAATATCATAGACATAATGAACAATGAGTGTAAATCCAAGAGGACTGCTATTGACGAGAATAGAAAGGTTACTCAGATTTCTCTTGATGAACTTTTTGGAACACTTCATCAACATGAGACTAAAATGAAGACCAATACTGATAATGTAAAGATGAAGAAAGGGAATTATAGTGTTTTATTTACTAAAATATAGAATCATATAAAATACAATACTCATGAGAGAGTTACAAGGTCTAATTCTAAAAAAAATTTATTCAATCTGAATCTAGTGGAAAAAAATCTTCAGAGAACGAATTATCAAATAGTGATATAATGATGAACACGATTATTGGATCAAAGAACATTCAATCTAGATAAAAGATGAAGGAAAGGAAAGATAAGAAAGACTCACAAGTCACATGTTATGAATGCAAGAGAGCTGGTCATATAAGGCCGGATTTTCCAATGATTAGTTGAAAAAAATTAAAGGTAAAGAATTATGAGAAAAACATAAATAAGTACTACATTGATAAATCTAACAAAGTCATGAATGAAAATGAAACCTATAGTTCCAGTGGTAGAGACCCGTCAGATGATTATCTGATTATGAGATTTCTTGGACAGAAGAATCATGGTCTAATGGACAGATTACATATTGAAAATCACTATTTGATGGCTAAGGTATACAATGCAGATTCTATGACCAATGTATCCATGAGTGCTAACTATAGTTATAGTAAATACTATAACTCTTCTGATGAAGAATCATCATCTAATGAAGAATATTCTTATGATGAAGATAATTCATTACCTACATATGAATATGTTTTTAGGTTTTCAATGCTCCTTGAGAATGAGAATTAAAAACTCAAGAAAAACATTATTATGAAAATTATAGAAATAGTATTCTTACTAATGAAATATCAGATCTTTTTAATGATCTTGATATGAACTATTTTTATTTCGAAAGTATTTCAAAAAACCTTTAGGAAGTAAATTCTAATAAGGATAAACATTCTAAGGAACTAGAATAATTACATTCTATGAAAAATGATTTTGATCCTAACTAAAGCTAAAAAATGTTTTGGAAGATTAGAACATAGTTATCAAACTAAAATATGAAATTGTTTCATTGAGGAAGTGTTTGTAAAACGTTACCATAGGTAAAGAGAATTTTGATAATATGTATTCTCAAATCAGACATCTAAGTAAAAGTTTTGGTTTTAGATATAGTAGTTATATACTAATTTTTAGAAACAATTATTTTGTTCCTAATAGTGATCCATGTGGCAATATGTGTTATTGTGGTGGGAATTGGGAAAGAAATTGATCCCTAAACAAAACCCAGTCTTTAAGATTTCATAAAGCCTAATCTTATAAGAAAATGTGGGTGCCTAAAGTTTTTCATTATAAAATTTCTGGATCCAAGAATGTTTGGGTTCTGAAAGCCTAATATTCTTTTTTCAGGAAAATAATGAACGCACCAACAGAAATACGAGGTATAGGGATAGTGGATGTTCCCAATAGATGAATTGTAACAAAAACTACTTTGAAATGATTATCAAGACGAAAAAAGTTAATGTAAATTTTAAAGATAATTCTAATGGAGAAATTTTTGGTATAGGTAACATCATTATTCTAGGAAAAAACTTAAATTTCAAATGTATTATTTGTTAAGGGTCTTAAGCACAAACTAATTAGCATAATTCAATTATGTGATGAAGGTTAACTTGTGATTTTTAGGAATGACAAGTTCTAATTACACAATTCCATGGAAGAGTTTATTCATTCTTCCAAGAATATAGAAAATGATTACACACTAAACATAGAAGACAATATGAGCCAAGACCTACCTTGCCTTAGTGCAATTAATGATCATTTGTGGTTGTGGAATAGAAGGTTTGGTCACTGTATCCATAGAAACCTATGAAAACTCTCTATAAAAAGATTAGTTAAGGATCTACCAGAGCATAGATTTGATTCTTCAAATGTTTTTGATCCTCATCAATATGGAAAAGAAACAAAAATCATGTTTTAAATTAGTTGGTGAAGTCTCAACCACTAATTCATTATATTTGGTAAATAAGGATCTTTTTGGACCAACAAAAACATGAAGCATTGGAGGCATGTATTATGTATTTGTCTTAATTGATTATTACACTAGATTTACATGGGTCTATTTTATAGAAATAATATCTGAATTTTTTTTATTATTTCAAATGTTTTAGAGCCCACGTTAAAAATGAGAAAAAACATCCTTTTATAACTATTCATAGTGATCATAGAGGAGAATTTCAAAATTAAGATTTTGAAATATTTGTAGTAAAAAAAGAGTTACTAATAACTTCTCAGAACCCAGAACACCACAAAAAAATGGTGTTGTTGAAAGAAAAAATAAAAATTCATCAAGAGAAAACATGAACCATGTTGAGTGAGTATTCTGTAGCTAAAAATTTTTGGGATGAAGCTATATGTAATGCGTGTTATACTATTAATCGGGTTTTTATTAGACCTTTTCATAATAAAACTATTTTTGTGTTATGAAATGGTCGGAAACCTAGACTCTCCTTCTTCGAAGATTTTGGTTACAAGGTATTCAGTATAAATACTAAAGATAATCTACAAAAAATTTGCACCAAAATATAATGAAGGAATTTTCATAGGACACTCCACAACTTATCAGGCTTATAATGTTTTCAATAACAACACTTTCACTGTTTTGGAAACAGTACATGTCATATTTGATAAAACTGATCATTTTGTTTAAAAAAATTCAACCTAAATATTCAGATGTGTTTTCAGAAACTGATTATCAACCCTTGATAGAAGACCATTCTGATAAGTAAAATTTCCAATAAAATATTTCTGAAACATTTACCCCTGATGATTTCTTACCCTATGTTGATGAAGACGTTTTATAAAACCCAAACCAGTTGTTTCTTAATAATCATCTCAGTGATAGTATCATTGCTGATGTAAATCAACATGTATGTACTTGATGTTCATTATGAAATGGAATATAACATCTGTCATAGCTTTCCCAATTAGAACAAAAAAGAACTGATGAAGCTCTTGGTGATGATGATTGGATAAAATCTATGCACGTTTATCTAAATGAATTCAAATGGAATAAAGTCTAGACATTGGTTAAAAGATCTAAGGAAACTTCTATAATTGGTGTCAAATGGGTATTCATAAATAAGTGTGATGAAAATGGAATCATAGTTAGAAATAAAGCAAGATTAGTTGATACAGGCTATAAACAACAAGAAGGAACAGACTATGAAGAAACCTATGCTACAGTAGCTAGACTTGAATATATCTGTATTCTACTTGCCTTTGAAGCATTCATCAACTTTAATAATTTTCAAATGGATGTGAAATGTTCTTTCCATAATGGTTTTGTTCATGATGATGTTTTTATTGACAAACCATAGGGGATTAAGGATACAAAACATCCTGACCATTTTTATAAACTTTCCAATGATTTTTATGGACTTATGCAATCCCCTCAAGCTTGGTATGATATACTTACATGATATTTGCTTAAAAATAATTATGTTAAGGGAAATGCAGATCCAAACTATTTTATAAACAATGATATGATAAATATTTTGATTGATCAAATCTATGTTGATGATATTATATTTGTTTCAACTCAGCAATCTATAACAGATTCCATTGCGGATCTAATGAAATATGAGTTTTAAATGAGTATGATTGGTGAGTTAACATTTTTCCATAGTTTTCAAAATTCTCAAAAACCAGAAGAAATCTATATATCCCTACATAAGTATATTAATGATATTCTTAAAAAGTATGTATATGACAATACTAAAAGTATAATTACTCCCATTGGTACCTCAAATACACTTGATCTTGAGGAATCTGGGGAACCATTAGATCAAACAACTTTTAGAGATATGATAAGAAGCCAACTTTACATGACAGCTCGTCATCTAGAAATAATGTATTCAGTATGCTTATGTGCATGATATCAATCCAATCACTAGGAATCTCATTCAAAGTTAGTGAATAGAATTTTTCGCTACTTAAAGGGAACCATAGATTTAGGACAATTTTATACTTCTGGAAATGATTTTGTTTTAAAAAGTTATTCGGATGGTGACATTGGAGGGTGTAAAATGGACAGAAAAAGTACATCTGGAACTTGTCATTTCTTAAGAGATTAATTAGGTTCTTGGTCATGCAAGAAGCAACACTCGGTAGCACTTTCCACTACTAAAGCTGAATATGTAGCAACTGGAAGTTGTTTTTCTCATGTGTTATGGATGCAACACACACTCACAGACTATGTTATGAGTTTTACCAAAACACAAATTTTGTGTGATAAAACTAGTTTCATTTTCCTATGTAAGAACCATGCACATCACTCTCATGCAAAGCATATATATATTAGGCATCACTTTCTTAGATATCACACACAAAAATGATATATCATTCTTCTATTTATCATAACACAATATAAACATGGTGATATTTTCACAAAATCATTACCCTATGGTAGTTTTGAATACATTTAACAGAATTTATGAATAATAATTGTATGTTAATGTTCCACATTAACTTTCTATTGAAATAATCCTCCTTACAGTAATAAACTTTTATTCATAGGGGGAGTTCATTTGCTGGTTTATTTTTTCAAATTTTTCGTAATAATATTTTTTATTCATATTTTCCGAAATGAAGAATTTTATCAAATTTTTCGTAATGAAGTTTTTCAATTTTTTTAATGAAGTTTTTTTCAAATTTCTCGTAACGATGGATTTAAATTTATGTGGAAATAATGTTTTTTTTCAAATTTTTTGTAATGATATTTTTTTTCAAATTTTTCTTAATGATGTTTTTATTCAAATTTTTCTTAATGTAGTTTTTAAAAATTTTCGTAATGATTTTTTTTTCAAAATTTTCATAATAAAGTATTTTCTAAAATTTTTCGTAATGATGTCTTTCAAATTTTTGGTAATGAAGTATTTTTTTATAGTCAGTTTTTCAAAATATTCCATAATCAAATTTTCGAAACCTAAATTTCTTCAATAATATTTTCCCTCACCAGGATTAATTTTCCTTACAATCTGAATGGTTTGATTCTTTATTGAATATTAGTAATCATCTTTTAGTTTTTGGTATTTTCATTTTATGTTTTAATTTTGTTGGATTCGTTTCTCCTTAAATCTGAATGTTTATATTAAAAACCCTCAAATGATCGGATATATTATTTCCTTGCGGCTATCATATCAACTGTTAGATCTGATTAGAAGGATTTTTAGCCACTGTATTGAGTTTAGAAGATGAATCGTCCCTTCTATCACCTATAAAAAGGACCCACGATGCTAGTCCCACATTGAATCTCAATATATCGCATCTTGAAGCTCTATCTCTCTACATAAGCCCATTTCAAACATCTAATAGTTTTCTAAAATTCATATTTCTATAGAATAATTCTCTAATATTGATATGTCTACAATCAATCCAATTCTGGAGTGATAGGCATATATAGAAAGGTTGGTGCATCCTAACTTCTTCACCAAGTATGATTCTATAATCTCAAAAAAAATAAAGATGAATGTATGGTAAACCATTTCTGTATCGATGTATGGGGTTCCATATTTGTCGTATTCAGATATGCAAATTTAATTTTCTGAATCAATATGTTTCATTAAGGCTGAAGTAAGAGAGAAGTTTTCCTTCAAAAGATACTGAAATACCTATGCTCTTTCATATACTAAGGCAGCCAGCTTAGCTGGTATTCTATATGAAGGGGAAACTGAATTTTGTTCCCAGAAGTTCTCATATGTCAAAGGATTCATTTTAAAAGTGAAAGCTATGGAGTGCCTCAGTCTTACTAATGTCAATACTCAGGATATTTCTCCCCTTTATAAAAATAATCAGATCCTTGAATTATGGGATCAAGGATTTATCATTCCAAGAAAAGGTGGTAAGGTCACATTGAAAAAGAGTGATATGAACATCCTAGATTTTCTTGTGAACCCAAGGAAGGATAATTTGGTTAAGCATATTTTGATTATGATCGAGAATATCAATAATTGAAATCTGAAGGCTAAGAGTATCATGTACCCGACCATTCGTTCTAAGTTGATTGTTCGGTGCATAGAATCGTTTAAAATGCCTTGTAGTTCAAATCCAAGAAATTTAAAAGTCATGATAGTTAGTGATGATACTTTGAAGAGGATGGACATTGGTTTTTCTAAAGACTCCAGATACTTTTATGACCTACGAGAGGAGGAAACTGAAGATGTTCCGAAGAAACAAGAAGTGGTTGAACCAACGATAAAGGTTGTAAAGAAGAGGAAGTTGAAGGATGTAGAAAAAGAAGAGAAAACCCCAAAAGGTAAGAAAGCTCAATCCGCACCTCCTAAACCTATGAAGAAAAATCAGATCTAGATGAGGTTATAGAAAATTGGAGGGTAGAAAGGGGAAAAAGTAAAGCAAGGGAGCCTAGTTTTTGTTTGGATCCTGCTCAAGAAAAATCCTTAAGAGAGAAGATATCTAACGAACCTGATAAGAAAGCTAAAGAAATGACGTTAAATAAGAAGATTGATGATGATGATATAGTGTAATATCATATAAAGGATACTGATAAAGCATCATAGATCATTCCAACACTAGAATCATTCTTGGTAGAATATTTTCCTGAGACTCTAGGTATGAAATTTCTCACTCCGTAAAAAAGTCCAAGAAAAGATTGTTGAAGAAAAAGAAGTAGAAAAGGTAAAGGAAGAAGAAGAATATGATGAATGTAGTAGCGACACCGAAGATTTAATTAAGAAAGTGGATGACTATCATGAGAAGTAAATCCCATGTGAGAAATTTCCATTCTGAACATTTCAAGATGAATCTTCAAAACATGCTACTCCTGGGTTAGATGACAAGTATGAAGACGAAATGAATAAGCTCTCTGAGGAAGAAAGTATTAATAATGACTTCTTTCATCCTGAATATGTTGAGGAAGGAGCTGAGAAGTGCAAAATAGATGAAGATAAATTTGTTCAGCTATCTGATAGTGAACTTAAATCATTGGATTAGGAAGCCATTCTGAAAACCAATAAGGGGATATAGGTGGTTGTTCATAAACCTACTAATGTTGTTGTGAAGAATAAGGAAGCTAGTGTTTATTCAAAGCGGAAACTTGCTGAGCTAGAGAAATAACCCTCACGTAGCTAGATTTAAGATTTGGAATCATCTTCTATTAAAAATGATTTTTTTGTTCAATAGTTGAAGAATATTTTTAGGACCATTTGGATTTTTACAAGCATAGATGCCAGATGTATTATTCTTGGACAAACACTAAATCAGAAAACAAATTCAGTATCCATGGTGATGGATAAGAGTGTAAAGATTGAGGATGATTTGAATAATTTATTCATTAACTAGGATTACCACAATGATCTTGTAAGAAAATGGTTAGCTGGTCAAAGAAGACATTTGAAGAAATAAGAGAACTTGATGAGTTCCAAGATGGTGTTTCAGAGGCTTTTGACTTGAAGATGGTAAGATCAAGGATCTCACAACACGTTTTGGAGAAAATCATACTTTAGAACTGAATTGTCAGATTCACGAAGTGATATATCTGAATGGGATATTGTATTATGTTGTTCAAAGTTGGAAGAGAGAAATAGATATTCAGATTGAGATTGAAGAAATTCTTGTTATGAAGGAAGAAGCCTTGAAGGCTCAGGCTGATATTCTTAAGGCCCAGCAACATAAAATCAATGCCCTAAAAAAGATAGTAGAGGATGAATATCATATTCTAAAGTGAGTATAAAAATAATACAATGGACTAAAAAAGCTGAACAACATAGTTAAGAATTTGATGCCCAAGTAAAAGGAATGATGATCTTGTTTAAATCTGATCTTGTGTTATATTCCTTTCCTTGTATAAATTTTTTCGATCATAATGAAATTTTTGGTCGCTTGTATTTTTGATGTTTTTAATAATATTTCAGGTACCATAATTTATTTTACATTCCCTCAAATTTCTTTTTGAAAATCACAATAGGGGAGAATGGAAAAATAATTCTATGTAATGATGATGTTTCCCTATGTAATGGGGAGTGATTATCTAAGGGGACGTTTTCATTACAAATATTTTCATATTCAAGATAATGAAAAAATTCATTATGGAAATCTAGAATACCATGCTTAGTGTTCAAAATCCTAAGGTGGAGTTAGTCATATTCATCATTTCTGATGTGATAAGGGAGATAAGATTTATTTTCAAAGACTAAAAATATATTTTCTAAGTCCATATTTCTTTTTCATAAGTATGTTTTTTTGTTCCAAAAAGGGGTAGATTTTTGATTCAATAAGGGTTTCCTTATGAATTTTCCCTTCCTTATTGTTTGGGGAGATTGTTGAGTCCATAATGTTTCTTTATTACTTTACTATTCCTTTTTATTTTAAAAATCACAAACACCTTATCAAAAGGCAAATTTCATTTACTCTATGTTTTATTTCTATATGGAAAATTGTCCTTCAACAAGGAAATTATACTTACCAAGTTTTTTGTTGTTCATTTTATCTCTATGTTTGAAATTTGGTTTCATATCTAAAAAACATATAATCATATAATACTTAGATATAAAGCACTCTATTTCTAGGATCTGAATTCAGAGTATGAACTCTTATGAGTTCTGACTGTGAGTTTTCCGAATTCAGACTCTGGTTTCTTATGAGTTCTGAATCTTTGTTCTCTAAATTCAGACTCCAAACTCTTATGAGTTCTGACTCAGAGTTCTATGAATTTATACTCTGACCTCTTATGAGTTTTCACTCTGACATATCTGAATTAAACTCTGAACATTATGAGTTTAGACTCCGAATTATAATGAATTCAGACTCCAAACATTCTATGTTTAGGTTCCTAATACTTGTGAATCCAGATTCTGAACTCTGTTGAAATTCATACTCCATAATTCTATAGAATTCATGTTTTGAATTCCTTGGATAAAAAAATCCATGTATTGTAGATACCAAATGTGTATTTTGGTTCGACTCCGAACTTTTATTCCTAACATTCTGAATAATTTATTTTGTTTAAGTAACCAGATTTTTTTTCTTCCACTTGTTTTTATTATAAAACAATGTCTTTCATTCGTTTCATTTCAAACCGTTGGTTATGTGACATGTGTACAGGTCGCACTAAAATTCAAGGAAAAATATGACCATTGGAGTAGGGAGCTGACGGTTTATGTTGTGCCTATAAATAGGATCTCATTTTAATGAGTTCAATAATGTTCTATGCCTCAATATATTACATGATATTGAAGTGATTTTTAGAGAGAGTCATTCATGCTTTGTGTGTACTGAACATCATGTTCAGATTGTCTTCGTGTGACTACGAATGTTGCTGAGTACATTCGAGGGATTCCGGGGATATGAAGATAGAGGTGCTGACAACCATTAAGTAGAGTGCTTACATGCTGAGGAAGATAGAGGTGTCTACTACCATAATTTTGATGGCTTGCGGGGATAAAAAGGAAGACGTCAGTCTTCGTATTGAGGGCTTACCAAGGTGTGGTCAAGATAGACATTCTACAAAGTATAAATCAAAGGACATTTAGCCAAGGTTTTTGGATACCCTTCTCTTTGGGTTAAAATATATACTAATTGTTACATGTTTTGTTTCATGTTTTCCACTTCTGTTTAGATTGTAGTGGAAAGTATAACTATCTTATACATCCTTATACTTGTACTCTGATTTAGTAAGATTCTATAAGCTTTAAGGTGTAATTTTTATCATTGTAAGATTTTGTTATGTTTCCTTTCTGGAATCATAATTCTGGAGATTATTTCATGGAATCACTTTTCTAGATTCAAGCATGTTTATAGAACTAGAGGTTTTGTAAATTTTTCATTATTTAACATTGTTCAACATTACTATCTTTAAATGTTCCAAATGATTGTTTTAAACTGTGAAATTCACCCCCCCCCTCTTCTACATTAATCAACATACAATTCTACAATTATTATCTTCATTCATTATATCAATCCAACATGATTATCTTAGATCACATCCGAGTATGTCGTGGAAGTTTGAAGATCATAAGAAATGTCTTCAAGAAATATTGGATTTCAGTGTGTGGCATATGGATTCGCTAGGTATGAATTTGTACCATTTCAATTTCTTCTATAATGAAATATAAGATTAGGTATTGGGGAAATTGATTTTTTAATTTAAAATCAGGGATCATGATGTTCCAGAATTGTGATCCCTATTTTGATCCTTTTACAGTTAGGAATACGGTTGCTCAATCCTTGGTTTGTATTAAATAATTGATCTATGAATATTTGATCCTAGCATCCCATGGGATATTTCTATGAATTTTGGGTCACCCATAAATCTTGATAAAGACACTGGTTTCTGTTTATATGACCATTTTACCTGTATTTTGGTTGAATCTGATATATCCATGCCTCTTTCTAGGGCTTTTTTGATCACTGGTGAGTTTAAATTCGAACATGACATTGAGAATGGGCACGTCACATATTATGGTATGAACTGTTTTTTGATTGGGTATGTTCTAGGTAATTTTAATAATGGATTATGCTTCTCTAGTAGAAAATTATATGGACATCTTCTTGCAATGGTTAATCTAAACTGACTGGGGACCCTAATGTTTCCCTGCATGGGAAGAATGCTAACCTTGATGGTGTGAATGACTCACCTTCACCCATAAATAGGAATCTTCTTCACAACTATCACACTAGTTCAATGAATGGGATAAGTTTCCCCTATTCTGATGTTGTGAATTGTAAGTCTGTCATCCATTTTGTTTGGAAAACATTGGGGATGTACTTCCAATACGTGATCACATTCCAATAGTTCCCTCTCATCGTGGGGAGCCCTCTTCATGGGGTGATGTTGATGAATACAGTCTCAGTAGTGAATCTCAGATACATCATGTGGTTTTAATAGAGGGTAACTTCTATTATAAATGAAAATTGGCTTGGTGTATCGTAATCAATGTAGATTCTGCTTGGTGGGGGGAAACTAGGCATGCTCCTACTTCTTTTTCAAATGATGCAGTTGTGATTTCAGTCATTATTGTTTCCCATGGTGAATCTACTAAATATACAGTTATAATGAAACTTGTGTCTTTTAGTAATACACTGTACATTATTCTTGTGTGGGACTCTACTACTAATTTATCTACTAGAATTCTAGTACATGTTGTCTCACAAGTTGCCTCAAACCATTCAACTTCTGTATCAGGTAGTCCTACATTGGATATTATTCTAGTGCATGATTGTACTACTAATGGTGCCACTAGAATTTTAGTATATGATTCCTCTCCTATTTTCTCTAATGATTCCACTAATTCTGTTTCATATATGATTTCTAATGAAGTGTAAAATGTTGTACTGAAAGCAGGTTCTAAAGCACATGAGGATTACATTCCATCTCATCATTATGCTATGAATCCTAAATTATTTAATATATTGGAGTCCATCTCACTTGAGATTGACTTGATATAGAGAAATCACATATCTAATGGCCATGTATGTATTATCATGTCTTGATTCTAATGTATCGACACTGGTCAAATAGTATAGCTCAATGGATAAAAAAATTGGGCACCCCATATGGAAGATGTTGAGTTCCTTACCACTCAGGATGGCAAGTATAATGATGGGGATTTGACTAAAGTGGGATATCAAGAATTTGAGACTTTGGATAATGCTGATCTATGTTTAGTGTGGTAGAACCCGATGTACGGGCAGAGGGAAAGGCATCTGAGAAGTAGAATTTGCTTTTGCGGGCTAGGTAGCTGAGGCCAAGGTTGATGATTGTTCTATTGTACATTTACAATGGTGTTTCACATGTTCCATGAACTCTCTAGGACTCATTTATACTTTTATAATTAATTTTATGGCCTTGAAATAACATAAAGTCCTCAAATCACTAGTACAAATCCTATTAAGGCATTTTTATTTGGTTTCCAGAGTAATTTACATAGGGATGCTTCTAAAAATTTAACATTTTAGAGTTGAAGTTGAATATTCAAAGTGAAATAAAATATAATTTTTTTTCATTAAACTGAAATCAAATAACATAAACTCATTAGAAAAATATTATGAATTTATAAGAATCAAAAAATGTAAAATATTGGAATATATTATAATAACATTTCTGAGACCAACTCCAACATTTTATACTAAATAATTTTATCCCAACATTTTTTAATTTTCCATTTATTTCCATATTGAGCCTTATAAAATTATATTTGAACATGAAATTATATTATATTGTTATATGATAACTCTTCTCAGTGATGGTGATGATTCCATCCTTCATTAAAATATATTTAATAAGATATAAACATATCAACCATGGTTTTAAAAGACCTTTTGGATTCTCCATCAATATGAAGATGATATGATGTTTTGTGGAATAAATCCATATAAAATATTTTCTAATCAATTTTCCAAATCATAAAAGAAATAATTATATCTCAGTTAAAAACCATTTAGATTGGTACTACATATCGCTTTACAATTTCATTTCCATATATATTTATATATTGATAGAGTAAGAAATACTCTCAAATAAAAATTAAGCATATTGATTTCTTAAGGATATAAATTAATACACAAATGTAATTATAAAATTTAAATTTAGTGGGAAGTCCTTTTCTAAAATAATTGGGGATGTTATCCTATAAACATATAGGTATTGGTAGTTTTAGAATCATCATATTAGTGTTTTTCATTCTATTTTAACATGATGTCATTTCAAGCATTATGATATATACTCTTCAGTCACACTATTCATGTTATCCCACTATATATTTTGATGGATATCTATAAAAATCATTGTTCATCATTGTTGGATAATGACTGAGAGGTATATGAATAATCCAATAACTCCTTCATCAATTACCCTATTAATGTGACACTTATTTATTCAAAAATATTAAAATTACATCATAATAAATGTTAAGGTAGTGTAATCCTTGACTATCATACAGATCAATAGTTGAGTAGTCATTTTTTAATAATAGGATTTCTCCTACCATTTGATTCATCGATTCATTAGTTTTGAATCCATTGATATTGGGTTACTTTCAACAATAATCAATGTTAAGGTAGTGTAATCCTTCATTATTAGATAATCTTCCACCATGGATTCCATTACTCCGTGTTAAGTTAATGTGTAATCATAGTCTATGATCAACTACAACCATCTCACACAATACATGTTTTACTCCTGTTGAGAAAATAAATATTTCATGTATTTTAATAAAAATGTATTTCTAATTTTAAAAAATAATAATAATTCTTATATAAATTTAATAAACATTTACTATAGATAGGTCTAGATAATATGATAGGTAATTATTTATAAACATTTAGTTGAAATGAGGGATAATTTATCAATATAACTTTTTTCATTAAGACATGTCACAATCACTAATTTTTTTACTTCTCTCATATCACAACCATTATCCATTGCATAGTAGTGTGAGTACATGTACAGTGAAACGATTTATATTAATATTCTTCAAATAATCCTTGAACTCATTTTTTCATAGGAAATTCAACCATTTTAATGTTTACACAATTTCTGATTACAGTGATTAATTTATCAAAAAGCATATATTATATCATAGAAATCCATGATACCTAAAAATTTATATTATATTTTTTGTATTTTGGAATTTTTAAAGTACTTTTATCTTTGGTTAATCAAAATATTTATCATTTCTTGTGATTATATGACCCAAAAATGAAACATTTTATAAAAAAAATTCACACTTAATAAATTTAAAATATAGTTTTTCCTTTCAAAACAATTTCAACACATTCCTAAAATGGACTTAATAATCATCCATTATATTTATTGATAATGATAATATCAAAATAATATTTAAAAAATATTCAAAGGGATAACATGGGTATTCTTATTATTGAATGAAATAACTATTTATTCACAAGGTATGTATCATCTTTGAAATTCATCTTTGGTACATCATCCATTATCAGACATAATTTATCTTATATATATCATCATTCAATATTTAGGAGTTATTTATTCATTCATGGTATATTTAAAAATACATAAATATTGTGATGTTGATAAAAGATATTGAACATGATCTTTTTATGTTCACGGTAGTCAATGCACAAATGCATTGATCTGACATTATTCTTAAAAAAGATGACTTCAGAACACAATGATGAATAACATCAGTATATAAAAACCATATCCTATTACATTTTTATTTCATCTTGAATTGCACCAATTCATCGATGGATATTAAATGAGGTGTCTTTGATATCGGCAAAAAACCATATTAGAATATATCGAAAAAATCATCCTCAATATCTGGGTGAAGATAAGAGAATATTTTATAAAAAATATAAGTGAATTCATTATCAATTATTGTATAAAAAATATTTATTTTCACACCAAAAATTTGTGAAAACTACAAAAAATTATTGGGCATTAATACCTATATAAGTGATGTTATTCCCATCTAGATTTTGTAGTTATATTTTCACTAATAGATTATCATAGATTTATTTTGGATATAAGATATGATTTCCCAATAATAATAACTAATATTATATCAATGAATATATGTAAAATAAATTCCAAAAATATAATAAAATTTTACTACAATGAAAATAAAAGGTTTTAAAAGATTTATATTTATAAAAACATCCATTAGAGTGGATTTATGGACAATACCATAAATATTTTTCATAGAAAATTAAATATGTATCCATTAGTGTGGGGATTTGATGATTATAGAAAACTCTTGAGATACAAATATATGGGTATAAACAAAATAAATTGATATGACTATATTTCATATATGAATGATGATTTTACCATTCAAAATTCGATTTTAATGACCAACAAAAAAATGTATATATTTAAAAACATTATTGTTTTACCTTCAATTAGGTTGTTGGTAAAGATTTTTTTTAGGAATATCTCTTAGGTTAGTTCATAGATTAACATAATTTAGATACTCCTTTCAATTATTGAATTTCATTTTTGGTGGGGCATTTTGTTCAGTAATATGTCCATCCAATTCATATGTAATCATCTTCGTATATTTAGAAAATTCACACGCCTTATCTTGTACACTTTAATAATTTAAGTATTCTTTTGAGGAATATCACTTAATGCATCTTCCAAATATTTTTTCCATTGGTCTAATCATTTAATTATTCATAAATATTCATTTTCCTCCCCTTGTAAACAAAATAACTACAAGAAGACCCTAAAATTCATACGATGATTGATTCTTAGGTATTGATAGATTCATTCATGTTATTTCTTCTTCATGTATCCACTCAAAAGTGTATTCAGAAGACTATAGTAAAATTTATTAATAAAAAACATCTTCTTAAAAATGTCATATTATATAATTTCAATTTCATCCTCATCTCATTTATTATTAATGATATCCCTCAATTTATGAACTTCCCCTTCAAAATGATAATTAGTTATGAGATCATATTCAATCAACAAGAATTGGATAATGATATTTTTCTAATTGTGTATATATATTGATCTAAAATTAGTTTCATGGGAGACTTACTATATGAAGGTGAAAATTTACACATGAAAGACTCAATAAAATGTTGTTCACTAATTGAAATTTTTGGGAGTTCAACATGGTTTGTGTTATTATTCCTAGTTTGTATAATTTGGGTTACAATTTCCATGGAATTTTTAAATATAGAATGCATATTGTTTTAATCAGTGTGGAAATAATAATACATTCTATTTAACTCATATTTTATATGATTCCTATTATTTCAATTCCATGAAAAAATCAGAAATGGTATGTATGTGGATTATTTAGTACTACCCAAAATATGAAAAACAAGATAAGGGAAATGGGTTTTGATATGTATTAAATTTAATTTTCATTGTTTTATCCTATCAATTATTTGTTAATCATATATCAATTTTGGTTTAAAGTACTGGTTTTTATAGTTTATCCCCTCATTCATCATAAACTAATTCAAATAATCATTACTAAACCTTATATTAATACCAACTGGTATGACTCGACTATTGGTGCTCGTGTAAACAATCTAACAACATATATTTTTGATTTAAACTATCATCAAATAATTAAATATTAATTAAAATAAAATTTTACATATCATTCATTATTCTAGTTGAATTTAATTTATAAATATCCTAGAGTATCTATCACATTAAAAAGGGAATATCAGTTCCCTCATATGATAAGAAACAAAAAAGTTACCTTATGATATTATGAATCTATATTATATTTTCAAATAAAATCCAATGATGAGGCACATAGTATAATTATTGTAAAACATGAGAAGTTGTAATAAAATGAGATTTATCTTCATAAATTCTCATTTTTAGTCTGCATTATGAGTGATTTTGAAAAAATACCACCTGTAAGAATTATACATGATTTTTTGTTATTATATATTCATTTATTTGGGTATATATATTAGTAAATTGAAATTAAATTTATTAATAATGAATTTCATGAATGGAAAAATTAATTTTATTGTAAAAAACATGAAAAAGTAGTTCCTGGTTATGTTTGGTGTGTTGGGTGCATCACCAATTACATGTTTTTAACTAGATAATTAATGCAAGGATTATTCCATTACATATTCATGGGATTTTATATAGCATCTCTTTGATTGATGTATACAGATCACATTAAATTACATGGCTATAGTAATGGATCTTGACTCGCGATGCTCAATAACATTGCTAGAAAAGCCTAATCATCGCAGACGCAACCAAACCTACTGATTCGTACCAATTCTTGAGGTATTTCTTCCTCCGATCTCATCTCAAACCTCCGTGAGAAGGATGTGGGGATTTCCTTGAAAGAGTAACCAATGGGCATTATTAACTGACAGGAGAAAGAAATTTCTTTTCTTGAAGCCCAGACGGGTATAAACTCCCTCAAGACCCAGACCCTGAATCCATATAGGATCAAAATATTGGAAGATGGAGGATTCTGTGTAGAAGAAGACCTGAATACGGTATTCCAAAGTGAGGAAATATTTATATTTTCCATCATGGCTTGCATCACGTATATCAATGTTTAAAAATCTTGGTCTTATGCTGATTTTAAACTGAGAATTCCTTCTTGCTGGGGTTTTCCAAATTGGAAACTAGTTCCACATGATAAGGGTTCTGTTCATATCATATTTACTACGTAAGAAGACCTCGATAGGGCCTAGAAAACTGGTATTTTTGAATGTCAAACTGGGGATCCGTTGCTTGTCTGAATGGGATGTTTCTTTCAACCCATTTTTTAAAAGGAAAAACACAACACACGTGGGGGTTAGATTGCATAACCTAAATTAGCTTTACTGGCATCCAAAAATTCTCTATTACCTATCAACCTTTATTAGCACCCCACTAAATGTGGACCAAAGAACCTTAAATAGAGAACTTGGCCTCTATGCTAGAGTACCCATAGAGGTCAATCTTGAGAACAAAATGCCCCTTCAATCAATTTCCATGATACTCATTATAAAACTAAAGTTAAGTTAATGTATGAGAGACTTCCAACCTACTACGTATTCTGTAAACTAGTTATTCATACTATCCATAATTATAGGTTTGTGAAAAAACATCCCCCTCCTCCGAAACCCAATGACTGGACAGAGGATAGAAGAAATAATAGGGAAAATGAAAATGTACCCGAAAAAACAGAATCACCCAAAAGAAAAAAAGGAGAAAGGGGTTTTCAAAAACAACCCATTTGAGAAACTATTTACTGGAAAAGGAGAATATTGAGCCAATATTGTTGACGAACACGAGTACGAAAACCTTGAACAGATCCTTAGAAAAGAACATGACGGTAATATATTTTAAATGACATCACATCCACAAGAAAAACCTAGAAATATGATTCATCTTAAGAGGATATTGTCATTATTTTAGGCACACCTCTAAAGTAAATAAACTTGGACACCCATGAACAGACCCCCTTACTGAACATAATGCACTATGTCACACTGGACACCCAAAACAACAGTGAAACTGGTAATTCTACACCAATTAATCAAGAATGCATGTCTGGCATGTTGATGCAGGAATCCAAAATGGATTTGATGTCCTATCATATCAGGTCTTAGGAGAAGGATATGAAATCAGGGATATATAGATCCCCTCCAAATTATGAACATGCCACACTACAAGAGGTTAATTACAAAATATCTTCACCAACTATTGCTACCTGCAAACCGATTGAGCTAGATGCTAACAAGAAATGTGAGAGTAGGATCAAACATATTTTGGTTTCTACTAACACCTCGCTGGATCCACCCTGTCAACACATGTATAACATTGTAATAATAAAAATAAAAACACAATGTCAGTAGAAACCATATAAATGGTTGTGACCTCTAAAAATAATGGGGACAACCCCACACAAAAGCGGTATAAATGAATGCTATTTTCAGGAACTTCCATGGGATGTCAAATGCATACTTGGATAACATTCTGAAATGATTTATTTTTACTCACACACTGAAACTATTTTCTATCTCGAAACCAAAAGTTAATTTTGATTCTATATTTCAACATGATTGTCACCCCTGGTTACTCCTTATAAGGGGTTTGCACTAATCACCTCCCAATTTAATCATTATAGGTTTTTTCTCACTCTTCCCTTCAAAATGACAATGTATTTAGAACATCAAATCAAGATTTTACTTGAGATTACATGTTTTAACAATCACAAATTTTTAGTAATTTTTTCTATGCTTATAATAGATATCAGGATAGAAGGTCTCTTTGGACTGAAATTACCCAACATAGTATCATGATTCAAAAATCCTGTTTTATTGTGGGAGACTTCAATTCCATTATAGATACTAGAGAAAAACTGGGCCCTCTGTATGCTTCAATATCTACTAGAGATTTATAAGAAAGCATTGAACATAATAACCTTATTGAGGTTAATCTAAGATGAGAAATGTTTACATGGTACTGACTTATTTGTAATAAGATGGTTTCTGATCACCACCAAATTTTGGTTAGTTCTACCTTAAACTGAATAGAACCTATTTATCCTTTTATATATCACATTTGATGGACTTCTAAGATATATTGTGCGAAAATTATTAAAATATCTTTGTCTAACATGAACACTAATAATGATTCATTTTCCTGTCCTATGAAACTAAATATGCTAAAACAAATCCTCAAAAACTGGTTTAAATCAAAATGATATGAAATAGATAAAAATATTTCCACTCTAGAAAAAGATCTTATTCAACTTCAAATTCATAACACCTCATCTAATTTTGCCCAAAACACCTAACATGAAATTAATATTTCATCCAAATTGATTAATATCTTTAACATTAAAGATAACCGAAAGAATAAAATATTTAATATGAAATGGTTGAACAGTAGGGATAGAAACACAAGAATTCTACAATGCTCTTCAAAAATGTAAAAAAGCTTGTAAACCACTCTCCTATATTAGGTAAGGAGGGAATATTTTTGACACTGATGAAATCATTGCCAACCTTGTGGTCACTCACTTTAACAATATCTTCAATGGCCCTAATATTGATAATGATCTTCGACTTGATGTTTTTCATCTTCGGGTCACAAATGAGGATATACTTTTACTTAATAATTTCCCACTGGATCAAGAGATTAAGGACGCTGTATTTAGTCTTAACATGGACAGTGACCCAGGTCTAGATGGATTTATTAATGGGATCTACCAGAATCAGTGGGATATCATTCAGGATGATGTCTACTGAATGGTTAAAAATTTATTCCCTAGAGGCATTCTTCCTCATGGCCTGAACTCTCAAATCCTTTTCCTCATTCCTAAATCAGAAAATGCTGACGAAATCAATCATTTCAGACCCAACTCCCATATCAATTCTCTATTTAAATTTCTCACCAATTTGATTTCCAACCATATCTCTGATATCAACAATAAAATTATTTCATGGAATCAATTTGGTTTCATTAACGGCAGATCTATACAAGATTATATCTGTTTAGCCTCTTAATCCAATAACCTGTTGAACAGAAAAACCATAGGTAGGAATGTGGCCATTAAACTTCATATAACAAATTCCTTTGATACCATTGACAGGAACATTATTTTTAAAGTGCTTAGAAATTTTTTATTTTAGGAGACCTTTATCAACAGAATTAACACCCTTTTTAAATCATCTCGTATCTCTATTCTTATAAATGGAATGCCGAGAGGATACATCAATTTTTCTAAATGGGTTAGGTAAGGAGACCCCCTCTCGGCTATCCATTTCTCTGTTTCTGAAGAATAATTTAGTAGACTAATCTACCATGATATTGTAAATGGTAATATTATGCCTATCTTCGCCACTAGAAACATGAATGTCCCCCCTCCCATTTTCTTTATGCTGATGAAATAATCCTTTTTTTAAAAGGGAACAAAAGAAACCAAAGCAATGTAAAAACCATCATCTCTCACAATGAATAAGTATCTAGTCAACATATGAACTTACTGAAATATTTGATTTGCTTTGAAAAAAAAACGATCCCCCTAGTCGGAAAAGTAGCATTAAAAATATTCTTGGTATTAAGGAGGCATTTCTCCCCTTAAATTATCTGGGTGATCCCATTTTTTGGGGTAGACCTAAAGTGATTCATTTCTCTTCCATTTTTGATCAAACACTTTGAAACCTCTCTTCATGGAGAGGAAAAAATCTTCTAATGACAGGGATAATCCGCCTTATTAAATCCACAATTTTTTCTAAACTGGTCTACTCCATGATGATCTTTAAATGGTCACCTAGTCTATTAAAACACATCAACGTTTCAATTAAAAACATCGTCTAGATGGGAAGCACTCTCGAACGGAAATTAGTTACCATACCATGGACCATGTGTTGTAATCCTATTGAAAAAAAGGCATTGGAATGAAAAACCTCACTAACATTAACCAGGACCATTAGGCGAAGCTCACGTGGAATCTCATTTGTAACAAATCACCTTCCTCAGAATTACTCCGGGCTCGTTTCCATGAAAAACTCTGAATAAACATGTATATCTATTTCACGTTCTCGATATGTACATCTATTAAATGTTCCTTCTACTCCATTATGTCCAATTCTAGATGGATGACCAACAGAGAATTAAATTTGAATTTTTGGCTCGATAAATATACCTGCACACCATTGATTTCTTTGATTTCTTCCTCCCAACTCCATGTTCAACCTAGTGAAACCATTAAAAACATCAAAAACATGAAAAATACACCCATTCCTAAGGAGATTAAATGTATTGTTGATAACTACCATTTCTCTGATAATGAGGATTTTTTTTTATCTTGAACCTTCGCATAAAGGGATGCTTGATTCGAAGTGTTTCTAGAATAATTCGTACATCAATGATATGAAAAACATTAGCTGGCTTAACAAAAGCAATAAATAAAGCATTAAACCTTCATGATTTATTGTTATTTGGATAAATCCAACTCTCAACAAATCAAGAACCTCTTTGTGGCAGCAATTACATAGCTTTTACATGGTATCTGCTATGATAGGAATGAATATACCTTTCAAAACAGTTCTTCCAATCTTAACGCAGGAAAATTAAAATTGTTATCACTACCCGAGAGGCGGCCTCGATATAGAAGCACCAGTGTAACAACTTGATCAGAGATTTGCTGATCCTATGAAGTCTTGGGATTTTAGGTAAATATCCTCTCCATAAACTCATGCTTGATGTTTTTTTTTGAATCCCCCCACCCATCTATAGGAGGGATCAAAATCAACGTAGATGGCGCCTCCAAAGGCAACCTAAGACTAGTGGTTTTTGGATCCATCTTTTGAAATCATCTGGATCAAGTTCTTGGTTGATTCTTTGGATCATGTGCAATTGCTACCTCCCTAAAAGATGAGATGCTCAGCGTGATACATGCGATCTCATTTTCAATGCTGCACAACTGGAACAACATATGTATTGAAAGCGACTCCTCTACTACCACCGAGGCAATATAGAAGGGTACCATCCACCTGGCTTGGAAGCTCACTTCCCGCTGGACTGACTATCTGGACTAAATCTCCTCCCTCAACTTCATTGCTACGCACACTTACCGAGATGTGAACAGAGTTGCTGATGCTCTTGCAAACATGGGCATGGATAAGGACACTACCTAGAGAGATGATCTTCCCCCTGAGATTCTCCCTCTTTATATGCGGGATGTTAAAAAAATTCCTTCATTTACACTTCTCTGACACCATTATTTTATATAATAAATTTTATGTTTTGGTCTTTGACCAGAACAGTACCTTTTTAAAACAAATCCATGGATATAGTGTAATGATTAGTTTATTTTAGATTGCTCAAAATTATGTATGAACCATATAGGTTGTGGGAATGGGTGTTTATATTTATTAATGATATATCAATACAAAGGGATTTTATATCATAATAATATCTCATATTGGGTTTTTGACATTACATTATGAACATCATTAACCTAGGTGACTTGAAACATTACAGGATAGTAATCATATAATTTTTCAATCCCACCAAATTTCAATGAGAATGAATCATCAAGGGTCATACACAATGTGTTTATATAGATCTAAAATAAATTTTACTTTAGTTTAATTATTGGAATAAATATTTTTCTCAAATATGAGTAATAATTATAATAACAACTTTTGGATCGCTTGAAATATATAAATATTTAATTAAATAATATTTATTTAATTATAATGATATATAATATTCATTTATTTAATGAATATTTATATTTATTTAGGTATATGATAAACACCAATAATAATTAATGGAGTAATATTTTTTCTATCAAAACTATTAATTTTCATGGTGTTAAAAAAATATGTATCATTGTGATTGTAGGATTATGACATTATATAACCATACTCACAATAATAATAAAAACAATAATTGATGCAATGGGGTCTAATAAGAGACACTATATTATTTAATTTATTTTTTTAAAATTAAAAAATATTTTAGCCCTAACCCCATCAGTATAAATATATGAATTTTTCTATAGTGTAGATATTTATCAAAATAGAGAATGATTATATTTAAAAAATCATGATCTTTCAGTCACACAAATGAAAGCTCTGAATTTTATCCTTCCCCCACATTCATCTCGTGCATAAGAGTGCAAGGATGATTCTAAAAGGTCAATGGAATCATCGCAATGATCAAGATGATAATTGTATGATGATCAATCTAATAATATAGAAACCAAAAATCATTCTCCATTATTTAAAGTTAATATGAGGATGTTTCGATCAACACTAGTGGGATTTTATTCATGGATCCTACAAGATAAATGATAATTTAATGGAAACGTTTTGAAATTATAAATATCATCGTCAATTAAGGATTTCAGGATCAATGTATTATTTTTTGATTTATTTAAAATAATTCAAAATTTAACCTGATAATCTTTTTTTTTATTCTAGTGAAATTCTTTAGAAAAATGTCACTGTTCATTTTATTTTTTCTTGTAAATTATGTGAAGGATCCCTCGTATCTAAAAACATTTGAGCTAGGATTATCCTGGGTAAACTTCTTAACTATGTTAGGAACCATCATGTATTATAAAAAATAATCTAATTTACGATTATGAGTATTTAATTTTCTCTAGTTAAGATTTATTTGAATGATAAATTTCATTTCATGTTTGATTTTATACTTTATCTATATTTAAAATCACTTCTCCCACCAGGATTATCACTCATATAATACATATTGGTTCATTATTAATGAATCATATTTCAAGATAACCATTATGTTGGTTCCAAATCTTTATGGTAAATAAAACACGTTTACATGACCTATAACATTTTTTCACATTCTGTATTTCATTTATCATTGAACTAGGATAACCAAGTTGACATTGGGAGGTTATTTCATAAATACACAACAAGATAATTAAATATTTTATGTGTTTACTAGATATATTAAAACAATTATTTTCTACAGTAAACATTTTATTGATATATTATACACGATGTGGTCCTCGTGTTTTCAATTTGTATATCACAGGTTCAAGATGTATCATGTATGTAATACTCATGGTGTATTAAATAATTTCTACATACAAGATGTCAATGTTCTAACCTTATGTAGATAAAGTTTATCAATTCTAAAATTTCTATAATTTATAAAGTTTTGATTGAAGTGCACCCGACATCTTGTGGTGTGTACTGCATATATTTGTAGAGTTGATGTACAGACTATGAATCTAGTATTGACATTCTTCACAATTTACTTTTTTATGATTAATTATTAAAATTTATTGACATTCTATTAAACCAAAACATGTTGATAATATTTTATCATAAATTAATATTACATATTTATTTGTTTGTTTTTATATTTTATTAAATTCTTAATTTATTTCATATAATAATTGAATCTACAATCAATGCATTTTTATAGCATTCTAATGCCAAATAATTAATTAAATCGTATATGAAATTTAGTTTCTAGGTGTTTCATGTGTCAATATTTTTATAGTGCATGTTTAGAAACAATAAAACATACCACATGAAGAATATTTTTTATGACTGACTTATTTATGATTATAACCACATATTTATTTTTAAATGTTTCGTGCAAGTAGATATCCATGAAATGGTTAATAATGTTTTAAATATAAAAATAATTTAAATTTAAAATCAAAATGTATGTAATTTTGTAAAAAATTTGATGCAATATGAAAAAATTGATTTATTTATTGACATGAAAATTATTTAGATTAATTCAATCATGTTTTCCATTATATAAGAACAAAATGAAATGAATTATAGATATGTTTTTAAAATATTTCATTCTTTCATGTGTATCTTCACTAATGAATTTTTATATTACATTTTTATGTATAGGTTAAATTTAAATTAAATTTAGTACACTTTTTTCATTATTTATTGTTTCCTAAAATATGATGACATGTGTTTAATCCCTTCCTATTTAATAATGCATGACATATATTTATACAGTTTAAGAATTTAGTTCCCCTTATACAATCCTTTGGATCCCCTCACCTATGTTTCAGTTATAAAATATATTTAATTAAAGGAGTATCCAATGGTATAGAGACCCCAACTATTCATTCATATATAATACATCTTTTTATATGAATATTTAATACAATACAAAAACACATTCTAGATAACCGATATAGTTTAGTTTTATTTGATAATAAGAACACAATCTTATAATATTGTGAAATATCTTTAACATATCCCATAATGATCTTCCCCTTTAGTACCCTTCACAACTGTACTGACATTAAACCATTCATCATAACCTAGGGAATTGAAACATAAGGAATGTTGATATCAAATTCTTAGTAAAGGATAAAAACTCAGAAATTAAATGATAACATGAATCTAATAGTGTGATAATATGACCATTACTTTTTAAAATTATGACAATCATATCATTGATAATAATAGAATAACTTTTTCGAGCTCATAAGATATGAATCATCAGGAAATCAAATATCATGATCAATGAGAGAATAAAATTAGAATATGACATGGAACTGTGGAATACAGATAAGAAATGAAAATAATATCTATATTCGTTAATGATATATTTAATGTATATCATAGTGTAATGTGTTCACTCACCAAACCATCATAGTATTCATGGTTCACTCCCATGAAAATGGTTGCAGACTATATCCCTTACTAAATAGATTTCAATCAACATTCCAGTCATGTATAGCTCATGAGATATATATCATTTCCTAATTCATTAGGGGTGGAAGATGTCCAACCTATATCATATTGAAAATCAAACATACGTGTTGTAATAGTTCAAAAAAAATTCATCATATCATAAACCAGTAATTTTAATGGAATTCATAAACATCTCATTATATCATAACATGTTGTTATGAGAAATGTTTCAAAATCATTTGATCATTTCATCGTTTCATAACCCGTAGAAAAAGAAGTGGGGTTTCAAAATAATTTAATCACGGTATAACACAAGGATGTTAAATGGGTTTCATATACATTTTTTCAACAATAATCATTCATAAAAATAATATGAATTATATAATTGGGTCATATAACATAAAAAGACAAAAGTACACTATATGATGTCATCATAATGGAAACTGACTTGGAGTGATAAATCACAACTAACATTTCATGAGGAAAATAAGGTTTCATTGAAACCCCTTTTTTAAATGAAAATTATAAATCATTTTTTAATTTATTTTCTTGAAAAAAACATTGAAATTTATAAATAATGATGTAAATATTATTTAATACATTTCAGGATGAGAATCTCATATTCACTAGGATTTTTCTAAAAAAAATTATAATTTAATAAAATAATTATATAGTGAAATATAAATTAAAAATTATAATGAAACATTAAAATAAAATAATTTTTATGATTAAAGAAAATACAGTTTATTCTACACACATTAAATTAATGTTTGCATTTATATTTTTGGTAAAATCCAAAGTAGAACTATTTGGAAAATCACATGGAGATTTTACTATGTTTTTATTGTAAAAATTGAAAACTAGGAAAACACTACTTCATTAAATTATTTCATGAAATTAAAAATCAATTTTTTAAAAAAGGTTTATAAAACATAGTTTTTCAATAAATGGTCTTTCGAATGAAGAGAAGAATAGGGTTGGAATTTCATTAAAATATTAGTTTGACATCATTGGTACATAGTGAGTGTAAATGAAAGGAAAATTGGATAATCATGACATAAATAAAGGATAATAAAATTCATGAATTAATTGGGATATGTATAATTATAATTCATCATTAAAAATAATATTATAAAAAATTCTGATAAATAATCAGTTTGTAGCCTCAAATTTGATCTACTTTGTTCAAATTGAATCATATTTCTCATGAAATAATATAACTAAATTTAATCTGTATTATCATGAAAAAAAATTCATGAAATATAATGTCAAATGGGTATTATAATCACTTTATATAATAAGATACATGAAAATGATATCTTCTGTCCCGATAAAGGCAGTTTGACCAATCAATTTGTTACCTCATTCGTATCATATAAACCATAAACCCCATGAATGAGAGATAAAAAAATATATGTAATTAAAAAAATATTTAAGGATAACAATAATAACATAAATTCTTGTGATGTTTATACACAACATAAAAAAAGTATATAGTGAATATATCATGCATTCCACATGAATATTAATCTAATTGAAATCTTTTACCTATTAAGTTATATTTTCAATCGTAATCCCAAAAAAACATAAACTGAAACATTTAATATCATAAAAATAATAATATTTAGGATATAAAATTTAAATTTTTATTATTAATAAAAAAAATGAACGAGGAATGAATTTAAATAAATAATCCAGATGTAAAAGTTAGAATAGAAATCTATTTCTTTATAACCCGAATTCCTTCAGAGATGGTCAAATATACTGTATAAAAAATATATTTTTATTATAAATAAATTTTATAACGATAAATATATGTAATATACAACATATGATTTACTTATGATAATTAATTACCTATTTATTACTAATTATTTATTAACATTAAGTTTCAGTTAATAACTGCTTAATTTTTTGTGTATGTTTCTATTTTTTATTTCTAGTCCTATTACATGGATGATGATTATATAGTATAATGATTAATAATAATTAAATAATTATCATATTTATAAATAAACTATACTTTTATTACTAATAAGGAATTTCAGTTTGGATAAATTAAGTGACTTACTTTCATAGAGATGGTAGAACATACATACGCAAGAGTAACATTTCATTTTTTCAACAATCCTTATAGGAAGAAGGTAAGTAATATTTTTACAATGAATAATTATAATATTCTAAAAAGTACACTATTATTTATTTAAATTATATATATATATATATATATAATTCAATTTGTTTGGTTATGAAAATAGATACGTGCATCACTTCGTGAAGGTGGTTTTCCATACGTACACGAATAACCTTACCATCATTCAGTGAGTGAAAAGGTAAGAATGAAAATGGTATATAATATTTTTGTTATTAAAAATATTTTATCAATATGATAATTATTTCATATATTCATCATATATTCATTATCATTATCTTTTTTCATCTTCCATATAAATCATTACATAAATACTAATCAGATTTCTTCGTGAGGCGGTGGTCCTCTATACATACAATAGATGTTATCAAATCCTCAAGGGAATAGAATGAAAATAATATATATGATAAAATTAATAAATATGTATAGTTATGTTATAAATAACATATATATACTTTTATCCTTCATCATACCCAATATTAATATGTTATAATTTAATAACAAATTACCTCAATTCATGAGGTGGTAGTCTATCGTACACATCAAGAATGAGTTTGTAAAGAAATTCATGAACGTAGGATTGATCATTAGTAATTACCTTAAAATATAAAAATCTATTTATAGGAAATTTACTGTGGTTATTATATCAATGTTTTTTTAATAATTTGAGAATTTTTTAGATGAGAGAAATAAATAAAAAACATTCATTAAAGAATGTTACCCCTTCTTTGATATCCTCCTATTATTTTCACCAAAAGCCTTCGTGGGTACATTTTATGGAAATAATAAGGATTTATGATTAGATGTGGGATATTGGAATGGGATTTGGGTATGTATTTTCTGATTCAATAAGTTTTATTGGGTGAATAGGAGAGTAGATATGGTATCCTTTTACAAGTGAGTGTAGTTTCATACTTGTATATTTTGGAACGAAAAAAGGTGTTACCATATTTGTCAAGTGAATAAATGATCCAAATGAAGTATTAGTGATAATTAGACAACATAATATCAATAAATGCTCATCTAATTGTTTATTAAAACGTTTTTTTATCATTTTTTTTGTTATCTTTTTAGTCTCCCCTCCCATATACCATATAAAACCTATTTTACCTCAACCATACTAAATAATTTATTCTATTTTCATATTTCAAATTTACAAAAAATTATGTTGAGAATAATATATAATGTAAACTATAATGATTCAAAATATGGAATATATTTTTAAAAATATCATTTATATAATTGTAAATGTTTAATTTAAAATTAATCCCCCATATACAATGAGAAAATGTTTTTTCAGAGAGAAAATGTTAAAAGTTTTACAATATTTTTATTTCAAAATTCAATATTAAAATCAATAAAATAATCAAAATTTGATTAATATATTTTTAATTGATCAATTAATGATGTATAATCAATTTTAAATATAATATACCAATATAACTAATTTACACTAATAGACAAATTTCAATTAAAATGCAGTATTTCTCACAATTGATCAAATAATTATTCATTTTAGAAAATTATCATTATTTCCACATCAGATAATTTATAATTTATGACTTATAAATAAATTAGATAAATTATATAATATTTTCAAAAACAGTTTTTAAAAGCTTGTTTCATATTGGTGACAAAATAGATTTTTATAAATTCAAATATTTTAGAGACAAATTAGATTTATTCATTTCTGTTCTATGAAAATCCATAAGATGATGTTTACAAAAAATTCTAATATAAAAAATTTAAATTTAATTGAAATAATTGACCAAATTTTATTCGTATATTTTATTGGGAAAATTATTTTTTTTCTTAAGATTATTGTTTTTAGTAAATT
This sequence comes from Viscum album, assembly GCA_963277665.1. Taxonomy (NCBI): domain Eukaryota; kingdom Viridiplantae; phylum Streptophyta; class Magnoliopsida; order Santalales; family Viscaceae; genus Viscum; species Viscum album. Next base: position 1,581,435,747 of record OY728125.1, read on the forward strand.
ATTTGGTTTATTTTAAAATGTTATTTATTTTAATTTTTTTAACAGTTCACTAATAAATTCCACACACATATATATCTATCTAAAAAATATATTTCTATAATTTAGTTAAATTTTTTCATAACTATCATCCAATAGGGTAGGTTATATCAATCATATTAAATAATAATTTTTAAATAGTATGTATTGTTTCTTTAAAACTAGACGTTTAATATAAAACATGAAAAAATAAATGTTACATGTAATGAAATATAATTTATCTATTTTTTTGTAACAGGAAATATAAAAGATATTTCATTTTTTTGAAAAAAAATTCCTCAAAATCTCGAATAGTTACATTCTACCCCTCTCCCCCCCACCACCTCAAAATGAATTTTCCCTTAGAATTCATCTTTGTAATAAAATATTTTATATTTGGAAAATCATTCCAAGAGTTACAAATTCAATAAAGGGTTAACAGTGAATCTTCTTGAAAAGGATAAAGGGTTGAAGGAAATTATTATAAAATAACTTATATTAGGTTTCCAAATTGGACAACATAGGTTTGAAGTGAGAAAAATAAAAACAGAACAAAAGTGTAAATAATTATACAAAGAGTCATATAGGTTATTGACCACATTATAGTTGGTGATGTTGAGAAGGTTACATACCATCAAATCATTTGTCAAATTTGTGTAAAAATTTCACATTTATGTCATAAAAACGTTGACAACATGGATATATTTAATTTCAAGATCATTTTCATAAATATGTGGAATTTCTTTTCCATGTAAATTGTGAACAAATGGAAATATACTTACATGATGTCATTTTAATTTTTGGTATTAATAATTTTGTCCACAATTCATTGCTCAATAAAATTTTACTTCATTTATTACTCTAATAGATGAATTTTTGATTTTTGAAGAACTAAATAAAATCAATAAAAGATTGATAATTCCCTCCTTCATTCTCTAGTTAAATAATGCTACAAATTGATATCCAATATCGATTAACATCATATTAGTGAAGTAATATGTTAATTAGTAAAACATCATCTAATTTTAATCTTAAACAATTTAATAAATTGTTAACCTTATTACACATAAAAAAGAATAGAATAAAAAATATTAGAATGAAGTTACTGTATTTTCCAAAAATATAGTATAATTAATCCTAGAAAAAATTTTAAGTATCACTTAATTTTTGTATACGAAACGTGTTAATACATTCATAATGTGTTCCAATGAAATGTGGTATTAACTAAAATTATCATAAAACCTTATCTCAAAAATAAATGTTTCCATAGATATATTACATAAAAAAAATAATTCTATAAAATTTTTCAATTATGTAGAAAAATACATTTCCAACACATAATTTATCATTTTTAAGGTAATTAGTTCTATCCAATTTACTTTTTCAATATCAATAATTTCTTTTTCTAAACGAAAAACCATTTTTTAATCATCATACACATTATAAGTGTTATCATTCCATAATAAAGTGTTCCCCATTAAGTATCACCTTTTCATCAATTCAATAATATAGGTTATCAATAGAATTCAAAATATTATTGAATACCCATAAATCAAAACATCTGCAAATAATACCCATATATATATTCATATAACCTAATTTTAGAATTCCAATGCATAAACCCTTTAATTTTCTACCTCTTCCTTAAGCCATTAATGTGGATTCATAATCAAATTCCATAATACATTATTGCCTTTATATTTTAATTGTTGCCTCTTCATTATCCACATTACAAACATTAATCATACATAATTTTAATTCTCATCATGATAATTCATCTAAGGATATCAATTTACATAACTCCAATAAATTCCACATTCAAATCATTTATAAATTGATAATAACACAGGGTGACTAATAATTCCATCCATGAAATTAATTGAACATTTAATTTTCTTTATAAAATTTATTACTCTATAAACATCTTCTAAAGGAATAATATATACTCTCATTCCTTTGATTTATTGCATTTGAGTGATTCTTCACAAATTCATGACATATTGGAAACTAAATCGCCATTCCTCCATAGTGCCCACAAAGTGGACTCTATACAAACCATCTCCTTCTATAATTTGGTGAGTCTGAGAGTTTGTTGAGGTCCATTATGTTAATCATGTTCTATGACAAATAATTAGAAATAATAATAATGTTTTTCACCCATTCCATCACCCCTTTTCAATTCTCATAAAAAAATCCTATATCACATTCCAGGTTAAACAAGATCCTTTAGCTTCACACGGTTTAATAAAACCAAAATGAATATGGAGACAGAATATAATTATAATAGGAAACATGATTATAATGAAACTAACTTATTGGATATGTAAATCATTAAACATAATTTGTAATAATGAAACCTTTTGTTTATCCTAGAATATTTATAAAAAATTATCTATTTAAATCATTCATGATGGTTTGTAAATAGTCAATGAATTTTAAAACCATTACCCCTCGAGTGTCAAACCAGATGTGTAGAAAGTCCCACTTCCATGAACCACTCGGCTATCGAGTCCAGTTAAATGTTCCCTTTTAAAAGTTATTTCCCAAAAGATCCTATTTGTTAGATACAGATACAATTATACTATCCAAAAAAAATTATTTCATCGAAACCACTTTCTATATATTTTAAAAAATTAAGTGTTTCTTTTTGATACTTTCACTCCGCCATAGAATTATAAATTGATATATCCATATACATAACCCTATAAATATACCTAGTGATATCATTATTGTTTTGTCATCCAAGTTTCCATTTTTTAATTAAACAAATCTTCTGAACCTAACTATTGAAATCATAAATTTTCATACATAGATATGACATATTTTTATATAAATGTTAAATACATTATCCAAACACACACATTTGGACCATAATAGTTAATTTTATTTTCAGATTTGTTAGAAAATGTTATAGTTTTTTAAATAATACTAAATGTATCCCTTTATGATTTTCCCATTTAGTACCCTTCAAAATCATACTGTACATTAAACTTTAATTCATAACCAAGGGTAAATAAAATAATAATGTTTGATATCATATTCTTATTAAGGTTATAAAACCTATATATGTAAGCATATCATGAACATAATGGTATGAGAATATGAGAATAACATTTAAAAATCCTAAAAGAATTATTATGGATAAAAATTATATATATACTATTAGTTTTTATGATTCAAAATATGATAAAATAAAAAAACATGAGATATGAGGGCTTAAAACTGTCATAAGACATGGATTTATGATATGCACATAATAATATAATATAAATTCCACAATGAAAAATTCTCACTTCCAAGGCTATCGTAGTGGAATGGGATCACTCCCCAAACCATAATAATAGTCAAGGGTTACTCCAATGACCATCATTGTTGACTAATTCACTTACTGAATGAGTTTCACACCTCATTCCATCCAATCAGCCTATTGAGATATAAATTTTTACCCAATGAATTAGAGGGAGATATTTGTCATATCTATCATTCAATTAATATAATACAAATGTGTTACAAAATATCAAAAAAATCATCATATAATAACCCATGAAAATAAATGTGTTAAAAACATTTAATTATATAATAACCTTTGAAAAAAATATAAGTTTTATAATAATTTCATCATTCCATTATAGCCTATCCAAATGAAAAAGACGTGGGTTTCAGAAAACATTTATCATGGTATAACCTGTGGAAGAAAAGCAGGTTTCATTAATGTCATCTAAATAAAAAATATTAATAGAAAGAATGATAATTTCATTCTTGTTTTATATCCCACATAATGATAAATTTATATGAAATGATGAAATATTCGAGAAAATTTTATTTTGGAAGATAAATCACGTGGAACATTTCTTGGGGAAAAAATATTTTATTTCAAATTTTATTTTTATAATAAAAAACACAGAAAACTTTTTTAAAATTATTTCTGTTAAAAATAATAATTGAAAATATAAGTTAATATTTAATTTATTTAAAAAAATAATTGTGTTGAATAAGGATCTCAGTTGGAAAAAAAATCATTTCAAAACAGAAACCATTTAGAAAATAATTTTATTTCAAAATAATCATGAAATATATTAAAATATGCTCTAAAATTTAGTGATTATGGTTGAAAATACATTTATTTCTATAAAAATAAAAAAAACCATATATCCTTTTTCCTAAAATCCAGATAGACATATTTTGGAAAACTAAATGAAGACATTTTTCACAACATATATTAAAAATTAAAACAGTTGTAAAATTTTTACAAAATTAGATTTAAAAGAATAATGTTTAGTTTGATAGAATAAATTAAATTAAAATTTTAAAATAAGATGAAAATTTATCTTCATTAGATTTTTTGGTCTACCTCTTTAATTTCTTGTGTTGCACGCAACTGTGTTTTTTGTAATTATTATGTTACCCACAAGAGCATGTTTTAACAAACTAAAATATATCATTAATCATATTATTATACTTTATAGTCATATCCCATATGATTAAATTTAGTGAATGAATATAAATAACCAAATTATGTAAATATATAGCTCACACACCATTATGAACAATATATTTATTATAAATAAAATAAAAATCATTTAATTGAAGAAGAAACGTTTTCATAAATGTGTTGTATTGTCTAAAATATGGATTGGTCACTCCATGAGAACATAATTCAAATTTAATTTTAATTAGAACATTTATTTGAAAAATTATAATTCATTTATTAAATTGTAATACCACAGTTATCTTAGGGTTATTGTTTGGGATTTTTCAATGTTTTTTCATTATTGGATGAATACTTAAAAATATAGAACATTATTGAAATATTTCATTCATATAATTTATTGATGATAGAAAATAATATTATTAATTTTTTTATGTATAATTATTTATAAAATATTAAAATAATCAAATTTATTTCATTTTATTCATTTCTCTATTTAATTTTTATATAAAAACATTTTTAAATTTCGAAAAGTTTTACTTAAAAAATGTTATCTCATCGTGTCTAAGAGATTATGTTTACATTAAATTAATCCAATTGTATTTGATGAACTATAAAAATGAATTAAATATTTTCAATGAACATAATTTATATGTTCATATAATATGATATTAATTTTATTCCATATTTATTAGTGGAAATAGAAAAAATAAATTACCATGATTAGGATTAAAAGTGGGTTTTGGGAATTACAAGGGTTCATATTGAATTTTTTTTATACACAAATATAATTCTTATTTCACAATTTTTATTTAATATTTGGAAAAATTATTTTTAAATTATTTAATAAAACTAATTTAAATTTTAATATTAATGAATCAATTACCATGTTAAATGAAAATATATAAGTTGTCAATGTAAAAACTACAAGGGTAAAACTGTACAAACATAGAGGGTAAGAAATATAAAGAAGATAACATCTTTATATTTATGTGTTTGAGGTGTGACTCTACCTCATAAACCATCCCTCCATTATTTTTCATTTTTTAGACACGTGATATATGGGAGACATCACAACACTGAATGCATTTGGGTAAATAAAAAAATGCCACCCCTCCACAACTATACAAGGGATCTCACACCACTCACTTATCCACACCACTCATGACAATTATCTCAAAAAAAAAACTACCAAAATCACATACCTAATTACCAAAACTAATCCAATAAAACTTATTTGTTCCATAAATCAATCCTTGAAATGATTTAGTTACAAACCAAATAATGATACCCAATGATGTGGTAACATTCATCAATGAGCATTTTCGATTTATTTATTCTTCCACCTCATTAATTTATTAATAAAACATAAATAGATAATAAAAAACTATATTAAATATAATGAGATATTTTTTTTATTTTAAAAATCTATTTCATTTCCCACTTCTATCAAATATGTAATGAAATCATCCTTTTTTTTGTTGTTGACCACCATGTCATATAATGATGTCATTCATTTTTTCCATCACCACCTCCAATGGTTGTGTATGATAATGGATATAATGTTTATATAAGATTATTTTAACATAATTATAACACATAATTTATTATATATATATATATATATATATTCTTATATTCCATACCACATGGGACACAATAACATCGCTCCTTTGTACCGCAGATTATTGTCTCACAAAGGAATGTGAATTGTTTTTCAATAACATGTTACATGGAAGGAAATAAGAGTAATGATAATGAACATACATTATATAAATGTTTTTTAGAGATATTAATGACATATTTATCATTATATATGTTTAATATATATTTTTTTCTTAACTTTTAACACACTAAAGTAATTTATTACATCTTTCATGCATGTGTTGACTACCACCTCCTTAATAAAATTTGATACCTTTTTTCATCACTACATTTATAGAATGATATATATATATATATTATATTATTTTTGGTATAATCATCATTATATAGAGATAAATTCTACTTAGCATCATTCAAAAATGATAATTATAAAATTGATACATTACTCATACTTATAAAAAACATACCATCTCCATGATCACAACACATTTAATTTCTAAATTTCAACATTAATTATTATTTTTAATATAATAAAAGATAATTATGATATATTATTCTATATAATTATTATGGAGATTTTTATAAAATGAACAATTTGACCATAGCCGACCTAAAGAAGTCATTTTTGACACATAATCCAAATACGGTAAAAACATCTGATAAAAATATAATTGATTTTGTAATTCTATATAACATGTTAAAAATAGATATAAATATAATTATAAAAACTAAAATGTTTATAAATCATGTAAATAATTAAAATATGTTTTTTATTCAGGAAGATAAAGTCATACATGAAAATTTGGAATTAGTGTATAGGACTTTCTATCAATTTCTTTGCATTGAAGAATATTTTGATATTTTACACTTATACTCTTTTATGGGGTGTATAAACAGTCCCTTCGCTATGGTATATCCTGAATTTCTATGTTGTCATGTTAATTATAGTTTTTTTAATGTTATTGATTCATATGAATTATAATTGAAATATTTCAAAAGTGACAATAGACTTCTCACTAAACAAAGTATGTTTAAATCTATTCATTCCACCTATTCTTTTATGTACTTGTTTTTGAAATTATTTTAAGATGGATTTTTTATGTACAAAAAATATTTACAATTTAATTTAATTTATTTATTATTTATTTAAATGGTTTTAAAATTTAATATTTTAATGTATTTCAATAATAAAATTTTAAAAAAAATGATATAATGAATGTTAATTTGTTAACGTACATTGTTGCAAAAAAAAATTCCATCATTTTAAGTATTTCGTTTATAGAAATTTTGAATCATTTCAAGGTTTCTTAAAAGAAATTATCTTTGAAATTTTATATTTATTTTTTTTATTGAAAATGGGTTTTCAATTGAAAATGGGGGTTTTGGTACTGAAATGGTGTGTTAAAAGAAATTGGCATTTTTATCCAAAAGTATTCTTTAGATGTTTTCAAATAGTTTTTCTAATAAATTTTTTTGAAAATTTCTAGCAAAATTGATTATATAGCTCGAATGGTACATGAGAATTATATGAAATTGGTGAGTCCAATACAACTTATAAGATGGGACAATCCCCGTTGTATAACACATGTGTTCCCAATAGAGCATATACAAAGGGTTGAGACATAATATATATTATTGAAAACTAGTGATGCTGATATATCTTATATGAACAATGAGCCCCATTATTGACCTTCAATGAATTGGGTAATGATTATTTTGTAATTCGGCCATATGAATATTCCGATTACAATGTTTTCAAAATGGTATTATGAATATTATTCTCTAACTAACTAAAAATGGGTATTTAATTTATTAATATGGGTATTAATTGATTTCTTTGAGAAAATCATTTATAAATTTTTCAAGTGACCATTTTTTATTTATAAACATAAATAACATTGATTCTATAGGTGAAAATTATATCATTTTCATATTTTTCATTGGAATAATGTTTTTCAGTCATATTATTTCCCTTGCTGTTCATTTTTTACATCTATTTTTTAATATGTTATTCACATGTTTGATGGATAGTTATTGGAATTCAAGAGGTTATATTGGATGTCATGAAGATTTTCCCAATAAATTACCCCTCCTCTTTTTAAAAAAATAATTTCAACATTGGATAATAATCATAATTCTATACAATGTATTTTACGGTTTTAATTTTTTTTTTGTTATGTCCCATTTATCTAAAACACTAATCCTAAAATGATCTTTAATGTGAAATAAATTAAATTCTTGAACAAAACTCAATATGATTACGTATTAAAGAATTTTCTAAAGAGATATATCAATATAAGGGTTAAGAAAACCTTATAAATTTTTTTTATGTGAGGTTATGGTAAGTGATTTTGATACCATATTAAGTCTATAACATTAAATTCGATTATAATTTCACTATCATAAATAGAATATTTTCTAGTTTTATGTTGAAAATTTTATGTAGTTATTAATTATATTTTTCATAAATGCTTTTTTGTGTTGGTGTATATGTAACCCTTAAGATCGACAATATGTTTTTTTAGGGAGTAATTATTTTCTCATGTATAAATACATAAATTGAAAAATAATGGCAGGCTGAATACCAGTCACATATGGAATGTTTGTGGGGAATCAACCCACAACCGAAAGGAGAAAATGAAATAGTGCATACCCCTAGGCAACCAAATGTAGTGGTTAGTATGTAATTTTTAGAGGTAGTAATTATGTTTTTTAAAAACATATGGGGTTTGATATATCAAATAATTATTGAATTTTTTTTAAGGAATATATTGTTAAACCCTTTCAAAATTTTCATTTTAAACTTATTTAAGAAATATTAGTATAATTTAATGATAAATACACATCGAATGACATGTTTTCAAATATGGGTACTTTTTTGAGATTCGTGCATGATGTTTTAATTTAAACATTATAACCTTATTTTATAACCATTTGGGTTTTGGTAAAATTCAAAATAAATGATGACTACCTTATCATTATTTTGGGGATTATCTGGTCATTTAAAAGTTTTTTTAGCAATTCAATCAAGAAAAAATTATCACAAATAGACATAGTTTTAAATAAAAATTGGATGTGATTGAAATTGATTACCTAAAGAAATTATAATCATTAAGTAAGAAGAATATAATATTCTCTTAGATTGGATGGAATGATAATTCTTCAACTCTAGGAAAATGATCATGAAAAAATGTTATCTTGTTACATTTATATCTGATGATTCTGATGGTATTTTAGTTATCAATGATTTATGGTTTTGAGGCCCATAACATTCCATTAATCATCCCATATCTTTTTTATCAAAGTCATCAATCAATCACTATGATTATTTATTATTTTTTTGGACTAAAAATTTACATTTCACATATGTTATCATATTTTAAATCCATATTATTTTTTATTTCATATTATCTCTATAATTATCTTTCACTATGTGTAAGAATATATTTTTTTAAACTGTGTTATTATTGGGATTGAAAAAATTATTTTCATATTTCCCTCCTTTTATTATCATGATAATGTTAAAATTGAAATGATGTAATTTATTAAGGGTGGGTGATGTAACACCCTTAGATATTGAAATAATAACATTCTGTTTTATTGAATATTAGAAACATTACAATAAAAATATCTGGTAATTTTAATCATTGAATCATTACAACCTATATCTTAAATAGATTTCATTACATGCATCAATGATGTTTTTTAAGTACTATGTCACATGCAAGAGGGATTTTTACTAAACACGAATTTATTTTTAATACAATTATTTAATATGATTGTTATCGCCTAATCACTGAAATTGATGTTATAAAAAGAATTAAATAAATTATGAAAATATACAGTTTACAAATTTTATTAATCTATATATATCGATTATAAATAAAATAATAATATTTTAAAATAAAAGAATCATTTTATAAATAAATATATTATTTTCTAAAAGTATATTTTTTCTCTATTTCCATGAATAATTTAAAATTGTTTTGTAAAGCTTTTAGTAATTTTTTTGAAAAATAACATAATTTCTGAATTTGGAATACCATTATAATCATACTGGTAATTTTGTTGATTTTTCTGAGAAGTTTCTTTTTTGTTGAATTGTAATAAATATCGATTTTAATTTTAATTTTTATTATTTATAATTATATATTATATAATTTATTTGTTTAAATGTAAAATTAGTTATGTTTTATATTAATTTCTGCAATTTATGTCATTGATATCAATATCATTTTGAAACATGATATACAAAATTTTATTTTTTAGAAAATTATAAAATTATTAACTCACTTTATCCTCGAGTCTAGGAGAATTTATTTTAAATTAAATTCATCAACTTATGTGAGCTGAATTTGGAAAAAGAGATTAAATATTTGGTTTTATAAAAAATTATATTATCTCATATGTTCTACATAATATTATACCAAAATGAATATTGAATATTTTTTAAATTAATTATCGTAATTAAGGTGGAAATATGGTTTTTCATCTTACATGTGTTGGTATTGAAATAAATGTAACCCACAGATATGAATTTTAATTAAAAACTTTGATTTTTGTATAATAAGTGGCTATAAATTATCTAATAAATATCATTTTAATTCTATTATTAACAAAAAAATTACTTCGATAAAAAAATACATTTTACCATGGAAAAATATTAATCACTAAAATTGAGTAAACAAAATTACTGTGGAATAGATTTAACCAAATGTGTTTTTTTATTTTAAGAGGTGTTTCTAGAAAAAATAAATCTTCCCCTACATTATTGTTCCATTTTTTAGGCACATGACCTATGCGTGACCTCCTATTATTGATTATGTTTTGGTGTATATAATAATGTCACATCTCCAACCCTATAAATGGGAACTCACTACCCTAACTTCTCTACTCCTCTAAATACATTTTGATCAACCAAAGCCTTAAAAAATAACGTTCAAAATGAACTCCAAGAATTATAGAATTCTTAATTTTTTCTGTAACACCAACACTTTAATACCATTTCTTTGATCCTAAGGATAATACACAAAGAAGAGGTAACATTCATAAATTAGTGTTTTTGTTTTATCTTTTTATTCTCCATTATAAATTGTTATTTAACCACCATTTTAAAATAACCATATTATATTGAATATACTATTATGTTTTCATCTTTCTTTAATAACATGAATCAGTATCCTCTTCGTTCAAATGTGTTACAAAAACATTATTCAGGTGTATGGAGGACTACTGCCTAACAAAATTGTGTCATGTATTGTTTCATTTCCACTTCTCACAATTGTGTATGATTATGGATATAAATATTATATATAAAAATTAGAAAATAATTATTAAATTTTAGTCATTATATTATATATAATTGGTTTATATTCTATTCAATATGTAAAACAATAACATTGCTTGTGTACACGATGGAGAACCACCTCATGAAGCTATGAATTTTTTTCAGTAAAATTCTATATGTAAGGTTGTAGTGGTACCACCTCAATATTTCATTGTAAGTCATTTTCATTGATTTATTTCAATAGCTTGTGCTACACGCAACAATGAGTTCGAACACACCATGACATACCAAACTAGCAGTTCAAAAAGTTGTTATTAATAATATTAACTGCATTATGAATTATATATACTCTATATAATTTTAAACTCTATATAATGTGTTTCATAGAAATAATATGATATCGAATTAATGTTTTCAGATAAAAGAAGTATTTTAAAAAAAATTAATTTTATAGCCTATTAATGGAGAACACTTATTATATAAAATATTTGACACTTCTATATATTCAATTTGACAAAATAATATTTTTATTTAGTAGAGGGATATAAAAATTTAGTTTGAATAAATTTTCGGTTCTATTCTAATAAAATTCATATTTTGATGAATAGTGAAAAGTAATAAATTTTAACTGAAAACAACTTTTTTAATCAAAAAAATTTACATTGTTAAATTATACATTATAATGGTTTTGAATTATAATTAGAATATATTTTTATCATTTAATCCAGTTTTCGTCAATAGAGGTAATTTTACATTTAAATTTGATACAAATATTAACAATCTTTTGATAGTTTGTACATTTGAAATAGTCGTTTTTGGATTTTGAAAATGAGAATATTTTTTAAATCAATTAATGCATCTTATATGTTTTGATATGGTAAAATATTAAAAAAAAATTAATTAGGAATATCCAAATTATCTTTGGGAGAATTTTTTTATTTTATTACCAATTTTCAGTTTTTGATGAATAGGGATAAACACCATGTTATTGTTTAAAGATGGCATTTTATTTAAATAGATATTTTTAATTTAAATTTATCTTTTTGTAAAAATAGATACATAATACCTATATTAGTATAATGTAATTAATTGATGTTATTTTATAATAATATTAGATATATAAAATTTTATAGAACTTTTTACCGTCTTTTACCCACCATATATGTAGATTTGAATGTTTTCATAAAACAAGATATTATTGATTATGTGAATTGAATATAAAAACTCCCCAATATACAGTTGATATCACTATGTAAAATGTGGATCAATAATTTTTTTTCTAAATAGTTACTTTTACATTTTATTCACCACAGATAAAAATAAATAGGGTAATTAATGGTAAAAATGATATTATAATTATCCTAACACATTTCCTAATTGTATTGGATAAATTTAATTAAGCAAAAATCATCCATATGACCAAAATATTATCTTTTGGATAAATTTGGAATAGATAAGGATAATTATTATATATTTTTAAATAATATATAAATGTGTTAAATTCAATGTTTAATAACTAAATCATTATTAATAAATTTTTAATCAAAATATAAATACGACTATAAATATTTTTTAGAAACCTAAAATAATTTAATATATCAATTTATTTTATTTATAATTATTAAAAATTATATAATTGAATTTATTTATGACACAATGATGATGTAGTAATTTCCTTGTTAATGAAAGACTAAAATAATTAATGTTATAAATACTTAATTAAATGTAAATTGATACTTTGGATACATTACACGACTTTTCATAGTTAATATGACATGATGGGGTTTATTAAATGAATTTTTGTCATAATAATGATGTTTTTATTACTTTCACAAAAATCCAAATACTAAATAGTGTCAAAATTAACATAAAGTAGTTTTTAAAACAAATACGATATTAATATATTATATAATAGTCCTAAAAATCTATGTTTCAGCCAGAAGACTTATATAGTGAAATATATTCATTTATAAGATCCACTATAGGTTCTTTTGTAATTTTATAGTATGTTTATTAACCATACAATATAAAAATACAAGAAGGCATGTTTAATGTTAAACTACTTAACTTAGAGATAAATATAAAATATAATGTTTATATAGTGACTTGACTCTTCTAAAACCTATTTTTTGAGAGGTTTTAGACCCATACACACCATATCCTTGAAGTAAATTCATTTGAATCCATTATAAACCGAAAATGATTTTATAATAAAAATCCATTTCATGCTATTCCGTAAGTGACACTCACCTCTCTTATAAAAGGGTACTTCACAATTTCTTAATTTTACACAACAAATTCCTTTTGGGTCGGCCAAATATAGATTAAATATAATCCCAACTACCCAATATTAATCATATATGAATTAATTTTATCATAAATCTAATCCTATGGGGACATTTTTTCAAATCCAAATAAATAACCCGAAGAATAGGTAATTAATTCCTCACCTCTTTCAAACTCTTTTTCATCTTCCACATCCTATTACATTGTTTTCTCCATTATAAAATGACAACTCCAGTACCTTATACATAATTATATGTGTTTATAAATACATTACATCCATATTCATTATTCTATCCATCCTATCAATGACAAAGTCACCATGAGTTCGTACGTACGACTTGTTGTCTCTACTTCATGGAGTAGTTTGTTGTTAAACACATCATTATTTAGATGGGTATAATAATGAGTATAACTACTTTAAATAATAAATACAAACATTTATTGACTCTGTATATATAATATACTATCCAATTGCATATGATTTTACTACTAATAGAATAATATTGTATCTTATGTATACGTATGTCATACCGTCTCCACGATGCGATGAGATTTTGTTCCCCATCATAAACATTAAAAAATACTATTCAATTGATGATTAAAAATAATGTTTAATAACATAATATAATTCTGGATATGAATCAAATACATCCTATTCATGATTAACATGACTTACATAACAATACATATAATGTAAAATTAATCGTTTGACACCCAGAACCATGATACTATAGATATATCATTAACAATGAAATAATAGAATATCATATATGATATCATATTTATGTATGTGGTTATTTTATAAATTAATACCAGTGATTTCACCATTATATAGGAGTATAAACTACCATCGACTATGGAAAAGAACAAGTTAAGGATTTTTCATCTCACTTTTTACTCCAATAGGATTCATGTTATATTTCCCACTGCATCCTTTTGTGTGATGTATATACTTCCAATGATTATATTCTATGAGTAATATAAATTAATTTAGGTTAATTTAATTCATCATTGTATGATCATTCATTCAATGGTTGTAACATTATTATGTTACCAAATTAATAATTGAACTTATAATTTTAATTTCAACTCATTTTGTTTTACGGACAGTTCATTAAATATTTCCTTCAATTATTATGTGTGAAATCACTATTTATTTATTTATGTAGTCATGTAAACCCTCCATTGGGTGGATATAAGTTTGATTCACATAATCAAACCATTTAAAAATTCTCAAGTCATTGATATGAACATGATAAGGTTAATCATGACTCAATTTCTATTCATTGAGATAAACATCCAAGTCATTGGTTTTGTTTTTACAGGAATATTTGTGAATGTACTCAGAGTTATTTACACTGAATACCCAATCATATAGAGTGTCTTTATATTTATCACACATAATTATGTCATTGATTTATCATTAATCATAGGTTAAAATCTTTATAAAGGATTTCATAAAATTAAAATTCCATTCATACTACTTGCTATTATACGCCAATTCAATTTTATATAGTGTATATATCATCCATTGAAAATCATATCATGAATCAATTTATTGTAATGATATTATAATGTTTTGATTAATGATTTTTCTGATTTATTTTTATTCAATCTTCTATCATTTGGTTAAGAAATATTTAACAAAAATATTGTTTTATATGTTATAATGATTTATTCTTATAAATATTTATCATCAATGTCCATGTAGTAAAAATATTTTTAAGGATTTATAGATATAGAAATGAATATTTTAAAATTAATATTTACGTGAAGAGATTCAATGTGGTATGATTTACTTTGATTCAAAAAACTCTTCTAACAGAACTCATTGATACATAGTGCAACATTTAAAAGTATTCCGGAAAAAGGCGATATTTCTCTCAAATAGTTTTACTAGTAATTTTCATCTATGTCAATATCCATAATTATAATTTTTTTTATTTTGGTTGATTCATTATAATATAATATTCTATATAGTACTGAATTTTTTATGATTGACAGTGGATGTGTAATTTTTATAACATTTATGGTTCGTGGTTAATGTGTTAACATTTTATATTCTAGATTTAATATGAATGTTTTGATTATGTTTGACCCTTTTCATATAAGAAATTCATTGGACATAGTACGTGACAGGTGGGGATCCTTATATCCACTTGAGGGATTGGTAAAAATCATTAGACCAACTAGTGTCTTGGCACAAGGCCTTGAAAAATTATTATTTTTAGTCTTGGCACAAGGCCTTGACTATGTGGTTTTGATGTCTGGCATTAAGCACCCTGATTATGAAATTTTAAATTGATATTAAATGTGGTTATTAAACTAGTAGAATTTCCATGTGAATAATTTAATTGAATAAATTTATTTTTTTCCATATTATGGAGATGTTAATGATTAAAAGGTTATTATTTTTTTCTTATACATTACCTTAAATGTTCATGTTTTTTATGATATTTGAAATTGTTTTTTTTTATTACTGTACATTTGTTCTCACCCACTTATTTTGTTTTATTTTTCCATGAAGAAAAGAATTATATTATGATTGAATTACTTTAATGTGATAAGGTATATGAGTGTGTTAAATGTGGAATCAATGTTGTAGTTTTTTTTACATTGTAATGTAATGTAAAACTTCTGTATGTATGATGTACTTCCAAGGCTACTAAACTAATCAGTATTTCAGGATATGATCCATTTTGATAATTCCAATGTTTTGTAATAATTCACTGATTCTGGTTAACTAGGTTTGGGGCATTACAATTGGTACCAAAAAATGTTTAGTAAAAATCATGGAAACTAGATTTTGAAAAAATCCGATAAAAGAACCTTACGCTACGATAGACTTTTCAGATTAGTATAGAATATCTTCCTATAATGTAGGTAATGTAGACATTTTTTTGAATTTTCTAAACAATACATCCCCATCTAGATACGACTAGGTTATTATGTCTCTACCACAAATGTATCAAGGGGCAAAACTCGAGAAACACAGCTTTGAGTTAGACTAAAACATGAACTGGTGCACGACCACATACCTTGCTTTATTCTTGGTTATGACACTATTGGGTGATATGCATAAGAGAATTCACATATTCATTAAAACTCGATTAGACTCATTTTAGTATAATATGAGAGAAAATAACCTAGGATAATCATAGGGTGTTTTTAATTGAAAATAATGTGTCATGATATTCTTTGAATGATTTTATGACTATTGTTACTCGCACTATACATTATTGTTTTAACCAATGGATATATTCCAAGGAGCTCATAGTATCATTGAACAAGATGAAAAAGGAGGGGAAATGATGAAAATGATAAATTAAATGGATTTTTGATAGGCGTAAAATAAATTATGTTCATTCCAATACTGGTTTCCAAAAATATGATCAAAAAAATATTAATTAACCAACTCCCAAAAACAAAAAATAAGAGAAATGTGGAGAATGTTAAGAGGTCCAAAAGTGCATACCATGTAGATAATAATGCTACATTTCCATCAAGAAGAAAATATTGAAGGTGACACCAAGGAATGTGTCTCAATTGATCAAAGAAATGAATTATGTGTAGGAAATAAGAACATAATGTAAATAATTTCCAAGGAAAAATAATGGTTACTATGGATGAAAATAAATATGATATAATGAATCCATTTACAGTAATTTAATGAAAATGTAGGGGACCTTGGTATTACACGATTTAGTGTCCTATTAAGTAAGATAACCACTAGGTCATGGATCGACCTATGTATAAATAAATTTATGGTGAAAAGGTTATATGTTTTAATTATATTTTTTTGTAGGATTACATTGGAAGGCGTTTCTCTTGTATGTGTAACCCTGATGTTTGTATGGAAGAAATCTATTTTAGGAAGAATTATCTTTTCTATTGTGGAAATAGATATAAAAAACCATTTGGGTTTATATGACACAAAAATTTTAGGGAATTATAGGTTATTAATTTTTCTGGTAAAAATGAACGTTATGATAAAGAATTTGTTGTTAAATTATGTTATGTGTATTATGAGAAATTTATCTCATTTTGGGAATTTTATAAAATAAGTTTTTGGAAAAAGGAAAACACGCATACCGTGTGACAACCCGTAGAATCAGAAATAGCTGCATGAATCGAACCCACAATCAAAGTGCGACAAGGATTTATCACCTGCTGCTGGACTATGTGATGTCCCTATGAATTGTGACTAATTCTTTTTTATTAAAACGACTTTACTAATAAATAATAATTTGATTATATATGTTATGTTTTATAAAATAGATATCGTTTGTATTTGAAAATGATTTGGTTACTAAGTGATAAATGTTATTTTGTAAGATGTTTGCTATGTTGGGAAAACTATATGACTTTTGAAAATAAAGTACATTTGGATTTTATTTGAAGTTTAATAGTTGATTTTTATTTTCTAATAACCTTGTTTTTTATAGAGATGAAGGTTATAAATTGAAATGATTAACCTATCAAAGAGAATATGTGATTTAGTTAATTATACATTAGTATGAGACATTAAGAGTAGTTTATGTTATTTGGAGATAAATGTTATGATTTAATATGAAGGACTGTGTGATGAAATTCTTATATGTTTTGGGTTTCAATATTTTTTTTGATTATATTGAATGATTTTCTGGAAATTTTTTCATTGAATGACCATTATTGAAATCTAGGTTTTATTTATTTAATTTTGGAAGTCAATATTATTATATCTATCCATAAAATATTTCCCATATTAGGGATCATTTTATCGTGTAATACATATTTGGTATTGGTTAATCTCTAATGAAAATGTAAATATACAGTTCATCCTTTGTGGATTTTGTGATTCTCTAGAAGTTGATTCTAGTGTTTCAGGTGTGACCAGGTCTTTTTGAAAACTCATTTTTTGGAGAAAATATGTTTAAGTGGTATAATTTTATTAAATTATGATACTCTACATGAAATTTAATTATATCACTTTATGTTCTTAGTCAATATCATATATAAATTAATCAACATTTTGAAATTGAATGTACAAAATTAAAAATTGTGTTTTTAATTTTCCTATTGGGAAACTAATGACCATTTAACCAATTACACGTTTTTGGTGTTCTTGTTGTTGAAATTATAAAAATAATGTTTTCTATCACTCTTTATCATAAAATGACACATGGTTTATATTCAATATCTGTGTTTTCCTACATGGAATACTAGTTTGGATTATATCATGTGACCTTTTTTACTTCACTTTCTTTCTTTTAATGTGATATTTGTATTTCCTCTTCTTTTGATGTGAGAATTTCATTGATGTTCTATATCCCTATTTTAAAATTGCGTGGACTCAATTTCTTAAAGGGGGAATGAAAGTATCATCCCAATATTTCATATTATGTTATTTTCATTCTAATAATTCAATCGCTTGCGCTACACAACACACTAAGTTCGAGCACACCATGGCTTACCAAACATGTCATTCAAATAGTGGTTATTAATAGTGGTAATTGCATTTAAATTTTTATATACTCCATATAATTTTAATATCAATATTATATGTTTCATATAAATAATATTAGAACAAATTCAATTTTCATATAAAAGAATAATTTTACAATAAAATGCAATTTTACCACCTTTTAAAAGAGATTCCTTTTTAAATGAAATATTTGAAAGTTTTATATATTAAATTTGACAAAAAAATTATTCTTTAGAAGTGGGAAATAAAAATTTAATTTGGATTTATTTTCGGTGATTTTATTATAACATTCATTTTTTGATGAATAGTGAAAAATACTAAATTTTAATTGAAAACAACTTTTTTATTTAAAATAATGTATAGTGTAAATTAAATTTATGAAGGTTATTTTAATAATTATTATATTATATTTTTGTAATTTAATCCATTTTTGGTCATTAGATGTAATTTTACATTTAAATTGGACATAAAAACATATCGATATTTTGATAGTTTTTATTTATCAAATACACAATTTATGGTTTTGACAATGGGAATATTTTTGAAGTTAATAAGTATAACTTATATGTTTTGAATTTGGTAAAATATATAGGATTTTTAAATTTGGAATAAAAAAATTATATTTGAGGGAATTTTTAGTTTTTTTCAAAAAACATTCATTTTTTGATGAATACAAAAAAACATTATTGTTTAAACAAACCCTATAATTTAAACAATTATTTTTAATTTATATTTATTTCAATGTCAAAATATAATGATAATACCTATATTTGTCCAATATAATTCATTAAGTCATTTTATAATAATATTAGATATATAAAATTTTATTGACCATTTTACCGTCTTTTCCCTATCTTCTAGGCACATTTGAAAATTTGCATAAAACGTAATTTTACCACTTCTGTGAATTGGATTTCAATAATTTGTGATACATGGTTAACATTAGTATGTATATTTTGGTTCAATAGGGAAAAAATTATTTTTGATGAAATGTAACATTCTAAATTTTATTTATCATGGTTAAAAGTAAACATGGTATTTAATTATAAAAATGATATTATAATTACCCCAACACATGTCCTATTTCTATACAATAAAAGTATTTCGATAAAAAGAACTATAGGAAAAATAAATGATCATATTTTATCCATTTAGATTAGATTTGGACATTTATTATATTTGATTTAAATAAGAGTTTAAATTTTTAAATTAAATATTTAATAACTAAAACATTTTTCACATATTGTTACACATAAGATAAATTAGACTATAAATATTAATTTTAAATCCAAAAATATTTACATCATCATTTCATTTTATTTATAATTTTTATACATTAAATAATTAAATTTATTTATGACACAATGTTAATGTACTAATTATTTTATTAATGAATGACTAAAATAATTAATGTTAAAAATATTAAAATAAATGTAAATTGAGACTTTTGATTCATTCCACGATTTTTATATTTTAATATGACATGTAAAGATTTATTAAATAATATTTTTTGAAGTATTTAGGTTGTTATGACTTTCAAAAAAACAAAAATACTAAATATTGTCAAAATTTACATTAATGAGTTTTTAAAACAAATACAATTTTATTTAATTATATAATAGTCCTAAATATATAAGTATCATAAAAAAGAATTATATAATGATATATGTGTCTTTAAATAACACCTTGGGGTTCTCCTGTAATTTTATTGTACATTTATTAACCATGTAATATAAAAATAGTTGAAGACATGATAAATGTTGAACTATTTAACTAATAGTAAAATTTAAAAGATTAAAATAATATGGTTCCTTAAGCATGTCGAAAACTTATTGGTCAAGATTTTTTTGACCCATCGACATATTATCCTTTAAATAAATACTTTGGTGATATTAGAAACCGAAAATAAGTCTATAATAAAAAATTTTCAAACTTTTCTTAAAGCGACTCTCACCTCTCTTATAAAATGGTACTTCCCCTTCACATAATTTTACCCCTCCAAATCCTTTTTTCTTGGCCAAAACCTTATCAAATATGTTCCCAACTACACTCAATTAATCTGGGAGGCATTACTGTGATCAGAAATCCATCCTATGGATCCCTTATTTTAGAATCCAAAGGAATAACCTGAAGAAGATGTAATTACTTCGTCATCTCTTTCAAAGACCTTTTCTTCTTCCATTACCTATTTCATTGTTGTATCCAAAATAAAATGATAAATCCAGTACGTTATACATAATGATATGTTATTATAAATATGGTACAACCATATTCATTATTATATACGTTCTATGAATAAAAATGTAACCATACATGCGTACATACATTTTACCATCTCCATGTTCTGGTGTTGTTTGTTATTTAACACATCATTATTTGGATGGGTATAATAATGAGTATAACTGATTTAAATAATAAATAAAACATGTTAATGATTCTTTATATATAATATAGCATCCAATTACATTTGATTTCACCCCTAATAGAATGATATTGTCACTCGTGCATACGTACAGCTTACCGTCTCCCCAACGATATGAGATTTTGCTCCCCATTGTAACCATTCAAGAATAATTTTCATTTGATGATTGAAAATAATATTTAAGAATTTATTATCATTCAGGAGATGAATCAAATAAATCATATTCATAACAAACATCATGTACGTAACAATATATATAAAGGAAAACTAATCAGTTAACACACAAAACAACGATACTACTGAAATATCATTATCAATGAAATGTTATAAGCTCATATATGATATAATATTTATGTATGTGGTTATTTAATATTTTAATTATTATTATTTAACTATTATACATTTCTTTAACCTACTCTTAAATATGTTAAATTAAATGGTAATGGTTTTCATCTCACTTTTTATTCCTGTGAAATTCATGGTATACTTGCCACTACGTTCATTTGTGTGGTGTATGTACTTCCCATGATTTTATAATTTTAGTAATATACTTTAAATAATTATTATTTATGTTTTCATTATATTATCCTTCATTCATGGGTTGTATGTTTCATATATTACGAAATCAGTAAGAGAACATATAATTTCTATTCCAACTTATTGGGTTTTACGCACTCTTCATTGATTATTTTACAACAAGATTATGTATGAAATCACTAAATATATATTCTTGTAGTAATTTCCACTCTCCTTTTTGTAAATATAAATTTTATGCACATAATCAATCCATTGAATATTTCTCAGTTCATTGATATGAACTTCATAAGGGTAGTCATTATCCAATTTTCATTCATTGAGTTAAACATCCAAGTCATTGGTATTGTTTTTACAAGAATACATGTGAATGTCCTATAATTTATTTTCACATAACATACAATAATACGCAATGTTTTAATATTTTTCACGAAAAATTATGTCATTGATTTATCCTTAATATAAGGATACTATTTTTATAAGGCCTTTCATCACAATTTACATTCCATTGAGACTTCTTGTTGTTGTGCATAAATTCACTTTTATATGGTCTATATATTGTTATTTGAAATATTTTATCATGAATCAATTTATTCTCATGATATTGTAATGTTATGACTAATTTTATTCCCCAATTAATTCTATTCCAGAATCATTCATTCGGTAAGAAACCCTTTATCAAAAATATTGTTTTAAATGTGTTAATGACTTATTTATCTAAGTCATTCTCATCAATGTCATTGTTTTAAAAATATTTGTAAGGATTTATTTATATGGATGTTAATGTTATTAAATTACAATTCCATTCAAATGTTTGAATGTGATATCAGACACATTGATTTAAAAATTGAATTTAAACGACCTCTTTGACACATAGTATGCCTTTTAAATGTTTTCATGAAAAATGGGTTATTTCTCTCAAATATTTTTACTGACTAATTTCATATATGTAAATACCCTTCATTGTATCTTATTATTGATATTGTTTGATTTATTAAAATATAACCTTCTATATTGTATTGAATATGTTCTGTTTTACTGTAGATGGTCTATTTTATACCATTAACGGATTGTAGTTAAAGATTTAAAAAATTTTATGCTAGTTTTAATAAAAATTTACAGATTATGATTCACCATATTCATATAAATAATAAATTGGACATCGTAACTGAAAGAGGGGGCCCTCTATATCCCCTCGATGCATCGTTTGGTCACATGAGACGAACTCATGTATTGGAACAAGGCCTTGATAAAATTTTTGTTTCTAGTCTTAGCACGAGGCCATGACTATGTAGTTATAATGTCTGGAATTATGCATTCCATCAATATGTAATTATCTATTGATATTAAATGTCATTATTCAACTACTAGAATATACATTTGAATAGGTAAATGGCATTATCTTTTAAATATTTTTCCATTTTATAATGAAGATTATGTTTAAAAGGATTTTGTTTTATTCCAATATATAGCTGTGAATATTCATGTTTATTTATGATAATTTGTATTATATATTTATCCATACTGAGCATTTTATCTCACCCCTTTATTATTGTTTTACATTCTCAGGATGCGAATAATAATATTATGATTGACCTGTAGGAATATTCTAAGGGGTATGAGTGTTTTAAACGGAGACACAATGTTTTAGTATTTTTAATTTATAATGTAATGTAAAAAATATGTATGTATCTAGAACTTAATAGGATACAAAAATGATTAGTCTTTTGGGGAATGATACCTAGTTTTCAGGACAATTTTATGAAATAATGCAATTAATCGGGGTAACTATGGTTGGTGCGTTACAATTTGTATAAGAGAATGTTTTGTAAAATCCTTGGAAACAAGATTTATAAAAACATTGATTAGAGAATATTACCCTAAGATAGAAATTGAGGATTAGTAACTAGGAGATTTATAGAATTTTTTTAATGATTAGATTTTTCTTAATATTCCAAAATTACATCTCTATCTGTAATGGGAACTGGTGCACGACCATGGTTCCTACTGCACTCTTGGTTACGAAACTCTCAAGGGGTATTCTTAGGATAATTATAATTATATATACAAATAGATTTTGAAAGATTTTAATATAATATGAGAATAAATAAACATGTTTAATCCTAAGATGTTTTAGATTTAAAATAAGGTGTCATGATATTCTCTAAATGATTTTATGACTATTCATTGTGACACTCTGATTTCTAGTTTTATTAAAAGGGTGGATTCCAAGAAATACATAGTAACATTGAACATGATGTACATAGTGGGAACGATGGTGGAAATGATCAAGTAAAATGATTGTTGATTGGATTAAAAGATATCATGTTTATGTTCAGGTCAGATTCTAAAAATATGATCAATAGCATATACATTATCCAATTCCCAAACTCAAAAAATAATAGAAAGGTAGAGAATGATAAGAAATCTTGTAGTGGATATTGTGTTCAAAAGAAAGCTAAATTTATATCGTTCAATAAATGTAGAAGGTGACGCCTAGAAAAGTGTCTCAATGGGACTAAGAAATTCATTATGTGTCGGAAGTAAGGACAGAATTTTTTTAATTGGCTAGGAAAGATGAGGAGTACTATGGAACAAAATAAAAATAATCATAAGAATCCACTTACATTCATTTTCCATAAATTTAGGGGACATGTGAATTACCCGAGTCAATTCCCTATTCTATAGGATAACCACTAGGTGAAGTATGATTCAATGTGTAAATAAATGGATGGAAAAAAGTTTAAATTATTAAATCTCTTTGTTGATGGGGTTGCGTTGGAAGACTATTATCTTGTATTTATAACCCGGAAGTTTGTTATGTTAAAAATCTATTTGAGGATGAATTATATATTTTTAATATAGTTAAAAAAAATAATTTTGTTTTATATTATGATTGAATTTGAGACAATTACGGGTTATTAATTTTTGGGATGAAAATGTGAGGTATGATATAACATTTGTGTTAAAATTATGTTATAATTATTTTGAGGAATTTATCTAATTTTAGTAATATTATAAAATATAGTTCTTGAAAAATGGATAAAATGTATCCCATGTGACAACCCATAGAATTGGACAATGTAGTAGTATTTAAACCCACATCCAAAGTGAAACGAGGATTTATCACCTACCAATGGACTACATGATGTCCCTGGTTAGTGTGACAAAATCATTTTAGTTAATTTTTTTTGTTGGTCAATAATAATATGATTTGGGATATTAGGTTTTATAAAATGCATTTCATTATTATTCGAAAATGATTTGGTAATTAAGTGATAAATTTAATTTTGGAAGACGTTCACTCTGTTGGAACAATATATACCTTATAAAAATAGAATACTATGGGATTTTACTTTATGAGTAATGCTGGATTTTTATTTTGGCAGAATATACGTTTTTATTGAGAATATAGTTATTAATGGAAATTATTAATCTATCGTTGGGAATATGTGATTTTATTAATTACATGTCAGTAAGAGACATTAAGAGTAGTTGATGTTATTTGGAGATGAATGTTATGTTTTAATTTCAAAGACTATGTGATTAAATTCATCTGAGATTTGGGTTTTAATTATAGTTCTTATTATATTGAAGGATTTTAAGGAAAACTGTTTATTGAATGGTATTTATTAATAATTGTGTATTATTATTTTTTATTTTAAAAATTAAAATTAGTATTTCTTTTTATAATGGATTATCCATTTTGGGGATCATATGATCTTTTACAAACAATTTTTGTTATGATTATTCTCTAAGGGCTAGGTAAATATATTGTTCATCCTTTGTGGATTACGTGATTCCCTAGATTTTGATTCTAGAACCGCATGTGTAACCATGTCATAATGAATACTCATCATTTGGTGAAAATATGAGTTTGTGGTCAAAATATATTGAAGGATGAAACTCTACATGAAAAGTAAATATTTCTCTTTATGTTATTATTCAATATCCTAAATAAATTCCTCCAAATTATGAAATATAACATAAAAAAGAATTATTTAATATCTTAATTTATCAAAATAAACTTCTTCATTATAATCAAGGACACAAAAGAATAGTTTCCCAAAAAAATTTATTTTTTCCTGATAAATTCCTTATTTTAATGAATGGTAAAAATACTTCATTTTATTTCAAAACTAATTTTCCATATTATTTATTAATTTAGATATATTACCATTTTATATGTTTATATAGTGTTATAATTATATTATTGTATCATTAATTAATTTGATGTATCTGGAAGAAATCATAATTTTAAATGGGTAAAAAAATCAATGTCAACTTTTGAAAATTTCACTTTTACACATTGTTTTTTTTGTAGAATTAGTTTTCAATAATATTTTCCCAATTATTGGAATTTAATTAGATAAAATGGATTCCATATTTGGAATTATAAGGTCTAAATTAGGTTTTATGTTCAAATTTATTTATATGTATAAAAAATATACCACATAAAAATATTATTTACTATAGTAAATGTAAAATTTTGACAAGGGTTTCAATAAAACGTTAAAAGAATAACATACGTAAAAAATATTTTTTTTAATGGTTATTGGAAGTTTGGATCGAACCTAAATTATATATTTATCATTAATTACAAGGTAATGTTGTGTAATTTATATCCACCTCTATATGGTTTTCTTTTAATATAAAATAATCAATAAAATAATCACATTAACCCACATCTCCTTATGTAAAAATACCCTCTCTTCACCACCATATTTTGTACCAAAAATCCATGTAGTTCCACAAAAATCATCCCAAAACCTTTATTTATCACGAATCCCATATTAATTTTCTTATGGCCTCACCATAATACTAAATCCAAGGTCCTCAAGGGTCTTTTATGTAGTTATTATTCCAGAGGCAATTTTCTCAAAGTACCTCTACTAATTTATTTTTATTTTCTTTGTTCTCCTATCATCCATCATCCATAAAAAATGCTAACTCTAGAATCATGTTTCTAATGTAGTATATCATATCCATTTTGTTTCTAACCTCCCCTTATTCAAAGAGACAAATTTGATGTACAAGTTATTCTTGTTAATCGACTCCATAAATAATGTTTCTGTTCTTTTTTCCATTACCGCCTTCCAGGATGGTATTAAAATAATTTTATCATTAAATAATATTTTAACATTTACATTATATCATATTTAATATTCTAAAAATTTTATATTAATCAATCCTTCATTCATACCAAATTGTAGACATATGATAACATCGATTTTGGAAATGTTGACTAGCACCCCAACAAAGAAATGTGATTCGTTCATGATATACATGAATCATATTCAGGATACTATTAGTAAATATAAGTAATATATATGAAATAGATATGATAATGGAATTATTATATACATATGATTCATTTAAATTTCAAAATATTCATGGAACAATGGAATGAAATATTTGTTCATCCATACGTATGGATTATCATCTCCATGAATATTGAGTTTAATTTCAATCTCCAAACTATATATATTATTCTAATTACATATATACTCAATATGTAAGATAATTAAGTCAGGTATTACAATGTGGATAAGATTAAATCAATATCTAATTAATATAATATGAAATTAATAAGTCAAAACATACTTTAGAATAATAAGCAATAAACACCCAAAATAGTGAAATAATAAAATATTGTTAACAATCGGTTAAATCAATTTTTTAAAGTGATGATATATAATATTATAATCTATATAATGGTAATATAATTAGTTTTTAACACTATTAAAAACATTATATTGGTGGTTAAAGGACGATCACCCATAAAATCACTAGGTATGTGTTAATTTTACAATCACAATATTATGTGTGGTTGTTTATATTTAAGTATCTGCTTGGAAATATTTATTTTCCATGCACATGTTTCTAAATATTTAATAAAATTATTATCCATAATAGTTAAATTTATTTTTTTACCCTTTTATAATATTTATAAAACATTTGTAAAGGAATATTTCAGCCATTTACAAAACGATGTAAATTTTAACCTTTTGAACAAATAATGATAGAATGTTTTTTAACATATATGGTGGAAGTGGATATTTTCTACTACAATGGTGCATTATCATTTTTAGTTTTTTATACAATATTAAAATTTTATTTTCAAGGGACAAGTATTTTATTTGATTGTGTGGCTTCTAAATTATTTCAAAGTAAATAGGGTTGTTTCATTAAAAGAGGTTTAGTGAATTTATTAGATTATTTCCGTCTATGTAAACCTCATTTATCATATTTTATGTTTATTTGAGGTTTATTTTTTATCTTAAAATAATCAATGTTTTATTTATTGGTTTATGATATATTATACTATGAATGTTCTATTATTATACCATTCATGGTTTATTGTTGCAGTATTAACATTTTGTATGCTAGTTTTAATACTAAAGTTTATTTTCTGATTTACCACTTTCCTAAGAGGAATGCATTGGACATAATATGTGACACATGAGGAAAACTATTTCCCACTTATGCATCATTCAGTATCATGATAAAAACTATAATATTTCCCTAAGTCCTTGATGGTATAGTTTTGTGTAGTCTTGTCAAAACGCCTTGATGGTATAATTATGATGTCTGATATTATGCATTCCCTCATTATGAGAATAGTTATTGATATTACATGTAATTATTCGAATATTAAAATATCCATGTGAATGTTTAAATTAAAATATCTAATTTATTATTCCCATATTATGTCCATGTTTACATTTATAAGGATTTTGATTTAATTTTATACTTTCCGTAATAGTTTTTAATTATATAAAAAATTTAATACTATATTTCATAACCATAATTAGCATCATAGATCATCCAATTATCATATTTTATATTCTAAGGATGATAATAAGTGTTTTATGATTGATATTCATGTATAATCTTGGAAAATAGTTTTTTTCTCAATGGTTTATTAATGTTTAATTTTATGTTTTAATGTTCTTGAATTTAATATTTGTTCAACGACTACGAAACTGATCATTTCATTTTTATTTGATTCCATGAAATAATTCCAATATATTACATTAATGAACTATCTTTGAGCTTCTATTGTCAGGGAATTAAAATACCCAACCATGAGAGGGGGTAATGTAAAAAAGGAACGATATTGGATTATGAATGGGTAGTCTATCGTAAAATTGAATGATGATTTCATATCCCATTTTATGGAATAGGGATGGTTATAGAAGATGATCATAACATAACTACCCATTAATATGTATAATATACCAAGGATATTATTTTTTCAATGTTAAATAATAATTTATGTAGGTGGGGAAAGAAACAGAATAAAAACAATAATGGTATAATGTTACATCTTCATTAGGCATCCTCCATTTGTTTTCTCCAAAATCATTTCTCAAATCAATTTATACTTAATATACTGATTTAATGATAATTATTGTGATTTTTAGAAGGTAATTGGGTTGAGAATGGATGAATCAAATGGGATATCAAGAGTTAATTAGAGAGGGTAGTGTTTCTATTTTATAAGTAAGGTGAGTGGCACACTTGTAGTTTTTTAAAAGTAAAATGTGTCACTTAATTTTTCAATATCCAAAATGATTAAATTCCAAGGACTTGGTTTTCTATAAGGTAATGGTCCATTACATTTAATTATATATCTTTATTATTGAAATATTAGGGATAAAATATTATGTTACATATGTTTAGGGGGGGTTGGGGACTATTCATAGTTTGAAACCTCGTCCAGTTGAATAAATAACTAGGCCACACAATTATAAGTAAACATGTCGTCCAATATGAAAAGTTTCTCCAAACCATGTGAGTATTTTTAGAGAAAAAATTACAGTAGGGGTTTTTTTATAACTATTTTCCCATGTATGTAACCCAATTCCAAAACAATGTAGTTTTTAGAATAACAATATTACATGGTGGTTGCATGGTTTATCAAATCATGTGTCCAAACCATGTTCCTTTCCTATTATGGAATAGGTTGGAACACGGTTGGACTATGGTTTAGTCAACTATTTGGCCAAACCAACCCAACTAATCTCATTTGGATAAATGAAAATTTTCCATTAATATTAATGTAAACTCTACCAGAAACATGTTTTATTCATCTAGTGGATAAAAATATCTTGTTTTCATTTTTAAGATCTAAAGAATATCATCCTAGGTTCATGGATTTAACTATGTTTCTAACTCCGATTAAATCTCCATTAAACTATTTATGTGTACACTAGTAATTATTATGTTCACCATTCACATTTTATAATTTTATTTTCCTTGATTCTACTATTTTGATGGAGGATCAAATGCCTTATTGTTTGGGAGTTGATTCGTTCTTTTGTTTTTTCTTCATCAATCCAATATATGGGATAATACTGGATGAGGAGAGTGCTACATGTATAATTTATTTGGTATATAACCAAATCATTAATGTATTTTCATTTCTAAATTTCCATTTTTTTTATGGTTTCCCCATGAATTGTCCCTAAAATTCATAATCATTTAATATATTAATTGATCTCGTGTTCAAGGACTATATTTATAATTTTTTTCATACCATTGGAGGTTTTTACCTCAACTCCACTGATGCCAATTAGTTTATTTTGGGGTTATCCCCCTAGAGACAGTTGTCATACTTTTTTGAGGCACAATTTTGAGGTTTTGGCTTATACATTATAATTGTAAGATCATTTTAATGAAAACAAATAATGAATTGTTAATTGATATTTTATGTATATTGTATATAATTATCATTTATCCATTCCATGGTAAATGTTTATTTTTATTAAATGAATCCTAAATAATATAATTGAATGTATATTCATATATATATCATGTCCTAGTTAAAAATACTATAAAGTTAATTGGGGTCATATCCATATTTCCCTTGACTTGATTATTAACAGGTATCAAATTGAAACATTTAAATGATTATAAACTAAAGTGATAATTGAATTATGGCCCTCAATATAACATTTCATGTTATTGAAATGTAAGGGAAGGAAAAGGTATAATTATCAAAAGGCATGGGTGTCAATTGTAAAAAAAATTATAATTATTTTAATATATGTCAACTTTTGAATATATATATTTTTTCATTTATATGAGGTGTTAGAGCTTAAATTTTGTTGGATTCCTACGGGAATTCCTTGAGCACTCAGAGATTTCCATTCAAAATCTAGGATCTAGTTGCCAAGGATTATACCTAGCATAGAACATAGTCCTTGTATACTACTAGATTACCCATAAGAAACTACATGATCCCTTCACTATTATTCTAGAAATAAAGATTCCTCAAATACACTTTGGTTCTAGCATGATGTCTTCATACTCGTGGGACCCTAGATTCTCCCCATTGGGCCCAATTATGTTTATACTAATATTAAATTGGGGGATATCCCTGGAATTTTTAAGACTCATTTATAGTGGAATGGATTTGGAAGTCGCCTTGGAATACACTCATTCCCCAATATTTCTATATTACATGAGATATTACTATGACTTATATCAACCCTGAGGTCAATAATTCCTTGGATTCACCTTGTACCCTCCTTTATTATTTTTATACCTCTTTTATTGTTATCCATATTTGATATTATATGTATCCACAATTATAAACTATGACATGAGTGCACTGTATCCACATGGAAAAATTTTAGGAACATGCTATAATTGTCTAGACTTTGTAATATATGGAGGTGGTCAGTATGACTTGTGGATGACTTGATTAGGGAACCTTTGAGTGGAACTTGGGTCAGTATGTCACAATGCTATTTCAATGCTTTTTTATTTTACTTTTTATAAATTTTGGGGAATAAATATTTTAGATTAGGATCAATTTAGAACATTTTCATAAGCAATTCATAGGAGTAGTTAACAGATTTTTGTGGTAAATACCACATTTTTGGTAATGTTAAACAAGTTTTCTTCTATTGTATTATTATAGTTGATATAAATTTAAATTTGGGTGATTCAATTGAGTGTGGTATTTTTATATGTCTATGGATATTTTAAAATGGCCTATTAAGGAATGGATCATTGTTACATGCATCAATATAGTCACCTATAATTCACATTCCGTTCATATTATATTCCATATAGGTTCATTTATCAACGTCCATTATATTTGTGGCCTTTGATTAATAAATAGGTTATTGCTGAGATATATGTTTTTGTTGTCAATATCATATGAATGTTATAGAAATTGGATAAATAATGTTAAACTATTAATCTAAATTGTGTTTTTTGTATATGTTGAGGGTGTAATCTTAAATTTCTAGTTTATACCAATATATTCATTGTACCCTTGGTTACATGATTTGGTTATTGTCTATTACTAAGTGACTAAAAGTTTTCATTTATGAGGTGTATATGCAATTGTTAATAGGAATGGGTAATTCACTAAGTTGAGAAATCTTATATTACTCATTACATTTTGATACTGAATATAAGGTGTATAATTAAAAATTAGATGGGTGTTGATTTTAGTTATAGATTCCATGGTACTTTATTGACTATGATTAATGATCCATTTAAATTGAAACTTAATATAAGAATAAAATAAAGTGAAATCATAAAATTTATTTCTTGAAAACTACAATGAATTTGTTTTTATTAAATAAATTGAAAATTTTTGGTGAATCTTCCTCGACAGCAACCTCTATAAATCAATTTGGACACTTAATAATACATTGGCCATCAAATCAAGTAGACGGGGTAGTACATTTTGTAGTGATCCATTTTCATATCTTCTTCTATCACTACAACATCTATCTACTCTCAAATTATGATCAAAGTCAGGTGCTTCATGTTTATAGATTTATGCCAACATAGTCTCATTGATTCATGCACTATGAGGGTGTTGAAGACCATGCTCTAGAAATGGTGGGATCTGAGCCAGTAGTCACACCACCAGTACTGCCACATGTGGCACCACCTTTTATTGCATAACTGGGCCCTAATACTCATCATCATGAGGATTGTTTTACCACTGATGAAATTCATGCATTGTGATCCTAATCCTGAACATACTATGGCTAATATTACACAAGAATGACTACATAAACATCCTCCCATCATCTTTGGGATATGGAAGTCCAAAGGCTATTTATTATTTTCAAGAGGCCATTCCTTCTATCTTCAATCATATGGAGACTATTCCAGAGAGGAGTTTCAATATTTCCACCAATATTGAATGTCATTCGTTTAAGCGGTGGTGGTATGTGATCACTTAGTTTTGAATGTCATCATTGCATGATCTATGCAAACATATATACTTTATAACTTGATTATGTATTCCCTCAATCACTGAGAGATGATTTGGCCAGCAAATTCATGAATATTGATTGGGGTTATGTATTAGTCATGTGTTATTCATCACATTTTATGTTTTTTAATCCATTTTTAATAATTCTATATGGTTATGAGTTATCGTGTGATAAGCATTTAATGGATGGAATAAATAATTCCATCCTCTTGAAGGTGAGTATAATTCACCTACCATCCCTTTCTACGATCATAAATGAGGATCTTGTCATTATGGGAAAGAATAGAGATTACTATAGTAACACCACCATAGTTCTAGTGGTAAAATAGGTAGTAGTTCTTCAGTTATTTAGAATCATATATTTGAGGTTTAATTGTTAGAGATGGTGGCCTAGAGCCAACTACTTTTGACATTATTCATTAATTAAATAACATATCACCTATTGATAGATCATATGTATGAAAATGAATGTGAAAATGTCTTTATGATAGCTATTGAACCAAAGGATCATAGAGGATCCCTGTTATAATGTGAACTTGGATCTTTCATAACACAATCCTTGAATATATGTTCTATTTCATGATAATGTTTTTTTAGTGAAACAAATAATACAAGCCATTAGTGGGGAAGGATTATCATACATTGAGGCACCTTCTCAATGTATGTGCCCTAGGTAATATCCAGGTGGATATTATCAGAACGTGACCTGCGAATAGAAATCCACATTTCATTATTCCATAGGATGTTCATATCTATGGATGTGTGTATTGTCCCATTGAATTTATGATTAGTATTAATGGGTATTGTAACTCTCACACATATATTCACAGATGAAAACTATGATGAATCATGGTTTGCCGCAAGGTAGGATATGTTGGGTGCATCCCGAGTAATACTGCATTAATAGATGATGAGTGAATGGATTTATCTTTAATGTTCCATTACTGATGTTGATATCTGAAGCACATTGATGTTATTAATATAGCATAAACGAATCCATTGTCACGACGAGTAATGGGTGGGTTTAATACAAATGTGTCAAATAAATAATAACCATGAAAATGGGTTGATGGCACTAACATGAAACCCACTTTATTCTAGATATCATAAAAAAGATATTAAATTACACGGTAGGCATTCCTAGAATGTGACATGTCATTGTGGCGCTATCATTATTATCTAAGGGTGACATGGTATGTTTCTAGACGATAACATTTGACCTTAGGAAAGACCCACCTAATGGAACTAGGAAAGAGGCCTAGAGGGTCACACACTATGTGTGTGTGTGTGTATCATTTAAATATTCACATAACAAGTTGAATAAAGATTATTCTCTATTGTGGATTAATAATTATTCAAGGATGCATGATCGCCTTTTTGTAGTGTAACGCACCATGTAAAAAAAGAATATGAAATTTTCATATTTATCCATATTTGTGAATAAAATATTAATATGACTTTAAAGGGGACACTATGCTCAATGGCGTACCCAACATGCAACAACGAGTTTCTTGGAAATCTTACGTTGCACTCTAATAATAAAATAATATTATTTTAAATAGTAGTTAACATGTAGCCGTTGTATTGGCGGGAATGGATAGAAATAACTAAAATATGATTATATATGTTTTTTCAATGTTTTTACATTTATCCAATAAAAGATAAAGGCTTAAAATACGGAAAGAATTCAATTTTAGGCTTTTATAACCTAATTTTCACTAAAGGTTCTCTAATAGCCTTTTGATGGAGAACTGTCATTAAATATAGTTTTGTTCACTCTTATACATTCTATTGGACCAAAATAAAACTCTTCTTAAGAATTGGGACATCAAAATTTACTTTGTGTAAATTTTTGGTATCTTTCCAATAAAGTTCATTTTTTAAAGAATAGTGTAAAATGTTGTATTTTAATTCAAAACCAATTTTTAATATAATTTATTTATATGATTAGATTATAATTTTAATTGGTTTTAAAGTGAAATTAGAAAATATTTTTACCTTTAAATCCAAT
This sequence comes from Viscum album, assembly GCA_963277665.1. NCBI lineage: Eukaryota > Viridiplantae > Streptophyta > Magnoliopsida > Santalales > Viscaceae > Viscum > Viscum album. The sequence goes on from OY728125.1 coordinate 1,581,471,051, forward strand.
AGTGGTCATTGGAATCAATTTCACTTTGAAATTAGACTTAAACCGGTGTCAATCTTTTGATACTTATTGTTTCATAAAAACACGCTATTTGTAATGACATCGGGAATTAATTATTAAATTAATTAATGTGACTTATATGTTTTGAATTTTGTAAAATAGACTTCATTTTGGAATTAGTAATATCAAATATAGCATAGGGTGAATATTTGGTAATTTTCTGAAAAACATAAATTATTGATGAATAGTGAAACCACTAAGTGGTACTTATAAAAACTGATTTTCCGTTTAAATGAAATTTTTCCATAATTATGGTTTGAATTTAAAAAATCCTACATACATGGTTTTCATTAAGATGTAAAATGTGGTTCAATGAGATTAAAATAATTTATTTGTGAATAGTAACTTATTAAGTTTTTAATCGCGATTAGTGGTAATTAGTGTAGTTTAAGGTAAAAATAATGCTTTAATATAATGAGATGAGCTTGACATATGTCCTACCCTCATTTTTTGTGTCATTTAAGTCCATGAAAAGCCATGGGTCAACTTGGGGACCCCATGGAGCAACTTTGGTAGGGAAATGACATAAATAACTTTTTATTTAATGTAAAAGTAAAAATGACACAAACATAATATGTTTTACGAAAACAATTATTACATGGGGTTATAAAGATCATATTTTTGATTATAAATAGTCATTTTAAATCTAAAAAGATTTCCTACATCATAGTATTTCTTTTATAATTTTTATACTTTAAATAAATTAAATTATTTATGACATCATGATGATGCAGCGATGAACTCATTATTTAACGATTTAAATAAAATTGAAAGTTAATGTAAAATATAAACCCTAGACATGGAAAAAACCAATTGGATGAGTGTATTTCTAACCCTTATCACTTTATCCTCTAATTATATCAATTTGGGACCTTTTGGATCCGAAACCCTTTTTAAAATAAAGTAACTTATCTTTACTTTCCAAGAGTGCCCCTCCTCTCCTCTTATAAAAGGCCCCCACCTCTACCTCCTTACCCACACCCCCAAAGCCTTTGTATCGGCCAAACCCTGCCCATTTTGTCTCTACACTTCCCTATCTTACTTCTTGAAGCCTCACTTTGGGTAGAAGTCTTCCCAAGGAAGCCTTTGAGCTCAAACCAAAGGGAGTTACCCGATTTTAAGGTAATGTATTCTTTTGAGTCCTTTTGTTTTATTTTGCTTCTCCAACCCCCTAAACTCTTTTTATTTACTAGTTTTGTAACAAAAACATTATCTTAAATATAATAAGATGTTGTTATAAGATTTATTCGAGCTACACTCTCACACAACTACATCAAATGGTTAATGAACATACGGTATCCGTGGATGGCGAAATTCTGCCTCCAGAAACGATGATTGTTCAATACTCATTTAACACCATCAAAGGTGGCCATTATTATGTCACTATTTTTATATATGATATATAATATGATTATTATTTCCTTAATCTTCTGTATTTTTCATTTATGGCATACAGGTATTGTTTTCATTATGGGTAAACACGATATCTTAATTTTAGGAAGTGCGGACTACCGCCCCCTGAAAGTGATTTGATTCGTTAATACCATATGTGGGATGTGTAAAGGATAAAGTTAATGATATTATATATTTTATTATACTGGAATTATAATATACTCTTATATCATTATGATTCCATTCCATAAAATACGAAATAGAAATGGAAGTAGCGTTCATGCGTACGTACGGCTTGCCGTCTCCATGAACGGTGCATTTTATTTTCTTACTTCTAAATGTGATGTAATATTATAAATACATGTATATGATGAATATATATGATATATATGTTATCCAAATAATAAATATCATTCTGGATATAACGATCCTTTGACCAAATTAACAACATGTAAGTGTAAGAAGTATATTTTTGACTTAAGAACCAAATACCGACAAAATGAACATTATTAACTTAAATGATTACATGATGTTCATAACATGGTATAAAAGGAATAATGAACTTGAAAAAGGTTCATAAGAAAGTATAGATTAACTCAAGTTTATTATTCAGGACGTTAAATAACGATTGAGTCAATTTGGACTTGAGGTCAGGGATCCTACTACACTCTTTCTTTATAAGTACACTCTTTTATGTCATTCCCTCTAAAGCTCATCTTTCTTGTTATTGGGATGGTATTTTATATTACACGTACTGTAATTTTTATGTTCATGTGATGAGAGACCATATTCTCTCTCATAAATCCATTTTTAAGTATTGAGTGGCGCCGTTAGGCTGCCAAATTTTCATAAGAGATCTAACCTCTCTCTTTCTCTTTAAGTACTCTCCTTTATGTCACTTCTTTTAAGATCATCTTTTTTTTATGATGGGGGATGTTATTTTATATTAATATTTCTGTACATTTTATTGTAATGTGATGAGATACACTATTTGATCTCATCAATCCATTTTTGGAAGTTTTAAGTGGCACCGTTAGGCTGCCGAGTTTTCGTAAGGGATTGTTCATCTCACTTTTATTCCCGTGAGATTTATGCTACATTTGCCACAATTACCTTTGAGTGGTGTATGTACTTCCCATTATTTTACTCTTTGTGTAATATAATTTCGTTTATGAGTATTTACATCAATGATTTATTGTCCTTCTTTCATGGGGTGTATGTTTTGAAAGATACCCAAGTCGGTAAGGGAACCTTTCACCCTCCTCTTTTTTAAAAGACTTATTTTGTTGGTTCTTTAAATTTACATATTGTTATGTTGGGATATGTTCTCATATATTGTCACGACCCGTCCTCGGGTCCCGTGCCGTGACTACCCCAAGCCCGCCTTCCATAGGCCAGGGGTTGGCGACTAGCACCAAAGGCGTAAAATCCCGATAACTGGGAAGGCATTGCCTTTATAAAGAAAACAAGCACCACAGAGTACAAGAGGAAGTAAAACACTAAGTACAAAAAGAAGAGCTGAAAAGTAAAAAGGGGCCGGAAATACAAGCCCAACTGTAAAGTACAACTCGAAAGGGAAAACAGCGACTGAAAAGTAAAGCTGCTACGCTGAGATGTCCACTGGAAATCCCACCTGAAGGGTGGGTACAGATAGCTCCTCTGCTCCTCGGGTCCCGCCATCCGCTCCGAGTATGTCCCGCCCAGTGTCCACCTCCGGGTACCGCCTCGTCGTATAGTCCACCTCCAGGTACCGTCCAGTCCTTGAATCTTCGGCTTCTGTCAGCACTGTCCGTCGTCTGCAACTAACACAACGAGGTGCGGGCATAGCCCGTGCAGGGGTGAGTATAACGATACTCAGTAGGGACCCCGAGACCCTCAAGGTCTCACTAAAACCAACAAGGATAAACACAAGAAGATCTCAACAGATAAACCCTACTTAGGTATATGCCCATACATATACCTAAGTTAACAAGTAACCCATCTCAATCATGAGGAAACACAAGGATTGTGAAATCGACGGATAACCACTACCCGGGTATATGCCCATACATATACCAAAGTTAGCAAATGACCCATCTCAATCATGAAGTAAACACAAGGTCAAAAGTCTCAGCTCAAACCAGGATTTTCATTATCGAAACCGTAACTGCTGAAGAGCTCCGTCTCTAGAGTGTACAGTGGTCCTGTCACGACTCCGAGGCTGCCGCTCACTAACCTAGGACTGCTGAAGTACTCCTCCTGTCGAGTACTGCGGGTTTGCGGCCAACTACCTGGCACTCCGTCCGCTGAGGGTCTGTCGCCAAATACCGGGCGCTACCCAGATAGCCTACTGAGGTACTCCTCCTGTCGAGTACCGCGGGTCTGCTGCCAACTACCAGGCGCTCCGTCCGCCGTGGGTCTGCCGCCAAGTACCGGGCGCTCCGTCCACTGGGCTAGTCGACTCACTCCAAGTCGAGTCGGTCAAGCAGTCGTCAGGTCCCAGCCGGCTACACGGTCTCCGTACTCTGCACGCTCGTCTCCGGGAGGGTCCGCTCCACGAGCTACTGGTCGATACTCCAAGTATCACAAAGTCCCACGAAGAAGTGTCTCAAAGGTCCGTCTCGTCACAGGGGTCTCAACGCAACAGACGGCGCGTCGATCGGACGCCCGGTCTGTGCGTTATTAGCCTTTTCGTCCCAGGGGCCCGGTTGGTTTCGAGTGCGAACCAATCCCGGCCGTGTCTCAACTGTACCCCGAACTCCCATAGGGTAAACTCAAAGGGACCGTTACTCAACGTAACCACCAACGCCGCTGACGGCTCGTCAAGCGGACGTCCTGTCTGAAAGATATCAGCTTTCCCGTTCCAGGGGCCCGGTTGGATTTCGGGAACAATCCAACCCGGCCATACTCCGACTGCATCCAAAACTCGGGCGGAGTATGTCAAAAGTTCCGTCTCATCAAGAGGAAGTCAACGAAACAGACGGCGCGTCAATCGGACGCCCGGTCTGTGAGTTATTGGCATTTTCGTCTCCGGGGCCCGGTTGGTTTTTAAGGAAAAACCAACCCGACCGTACTCCACCTGCGTCCAAACCTCGGGCGGAGTATGCCAAAAGATCCGATTCACTAAGAGGAACACAACGCGACTGACGGCGCGTCAATCGGACGTTCGTGGCTCAAGATATGAGTGTTTCCGCTCCGAAGGCCCGGTTGGTTTCGTGAACGAACCAACCCGGCCGAACTCAAAGTAACCCGAAACCTTGAGTGCGATATATCGAAACGACCGTCTCGATCCAAGGATCGCGTTGCCGCAGACGGTTCGTCATTCGGAGGTCCGAGGCTCAAGTTATGAGCCAAAAACCAAATCAGGTTCGAAACGGGGGGTCCGGGTCCGGGCCGACCCGGCCCGACCCCCCCCCCCCCCCCCCCCCCCGGGGTGGCGCGGTGGCCGGCGGCGGCGGGCGGCGGCGGCGCGGCGGCCGGTGGCGGCGCGCGGCGGCGCGCGGTGGCGGCGCGGCGGAGGCGGCGGTGGGCCGCGGTGGCGGCGGCGGCGGGCCGCGCTGGCGGCGGCGGCGGGCCGCGCCGGCGGCGGGGTGCCGCGAGGTGGGTGGCACGCGGGGCTAAGCCCCGCGTTTTTGCTGGAGGGGCGGCGCGGCTCAGGGCCCGCGCCCCTTTTTTTTTAAAGAGCCCCCCCCCCCCCCACGTGGGGGGCCTGCTGGTGGAACCGAGGGGGCAGCCGGCCCCCTCCCTTTGAAGAAACGCCCCCCCCCCCTCTTAAAGAGGGGGGTTTTCAAGGTTGGCCGGGGAATTAAATTCCCCGGTTTTAAGCCATCCGGCCGGCCAGCTGGCCGGCCGGTTTTATCAAACGGGACCGGAATTTCCGGTCCCCTTCTTCGGCTTCCGACGCCGGCGGCCCGGCCGCCGGTCTTATCTTCCGCCGCGGCCCGGAACCGGCCGCGGTCTCTTCGTCCCGCCGCGGCCCGGAACCGGCCGCGGCGTTCGTCGTCCGGCGCGGTGCGACGGCACCGCGCCCCTCTGCCGTGCTTTGATAATCATCCAACGCGGCGCGACGGCGTCGCGTTTCTGTTGTTTCTACCATGGAGCGTGCGACGGCATCACGAAGATATTTGCACGTTCATCCGCGTGGTGCGACGGCACCACGCCACTTGCTTCCTCCCGCAAGATAAAAATCAACAAAAACGTTGGAGGGGGGTTCGGCCGTGTTCATGCGGTCCGGCCCCCCTCACGTTAAATAAAAACTCAACATGAACATTTCAAGCCTCATGTTAGACATGCCACATCCATGTTCAAGAAAAGGAATAATTTAAGAATGAAACAACAATCCCCTACCTCGAGTATATGTTCGAGGATTTGACTATGTCCGCGGAAGTCGACGTCGCGGAGATCGGGTGTCGCGGTAGTCGTTCGTCAATTCCGTTGACGAAGAGACGCGTCCGAAGAGGCACGTCGTTGGCGAATCCTTGTACGCCGACGAAGGTTGTCCGAGGAAGGTGTGGTGTTCTCACTCGTTGACACCGAAGACGAAGAAGAGCGGTGCGGCGTTCTTCGTCGGAAAAAGGGCGTTCCTCGTCAGGTCTTGAGGAAAGTCAAATTATAAAGAGAACAACGAACTCAAGAATCTCTACCTCGATAGTCGCACGGTGACGGAGTCGTGGAATATCGGTGTCGATTCCTTTGACGTCGGAGGAAGAGTCGTTATCGAAGGCGTTCGTCGCGGAAAACCGTCGCGGAAGAGATGACGCGGAAGAAGTACGTCGCGTCGCGGACACGGCGTCGCGGATGGATCGTGTTCTTCGGCGGAGAAGTTCTTCGTTGAAGAACGACGTTCTTCGCGTTCTTCGTTGAGTTGAAGAAGAAGAAGAAGAAAAGCTTCCAAAGCTCTCAAGAAATCCTCCCAAGGGTAAAAGAAACTCAAAGAATAATATAAGCTTTAACTTATATTATTTCATAACTTAACCACAAGAATTTCAAAGGTTTGAAATTCAAATTGTATAACTCCAAAATTAACTCACTTATTTAATATACATGAATTGTATAATTAAATATAAGTTAACTTGTCAAGCCATTAAGAGGGAGAGTGGGGAGTTGAAAAGGTGGGGGTTCGTGTGGGCCCCACCACACTTAATCCTCCCAAGGGAGGTTAAGTGGGTGTGGGTCCCACTTCCAACCTCCTTTGAGAGGTTTTAAGAAGTTAAAATAAAATTTGTTCTACACAAATTTTATTTAACTCAACCTAAACCCTCAAAAATTAACTTTCAACCCGCAACAAACGCAACTCCCGAAAAGGTCTCTTTAAGCGAATATCGGCGCTGCGAGTTCATCGGTGCCCTCGGATTTCAATTCCGAGCACCGGATCAAAAGTTAGTAATTCCCGCTCGTTCGTTCACTGAACGTACCCGAGCCAATCTTCGGAAATTAATTCCGGGCACTCCGGGCCTCAGAATCAGGTGCCGTCTGAAACCGCGCTCTTGTAAAATTCTAAAGAAAATTAAGAGAAAAAAAATTCCCTTGAATTTTACGGGTCTTTACATTACTCCCACCTCAGGGCTTTACGTCCCCATAAAGATACAACAAAAACTAGGGTAACAAAAGAGGGTACTGAGCACGCATCTGAGCCTCCCGCTCCCATGTGCTCTCCTGGAGATTCTCGTGCCGTCATCTGTTGTGCACAAGAGGAATCGATCGTCCATGTAGGACCCACTCCTGTCGATCCTCTAACTCCACCGGGACCTCCGTAAAAGTCACCCCATCGTCAATGTCAAGCTCCTCAGCTGGAAAACATGGAAGATTTCGTGCACCCGTTGCAACTGAGGTGGTAGAGTCAGGCGATAAGCCACCTCACCAACCTTGCTGAGGACCTGGAAGGGTCTGATGAAGCGCGGAGATATCTTGCCGCCTCGGCCAAATCTCCGAATACCACGTCGAGGTGAGACCCGCAAGAAGACGTGGTCACCATCCTCGAACTCCAGTGGCCTCCGCCTCCTGTCAGCGTATGACTTCTGTCGGCTCTGTGTTTTCCTCATCCGCTCCTGGATGACATGGACCTCTTCTGACGTGGCCCGGACCATCTCTGGTCCCACAAGAGCTGCGAGATTTCTTCTTTGCCGATAAGAGAAACCTGGTCTCATCCCCTGGATGAACCACATTCTTTGCCTAAAACAGTCAATCCTAACATGGATGATACTAATCCATACCAAGGATGACATCGTAAGGCCTCGACGCTACTACTAAGAGATCCAACCGTTACTCTCGCCTCCAAGGGTTGAGTCACACTGTCGGCATCAGTGTGTGGTAACTGGTCTCCTCCAGTAGATGTCTCACAAGTGAGGGTCAAGTCAACAGTCAACTGGAACCTCTTAGTAACATCACAAAAGAGGACAGGAATGAAAACATCACAAAGGATGCGTCTTTTATTATTGCAGCTCATAATACAAGACGCTACATAAAAGCAACATCAACATGGAACTAGAAGTACAAAAGACGTATCCACTAGTTCCTCCCCTGTCCACCTGCTCCCAGAGCTCCAGCATTTGTCGCTGCCTCAACCTCGGTGGCTCCCTCCAAGCCTGCAGATCGAGGAGTCGGACAGTCACGTGCCAGGTGACCCTTTCCGCGGCATGAGTAACACAACCTGCTCCTTGCACGGCTAGCTCTGTTCCCACTCCGGGTGCCCTGCACCACTGGTCCTAAAACCCGAGATCGCCCAACTGCTGGTCTAGTCCTCCTGGACCTCTGCATCATCTGTCTACTGCCCACAGATGACTCGGCTTCTGATCGAAAAACACGCGGCAAAGGCAGAATCTCCTGTACACGCTCGGGGTGTAGAGATACTGGCACAAACTCCACCCTGAAGAAGGTCTCGAAGTCTTCCCATGCGAAGTCCCTCTCATCGCAAAACTGAAACAAGTGGCTCCACCACCTACCAGCTGCTGCGTGTAGTAGGCTCGCAGCGAGGATCACCATGAGGTCTGCTGGTGTCCTCACTAGCCTAAACACTCGTACCACTGCCTTCAGCCAGTCCTCTGCAGCCTGGGGATCCGTCTCCCCGCGAAACCTGGGCGGTCGCTGGCGCTGAAACTCATGCAGTGCGCTGAGGCGACGTGCATCGTCAGCGGCTGCTGCTGGAAGCATCGGGGGCTCGGCGGGTAGAGCTACCGTCGGTGCCACTGCTGACAAAGGGCCCTGCACCGAGGCCTCGTCGCTCGGTGGGCTGTCGTCACGTTCGATTCTCGGAACCCAAACTGGCTGCCGTCGTGGGGCCATCCTGAAGAAACAACGTAACACGATTAACGATTATACCTGGTGAGCTGACCTGGTTTGAGCTGTTTTAAGGGGGAAAACCTTTGAAAACACACATGCAATCAGTGTTTTCGTGCACAAAGTCGGAAATCAGTTGTCAGGGTCCTGGTGTATGGATACGTCGGCCGCCCGCACCAACACTGGACTCCCTGAACTGAAAACCACACTCGGTACCCTTAACACTATCGCTTCACAGAAAGAAAGATCAGAGTTATAAGTTCTGCGGTAGAACCGAACTCCTCTGATACCAATTTGTCACGACCCGTCCTCGGGGCCCGTGCCGTGACTACCCCAAGCCCGCCTTCCATAGGCCAGGGGTTGGCGACTAGCACCAAAGGCGTAAAATCCCGATAACTGGGAAGGCATTGCCTTTATAAAGAAAACAAGCACCACAGAGTACAAGCGAAAGTAAAACACTAAGTACAAAAAGAAGAGCTGAAAAGTAAAAAGGGGCCGGAAATACAAGCCCAACTGTAAAGTACAACTCGAAAGGGAAAACAGCGACTGAAAAGTAAAGCTGCTACGCTGAGATGTCCACTGGAAATCCCACCTGAAGGGTGGGTACAGATAGCTCCTCTGCTCCTTGGGTCCCGCCATCCGCTCCGAGTATGTCCCGCCCAGTGTCCACCTCCGGGTACCGCCTCGTCGTATAGTCCACCTCCAGGTACCGTCCAGTCCTTGAATCTTCGGCTTCTGTCAGCACTGTCCGTCGTCTGCAACCAACACAACGAGGTGCGGGCATAGCCCGTGCAGGGGTGAGTATAACGATACTCAGTAGGGACCCCGAGACCCTCAAGGTCTCACTAAAACCAACAAGGATAAACACAAGAAGATCTCAACAGATAAACCCTACTTAGGTATATGCCCATACATATACCTAAGTTAACAAGTAACCCATCTCAATCATGAGGAAACACAAGGATTGTGAAATCGACGGATAACCCCTACCCGGGTATATGCCCATACATATACCAAAGTTAGCAAATGACTCATCTCAATCATGAAGTAAACACAAGGTCAAAAGTCTCAGCTCAAACCATGATTTTCATTATCGAAACCGTAACTGCTGAAGAGCTCCGTCTCTAGAGTGTACAGTGGTCCTGTCACGACTCCGAGGCTGCCGCTCACTAACCTAGGACTGCTGAAGTACTCCTCCTGTCGAGTACTGCGGGTTTGCGGCCAACTACCTGGCGCTCCGTCCGCTAAGGGTCTGTCGCCAAATACCGGGCGCTACCCAGATAGCCTACTGAGGTACTCCTCCTGTCGAGTACCGCGGGTCTGCTGCCAACTACCAGGCGCTCCGTCCGCCGTGGGTCTGCTGCCAAGTACCGGGCGCTCCGTCCACTGGGCTAGTCGACTCACTCCAAGTCGAGTCGGTCAAGCAGTCGTCAGGTCCCAGCCGGCTACACGGTCTCCGTACTCTGCACGCTCGTCTCCGGGAGGGTCCGCTCCACGAGCTACTGGTCGATACTCCAAGTATCACAAAGTCCCACGAAGAAGTGTCTCAAAGGTCCGTCTCGTCACAGGGGTCTCAACGCAACAGACGGCGCATCGATCGGACGCCCGGTCTGTGCGTTATTAGCCTTTTCGTCCCAGGGGCCCGGTTGGTTTCGAGTGCGAACCAATCCCGGCCGTGTCTCAACTGTACCCCGAACTCCCATAGGGTAAACTCAAAGGGACCGTTACTCAACGTAACCACCAACGCCGCTGACGGCTCGTCAAGCGGACGTCCTGTCTGAAAGATATCAGCTTTCCCGTTCCAGGGGCCCGGTTGGATTTCGGGAACAATCCAACCCGGCCATACTCCGACTGCATCCAAAACTCGGGCGGAGTATGTCAAAAGTTCCGTCTCATCAAGAGGAAGTCAACGAAACAGACGGCGCGTCAATCGGACGCCCGGTCTGTGAGTTATTGGCATTTTCGTCTCCGGGGCCCGGTTGGTTTTTAAGGAAAAACCAACCCGACCGTACTCCACCTGCGTCCAAACCTCGGGCGGAGTATGCCAAAAGATCCGATTCACTAAGAGGAACACAACGCGACTGACGGCGCGTCAATCGGACGTTCGTGGCTCAAGATATGAGCGTTTCCGCTCCGAAGGCCCGGTTGGTTTCGTGAACGAACCAACCCGGCCGAACTCAAAGTAACCCGAAACCTTGAGTGCGATATATCGGAACGACCGTCTCGATCCAAGGATCACGTTGCCGCAGACGGTTCGTCATTCGGAGGTCCGAGGCTCAAGTTATGAGCCAAAAACCAAATCAGGTTCGAAACGGGGGGTCCGGGTCCGGGCCGACCCGGCCCGACCCCCCCCCCCCCCCCCCCGGGGTGGCGCGGTGGCCGGCGGCGGCGGCCGGCGGCGGCGGCCGGCGGCGGCGCGGCGGCCGGTGGCGGCGCGCGGCGGCGCGCGGTGGCGGCGCGGCGGAGGCGGCGGGGGGCCGCGGTGGCGGCGGCGGCGGGCCGCGCCGGCGGCGGGGTGCCGCGAGGTGGGTGGCACGCGGGGCTAAGCCCCGCGTTTTTGCTGGAGGGGCGGCGCGGCTCAGGGGCCGCACCCCTTTTTTTTAAAGAGCCCCCCCCCCCCCCCCCCCACGTGGGGGGCCTGCTGGTGGAACCGAGGGGGCAGCCGGCCCCCTCCCTTTGAAGAAACCCCCCCCCCCCCCTCTTAAAGAGGGGGGTTTTCAAGGTTGGCCGGGGAATTAAATTCCCCGGTTTTAAGCCATCCGGCCGGCCAGCTGGCCGGCCGGTTTTATCAAACGGGACCGGAATTTCCGGTCCCCTTCTTCGGCTTCCGACGCCGGCGGCCCGGAACCGGCCGCGGTCTCTTCGTCCCGCCGCGGCCCGGAATCGGCCGCGGCGTTCGTCGTCCGGCGCGGTGCGACGGCACCGCGCCCCTCTGTCGTGCTTTGATAATCATCCAACGCGGCGCGACGGCGTCGCGTTTCTGTTGTTTCTACCATGGAGCGTGCGACGGCATCGCGAAGATATTTGCACGTTCATCCGCGTGGTGCGACGGCACCACGCCACTTGCTTCCTCCCGCAAGATAAAAATCAACAAAAACGTTGGAGGGGGGTTCGGCCGTGTTCATGCGGTCCGGCCCCCCTCACGTTAAATAAAAACTCAACATGAACATTTCAAGCCTCATGTTAGACATGCCAGATCCATGTTCAAGAAAAGGAATAATTTAAGAATGAAACAACAATCCCCTACCTCGAGTATAAGTTTGAGGATTTGACTATGTCCGCGGAAGTCGACGTCGCGGAGATCGGGTGTCGCGGTAGTCGTTCGTCAATTCTGTTGACGAAGAGACGCGTCTGAAGAGGCACGTCGTTGGAGAATCCTTGTACGCCGACGAAGGTTGTCCGAGGAAGGTGTGGTGTTCTCTCTCGTTGACACCGAAGACGAAGAAGAGCGGTGCGGCGTTCTTCGTCGGAAAAAGGGCGTTCCTCGTCAAGTCTTGAGGAAAGTCAAATTATAAAGAGAACAACGAACTCAAGAATCTCTACCTCGATAGTCGCACGGTGACGGAGTCGTGGAATATCGGTGTCGATTCCTTTGACGTCGGAGGAAGAGTCGTTATCGAAGGCGTTCGTCGCGGAAAACCGTCGCGGAAGAGATGACGCGGAAGAAGTACATCGCGTCGCGGACACGGCGTCGCGGATGGATCGTGTTCTTCGGCGGAGAAGTTCTTCGTTGAAGAACGACGTTCTTCGCGTTCTTCGTTGAGTTGAAGAAGAAGAAGAAGAAAAGCTTCCAAAGCTCTCAAGAAATCCTCCCAAGGGTAAAAGAAACTCAAAGAATAATATAAGCTTTAACTTATATTATTTCATAACTTAACCACAAGAATTTCAAAGGTTTGAAATTCAAATTGGATAACTCCAAAATTAACTCACTTATTTAATATACATGAATTGTATAATTAAATATAAGTTAACTTGTCAAGCCATTAAGAGGGAGAGTGGGGAGTTGAAAAGGTGGGGGTTCGTGTGGGCCCCACCACACTTAATCCTCCCAAGGGAGGTTAAGTGGGTGTGGGTCCCACTTCCAACCTCCTTTGAGAGGTTTTAAGAAGTTAAAATAAAATTTGTTCTACACAAATTTTATTTAACTCAACCTAAACCCTCAAAAATTAACTTTCAACCCGCAACAAACGCAACTCCCGAAAAGGTCTCTTTAAGCGAATATCGGCGCTGCGAGTTCATCGGTGCCCTCGGATTTCAATTCCGAGCACCGGATCAAAAGTTAGTAATTCCCGCTCGTTCGTTCACTGAACGTACCCGAGCCAAACTTCGGAAATTAATTCCGGGCACTCCGGGCCTCGGAATCAGGTGCCGTCTGAAACCGCGCTCTTGTAAAATTCTAAAGAAAATTAAGAAAAAAAAAATTTCCCTTGAATTTTACGGGTCTTTACATATATCCTTATTGATGTAAATTTTATGTCCAAGTGATGAGATACACTTTTTATCTCTCATCAACTCATTTTGATGTGATGCCGTTAGGCAGTCAAGGGAACTTTTTAACCCAATCTCGATTTCTTTGGGTTCAACATGTAGTTATTGAATATGTCATCCTTTGAATATGTGTGAATGACCTTTGATTATTTTACACTTAATATCCACTTATAATTGGTGTATTCGTTTGTCACACATAATTATGTAATTGATTTATCCTTAAACCAAGGATACCGTCTTTGTATGGGACTTCGTCTCAATCTCCTTTCATTGAGGCATATTTTGTTTTATACACAACATTTTTTTATATGGTGTATAAACCCCTTTGACTTTTACGTTTATCCAAAGGAATCTTTTTTATACGAAGCGTTTTACTAAACGAAAAAATGGAATGTTTTTGTCGTACGTATGCGGCGACAATGACTTCTCCACCATTGTGACCGTTATTTGAGTTTTGGCTTCCTCTACAAGAAATACCTTCTTTTTAAAAGAAAAATAAACAACATGTTTTAATTTTATTTTATTTTGGTATCGAAAATGGTTTTCATAGTGTTTTTATATCAATGTGTTGTATTGATATCTTGTGATTGAAAGGTGGGAATGTTATGTTTCCTTTATGCATGTTTTATGTGATATGATTATGTTGAGGTTCTTGGGCATTATTATGAAAATGGGTGGTTCCGTGATAAAATAATGGTGGGTGAGCCCGATATAGCTCTCCAATGCATTGGGTAACGCGATGGAGTGAAACGTTAAGGTTTATCCGAAGAGATTTAGGGAATATACTGTGATGGGTATTCCAAACGTAACCAAGAGGGTTACACCCTACGTAAGAATGTTATGAATGCCTCAAGTTACCGTTTATATCTTATGATTTCTATGATTTATTCATTGTTTGATGAGGTATGTCAATGTGCCTATGTTTTATGGGTAAAGTATGATTTCATTCTTATGTATATATGAACACATGTTTCCTTTCCATATTTTTTATAACCCTTACTGAGCTTTTTATGCTCATCCCATGTTTTTGAAATGTTTTTCACGGGTCAAGGGAAAGGTACATGATGTGATGATAGTGTCAAGTATGTGTCAAGAAAGAATCCACGTTTTATTTTAAATATTTTTCCGTTGATGGGAAGAATGAATACTGTCTTTTATGTAACCACTTTGTTTAAATGTGGAATGTAATGAAAGATTCATGATCTAATTCTCTAAAAATCTAAACCTGAAAAGATCCTCAATGTGTAATCTTGTAATAACTCAAGATTAAGTAAGGTTTAATGTTGGGGCCTTATAGTTTGTATCAATGGTCGGTTTAGATAACTTTAGAGGTTAGAGTATTCTCTAAACATAAGTGATAGTACCATAATGGATAGGATTTCAGAAAGAGTCCTAGTTTTAGATAAATTGAATGAGTAAGTATATATTAGTGTTTACCTTCCTCATTAGTACATGATGGTTTTTTTCATATACTCACACTGACCTTTTTGGTTTTAGTAAATGGCTGGATCTAGCAGGCACCAGAGTGACAATTGGTTTTAAGGAAACTGTGGTGGTTCTCTGATTAAGAGACTGGATGAAATGGGGGATTCAATGAGGAATCTCATAGTTGTTCTAAACCAACTATCAAGGAGTCATGATCAACCACTTTTACCTTGGTATGTTCTGTAATTCATCATGTACGAGATGACCAATCGATGTGGAAGTTCAGGTAATAATTTTAAAGGTAACCAATAGGGTTTATATGATCCTTACTTTTGAGGTAATTATGGGTTATTATATGATATGATGGAATAAGAAGGCCTGAGATAAACTTGAGGAATATGTTATATTTATTTTTGATTATTTTATCTCTTTTTGAGGAATTATTTGAGAATTATATAGTTTTGAAAAAAGGACAACACGCAGACTGTGTGACAACCCATCGCGTCAGACAAAGCTGAGGGAATCGAACCCGCAACCAAAGTGCGACTGGTATTTATCGCCTACCACTGGACTACGTGAAGTCCATGGTTAGTTTGACTGGTTCTTTTTAGTTATATAATTTTATGAATTAAGAGTATGTTGATTTTGGGTTATCTATGGAAATTTATTAACCTATCATGGAGGATATGTGATTAGGTTAATTACTGTTCAATAGGAGAAATTAAGAGCAACTGATGTTGTTTGGAGATAAATGTTACGATTTAACTTGGAAGAATATGTGAATAAATCCTTCAAATATTTGGGTTTCAATATTAGATAGGTTTACTTTGAATAATTTTATGGAAATTTTTTTTATCAGATGGTCCTCGTTCAACTTTGGGTTTTGTTGGACAAATTTTGGAGATTAAGAATAGATTTTCTTATTAATGGGTTATCCTTTTCTAGACTATCTGACCTTGTACTAACCTTTTTGGTTTTGGTTTTGTTTAAAGCCTAAATACATGGGAAGTATATAGTTCTCTTTGGTGGTTTAGTTGATTCTCTAGAAGTTGATTATAGTACTCTTAATGCGAACAAGTCTTCCTAAATACTCGTCTTTTGGAAAAAATATGAATTTGATTAAGGAATCTAGTAAAAGTTGAAAGTCCACATGATAAGTGATTATGATTCCTTATGAGTAAATTCCTCAATAAAAAGTAACTTAAAACAAAAATGTTGTCTATTAACTTTTCCTACTGGGGAATCGAAGACCATTTAACCCATCACAAGTTTGTGATTATCTTGTTGTTAAATTTCTCTTAAACATGTTTTCTATCACACTCCATAAGAACATGACCCTATGTTTTCTCCTCCATGTCCATGTTTTTCTACATGGAATCCTAGTATGGGTTAACTCGGATGACCATTGTACTTATCTTTCTTTATTTTAAAGTGATTGTTTTAGCGACTCTTGTTCCGATGTGGGACTTTCAAGGATGTTTCCAGGCTCAATTTTAAAAATTTCGAGGACACAATTCCCAAAAAGGGGGAAGGATGTAACACCCCAGGTAAAAAAAGAATATGAAATTTTCATATTTATCCAAATTTGTGAATAAAATATTAATATGACTTTAAAGGGGACGCTATGCTTAATGGCGTACCCAACACGCAACAACGAGTTTCTTGGGAATCTTACGTTGCACTCTAATAATAAAATAATATTATTTTAAATGGTAGTTAACATGTAGCCGTTGTATTGGCGGGAATGGATATAAATAACTAAAATATGATTATATATGTTTTTTAAATGTTTTTACATTTATCCAATAAAAGATAAAGGCTTAAAATATGGAAAGAATTCAATTTTAGGCTTTTATACCCTAATTTTCACTAATGGTTCACTAATCGCCTTTTGATGGCGAACTGTCAATAAATATAATTTTGTTCACTCTTATACATTCTATTGGACCAAATAAAACTATTCTTATGAATCAAGACATCAAAATTTACTTTGTGTAAATTTTTGGTATCTTTCCGATAAAGTTCATTTTTTTAAAGAATAGTGTAAAATGTTGTATTTTAATTCAAACCGCTTTTTAATCTAATTTATTTATATGATTAGATTATCATTTTAATTGGTTTTAAAGTGAAATTAGAAAATATTTTTACCATTAAATCCAATAGTGGTCATTGGAATCAATTTCACTTTGAAATTAGACTTAAAGTGGTGTCAATCTTTTGATACTTATTGTTTCATAAAAACACGCTATTTGTAATGACAACGGGAATTAATTATTAAATTAATTAATGTGACTTATATGTTTTTAATTTTGTAAAATATACTTCATTTTTGAATTCATAATATCAAATATAGCTTAGGGTGAATTTTTGGTAATTTTATGAAAAACATCAATTTTTGATGAATAGTGAAACCACTACGTGGTAATTATAAAAACTGATTTTCCGTTTAAATTAAATTTTGTCATCATTGTGTTTTGAATTTAAAAAATCCGACATAAATGGTTTTCATTAAGAAGTAAAATGTGGTTCAATGAGATTAAAATAATTTTTTGGTGAATAGTAACTTATTAAGTTTTTAATCGCGATTCTTGGTAATTAGTATAGTTTAAGGTAAAAATAATGCTTTAACAAAATGAGATGAGCATTAAACATGTCCTACCCTCATTGGTTGTGTCATGGCCGACCATGAAAATCCATGGGTCAACTTGGGGACCCCATGGAGCCACATTGGCTGGGAAATGACATAAATAACATTTTATTTAATGTAAAAGTAAAAATGACACAAACATAATATTTTTTACGAAAACAATTATTACATGGGGTTATAAAGATCAGAATTTTGATTATAAATAGTCATTTGAAATATAAAGATATTTCCTACATCAAAGTATTTCTTTTATAATTTTTAGACTTTAATTAAATTAAATTATTTAAGACATCATGATGATGCAGCGATGACCTCATTATTTAACGATTTAAATAAAATGGAATGTTAATGTAAAATCTAAAACCGACACATGGCCAAAACCAATTGGATGAGTGTATTTCGAACCCTTATCGCCTTATACTTGAATTATATCAATGTGGGACCTTCTCGATCCGAAACTCTTTTTAAAATAAAGTAACTTATCTTTACATTCCAAAAGGTGCCCCTCCTCTCCTCTTATAAAAGGCCCCCACCTCTACCTCCTTACCACACCACCAAAGCCTTTGGCTCGGCCAACCTCTGCTCATAGTGTCTCTTCACTTCCCTCTCTTACTCCTTGAAGCCTCACATTGGGCTGAAGTCTTCCCAAGGAAGCCTTTGAGCTCAAACGAAAGAGAGTTACCCGATTTTAAGGTAATGTCTTCTTTTGAGTCCTTTTGTTTTATTTTGCTTCTCCACCCCTAAACTCTTTTTATATACTTCTATTGTAACAAAACCAGTATCTCCAATATACTAGGATGTTTTTATATGATTTATTCAGGCTACACTCTCACACAACTAAATCAAAATGTTAAAGAACATATGGTTTTCGTGGATGGTGAAATTCTGCCTCCCGAAATGATGATTGTTCAATACTCATTTAACACCTTCAAAGGTGGATATTATGATGTCACTATTTTTATATATGATATATAATATTTTTATTATTTCCTAAAGCTTCTGTATTTTTTCATTTATGGCATACCGTGGTTGTTTCCATTATGGGTAAACACGATATCTTCATTTTAGGAAGTGCGGACTACCGCCCCCTGAAAGTGATTTGATTCGTTAATACCGTATGTGGGATGTGTAAAGGATAAAGTTAATGATATTATATATGTTATTATACTGGAATTATAATATACTCTTATATCATTATGATTCCATTCCATAAAATACGAAATAGAAATGGAAGTAGCGTTCATGCGTACGTACGGATTACCGTCTCCATGAACGGTGCATTTCATTTCCTTACCTCTAAATGTGATGTAATATTATAAATACATGTATATGATGAATATATATGATATATATGTTATCCAAATCATTAATATCATTCTGGATATAACGAACCTTTGACCAAATTAACAACATGTAAGTGTAAGAAGTCTATTTTTGACTTAAGAACCAAATACCGAAAAAATTAACATTATTAACTTAAATGATTACATGATGTTCATAACATGGTATAAAAGGAATAATGAACTTGAAAAAGTTTCTTAAGCAAGTATAGATTAACTCAAGTTTATTATTCAGGACGTTAAAGAACGATCGAGTCAATTTGGACTTGAGGTAAGGGATCCTACTCCACTCTTTCTTTTTAAGTACACTCTTTTATGTCATTCCCTCTAAAGCTCATCTTTCTTGTTATTGGGATGTTATTTTATATTACACTTACTATAATTTTTATGTTCATGTGATGAGAGACCATATTCTCTCTCATAAATCCATTTTGGATGTATTGTGTGGCGCCGTTAGGATGCCGAATTTTCATAAGAGATCTAACCTCTCTCTTTCTCTTTAAGTACTCTCCTTTATGTCACTTCTTTTAAGATCCTCTTTTCTTATGATGGGGGATGTTATTTTATATTCGTCTTGCTGTACATTTTATTGTAATGTGATGAGATACCCTATTTTATCTCATTTATCCATTTTTGGTTGTTTTAAGTGGCACTGTTAGGCTGCCGAGTTTTCGTAAGGGATTTTTCATCTCACATTTATTCCCGTGAGATTTATGCTACATTTTCCACAATTACCTTTGAGTGGTGTATGTACTTCCCATTATTCGACTCTTTGTGTAATAAACTATCGTTTATTAGTATTTACATCAATGATTTATTGTCCTTCTTTCATTGGGTGTATGTTTTGAAAGATACCCAAGTCGGTAAGGGAACCTTTCACCCTCCTCTTTTTTAAAAGACTTATTTTTTTGGGTCTTTTAATTTACATATTTTTATGTTGGGATATGTTCTAATATATCCTTATTGATGTAAATTGTATGCCCAAGTGATGAGATACACTTTTTATCTCTCATCAACTCATTTTGATGTGACGTCGTTAGGCTGTCAAGGGAACTTCTTAACCCAATTTTGATTTCTTTGGGTTCAACATGTAGTTATTGAATATGTCATCCTCTGAATATGTGTGAATGACCTTTGATTATTTTACACTTATTATCCACTTATATTTGGTGTATTTGTTTTTCACACATAATTATGTAATTGATTTATCTTTAAACCAAGGATATCGTCTTTGTATAGGACTTCGTCTCAATCTCCTTTCATTGAGGCATATTTGGTTTTATACACAACCTTCTTTTATACGGTGTATATACCCCTTTTACTTTTATGTTTATCCAAAAGGAATCTTCTTTATACGAAGAGTTTTACTAATTGACAAAAGGGAATGTTTTTGTCGTACGTATGCGGCGACAATGACTTCTCTACCACCGTGATCGTTATTTGAGTTTCAGCTTCCTCTACAAGCCATACCATCTTTTTAAAAGAAAAATAAACACCATGTTTTAATTTTATTTTATTTTGGTATCGAAAATGGTTTTCGTAGTGTTTTTATATCTATGTGTTGTATTGATATATTGTGATTGAAAGGTTGGAATGTTATGTTTACATTATGCATGTATTATGTGATATGATTATGTTGAGGTTCTTGGGAATTATTATGAAAATGGGTGGTTCTGTGATAAACTAAGGGTGGGTGAGCCCGATATAGCTCTCCAATCCATTGGGTAACGCGAAGGAGTGAAACGTTAAGGTTTATCCGAAGAGATTTAGGGAATATACTGTGATTGGTATTCCAAACGTAACCAAGAGGGTTACTACCTACTTAAGAATGTTATGAATGCCTCAAGTTACCGTTTATGTCTTATGATTTCTATGATTTATTCATGGTTTGATGAGGTATGTTAAAGTGCCTATGTTTTATGGGTAAAGTATGATTTCATTCTTATGTATATATGAACACATGTTTCCTTTCCATATATTTTATAACCCTTACTGAGCTTTTTATGCTCATCCAAAGTTTTGGAAATGTTTTTCACAGGTCAAGGGAAAGGTACATGATGTTATGATAGTGTCAAGGATGTGTCAAGAAAGAATCAACGTTTCATATTAAATATGTTTCCGTTGATGAGAAGAATGAATATTGTCTTTTATGTAACCACTTTGTTTAAATGTGGAATGTAATGCAAGTTTCATGATCTAATTCTCTAAAACTCTAAACCTGAAAAGATCCTCAATGTGTAATCTTGTAATAACTCAAGATTAAGTAAGGTTTAAGGCTGGGGCCTTATAAGTAGACAACATCTTCTTGAGAATTTATTATGGTAGAAATAATATATTTTTTAGAAATTAATATATTGAAATTTATTTGAGAAATACATTCTCATTATTCATGATATAATATATGTGGTGGGGGAATTAAATAAAATGGAAAAAAATACACACTATGTATATTAATATGTACACAAATAGTAGTTTTATATGGATTTTTGAGAAATAATATTATTTATTTATTAAATAATATTATGTGTAATTCATTGGGCACACGTCATCAGATAATAATAAGAATCTATTATTATTATACATTGTGTACATCAAACAATTAAATTAAATAAATAAATTTTTCATGTAAATAATTCATTTTATTATTCTAAGTAATTAAATATCAATTACATTATTCTCATTAACATGTCCAATAGTTATGGTTTTTCTCAACGGATATAGAAAAATCTCTCAATCGATGAGGGAATTTATTTCCTCGCTAAATGATCTCATGTTACGAGATATATCATCTTTCATCGGATCATGGAGAGCACTTTGGTTGCATCTCTCAAGAAGATCGAAGGTCATCATCAGAAGTGAAGGATCTTCAGTGAAAACACCATGAGATCTCATCGATGACGTATAGAGATATGTCGAGCACATGTGGATAACCTCTAGAGGAAGTCTACACATGGCTTCTATGATGATATGACAGATCACATTAGATCTTGGCTGGAAGCTTCAATGGACGAAGAATTCCATCAATGAAATTCTTATATATTAATTAAAATAATTATATATAATATATCATGATCCTTTCTATAGTTTTGGGACTACGACATTTTCAATCCTTCATTGTTCTATTCCAATGATTCAGTGTTTTATCATTGTCACATATATTGGATTGATTGTTGTTAACATATAAAATAAAGTTGGGTACACACATCCACATGCTTATACTGCACATGCAACCTTCAAGTCGTATAATGGGGAGGTTATATCATTAATTATATTTTTCTTTTGGTTTTTTGATGATTCATATATTTAATAATTTAATTGTTTCAATTCAAGTAATTCATTCTATAAATATAAATATTGAGATCTGTTCATCAACTTTCATTTCTCGTTAAACTTAATAAAAGACTATTTTTATTTTTATTTTTATTTATATAAGATAGAGGATTTCATCTAGAGGTTCCAAAGGATCCTGGTTTTACAACACCATAACACAAGGCGTGTATTCAGTAGTACATGTCGTGTAATCATGGTTCAATGCATTAGGTGTCGTACGCCATGCCAATTCACGTGTGGAGTTTATCAAAGTCTTAAATGACTATGTGTGTTGACATAAAATATGCGCAACATGGTACTTAGATTACAAGATGTGTAGCCCACATTACATGATATATAGTCTCTTCGGGTTATGGTTTGACTATTTACCCCATCCATGACTTTACCATATGTAGACCATGTAAGAAAGATAATACACAGCTAGTGGCGCACTAGACACGCCATGTACTCTAATGATTTATGAAGTACATTCATACACTATATCCATTGGTGTGTACTTCAATAGGACGATGAAGGATTGTACACAGCGTGTATTTGGAACTACACACCGTTTAGTAATCCAAATTACACACATTTATTAAATATTATTATTATATTATACAAACCCTTGAGTCTTGTACCATGGTGCATGTATAAAGCTGAGGCACAACATCTGATAGGTGTTATATATATATATATTTTTAATTTAACGTCTATGTAATGTTCATTTATACACATTGGGTAGTTATGAATGGGAAATCACCGGGTTGCCTCCACGGTAAAAGTTACATACCAAGATATTTTTAAATGAGTTTATTTGTTTATAAATATGATGTATGAGAATCTTAGGGAAATTAATAAAAATTGTTTAATATAAAAAGGCTTGATAAATTAATGATAATAAATTAATTTTACAGTGATTTATCTTAAAAATTATCAATTAATGAATTGCATTCTAGTTTTATTTATGTTTAAATTTAATTGCATGTATGGATGATCATTAACTATACTAGGAAATTTATGTTAGTAAGCTTTCAATTAATTATATTATTTTATTTAAAATTTTGGCATGCATGCCTTCTATTCATTAATAGGTAGGTCGGGATCCCAATGTTTCTTTTTTGTAAAAACCATTTTACCGATCCCTTGTGAGTGAGATAAAAGAACATGTAATGGATGGATCTCCCTAGATAGTATAGGCAACTCAAGCAAGGAGTAATGGTAAAATAAATCCAATGAAATACAATGGTATCCATGTGAAATGATATAAACACGAACCTGAAAGGATCAAGGTGTTTCTACCCAAGCTATTGGGTTAGTTTAACAACCGCTATATAAAATAACAAATAGAACAAGCACATGATCATAACATTTATTTTATTTCAATAATTTTCCTAGTTTATTTATGGTTGGTGTGTTTTAATTGTCACACAATTAATAAATTAGTCTAGCATGCACGATAGAACATAAATTTTACGAGATTATGAGAAAATATTATTTTAGACATGGATAATAACATAAGTATATCTATCATAATATTAACAAGAATGTAATCCTGGAAAATAAAATGTATGATACACATAAGGATATAATCCCACAATGAAATATTAAGTCAGGGTAGCCTTTTATAATCTTTGTTAGAATCAAACCATAGTACAATGTGCCTGAACAACCCTAGTTGGGGAGATTTCAAATATTAGAGAACTATAATTCATGTTTTAGGGATGAAATGAGTTGGTTAACATCATGTGTTTACTACCACATCATGAATTGTTATTACCAAGAGGAAAAGGTTTAGGAAATCCAAAATAAAACGATTTTTGGATTTGGTAATCCACTCAGGAGATCAAGGAACTACGTGCTAATGGAGTTCGAATTTGGAATTCCTACCTAAAACCATTACTTATTCATGACCAAACCTAATGAGTGTAAATAAAAACTAAATAGGTATCCTTACTACTTGAATAATCAGGAAATAGAATATTCTAATATTAATGGTTGTGACTATTGGATGTTATTAAAATAGTGCGAGACTAAAATGTATTAAATTTTTTATGAGTCTTATTTTTAATCATGATAAAGTACTAAATCTATGAACATATTAGTTTTTAGTAATGGAATAAAAAATTATTTCAAATATATCATTGTGAACCATACTAGTGAAGCATAACCTTCTCACCAACATCAATTTATAGGAGAGGCAGATGCGTTTACACATCATCTATCACCACCAAAGAAAATTGTATGTCCTAGAGGATCCTATTTATGTTTTTCCTAGAAAAGGGAAGAGTGATAAATAAAATTCTATATATATGAATCATATGTATGATACCAATGATGACAATTTGTTATGATGTATTCATTGTATAATTATCTCTTTAAGAAACAATAATACATGGATGTATATAGTAATATGTCTCACATTAAGGATCCCTATCAACATAATGAGAGACAAGAAAGATATGAGATCTACATTGATTTATTGACAAAAAATATTGGAGATCTGTGATAGTTGAAAATATTGTATTCAATTATGTTGGCTACATTGAATACCTAGACATCTCATGGATTAAGTACCCAAATGAGTTGCATATAGATCTTATCCTATCATCACTTCCCAAGAACCTTTTTATCATTTTTGTCAACTACTACATAATCAATAATTAGATGATTCATTCAAAACTTCTTACCATGATTCACAATGTAGATAAGGACATGAGTAGTAACAAACCAATAGTCCTTATTGTGAATAAAAGTGGAAGGATAAGGAAAAGGGGATAAGGGTTTATAAATAATCTGAAGCCCCTATGAACTGTCCATCCAAGAAGGGGAAGATCCAATTGTAGAGAAAGGAATGGGAGACGGTATGTTTTTCATGAGGAATGCCAAGCCACTAGAAGAGGTATTGTACCCAAAACTATGGGGATGATCAAGTGGTGTTCTTTATCAACTGTATTAATTCAATATCTACACATTGTGTATCAGATAATGCTTTTGGGGATGACATATGTATTCCAATCCCTGATAGAAGTTGATTTAGAAATATTTTTTTAGGTTAGGAGGATCTTTGAGCATCTAATAGCATGATGCAAGATTTTTTATCCATCAGTTATTACCATCTCTCATTGTTAACTAAGATTCTTTTGGTTTTAAATAACTATTATTATCTTCCTAATATTACCAAGAATATTATTTTTGTATCGTGTTTGGATATGGATTTATTTATTTTCTTTTTTAGAAACAAGGATTTTTATTTTATTAGAACAACATGTTTTATTTAATGGTTCATTTGAATAAAGTTTTGTGTGCATTAAATTTACAAAAACATTTTTTTAAATTCGATAAAGAAACAATATCACATGACTTATACAACACCCATTAGTGGCATCACCGTCATGGACATTTAAATGAGAAGAACATGCCAAAGATCATCCAAGATGGTTATTTAGACTCTATTGAGCTAATACCACTTGATAGATGTCATGCGTTTCTACAATTTAAAATTACCAAGCCTCCATTTGGTGGAAAGGGTAGAAGGGCCATAAAGCGTATTGGATTAGAGAACATGGATGTGTGTGGACCATATCCAATAGAAGTAATATGTGGATATTATTAATTCATTACATTTAATGATTATTTGAGTAAGTATGGATTTATATACTTAATGAGGTATAAGTAAGAGTCCATTGATATATTTAATTAATTCATGAATTATTTAGAGAATCATCTTGGTTAGATGATAACGAAGACTTGACCGGATCGAGGTGGGGAATAACTGAACCATGAATTCATAGACCTTTTATGGGAGTTTGGGATTCAACCTCAACTCACTCCTCCTAATTAACCATTTTAGAATGGTGTTAGTCAAAGGAGTAACAATACATTGTTGGACATGGAGAGGTCAATAAAGATTCATGAAATTATTACATTATGTTTTTGGGATATGAAATACAAATCCTCACATATAGTTTATATCGAGTTCTAACTAAGGAGAAAAATAGAATCCCATCCATGTTATGGAATAGAAGGAATCCCATTTTGTGACACAAACATGTAAGGGGATGTGAAGAATTTTTATGGCCTTCTAAGGCAACAAAGTATCACCTCAGTTCATGTGGTTTATCTTTATAAGATATCCAAGGGAAATGACTACAGATTACATAAATAACACTTTAGACAAGAATGTGATTGTAGGTAGACATGTCGTCCTTCTTGAGAGGGATCACATAGTTACAGCAAGATTGCTTCAACGTAGTTCATAGTAAATATACACATAAGTTTGTATAGGAACATGTTCTATTGGTCCCCATGGAAGAGGTTTTATAAACACATGTACTATGTAGGTGACCATGAGAGGCATGGGAACCCAATAGATTTGGTTTCCTAGTACTTGAGGTTAGTGACTCATTATTTTTGTATAATTACGAACCTCTATCCTACAAGGAGGAAATAGTGAGCTCAAAATATGGAAGGTGGTTTGACACTAAGAATTCTGAGATTGATTCTGTGTATCTGATCTAACTATGGGTTCTAGTCGATGTGCTAGTTGATGTAAAGAAATTTTGATTTAAAAGGGTATTCAAGAGAAATCTGGACATTTAAGGCCATGTTAGCCCTTATAAGGAAAGGATAGTGGCTAATGGATTCATAATGTTTCAAGGAATTTTCTATAATGCAAAATTTTGACCAGTTTTGATGTTCAAAACCATAATAATCAGAACTGCTTTAACATCTTACCCTGACTATGAGACATGGAAAATGGATGTCAAAGTATCCATCCATAATGAGAACCTTCATATTGATGTCAATATGACCCAACCAGAAACATTTGTGACACCAGGTGAAGCCAAACAAGTTTTAATGTTGCAGAAATCAATTTATGGATTAAAGAAAGATTCTAGGTCTTGGAATATTGATTATATTAAGCCATAAAATAATTATGTTTCACTATGGAATAATTTGGTCCAGTTGTTTATAAATGGTTTAATTGTAATTTTTTTTATCCTCGTGGTATATTTTGTCGACATATTACTTTTTAGAAATAATGTACATGTATTACAGTCAGTTAAGGACTGGTTGAACATGTGCTTCCATATGAAGGACAAACATTCTAGGGATCAAGATCATTCGTGATAGATCCAAGAGGAAACATAAAAAAGTCTTGGTAAAAACATTTCCAT
Source organism: Viscum album (assembly GCA_963277665.1). Lineage (NCBI taxonomy): Eukaryota > Viridiplantae > Streptophyta > Magnoliopsida > Santalales > Viscaceae > Viscum > Viscum album. The sequence continues at coordinate 1,581,498,143 of OY728125.1, forward strand.
ATATTAATTGACTAAGTATGGAACACTCCATGAGAGGTTAGTTTCTAGTTTCAGATGACCTACATCTTTCTAAGAGAATGTATCCTCGGACAGAAAAAGATAAAGATAGGATGACTATCATCCCATACGATTCATCTATATGATCCATCATGTATGCCATGTTATATATTAGGATTGATGATGGCTATGAATTCATAATGGTAGGTATATATCAATCTGATCCATGAAAATATAATTGCACTATTGTTAATACTATCATTATGTATCTGAGAAAATGTAAGGATATGTTCCTATTGTATGGACGAGACATGGAACTAGTCATTAGAGGGTGTGTTGATGATTGTTTTTAGACAGATTATTATGACCTGACGTCGCATTCAGGATATTTTTTTTCTATACGGAGGAGCTACACGCTGAAAGAGTTAAGAGTATCTATTTGTTGACAATTCTACAGTAGAGTCTAAATATATATCATCATCTGATGTATCCAAAGAAACCATAAGGATTCATAACTTTTTATAGGAGTATGATGGGGTTACTAGAACTATAGACCCTACGACATTGTATTGTGATAATACTACAGTAGGGGATCCTAAAAAAACAAGGTAACATCAACATAATAAGCCCATTATTTATATGTATGAAAACTTGAGGGATTTCTACCAACAGGGAGAAGTTGCAATGAGTATTGTGTCTACATAAGAGAATGTGGAATACCCTATGACTAAATGCATATCTATGTAGAAACTTGAATGTCTTGTGAGAGATAGAAGGTTAATGGTTGTCAGTAGTTGTCTCTCTTCTATGTGGGAGTCTATTGGGGTTGGTGTCCTAGAACAAACTACATAGTACTTTATTCATTAGTTAAACACAATAGAAAATTTTAATTTTTCTTCTTCATGATAATTCACGTTATATTGTCATAATGATAGTTTTTTCACAAATGGGTCATAGAGGATCCCTGCTATGATGAGTAACCATAATTTCAATAACTCAATTTTTTAATATACTTTCTATGGTCGAATGATGTTGTTTGAGGGAAAAATTAAATCATGCTATTATGGATGAGGAATCATAAAACATTGATGGACATTCTTATTGTATGTGACCGTGGTAATCTCAAGGGGGATATTATGATAATGAGACCCACCAGTTTGAAATCCATATATAATATTGTCATTGGATGTTCCTATCTGTGGATTTGTGTATTAGTCCATAGAAATTAATATTACAATAATTGGGTATTATAACTCACACACGTAAATATATTGACCGGATATGTAAAGATAAAATTTGTTCACTGAGGTATTATATGTTGGGTTCCTCACAAGTAATATTTTATTAAAAGATTATGAGGGAAAGTATTTGTCCCTTCTATTCCATGATAAAATTTGATATCTCTTTCACATTGATGTAATTGATTTATCCTAAATAAATCAATTTCAATGGTGAGGAATTGGAGATTTCAATTATATAAAGTCAATGAAAGAATAATCGAGCACATGGGTTGATGTTACTAACATGTAACCTACTTCATTCGAGATATTGACACAAAGGGATTACATTACATAGTAGGAGTTCATAGGAGGTGACACATAATTGCAGTGTTAACTTCATTATTTATGTGTTCCATTGCGGGTTTCTAGACAGTAAACATTGACCTTAAGTAGGATCTACCTAATTCCACTAAGAATGTGGCCTAGAGGATCTCACATTATGTGTTTCCAACTATCTTACATAAATATTAATTTAACAAGTATAATAAATATTATTCTTGATTGTGGTTTAATAATTAATCAACGATGTATGATAACATTTATTTCGACACATTTCATTCGAGAGAATATATTGCAGGTGAAATAATATTTTTATTACTAAGTAATGTTTTGGTATTTATTTGAGCTATTAATATTCATTATTAAAGGTCTTATAAATGTGTTGTTGGATGTTATGAAAAAGAAAAAACAAAAGTGATCAATGTGTATATTAATATATAGAGGTCGTGTAGTTTTTTTTGGGATTTGTGAAAAATAATATTTTTTATTTAATTAAATAATATTATGTTTAATAAGATGGTCATATGTCAAGTGATATTAATATTCAACTATTATTATCATAAATGGGGTATTACATTGAATTAAAGGAAATGAATAATTACTTTCAGTGAAATAATTTATTTTATTCTTTTATGAAATAAAATCTCAATTACATTATTCACTTATGCATATCCAATCATTGTGGTTGTACACAACAGATATATAAGAATATCTTAATCCAAGAGAAAATTATTCCCCTACGATAATGATCTCATGTTACAAGAGATATCCTCCTCCACAGGGTCAAGGATAGTGCATTGGAAGCAGCTCTAAAGGCGATTAAAGGCAGACATCATAAGAAAATTATCTTATGTGCTAGAACCCAGAGATCCAATCAGTAAAATCCATAGATATGTGGAGTACATGTGGATCAACGCTATATGAAGCCTAAACCTAGACTACATAATTCAGGGAAAGATCACATTAGATCATTACCCGAATAATCAACGGATAAAGAATTACATCAAGGTATATCTTGTCTTTTAATTATATTAATAATAGCCAAAATATTATGATCCTATATATTGTTATGGGAATCACATCTTTTCTTTCGTTATTTATTCTATTCTAATGATTTGGTGTTTTATCATTTTGATGGATCTCAGATTGATCATTGTTAACAGAAAAAATTAATGTTTGGTACAACCATATATGTGATTCCACTATGCCAGAACCTACATTAAAAACAATGTAGTGGAATCTAGATTTTCTACAGTACGAGTCTAATATGAACCATCTGTGTAGATGACATGGGCATCAGAAGACTTAGTGTGATAGAGAACCTCTTGAGTATAGTCCATTTTGTTGTATAGGACATCATACGAAATTTTGGAGTACGTTTAAACCTTCATTTTGTGGAAGATGATATAAGATCTCTCCAACTTCAACAGAATGATCTATTTAACCATTCCAGGTAAGGATTCCGAGTATAACTAGTTGGAAATAATAATTATGATTTTGTGTTTCTTATATATAATCTCCATACTATTATTATCAATGGAGTGGACCTCCACAAGGAAGTACGACTGTAGCATAGGGACCAAGATCATGCCAATTTCATACTGAACAGTTATTTCCTAAGGATCAGAGTACAAGAAAATCTACAATATGCGGTTCAATTCTAGTATCCTATAAAATTACATCTACTTTATTGGAAATAGGTTTCTCTTACTCCATTATCTCTTTATCAATCGTGTAAATTATAAGGAATATAATTCTTTAATTATATGTTTTGATAACCTTGGACCCACAATTGGGAGTGAGGTCAGAGGTAATATGCCTATGTAGGGACATCCCTATTATGGTAAGTAGTTATACCATCGTATATGACAGCATCATACATGGTATGAAAGGTTTAGATTTCATTCTATAAATGGATTTTCTAGTTCTGAATCATGTATATATTGACTTCACTTCTCATAGCGTTTCATTTACCTCTATATAGGGTATATTTATATCTAAAAGTGTAAGTAGAAGGTATAGGATGGTATATTTGGGACATATAATAAATGGATTAGCAGACTGACCTACCGGATTACAAGTCAATTCATGATGGAGTGTGGAATCCATCTAAAAATATTTCCTACCATTATATATCATTTTAGATATATATTTCCTGATGGATTTTCTGTCTTACAACTTCATAAAAAGGTCAAGTTTACTATTGATCTTTTCATAGGATATTATAATATATACATCCCCCCATAAATGATGACATATAAAAAAATTTAACAGTATAATATATAGTTTTAGGATTTATAATCAATTGGATTTATCTGACAGAACACATAATCTTAGGGTTATCCCATAATATTCTATAAGAAGATAGATGAGACCCTAAATTTACGATCTAATTATTGACAATTATATGGTATTTTGGTAAATACACAACATCCACTTCATTCAATAGATGATCTCTTTGACCATCTCTTAGGAGGTACTGTTTTCCCGAACATTGAATTCATATCAGGAAATCATCATGTGCAAGTCAAGACTTCAGATATACCACATTTGACTTTCTAAAGTACTTTTTACTTATACCAACACCTTATTATGATATTCGTTATTATGGATGTACTCTCTGTTTTAATGGCCTTGATGAATAAGGCTTTTGACCAAAATTTGGAATCATTTTTAATTTTTTTATGATGAAATTATGTAGTATTCAAATACACATAAATAAAATTCTAAGAATCTTAAGATCATTTTTAATTAACTAATTGAGAATTAGGTAATTTTTTATTCTTGATAAGTGCACGTTATGGATCAAAAAAGATTAGTTCTTCGGTAATATTCTATAGGAACCATAAGTATATATTTTCTTAGAAAAGGATAGTGTGGTTTTTTCCTCAAAAAATCCCATGAACTTGACTGATATACATAGTTTCTTGTGGATGCATATATGTTAAATTCATTTTAAACAACACTTATCTTTCCTTATTAAAACTCTTATTGATTTTGAAAAATATGGTACTAGTTTCCTATGATCTTATGAATTTAATAAATAATTTTTGGAGATGAAAGGAATGATTACCTCTATACTTAATATAAATATGCTAGATCATAGAAGGGGCTTTATAGTTTTATAAGATGCATTATAAATTATACTGGTAGATTTACTGATTTAAGAGGATAGATCCATCACATATGGGTCACAATGATTGAGTAATCATGATCATAACTAGCTAGCACACAACCTTGAGATACCTGTTCTTTTCCATTCCTTACACTACTAAAGAAATTATCTATTTTGTGAGAACATTGTTGTGTATACATAACATAAGAGACTAAAATATTTCATTTTGTTGTGTAATGGGAATTAAAAATAGGGAATTTCTGTTGAGTATCATCAGTCTTTTGAAAGTTATCATTCCAATACACATGGTAAGGGTAATGTTGTATATCATGTTCTGAGCTAAAAAACACATGTACATGACATTCAAGAAACTATTGATGAATGTAAATTTATAGCCCTATTGTCTACGTAGAATGTAATTTTTCAAGATTTTCAAGAAAAGTATGGTCTTAAAGCCATATCAGTTACTTATTTCGATCTAGATATTGAGAAGAGCATGCAGTATTCATATATGGAGTGTTTGGTTATCTAGGAGAGTATTTTTAATGAGGTCTGACATCTAAATTGGTTTATTGATGAAGAATATGTCCTATTCATTTATGGGAATGTCTGAGCTCCTACATATGTGATAAAGAAACTGATATGAGTGTCTAACACTTTTTGATGTGTAGTTTATCTAGGCATCTCTAACATTCATCGAGATATGTGATTCCAATATTAGTAGATTGGGATGAATCATCATATAAAATGTTTTATCACTAGGTGCTCCACCAATAAGTATGTAAAGGAAGAATATATGTGGATTGATATCTTGGTAGAGTCATTACCAGTACTTTATTTTCAATGGGTTGATTTTTGGATGGATTTCTTTATGGAATACCATGGTCACCCTAATGTAGTGACATGATTTGGGTAGTCATGGATCAATTGAAAAATGCAAGGAACTTAAATCCACTCTTTGAGACATTCTTAGCTGATTTTGTAAGAATACTGAATCATCATAGGATTATATAGAAACACAAGGTCCCTTATGTTATTATTTTGGATAGATACATTCAATTTACATAGAGTTTTTTGTATATTTTATAATGATATATGGTTATACAACTACTTTTGAAAAAATCCTTCAACCCTCAAACCAATTTCTAGTTACAACCTATTATACATGTTTTACAAGACATGTTCCATGGATGAGTACTTGATTTGTTTTTTTCATGGGAGAATAAAATCCATCTCGTTGAGTTCTCGTTCAATAAGAGCTATTAGGATAATATTCATGGGGTTATGTATGAGGCATTATATGGTAGGATATATCATTATCCTCTACGATTAATAGAGGTAGGGGAGGCAGTTCAATTAGGTAATTTCCATTTATAAGAGACATTATTGGAGGTTCAACTGAACTGAAATAGTATGTCTACCACTCAATCTATATCTAAATGGTATGCATAGCATTTTCAAAGATCTATATAGTTCATGGTCAAAGATTTTATTCTCCTTAAGGTATCACTAAGATGTGGTCATAGAACGATGGAGTGTAAAACAAATCTAGGGACTCAAATGTAGGGAAGGTTGACATATTAGATAGGGTCACCTCGGCATCCTATCAGTTTTTATTACCTCTGTTCTATATATGGAAACTTCCACATCTCCCAAAAATCATAATTATCATGATGACCTATTTCTGGATTTTTTATTCTATGGAGTAATGTTAAATATTGATTCGTCATTTGAGGAGTATGAAATGAACATCATTGACAAAATAATTAAGTAAATATAAGGATAGTATGTCTCTTTAGTACATTTACTATGGACGAAAACCCCTATTGAGGATGATACTTGGTAGTGGGAGGCTGAAATATGTTAGTAGTGGCCAGGGTTTTACCCAAAAAGTGTTTCAAATCCCACATATGGGTAACATGGGAATGATTACCATTAAGAGGGAATGACTATAAGAACCTGGTTTTTCGATGAGTTAAGGATTATTTGAATGTTAGTCGAAATCCTTATTTTTGAACTATTTTGGAAGCCAAATGATATCAAAAATTTCAGTGTTGTTTGGGGAATGTTTAGAGCTCGGATCCCATGCAAGTAGAAGAATGATCTGGGAGCATAGTTAGTAGAAACTATGCCTCCCAACCCACATGGTTTCTTCTGACCATACATGGAATTTATGATTGAAAATTCAGGTTCATGATTTTCTCTAATCGTGGACTCGGGGTCGCACACTTTTTTCGAAGAAATATATTTTTTATCAAATCAAAATAAAACTATTGGTAAATATTCCCTCATACCATGTAGCCAAATGTTGCGTGTTCCCTGTTCCTGTAGATCGTAGAATGTATTTAGTGAATGTTTTGAAAAAATGGAAACCAAACTTTTCCACCAAGTATTTTTTATATAAATGACCATGTTTCCTTTAAAATTCTAATTAATCCATCCCCTCTCTTGTTTTCTCATTCCATTGGATTGAGGAACGCCATTTATCCATTTTTATGACCATATAAAATCAAAATATGTTCATGGATAATAATCATAACTGTATTCAAATTTTATATCATTTCATCTCATTAGATTCACCCTAGTATATTTTCGTTTCATGATGCGCCATTATTCTTATTTATTTTTCAAAATGACAATACATTGTTGAAGGATTGTATGCCTTATTTAAATGCCCCTGATCATTACGTTAGTTTTATTCCAATAAAGGGAAAAAATTATTGATACTATATGATGAGAGTGTTACATGCATAAGGTAAGAAGGTTGTTACTCATCCATTAATTTATCGATGTTTATAATTTTTGGTTATAATATGCATGACAGTTTCATTAATCGTTTCCCCAAAAATTCATATTCCTTTAATATAATCAATAAACCTATGTTCTATTACCCTATTTATAGTTTTTATTTATACCTTTGGAGGTTTTGTCTTCAATTCCGTCCACCACAAGTACCGATCTTTCCATGTTATCCATTTAGACCCATTTTATAATTAGTTGAGACACTAGCATGGGTGTGTTGACATGACCATGTTAATTCTATGTTCTTGTTAAATAACATAAATTATTATTTTACATTTCTTAGCATATGTATGTTGTATAAAATAATAACTTGGCCCTTTTAATGTATTTATTAAAATTAAATAAAGGTATTGTAAATTGTTTAATAGAATGTATTTCTAAATATATCAATTTTCATTGTAAAATTTAATTGAATGGTATTTATTTCTATGTCTATATTGATTCAATGTTGGTTATTGAAATGGAACATTCTAAACATATTAAATTTTCACCAACTGAAGTGATAAATCATCGTATGTCCTCGATATACCCTGTGAAGTTATTGAATGTTAATAGACTGAACAAAATGAATTCTCATAAAGAATGAGACTTACATTTACATAAATTAAAGATTGATTTTCATATATGTTTCTCATTGTATATTTACCTTTTTACATTTATAGTGGTGGGTAGACATGAGCTGGACTTGGATTCCTGAAGGCATCACTTTCCCACATAGAGGATGCCATTGTGTTTCAAGGATCAAGTTGATATGGGATGTACCCATAATGGAAATGGTCCTTGTCTAATAGAGGATGACTAAAATCACATAGTAGGATCAATTAAATATCTCTTAGATGTATGTATTCCTTGAATAAACACTCGGGATCATCCTTGATTTATTCTAACACATGGCCCCACCAATTCACCCCATTTGGTCCAGCCATGCTTAGCATGAGATAACCATGGATGGGTTGCATTGACATAGTTAGCTCCATTTATAATTGAATGAATTTGGATAGACCCTTGTACTACAATAAAAACCATTTATTTCAATACTACATAGTTAATACTATGTTTTGGATAATCCTTAAGGTCGTGGATTCAGGAGATACACCTTTGATCATATTTCATTATCATTATTTTCAATTTTAGTGTTGTTGAAAAATTAAAAATACCTACCTATATAATATAAAATTAAATGAACCAATTATAATATCTTATGTTCTGAGAAACTATTATTTTAGTATGATGTAGAAATGTGTTATTATTTTGGCATTTTCATTAGATTTTCATATACCCACAAAATGCTCAATTTATATTCAAATACTAAATTTTATAGATGACGTTTGTGGTGGATAATATAGATTTATCTCACACCATATCAGGGATTATATTTTTTCTTGTGTAAAATATAAGATCAAATGTATCGACAAGGGGCGCTTCATGACTTAGATACATAACATGCTTTCTTAAAGAGGATGTAGCTTGATAACAAATTATCAGGCCAGTGTTCAAGATTCATGGAACATTTTTGTATTTTTGTATTTGAATGTATAATACAACCATATTTTTTCAATGTAAACATGTTTTCATAATTTATAAACATATGTAATTATAACATTATTTTTATCTATTTTACTATTCTTCTTTTGTGTTGATTATTATTGATGGGTGTTTTTTCTCATCTTCTGATGCAAGTGATATTTATTTATTATTATTGTTAAAAAAAGTTCATTAATATGATTTATTAAAATAATCTTTTTTATTCAATATTATATGAAGTCAAAGTCTCCCCAGGTACAAACCCGTGTCCCTCACTTCTAGTTGATATCCACTCATGTACGAGGATGCACGCTTGAGGTTTTTTGGACAAATGGGTTTGGGGAAATATTGAGTGGCACCATGGTCACAATATCATAATAAAATGTAGAATTACTGATTGTTAGTCCTGAAAGGGATCAAATATATAGATAAAATATATTTTATAATAGTTTTTATTACATTTAACCTTGATTTATTTTGCTTAACCTCTGGTTCACCGATTTTTACATTAACGATAGTAAATAATTATTAATATTTTCACTATTAATTATGTTAAAAGATTGCATTATTATATGTTGTATCTATAATTCCTAAAATTTAATCTATTAATCCCAATTCCATTCACAGATGAGTTAGATTTTAATTGAAAATTAATCCTACACTTGCAATGACAAAGCGTGTATTCAAAGTGAAAATGATGAAGACATTACATTGTTTTTATTTCAATTTTCAATTTTAACATAATTATGATGAGCTAAATATGATTTATAGGTATATAAAATGAATAATTTTAATTTAAAAATATTTTTAAATATATTTTAACAATATAAATAATTGTAATGAAATGAAAATTTTCATTTTAATTTCAATATTTTCATTATTCCTCAAAAAAATATACATTTTAGAAAATCCTCAATAATTAAAACAATGATAATTTTACAATATGATTTTAAAAAATATCGATATCTTTCAAAATTAATTTTCTAAATGAGTTTTAAATGAATTATTAAATAGGTGTAAAGTGGATATAAAATTTCTTTCAAGAAAATATATTTTTTACATGTAAAATTAGAAATATTATTATCAATTGACTAAAAACATATAGTATAAAGGTTAAAAATATGAAAGAATGTATAATATTATATTTTTTAAAAAATTCATTAACCAAAATTTATTTTATTTATTTATTTCTCTAAAATAATTCTTTTTGAAGAATTTTGTTTCTTCATAAAATGACAACCTTTTATTTAAAATGGATTTTATTATCATTTGTAATTAATTATTCCCTGATGAATAAATTATATGTATGCGTGTAATACATATATTTGAATAATTTGGAAATAACGTATTAATAATATTTATTACATCGTCTATGAGATAACTATCATATTAAATAATAATTTTTAAATAGTTTGTCACATTTCATTAAGACTCAATGATCCCTCTAACATGAGATAAACACATTATTGTATGTAATTCAAGATAAAAATTGAATTGAATGTAACATAAATTATTTAATATATTTTTATAAATTAAATATTTCAAAATATATCAGGGTGTTAATAATGGTTAATAAAGTTAGTTCAGTATATGAACAATATGAATCCAACCAAGATAAAACAAAATTGGATAGGTGGGATACTAGAACTCATACCATTTCCAGTAAAAATATTCCACATGGATTTAGGTTAATATGTTGTCATCTAAATAAATTAACCATCATACAAATCTCATGATCGTGAAATTTATTTATTTATTTCGTTCTTTCTTATGCATTCATTTTTTTATAGAAGCCTGACTGCGATCAAAAAAATAAATAGGCAAATAATATAGGATGGAATTAAAATAAATTAATTTTATAACATCTTTTTTATAAAAATATTAATCCCTAAATTAAAAAATAAATAATGTTTATAAAATCATATAAATTGTTTTTTAAAAATTCATTCATATTACGTAAATCTCTAAAAATATATTAATTCAAAAAAAATTATTCAATTACAGGATTATGAATGAAACAACATAACATAGTGTAACTAAAACAATTTATGAGAAACTTAATTTTATATAGGTGATATAATAATTTTTTTGTTAAAATAACCAAATTATTTATTGTATAGTGACCCTTACTAGAAATGATGTAACATGGAGATATGTATTGAGGAAAATGAGCATGAGTCTGATGATTATGGATTCTTGTAATTGGATCAAGGAGCTGAAAGCCTATACATGAAATTGAAATTCAATCTTAAATTAATTCATATGACCCACCAAATCAATGATTGGGTTATGATAATAAGCATTTGAAAAATATTCCCATAGATTATCAATTCATCTGTACATTTCGAGTTTAATGGTGGTGGCCATTGAAGCTTTATAAAATAATAGGACACATTATAAAATTAATATTAATATGTCCCACATAATATTTAATAATGAATTTTAATAATAATATTATATTTTATCATTATATATTAATGAAAAATTGTCTTACCACATTCTTATATCAATCAATTCAAGAGAAAGACAGTTTCGAAATTGGAAGTGACATCCATGAAAAGTTAAGTTGCTTATGATTAGTATCTCTAATTGAACAGATGTATTACATACCATAATCCACAGTGCATGATCTATCATCAAGAGAAGTTGGTGATGGGAATTTCAATATATATTATAGACCCCTGATCAATTTTTTTTAATTTCATTGTTTTCTGTTTTCATTCATGTATTATAACCTCATGAATTCAAATTAAAATGTGGATTTCTTTATCATGATTCCACATCTCTAGGATCAATATCATGGTAGAGAAAGACACAAAAAATTTGAGATATCATATGTACTTTTCATGTGAAAAATATAAATAAGGTGAAATTCTATGCATCATGTAGTCAAAATACTTTTCTATATTAAGTAAAGTTAGTTTTTCAGGATTAATGTACATTGAAAAAAATATAAGAATTTCATTCTATCATTTAACCATTAGAGATTCTTCTTCATTGTTATAAACATAAATATATTTTTCATATATAAGTCTATCTTTTATCATATCAATCTAAATTATACAGTGGAAAAATATATGGATGATGATAAATTGTCTGTCCTAATTGTGAATATATCGAAATTCTACGGGGAGATATTCAAGGAGAACACAAATTAAAAATATACATCATAATTAGAATTCATGAATATAAAAATCATTGGTCATGATGAGAGAAATATAGTGTCTATTTATCATATGGAAATATTCTAATTAATATTTTTGAAAGATAAATTTATCTTTTTCTACTAATTGGGTATTATATATATCTCTTGGTTATGACATATTAATTTTCATATTTGTTCCAAGCATATTTATGATGATTTCCAAGGGTGTGGATGATATACGAGAAACCAATACATCCATATTGATTATTATGGCTATAAGGGACAACCAATTCACATTTTTATTGGTATTTATCTAGGTTCTTAAATATTTTTAGAACAAAAAATAATAATTAATGTTTCAATATATCATAAAAATAAATTTATTTTATAGTTTTCAAATATATTTTTCCTCTAAAAAAATATCAACTTTAATCTGAGGAATATTTAAATAATGTTGTTTAGTTTAAAAGTATTAATGGTATTTGTACTTATTTTGGTTCATAATGATGTTTATCAACCATTTCTATTTTAATCTAGTGGTGGGTATTCATACATCATAACATTTAAAGTTGATGTCAGTAAATATGGATATTTATAATTAATACGGTTTAGTTTTTTTAATTTTGAATTATTTACTTATTTTAATAGTGAATTAAATAATTATAATAATAACAATAATAAGAAAATAAACTTAGAACCTAGTATATAAAAACTTAATCATTTTTTCGTTGATAATTTATATGAGTTTTGTTTGCTATACCAAGTCACTATTCTATATAAACCCTAATGGAACATTATAAATTAATGGAGAAATTTCTCCATGTTAGATATGTTGAGATCAGCAATAATTCATTACAATTTTCCATTATCCTTATTGTATATAAATTATTTCTAACATCACAAATTCTAAACTTGGATCCAACTAATATATAATACAGTATTCCAAACAAATATTGGAGTATATATATTAAAATAATATAATTACATATATTCTTGGGGGTGTGATATGCGTTTAGGTTGTTTTTACTAAAAAACATTCAACCAAAGGAACAATGTGAATATTTATAGGACATACAAAGTAATGAAGGGTATACTAACTATACAACCCCTTAGATAAAAAGATAAATGTGGGATACAATTAAATGTATCTTGAGAGGGATATAAAATCTATAATATATAGTGGGATAGATATATAATTTTATGATATTGTGGATCAAGTTATATAAGATTTGAAACTACAACATACTCCATAAGTCCTTCTAGAGTATGCAATTATACAGACAAAATTACTATATCGGAGTAATTAGAGGATGTGGAACCAAAAAATACTAATACCCTAGTTGCCCAGATTTGGTTGTTAATTTATCACATTGGTATAAGATTCAAAATAATTTATGTCAATGCTCTAAATAGTTTAGTATTACTGGTAAACTATATAAATACATAAAATCCATATCACATATAAAAACATTAAAAACATATAAAATGAAAATATTCTACAACCTCAAACTCATTCAAATATTTGTTTCATATATCATTGGGAAAATAAAAAATAATAATGTCTGATCTCGAATTATCAATAACAGTTATTTATAGTGGAATATATCAATATTAAACAGGATTTAATCAAAATTAAATGTTACAAAATAGAAAACACATTATTCTTAATAAAAAATGTGAGAGTAAATCGTCAAAGTTCTGAATAAGAAATGACCAAATTATTCCCCATAAATCATAGTCGAAACATAAATCATAACTAATAATATCACAACTAATAAAAATTCACACAACCTTCATCAACTAATCTCATACTGATGGAATCTATTATATTGTGCATCAAAAATATAACTTTGATGCCTCGTTTTAATAAATCTTATATAAATGGGAAAGGACATGACAAAAAAACCATGTTAGATTGTCTTATGAGTCCAACTAATGCATTTTTTGGCTATAACAAGTCCCACCCATCAATTAATATATCCAATACATTCATCAGAGGAATGGGGAGAACAAAATTTCATTATGTCGTTAATATAAAAATTAATAATGAAAACAAGAATATAAAATGTTAATATTTACCAAGTGATACTGATCATAAATGATCATGATAACTAATTGGTATGATATCATTAAAATATATCCCTAATGAAGTATAAAAACATTAATCTGTTATTGTAGTTGGGGAATTCAACTACTATAAAATATCCTTAAAAATACTCTTGAGGAAAATATAGTTTCATATTAAAAATCACTTTTAAACAAAATTCTAAAATAATAGGGTAAAATAATGTATAAAAACCATTAAACAAATAATTTAAAATTTAAAACAATCAGTGTTCATGATAGTGAAATATTATTATCCTTCCATTTAATATATAAAAACTATTGTTTGACATTACCATAAAAACACACAATGTACCACATTAAAAAAATGAAAAGAAGATTCATTTCATATAATTTTACAATATGTTAATCAATGTTAAAAACTAAATTAATATATAATTATTAAAAATTAAAAACATTATTGAAACTATTTTTTAGAAAATGTGGTCATGAAGGAGATAGATTTGTGGATGAAAATTAAAACATAATCTATTTTCATCAAAATTTTAACTTTTCCTCTTTAAAAAATAAATTTAATAATATGAATGGAAAACATTTTTTTCAATAAATAATCATAGAATATGTGAAATTTAATATATTTATCAGATAAGGAAGAAATAATTTCCTCATCATTAATTCAAAAATAAACATTTTTTATTTAAAATATTAATACAACTTAAATCACTATAATATATTGCAACTATTGAATCAAAATCCCCATGAGATAATGAAAAATATATTGATATTTAAATCTCATTAATTTCCATAATAACTATCATTAAATACATTCATGGGAAGTATATAACCTAAATAAATGAAAAAATTGGTGAATATGGAAAGTGTATTTCATAAATAAATATGATATAAAAATCCCTTACTAATGTCACAACATTTAATATAAAATTAATAAATGAAGTTTTTATGTCTAAAATGAATAAATCCTCCAAAAATAGATTAAAAATACAGAAAAAAATATTTCACATATAATAATCAAATAAAATAATCAATGACGATGTTGAATAACGCAATGAATGAAAATTGAGTTACATACCACTTAGCAGTTGGAAAATTCACCTAAATTCTCCATATTTGAAATAATATTAATATAAACATAAAAACCATTAATTATGAATTACTAATGATATAACATGTAAAATATGAGATTAATAGACCATATATAATATAATTGGTCCATAAAATTAAAATATTCTCAAATTAATTAAATTGAGGGAAAATACCATACATCTATTTCGATGTGTCAGATATATAATTTATCTTGCCGAATAATTAAAATATGTTGATTAAAAAATCTATCAATATTTTTTTGAATTTATTAATCATTTTATTTTTTTTACTATATTTATATATTTCACTACTTACACAAATAAGCTTACCTTGAACTTTTTTTGATATTCAGTTCATATGTACAAAAGGACATTGATAGTTTTGATATGGTGAAATATTTCATTAATAAAACACCAAAATAATAATGATAATATAATTATCATTTTAATAAATTAAATATAAATTTAAAAACATCAATGAAATTTTCCATATATGAAAAATGAACTACACTACAATCGGGGAGATTACATGGTGTACGTACACATGAGTAATGTTTTCATTAATAAATGGTCATGAGGGAAATAATTCCAGTTTTATTTTATCGAACCAAAATTATCATTATATTGTTAATGTAGTTTTTTATATACATAAATATACCATCCATGGGATGCAATAATTAATAAAGAATCACACCGCTTTATTGAGGTTGTAATGCACATGTACGCATGAGTGAAATTATCATTTTAAAATGAATGTAATTTTTGGAAATTATTTGATATTCTATATTAAAATAATAAAAAATATTTCATTAATATCATATATATATATATCAAATAAATCATTATAATCATCCATAATAGCATGTGATGAAAAATGAACAACATGAGTTAATGAGGTACTAATTCACCATACATGTGAATGAAGGATTCCATTTCCATTTGGTGGAGGATGATATTGATTTATTGTATTAAAATAAAATAATAACATATAAATATATATATTTTATATATTTTATTATATCATCATGGTTTTATTATATTTTAATGATTTTTAATTATAAATAAAATAAAATTTCTTTTTACTAAATGATACCCCTTCTTTAGAACATCTATTTATGTTTACAAAATATGCCATTCTAGTTGGGAGTTATTATAAAAACATTGACTATAGAACATGGGGATTGAATTAAATAAGGTATTTTGGTAGGTATTTAATGAACCATGTATTTATTTATGTGTTAATAAATGAGAAGAGAACAATTCCATTTATAGGTGAGGGAAGGTCACTACTGTAATTTATTAAAATATTAAAATATAATAATTTTTTTTTTGTGTATAAAATACCTAAAAATTAAAAGGGATAAAAATATAATATGGGATATGGTATCAATATGACTAACAAATAGGATTTGGTTAGGATTATTTTGGTAAATGGCCCATTTCCAATGGTTTAACATTCCATTATTCAAATTTTAACCTTAACTATATTAAGACTTTTTTCATACTGGAAGTGAAATAATTTTAAATGATAAAAAAGATCATTTTTTGGTAAAGGGATGAAATAATAGACTCTATTCCATCCTCATTTTCAATTTTCAATATATTTTTTTTCCGGTAATTTAAAAAAAATATTATTTAAAATAAGATTTCATTAATATCATTTTTACACTATTAATGTAATTTGACATTAAAGACATGAATATGATAATTATTATTGAATATAATTAATTAATACATAAATAACACATTATTGTTAACTCTAATATTCTTTTGTAATAGTAAATCAATCTAAAGACATTACGTTTAATGTTGTCAAAATGATTTTGAATTAGGTTTCCTCTTTTTGTACTCGAACATAAAAGTGATATTTAAATGAAAAATGCTTACATTTTGTCTATTTATTTTCATATATTATTATATAGGTCACTTCTATGAAAAATATCTCATTAATAAGTATCTCTTTTAAATAAGTTATATGTTTCTAAATATGTTTAAAAATTAGAATTGTTTTGAAAAAAAGCGGGCCTCATCACTATGTTTAAATCTATTTTTCCCAATTTAACTTTTTACAATCTGTCACGACCCATCCTTGGGGTCTGTGCCGTGACTACCCCATGCCCATCTTCCATAGGCTAGGGGCAGGAGACTAGAACCAAAGGCTTAAATCCTTATAACTGGGAATGCATTGCCTTTATAAAACATAAAAACATCCAACCAGAGTACAAGAGGACGTAATACACTAAGTAAAAAAGATAGTACTAAAAAGTAAATGTGCCATAATACAAACCCAACTCAAAGGATACAGCAACAACGGAATGAAAGTACAACAGAAAAGACAAACAGATAGAATATATAAGTAGCTCTTGGGTCATCCACCTCGGATCCTACCTGAAGGGTAGGTACAGATAGCCTCCTCAATGCTCTCACCGACCAACCTCCTCAATGTACCGTCTCATCATGAAGTCCACCTCCGGGTAATGAATCATCATGAGGTCCAACTCCGGGTACTGACTCGTCATGAGGTCCACCTCCGGGTACCGTCCAGTCCTCGTACACTCTGTCTCTGTCAGCGTTGTTCGTCGTCTGCATCCAACACAATGAGGTGCGGGCATAACTCATGCATGGGTGAGTATAACAATACTCAGTAGGGACCTTGAGACCCTCAAGGTCTCACTAAATCCTACAAGGATAACCACAAAGAAGGATCTCAACAAATAACCCTTACATAGGTATAATCACATGCTTATAACAATGTTATCAAGTATCACATCTCAATCACGAGGAAACACAAAGGTTATTGACTCACCTCAAACCAGGATTTTCATTAATGATATCGAATCCACAAATGATGAAGATCTCCTCCTCTAACGAGTATATTGATACAGTCACAACTCGGATGCACTACTCACTAACCTTTGACTGCCGAGATACTCCTCTTGTCGAGTACCGCAGGTCTGCCACCCCAACATAGTTGTGCTCCCCGTTGTGGGTCTGCCACCCAAACACAGTAGTGCTCCCCATAATAACATGTAGATGTACTCCTTCTGTCGAGTACCGCGGGTATGCCACCGAAATATAATAGTTATCCCAATTGTGGGTCTTCCACCCAAACACAATAGTGCTCCCCACTAGGCTATACAAGTCACTCTGACTCCAATCGGACAAGCAGTCATCAGGTCTCAACTAGCTACAAGGTCTCCGTACTCCGTACGATTATCTCTGAGAGAGTACGCTCCACGAGCTAGTGGTCGATATTTCCAAGCGTCAAGTAATTTCACGTGGAAGTATCTAAAAATACTGCCTCGTCATAAGGGTCTCAACGCAATAGACAGTGCGTCAATCGAACGCCCGATCTGTGAGTTATTTTCATTACTATTGTAATGGACCGGACCCCTCTGGTCCATTCCTTTGTTGAAATCGATGTGGTCAACACGGCGCTGGTAACAATGATAATTATTATTGATAAAAACGAAGAAGAATTTATAAAAAAATTAAAAGATGATTTGTCAGTTTATTATATTAAATAATAAAGATGGTGATATAAAGTGCGTGATTAATTAAAATAAAAGGGGTTTTAATCCTAAATAATAATTTAAAAAAATAAGGCGTTTATTTTAATATTAATTGAGAAATTGTTGGAATTAAATTAGAATAATAATAATAGGTGTTGTGTTATTAATATTATTCATAATATTAATGAGAAATTAATAAAATGAGTTATGATATTTATTGCAAACAAATAAATGAAGATGCACAATGGAAGCATGGTGGTGCGTTAATAAAATTAAAGGTGAGTTCGTTATTATTACTATGTTAAATAATAATAATAATGGTGGTGTAAAAATATGTTGGGTTTATTAAATTGAATGACTTTAATTTAATAAAAGTGGTTTCAATTTAATTAGTGTGAAATAAAAATAAATAGAATTAAATAATTAAATTGACGGATGTTACGCGATATTGATGTGGCATGGTCAGATTCAGATATCCAACAGGGTCGTTTAACGTGGTCAATGCGATGAGCATAAATATTATTGTTATTAAAAATAATAATGGTGATGAGTTAATAAAATAAGTTGATGAATTGTTGTTATGATTGAAAAACAATAAATAACAATGATGACGTAAAACTATGTGTGAGAGGTTAATGAAATTAAATGTATTAAAAAGGGGTTGAATATGTAAGTTATATTAATTTTGTTTTGACATTTAATTCAATTAAATGAAATGGTTTTGAGTCGCATGGAATGATTTTAGTTTAATATGAGAATAATTATAGTAATCTAATTTCATGGGATTAAATTAGAACATTAATAATGGGTGTTATTATTAATTTTATTAATAATAACATTAAAGGAAATTGGAGAGTGAAAGAGTTAAAGGAAATAATGATTTAAAAAAATTAATGCAATAAAAAAAATAAATTAAATTAAAAAGTAAATCAATAAGGGGTGGGGCGTGGTTGACATGGAGCCAAGGAGGCGCCACTTTTGTGGTGGCGTGGGATTGAGGAGGTTCTTTTGTATGTCATTATTATTATATATTATAATAATGATTATAAGGTATTTATGGGAATAAAATTAAAAGAGAAATAAATGTAAAAGGAGGGAGTGTTTGTTTCCAACGTGAAAGAGACCAAATCAAGATTGATTTGGAGTTATAAAAATAAATAAATAAGTAATTATAATAATAATAAAATAATATTATTATTATTTTGGGTGATCAAAACTTAAAAAGTCTATAACTTCTTCATATGGTGTCGGAATGACGAACCGTCAGCGGCAGTGTAATCCTGTAATTAAGACGGTCATTTTAAGACCAGTGATGGATACCTTTTTATGAGTTATGTCTCGGGTCAATGAAACACACATATTAATAAAATTAACGTCTTTTTTTTAAAACGTGTGGAAACCGTGTGACGTGTCGTGTGTTGACCAGTCAAAACACGTAACGGGTGTAAAGTCACACCGTGTATTCATCAATACACGCTGCAAACTGTTTTACCTATTCGTTGGCTATATAAGAAAGGGTCGCGGATTATTTACAGACCAATCGCTTCTTTTCCGCACGACGACACTCTTGGATGATCAAGAAGTCTTCCTCCTCTAACTTCTTTGTCCGAGCTCCGAATTACGATCTGTCAGCGGCCACAGGATCGTAGCGACGGGACGAAGCTTTTAAGGCCAGACTTGTCACCTTTACATACGGCCTTCCTTCTCCAGCTTCCATCCTAGGAGGCGTTTGTCGGGTTTGGCGAAGGTGGAGGACACCGAAGGACGCCGTCAGAAGCGGCGTGATCGGGACCTTTTGAGGTAGGGATCTCACCTTTGTCTCTATAATTTGTGTATCATGTGTGGCGTGTATCCTTTTGTTTTCATGAGAGATGGTTGAACCATTAAATTAAGATAATAACTGGTTAAAGAATGGGGTTGGGAAGTTAGTGATTGTTGTTACCTTACTTTTATATCCTATGATATTATATTTGTGAATTGAATGAGCTTCTTCCTACTGAAAATCACAGTCATTGGGGGCCTTTTCTTACGCAATTAAATGATTCCCTCTCCTTCTGTATTTTCTTATGGATGGAAACTTCACGAAATGTGGACATTGGTTAATCACGTAAAGTTGAGTTTTTAAATGAAAATCTAAAACCCTTGTGTGATCACCCCGGTTGAACCAAAATGGAATAATGAACATGTGGGTGTTGGCTTGGTTACGTGGCATGTGTTGGGGGTGTTTTGTGGGAAGTTGTGGTTTGGGTGAGCAGTGGGGTTGTGACGTTTGGGTGGTGATCTTATTGGAATGGTTGATGGTGGAAACGTGGAGGTGTAAAATGTTTTGTAAATGATGGGGTTGAAATGGTAAGTGGTTGGTTGTGTAAAATGCCTTTATTTATGAAAAGTGTATTGATTATGAAAAGTGTTTTGAAGTAAAAAGGTGTTTTCAAATTCGGAAATGTTTTGTGTGTGGAAAGGGTTTTATGTGTGGAACTTTGAAATAAATGAATGATGGAATGTTGTATGGTTGTGATAATCATTTTTAAATGAAATGGCATGTGGTTGCTTGCGTTTTACCTAACCTTGGTTGTGGATGGCAGGGATATGTTTGTGAAAGGTTTTTTCTGGATGATAGTTGCCCAGAAGTAATAATTTTTTAAACCATTGAATGAAACATGAAAACCTAAATGGGGTTGGGGGATGATTGTTTGGTTGTTGATGCATGCTTCGTGGTAGCAGTGCCGAGGCACATGATCAGTTTCTCTTTTTAAGAATCCACAGGTTGGGCTGTGTGTTTGGTATATGTATATATATAATTGTATCTTTGTGTTTTGTCGCACCACACCCATGTCAAGAACCTAGTGCCGAACACTCCCATTTTATGGGAGAGGGTGTTCCCCCTTAGTTACTAGCTCCTTCCTGCTCCTTCTTCCATAGGCTATGATGGCTTGAGGTGACCTTACACCCAAGACTCTTCGGGTAGGTCTCAGAGGCTGTGATGGCTTGAGGCGACCTTTAGCCCAAGACTCTTCGGGCAGGCTTACCATTCCCAAGAACCTTCGGGATGAGGCCCAGGTGTCTGCGGGCGGGTTAGTGGTTGTGGCCCAGGTGTGTGCGGGCGAGATGCGTGGTTGTGAGGCCCAGGTGTGTGCGGGCGGGATGCGTGGTTTGGCCCAGGTGTGTGCGGGTGGGAAGAGTGTGGTAGTGTCAGGACGTTTGCCGTTAGGAAGAGCAACATCTAATTAAGTGGTAAATGGTGAGGGGTACCCAATACTTTTGTTCTATATATATACTAAACTTGTTTTTGTTACTTGGTGAGTGTGACCAGTGAGGCTGGGTGGATAGTTTTTCCTTGTTCGTTTCTGGTTCTTCTGTTTTCTCACTGGACCTTAGGGTGTCTCCCCACTTGTTCACGGGAGCTTTAGGTTTCCCTACTGAGTATACTTGTATTCTCACCCTACGTTTACTTTCAGGTTTCCAGGAGGACTACCAGGGCCGTGCGGGACCCTACTAGTCGGGCAGTTGGAGTTGTTGCAGTTGTTGTTCTCTTGATTTCTTTGGCATTGTACTTTTGAGCTTCCTTGTACTTGAACCTTGTTATAAAAATTGTTTAAACATGCATATGGGCTTGGTTTGGGTTTATTTATATACACTCGTTCTTTTCCCTTTCTGGTGGTTGACTTGTCCTATTTCCCGATCCAAAATAATAAAAAAGGTAATGCCTCCCATATTTGTGAAAACCCATACCCTTGGTGCTAGTCGCCAACCCGGGGCCTACTGGAGGCGGGACTCGGGGGTCATTATCTCCCTTTCACCATTGCCAGCTCAGGAGGGGCATCTTTGGTGGGAGGGGGTCGTGACATAATGGTATCAGAGGCTGATGGTTGAGAGATAGGATGGAGTCTGGAGTTAGGCACAGTGAGGATTGCATGGGATGGTAGGGCAACAATGTTTGTTAATCTTGGTGCATGACATAGGCCAGGGAAGACCGGCTAGGACACGGGATTTTAGGGCCCCCCGTGATCTGATGCAAGGACTCTGAGCCTACCGAACGACCAAGTGAGACTATATTGATTGCAGGGTAGAGACCCTAGGGAAGGTACATGCATCATCATTTTTGTGTTTTACTTGATTTGGGTGTTCTGGGAAAGAAATTGAAATAAAATGATAATTAAAACTTTGAGTTTTTCCTTACTACATGGGCTTAGGCGATCCTTGTTTATCGTACATCTATGGCACTTGGACGTTAACCGAAATGCAGAGGAGTGGGATGCGGACAATTTCATGCAACAGAAGTGGAAACCCCAACAAGGCAAAAGATCGAGAGAGATGTTTCATGTTTTACTTAAATGCCCTCGTTTATGTTTTGTTTAAATCCAGGTGCATCACACTCAATTGTTGAAACTCATTCTCGCCCATGCTTTAGGCATGGACCTTGTTTTTCATGAGTCTATAATGCTATGGTGTTTCCCTCTTTTCTTTAAATGTACGTGAAGTGCCCTATCATGTGGGGAGGGGAAGACCTAATCCCTAATCGAGACACATTAATGTGGATGCGATTTAACCTGTGCAGGCGAGTTAGTGCCGCCAAAAGAGGATAATATCTCAACATGGGAGAAGGAATTCCTCAAGCCATGTGTCCGGGCAGTGTGTGGGTTGTACGTTGTTGGGTGCAGTGTAAGTTGGAAAAAGAAAAAAAACCTAATATATGGGAAAGGAAAAACTTGATCCTTAATCAAGACGCATTAATGAGGATGTGATTAAACCCGTGCAGGTGAGTTAGTGCCGCCTAAAGCGGATAGTATCTTGACATAGGAGAGGGAATTCCTAACTCATAGAGTTGTCGGTTGTTTCTTGTTATGACAAGAGCCCTAAGAGGTATCTTGCGGAGTGGTTGTTTGGATCCTTTCTTTTTCGTGGTTGGTTTTTAATTCTCGAGGACGAGAATGTTTTAAGAGGTATCTGATGTAATGGACCGGACCCCTCCGTTCCATTCCTTTGTTGAAATCGATGTGGTCAACACGGCGCGCGTAACAATGATAATTATTAATGATAAAACGAAGAAGAATTTATAAAATAATTAAAAGATGATTTGTTAGTTTATTATATTAAATAATAAAAATGGTGATATAAAGTGTGTGATTAATTAAATTAAATGGGGTTTAAATCCTAAATAAGAATTTAAAAAAATAAGGCGTTTAGTTTAATATTAATTGAGAAATTGTTGGAATTAAATTAGAATTATAATAATAGGTGTTGTGTTATTAATATTATTCATAATATTAATGAGAAATTAATAAAATGAGTTATGATATTTATTGCAAACAAATAAATGAAGATGCACAATGGATGCATGGTGGTGCGTTAATAAAATTAAAGGTGAGTTCGTTATTACTATTATGTTAAATAATAATAATAATTGTGGTGTAAAAATATGTTGGGTTCATTAAATTGAATGACTTTAATTTAATAAAATTGGTTTCAATTTAATCAGTGTGAAATAAAAATAAATAGAATTAAATAATTAAATTGACGGATGTTACGCGACATTGATGTGGCATGGTCAGATTCAGATATCCTACGGGGTTGTTTAACGTGGTCAATGCGATGAGCATAAATATTATTGTTATTAAAAATAATAATGGTGATGAGTTAATAAAATAAGTTGATGAATTGTTGTTATTATTGAAAAGAAATAAATAACAATGATGACGTAAAACTATGTGTGAGAGTTTAATGAAATTAAACGTATTAAAAAGGGGTTGAATATGTAGGTTATATTAATTTTGTTTTGACATTTAATTCAATTAAATGAAATGGTTTTGTGTCGCATGGAATGATTTTAGTTTAATATAAGAATAATTATAGTAATCTAATTTCATGGGATTAAATTAAAACATTAATGATGGGTGTTATTATTAATTTTATTAATAATAACATTAAAGGAGATTGGAGAGAGAACGAGTTAAAGGAAATAAAGATTTAAAATAATTAATGCAATAAAACAAATAAATTAAATTAAAAAGGAAATCAATAAGGGGTGGGGCGTGGTTGACATGGAGCCAAGGAGGCGCCACTTTTGTGGTGGCGTGGGATTGAGGAGGTTCTTTTGTAAGTCATTATTATTATATATTATAATAATGATTATAAGGTATTAATGGGAATACAATTAAAAGAGAAATAAATGTAAAAAGAGGGAGTGTTTGTTTCCAACATGAAAGAGACCAAATCACGATTGATTTGGAGTTACAAAATTAAATAAATAAGTAATTATAATAATAATAAAATAATATTATTATTATTTTGGGTGATCAAAACTTAAAAAGTCTATAACTTCTTCATATAGTGTTGGAATGACGAACCGTTAGCGGCAGTGTAATCCTGTAATTAAGACGGTCATTTTAAGACCAGTGATGGATACCTTTTTATGAGTTATGTCTCGGGTCAACGAAACACACATATTAATAAAATTAACGTCTTTTTTTTAAAACGTGTGGAAACCGCGTGACATGACGTGTGTTGACCAGTCAAAACACGTAACGGGTGTACAGTCACACCATGTATTCATCAATACACGCAGCATACTGTTTTACCTATTCGTTGGCTATATAAGAAAGGGTCGCGGATTATTTCCAGACCAATCGCTTCTTCTCCGCACGACGACACTCTTGGATGATCAAGAAGTCTTCCTCCTCTAACTTCTTTGTCCGAGCTCTGAATTACGATCCGTCACCGGCCACAAGATTGTAGCGACGGGACGAAGCTTCTAAGCCCGGACTTGTCACCTTTCCTTCCGGCCTTCCTTCTCCAACTTCCATCCTAGGAGGCATTTGTCGGGTTTGGCGAAGGCGGAGGACACCGAAGGACATCGTCGGAAGTGGCGTGATCGGGACCTTTTGAGGTAGGGATCTCACCTTTGTCTCTCTAATTTGTGTATCATGTGTGGCGGGTATCCTTTTGTTTTCATGAGAAATGGTTGAACCTTTCAATAATGATAATAACTGGTTAAAGAATGGGGTTGGGATGTTAGTGATTGTTGTTACCTTACTTTTATATCCTGTGATATTATATTTTTGAATTGAATGAGCTTATACCTACTGAAAATCACAGTCATTGGGGGCCTTTTCTTACGCAATTAAATGTTGCCCTCTCCTTCTGTATTTTCTTATGGATGGAAACTTCATGAAATGTGGAAATTGGTTAATCACATAAAGTTTAATTTTTAAATGAAAATCTAGAACCCTTGTGTGATCACCCCGATTGAACCAAAATGGAATAATGAACATGTGGGTGTTGGCTTGGTTACATGGCATGTGTTGGGGGTGTTTTGTGGGCTGTTGTGGTTTGGGTGAGCAGCGGGGCTGCGACGTTTGGGTGGTGATCTTATTGGAATGGTTGATGGTGGAAATGTGGAGGTGTGAAATGTTTTGTAAACGATGGGTTTGAAATGGGAAGTGGTTGGTTGTGGAAAATGCCTTTATTTATGAAAAGTGTTTTGATTATGAAAAGTTTTTTGAAGTAAAAAGGTGTTTTCAAATGCGGAAATGTTTTGTGTGTGGAAAGGGTTTTATGTGTGGAACTTTGAAATAAATGAATGATGGAATGTTGTATGGTTGTGATAATCTTTTGTAAATGAAATGGCATGTGGTTGCTTGAGTTTTACCTAACCTTGGTTGTGGATGGAATGTATATGTTTGTGAAAGGTTTTTTCTGGATGATAGTTGCCCAGTAGTAATAATTTGTTAAACCATTTCATGAAACATGAAAACCTAAATGGGGTTAGGGGATGATTGTTTGGTTGTTGATGCATGCTTCGTGGTAGCAGTGCCGAGGCACATGCTCAGTTTCTCTTTTTAAGAAGCCATAGGTTTGGCCGTGTGTTTGGTATATGTATATATATAATTGTATCTTTGTGTTTTGTCGCACCACACCCATGTCAAGCACCTAGTGCCGAACACTCCCATTTTATGGGAGAGGGTGTTCCCCCTTAGTTACTAGATCCTTCCTGCTCCTTCTTCCATAGGCTATGATGGCTTGAGGTGACCTTACACCAAAGACTATTCGGGTAGGTCTCGGAGGCTGTGATGGCTTGAGGCGACCTTTAGCCCAAGACACTTCGGGTAGGCTTACCGTTCCCAAGAACCTTCGGGATGAGGCCCAGGTGTTTGCGGGCGGGTTAGTGGTTGTGGCCAAGGTGTGTGCGGGTGAGATGCGTGGTTGTGAGGCCTAGGTGTGTGCGGGCGGGATGCGTGGTTTGGCCCAGGTGTGTGCGGGCGGGAAGAGTGTGGTAGCGTCAGGACGTTTTCCGTTAGGAAGAGAAACATCTAATTAAGTGGGAAATGGTGCGGGGTACCCAATAATTTTGTTCTATATATATACTAAACTTGTTTGTGTTACTTGGTGAGTGTGACCAGTGAGGCTGGGTGGATAGTTTTTCCTTTTTAGTTTTTGGTTCTTCTGTTTTCTCACGGGACCTTATGGTGTCTCCCCACTTGTGCACGAGATCTTTAGGTTTCCCTAATGAGTATACTTGTATGCTCACCCTACGTTTACTTTCAGGTTTCCAGGAGGACTACCAGGGCCGTGCGGGACCCTACTAGTCGGGCAGATGGAGTTGTTGCTGTTGTTGTTCTCTTGATTTCTTTGTCATTGTACTTTTGAGATTCCTTGTACTTGTACCTTGTTATAAAAATTGATTAAACATGCATGTGGGCTTGGTTTGGGTTTATTTATATACACTTGTTCTTTTCCCTTTTTGGTGGTTGACTTGTCCTATTTCCCGATCCAAAATAATAAAAAGTGTAATGCCTCCCATATTTGTGAAAACTCATACCCTTGGTGCTAGTCTCCAACCCGAGGCCTACTAGAGGTGGGACTCGGGGGTCATTATCTCCCTTTCACCATTGCCAGCTCAGGAGGGGCATCTTTGGTGGGAGGGGGTCGTGACAACTATTCCAGGGTCCCGACTGGATTTCGGATAAAATCCATCCCAGTCATACTCCAAATACATACAAACCATAGGTAATGTATTCCGAAATAACTGTCTCTTCAAGAGGAATCCAACAATGTCGACGACACGTCAATCAGACTTCCAAAGCTCAAGTTATAAGCGTTTCAGCTCCGAGGTCCCGGTTGGTTTCTGGTTCGATCCAACCCTTCTATACCCAAATTTCACCGAAGCCATGAGTGTAATATATCAAAACAACCATATCGATCCGCGGAATCCTACGCAACTGACGGTGCATCAATCGGATATCCACATCTCATTTTATTTCCTTTTAACTGAAAACAGTCCAAAAAAGGGGGTCTGGGCCTGATCCGATCCAGCCTAACACCCACTGGGTCAGCCCAAACCAGGTCGACTTAACCCTAGTCCGGGTCCCGCTCGGTTGGGCGTGGCCCGGCCCGGCGCTGGCGGCCCTGCCTGACGCTGGCGGCCCGACCCGGTGGCCGTTTGCGGCTCAGCTGGTTGGTCGAGCGCGTTGCGTCGAGATGGGGGCGTGTCCCCACATTGATTGTTATAGGTGGCACACGTAGGCGCCTCCCCACCTCCCAGATCCCGCGTGGCCATGGGGTTCATCGCACCGCCACCGCGGATGTTGCCGCGCCGGGTTTCCTCCTGCAGCGTGCCGCCGCCGCCGGACGCCGGCACCGCCGTGCCGGCGCGGCACGCCGGCCGCGGCTTCCGCGGACCACCAGACGCGCTCTGGTGGTCCTATTTTCCCGCCGCTTGCTCCTATGGCTCCACCGGGACCCGTTATTCATATGACGACTTCAAAACACCGTTGTGGTCCCGTTTCATCATCGCCCATCAATCCGCACATTGACAAACAATCTGCGGAGGGTCGTCGGGTCGTGTTTGTTCAGCCTGCGCCCTCCACGTTAGTCGATAGAAATAGGTTGGACAATAATGATGTTAAACGAAAAACATGGTACAATTTTAATCAAATAAAATTCAACTTAATTCTCAGTAATTCCCCCGCAAACAATTATTCCCATCCCGTAAATAAAATCACTCGCGGATCAACTTGACATTGAGTTGATCGACATTCTTTTTTTTAGAAGGGAATAATCATGGGAATATTAACATACTCAAATCAAACCCCTACCTCATAAAACGACGTTAAATGATGGCAAGTCGTGGAAGATTTGCGTCGTGGAATATTGGCATCAATCTGTCAACGTCGGGAAGAATGGAGCTGAGGGAGGCGTTGGCATTCTTCCTTCTTCGTTCTTCATTGGATGAAGGGGATAACTCTCCAAGTGTCGGGTGCTGTGCTTCGCTGCTAGCGTTCTGCCGCTTGAAGAAGCTGTCTAGAACTCATTCCCCTAGCCTAATTTATATAAGATTGGGAGGGAACATCGTTGGCACGCAAGTCATAAATGTAGGATTTATGAAAGAGGGATCCCCCTAATTAATCTGCTATGGTGGCACATTAAAATGGGGAGGAAATAAAAAATGGGGTTATTGGCCCGGTTGGTCCCCACAAAAGAATATCCTCCAAAGGGAGGATATTTCCTAGCAGGCCCCATCATTAATTAACCACAAAATGGAAAGGGGGGGTGGTTAATTATTGGGTGGTTCCCTCATTAAAAAGGGAGGTTTCATCCTCCTCTATTAAGAGAGGGATTTAAACCTAGAGGCTCTCCCACATAAATGAGGGGGAGTCAAGGAGTTATGATTCCCCTCACATTAACGGGAGGCCTCGTGTGGTTTCCACGACAATTATCCTCACATGGGTGATTGGATCTCGGTGTTCCCCACCACCATAACCTCTCATGGGAGGTTAGGGTGTGGCGGTCCCACCACCAACTCCCAAGTGGGGCTTCTAACCACTTTATTCGCACAACATGTGTTTAACAAAATAAGATAAATTGTTCACTTATTTTATTTTATTAACCCACGTAAAACCCCCAAAAATAACTTCCATACCCGATCATCTACCATCGAGGTGAATGTCTTCGTAAGAAAAAACACGCTCTTTGAGTTCAACGGTGCCCTCAAATATCAATTCCGAGCAACGGTTCAAAAGATAGAAAAACCCTTTCATTTGTTTACTGAACGTACCCGAGCTAAAGATGAAAATTGATTTTGGGCACATCGGTCCTCGGAATCAAGTGTCATAAGAAGCCAAAGACTCGTAAAATTCCAAAGAAATTAAGAAAGAAATTTTCCTTGAAATTTCTGAGTCTTTACATTACTCCCACCTCAGGACTTTACATCCCCGTAAAGCGAAACCACAAACAAGGGAATCTAAAAGAGGTACCGAGAATGCATCTGAGCCTCCCTCTCCCATGTGCTCTCCTAGAGGTTCTTGTGCTGCCAGCAAAATTGCACAAGGGGAATCAATCGTCCTCGTAGGACCCACTCCTGTCGATCCTCAGCCTCAACTGAAACACCGTGAAGGTCTCCCCGTCATTGATATCTAGATCATTGTGGTCGATGATGATAGATAGGTCATGCAAACATATCCTCAGCTATGATATGTGGATTACGCCGTGCACCAGTGCTTCTAAGGTGGAAAGGTCAGATGAAATGCGGAGATAACTAGCCACCCCGGCCAAATCTCTATAGACCCCGTCGAGGTGAGGACCGTAAGAAAACATGTTCATCACCCTCGAACTCTAGTGGTCTCGTCTCTTATCCACCTGCTTAGAACATCATCCACAACATTCCCCTTTCTAGGAATATAGACTATCGAAGTCATAGTCCTGGAGGAGCTGAAACTGAAAACTCCTACTGCCACAAGGGTAAGGTTGGCCGACTCAAGAGTGATAGGACGCCCCCTCCTAAGAATGAGTTTATTCTTTGCTGACTAGGCTTCCCTTTTCGCATACCAAGGAAAAACTTATTCCAACGTTGTAGATAAACCACAACCTTTTTGAAAAATACAGTTAATCAATGTATGACCTGTGGTTACCGAGTCCATAACCATACCAACGTCTTAAGGCATCGACGCTGCCACCAAGATGTTCCAACATAAACTCTCGCCTCAAGGGTCAGATCACAGTGTCGACGTATGTGTGATTATCGAGTCTCCTCCCAAAGGTATCTCTAGACGTGAGGGTCAAGTTAATAGTTTTAACTGGAAACTCTAGGTCTGGGACAAGATTTTTCAATGGAAGGAATTATTGGTACCTATTTATATTGATACGATAGCTAGTAGTAGACACAGACCGTACCTCAAATCATTCCTAGAGCCTTTCGGTCGCACTCCATAACTGCATGCAGCTACTCTCATTCCCTTTCCTCCATCTCTCTGAGCATGGAGGGGAATACCAATGCAGGTGGTTGTAACATGTCGATATGAACAGCACCACATACTGCTCTCCTAGCTCTACTTCCACGTCTACTGCTCTGCATATTCATCTGTCCTTCAAACATACCTCGCTCTGAGGTCTGAGATCTAAAGCAATGATTGTATTGTATTAATAAAGTACCAAGAACAATTGGTATGCCATGATGACTACTCACATTCTGACATGTCGTCCTATCAAATCTATATAAGCTCTAGAAAACACAAAGCCAGCTCCTCAAGCCAGTCCTTAGCTGCCTGTCGGGATCGCCTCAGAACCTAAGGGGTATATGATCATGCAACACATGTAAGGAATTAAAACTACATGTGTCGTCTACCAGTACCGTCGTTGGAAACAGCTGACCATCAGGTAGTGATATAGCTGGAACACTA
The DNA here is from genome assembly GCA_963277665.1 of Viscum album. Classification (NCBI taxonomy): domain Eukaryota; kingdom Viridiplantae; phylum Streptophyta; class Magnoliopsida; order Santalales; family Viscaceae; genus Viscum; species Viscum album. The sequence goes on from OY728125.1 coordinate 1,581,529,638, forward strand.
CCCGAAGTTACTATCTCATGCATCAGTCCACGTACTGAATCCTCGTCACTATGTGGACAAACCTTGTGGTATCTCACTGGGTAACACCAGTAGATAATACCAACATCTACTCCACCCCTGTATCAACGTAGTGTAGAACTCTAGAAATCACCTCCATCCAGTCCACTAATAACTAGAAATTTGTCTCGCCTCGTAACCTTAGAGGCCTCTAATGCTAGAACTCGTGCACCGCGCACTGTCAACATGCATCATCAACTAGTATGACTGGTGGAATCTACTGCCTAATGGGTGGTGGTGCTACTGGTACAACACCTGAAGGTGGCAACATACAAAAGATGGCCCTGCACCGGAGTCTCATCGCTCAGTGGGCCGTCATCGAGTACACTCTCAGAACTCCAACTGACAGTCTACGTAGAGACATCTTGAACATTTGTGACACGGTAACATGATATAAACCTAGTGAGCTGACCTGGTTTGAGCTAACAAAATGAAAACATTTGAAAACACACACGCAGTCAGGGTTTTCATGCACTGAGTCGGATATAAGATGTCAGGGTCCTGGTGTATGGATACGCTGGTCGATGCAGCAACACTGGACTCCCTGAACTGAAAACCACACTCATTACTCTTAACACTATTGCCTCAAAGAAATAAAAATATTAGAGTCATAAGATCTGTGGAAGAAAAAACTTCCTATGATACAAATTTGTCATGAACTGTCCTCGGGGCCTGTGTCGTGACTACCCCAAGCCCGGGTACCATTGGCCAGGAGCTGGCGACTAGGACCAGAGGCGTAAATCCAGATAACTGGGAAGGCATTGCCTTTATAAAACATAAACACATCCATCCAGAGTACAAGAAGAAGTAATACATTAAGTAAAAAATATAGTGTTGAAATGTAAATGGGCCAGAATACAAACCGAACTGAAAAGATACAGCTACAACTGAATGAATGTACCACAGAAAAGACAAACAACTGGAAGATAGAAGTAGCTCATGGGTCATCCATCACGGATCATACCTAAAGGGTAGGTACAGATAGCCTCCTCAACGTTCTGGATTCCAGAATTCTCCGAGTACCATCTCATTTTGAAGTCCACCTCCGGGTAATGACTCGTCATGAGGTCCAACTCCGGGTACAGACATGTCGTGAGGTCAAACTCCGGGTATCGTCCAGTACTCATACACTTATTTTCTTTCATCGCTGTCTGTTGTCTGCATCCAACACAACGAGGTGCGGGCATAGACCATGCAAGGGTGAGTATAACGATACACAGTAGGGACCCCGAGACCCTCAAGGTCTCACTAAATCCAACAAGGATAACAAAAAAGAAGGATCTCAACAGATAAACCTTAGTTAGGAATAATACAATACTTATACCTAAGTTATCAAGTAACCCATATCAATTATGAGGAAACCCAAAGGTTTTTGGCTCAGCTCAATCCAGGATTTTCATTAATGATATCGAAACCACAACTGCTGAAGAGATCCTCCTCTAACGAGTACAGTGATCCTGTCACAACACCAATGCACTTTTCACTATCCATTGATTGATGAGGTACTCCTTCTGTCGAGTACCGCGGGTCTGCCACCCCAACACAGTAGTGCTCCCTGTCGTGGTTCTGCCACCCAATAACAGTAATGCTCCCCTAATAGCCTATAGTGGTACTCCTTCTGTTGAGTACCGCGAGTCTGCCACCCAAAAACAGTAGTTCTCCCCACTTTGGGTCTGCCACCCAATCATGGTTGTGCTCCCCTCTAGTCTATACAAGTCACTCCGACTTGAATCAGACAAGCAGTCATTAGGTCTCATCCAACTACAAGGTCTCTGTACTCCGTACGCTCCTCTCCAGGAGGATCCGCTCCACGAAAAAACTAGTCGATACTTCCAAGTGTAACTTAATCTCACATTGAAGTATCTTAAAGGACCGCCTCATCATATGGGTCTCAACGCAATAGACTGTGCATCAATCAGATGCCTGGTCTGTGAGTTATTAGCATTAGCGTTCCAGGGTCCTGGTTTGTTTTCGGGTACAATCTAACCCAGCCATACTCCAAATGTGTCCAGACCTCAGGTGAAGTATTCCAAATGAACCGTCTCATCAATAGGAACCCAAAATAGTCAACGGCACGTCAATCGGACGTCTGGAGCTCAAGTTATAAGCGTTTCAGGTCCGAGGGCCCTGTTGGTTTCGGGTTTGAACCAACCCAGATGTACCCAAACATTTCTGAAACCTTGTGTGAAATATACCGAAACGACCATCTCGATCTGAGGAATCCTATGCAATTGAAGGTGCATCGATCGGAGATTCAGAACTCAATTTATGTCTGTTTAACCAAAAACGGTCCGAAAATAGGGGGTCTGGGCCCGGTCCGACCTGGCCCAACACCCCATGGGAAGGCCCGAACCGGGTCGACCCGACCCGAGTCTAGGTTCAAACCGTTTGGGTGTAGCCCGGCCAGGCTGGCACGGCCCGAACTGGCCCGCACGACCCGACATGGAGCTGGCGGCCCGGCCCAGCGCTGGCTCCACGACCCGTTTGCCGGTTGCCACTCAGCTGGTTGGGCGAGCGCGTTGTGCCGAGCGAGGGGTATGACCCCCCATTGATTGTTACCAGCAGCGCCCACTGGCGCCGCCCCACCTCCCGAATCCCGCTTGGATGCGGGTTCTGTCGCACCGCCGCTGCGACTTTTTCCGCGGTAGGTTTCATCCGTCGGATGCCGGCGCCACCGGCGGTGGCATCCGCGGACCACCAGACGTGTTTCAGTGGTCCAATTTTCCTGTCACATCACCTATGGCTCTCCTAGGACACGTTCTTCATTGTAACTACTTCCAAATGCTGTTACGGTCCCATTTCATCGTCGCCCGTTTTTCCGCACATAGACAAACAATCTTCTGAGGGTGGTCGGGCCGTGTTTGTTCGGACCACGCCCTCCGCGTTAGTCGATAATAATAGGTTGGAAGAAAATTATGTTAAACTAAAAACATGGTACAATTTTAATCAATTAAAATTGAACTTAATTCCCAAAAATTCCTATGCAATCAATTATTCCCAACCTGCAAATAAAATCATTCATGGATCAACATGATAATTAGTTGATCCACGTTCATTATTTTAGAAAGGAAGAATCATTGGAAATATAAACATACTCAAATTAAAACCCAACCATGTAAAACGGTGTTAAACGATGGAGATTCATGGAAGATGGGTGTCGTGGAAGACAGGCGACGTTCCGTCAACGTCGGGAAGGAAGGAGTCGAGGGTGGTGTCTGCATTATTCATTCTTCATTCTCTGTTGGAGGAATAAGAAAACTCTCCAAGTGAGGGGCATCGTTCTTCGCTGCTAGTGTTCTGCATCTTGAAGAAGCCATCCAGAACTCCTTCCCCTAGCCTCTTATATATAAGAGGGGGAGGGTTTTTCGTTGGCACGCAAGTCATAAATGAAGGATGTATGACAGAGGGCTCCAGCCAATTAATCGGTTGCGGTGGCACATTAAAATGGGGAGAAAGTCAAAATGGGGGTTATTGGACCAGTTGGTCCCCACAGAAGAATATCCTCCAAAGGGAGGATACTTCCTGGAGGGCCCCACCATTAATTAACCACAAAAAGGAAAGGTGGGGTGGTTAATTCTTGGGTGGTTCCCTCATTAAAAAGGGAGGTTTTATCCTCCTCAATTAAGTTGGAGATTTAAACCTACAGGCTCCCCCTCATAAATGAGTGGGAGTCAAGGTGTTATGATTCCCTACCCATTAATAGGAGGCATCGTGTGGTTTCCACCACAATTAAAATCACATGGGAGATTGGATTTAGGTTCCCCCCCCCACCATAACCTCTCATGGGAGGTTAGGGTGTGGAGGTCCCACCACCAACACCCCAGTGGAGCTTCTAACCACATCATCCGCACGATATGTGTTTAACAAAATAAAATAAATTGTTCACTTATTTTATTTTATTAACCAACGTAAAACCCCAAACACTAACTTCTATAACCGATCATCTACCGTGGAGGTGAAAGTCTTCTTAAGCAAAAACCCGCGTTGCAAGTTCAACTGTGCCTTCATATTTCAATTCCAAGAATAGGTTCAATAGATAGAAAAACTCGTTCGTTCGTTTACTGAACATACCTTAGGTAAACTTCAAAAATTGATTCCGGGCACACTGTGCCTTGGAATCATGTGCCGTCATAAGCCACATAATCGTAAAATTCCAAAAAATTAAGAAAAAAAATTTCCTAGAAATTTCTGGGTCTTTACAAAATCGTTATAATTTCTTCCTGTTTCTAATTTCCATTATGATAAACTAATAATTTAAAATTATTTTATAATATTAATTATTATTTTTCAGTATATTGAATCAATTTTATATTATTTATTTCAATGAAGTGTTTTAATTATAATAAAAAATAATCCCCTAAATATTTTTGAAAAACTTGTTTTTAAGAAATGTATTTTACATGAAAAAGAATTTTCAGAAAATGATTTTTAAGCATAAAAATAAACTATAATCAATATATGGTATTAAGTTGATTCAAATTTAATTAATTTGATTAAATATATCAAAATAATACTTATTTTAAATTTAATTAAAAATAAACTTGTAATGTGTCATTTAAATTACACAATTTATTGAAAATAAATGAATATTCTAGAAAAGGTGATAATTTTCAGTATTCGAATAAAAGGTACTAATTTTTTAAATAAAACATTTTACCCATATGATAATCATTATATAATTAATTGAAAAAGTATATCCTTCTTATAAAATAATTTTTTCTAAATTTTTTGAAATTTTGTTATTTTATCCATGCTCAAAAACTAAAAACCATTTTTGAAAAAACATATATTTAAAAAATAAAAGTAATTTGTTAAAAATTGAGTTTTTTACCAATATAATTGATTTATCTAAAAAAACTGACATTTAATTCATGGTTATTCTTATTTATACCACTAATTTTATTTGGTTATGGTATATCATTAACATATACATATTTTGATAGTATCAAAATTATTATAAAAATTATGTTTCATATAACGCACGTTATACAATATATTTAAAGTGAAATATATTCTAAATTATTAGGGTGTTATTTTATAACCCATTAAAAACATTATTCCCTTAGGATTATATGTTCTAAATTAAGGATCTATTAATTGTTCAAACCCCACATTGCACATATATATTATAAAACTTATTTCAAAAAAAGATATTGTAAACAAAAATTGTTACATTAAATATCAAATATTATGGTTCTTAGATTATAAAAACATTGGTTGGAAGATAAAATATAGAGAAGGAAGATAATAATAATGTCTACTGGATAATTAGGTATTTGGAGAACATCTTTTTATGAGTTTTAAGGAAGAAAAAACATTAATCTCTAATGGGTGAGGATGAACAATGATTCGTTGTAAATGAAATTAAATGTAAAAAAAATTCAATACCATTTTACAAAAAAAAGAGTTATTATTTATATATCAATATTGAGAACACCAAAAAAATATACTTAATTGATATATTTTTACTTCATAATAAAATTTTCATCCATTGTTATCTTTCGATAAAATTTTTCTCTGTTTCTAAGTTAAAGAAACATATATCTAAGATTAATATTTTAACACATGAATCTCTAAAATTAACTTCAAAAAGACCAAATAAACGAAAAGTGGAAAAAATACTTTACATATATTTAAAGAAATAAATTTGGTTATAAAAATTAAAGATAATACCCAAATTTTATAAACCTCTATATATGATGGGGTAATAAATTAATCTCTAAAATTGAACAATAAATCCAATGGTTTAAAAAATATGATTCCATGAATACATATCTGTATAAAATAAATAACCTAAATAACATAAAAATGAATAATTTTTTTAACCTCAAACATTAACTCATACCCTATATCATACATCTCCAGAAACATAATAATAATCATCAAAAATAATCTTTCATGTTAAACATTTATGTAATATCCACCTCTACTCAAAAGACATTATCCAAACATATCAGTAATTTCTTAAAAAATATTTATCTTATAATAATTTTCAAAAAATCTATTTATTACTAATCCCTCAAAAAATGTATCTAAAAATAATTTCAGACTAGGCCAGTGGTAGGTGCTAAACACTTTTCTCAAAACATTTTTGGGATCAAGCCCCGCCACGTTAGTAAATTAAATAGACGATCATTTAACATGGTGGTGAACCTTCTTATAAAACAATATCAATATAACTCCACTATCATTGAGAAATATAATATCTAAATCCTTAACATCGCATTGCCAATCATATAACATTTTATATAAAATTCTTATCTATATAACATTATTTTTTTACAAAATCAAATTACCCTAATTGGATATTTTTAACATGACATCAATAATCATACTAACCCAAATTATTATCAGGAACTATAATCATATTTCCAAAAAATATATATGTATTATCACTAAAATAACATTCTCACTAAATCACATGTAATACGTAAGGATTACATAAACCTAAACCATCTATTATAATTCAATAAATCCCTCCCTGGAATATACATCACCTAAAACATAAATTGGGGTATCTGTTCATTTAAAAATATACTTATCCTTAGAATATTTATCCCATCATGGTATATAAAAATATTAAACTATCCTTAAAATAATAATAATAATATTTACCCTTTTCATTTTCATCAATGTATTTCATAGGGCCATGTTATGTAATCCATGTATTCAAAAATCATGTTACCATGGTTTCAACTAGTATGATACCACGTATATAGACTATAATCCTATAATCCTAGTTACAATGGTTAAATCATGAAATTGGCCTAAAATAAAAGATATTTCATCCTAAAATACATAATTGTGTTGTAGTTTTGGTTAACTATTTACATACTTGACACTCACATTAAATTTGAATGCATAAAACATAGTCAAATGTACTATTCTATAATTATAAACATGTTTAATGATTCATATTTGATATCCTAGGGAAAGGATTCAAAATAAGTGATGATATTGAATTCATAGTATGGGTTTAAGAAATTTAATATTTCATGAGTAAAAAATATACATTGAATATTCATGGTAGATAACTGAAAACACATGACACTTAATTAATTACATTAGATGAATGAATAATATGAAAGGAATAAAGAATAATAATATAATTTCATATTAATAATCACATAAACATGATTCTAAACCTAAAATATCATTAAAATTTAAATAAACCTATGCAATTTAATAAAGAATCTCAAATTCATGGCTTTTGTAATTCCAAATTACAAAAAATTATTTTCAAGGATTCATGTAGGTCATCATAATATAATGGGAAAGGACCAGACCAATATCCAATCTAGTGTTTCACATGATACATACCAATTCGTCAAGGGGGTATAGTTTTCCATTACAATCACTTACTAAGTCTAATAAATTCATTAAATGAAATGGGAGAATTAAAATTCAATACATATTAAGAAAAAACATTCATATTGAAAAACACACATATTAAATGAAAATATTTACCCATTCAAGATGGTCATAAAGAGTCAAGAGAATGAATAAGGATGATATCATTAAAAGATATCAATAGTGGATTATAAATAAAATATAGGGTTGTTGTAATTAATGAATAAAAATAAAACAAAATATCATTAAAATATTTTTTTGAAAATAACCTATTCACCTTGAACATATATTTTATTAATTTTTTTAAATATTTGGAAACTAAATTTATCTGAAATGAACCATGGAAACATGTTTTCTGAGATTCTGAATATTTAGTGGTATTGAAGTTGGGAAATTCCTTTCATGTTGTATAAGTTGAAAAATCACATTTTTTGCAAAAAGAAAAAATATACCTATTTTCAAAAATGAAAAAAATATTCTTTAAAGAAAATATTAATAGAAAAATAAGGATACAATGAAATTAAATAATGATTGTAAAATAGTAAAAACATTCATGGAACCTGTTTTATAAAACATGTACATATAAGAGGGACATCCCTGAATGAATATTAAAACATAGTTGTTATTCATTTAAAAATATATTTGAGTCTCATTATAACCTAAATTTATGAAACATTATGGAAAACATTTAATCTAAAGAAATAAATATTGGATAAAAATAATATTTATCAAACATGTTATTATAATTTTCTCAATGGAAATTTAGGCACAAAATATCCAAAATTAAAATAGTATTGAAATATATTTCACTTATTAATTAGGATTATTTTAAATAATTATATCTATTTTAGAAATAACCTTATGTGTATATGTAGACCCATATAATTTTCATAGGAATCATCATAATATAAATTTGTAGGTAGTATATGCTCCCAATAAATAAAATTGGTGAATATGACTTTGGTCTCATATAAATAAAAGGGGCCCCAAATCTTTTACAATGACTATAACGATGAATTGATAATTAATATATGATGGGATTGTTTTTACCATATGTAAATTCCAAAAAATTGAAATACATAAAATAGAAATCAGTGAAATTTCAAATGAAACATGGTATTGACTAAATAAAATGAATATAGAAATGGTATAAATGATTGAAATTATATTGAGTCATAACACACCCGACACATAGTAACATTGAATTAAAATAAAATATAATGAAATAATTTGTATTGAAACATAAAATACCATGATTTATGAAGGATTCATTATATATCATGTCAATGATATAACATTATTTAAGATTATTTTGTATTTGGGGATTGCATCATCGTAGTGACAACTGATATGTGCTCCACATTCTCACATTCCAAAAGAGGAAGGCCATCATCATCATGGTTTCTCATGTGGGATCATTAATTTTAATTATACGATAGGATGTCAGTTTGTGCGTCTATATATTCCCCTATGGATATCGTTTCATGCTCTAGGTATCCCTCATTGATTTGATTAATGTTTTTTGAACTCATTTTCAGTTCCATCTATTTGTTGAAACCAATTAATTATGTTACTTATATCTCAAAAATATTGGATCCTTTCATTAGAACTGATGAAAATGTAAGACATGTTTCAGATTCTTTTTATGCTAGTGGAATTGGTCACCTATATTCTTCATCTTAAGAGGGAATCTAATATAAAGCATCTTAGGTGAAAACCAAAAGGCATATTGTGTCAATCAAAGGGTAATTAACACCATATGTTTATGTATTCCAAGACTATTTAGATCATGAATCATATGTTTATTTCATGGGGTAGATGTTATATATAATAAAATGAGTTTAACATATTATGGTAAAGGTAACATGGGTTAATATATTGTGGGGACATGATGAACTGATAAGAACTCCCCATAGAGGTAGATCCAATAGGTTCTTTCCTAATAGGAATGATGTCATAGTTGAATGTAAACTACTGTCGGGACACCCCTTGAGGCGAGCCCAGAATTGTTGATCAGAATACCCTATGAGCTATTTTTGGGAGGAATTACATCATGAGGAAATACCATTATATTTACTAGTTATGTGAATAAACCACCCAATTTAGATTAATGGGATCAAAACCCACATAGTTTGATGTCGCTGTTTAATGCCATTTAGTAGGATGGGTCTATACAGTTTAGCATCTTGTGGTTACGATTCTCATGTCATGAAATGGAAATTGATGAGGGATTGTATGCGGATTATGAGTGGATGTTTCCCTTCTCAAGAGGATATATCTAGGGTAATTGAGTGATGATAATGCATGTAATCTTCCATACGTTTATAAGGATCAATGAGGTTGTTTTTTGGGAATAGTCATGGAAGAGACCCATGTGCTACTAAGGGATGAATGGATGTTGAAGGGGGTTACATGTTGATGTGTCCCATGATCTTCTAGGAGTACTGATTTTTTGGTTTAGGATAACACAGATTAAATGATCATTCATTGCTAGGAGCAACATGGACATGATTTGGGATTACATATAGAAGAATCAGATGTTATCTTTATAATGTCCAGATAAGAGGGAATCGCAGGTACATTTCATGGGGTTAGATTATAGATTAAAATCTTTTGAAAGGATGAGATATATATAGATTATGTGTGTAATCATCTCATTTAGGATTACTCATATCAGGTTATGAGTGAATCCTGTCTTCTGATGGGCCTAGTTATATGATTGTCTCATACACATGTGATGGAGACTGATGGTTTCTATTTGGTGGTATTATCATTATAATTACAAGAGTAAACATACATTTTTCATTTATAGAATCTCATTCAATTCATAGGATGAACCCTATTATCATTATATTGGATATTATATAGATTAAATCCCATTAGTGGTGATTACTGTTTATCTTATATCAGATGCATAATGTATCGTACATTTTTCACAGGAGGCATCATATGTCTTCTATATAGGGGTAATATAGCATAGAATAATTTAGTGTTGAATAAAATATTTATTCTGATGATATTTTAATGAGGCTTCTTATTGATGACCCAATGGAATATTATTCATTAATTTTAGGGTATAATACATCTTAAAGTCATGTAGATAGATCTATATAATGTCTTCTCATGGTCATGGAATGAGGAACCTTTTTCTTGATGCAACAACATCCTTTTTATGAATGGCATGATAAGATATTGTTTAATGTCGTGTAATGAGGGATATATAATTTCTTCTCATGATCATGGGATGAGTTATACTATTTTTTTGGAAAACGATTCCTATTGTAAAATGATAGGGTATAATACTATTTATAATTTTATAGTGAGGAGTATGGAATGTTTTGTTGTGATTGTGGAATGAGGTATATCATGATTGAATCAAATGGAAAACCATTCATGAATTATAACATATGATATTGTTTAATGTAATGTATTGATGAATGTGCAGTGTCTTCTCATGATCATGGAATGAGGTACTTAACCCTTGTTGGATAATCCATTATTCTCTTAAATTATATTGTAGGCTACAGTTTAATTTTATGTAGTGAGGAAAATGAAATGTTTTTTAATGATCATTGAATGGGGGAATATTATTCATGGGGCTGGATGAATCATATGTTGGAATGACTTCATTTGATATAATTTAATTTATTGAGGACTACTCTACAAAATATTCGTATAAATTTCTTGTGTTAGACATACACAAGAGAATACAATTCAGTTCGATCTTCCTTGGGTTTCATAAGTTTCTTGAGGAATGGTTCGACATAATGTACTCCGGGAATCCAAGAAGTTAATATAAAATCCTGACATGTTAAATAGACTAAGAGGAATAGGTCGACTAATTGTATTTCTAGGATTGTAATGGGGTATCTCGACACATGGTATTCCCAGGGTTCATGTTTGGTTTTCATAAAGGCGCAACTAAAAATTTTATCAAATCACTTCAAATATTTTTTTATAAATCTCAATTTAACATGGGTGGTTAGTGATGTCAGTAAAGGGATTAGGCTAAAGGTCCGATAGTAGAGCCTGATAGTGATCTCATGTGGGTGTGCAGGGATGTATAACCCATGGTATAGACCAATGGACGCATGTGTGGCCACTATTTCATTTTATATTGGGCTTCAGTTTGCATATTGGTACTATTGTGACCATGTTGGCATGGTTTGACAAAAGTTTTAAATTTTATGCACAAGCTAGAACAGTATTGTGATATAAGGGATTTAGTATAAGGCCTGGCCACCCTGTGAGATTTTATAAACCCTTTTTCATGAATAATTGGTGTTACAAGAAAAATAGAGGTGAATGACATATTCGAAATTGCATGAAATTTTATTCCAAATAAAAAAATTGCATGAAAACATCTTCAATCAACCCAAATCATATATAGGCATACCCTAGGTAATTACATACAACATCAAAAAAATGAGGGGGGGTTATGTGTAGTGGACAACATATAATTTCATGAGCAAGAGACCATCCTAGATGTCAAGTCCTCAATTGAAGAAGATTATTCTTTATTTACAGTCCTTTTCCCTTTGTCGCTCAAATTTTCATGATAGCACTCAATAAAACAGAGTTTCTCTAAAATTATTTTGGGTCTTAGAGGATTTAATATGTATGCATGAAAGTTATATATTTGACTTTTTCATTACTATCAAAGTGGATGGTTCTCTGTGGATTTATTATGAAACATTCCATTTTTCTCATTCTTTTTCACATGGGCCTTGGGCCTACATTTGGGATGACAGCCCTTCATAAAAAATCACATTATATTTCTCCACCTTGATAGATCTGTAACTACAAAAGAGTTACATACTATTTTTGGATAGTTTGTAAAAAAAACCTTGACAATCACACACTCATTGTAATGATGAAAACCAATACGTACTTTTTTTATGAATTACCTAAGATGGCCATTTTATATAGTCAAAACTGGTACAATCATATATTCTGATATATTACTCCATTTAAAATATACAACTAGTCAAATAAATGCATAAAAGACAAATGATGCATCGCGACTAGGTTCACAAGTATTTATAACATATTGAATATTTTTCATGGTACCAATAATCATATAAAATATATAATTTAAATTAGTATCACAACATTAAAATATACCTCAATCAATGTAAATTATGATGGAATCTCATACCTTAGGTCTGGATCATCACATAAATTATTTATTTTAATAAATCAGAAACATTTGTTATTTTTTTACATTCTGAATAAAAAAATTCTTTTTATTATTAATTTTATTTTTTATTACAATTCTATATTTAATTAATTAATATATTAATTTCATGTCATTTGTGTTAACAATTTTTAGTTCATATATCCAAAATTACACATATAGTTTTACTATATTAAAATAGTTTATTTTGCATCCTCTATAAACTAATTATCTTGAAATAATTATAATTTATCAATATGAATTATAATTTTTAAAACTACCATTAAATATGGAAATGAATTCTGAAATATGTTACAATCATGGAAATGTAAATCCATATGTACGAATGAGTAATCCTCCCATTTTTCAATGATAATGATAGAATGATGTTATGTAATAACCTGAATGACTAGAGACCAACTAGAAAGAAGAATCATAGGCCTTCACAACTGCAAGCCTACCTCCAATAGTATAAGGAATAATGATAATCTTAGATAAGGTATAATATAAAGGGATGTAATTTTTAATGTCTACCGATATACACACAACCAAACATCTAGATGAAATAACAACTAAGAAATACATCAGAGTACAATAGAACAAAAAAATGATTAAAAGGGGTAAAATAAACACCTAACCATAAATTAGGTCCCAAACTAATAACCCTTAAATATATAGAAAGTTTATAAATACCAACTCATATTCTATATAATTGACGAACATATGGGGCCTATGTTCCGATGTATCCTAATAATCCACTAAAATCACTGCTTATCTGTCTATCGTATTCAAAATTCACAACGCATGTAAGAAAATATCATGTAGTAGTGAGTATATACATACCTAGTTGGACTCCTAAAAAATATAATATGGGAAATAGAAGTTATTATTTAATTATTCTACCCAGAAAAAATTATTAGTGAAACAAAACCCAAGAGATATACAAAATATGATCAAAATAATACCAAATTAATGAGAAAAGGGATATACATTTAACATATATGTCCAGGATGATGAGTCATTAGATGATTCTGAAGTCCCAATCATTGATGTCCAACTTTGCAAGTAACCATAAATTTAACACTGTGGAGGCCCAAATAATCAACAAAATAATGTAAATTTGATGGAGGATACTCTAAAATAGGGGACCCACTCCATAGAACTTTAGGGTGGTTCGAATTAGAAGAAATAAGGAACAAACCCTATTATGAAAGTGGTGACACTAAGTTGGCATGTGAACCACTATCTAGTATGGAATGGGGTTTCCACATATTTGGTGGAGGACCCATTCCCTAGCGTATACGAGAGTTCCACTAAATTTTTAGAGGACCATAACCAAAGAGTTTCTGGGTGTCTCCACTCAGTGTGTATAGGAATCAATCTCTAGTTTATCAAGATGGTTCCAATCTATTGGGATACAAATTTTGGGGACCAAAGCCATGGTGTGATATGGGGGATGCTAACCCAAACATCTCACGAATGGACCTACCCGATCACCACCATTTTAAAGAATCCCATAAAGAATCATCATGTTTAGAACATTGCATGATTTATCTAAAATGATAATGAAAACAATACCATCACATTCTACATTGAAAACTACTCAATAAAGGTTAATCATAGTACAATATCTAATTATAGTGGAATGAGATATGACATCTGAAAGATCTATATATTTGTACATGATGTGTATGGGGTTCACACAACATGAAGACCTTCCTCGCTACATAAACATGTTCTTATATGCTGTTGGAAAAGAGGACATGTTGATGTAATTAATTTTTCTATAAGTTAAAATGAATGTATTTCCACCTAGTATCATAAATGTATCAATATCCATGCTTGAGTGTCAACCAGTTCTCATGTACTCTAAGTGTACGTGACATGCACGAAGACACTCGATCATTACTATGAACTAGAAGCATAAATCGTAGAATATTGGGGAGGACCACAAACTATTCTAGAACATCCACACGGTGTGTGATCTTTAACGCCCAAGAAACACTTGAAATGAGACTATGGGTGCTACAAGACATGTTTTAATTATAATACATGGAGTGTAGTCATTTTTTCCCTAAAAACACAGTTTTCAATGTGGTTCTTCATATCTCTAATAATCACCACGAATCGAACTATTTAAATAGTAGTAACTAATGGTAAATGCCACAATCAATTGATTCCAAACCATTGATGGCAAGATATGTGAATTTTACAATCCACATGAAACCCATAGTGCTACCTGAAACACCTCTCATCATCTATAGCTCAATCCCATCACTTCTCCCAATACAATATCCATTAAGATTCATCTAAAATCAAATATCCATACTTATCAATGATTGAATCACAATTCCATTAATCTATTTCATGGTATATATATGCCTTGGTGTGCGGTCATATTCCCACTCCCCATACAATGTTTAACCAAAACCCTATATTCCAATGACGAAGAACTCAAAGAAAACATGGGAGAAATTAATAAATAAGATAAAGCATCATTTGAATATTTTAATTGGAAAATGAAAATAATTAAGGTATTACTGTTGGGGATAACAATTGAAGCTTGGGAATAATTATATTTGGACAATATAATTTTTCAATTTTTTTAATCACAAGAAGAAAAATTTTCAATGAAATATAATTAGATAAAATACATGATAAATATTTAATCCAAAGGGGAGGAAACAAAAATTGATGATCCCTACCTAGATTTGGATCAATCATCTATGATAAATTTTTTTCTTGGTTTTAGAATGATATGTTACATTTTTCACCTTTCAAATTACATCGATCGGGGAATTACTGTACTTTAAAAACAATTAGTTAATGACGAATGATCTAATCATCCCCACATATCATAGAAATTGTTATGGGACCAAGACTAGAAAAATTTCATAATGATTAATTTAAAAAAGGTAGGGTTATTTTACATATATTTAATAAATAGGTAATTTTATTTAATTAATTCGGTTAATGAAACAGCCAAAGGCTGCCTCTAATAAAAATCCAATATCAAATAACCGTAGGTAAAATATAGTGTAAACCCCAAATTACAGATATAAAAGTGTTCTCAATTTTTAGATATATGGATCCTATGAATAATTGACAATTATATATAAGAAACATCAAATGGGTGATATTAATAAATTTATAATATTTATATTCTAAATATTGGGATCACCGGACCACATAATACAATGTCATCATAATTCCAATATTATAATATATTCCATAAATGATACAATTAAGTAGAATTGATAAACATGGAACTACATAAACCCCCCTTCAAGTAAATTTATATTTACAAAGACATCTAGAAAAAAAATTTGTGATATTGATCCCATTTCTGGTTCTCCCCCTCTTAGGATCTCTCAAGCATGATACCATGGAACCAAAACACAACGACCAAAGGAATGGTCCCTTTTTATAGGATTATCTTGTACCTATTAGTGACAAACAATAGGTAATTTTTAAAGTGGATCTACCCTTGATGTAAAAATATCTCAGTTTAATTACATGTGTTAGATCATTCATGATCATTCATGTATGTCCTCTAATGTGACACATGGAAGATGTTATACACCTAATCTAACTTTGTGGGTATGGATAATAGGTATGAAACCTCAAAAAACCTTTGTAGGGTCATGAAAAACATGATGAACCTTTGGGAAAATATTCCTCTATATCCAAAACTCTGTAATCCTATTCATGGTAAGACTCTCAGAGAAATAGGTTATCCATAAATGAACTACAAGGGAATATAAAATTGATCTTTTTTATGATTTATGACAGCACTAGTCCAACCCATATGATACCTCATTATTTGATGCTTCTGTATTATCTTGTAATTCCCCAAACCTAGTTATCCAGAGTCTGTGCATTATTAAATAACATTGGCATAATCCCAAAAGATAAATTCTCGAAAGACCGATTAGTTTAGTTGCCTTGGAAACACTATATACATTCATAAGGTTTTCATAACATCATAAAATATAAAACTACAAAAAAAATTGATTCCAAATACAAAACTGAGATCCCATAGACATTCCCTATAGGTCAGACATAATATACTTCTTTGCATCCTGGAACAAATAAAACATAGAAAGGGGTGAGCTCAGATTCTCAGTATGGATAACAATATAGCAGAAACTTTCATATATAAGAATACACATTTAACGAGATATATTACTAAAACAAAATTCTTTTAAACATACAAATCACCATAATATGGAAAATATAAAATCAAATAATGCCATTTTTCTTACTCACATATATATTATACTAGTCGAATAATCACATGCAATATCAATAACAACTTTCATAATGATGGAATGCATAATTCCAGACATTCATAACTACATAGTCATCGACTTGTGCCAAGACTAAAAATAAGATTTTGTCAAGGCCTTGTGACAAGATACTATTTTGTCTCATGATACCTACCGATGAATCAAGGAGCTATAACGGGATCTACCCATCACTTACTAAGTCCAATGCATTCCTCATATGAATTGGTTAAAACATAACATAAACATTCTTATTAATACTAGCATACGAAATGTCAATATTTTCTCCAGAAACCATGAATTGTATAAAAATAACACATCCACATTCAAACATATCACAAAAACATCAATTCAATATTTAAGTTTTTCATCATAATAAATAATCTTCAAATAAGCTAAAAATCATCAAAGGATGTTGAAATAGATTAAGTCAAAAAAATTTGAGAGAAATATCTCTTTTCTGAATCTTCTAAAAGTCACATAATTATAAAAGAAAAAATTTTCTTTGAAAAAATTCTTATGACTTTTTTAGGGAAGATTAAACAAATTTATAATGGCAGAATGTATATTCACCCACAGAATAAGTTAAAATGACATATTCTTACCTTCATTTTTTCAAAATGGTAAAAAAGGAACTTGTTTGGAAAAAACGGAAAGAATCGTTTATAAACATCTTATAAATAGTCAAAAAATGGTTTAAATGACTTTAAACGATAGTCTATAAAATTTTAAGAATTTTTTGAAAAACATTTTTAGGAATCATGGATGTGGATGATAAAGTGGTTCCAATAGATATTTATGTATAAACAATCTCGGATAATGAAGAGATTGTAAAACAAACCTGTACCTTGTACTTTTCCTTGGTTGCGGGTACGTTAAACTCTCGTGGAATGGTGAAATATGTTTTATTGAATTATACATGAATCATATACTTTAATACGATATCATATATGATCTTTTAACATTTCTTTGTTAATAATATCATATTATTATAGTTGTTTCGGGTGTTAACAGATTCATTTTCCTTTATATTATCTGTTATGTGAGTCCTATTTGTTATGGATGGGATGTATATTATTCATATAAAGAATGATATCAAGTATTTAAACATTATTTTTATTCATCAAATTAAAATTATTCTTAAATGGATACGATGAGGAATGAATCTCATCGTGTTCGTTTAGACGGTAATCCGTACGTACACATGAGGGACAATATCATTCTTTTGATATTAAAATAATTTATAATTGAATGGTGTATAATATATAAAGAATAATTATCATGTTATATTTATTATTTACATCAATTACATTTTATTATTATAACCATCTAAATAATAATGTATTGAATAACAATTACACGATGACTTGGAGACGATAAGTTGTACGCACGCACGTATGGTGACATGTCATTCAAGGGATGGACAGAATGATGAATATGGTTGTACAGTATTTATAATAACATCACAGTATATAGAAGATACTGGAGTTAATAATTTATAATGGAAACAACAAGTAAAGAAGAAGTGGAAGAAGAAAAGAACTTGAAAGTGGTGATAAAATATTTACCTCTTCTACAGGTTCTTCCTTTTGATTTGATCAAAACGGATCCATAGATTGGAATTATGACTATATTAAGGACTCTATGATGAAGGTAATAGATTTTAGATTGTATTAGGGAAGGTTTTGGCTGATCCAAATGGAATTGAAGGTGGGAATTGCCGAGAAGGGAGAGTTCCATTTTATAAGAGGAGTGAGAGGAACCTTAGGAAAATCTAGAAATATTATTTTATTATATAATAAATTTCGTTTTCTAATGGATGAAAAGTGGATTATTTAATGTCTATGTGTGGGATAGGTCTAAAACTACTCAACCAATAGGTTTTATACTGTTTTGGGTCACTATATTATCTTTATCTTTTAGATATAACTCTTAATTAAATTGATTGAAATTTACCATATCTCTTTGTATTTTTATATTATATGGTTTATAAACATACTGTATAGATCCAATAGAACCCCAAGTGGTTCATTAAGGAAACACATATTATTATATCAGTCTTTGGGCCAAAACATATATTTTTTGGAATAATATATCAACTAATAATATAATATTTATTTTAATAACTCATTTATGTCAATTTGGACACTATTTGGTATTTTGTTTTTTCTAAACTCATAACATCATTATTACATCAAAAAAAAATTCATCTAACCAACCCTATTATGCCATTTTAACCTATAAAAGTAGTGGAATTCATAAAATGTCTCACATTACAGTTATTTTGAAATTTATAATTTCAATTATTTAAATATTTCATTAATTAGGTAATTACTGCATTATAATTGGTTCATAAATTAATTAAATTATTCCATGTCTAAAAAATATAAATAAAATATGATTATGTAGGAAATATTTTTATATTTATAATGACTATTTATAGTCTATTTTATCTTATTATTATTTCTATATTAAAACTGATTTAGTTATTAAACATTGATTTTAACTCTTTTAACTCTTCATTAAATAAATTAATAATAAGTGTCATAATCTAATCCATGTGAACCAATGTGGTTCATATTTTATTCCTAATATTGTTTTTATAGAATTATACTTTTCCAATCGAATTAGGACATGTGTTACGGTAATAATAATATCATTTTGACCCATAATTACGCTATTTACTTATAACCATGGTAAATAAAAATAAATAGTTACTAATAACCAAATATTATTTTTATCTTAATAAACCAAATTTTACTCCATGATATTAACCATGTATCTCAAATTTTCTAAATTACACTCACATAAGCGGTAAAATTATGTTTTATATGAATTTTCATATTCTCATAATAGGTGGCTAAAAGAGGATGAAAAGTGAATTAATATTTGAATTTATATAAAATTATTATAAACTAACTCAAATGAATTACATTTAACTTATATAGGTATTATTTATATATATATTTACCTAAAATAATTTTAAATAAAATAAATAATCATTTAAATTAATATTCTGTTTTAAACTATAACTCAGTATTTTCACTATTCATAAAAAATTGAATGTTTTCATAAAAATAACAAAAATTCACCCAAAGCTAATTTCGATATTCCAAATCCAACAATTAATTCCATTTTGAATGTTAAAATTTATAAATTTCCAAAATTTGGGTGTTACTATTAATAACGGCTAGTTTGATTGGATGTGGTGTACTAAAACTCAATGTTTCGTACAACACACGATGTTGTTTTATCCAAAGAGATGTGTACCATGGTAGCTTGGGTTGTTACATTCTCTTATCCTTCAATAAATTGTGTCCCTGTAATTTGAAATTATTCTTCAAAAATAAAAGGTTGAAAATTTAAAATACCTTTGTGGGAAATCCCACATTGGGAATTGGGTTAATAAAATTTACTCTTAATAAAAGGAAAAGGGGAATAAAAAAGTAACCACCAAATTATGATATCGATTTGGAGAACATTAGTAGAAAGTAGATACACATAATTGAATAAAACACATTAACATTTATAGGGAGTGATTGAGTTCATCTCAAACAAACAATTGTAGAATTTAATGCCTCAATGCCATCAATCTACGATGATTTAAAATATCATCGGTTCGACAAAACATAAGGTATTAAGATAACACATTTTTAATTTTACAATACCTTTACTAAATTTTAATAATTTATTTCTTCATAGAATAATATAAGAGAAAATATATATAATTGACATGTAGAGTTCCATCATTTAACTAATTTCTACCACAAACTCATCTATCACTCTAATAGTTTATAGAACTTAAAAAATATTCTTTTTATCATATTTGTATAAGAATGTGAAAAAAATGAATTTATAATTCATCTACCATACCCTTTAAAAACTACATAATTCAATATAGGAAATCACGTGGGCTAGTTGTAGGTGATACACCTTTGTCGCCCTTAGGTTGTGGGTTTAAGTCTCACGACCTTGCCGGACGCGACGGGTCACCGCCCGACCTCTATGTTGTTCTTTATATGGAAATCCAAAAATAATCTCAAACTAGACTTCTCCAAAATACTTATGTCCAAACTCACAGACCAAAATTTATACAGAAGGTAAACACAATGAAGATCCTTTTTTCTATGTAAAAACATGTGAACACATTCATCATGAATACTTTTAAAACACTGCAACATCATGAATAACCATAAAAACTTATTGATTACATTCATCTTCCCTTATTCTTTAAATAAAACTGTATATACTCATTCTATCCAAAAATGTTGTAAAATCCAACAATGATGGAATATACAAATCGTTAATCAGTTTCAAGGTAATCAATAATATTCAATAAAATTTACCTAAATCAATCATCTATTATTCAAAATTTAATACCTCAGTATCAAGACCATATTAATGTTTTGTATTTCCTTCAACCATGTATTTTACAAAAAAAATTAACTTATCATTGAGTCAATTTTCTTCATTCCATGCAATATCATGTCTTTAATGAAATAGTATTGAAACACAATCCTTGTTTATCTCCATAATTAATATAACCAGTATTTTGCAGATACAACACTCAAATTAAATAATTAAATAATAACATCATAAGAACACTAGTCGTTACACTTCATCAGAGGTAGTATCATAACATGATTATTATCCAATTGCATCATTCACAGTATACTCTGATGACTGAGACATTGATTCACGTAGTGCCCCAACTCCTTGCAGATGAAGAATTTAACATTAGAAACTTTTTATTACCCTTGAAATCACATAATTAGTGACCTTTTTGTCCACACTTATAACAAACTCTCATTCCCTTCAAAAACTTACCAAGGTGATTCTTTCCATAGTTATCACATGTGGTATAATCCTTCTTTTCTCTCTTCCCTTTATCCATCTTTCTCTCTTCTATCCTATTCTTCTATGGATTCCCTTCAAAGTCATAGGACTCAGAGAAATATTTAATTATCATATAAAAACATTATACTATTTATTCATATGTTGAGAATACATGGGAGAAAATTTTCCTTCTAAATGTTGGCTTAATACCGTGAAAGATATGATCCTTATTCCTCTTTGGATCATACATATTACTTGAGTTCACATTCCTTCTATTGGGCGACATTTCAATACAATGGAATACACTATGATAGTTTATGAATTGAAATGAATAATTCCAAAATTATAAAACACCTAACGTAAATTGAACAGTTTATGGATATAATCCATAAATATATCTTCATTGAGGAGGTGTATACTGGTAAATCTTTCATAGTGATTTTTAATGAAAATGATAATTATCCTATGAATATCCCCTGAGAGTGTCCTAACCAATAGTGAAACAAGACCTGTTGCCATGCACTAGTTCTCGTTCGAGTCTAGCTCAAAGTGGTGTTTTCAGGATTTACCCTTAGGTACATCTGTGTCAGATCCGCCTCTACCTACTCGTATCTAGACTGTGATTTATTTCTTGGAAAAATCAAAAAATATCTACATTACCAAATTTCTAGGAAATAGTTCTATACTAATCCTCAAAGTCTATCTTAGGGTAATGTTCTCTAATAAGAATTTATCTAAATCCAGCTTCCATGTTTGGTACTAAACTTCCCTATTTCCAACTGTAACGCCCCAACCCTAGTTACCCAGAGTCAGTGTGTTATTATATAACATTTCCATGATCACAAAAGATCATGTCTCGAATGACCAATTCATTTTGTAGCCTTGGAAACATTATATACATTCATAAGGTTTACATTAAATCATAAAATGAAAAAATACAACAAAATTGATTCCAATGATAAAACTGAGATCCCGTAGACTATCCATGCAGTTTAGTCATAATATATTTCTTCACATCCTTGGAAAAATAAATCATAGAAATGTGTGAGCTCATATTTTCAATAAGGAGAACAATATTGCAGAATCATTCATAAATAATTATAAAAATTTAAGGCAATGTATTACTAAAACAAAAGACTATTAAACTTGAACATCAGCATAATATGGAAAAGGTAAAATCAAATAATTCAATTTACATACTCAAATGTATATTATACTAGTAGAATAATCACATGCATTATCAATAACCACTTTCATGATGATGGAATGCATAATTCCAAACTTTCATAACCACATAGTCAAGGCCTTGTTCCAAGACTACAAATATGATTTTGTCAAGGCCTTCTGCCAAGACACTAGTTTGTCTCATGAGACCTACCGATGCATTGAGGATCTATAGTGGTCTCCACCCATCACTTACTAAGTCAAATTCATTCCTCATATGTATCGGTTTAAACATAACATAAATATTCTTATTAAAACATGCATACGAAATGTCAATACATTATCTATAAACTATGAATGGTATAAAAATAACACATCCATAGTCCAAAATACCACAAAACCTTCTATACACTATGGATGTTCTGTATTAGAATAAATCAACTTTAAATAATCTTAAAATCCATAAAAGGATGTTGAAATAGATGAAATCAAAACTATTTGAGAGAAATATCTCATTTTTTTAAATTATTTAAAAGTCACATAATTATAAAAGAAAACATTTAATTTGAAAATATTTTTATAAGCTTGTAAGTGAAGCTTAGATGATTTTATAACGAATGAATGTTCTTGCACCCGTCGTATAAGTAAAAAAAGAACTTCTTAGCATAATTTTGTCGAAAAGGTTAAAAAGGACCTTGTTTGGAAAACAATTGAATTATTCCATTATAAGCATCTAATAAAAATTCAAACAAGGGTATAAATTAATTTAACCTGTAGCTTATAAAATAGTAAGAATGTTTTGAAATACATTTTTTAAGCAACATGGATGTTGATGATAAAGAGGTAACCGTAGATAATTATGTAAAAACAACCTCAGATAATGAAGAGATTATGATAATAAACCATTACCTTGAACATTTCCTTGGTCGATGAATGTTATCCTTTTCTATAATGGTTAAATAATTTTTTATTAAATTATAAAAGAATCATATTCATTAATGTTATATAATATATGATATTTTAACGTTGATTTGTTAATAATATCATAGTATTATCGTCGTTTAGGGTGTTAACAGATTTTTTTCCTTTATATTCATTATTATGGGAGTCATATTTTTTTGGATGGGATGTAACTTATTCATATCCATAATTATATCATGTCTTTAATCCTTATTTTTAATCATAAAAAGAAAATTATCCTTTAATTGATACGATGGGGAATGAATCACATCGCGTTCGTGGGGGGGGGGGGTAATCCATACAAACGCACGAGCGACAATATCATTCTTTTGATATTGAAATAATATAAATTTGGATGGTATATCATATATACAGAATCAATATCATGTTATATTTAGTATTTACATCAATTACACATAATTATTATACCCATCCAAATAATATTATATAGAATAACAATTAACCGACGGCGTGGGGACGGTAAGTCGTACGTACATAGGTATGGAGACATGTCATTCAAGGGATGGATATAATAATGAATATGGTTCTACCATATTTATAATAACATCAAAGTATATAGATGATACTATAGTAATTATTTCATAATTGAAATAATAAGGACAGAAGAAGTGGATGATTAAGAGAACTTGAAAGAGGTGATGAAATATTTACCAATTCTTCGAGTTCTTTCTATTGATTCGATGAAAAGGGCTCTATAGGATGAATTTTTGACTAAATTAAGGCCTCTATAATGAAGGGAGGATAGTGGAAAAGGTATTTGGGTAGTTTTTCTTAGATCCAAATTGTTTGAATGTGTGAATTAGAGAGAATGGGGAGTGCCATTTTATTAGAGGAGTGAGGGGAACCTTAGAAAAATCTAGAAATATTATTATATAATAATATCCTTTTCGTTTTATTATTTTTTCAATGTGTATTATTTAAAGGATAAGGTGTGATGTGTTAAAAAACACTCAACCAATAAGTTATAGACATGTTTGGGTCACTATATTAACTTTATCTTTTATATTTAACTCTTAATTAAATATTTTGACATTTAACATGTTTCTTTGTATTTTTATATTATATGGTTAATAAACATACTATATACATCCAAGAGAACCCCCAGTGGTTTTGAAATGATACACCTATCATTATATAAGTCTTTTGGATGATCCTTATATTTTTAGGAATAGAATATAAATTAATAATATAATATTTGTTTTAAAAACTGTTTTATGTCAATTTTAACACTTTTTGGTATTTTGTTTTTTCTAAATTCATAATAGCAATATTTCTTCAAAGAAAATTCGTCTAACAAACCCTAATATTCCACATTAACCTATAAAATTAGTTTAATTAATAAAAAGTCTCAAATTAAATTTATTTGGATAATTTTAATATCATTAATTTTAATATTTAATTAATTATGTAATACTTGCATCATCAATGTGTCATAAATAAATAAAATTATATAATGTCTAACAAATATAAATAAAATACCATTATGTATGAAATATTTTTATCTTTCTAATGATTATTTATTTTCGGATTTATCTAATGATTAACCCTATATTAAAAAAAATTAGTTATTAAACACTGATTTTAAGTCTTTTAACTCTTCTTTAAATACAATAATAATAAGTGTCCTAATCTAATCCATGTGGACCAAATAGTTTCATATTTTATTTCTAAGGTAGTTTTTGGTCGAATTATACATATCCAATAGAATTAAGACATGTGCTATGATAATAATAATATCATTTTTACACTTAATTACCCTATTCACTTTTAACAATGGTAAATATAAGTAAGAAGTTACTATTCACCAAAAATTATTATTATCTTATTGAACCATATTTTACTCCATCATATTAAACTTGTCTCTCGGATTTTTGAAATTCTACTCACAGAAGTGGTAAAATTATGTTTTATGTTAATTTAAAAAATCTCCTAGGAAGTGGGTAAAAGATGATGAAAAGTTCATTAATATTTTTAAATATCTAAAATTATTATAAACTAACTCCATTGAATTACATTGAACTTATATAGGTATTATGTATCTATATTGAAATAAAATAAATTTAAATAAAATAAATAATTATTTATATAAAAAATCATTTTTAAACTATAACTCAGTGTTTTTCACTATTCATCAAAAATTGAATATTTTCAGAAAAATACCAAAAATTTACCCTAAACTAATTTTGATATTTTGAATCAAAAATGTGAAGTCCATATTGAATGATAAAATTTATAAAATTTCAAATGGTGGGTATTACTATTCATAACGGACAGTTTGATTGGGTGTGGTGTGTTAAAACTCGAAGTTGCATACAACACACACTACTTTTTTATCCAAAGATAAGTGCACCGTGGAAGCATGGGATGTCAAATATATCATGTACCATCTCTAGCCTAACAGGATAGGTCACACCAATCTTATTATTATAAAATTGTTACATCAAGAGTGTCTATGGGTATCATAGATTGATAAAAATTATTTTAAGAGCACTCTACCAATTTAGAGTGATCCCCCATGCTCTAACCAAAGAACAAAATACATGCCCTCAACATATTCCCAAACACATTAGTATATCAATTAATCTTCCAATCTATTTGTGGGTGAAATAATATACTCCTCCTTATATTGGTCCTGAATACTTCAGGATACCCTCTCCAAAATAGTGATGTAGTCCTCCCTTCATGATCCATGATAATTGTTGAGGATTCCCTATATATTTCTACCATCACCAACACATAAAACCGCCCAATAAAACCCACCAAAATCTACTCTCAGATAGAAATGATTCATGAAGACAATGTAGGAATCATGTACCCTAATTGTCCATAGAATCCCCATCACAAATTGTTTAGATATTCCAACCCATTTTCACCATGGTGCCCCAAGAGTTTGTGCCAAAAAAATCAAAAACATGTTTTTAGACTTCACCTACTAACATCTGAGACACAGAGAGAAAAAATGATGACATTATACCTCATTCCATCATAAGATAACTATCACTAATGATCAATGTACCTCTTCCCCACAGAGGTATGTAATTCGTAGGGGATCCGGGAAAACCCATTGTCAACTTCCCTCACAATGTGACTGTAATCATTATCTATCCCTGGAGAATGATAACATACTTCCCTACATTAGAGAATTTTATATGGTTAATATCTTTAGGATATATGGTTGTGGATAACCTCATAGTTGATGTATCCCAACTAGTCAACTCTCACATGTTCAATAAGTGTAAGAGTTTCCGCCATCTAAGGATGAAAAAAATACCACCCTTCCACATCAGGGTCAGCTACATTGAATCCATATTCTCATACACTTCCTCCACTAAGAAAGTGTGATAGTTATTGATAATGTAATATATCATTATGATTCCCTTCCCAGGGGTATAATCAATCTCAAATTCATATTAATGTATGAACTCCAAATAACACCTCAATCAAATGATATGATATCTCAATGTAATGATATAAATGATACTCTAACGGTTTGGGTATAGAAAAAAGATATCTCACAAAATATATTTCCTCCTAATCCTCTTAGTGAATACAACCTCTTCCAACTAATGTTCATGAATCATGTTGTTATGATCAAAAATTATAAATATCCTCCAGACATAGGTGATAACTTTTTGAAAATTCATCAATACAATGATGATACATGATCTATAGGGATAAAAATTAAAACATACTCTATACCCTCTCACATAAGTCCCAACAAATGAGTACTAGACAATTGATCATGGACTACTAATAATATCTCAAAAATTGGTCGATTCAGGTAAATATACATCTTTTCTATGTTAGTGTGGTCAAAGGGTATTTATTCCAATAGAAGTAATCCATGAACCACCTGTAGTACCCAAGTAAACCATGAAAACTTGGAATCTCTAACACACTCATGGGTGTCACTTAAGAATGTATCGAATCAGTCCTTACCTGGCCCACAACTAAATTATCCTTAAAAAAATTTCCCAAGAGCGATATCCTCTTGAATATAGACCTAGAACCTAAATATATTTATATAATGTTGTATCACCAAAAGATGTTCTTGTACTATATTCATATTCTCTTTATTCTCTTCCCCTAACATAGATCAAACGAATGTTTCCTTAATTAATTAGATCAAAAATATGTCCAAATGTGGATTTATGATCCAGTTATTCAAATTCATAAAAACATCAGGAAACACTACCGCACCCAATTGCATCACCGTGAAATCAAATTTTCTGTAACAACATCCAAATTCAATTTTTTGAATATCATCCCCACCAGCCCAAACATGTGGTAGGTGAAAAATAGAGGTATTTTAGTGAGCCAACTCACACTTTGTAAATAGTCAAATAGGTCTTCACTCCATTAAAAGTGGGATTTTCTTCTTTATCATTTCCTTATTTCTGAGATTATAATCAATTAAAATACAAATTCCATAATCCAAAATTTCATGAGAAGACATGAGTAAACTATCTATAAAATTATGGTCTGATAAAAACCTTATATCGAAGGTATTAAAACTGTACCTTCAGCTCTCGTAGATCCATAGGGGTTGTCTATTTTTCTGGAAGAAGATATCGGCATTGTCCTAGACTGAAAATTGATTGAGATGCCTATCTAACATCGTGGAAATTGTTCTTGAATTTACTCATAGAAATCTTCCATAAATTCCACTAAAACTCAAGGAATATATTTTTTTGAGGAGCCCGATGTTCTATGGATAAACTAGAATATCTGAAGGGTGATTGGTTGTAGCCTCCTGCTAATAAGTCTTACTCACTCATCCGTGAGATCTATATAATATATAATGAAGAATAACATTACATATGTCTAAGGGAATATGAAGCAACTATGATGATAGTATATTTGGACTCTAACCATATAAAACCATTCAATTCACATGATAAAATAATAAGTATTAATTGTGATGAAAAATAGGACCACAGTGAATCAATCTATACAAATATATGACATTCACTTCTGGTAGATAAGTTATATTGAACAATTATAATCAGTTTAATCCAATAAAAAAAATCCTACTGGGTTAGGTTTAAATGGGGAGATATAGTTATTGAATTAGGGATATGTAAATGAATTAGTGAATCACACCAATGTCTACATGTAATGAAGAAAGTGTTGAATAACCACATATCATACGTCGTACATCCTCTTCGGCTATTGGACTATAATCCTCCATATCCAGCAGCTACACACATCACTGAATCGAAACTCTATTAGTCTAAAATAGGTTTATTACATTTAATTACATATGTGCTTCATAATGTCTCCATTATTCAATTAAATATACATGTGGAGCCCTACCTTCTCCTCTTATAGCACCGCCTTTCTAGGGTATTCCCCAGCCACGCCTCTGAAAACGATAATCATAACATTTTCTATATTGTGGTGGTCCATATCCTTCCTTCAATCCCTACATAGGTTAAATATTTTGGGAATAAAATTTAATGTTTATTTATTCCATCCAATGAAAAGAATCACCCTCTCTGAGGATGATTTGTTCTTCATTTAAAAACCTACACCACAGTTCCACATAGCCTTGTCTGGAAATTAGAATATCTCATACGAATAGATCATGGTGGCTGGTGACTTCTAACTCAATTTTATAAGTAATCCCAAATATTTCCCTCCCAAACCCATTTACCTAGAGTCTCTCAAATTATAAGCCCTATGTCACTAGTGTACACTCTATTATTGGATCATAGGATGGAATGCATAGGGAAACCATAATAGAATATATTTATCTGCAGATACCATGGTTGAACATTAGTGATTGTAAATAAATATCTATCACCATGTCAACTATGTACCATGTATGTTCATTAAACCACATGGTATACATGGAAACTATTATGATACAATGTTCTAACTCCATATTCTCATGAATCTAAATTCAGTGCTAGAACGATGCATAATACTCCTCATAGAGAAACGACCAGTTTTTGGAACCTTAGATCTTCTAATCATAGAAATTATTTATTAATTGACACCACTATCACTATATTTATCCATAGAAAATATTGGATTCATATACAACCATCTTATTTTTCATGATCTGCACATTCCTGATCAATTGGATCACTGACTCAATCCAATCCTACGTTACATGGTAATTTGGATCATTGTAGAACTTTAGAGGAATTTTTCAATAGAATTCATAATTTTCAATTAGAATATTTTAATCATATGTTGATCCTTCTATTATAATCTATTTATTCATAATTGGGGTGATTTTAACTACCTACATAATGGAAAAAAGTAATGAGATGACCATTGAACTAAGGACTCATCACTCATCCTATAATCTTCATGGTACTAAATTTCTATGTTGATTTGAAGTCTTTAAAGATGAATCAGGAATGTGATCATGAAAAAATTTGATTATATTATCATATATATTGATATAAAAATATAACTCATTAAGTTATGTCAATAGATTCAATCCTATAAGATGAATGTTAGAATATTCCCTAAAAGAGATGTCTTCATATACCAAGTCAAAAACAAGGTTTTAGTGTCTAGGAGTTTGGATCCATCGGTTTCTGCACCACCATTGGGTTCCCTATTAGAATTTTTTCACTCGAGACCCCATAAAATTGTTTCCCTATCTTCCCATTTTGACTACACCATGGGTCCATCTCTACACACAACCATGGATAATACACCTTTTATTCCAATATGTGATGACATGACCAACAAGGTCCAGCTAGGCTAAGGGAAGGTCAAGCTACCACATCATAACCCCACCACAAATAATACATGGTCTAGAGATAAACATCGACAAGGCATAATTTAAATGAGAGAAATTTTAGTACAGTAATAATACACATGCACCCAATCATATATATGGATCCATGAAAAATAATAATAAATGGATCTATAATATTTACAGTAAAAACATGCTTGCAATAAGAGATTGGGAATACATTAGTGTATATCAAAATAAAATGACGGTGAAAAAGTGGGAAAATATATCCCTAATAAGAGAATCAGTCCCACCCTGAAACCCATAGATATATAGATTTAAGAGAGATCTCAACTCTTGATCTTTATTCTTGACCGCGATACATGGCCTATTCAACTATGTATTTCATTACTCTATTGAAATCACCACTAATCTATTTTCCATCTGCATAAGACACAACACATGAAAAAAAAATGCCTATGAAGGGGTGGGTATATACATAACCTTTATGATTCCCAAAAACCAATGACTGATAAATATAAGATATTTTATTAATAATCTGATAAAACTAATCAAAGTGGGAAATTAAACACAATATATAAAAATTTATATACATTAATGAAACTGAAATGAGAGAAAAATGGATTTTGTAAGACCCCGTGATTTTGGTGAATTTTTATCCAAAATAATTTAATATGTTGAGATGATTTATTTCATGCCACACTGAAAATCTATTTTCACTAATTCAAGAATTAATTTCACATAGAGTCAATTTTTTTTATTTTACATGCAATCCCTACATGGCATATGTTACACGTAACAAAAAATATTTTAGACATTAGACATAATATTGACTTTTCTAGTTGGCTTGCGTAGGACTCAAAATTGAGTGTCACCTAACTATAAAATACTATTAAAAATTATTATAATGGAATATAAATTATTAATTAATTTTATATATTTTATATATTTTCAACTAATTTATTAAATCATGTGGTTTACCCAAATATAATAGGTATTCATAGGTTTCTAATTTATGAATAGGAAAACTAGTTGAATATAATGGAAAATATAATTATAGCCACAAATATATATTGACCATGTAATTTAATTTAATTTAAATTGGTAATTTATATTAATGTAATAATTATTTTACATATCCAATAATATATTTTTGATATTAATCCAACTAATTTTGTATACATAAGTTAAGAACATTCCCAATTTTATGCATAAAAATATAATTTTTTATAATTGTAGTTTCACTACCTTTTAATAAAGATTACACTTTAATTCGAATTTTATTAAAATTTACATATTTAATATTTAATAATAAAAATTATATTTTGAATGAAAACATAAAAATTCTGTTAGGACAAAAATATTTTATTTTTAAAAAAGCTTTAATCTTTTAATGAATAGTTAAATGTACTTGATGTTATTTCAAATATTATTTTTCCTATAAATTATTAATAATGTTAAATTATATATTTAAATGTTTTAATAGTTTAGTAACATAATAATTTTAAAAATTATTCTAGTTTAGGTCAACATAATGAATTTCAATTCGAAATAGGATATAAAAACATAGTAAACTATTTATCACTTTTACATTAAAAACCCACAATGTCGTCCCGATATTGGGGTTAATTTGAAATTTATTTATCACACCTTTTTTATTGTAATATGATAAAATTGATTCCATATTTGGAATCAAATAATTTATAATATCTGAAGAGGTAAAAATATTTCCACAATGATTAGTGAAGACGACTAAAATTAATTACATTGGTTTAGATAAAATTCAAGTTACTAAAGTACTAATCAAATAATTTAAGGCCATAAATGACCTATTTACATTTCTAATGCCCATGGATTGTCCCTATATAGAACATATAAATAATTTCCTCTACCTAGTTCAATGATTGGATCCACAATCAAAATGAAAAACATGTGTGTGATTCACCCTTCAAATGTTTACATGAGTGCCACTACTACTCCACTATAGATGTACACCACCTCTACCCATTCCTCACACATAGATGTTAATTTTTGATCATACATGATCTACAAAATTTCCTCCCATGAATCTTCTATTTTACATAGAAGTTTCTTCTTGGGTAAAATGCCTCTCAAGGATGCATTTTGGCACAAACAAAATGGAGTTACCCGATTAAGAGATAACATATTCTATCAAGAAAATTTTCTTTATTTAAATTTATCACCCCTCCAGTATATTTATTAAATTAATGTGTGAAAAAAAATTATATAACATATATTATGATATTTTTATATAATTACTCCAAACATATTTTACACACACCTCAATCTAATTTAAAATGGTAATTTTATTTCTATGTTTGGAAGACTATGACCTCACGATAAGATGATTGTTAATTTTGCATTTTCCACAAATCATGGTGGACATTATGAATTAAAATTTATTTTAATATTTCATTTATTTTATTTATTAGTTATTAAATATTATTAATACCTTTTAAAACACACACTTTATTAATTTCTATTTGGTGTTAATGCTGTAATATTTTTTGAGGAAGTGTGGACTACCGCACCCTCAAAGCGATGTAATGTGTTCACAAACAACGTGGATAATATTAATTATGGGTTATGTAATACTATATTATATATATTATATATTTATTGTAATATAATAATAATAAATATATGTTATTTTATTTATTTTTTCAATACGACAATAAAAAGCAGAAATAATGTCAAGGCATACATACGACTCACCATCTCCATGAACAGTGCATTCCATTTCATAGTTTATTATGATAAAGATTATTCTAATGTAAATATACTTGAAATAAATTGTATTTATAACATTTTATACGTTCATAAATCATGATATAGTATATGACCAATGATATAAATATTTAAGACACAAGTGAAGAACAATGAAAAAATTACCTGAAGTGAGACCATAACAGATTATCGTTAACAATAGTGTAATATTAAATCATAATAAAACCATATATGAAAATATATATAATAATATTCTCCTATATAATATTTATAATAAATTATAGTTATTATATAGTAAGCCTATATGAGTACAATGATAGTCAAGACATATGTTAAGGGGATTTCGTCTCACTATTAATTTCCATGAGATAGATGATATATTCTCCACTCCTTTTTTTGTGCTGTATATAATTTCAATGATATTATTATATGTATATTATACTTAATTATATGGATATTAAGATATCCATTTTATTATTCTTCTTTCGTGGTGTTTATTTTATAATATTAACCTAATCGGTTGAAAACTTTTTTCACAATTTTCATTCTTTGAGACTCATGTTTTTTATGCAACTAAACAACATTTTGTGGTAAATATATTTAAATTTTACATTTTTTATCATGAATATAATAATTTTAAGGATGTATTCATCACCATTTTATTTCATTTTGTTTCATGGTTACTATGATCCCAATTTTTCAAGGTATACGAGCTTATTGAGACAATATCATCACTTTCCCAGATTGTTTATGTTTTTGATTTTTTAATGAATTCATATAGATCATAAATCATGAAAATTTATGAATTTTATTTCAATATAGTTATTATGGATTTAATCCTATGTTAGTACAATGACATTACTCTTTGTTACTTAATATTGTTAGTAATGGGTTCTTAATAAAGCCTGACTTTATACTCTCTTCAGTTGGAAATATATGTTTTTTAAAAATGGTTCCCAAGAATATTATAACAGTTACCTAAAATAATTAAATGAAATTTTTGCCTTTTTATATTTAACCAATCTATCAAATGAAGTTTTTTCATTTTATTCCAAACAAATTATTTTAATAACCTTTTTACCATGAATGAACGAATGTTATTTTTACGTTGTACAACATGTAATTATTCACCCAACATTATTCCATTGATGATTACTATTCATTTTTTAAATTTAAATATTTATTTTAATGTTTTGAAAATAAATTTACATAGAATAAATTTTTCAAATAGATTTCATATCAAATTAATATTATTTGATTGTATTTTCTTATAAAAATATTTTTAAATGGTTTTATGTGTTAAAAATATTTTTTTAGATTAAGAAATTATATTTTATTCGATAAATGATTCAAATTTATTTTCGATATAAGATGAAATTCGATGAAGTTACCCATTCCCTTTTAAGAAATAATCTAAATTCTAACTTCATATCCTTTCAATGAGTGGTTTATGCATAATTTCATGTTCCTTTGGAAAATCATTTCTCTTAAAAGGTTATATGTTTATAAAATGTGTTTCTATTTCATTGGTTATGATTTCGTAAAGTGATTGTTAAACATAACTATTTTCCTATGTTATGATGTGATGAAATGATAATGATACCCATTTCATATCATGGGATATTATTTGATATTTTCAAAATATATCTCCTTTTATGGATCATGATATGATGTATGTTTAAATAATCGTGTGGAACATGTACGAAGTATTTTATTATGATATGGGTGGGTCCAATATCTATCTCTACTGAATTGGGTATTGATATATTAATCAGGAGTATAAATTTTATGTGTGAACCAGATAAAATGTTTGTAATGTTATTCATGGACCTGGTTTCATTTTTATATGATGATGTGTATATCATTTTACATGTTCAAAATTTTTGAGTGAACCTTATTATATGTTCACAAAGTTTTGAATAGACATGGATACATGACCATAAGATTACACAGGATCTTAATTACATGCTCTCGATGTTATTCATGAACCTGATTACATGTTCATAATGTTATGAAAGGATCTAGTTTCATGTTGATTAGGTAATGTGTGAACCCAATTACATGTTCACAATGTTTTTAATGGACTTGGTTCCACATCCATGAGGTTTTTCATGAACGTGAATACATCTTCACAATGTTATGCATAGACATAGTTCTGTTTCTACAAGTTGATATCAGGGCTTGATTTTAGGTCGTTAATTTAATGAGTGAATTAGTTTATACTTATACATTCTCATACTGTTATAAACCATTGTGCATTCAAGAAATCCTACAATATTATATATGATATGTTTACTAGTCCAATTATTCTATTTAATTATGATTCATGTTCTATGAACATCCTTTCTCTATTGTGTTCTCAAACATCATTTCTTTTATATTTTCTCTCATATATATGGAATGATCGTTAAATTTTATTATATAGTTCCTTACATTTTTTATGTAATTCATACACATTTCCATTATTTATTCTTACTGAACATTTGACCTCACCACTTTCTTATGTTTCCTTTCCCCATGGTATTACGGAGGGTTTTAGGTAGAACTACTAAAGCAGGAGTTCTTATATGATTTTTGAAGATCTTTAACTATTATAAAATACTTTGTTTGCATGATTCCAAATACCCAAAAAATTTATGGCCCTCGAACGTGTATTTTTGAAATTTGATGAATATTAATCTAAAATAATGTAATATCTATGCATGTAAAGACTCGGCACTATAGTTGGTATCAATAGAGAAATTTAGTCAACCACTGGAAACTATGATAAGAAAACCATTATAAGATCCCTATGTATATTTCTTACTATATATCTGGGGATGTATCTACGGATAATTATATGGATGATTTGTCATTTAGGAAAATGTCTGGGAATTTTTTTAATGGATATAATGAGTGGTATCCAAGATAGTCTTCCATGTCTTGATTATACAAGTGGATGTGGCTCTGGAACAGATGTAACGAGGGGTAATCACACCGACATGATGTTCTGGGAATGACTTAGGGTAATCTCGTACACGAAATTGGGCCTTCCTTCCCACCAAGTTTGATAGTCATAGGAAATGACATTTTGTAATTAACATACTCTTCATGAACCATCATGAAAAATTTTGATAATTTGTAGCTATGAATAACATTGGACAAACCCCCAATGAATTATATCTTATATAATTTTTAGTTATTTATAAATACCAAAAGTAATTATTTTTTTGGGCTATTTGGTTTTTTACCATGATAAGTAGTGCCCACACTATATTTCTACTTATAGTCAATAGAGGGAATGAGAAGGAACTAGAATAATGAGGAATGCGATGGAAGATTTTTGGATGAGAATCCAAGTGGGATGATAAAAGGAGTGCAAGATGCCAAGATCTTTCCTAATCATTTTTTATAAAAAATAATTAACATTGTTCACCATAATGAACTCTTTAACTCACCATGGAAGAGAAATAAAGAGTTCACTTAAAGTTTTGGTAATGTAGTGCATTAGAGAAAGATACATGGTTTAATTTATGTCATTAACATGGAAATTATAACATATAAGAATTTCTTATAGGAATATTAATGTTTTTTACTATGGAAAATAAGGACATAAAGAATGTGAAATCAAGGGAAAATGAATTGTTCACTTTACTAAAAGGATCATGATGTTGGTCTCCCTATACAGCCATTAAATACTATGTGATATAATTGTGGATAAAATTGTTATTATGTAACCCAGTTTCCCGAGAGGAATTTTCATGTATATATTCAAAATGTTACTGTGAGTAATAGTGGAAAAGTGGACGACGATGAGAGTAAAAATGAAATGTGAAAGAAAATAGGTAGTATTGTAAGATTATTAAGGATGAAGTAATAAAATTATTTATGTCATTGTATTTTAAAGATTTAAATGGTGAAATATACCAGGATTATATTACAAATCTTTTATTTTAGTAAGAATTTAAATTTTTGTGTCGGACCGTTGAAATGATATAATTATAAGATAATATTTTGACTAAGATAAGGTAACCCTTAATTTGATCTTTATTATAAGATAATGAATTATGGATAATGATATATAGGATATGAATAATTAAATTAAATATTATTTATTACTTTGTAACTATGTAATGAATTATTTATAAGGGTTTTATGCTACCACTAATTAATTTTACATCAATTTTCATATTTATGGAGTAAATATAATAAACTTTAAAATGAAGAAGAATGCATGTTTCTAAAAAGGTTTTATGGTAATTCAGGTTGTTACAATTTTTACAAATAATATATGATGAAGGTATTAACATGATAGGAATTTTAAAACCACGAGATACATTATGACATATATGGGAATAGATATTAGCATTGTTTCATTATTATATTTCTAAATTATTAGATTTTTAAAATTTTATAAGGGTTATAATTTTAATCATTCATGAAAATATTGTGTTAATCTTAATATGACGTATTTGTGCACTGAGTTTTTTATTAAAACCATGGGTAAAGGATAATATGTGATTAACCTTATTTCAAGGATTTATATAATATATATTATATTATTGTTGTTATTAAAAAAAGGCATCATGTATTTTTGGGGACAACCAATCAAGCCTGGTTTGGTAGGGGGTCTTGAACCCAAGACTGATGAATAATATGGGTTTTATGCCTACCACTATCCTACCTGATGTCCTGGTCAATGTATAATTTTTTTTGTTGAATAAATATTTATGATGAACCAGTATCGTTAGTTTTTAATTTTATAGATTGTGGAAGGTTTATTTTTTTAAGATACAAATAGTTAGACCTTTTCTCTTTTATAGCCCAAAGAACCATTAAAAGCATATTTTATAGATTTATTCGTCAATGTTAATTTCATGAAATTCATCCCATGATATAATGGATTTATTAAAAAAATAAAATCACAACCGCAGAATTAATTTTTTTTAGAAATGTATCAAGAGTTACTCAACGTTATGAAAGTGATAAAAAAAGTTGTTGTCCTAATACATTAATTTTAGTTGAGATTGTGGCCATTTAAATCATAATTGATTTATGAATTTGAGTACCTAAAAATTCATTTGATCAATTAATTTTTTTGTGATTTAGTACCAAAACCACTCCCTATAAATATTTACAATTTTCCTTTATGTCCAATCATTATTTGCAATCAACATTCTCTTATGTGGGAACCCAATTATATGTTTGTTTTGGTAACCATTATGGTTCCAAATTTATATTGTTTATTGATGTTTTTGTATCCATTTTTTGGATGTGGGTTTCAATGAATGAATAATTCATGTATTAAAAAATAAAAATCCATTTGAATATTGATGGAGAAATTCATTTTATGATGGAGAGAATGTAACTCCCTGAGATTTTGGTGAATTTTTTTGGAAATTAATTTAATCTTTTAATATTATTTATTTCACACAGTACTAAATATATCTATTATCTAATTCTATCATTCTATTCACATAGATCTAACATGGAGTATGTTACATATAATCTGAACATGGCATACATTACATGGAACAACAAAGATATCATGCATTACACGGATGGCTGACTTTCATCGATGGCTTGAGTAACACGCAAGACCGAGTGTTAACAAATTGTAATATATTATTAAAAATATTATTATAATAATATATAACCAATATGATAATTTCATCGATATGAAATATTATTAAATATATTATAAAACTATTGGGATTACACAAATTTAATATAAAAATCATTGGTTACCAATTAATGAATATGAAAAGCGTATGAATATAAATGAAAATTTTATTATAGTGACAATGATAATTTAAGAAACTAAATTAAATTAATTAAATTAATTATATTATATTAATTTTAAAAATATATATCATATAATAAATAAAATATTTTTATATTCATCCAATATATTCTAATGGAATAAGAATAAAAACCCAAATTTTATGCATAAAACCCGATTTGTTTTAAATGGTAGATTTACCATCTTTTAATGGAGAACCAATTTTAAATACAATTTTTGGAACTTTGGAAGTTTTAACATGAGAAAATAAAATTTATAATTATAATAGAAATATAATAATTAATTTATGATAATTTTTATTTTATTTTTTAAAAAAGGTTTCATCTTTTAATGAATTGTTAAAATACTTGATTTTTTTCAAAACTGCAATTTCATCTACTTTATTTTAATAGGTAAATTATATTTTTAAATTTTGTAATAGTTTAAATATATAATAATTTTACCAATTAATACAATTTAAGTCATTTTTACAAATTTTACACTAAAATTGAATATATAAACATAGAAATTGTTTCATCATTTTACCATAAAAAACATACAATATCGTCCTGATAGGAGGATTAATTATAAATTAATATCATCCACTTCAGCTATTAGAATATGAAAAAATTGATTCTAAATTTGGAATAAAATTAATTAATAATTTCAAACAAATACAATTTTTTTGAAAAAATATATTAGTGGGGGTGTTTAAAATTAATTACATCAGTTAAGGGAAACATTATGTCCATAATGTACTAAACCATAAATTTATGACCCAAAATGACCTAGAAACGTGTCCAACACCCATTGGATGTCCATATTTATACCCTATCCTCAAGTATAACAAACATGGCTATGAAACATGAAAAACATGGGTGAAATTCTCTCTTAATATATTAACAATAATGCCACTCCTCCTCCAACATAGACGGACACCACCACTACCCATTCCTCACTCCCCTAAAACATTTTATGTTCGATCATGATCTACTAATTTATCATCCAAAAAATAATCCTTTCTACAATTAATACATTATTTTGTCCAAAAATATATCAAGGAAGCGTTTTGGAACAAACTAAAATGAGTTACCCGGTTAAAAGGTAATTTATTCTTTCAAACTCTCTTCCATTATATCCCTCTTAACAACCCTCTAATTATTCCATTATTGGGTGATACCTATAGTTTAATAGATATACATGGATGTTTTTATAAATATATTTTTACCTAAACATACACACAAATTCATTTAATGGATATTGATCTTATAGTTTCTTTTTACTGAGAACTACTACCTCACAAAATGACGATTATTATTTTTTACATTTACCACCTATCAAAGAAGACATTACGATGGAAAATAGATTTATATATATACAATATATTATATTTATTATTAATTTTCTCCTTTTTTCATTTCATAGCCCACGTCGTTTTGACATTCAATTTGGTGTTAATATGATTATCTCGTTTGAGAAAATGTCGACTACTACCCCTTCAATGCCATGTGATTCATTCACACACGACATAGAATGTACTAAGGATTTATATAGTGAAATTATATGAAATAAATAACTGATTAATGATATTATACTAATTATATATATATATATATCATTTTCATTATTTCATTCAATAGGACAATAAAAACCAAAAACAACTTTCATGCGTACGTACAAAATGACATCTCAATGAATGATGATTTATATTTTGTAATTCATTGTTATATATGTTGTTATAATATAAATATAATATATATAGATGATATTTATATCATGATATACATTATGTAATCATGATATAACTATATGGACCAATCATATGACAAATTAAGACACATGCGATGAAAAAATAAAATATTTGCTGAAGTGAAACCTTAAAATATGATCTAAATAAGAGGGTAATATGAGGTCAAAATAAAAACATGTATGGAAATATGTATATTAGTATCAATCGTTAAATTATTTATAATAATCTATTTTTTATGATATTGTAATCTTTAATGAGTATGGAGATATTCCAGACATAAAGTAAGTGGATTTCATCTCACTTTTAATTTATCTGAGATACATGATATGCACTCCATAGATTATTTTTTTGGTGTATATACAACCCATTATTGTTTTCAGATTATATTTTAATAACATTTTTTGTATTAATATATTCATTTTATGATTTTTCATTAATGGTGGTTTTATTCCATAAGTAACAAAAAACGTTAAGATAGTTTTTTCTCAATGTTCCTTCATTGACACTCATGTTTTATTCTTCACCTAAACACTTTTGAGATGTGTTTATTTTTAAAATATACATTTTTATCATGATTTTTTTGTTTTAATGTTATATTATGCATTATTTTATTTTGTTTTATTAAATGGATTCTATGTTCCCATGAAACCATAATATAATTGTTTATTGAAACAATCTCAGAACATTTCGTGATTGTTTATGTTTTTCCTTAGTTGGATGAAATATTATGATCCATCACTCGAGAATATTCAGGAATTTTTTTATCCTATGGTCATTCATGATATTATTATGTATTGGTATCATATATGTACTTCTTATTATATAATAATGTTTATAATTTGTTTTTATGGAACCCATAATATTCCCTCTCTTCAGTCAGAAAACAATGTTTTCTAAAAAGGATTCTCAATAATATTGTACTATAATCATATAATCAATAAATTAAAATTTTATCCTTCTTCATTTTTTTCCAATATCTCTAAATGAATATTCTTATAGATTTATTAACAAGAAATTTTTCTCACATTTTTTCTGAGAGTAAAAAATGCTCTTTTTATCCTGTACAAGCTGTACAAATTCACTAATTGTAATTTCATTGAAGCTTCCATTTCCATTCCAAAAGATTATTATTTAAGTGAATTTTTTCGTGAAGTATTGAATGGAAAACGTTTTCAAATTTATCTAATGTAATCATTATATGTTTTGATTTTATTTTTAGAGAGAAATATTTTTAATTTTTTTTATGTATTGTAAATCCTTTTTTAGAAGAGGGAATGATATTTTCCTCATGAAAATTTTCAAAATTATTATCCATATAAGATGAGATCTGTTGATGTTGCTAATTGAATTAGAGGAAATTATCTAATTGTTCCATTCATATCCTTTCTATTATTGGTTTATGCTTAATTTATGTTTCATTGTGAAATTTATTTATCTTCTTGGGTTATATGTTTATGAAATACTTTTCTCTTTCCCAGGTTATGCTTTTATAATGTGATTATGAAACCTATATTTATTCATAGGTTTTGATGTAATGAAATGATTATTATACCCATTTCATTTCTGGGGTTATTATTTGATGTTTATAAACATATCTCTTATTATGGGTCATTATATGAGAAATGTTTTAAAAATCTTATGGAACATGTTTGAAGGGATTTATTATGATATCACTGGGACTTATATCTCCCTCCAATGAATGTGGTCATTATTTATGATTTTTGAGTAAAAGTTTCATGCATGAACCGGATAACATGTTAATAATTTTATTCATAGGACTAGTTGTATGTTCATAAGTTTATGACTCAACATAATTACAAGTTCATGATGTTTTTAGGGATGTTCATTACATATTAAAAAATTTATGCATGGACCAGGGTGAATGTACTTATGTTTATGTGTGATCCTAATTACATGTTCACATTGTTATGCATGGAATGAGTTTCTGTCCATTTTGTAATGTGTGAGATTGAATAAACATTCAAAATTATATACATGTACATTGTTTCATGTCCATAAGTTTATGTGTGATCCTTATTACATGTTCATATTGTTATGGATGGACATGGATTCATGTCCACAAGTTGATTATGGGGCCTAATTTTATGTCAATAACTTTATGAGTGAACCAGGTTCAACTTATACATGTTCACAATGTTATAAACTAACATGCATTCCAAAAATTCCATGTCTTCTAATTAGTTATGATTCCTTTGCCTATATTACATATTTCATTATGATTCATTTTTTATGAAATTCCATTCATTCATATGTTCTCTAATAAGTATGGAATGATCTTGAAATGGTATTCTCATTATCAATACCGTTTTTTTGTTATGCTTTCAGATTTCCTTTTTTTACCCATTCCAATAATTTAAACTTAAACATTTCATATGTTTATTTTACCAATGTTATGAAGATGGTTTTTAGGTAGAATTATTAAATGTGGATATCTTTATGGGAGATGTTGAAGATATTTCACCAAGATATATGATTTTTATTCCAGGATTCCAATGATACTAAACTATTATAGTCCCCAAGCATGTATTTTTACAATATTCATAATATTCATATATAATGATGTAATATCCATGTATTTAAAGACAAGGTCTCTATAGGACTTCAATCTCATATCCCACATGGGATCACAAGTATTATAATAGCTCACAAGGGTCCATCTCTGAAGGATAACATCCCATGAAACTATCAAGGTAACCGTGTGGAGGACCCACACCTCTCTATTATTTTTACATAGTAACAAGGGAAAAATCATGAATAGATGACCCATTCTCTATTGAGTACAGTGATCTACTCAGTAGATAGATGAAAAACAAACTAGTTCTTCATGGGGGTTCTTATTGGTAGGCATTGGAGCCCATGCAGTGCATCAATGTGGTTCTACCCAATAGGTAGATTATGTACACCCTATTATTATAGAATGGGTAGGGTCCACTCCATAGGAATTGGATCCACATAGTAGTGAATTATATTATTCAACACATTAGTTAGAGGAACCATTCCGTAGTAAATATGGGTGGTCCCACTCAGTAGGTATATGTCTCAC
Organism: Viscum album; assembly: GCA_963277665.1. Taxonomy (NCBI): domain Eukaryota; kingdom Viridiplantae; phylum Streptophyta; class Magnoliopsida; order Santalales; family Viscaceae; genus Viscum; species Viscum album. The sequence continues at coordinate 1,581,573,529 of OY728125.1, forward strand.
ACACTTGTTCTGTAACGTCCTGGTTCCCGAAGCCACCCAGGGGCGACCCGTACCCGATTGGTCACATGGCCTCAAGAACATTTCCCCAAACACCAGAGGCTGCTGGCTAGCAGTAAGGGCCTTGGGTGTGATAGTGGGGAAACTATTCCCTCATTGGAAAGTACACAACTGAAGAAAAATCAACATGAAATAGTGGAAGCAGTAATAACCAACAACATAAACAGCGGAAAACTAAACCAAAAAATTGGAGCACATATGTATATATATATATATAATGATGCATGATACATATCTAGGAAAGCATTCAAACATGTCACAATGTTGAAAACAACACAGTACAAAAACTAGTAAAAAATGAAATAAAACAACTCCTCATCATCACCATCCAATGCTTGGTCCCATGCTCTCATTCTATAAGATATCACGTACCAGAAGTCGAAGGGCACTTGACCTTTTCTATACCTACAACAACATAGTATTTTTGGGCCCAAAAGCCTGACCCAAACAGGGTGTTAGACTAAATCCCAGTTGGCATTCACTTGAAGATATGTGCCTACTAGTCAGTGAGTATATGGCAGGTAAAAGTACAATAAACAGTAAAATAGAAACATCAAAGCAGTAGGCAGTAAACAGTAAGTAGTAATAATGATGATACATAACAGCAATCAATCCACAACCATTCAACAGTAGTGAAACAAACAGCTAACAAGAAGGAAGCCCTCTGGTAAGTACTCACAACCATCCCCTCTAGTTCTATCCAAGAAGTACAACAACCCTCTGGGTAGTGCACTCAGCCTAACCCCTCTGGCTCGGTCAAATGAATTTATGAGACTCTATGGGGAAGCTCACTCCTTCCATTCCACTTATAGTATATGGTAGTCAGGGACTCTTTGAGGAAGATCATGCGGTCTAACCCTCTTATCCCCAAGGTCTAGAGGCTCTTTGAAATAGCTATCACGGTAAATTCTTCGTATAGCCTGAGGTATACCACATACTCTTTGAGGAAGCTCACTCGGTCAATTCCTCCTCTAGCATGGGAAGGTTCTTAAAGAGATTCCATAAAGGTAGGACTCTCGGGGGAAGGTCACTCAATCTACCCTCATGTAGTCTATAATATCCAAGACTCTCTGGGAGCTCACTTGGTCCATCCCCTGTAGTCTATAATGTTTAAGACTCTCTGGGAAGCTCATTCGGTCTATCCCATGTAGTCTATAGCACTAGGTTCTCTGGGCCCCATGCCAGTCACTGTATATAAATGCTATAAGGAAAAAGTACACCTATAGAGATACTTGGATATCCAAAGTACACCTATTGTGATACTTATCTAAACAGTCTACAAGGAAACTCGCATGTCATGTTTTTCACTTCAACCTATAACAGAAAGGCATAGAAATAGGTGTAACAGCCAAATGAAAACGAGACCCGAAGGTCATAAATAGAACAATGCAAGGGAAAAAACATCCAAGAACAACAAATTATCCTCTAACATGGCCAATTTACCGCTACACAAGCATACAAGAAAGGAATGAAAACAAAAATGGAGAAAAGGTAAACACGTAATACCCCATTCATGGGTATCGATGGAAATTTGCACATAAAACTCAGAAACATTGAACGGTACGACACAAACCACCTACCTCAATCTTAGGAGATCGATATACTTTAATCACGTCAACTTATTCTCCCTAAAACATCTAATATCTGAGAAAATTTACAATAAATTCAACCTTAGATAACAAGAGAAGGAGGAATAATTGGAAAACAAGGGTCAGGCAGAAGGGACAACACACTGCTGCACTTCCAACGCAATCGACAGAGCTCAAATCGGAGAACGGATGGAGGCTCAAAAATCCGAAGATGTCTCAAGGCCGTACAAGGTATTTCAGTCGAACCAACCCTAGAAGATGACAATTATGGTGATTAAGCATGATCCCGGTCCATTGAACAAAAAAAAGAAAGTACACAGTGTGTAGTTTTAGAGTACACCACGTTTAGTGGGGTTTTCCGTACTCCGCCAAAATCGGCCTCCACGTCACCCCTACACACCGTGTGTGTGGCCCAGACATGGATATAACACGACTTCAAGTGGGAAAAGAGTACACGACATGTACTTAGAAAGTATATGGCGTGTACTTCAAAAATTTCCAGAAACATTATTTTTCTCCAAAAATTCAGAAAATGGAAAACAAACCAAAAATGAAGATTCAGGTTCTTACAAACTTCCCCCCTTAAGAAAATTAGTCCCAAATTTCCTTAGAGATGCGTAGAAGAAGAAACCTCATATAGCTCCGTCCACTGCGATCGTACATTGGCGTCCCCATCCCAGGTCTCGTCCTGTACTCGTCCATACGGCCATAACACCCGTACTATAAAAAATGACTACCCACGAAGAACCTTCGTACTACGATAGACAATCTGGATAGGATGCTCCTCAAACGACGCATCTTCTTCAAGATCAAACTCATCGGGTTGGAAGACAAGATATGGGTCTGAAATGTAACGTTGGAGTTGAGAGACATGGAAGACGTCTGGCATAGCCCGATACCTCTGAGGTAGCTACAACTGATAGGCAACCGACCCAACTCTATCCAAAACCTCAAACGGACCGACACACCATGGTAAAAGATTCCCTTTCCATTGAATCATCTTGTGTACCAGCCTCGGTGCGACACACAAGAAAACCTGATCCCTGGCCTCAAACTCCAGAGGTCCTCTCCGCTGATCAGCATATGACTTCTATCGAGACTGTGTTGTAGCCAACTTCTTCTAAATCAACTCTATCTCCTCTCAGGACTCCTAAACAAGATGAGATCCCAGCAGAGCTGCCTCTCCTGCCTCCAGCCAGCATAAGGATGATCGGTATGGCTTATCATACAAAGCCTCATACGGTGCCATCTGAATGGTCGCATGAAAACTGTTGTTGTAGGTGAAATCTTCCAGAGGTATATGCTTCTCCCAAGAACCGCCAAAGTCTATAATGAATGCTCAGAGCATATCCTCAAGCACCTGGATCGTGCGCTTGGACTGGCCATCCGTCTGGGGTTGGTATGTTGTACTCAAAAGTACCTGGTACCAAAATCCTTCTTAAATCCCTGCAAAAAATGAGAGGTAATACATGCATCCCTGTTTGAAACAATGGAGTGTGGAACTCCATGTAGACGTACGATATCTCGGATGTACCGTCATCCCATATCATCAACACTGAAGGTCTCCTTGATCTGAAAGAATTGCACAACCTTTGTAAGCCTGTCTATAACAATCCAAATAGTATCACTCCCCCGTGGTGGCCTCGGCAACCCGGTCACAAAGTCCATCGGGATATCGTCCCACATCCACTCTGGCATGGGTAATTGCTGTAAAAGCCCTGCTAGTCGCTGATGCTCTACTTTCACCTACTGACAAGTAGAACATCTCATCTCAAAACCAGAAACATCTTTCTTCATACCCAGTCACCAGTACTGGCGATGAAGATACTAATACATCTTGGTGACGCTAGGTTGAACTGCGCAAACTGAGGAATGAAAATATCACATACGCTCCTTGCGTAAGTCTGATGGCACCCATACGTGTACCTGGAAACACAAGATCTCATCTTCACCCATTGTCCATCCAGGAAGATGGTTCCCTCCAGACAAACTCTCTCGCAGGACCAAAGCCTCTAAATCTGATAGCTGCCTCATTCGTACCTGATCAAGAAGTGTAGAGGAAACAGTCACAGATGAAAGGAATGTATGTCTCTGCCTGTCATGCACATCCAGATGCATCTCAGAGAACAAATCCATTAGCTGCCACTCACTGCTGGCCTCCTGAACATACTGAATCTGATTTTTCCTGCTCAAGGCATCAGCCATTGCATTGCCCTCTCCCGACATATAGGTGGGCTCAAAGTCAAAGGAATGAACATAATCCACCCACCTACGATGTCTAAGATTCAGATCACGCTGAGTGAAGATATACTTGAGACTCTTATGGTTGGTGAAAACCACAAAGTGCTCTCCCAGAAGATAGTGTCTCCAACAACGTAAGGCATGAACAAATGCTGCCAACTCCAGATTGTGCGTTGTGTAGTTCATCTTGTGTGGCCTCAACTACCGAGACCCATACAGAAAGACTCCATCTCCCTATATAAGAACACCTCCCATCCTGATACCTGAAGCATCACATAAAACAGTATAGCCCGTTCCTGGCTCCAGCAAGGCTAGTATCAGTGCTGACGTCAACCTCTCTTTCAGCTCCTGAAAGCTGGACTCACATGAATCCAACCTTAAAAACTTCACCCCCTTCTTGGTCAGACCTGTCAACGGTGCTTATAGTCATGAGAAGTCCTCAATGAAGCATTTTTAGTATCCCACCAGCCATAGGAAACTTTGTACCTCAAAGACGTTCTTTGACTGCTCCCCAGAAACTACAGCTATCACTTTATTTAGGTCCAATGGAACTCCTATCTCTGAGATGACGTGACCCATGAAGTGAATCTAATCCATCCAAAAGTTTTACTTAAAGAGTTCAACATATAGACAATGCTCTCTCAGTGTACTCATAGTGATCTCAATATGTGTGGAATGGTCGTGTCAAGTGTGAGAGTACACCAAGATGTCGTCCCAGAAGACCATGACGAAGGAGTATAATTACAGATGGAAAAATCGTTTCATCAGTGCCATGAAAACCGTAGGCGCGTTCGTGAGACCGAACGACATGAATGTATACTCGAAAAGACTATACCTACCCCTAAAAGCTGTCAGAGGTATATCTGATGGTCTAACATGCTACTAATGATAACCAGACCTCATGACGATCTTCAAGAACACCCAGGCTCCTCGAAGCTGATCAAAGAGGTCATTGATCCTCAGCAAGGGATATCGGTTCTTTACCGTCAACTGGTTCATCTTCAGATAATCCACACAAAGAAGAAGCATACCATATTCCTTCTTCGCAAACAGGACAGGAGAACCCCAAGAAGAAGTACTAGGTTGGATGAAACCCATTGTCTGTAACTCGTCCAACTTCTTTTTGAGATCCTACTATTCAGGTGTATCCATCCTATAAGGATGAATGTCCACTGGTGCCGCTCCTGGAACGAGCTCAATAAATAATTCTACCTCACGCTCCGGAGGAAAACCTGAAAAGTCCTCTGGAAGACATACTTGAAACAATCAACCATAGGAGGAAATCCAAACTGTGAAGTCCCCTGGTCATCCAGATAGTGACTGGAAATCTGGGTTGTAACTTCCCATAGCCCATTAGGCTCTATTCTAGCTCTACCTACCTGGACATCCCATTCTCCTCTATTAAGGAATGGTTCTCCCTCTGTTGATATGAAACTCACCCTGTGGCGATAGAAATCAACATCTGCCTGGAAAGGAACCAACCAATCCGTCCTGAGAATGTCATCATAGCTCGTCATCTCTAGGACATAGAGGTCCCACAAGAAATGAAAACATGCAACCTCAAGGGGGAACTCTATGCATTACATATGCTAGATGTCCTCGTTCCCAATGGTGTGTCAATAGTCAACAAGTCGGTAGATGAAAATATATAGTGCTCGAGGCTCTCCACAAACGCGATAGAGATAATGCTATGGGATTCACTATTATCGAAAAGAGCTGAAGATAAAACTGAGGCTAATAAGATCATTCCTTTAACTGTAGAAGGGCAGAGATCTATCTCCTGATAGGTATACTCCATGGTGAAATAATGGCATGCACCGCATTCCTGTGCCCATGGATGACCGCTCTGAGTTGATTCACTCTGATGTCACTGATGACCTGGTGACTGACCACCACGACCGCGACCTCCACCTCGGCCCGGACGGTCGGAAGAACTCCGGATCATGGACTAGTGGGAAACTGGTGAAACATCTCCAGAACGCGGGGCCATAGAGGAACCCCTACAACCAGTTGAAGGTGAGAAGATATGACATAAGCACTAAAGATGGCCCATCTTGCAATATGATCGGCACTGCATCAGATCCCTCTATTATTGAGGCCTAGTATGCCCACTCTTACCCCACTGGTAGCATACAACCTAGCTACCAGAATACACATGCCGCGAACCCCGATCTCCTCAAGAAGACTCTCTACGATTCTTCCAACTTTCCATATGAGGAACACCGGCCCTGGATATCGAACCGCCCTGGCTCACTGCTCCAGAATCCCTCACATTGCGTTCAGTAATTATCACCTGGTTGACGATGGATGATATCAAAGTCAATTGGAATATATTCACTTGGGAACGAATCTCCTACCTAAGACTGTCCTCGAACTTCCTAGAAAGGAACAACTCATCACCCATTTGGATCAGTGTGAAACACTGCAGCTCAGTGAAGCGAGACGAGTACTCCATAACAAAAAGAGTACCCTGCTTCTGGCTCATAAACTCATAGGCTCGATCGGCCCTGATGGTCTCTGGATAGAAGTAGTTATATAAGGTGCGTTTAAACTCATCCCAAGACATATCCAACTGACACCCTGACCCTGAGATCACCTCCCACCACCTCTTGGTGGTGTCCCGGAGCATATATGTATCCGACTTTACCCATTTCTTTGGAGGGATCTCTATGTGCTCAAAGATTATTAGTGTGGCCTTTATCCATGACCCTGCAGCCTGGGGTCCTCCATCCCCCAAAAAAGTAAGAGGTTGATGCTGCTGGAAAACCCACGTCAACTAAGACATCGACGAGGTAGGAGTCGACGCTCCCTGGAAGGTCTGCATCATCCTCATGAAATCCTCCCAGAACTGTGCCTCGGCACCTACCATAGGTATAATTGCTGGTGCTAAGGATGGAACAGCAGTAGGATCTGCAAGAGGTCCCTGATCAGCCATATACGGTGTCTGATCACCGTCTGGAAACTGCCACATGACCGGATAATGTCTCAGAGGCATTGCTCTGAAATAACAAATGCACACCGTAGATTAAGAATAACAAGGACTAAAAACACTGGAGTATAAAATCGGAATATGGGAAAGAATCTATCAAGTTTTAAAAAACATGACTACACAGCGTGTATAAAACTACATGGCATGTCTTCTTTATCCATTAATATGGGCATGTACCCCTGCTCGGCAGGTCATGTAACATTCCAAACTATAGGTCATGTTGTTCCCATACACTGTATGTACTTGAACTCTATACCCCTGCCCGAGTCCCCTTACACGACCAACCCACACAGTTCAATCTAACCTTGGACTACACAGCGTGCTCCCTAGGGACGCGACGTGTACTAGATGTGGTCTCGGCGGCCCGTGTTGTTAGTTACATGGTTGTCTACACGGTTGGTACTTACACGGTGTGTTTCGAACAAACATGGTTTGTATAGGAGAAGGTGACACCATCCCCTGTTTTTCGAGATATGGCCAGGTACCTGGGAAAGACTACATGGCGTGTTCCGAAAGCAACATTGTGTGTCTAAGAGAAGATAACACTGACCCGTGTCATTCGTGGAGTAGCCGGTTACATAGAATGGACTACACGGCCTGTTCTTTTACTACATGGCGTGTGCTAATCGAGCTTCCCTGGCCCGTGTTGTTAGTGACACGGCCGGGTACACGGCTTCGAACTACACAGTGTGTACCTACCCACGAATCAAAGCCAGACATCTCCTACAGTCATAGACCAGAGAAAACAGGATCATAGTCCACCAATATTCTATTCAAGATGGCCCATAACACCTCAATAATCAAAATTTGGTGTTCATTTAAGCAAGGTACAATAAAAAAAATCTTCTAACAGAGCAGAAGATATTATATCAAGAATCAATCACAACAACATCCATAATCTACACAATTCCTATCACAACACATGCATTCTCTAATTCACCCTAGATGGCATGGCAAGAATTCATGGCATGTGATTTCTACAAGTGACTATATGATGAATGAGATGGCATACCCTCATCTCTTCGGGTTGCGAAAGAAATAGAACAGTAATATCAAAACAATAATAGTACAAGGCATGCAAATCACTCTAGGTGAGATCATATCAACCGTAAAATCTCAAAACCAGATAACTGCAATAAACGAGGTAGTATGGATTTTCTTTGTACACGGGTCAACTACTCATGGGCAGAGCTTATTACCAAGTGCTGAATGCATCATATCCCTGGATAAAGTCTCCAAACAGTTTGTCAAGAGAAAATAATTCCTCTGATAAAACTTTGTAACATCCCGGTTCCGGATGCCACCCAGGGGTGCCCCGTACCTGGTTGGTCACATGGCCTCAAGTGCATTTCCCCAAACGCCAGAGGCTGCAGAATAATAGCGAGGGCCTTGGGTGTGATAGTGTGTAAATATGCCCTCATTGGCTGAGTACACAATGGAAGACAAATCAACATGAAATAGAAGAAGCAGTAATAATCAACAACATAAACAACGGAAAACTAAACCAACAAACTAGAGAACATATGTATATATATATATATAAAATGATGCATGATAGATATCTAGGATAACAACAAAACAAGTCACAATGATGAAAACAACACATTACCATAACAATTACAAAAGGAAATAAAACATCACCTCAGCATAACAAGCCAATGCATGGTCACATGCTCCCCTTCTCCACGAAATCAAGTACCAGAAGTCGAAGGGCGCTTTACCTTGTCTATACCTGCAAAAACATAGTCAGTTTGGGCCCAAATGAATGACCCAAACTAGGTGTGAGACTATATCCCAGTAGGCATTCACCCAAAGATTTGTGCCTAACAGCCAGTGAGTATATGGCAGGTAAAAGTACAATAAGTAGTAAAACAACAACAGCAAAGCAGTAGGCAGTAAATAGTAAGCAGTAAAACAGGGTGATACATAGCAGCAATCAATCCACAACCAATCAACAGCAGTGAAACAAATAGCTAACAAGCAGGAAACCCTATGGGAAGTACTCACAGCCATCCCCTCTAGTCTTATCCAAGAAGTAACACAATCCTCTGGGCAGTGCACTCAGCCTAACCTCTCAAGCTTGGTCATATGAATTTATGAGACTCCTTGGGGAAGCACACTCGGTCAAATCCCATTATAGTGTAGGGTAGTCAGGGAATCTCTGAGGAAGATCACGCAGTCTAACCCTCTTAGCCCCAAGGTCAAGAGACTCTCTGAGGAAGCTATCTCGGTCAATTCCTCCTATAGCCTCTAATATACCACAAACTCTCTAAGGAAGCTCACTCGGTCAATTCCTCCTCTTTCCTGGGAAGGTTCTTAAAGAGATTCAAACAAGGTAATACTCTCTGAGAAAGCTCACTCGGTCTACCCTCCTATATTCTATAATATCCAAGACACTTTGGGAGCTCACTCGGTCCATCCCCTCTTGTCTATAATGTCTATGACTCTCTGGGAAGCTCACTCGGTCTATCCCTTATAGTCTATAGCACTAGGTTCTCTCATCCCCATGGATGTCAGTGCATAATAATGCTATAAGTCCATAGTACACCTGTAGAGGCAACTGAATAACCAAAGTATACCTATAGAGCTAGTTAGCTAACAGTCTACAAGGAAACTCGCTTGTCATGATTTTCACTACAACATATAACCCTAAGGCAAGGAAATAGGTGTAACAGCCAAAGGAATACGAGACATGAAGGTCGTAAATAGAAAAAAACATGGAAAAATACATCCAAGAACACCAAATTATCCACTAACATTGTCAAATTACCCTTATAAAAGAATATAATAAATGCAGGAAAACAACAAGGGAAAAAAGGTATACATGAAATAACCCATTCACGGGTATCGGTGGAAATTCTCACATTAAACTCAGATACTTTGAACGGTAAGTAACAAACCACCTACCTTGATCCTAGGAGATCGATATACTTGAACCACTATCACTGATTCTTCCTAAAACATCATAGATCTGAGAAAACGCACAAAACGTTCAAACATAGATAACATGAGAAGGAGGAATAATTGGAAAACAAGGCTCAAGATGAAGGGAGAACTCACCGCTGCGCTTCCAACACAATCAAAAGATCTCGAATCGGAGAACAAATGGAGGATCGGCAATCTAGAGAAGTTCCATGGTCATACGGTGACTCTCGGTCGAACCAGACCTAGAAGAAGACGATTATGGCGATTAGGCGCGACCCTGGTACCTTTAACAAAAAGAACAAAAGTACACGACGTGTAATTTTAGATTACACTGCGTGTAGTGGGTTTTTTTGTACTCCGCCAAAATCGTCCTCCAGGTCACCCCTACACACCGTGTGTGTGGCCCGGACACGGACATCACACGGCTTCGAGTGGGAAAAGAGTACACGTCGTGTACTCAGTAAGTGCACGACATGTACTTAAAAAATGTCTAGAAACATTATGTTTCTCAAAAACTCCATAAAAAGGAAAACATACCTAAAATGAAGATCTGGGTTCTTAGAAGTTCATTAAGGGGTGGCTCTCTGTAGGTAGATGAATGTGTGGGGACCACACACTGATGTGATAGTGGTTTTTAACACCTATATATCTCAAATGATCTATCACAATCCCCACCACCATCATGTGTCTTCTCTAGATGTAGAAATATTGAAACATTCTATGACCTAACTGAAATCCCACTCCAATGTCTACAATCATGATCAACATGGACAAATAGATATGATTTTCTACATTTGTGAAAAAAATGCATGTTTAATTGAAGGATATATACAAGGTAAAATATGTACATAAGGGTACATGTTGTGTATGTGATCCAATTTATGTGTGGTCTGACCCCACTACCTAACTATGTTATCATATGGATATTACTATGATTCCATGTTGATTTACATAGTGTGTATTGATGGTACGTGTAGTGTATGTCTGCCTAGTGTCCTACCTCTATTCCTAGTAATGCTATAGTGTGTAAAATCCTAAATGTAAAATCAGAGTACACATCTTACAAGAATAGTCATGGTCGTAATCGTGTACTACTAGGAACACAACATAACTGCTTGACGAGGGTCGCATGTCATGTTAGCCTAGCCCATGACATGTAATCCTAAACTCCCATGAAACACTAGTGTACTAGAAAGAGGGTAATACATGGTTTGTGTTAATCCAAATAAAATATCATGTAATCTAGTTTATGGTGATAAATCAGTATTTCATGCAGTTCTCAAGATCAGAAACTACCATTATGAATCCAACTATATAATCACATGATAATAATGGGAAACTCATATGGTCATCAATTCCCAGTCTCTGATGGACAACCATATTAATCCAGCGATCTATATAAAGCCTTAAATGTTTCCAAACACACCTCCCATCTTCTATCTCTTATAACCATCACCATTGTGATCCTACATCGAGAAAAAAACACTTATAAATAATGATCTATCATTATTTGTCCTATCACCTCGAATTATTTTTTTAATAAAAATATCTACTATGAATCCATGGGTTATATCATACTTTAGAGGGCCCCAAACAATGTCAAACGACATCTGATAAGACAATGGTGATGAAGAATATTAATAAATTTTTGTGAATAACACAAAACATTATATCACTCCTGACAGAAGTGATATTAGACAATGAATGAAAATTAGGATATAATCGTGCTTGATAACATGTGTCATTACTCAAAAATTATAATGGATAAATATAATAAAAAAATTATGAATCTCATGTGATGAAAACTTATCATAGATCAAAAGTATATAATATCCATTACCATTATTTTAATAAAATGTTCCAAAATGAAACATTTATTAGACCTAAATAATTTGAAATTTTCCTGTTTGTAAGAATAACATTATTTTGTGTGGAATATTATTTTTTCAATTAATATAATCTCATTCAACTCTGATATGATTGTATACATTATTCGATCTCAATCCACCAAGAAATAATGCTCTCCTCCATCTTTCAGATCTAGCAATTATTATGTGGTGTAAAATGGAAACTAATTATGAACATATATTTATAAACAGAGGGGTATGATAGGATTATTAAATAAATTTAATTTCTAATTCATATAACACATTATCCAATGACTTCCTCAATCAATTGTTTGATTTCAGGAAATTATAGGTCATGCTTAGGGTAAACATCACACTCCAGAATCAATTGAGATCACAAAATTTTGATAATTGGATATTATTTGGATATATAATATTACTTCTAAATAATGTTTTGTGAATGTATAATAATAATTTTAATATATTAATAAAATCAATTATGGGCCCACTAGGACTTAGATTCTCATGTTTTCGTAGTGCATGGTCAAAAATATTCCATAATATATTTGAATGTCTTTCAAGGAAAAAATAGGGTCATAATAAGATATGTTATACATTGTCATTCCATGAGGATAATTATATCATAAAACTTATTTTATTTTAATTTAATATAAATATTCATATAAACCATGCGATGAGGAAATGAAAATTTATAAAATCACTTTGTGGAGGTGGTAATCCACACATACACAGGAGGGTCATTGCCATTTTTATATGAATTTAATTGATAGAAATTATATAAAATATTATCTCAATGTAATTTCAATTATATCATTATTATCAAAAAATAATCAAGATCCATCATTAGAACTATTTGTGAGTGATGGTGATGGAAAATGAAATGCATTGGTTCACGAGTCATTAGTCTGATGTCCCTATAAACTATGTGTTTGTTACCCATTTGGTGGATGTATTGAGATATTTAAGTTATCATATTAATATAATTACAAGAGAGTATGTGGAATATATGGATTTAATTTTATTATCATTATTTAATAAAAAAAATTCGATTTGGAATACGAAATAATGAAAAACAATAAGTGATGAAAAAAACAGTTCATCAACAATATCATTTATTTTTTACCAAAAGATTTCATTAATGATATCTATAGTCAAACAAAGGCCTCATATATTTGGGGAAGGATGTTACTAATTTATTTTGGTTGTTACGTTATAATAAAAATGCATCTTCATTTGAAAATAAAATATAGGAGGATGGTATCTTTTATAAGTGACGGGAAGGGTACTTTTTGAAATTTTTTAAGATATTATATTATAATATAGGCATATATAGTATATGTACTTCTATTTAGACATGGAATCAATTTTTTGGTCGCATAATGTCAAAATATTTCGATTTAAAAGAATTTATAAATTTTTAGTTATAAAACTAACTCTTATCTCTTGGTTTATCATACCACTGAAATTGTTTTTACATAAAATTTGTTAAAAAAAGTTTCAAATAAAGGGTTGTTAAAATATATATAAGATTATAAATTAATCAAATATGGGTTTGGGATAAATTTTTGGAACATCTATAATATGAATTTAAATTTAAATCATTTATAATTTAATGTAATTTAATAGAATTTTATTTATTATAAAACCACATTAATGTAATTTTTATTACTATTCATTTAATTTGACTTTGAATACACGAATATAAAATTATATTTTGAATATAATAAATTTTAAAAAATTAATACTTCATTATTAACTATAATGTACATTATATCCATAAATCATCTTGGATACAATACGTTGAAGGTTTATAAGATTATTTATATTTAGTTTTACATTGTTTTCAAAGGTGTTGTATTGGTATTGTATATGAGTCTAGGGTCACTATATAACAACATAAAATTAAAAGTATTTTAAAATCATAAGAATAATTTCATTATATTCAAAATAATTTTTTATATTCATCGAAAATTTAATTTGATCCTAATATCAAAATACCATAGATATTTAATGGAATGAAGTTATATTTTGTCATCTTCAGTACATAAATTATTATAAAGGAAATTTTCTTGTACAAGTTTCCAAAAAATAATTTATTAATAATACATAAGTGATAAGGGTCATAAATAATTCATTTAATAATAATTTTGAAAAACAACTTGTGGTCTTATCAGTTAGATTTATTCTATGTTATCCTGATTTACACTATTATTAAGTTATGGTTTATACAATATTTTCTTTTTATTTAGATAAAAATAATTTAATTGTTACATAATATAAATAATTTTTATTAAAAATATTTAATCTATTTTACCAAATTAAATTCATTGAAGTGAATTATTTATTTTAAAAAAAATTACCAACAAAAGTTGACGAAGAAACTGTTTCTCAATAAATGTGTTTTTCAAGAAAAGGATTATATTACATTAACTATATGACTAGTACACATAATTATATGAATTAATATAATATATTTTGATATATTATATAGAAATTTATATTAAATAATTTTTCGTTATGGTAAAATTTATTTAATTAAAATAAAGAAACATTAGGCTCTTACAAAATGTTTTCATAAAATGACTTTTTATGAAAAAAATAAACTAACACCAAAATATTGTATATTGATAATTAAAATTCAATTAATAAAATTATATATAAATAAATAACCCATATGAAACCTTTAAATATATTTTAAATGATAATAAGACTTTTAAATATAATTTTTTATTAATAAAGAATATCAATTTTACAAAATTCAATATTTTTTAATACACATTAAAAAATCGTTCTTGTTTAATATAGGAAAAAATCTCCCAATGAAAATGTTTACATAATGATTTAAAAATAATTATCCTTTCCTAAAATATAATTTGTAATTTTTTAAAAAATTAAAAAAATTATCATCTCACGAAAGAGAAACAACATTTATTTATAATGAATACATATTTGTTGAATCATAAATGTGATTTAAAAAAAATGTGTACTGGTTTAAAAATATTTTTTATTCATATAAAATATTTATAAATAAAATCAAAAAATTATTTATTCTTATTCATACTTTCAATTTTTATTTGTATTTAATAAAAATCTCTTGTAAATATTATAATATTATCATTGTTTATTTAATTTCAATATATCTTTTCACAAAAGTTTTAAATTTTATTAAAGGTTAATATTTAATAAAAAATCATGTTGTTCAAAAAACAATAAGATAATTTTTCTAGTCACTATGGATGGTGATCCATTTTAATTTGATTATAGTTATCTAGTAACCTATGAAGAATTCGTGTGTATAATACAATTTTACATTTGTAACGAATCTATAAAATCTGAAAATGTATTCTATGTATAAAAATCATGTATAGATTTGGATAAATCCACAATTGGACATATTTTTTTTTCCTAAATTGTTATTAAAAAATAATATGTTAATGGGTGGAAAATTTAGTAATTAGAATGAACAATTAGTTCTAAAAGGGTCCAATCAACATCAAGGATAAGACTGCAAAAAAAAGTTTTCAATGGTTTTCTAGATGAAATCATTCAAAAACATGCATGGTATTAGAGCTTATCATGACTATAAGGTTTGAAAATTTTATATCAATATTACATTTATTGATGGTAACATTTTGGAATATGTCTATATGAAATATCATTAAGGTTTTATTAATACATAGGTTTCCAAGCATTATTCATGTTTTAGAGATCCATTTATAGATTAAATAAATAATCTGGGTCATGGAACATTTATTTTTGATGAATCTATAATAGAATTATTTTTAAATAAATTTAATGTGATCCTTATGTATATAAATGGTTTTGTGGGAGTCTATTTTTATTATATATAGTTTTTGTTGATGACATAATACATGATGTGAATGAAATTCTAGTATTTTGTGTTTCAATTCATGGTTGAACACATGCTTCTACCCGGTGAAATTGATGGAAACAATATATATTCAACATATAAAAATTGTTCATGATAGTTCGAAGAGAAAAAATATTACAATTCTATATAACTACATTGAAATGATATAGATAAAATTTATTATGGAACATCCATTGATGGGATTATTTCTAGTCTTACATGGTACTGATTTTTATAGAAAACGGTTCCTCGGACACATGGGAGAGATAAAAGATGTGAAGGACTCTATATGAGTCATTAATTATGTTATACATATATATCATGTTATGTATAAGTCTAGATATATCATATTCCAAATGCGGGGTAGGAAGATATCATGATTATCTGGGTGTCCGCCAAAGAATGGCTACCAAGACTATCTTTAAGTATGTTGAAAATACTGAGGATAATTTAATGGTAAATAAAGGATATAAATGGATAATCATTAGATTATTTGGATATTTTAGTTTCTATAATGATCAATATGTTCTGAAATCATAATTGGGATATATCTTCACTCTCTGTTGCTATCTTTTCATATGGAAACCAAAAATTAGGCATTGGTAAATGATTTTATAGTGGATTCCAGGTAAATTGTTTCATCATAGGTTTCTAAATAAGTAGTTTGGTTGTACAATTTATTCCATGTGTTTTATGTGGTTATTATTAGTAAAGATCATATCACAATTTAGTAAGATAAGGATGTA
The DNA here is from genome assembly GCA_963277665.1 of Viscum album. Taxonomy (NCBI): domain Eukaryota; kingdom Viridiplantae; phylum Streptophyta; class Magnoliopsida; order Santalales; family Viscaceae; genus Viscum; species Viscum album. The sequence continues at coordinate 1,581,589,815 of OY728125.1, forward strand.
GTAGTGGAACTTGAAATAGATCCACGATCACATCAGTGGAGGAACAATAAAATTATGTAATGTCATCTTTGGAGTGATTTTTATGTGAATGGTTAAGTCATAGTGAGAAGATTTTCAACAGAAGACAAAATCGAGGTCCACATTAATAAAATCTTCACTCAACAAAAACATTATCATCATGTGAGATATATGGGAATGAACTTCATTAGTAGTTGGCTCTTGTCCAGGGGTGCCTATTGGATTTATTTCCCTAGAATAACTATTGCTACATTTGATCTCATGTATATCAAATGAAGTGAATTCTAATTAAAATATCATACTAAATATTTTTCATTGTTCGACATTAGTAAAATGTAATAAGTTTATATAGTATTTGTCTCATTTTAATGTGGATAATAGTTCCTCGATGTGATGAACCCTTAAAATTCAATGATTATATTAATAAACCATGTTATATGGAATATTATCGTTATATAATTGGAAATGTAGTATGTCGGTTCATAGGTTTTGGTAATCAAGTGGATATATGACATTATCTGAGTATATTCTCACATTTTAGTCTCTAATATAGAATATTTAGATTAAAAACTTGATAGTGTGAATTAAAAGTTTGAATTTTTTTTTTGGATATTCTTTTTTTTAATTTGTGATGGTCCTTATTCTATAATAATTTTATTAATTCATTTCATGAAATTAACACAAAGATGTATCAACATGAACCATGAGGAAAATAGATCTCAGTGAAATTTGGTTAATTGTGTAGATCATGATTGAAATGTAATAAATTAATATACCTATGATGTAATTATCGCATCCATATTTTTTGTAGTTTTTATCTCCATGCGTTGATTAAAATATAAATGTGACATTTCCTCAAATAACCATAGTTTAATGATGATTCTAATTATGATATTCATTTATGTATGTTTCAAAGGTATAGTTTGATCACACTTCTTTTTAACCTAATTGATGAAATACATATAAAATGTGACTAAATTTCACAATGATAAATCATATGTGGATGTCAATTAGGCAACATTTACTACTTTTTCATTCCTTACTATATCCATTAATATATTTAATTCTTGATTACTATGATTGTATTACTAATTAAATTTTAATGATGTTGAGATGGCCACATAATAATTGTTTCCCTTTGAATTATTTAAATACAATTTGAATATATATATTGGAATAAATTTTATTCTTGTGTCTCAGGAATAATTTTTTCTATTATTTATTGATCTCATAAATAAAATAATTATATAACTAGAAGGTAATTATTTTTTTAAACATATATATAAGTTATTTATCTATTGAATGAAGAAATATATATTAGGTTGTTAAATAAATTGATAGGAGTAATTTAGGTCAATGATTTTGTATTAAAATAAATAATAATTTATAGGATATTAAAAATAACATTTATCATTGTTCCAGTAATAGAAGGTGATGAGAAAATCTAACTTGATTTATTATTATATGGAATGGGGTCATATATATTTTATACATTATATATTGTATGTTTCAATATTAATAATTATTTTAAACCTATTCCAATCTTTATTAAAAGATGATTATGTTTTTTTTTGTAGAGATTGATCATAATATAGAAACGATGTTCACAAAGAAATCAACAAATTTTTCTTACGACTGAAAAATAATCTATATCTTCTCCTTCTTCATCCACTATTTCATTCATGTGAGTATAAGGATGATTATTCAATCAGAAATAAATCGTCTAAATAGAAAATGTGAACACTATAAGATGATCAATCTTCCATAATAGAACTAGACAATCCATCTGCATTGATTGAAGATCATAGATGAACACATAGATCATCACATCTAGGATTCTAAACATAGATACTACAAGAGAGATAAATGTGGTTAAAAGGGTTTCAAATAATCAAAATCAAAACTAAATAATGTTCTCAATTCTGAGGTATTCTTCATTCCAATCTTATTGATCAAAATTTTAATATAACATCAAAAGATATTTTATTGATTTAGATGACCTTATTTACATATATTATTTTGAATTCTTTCATAAGTTATTTTATTTATGCATGTAAATACGATTATGATGGATAAAATTTTAAACTTTTAGAGTCCATCCTGACACCGATATGTGCTCCCACTATATGAAGAACTATAATCAACTAAAAGATAAACCTTTTTACATTATTTTATTTATATATTAATTATATATCACAATAAATCACAACATAGAACCTATATGATATATTAAATTTTAAATTACATATATAAAAAACATAATTTATAAAAAATCATCAACCTCTTTCACGATAAATCTGCACAGATTATGCCTTTAAGACATATCATCTATAATAATCTTCTACATTACATGGGGAATAAAATCATAAGATGTGGGTGAGATGAAATTTCAAATAAGGGAAAAATTTGAGACATAAAACAGTTATTATTTTAATCATAATATTAAAATGTGGTTATGTAAACATAATCAATATATTGGAACATAATATAAGAAAATATTATATATTAAAAAAAATCATAAAAATTAGTAATTTCTTTACAATTTTTTAAATAACAAAAGAAAAGTGTAGCAAGAGTGTGGAAACATGAATACATAATCATGATCCATGGAAACATTTCATAATAGTGATACATAACATAGAAATTAATCATATGGTTGTGGAACATACTTTATAATATAAAATCATTACATTTTTGAGTCCCACTAAAATGAAAATAATCACAAAGTGGAAAAAGTCCCATAGGGAATTAAGATCACTCCCCAACCACTGAAGAGAGTGAAGATACTATCATAGGTCCATAGGTACAATTATTAGTCCCATAAATATAGGTTATATATTTTCATTTGTTTTTTGATTGAGAACCCATTTTTTATTATCTTATGAGATATAAATCAATAACCAATTCATTATAGGGTTTAATATCTGTATGACAACTTAAAATAAACATTATTTATAAGGATCATCAAATTTCCTAAAAAAAATATATAAATAAATAAATATAATAATTCCATTAAAACATATACCTTGTAAAATATAAGAATCATTGATGGATATTGATATATAAGAAAGGAATTTTATAATAGTAGATGATTATTTTTTAAAATATCAAAAGAAATATACCTCAAATTATGAAAAAAAAAATTTTTTAAATGAAATGATTTATAACATATTACTTTTAGAAAGTGTATTGGAAAATAAATATAAGAAATTTAAATAGTTATTAAACATTGAAAAGGAATATTTAGAATGTAAACTTATGAAAATTGTTATATCTAGTAACCATAATGAAAACATTGATATATTCCTTGAACACTTTTGTACAAAATTTATAAGTAAATAGAAAATGACATATGGAAATAAAATATGTATGTACAATGACATATTAGAAACCTAAAATGGATAACAAATAATCATGATCTTGAGCATTGATAAGGTAGGACCCACTAATAAAAATCCTTATAGATGAATTCTATAAAAGGGGTGAAATATTAGGAAGATATCTAAACACCAATATATTTATAGGAGAATAAAATTTAATGGGTTAAAGTGATAATGAATATGAAATATAGCCAGTAATTTTTTTTCATTCATAATATTTACTTCAATGTGTGATTTGAATGAAACTATTAAATATTTGAAAACTTTTTAATGAAAGTGTTTGAAAGTTAAAACAAGATATATATTTCTAAATCAATTTACAATAATGAAAAATAAACTAAATTAAATCCATCTGAATTATAAACATTATAAAAATATATAATATGGTGTATATGAAACTTATTTCAATGAATAATAATTTATAAGGGAAACCCTAACCTCAATCTTCAGTTTGGATCACCAATCATAAACTCCTTTGACATAATCACTACTTACAATGTCTTCCTATGTTATAAGGGATATATTGATTATTCTAAAGAGTAAAGGATAAAAAAAATTGGGAATTGAATTTGGGATGGTATTCCTATGGGAACTAATGGTGGGTTTTTTTTGTTGGAGGTGGTTAAAGTAGGGGTCCCATATATGTGATCATAATGAATTTTTTAGAATTATCATCCATTAATGAATAATGAATGATTTTTCTGATTGAATGTGGATTAAAATGACAAAATATTGGAAAATGTATCTGGTTTGGTCAATAATTCTCTCATATTAATATTTAGACATAAATTATTCTGAAATTTTTTGTATGTAACCCTCAGATATATCAATTTTCCTCAAATTTCCATAAATGTAATAACTGATTTTGAACCTTAGTAAAATACTTTTATTCCTAAAAATACATTTTATCTTATCACATAATATTTACATGATAATTCAAAAATATTATACCCAATTTATTAGATTTCAATCAATGATGTTATAAAATTTCATTTTTATATAAAAAGTTCTAATGAATATAAACCAACTTGTATAAAAATGTACTTTTAATCATTAAAATAATTTTATTCTTATTCCTTAAAAAATAAAATTCACTAACTGATTTTTAATTTTTACATATATATATTCATTTATTTTCATTATTGGAACACATTAATAGGGAATGATATATTTTATTTTATTAAAAAGACAGAACATAATTTAAAAAATAGCATCAATATTTTATCTTTTATCATTAATTTATTATAATAATAATACATTATGTAAAAATCATATAACCTTTACATGTTTTTATTTAATTAGTTTTATAATAATTCATTCAACTTTGTAAGGACAAGAACAGTTTAAAAATTATAATAATTACTTATAATTTCTAAAAATATATATTATTATAATATATAAATTTAATTAAATTTTTCCTATTAATTTCAATGCATAATTATTTATTATGTGTAAATTATACTAATATTAATGCCTTACTAACAATAAAAACCCATTAATTTTCCTATTGAATATAGGTATATCAAATGACTATATGACTATCCACTATATATTTGGTAAAAATTTTCCTAGTGACAATATATATATATATAAGTCATATTACACTCTATATATAAACATAAAATTAAATATCTAAAATCATTCATCCTACTCGTATACATATTTATGAAAATTCATATTATATTTATTTTTATTTTTCTTCTATCCATAGTAATAATAATAAGAATTATATTAAAGGATTTCCACGATGATGAAGATTTCATGTTCATGGAATATTTATTTACATATGGTTTTATTTCTCTTGTTGTTTTTATATTAACTTGTCTTATTTTATATTCATAATGCGTTATTTTTATCTGTAATTTTAATATTTCATATCAATTACACATATTATTGTTCTTTTTAGTGTGTTTATATATCATATTATCTAGTTAACGTGTAAATGGGAAAGCAACAAATGTTGATACACATGGATAAACAATATATAATTAATTTTTTATTAATTTTTCTATGATCGTAATCCCAAATACCAAGGAACCTAATTTAAAAACAATTAATTATTATTATTAGAAATATTTAGAGGAATATATTATGAAAAAAATAAGAATCTAAAACAAACCAAATGAATCATGGTTCCCTATAAATATTAACATCAAAATAATTGATTTCCAATGCTAATCATTCTTCTATGATCTGATACCACAAATACATAAATATCATATAACCACCAATATATATAATCAACACCCATTAAAATATTGTAAAGAAAAAGAGTCTACAACTAAAATAACCAAAATTATTAATGGATTCAAAAATAATAATATTACATCCACAACATCAAATTCAATAAAACTACAACCAATATAACATAATTTCATGGAAATTTCCATCAATTTAACCCACATTATCATTACTAAAATTTCTATATGTTTCTTAGATAATGGTAAGCTATAAAACTATTGTTAATAATAAGAAATTACTTAAACTTCAATCATATCCAATATAACACATAAATTCACCTCATACTCACGAAAGAAAACAATAATAATAAGTTCACTAATAAAATTATAAATATATGTTGATTATAATTCCTATTAAAAAGACACATTTTATCCCCTAGATCATCCTAAACTAAAATCACGTATAAAATTAATTACATTCACCACATTACATTCTAATATCCTGGGAATGCTCATTAAATATCATTCAACTATATATAATATGGCACAGGGTAAAATTAAAAAATATCATTAATGGTAAATATTTTATTTCAATATCCATTAATGAACATTAATATTTCCATTTAATCTAGTAGAGAATGAAATAACATCAAAAATACATTGTTTCCCAAAAAAATATTTCTAATCGAATAATTCCAATATAATTTTATTTCCCTTAGTGTCGTCATATTAAAAATTTATTGAAACAACTTGATTTTATTTAATTCATGGAAACATAATAATATTCTCAAAAAAAATTATAATCTATAATTTAATCTTAAATTTATTTATAATAATTTAACAAAAACATTTTTTTATAACTAATCCCACAAAAAAATCCTTCAATTTTTTTGGATATATATTTTTTATCAGTTCCATTACCAATATATATATATATCTAAATTATACTAAGAAATTTGATCATTAGATGAAATCAAAAATTTCCCCCATATAGTATAATATGTTTGTAATTTATTTTCAACTAACATGGATGATAATTTTTTATTTCTATATATCATGGTTTGATAATATCACCTCAAATATTATAAATAAAGTATTATTATTATATCATTATATTTTGATCCCAATATCTACATATGAATTCCCAAGAGTTAGAAAAGTCTCAATGTGAACTATTAATAATATAAATATGTGAATTTAACTATGTATTAGTTCATTCAAAACTGGTTTATCTATCCAGTCTATAAGTGATAATCATTGCCTGAATGAAAAAATAATAATTTTTTTCCAATATTTAATATATGGATTTATGATAATTTTTTAGTGTAATCGAAGGATGCTTAAGGGATTATGGAGTGAGGTATGTTCAAAATGAAGAAGTTAATGTATTTTTAATCCCAACAATGTTTGTTACATGATTTGTAAAATATTTTAATTAAGTGTATCACAATACACATCCTATGATATTTTGGTTTCAATTTAGGTGATTTTAAATATCTTTTCATCTCAATCAAAAATGCAACATATTATATAATTTTCATAGATACTATGACTCTATCATTATGATTACACAAAATCATTTACAAATATAGAAAACTCATTCTCACAAACATAATTATTTTTAATTAATTCACCAACACATGACTTTATTCAAGGTCCACATATGAATGATATGTTTACATAAATATTAGAGTTGGTTATCTAGAAAGAGCTTCTGTATACTATCTGATAAACTGTATTCCTAGTTTTGAATATTACCAAACTACTTAATACATATTGATTGTTATTATGTATATCATAGTATTGTATAATGTCCCAAGAGTAGCTATTTCAATAAAAGGACATATTAGTTCACCCATATGATGAGAACTTGGATGTTCTATGAATCTATTCTTAAATATATGTTATATATCCAGGTGATATCATTTTATGGATAAAATGATATATGATATGTAGAATGGAGAATCATAGCCTTTGACGAACCTTCCCATTGTGTACTCCCTTAGTAATATCTAGTAGGATATTATCCAAACAGAAATAACTTCTATGAAATCATCGTTTATATGATACATTAGAATATTCTATATATGAATTTTTGTATTGGTTCTTAGAAGTTAATAATATTATTATAAAGTATTTTTAGTAGTGTATGTTTATTTATTGATGAACATTGTGATGGAATATGTTCATAGTACGGTAGGATACATTGGGTGTGTCATGAGTAATATTTTATGGCTGAATAATGAATGAAATTATTTTTCCCTTATGTTTATTAATGAAATTTCATATCTCTGTCCCTTTTATAGAAATGTTATAGGCTAAAAAATCCATGCCCATGGTCTTATATACACAAGTTCATATTTCAGTAAATCCATGAAAGGGGCATCAAGCACATAAGATGATGGCACCGACATGTTCCCTCCTTGATTTGAGATATCATGATAAAGGAAATTTATTACACAGTAAATGTTCATATGAGGTATCATGTCATTATTTCATTAACATCATTATCTATGGGTTCCTTGGAATATTTAAAGACACCAGCCATGGAAATTAAGATAACTTTCTTAATACCATTGAGAAAGAGTCCAAGTGGGTCACACATTAAGGGTATCTAAAATATCAATTAGATAATATAATATTATTTAGTAATTAATATGGCGAATAAAAATTATTCCCTCATGTCATTTGATAATTATTCATGTTTTGTGATCACATATATAATGTCACCTTTAATTAATGATAATAAAATGTCAGTGGAATATTTAATAATGATTTATATTCTATTTAGTAAATACATTACTTATTTATTTATTAGAGAAGAATAAATTGATATTTATTTTGAGAATAAATATTCATTATTCAGGGCCTAATAAATATTGTGAGTTATGGATGAATCAGTTTATTAGTTCGGTTAGAAATTATAAATATCCCATTTTATTGGATTAAATAATATTTATTTTAATTCGTATTCCAGTTGCATGTCAAGAAATATTATTATTATATTTAATTGAAATGGGGTTTAAATTGGTTTAAATAAATAATAAAGGGAACTTGTGGAATTAGAATATTTTAACCCTATTGATAAACACACCCAATTATATTTTTATTTCTCAATTAGAAAATTCAATTTTTGGTTTCCCATAATAGATTTGAAGAAATCCCTCATGAACTAGAGATCTCACTTCTCAAATAATTCTCTCAATAACTGATGGTTATCTTCCTCCACCACCCATTATATTGTCAAGACAGATCAAGTACAATGATTTTGATGTGGCTCATGAGTTAATGAAATATGGATGATGAAAGTTATTAGATCTTCTAACGCAGCACCAATAAATTCCTATAGTGATTTTATGAGATCTGTGGAACATATTTGGATCACTACTGAATATAATATATATTGATTAATACAACACAACAATGATAAAATATAGATCTATATAAATATTCATTTATGGAGAAATAATTCCATCAAGGTAATTAATTTATTTATTTATTAATTTAAAATAATATCTGATGGTCTTTTATCTACTTCGATCATTACATCCATTTTTTTCATTGATTCAATTTCATGCGTCATGGAATTAATTATTTTATTGTTCTCATATTTAACAGCATTCATGAAAAAACAAATCCAATTTGGGGAAGACCCATTGCACACTTCTGCTGTTCCTGAATCATTAAAGTGGTGTGAGAGTGGCCGCATAATTATTTATAATTATTCAATGATTTTTGATTAATTTTTAAAAAAATCATTTTCCAAATAACTTTTAACCATTATTTTAATATGAATGTTTATATTTTCTTGTTTGACCTTTATTTATCATTAATCTAATCGATATAATAAAATTTAATAATAAAAAAAATTGAGAATCGCATCTGCTAGATTTATGAGGTTAATATTGTGCATAAGTTCAATGTATTAAACAACCCTTTTTTGGATTTAGAAGATGTTATTCTATGGTGATTATGGACATTTCTGGAGAAATTTATGGAAATACATTCCATTGGTTTTGTTTATGTTTTACTGATAGTTTACGTAATTATGAATGACCTAAAATTTTATGGGAATATGTTTTATTGTATTGTTCTCCATTAGGGTTTATATTTTATGATATTTATTTAATTATTGGTTATTACAATTTTGGAAGACTTTTTGAATTATATCAATGTATCTCTAGAAAATAGTAAACTTTCAACCTGGGTAAAAACATGTAACATCTTTAAATGACATAGTGTTTGAACCCATAATCGAAGTGAAATAATGTGTTAATGATTTCCATTGGAATATATGATGTTCAGGTTAATATGACACTGTTTTACATAAATGATTTTGGGAATAAATATTAATGATGAACCAATGGTGATACTATGATTATTTAGAGAATAATTTATCATATCATATAACTTATACTTACCATATTGATTTTGAAAAAATAGTTAGAGACATAATGATAGGAATGTATGTATTTTATGGATCTTATAGTATTTTGAAATAAAAATTTAGTTTGTCGAGAATAAATATATTCATTTTTTTGATTTTAATTTCCTAGAGTAAGTAAATAATTTGAAACTTATATTGGCACAACCAGATGACAAAATTCTTCTTATGAAATTATAATATTTCAAGTAAATGTACTTCTTTATATTATTTTACAATAAAATAATTCATCAATTTTATGAAAAGTATTTGGAAAAAAAATATTATCCTATTAATTTCACATCTGATGAATAAAATATTTTTAAAATCATTACATATTTATGGTTTTGAGGTCCTAAAATTTATATTTCTCATTAAAATTCATTTAATAAATGACCACTTTTACTATCAATAATTATTCGAAATCTTTCTTTCTTTCACATGTCTTTACATGGCACCAACGTTCTCCTTCCCAGAATCCTGGTGATGTGTTATTCTTGAAGGAAATAATGTATCCCTTTATCTATTATAAAAATAATTTTTCATTAAACCTTTTGTGAGGTTTCAATTTCATCAATGATTGTTCCAAATGTTGAACCATTTAATTCAGAGATCATGTTTAAATTTCTAGAATGTTATTTATTGATGATGGGGAGAATATAACACCTTAATATTTTAAAAAATAAAATTAGCTTTGATCATTTATATAAAAAATCATTCCTATTAGACAATACAACACCACCATACATTAAAATATAGTAACCTTTAAATAAATTCAATCTATTCAATGGATTGAGATGTAAACAACACATGTTTTAAATAAAAATAATATATTAAAATATTATTTAATCATGACCATTATAAAATAGTTGTTAAGTTGTAAATTATGAAAAGTAGTAAATAAATTATTAAAATTATTTGATTTATAAATTTATAAATTCAATTAAATTGATATAAATTTATATGATATATAATATAAATCATTTGTAATAAAAAATAAATGTTTTAAAAAATAAAATTTCTTAGAAAATGAAGTTTGTTTTACATATTAAAACATAATTTAATGTTAGTTTAATAAATTTTATAATCTTTATTTTATAAAATATACATATGATTTCAAATTGTCTTATCGAAATTATCTTAGGGTGTTTTTTTGGGATTTTTTAAAAAATAATCATTAATCATTATCATTGCAGTCCCATTATTAAGTATCAATGTCATAAACATCCCTTTTTGGATTTATGAGATGTTATTCTATAGTGATTATTGATATTTTTTGAAGAATATTTTGGAAATACATTCAATTTGTTTTGTATATATTTTACTGGAAGTTTGGTTAAGTATGAATGACCTAAAATTTAATGGGAATATGTTTAATGGTATTTGTCACCATTAGGGTTTAAATTATCTTGATTTTTAGGTAATTATAGTTTATTAAAATTTAAGAACACTTTTTGAATTATATCAATGTAGTTTTAGAAATACTGAACCTACATACTGGGTAAAAATATGTTACATCTTTAAATGACATAGGGTTTGAACTCATAACCGAAGTGAAATAATGGGTTAATGTTTTCCATTGGACTATATTATGTTCAGGTTAATATGACATTGTTTTTACATATATGATTTTGGGATGAAATATTACTAAGGAACCAATGGTGATACTATAGTGAATTAGAGATTAATGTTTCATATCAGATAACTTATAATTACCATATTCATTTTCAAAAAATAGTTAGAGACACAATGAATGGAATGTCAGTATTTTATGGATCTTATAGCATGTTAAAATAAACTTTTAGTGCTTCAAGAATAAATAAATCCACTTTTTGGATATTAATTTAGTAGAGTAAGTGAATTATTAGAGTTTTATATGGGCATAAAAAGAGGATAAAATTGTGCTTATGAAATTAAAATATTTCAAATAAATATACATCTTTATATTATCTTTCAATATAATAATTCACTAAATTTTACCAAAATGATTTCGATACAAAAATATTATCTTATTAATTTCACATCTGAGGAATAAAATTTTTTTTTAAACATTACTGATTTATGGTTTTGAGGTCCCCAAATTTACATTTCTCATTAACATTCATTTAATCAATGACCACTATTACTATAAAAAATTATATAAATTCATTATTTCATGCACATATCTTCAAATGTCAATAATGTTCAGCTACCTGGAATCCTAGTGATGTGTTATTCTAGAAGACAATCATGTATCCATTTAACTATCATCAATAGAATTTTTCATTAACCATTTTATGATGATTAATTTTCATCAATGGTTGTTCCATGCTTTGAACCCTTGATTTCAGATATCATGTTTAAATTTTGAGGATGTTATTTATTGATGATGTGGAGAAAGTGACACCTTAACATTTTAAAAGGTAGAATCATGTTTCATCATTTATATACAAAATAATTCTTATTAGACAATATAACACCATCATACATTATAATATTTTAACCTTTAAATAAAGTCAATCTCTTTAGTGGCGTGAGATGTAATCAACATTGGGTTTAAATAAAAATACTATAATAAAATATTATTTCAAATTGATAATTAGAACATAGTTGTTACGTTGGAAGGTATGAAAAGTAGTAAATTAATTATGAAAATTATTTCATTTATAAATTTTTTAATTAAATTAAATTGATTTAAATTTATATGATATATAATAAGAATCATTTGAAATAAAAATTAAATGTTTTCTAAAGAAATATTTTTTATAAAAGGCATTTTAGTTTCCATATTCAAAAATAATTTAATAATAGTTTAATATATTTTATAAAATTTATTTGATAAAATATACATAATTTTTGAAATTGTCTTATCCAAATTTCTTAGGGTGATGTTTTGGGATTTTTTTTAAAAATATTCATTATTCAATGAATAGGGAAAATATATATATATTTTGAACATTTTCTTTTCGTTTAAATGATTTTGAAGGATATACAATATAATTAGTCAAGATAAAGGTAAATTTATTTTATTTATATTTAATTTTAAATAATTTAATTAATTATAATAAATTTCATATTTATTTTTGATATTAAGAAGAATTTATAATAATGATAATTTTATTATGAAATCCCACATTTTCACTGCATCTATGGGTATAATTTTTTCATTAAATTATTCAGATTATATGAAATAAATTTATAGAGATTGATTCATTATTTTAAATTAAAAAAAAAATATTATCTAATATGGATAAATAATATTTTTACCACAATGAATAATAAAACCAGAAAAAATTTATTTTCATGTTTAATGTAATAACTGATTTACTCAGAGATAAACAAAGAAACTAAGGGTTTAAATTAACAAAATAATTTGGGAAAACATATTTAAAATAATACTTATACATTATCACCAATTATTATTGTTAATTACCGATTTAAGATTATTTTTTTTGATAAAACTGTTGTTGTAATTGATTATTTTAAAAAAAATCCAATGTGTTTCCTGTCTTCAACTTATAGATGGCCACCCCCTCCCAAACCTGATTCACACATAAAAATCCATTCAGTTGATAAATTTTTTTAAAATCTACGATAAATTAACCCATAAATACATCATTGCTACAATGTTTAAATAATCACGCTATCCCAGAAAGGATTTGGGTGAAAACCTACTAAAATTATCTGACGAATATAAAGTGTTCAAAAACAAGCATTTTTTTATTCCACCCCCTTCATAAATTATTAAATAATTATGATATTATAACAATAGTATATTATATAAACTACGATTTTATTATGTAAATGTAATGATATATATCCATATATTCTTCAATAAAATGAGAATAGAAAATGCAAATCGTTTGTATGGAAACAACCAACTCACAAATGGATGTAACTCATTTTACATCACCAACATTTAAGGATTGATATAATTAGTGATTTCAAATAAGTATATGATATTTAGGATATTAGTATATATTTTTAATTATTTTTTAATTTACACATTCTTAAATTCTATATGGTTTTAAATATTATAATTTCACTTGTTTGTTTGGTGGAGTACCGCCTCGTGAAACAATGTGATCCAGTTTTAACTTATGATTAAAATGGGATGTATTAATGGTAAACAAAATATATATATATATATATGATATATATGACAAGATATTTACTATTTAAAATGAAAATATTACCTAATTAATTATCCTTTCCCTTGTTAGTGATGTGATATCATCACTTGTGTGTGTGTACGCTCTACCATTTCAATGAAGTGATATGATTCATTTTTCATATCCAATATTAAATAATGATTATAAAAAGTGTATATAATGAATCAATATTATATTTATAACATTATTAAAAAAAATTAGAGGATTTATATATATCAAATTTCATTAATTTATAAATTTCATGGAAAAACTTGCCTGAGAAAAAATGCAATTAACTCCAAAAAAAATTATAATAATGAAATATTAGTAACAAAAGTGTGGTAAAATGTTTTAACATTATTCTACATGATATTATAAATATGAACATGATTCTTCTTAAAATTTATAAGATTCATAAAAATATTTTAGTATACATTAATTAATGTTCAATCAAAAGGAACTACGAGGTAAGGTACTTTGTCTCCAATTATTGTAATTAGTCACATTATAATTTAATGCATGTAATTTCAATTATACATTGTACATACTATCACATTGAAAAAAAATAATTATTATATAAATATTTATGGTATTTTATCATTTAATTTTAATTATTTCATCCATGGTTATATGAATTAAATTTTACAAAAGTGGTAAATAATTGTACAGATCAATTTTTTTCAATGGGGTATATTACTTATTCATGATCATTAATATTCTATGATTATTTATGTAATGAATTTTGACTATATTATGTTTTCTTTTGACTTAAAACATTTTAATTTAAATTTTATACAAATAATCAATCTATTTGTGGAATTTAACCCCAACATTATGATTTATTTATGTGTTTACTTCATAATCAAAATTTAAATGGGATAGTTTATGCTTCAATTTCAAAAAAAAGAATATTATTTAAAAATAGATAATAAAATCATTTAAATTTTTTCTCCTCTATTTATACTAGAATTTTTAAAATAATAGAACCTTTTATCCCGTCAATAGAAATTAATATAATTGACAAAATATATTTAATAAAATTTAATATCACTTATATGCTTATTTGAAAATCGATTTTCCTCAAATTCCTTATTTTTATAAAATATTTTCAACATTAAATAAATAAATTATTAAAAATTTATTAAAAATTATTTATTTGTAAAAAAATTTAGAGTCTTTTTAAAAAATATTATCTTTTTCATTTACCAAAAATTTGATAGGAATATTTATTTTAATGTGTATGGTATAAAAATAATTTCCAGATGTCATGACCCCAAAATATTTTAGATATTATTTTTAAATACTCAAATGTATTTTTTAAATTCAAATTATTTTTTAATTGTTTTATGAATCATTAGTTTTCAAAGTTTATTTTCAATATTTAAATGATATATTCCTCTAGAATGTTTTTATGATATTTTAATGGTATTTATATTTATCAATGTCTAAGACCATTTACATTCATTATACAACACAGGGAATATGTTGTATTGATACCATAATAAATATTTATAAATATGGTTTATTATATTTTTGAACAATGAGAGTTTTTAAATTACTTTTATTTATATATTTTTTAATAATTAAACATCCCACGAACTAATCACCTTCCTCTGCCCATTGGATATTAAATTTCTAATAAATTTTTTTATTATTTATCAGGTGTGTATATATTTACTCAATGGTATATTATTTCTATATACATTTAAAATTTTCTAATTATTTTCTAATCATCAGAAGTGTTTCTAAATCCATGTACATTAAAAAATACATATATTTGATGATAATGCAGATTGTTCATGAATTAAATGGGTTATTTAATATATGAAAAATGATTTATAATTTTAGTGATGGGTGGGGCTTGGAATTGTATTTTCCCTCAATTCATTGGTGGTATCATGGGGGGGATTAGTAAACTTGAATTAAAAGGGTTTCAACCAATTGTTTCAAAATGTATTTGGAATGGTTTTTTAATTAGAGTAATTACGATTCTAAAGATAATGGTTTCTAATAAATAGTCATTTAGATAATTGATAATTTAGTTATATTTATTTCCGAATAGATTTAAATAGTGATATTATCTATGGATTCTTTAAATTCATAAAATATTGATTAAATTTCAATTATTTTCAGTTTGTTACCTTTCCATAGTAATTATTCTTCATCTAATTATGATATTAATTTTATTTAAAGGTAATGTTTATTTATTTAATTATAGTGTGATATTGATTATTCCTAACCTATTAATTAATGTCATGTTATTAAAACATCATGTGTATTATTTTCTTTAGCATAATATATTGATTAATCAATATCTATTAATGATCTTAATTTTATATAAATAATATTTTAGTTAAATGTTTTGTATTTTGAATTTCAATTTTTCTAAATCAGTTCATGATAGTCACATTATTTAAATTTAATGTGTTTTTTATTAATTACCATTCCACATTTATTATTCTTGATTTTTAAATGGTAGCATCCCTATTAAATACCACTTACTGAGAATTGTTTCCAATATTTTTCCCTAATTTTAGGATTTTAGGAAGTGTAATAGAAAATATATTGAAGATTTATATTGAAAGAATAATGATATTATCATGAAAAATTATATTTTGATTTTTATATTCCAATTTAATATAATAATGACGTATGTATCTGGTTTAATAATACTATTAATCTATAATTCCAATAATGATGTTATTCCTTGTATCTTATGTGAATTTATTAATGTAGACACCGTCTCTGGGATACTGGGGTCAAGGTCATTACACATATTGAAATAATATAAACTTTTCAATTGGGATATTGAATCTCCCTTATTGGATTTATTGTTAATACAATCAAATACTTATCTTAATATTTCATTGATCTCATTTTTCTCACCAATATTTACAAAACTAAATACTATGGTATATAATAGAATTTATTCTCACCATAAATATATATATTAAACAATTTTTATTATAGATTTGTATCGTGATCATCATATTAAGAGATGGATAGAACATCGCATTCCATAGAAATGAAACATTAGTTATTCATATCTATGTCATCCTTAGATAACCAAGTGTAAACAATAAGTGTGATTTAACTAAATCATTAAATGTATCTATAAAAAATTATATATAATATACCAATGAAAATTTATATATCTCAGGGTTGTGAAAAATTTTTTATGAAGATGTTAATTACATGTAGTCAACATAAAACATTTAATCCAAAATAACATGTAAATGAATGATACATCCAAATTTATCATATAGTTTTCATTGAACATGACACCATTATAACAAATATTTAAATTTTTATATCCAAGGATAAAAATTATTATTGGATAACCACACATTATGTTTTCGTTATTCATGATATATTTACTAAAAATATAGATTCTTTTAACCACCTCCTATACTTAGTTGTTCAGCCTCATTTTTCAGTCATCTCTTTCTTGTGAATCATTTTTTAATTATTAATCCCTGATGGAACCTTCTATATTACAGAAATTTGAATATAAAAAATTATATAAATAAAAATTTATTTCACTCTATTAATTTCTCACATGTATGTACAAAAAAAATACAATTTAGAAATATGGGGAATGGTTAATATTTATCTTTTAATCCAGATATTCCGTTATTTCAAGATTTTTCATTAAGAGATATCCACATGATAGGAACACATTATATTTACCACATTGGATATACCATGTGGATTATATAATTTTTTTGGATAGAATTATTTATTTATGTGAATAACCATTTTTCAAAATTTCAATTAGATAAAATTCATTATTTGGTTCATTGTTTGGATTCTTAAATAAAACACATTACATAGTTAAAATTGTTATTCAATTATATAGATTACACCTATTTTGGTTTCCCTATTTACACAAGTCATCAACAATATTCAAGATGTAAATAGTTATAAATTAATCACTCTTTCATCAAGTATTACATTAACTAAATAGTTATTTTTAATTAATAAATTGATTTGATTTTCCGTGGTTTTTTTCTATCATTGTTATATAAAAATATTCAAGTAAATCTAATAATTTTCCACAATGTGGTCTCATTTTCGGTGATAAAATCATATTAAAATTATTGATACATCATATCTAGTTTATTTATTTTTCATATTATGACTTTTTGGTTCTACGCTTATTTTCTATTTACACAGCATGTTTAACTTATTTTCATTCATAACATGTTTTCTTCATGATAGTCTTCCCACTATTTTCACAAGATGTGTGATGAGTTATTGTAAACATACACAATTGTTTAATATAAACAACCTTTATTTCAGAAATCATATATTCATTCCAAGAATCAAAATATATTCATAATGTACGTATTACTCTTTTTCCATGATATATACATATGATAAGTAAATATAGCATTTTTAATTGACTTTTTAACCATAATTAAATCATATATATTTTTAATGGGTTAATATTGATGCCAACATTCCATAAAATTATGATTAACCACATGAATACAAAAAAATGGAGACCTATTCTCTTTCTATTTAATTTTATATATAGTTTAGTAATTATTAATTACTTGTTTTTATAAAAACACTACCTTTTTAAAATAATTTACATATAATAATTTTCTAATGTTTTATGAACGTCACAATTGATTAAATTGTCAATTTCTTAAAATTTTGTCTTCCGATGATTTTTTATATTCTGAAAATAAATTCAAAATAGCGTTTGAAATTACATTACTATAAAATCAAATAACTAGGCCATATAACACCTTATTCTTAGAAACTATTGAATATTTATTACATGGTACTTTTAAACAATGAATTCAAATGATAAATCACTTAAACGATAAATAAATTATAGTTTATGATTTTTTTCAAAATATTATTCTATTTAGGTTTTTGTAAGATCCAACTAATACTACTTATACATTCAATAATTTCACATCCAATTCAACAAACATCATGTAAAGGGTGTTCCCTCTATATTATTGTCATCTAAATCAATCATCCTAATATTTTTCCACTTTTTAAACTCAATATAATGAAATTTGTTAGATTAAAATAAAAAATTATCAAAATAATTAAATAATTTATATTTTGTATCAATTTTGAAATCAATGACACTGATAAAATCTTGTTGAGATTCTTCAAGTTCATAGATATTCTCTTGAAATTCACTAATTTTTTTACATTCTAATAATATAGTTAATGAAATTTTATTCAACTATGGAGAACATTGTTTTATTGATAAAGATAACATATTCCCTTTCTTCCCTAACCATGATGATATTTTACACTATTACAATTTTTCATTCATCAGTTAATTCCACAATTCCATAATGATTCCCCAACTATGAATTTCAAAAAAGTTATTTTTTAATGAAATCTAATTTTTATCATTTATCATAATAATAATTAACTTAAAATAAAATTTAAATTCAATGTAAAAACACATTTGGTGATTAACATTAAAGATAGTTCTCAAGGGTGTGATCATTATTGAAATGTGGTAGGGGATAGGTGTTGGTGCCCCACTCCCCCTAATATTCTCTCACTCTCACCATCTACCTTTCCTAGGGTTTCTGGTAAGATTTTTTGATGGTGAGAACAAATTTTTCTCAAAATAACCCATATACATTCTCATCATTCTTTCTTGTATGGTTTTTGGGTTTCCCCTCATCTATCTATCTCTTTTACTGTTTTTCTCTCCTACTTTTTGGAAATGAATCACAAATTACTTCGTTCATGACAAACATGTTGACAATGCCAAACCCCATGATTGGTTCGTTTTAGTGTTTATCATGGAGTTTTGGTATGTTTTATCAATTTAAATTGTTTTAATGTACTTATTTTCGAGGGATTCATCAATGTCTTATGGTTATTAATGTATCTATATGAGGTTGCAACTCACTATCAAGGCTTAATTATTCTCAACCTCAACTCATACAACCATATCTATTGCACATGAATACATTTTGGTAAAAATAAGTGTTTTTTGGAGGTATGGGGTGTGTTAATTAATAATCCATTGGTGTATCATGATTCACGAGGCACATTGGTTATTTATCTTCCATTAGGTTTCAATGGTCCGTTAATAATAGTTTTTTATATCTTATTGATCTTTTTTTGTCCCTATTGTTGAGATATAATGGTTAATTATTGACTGGAATTTCACTATAGGTTATTTCAGATATGATGTTAGTTTAGATTCTAATAGAAATGTTTATTTATATTTTTAAGATATTTTTATTTGTGGGTTTTTTTTATTTCATTATTAGTATAAATTATAACATTCAGTGATGATGTTTGGAATCAATGACTATTTTGTAATGATTCTTATTGATTTATATAGATTTTTTTGGTTTTGATGGTTCTGTTCAAGAAGGTTAAATTTTTTACATTCAAAGTAAATTAGTTGTTATTAGTATAGAATTTGTTATTATTTGTTAGTTTTTTGGATTTTATGGTTGGAATGAGATCATAATTTCTTTATTTATCTTGGTGAGTGATGTGAGTCAATATTATGACGAGTGTATTTTTCCTATGGGTATGAAACTGGACCGAAGAGGTTTTGCTGATATTTTTCTAAACTGGTGGATATTAAGGGGCTTGATGTGAGGATTCCAGTGAGTAACGGGGTGGGATTTGGGCTCGGCATGTCGACACATGTCATCCACCTCACCCTTGACTACATATTGATATTGGAGTCCCTTTATTGACTATTTATGTTATGGTTGTTCACTTTTTTAGGTTACAACATATCTAGTAAAAGTATATTATTTTAAAACTACAAAAAAATGTAATTTTGGAGGGACAAAGTTATATCATAGTAAGAAACCAACTCATCCAAATAATTATAATCATCAAATTTGTATGAATGTTTAAAACTCTATTAATTCTCAGATAAATCTTTCTTATGATTATCTAATAAAACATTATTAAATTCCATTCCTTTATTTTATTTCTATTCATAAACAGATTATGACAAACCTCCGTGTTGACATAAATGGATTTAATTTAGTTACTGCAATATTAAATATTCATTGAATTATTTTTGAATGATTGAATATTTTCATCGGGAACCTTGGTCAGTGATGATTCGAATTATAGATCCTTAGAAGGTGATATCCCTATGATGGGAAGGGTTAAATTAGAGAACCTATTATTTTAATGAATTTATTCATTTATATCCAACTATATGAAAATTTATTATCTATATTATCTCTTCTATTTGTAACAAAACTACACTTGAATAATGTAGTAAATATAGAAAAATGACACAATAATTTCAAATCATCATCCTTATATATTAGTTATTTTTTATTATTTGTTAGATTATTCGTCCATATATTCCTCTTCTATTAACACAATAATTCACAAATCATTGTATCACACCAATATTAAATTATATCACATTGAGTAACATAGTATTCCATTAGGTGGACATTATACAACATTACATAATTCCCTTCATTCCATTAGTTCTACCTATCATAAACATCTTGGTCCTCGCAAAAAGTTCAAATTGGCTAACATGGTCATTAAATTAGGACAATGTTAGAACCATGGAGTAGGTCCTCAACTGATCCTCCATCTTTTAAAGGATCACATTTTCATTTATCATTCACTCAATCTTCCTCAACAATTCTCACTTGGCTTCTTTGTATAATAAATTTTCATAATTTTTATTCATTTTCTTCTTTATATTCATTATTATCCATGATATCAATGATTTTAGTTACCTTATCTCTTCTTTAATGTAATCTTAATATTTACTATTCTAATTATATCATCAATTCATTCAATTATTCTTATCCTAATCTTTTAATTTTCATGAAATATTGACTACTTTTCTTTCTACATTAATAATATGAAAACCTATAAAATAATTTTCAATGGGAGGTATACTTATATTAAAAATTAATTTAGAATACCATTTACATAATCCTTATGATACTACATATTCCCCTCTATAAAATCCCTACGAAATTTGAGAAATTTAATTTCAATATGAATTTATTCTACATGTGTGCGGTAAAATGTGTCATTGTAACATAAATATCCTCATTAGAGAATTGAACTCCTCCCTTAACAAAATTATTAGATTAGAATAAACATGAATGATTATAATGTTTGACTACTAAAAAGATAATTCAATTTAATCATCTGATTATAAATTCATTATCAAGAATTTGTTTTCTAATAATATTCGTTTTTATATTCATTATTATCCATGATCACATTTTCATTTATCATTCACTCAAACTTCTTGACTGATGTTCCACTAATGTGGTGCACCAGGAAATTTTGACACATGGCCAAATTAGCACCACCCAGTATGAAAAAGGTTACCAACTAGAAGAAAGGGTGTAAATGTGGTATAGTTGGAAGAATGTATGGTCATATGAAAGTACGAACTATAAAAACAATTTTATATCATCTAAAGAGTAAATTATTGGAGTTAAGATCTAATAAATAAGAAGAAATCACACATGGTAAAAGAATGAAATGATATAAATTATTAAATAGACTTGTTATACATAAGACACTGGTCACCCACTTGGTTGACGGAACACGCAGAAGTACATGAATTGAATTAATGTAAAAGTATGTTAATCCACTACTAACACTGAGCCAAACCACACACCCGATCTTGAAACATTATCGAATTACATCATCCGGATCACCAGAATCCACACATGTATCTCTAGTTGATTTTTGACATTGGGCCACATCTGAACCCATCGTGAAACATTTCTCAACATTAAATGCAGAGATAAGGTCTACACACACACACAGATGTCCGTGCACAAGGCTGAAAAATAATCTCAGTATTCCACCAAAATGATAAACCTATAAATCAATTGTGATAAGTTCATGCCTATGAAATATTCCCATTGTAGTTTTGGAAAAGAAAAATAATAATAATAAGAAAAATATTGTGAAAGCACAGTCTATCACTGGTCATGCAATTCTGATTTACTGGGAAATGTTTCATAATATATATATATATATTAACATAAATTTATATCTATATAAACACAAAAAATAGGCATATACATGGTTAATGTGAATTAAATGGCACAAACAGTAGCATTCGATCCATGGGATAAAAATGTCGATCATCTATAAATTATATTGAATGGGATTTGAGATGGATGTTGCACCACTTATGACATGCATAATGAATTTGATCCACGGTTATATAATATTGATGAAAATATTATTACACAGACCAGTTTTTGAAATGTCTATAATAATTTCAGTCATCATATGGGGATTCTTGTCATAGCCCGGGATTCACCCATACTGGACTACAGTAACTATAATGAGGTATTCTATTTAATAAAAAATCATCTATTAAAATAGAACATTACTTATACGAATATTCTAGGACACTATCTATGTAACAAAAGAATCCATTTATGATAAAAATATGAATTAGTGAAATTTCTTTGTCATATGAATCTATAAATGTAATTCCTACATGGTTTTTGAAGTATCACCCATGTTGTGTATAAATTCATTCAACCTGTGAGTCTGTCCAAGGAATTATTACACGGGAATCAATATATCACCAAATGAATATTAGAAAACTCAACCTTTGAGTTCATTATAGGAATTACTACTTGAGAATCTATTTATCACTTAAGTTGTAACAAAAAAACTCTCCCTATGAGTTTGTATATGGATTTCCAAAAAAAGAATCCAAGTATCACCCAAGGAATAATATAAGAAAATCACCCTATGGCTCCATATAACTAATTTATACTTGTGAATCCATGTATAAACCAATGTGTAACATAAAAAACACTCCCTATGATTCAATCTATATAATTCCTATATAGGAATCCAAGTATCACTAAATGGATAAAAAATGATCCCACATTAGTATGTGTGGGGAATTACAACATGTTAATCCATGTATTAGTAATTTCATAATATAAAAAATCACCCAATGAGACCACCGAATGAAGTCCTACATGAAAACCAATGAATTAGTTGAGGAATAACCTATAAAACTCTATCTATGAGACTATCCAATGAAATACTACATGGAATTTTGAGTATCAACAAAGGAATAACATAATAAAATCACCATTTGAATCCATCAAATGAATTCACAAATTGGAATATATTCAACCCTAAAGTTATAATTCTAGGAAGTACGAATGGAGAACCCAAACTCCCAAACATCACATTAGGCACATTGGTAGAAAACAAGGATGTACCTCTATCCACCATCATCGCATCAATAATATACAGGTGAAATAATAAACAAAATTATTAGGATGGATTAATTCCTAAACCCACCAATACAACCTATTCCTGAAGGGAATATTATTTATACATTGATTTTAAAGTGACACTCTTTACCATCATGATCTAATCCCCAAACGCACTTGATCATGTTATGTTGAACACCAGGGAATCAGTTGGGTCCCTCATGTAATGATATTTCAGAGTAATCTAACTCAGGATCCTTATGGTCTACACATATTTAAGGTAATAGAACATGGGACCATGATCAATGAATATAAATGGTGGAATCCTACATCGAATCCTCTAATAGTTATTAAATTGATGCATGCTACACGTGATCCTAAAAATGAGTAAATAAGAATTGGAATCATAAAATGTATTTTTTATGTCATCTTATAAGTTACGGAATACAAAATGGTACCCTCTATAATAGTAATAATATTGAGTCATCCTACATGGGATCCATTAGGTGTAAAAGTATGTAAAGGCATTTTATTGGGTAGCCTCAGATCTACAATCTTCATATCCTCATATATATATATATGGTCACATATTGGAAGGGATACATACGTCAGGAGAATTAAATTAAATAATCTCTCTATAGATATTTCACATGGAAAATCTCATATCAATCGGCCTCACTATTAAGAGATGACAAAATTTAATTACTGGATTAAGATGATCTATATTTTGGAAAAATCCAGAAACAGAACTAGGATTCCATCAATAACCTGAAGGGATAATAAATCACAATCTATGAAAATATATAATGAAAATGGACTACTCATTTATCCAATTATAACTCGCAAGAATAATGAAACAAAACACCCTCAAAAGTATAATTAAAGAGGAGAACATGGAATGTATAAATATTAAAGGATGTGTTCTCCCAAAGCTCTACCTTGGAATTTACTTTATCCAAACATGGAATGTAAACCCCATTAAATGGTGTGTTTGTAATATATATGGTGTCTTCCCTACATGGGGTTCATTTCCATGTATTTCATATGTTATTGAAATGTATATATCATGGTCATCTTCCTCTAAATGGTTTGAAACCCAGAGAGTGTCTATTTATGTACACTACACCACCATAGGCCCCTACACTAGATGTATGTCCAGCTACATGGATACATATCTGAGTCCTATTAGATAGAATGTATACCCTATACATGAAAAATACTCTGGAAATATCGTCTTCCATGAACAGTAAAATCATAACATGTGTATTTTCGAATGTACATGATGTGTGATTGATATTTCTGAATTAGAAACCCCTAAAATCCACCCAAAACATAGTTTTCTTCCTAAAACCTATAGAAAAACCATGAAGTGGTCCTAAGAAATTCGAAAGGATTTTTACTACGAGAAAATTGTATATCTATGGGTATTTTTGGGGAAAATATAATAGAAATTCTATTGGTAAGAATCTGTTGAAGCTATCATTGTTCATGCGGTCCAGGGCTGTTTCTCGATGAGATTACTCCTCCCAAAATCTATTATAATACCTCTCTTATTCTTCCTATTTATCTCTCTTCACCACCCTATTCTCTATTGGTTATGTGATAAAGGAATTCGACATGGGGGAGGGTGGGACATCAGTGTGGGTGTACATGACAATATAATGAAGGAAAATAAATGAAAAGAAAAAAATTAAAGGGATGAAATAAAAATAAAATAAGAAAAATAAGAAGGGTCCCAATATGACTTCAATGACTTAACTATGTTTATAATTCTCCGATTAAAACCCCACATTTTTAACTCATTAGTGGATATTGGATATTAATCCAATGCTCTTTTAAAAATAAGCTGAAAGAATGTGAACAAATATAATGCTATTTAATTAAAAAATATTAAATATGTATTATTATCTCCTAAAAACTCCTAAAATATGAGGAAAACAATAATTCGGGGCCAACATATTGGTTAAAAAACTACCTCATATTAAATATTGGTGTAAAATGACCATTTTATCCTTGACATGTACGTTAATGAAACATTTCAAATTTCTACTTAAATTTATATTCTAAAAAATCAGAGATCCTTAAAATATTGCCACCATAATGCTTCTTATCCCTATGAATATTTGGTGGTAAAATTAACCACCATGATCACATCATGAGAATCTATGAAACTAAGTTATAATAACTATATATAGATAACTCTTACTACACTAAAAACATTCTCTTCCAAGGGAGATGTTCAATTGTGATTTATATGATGCTCCCTACTATAAAAACCACATTATCATCCTCTCAACAATAGGAATCATGGACAATACACCATATAAAAATCCCAATTTCATCTAAAATCAAGGTTCACCACACTCAAATGGCCAATTGGGAACACCCTACTATATGTAATAACTTATACCGCTCCTCTATCCCAACAAAAATTGGCACCATTATCAACACAGAAATTATATTTGACAGAATAAATTATTGGAAATGATCTTATTCTCTATTAGCGTAGATAGAATGATGTCAAGATAGAGCATAATAATCTCAAACTAGGAGACATATATTCCATCAAAATATTTGTATCGCTCTCTCCGATCCATGCTCACATCTAGTTTGATACCTTTCAGTTAATAAACATATGACACCACATCACCTAATAACGCATTTCTCTATCCATCCATGGGTCAACTTCTACTAGAAACTGGATTAATCTTTGATTTCTCCGCTACCACAAAGTGAATATTTTCATTTCTCCACACCACCAGAGAAACCATGCCCACTGAAATTCTTGAAATCATTCATCTTCATATCACATATGTCCACCCACCGATTTACATTTTACAAGGTAAAAAGTGTAATAAAATTATACACTTATCACACAACTCATAATCCATTGAGGTTTTCATTATTAAAATCACACTAACTATGCTACATATCATGTCTGTTCACACTAGTTATAATCTCTCGTTGAACTCCTCTTCAATGTCAGGTTCCATACTCATGCCAATATATATTACATGATCACTCATCACCCAAAATAATTACTTTCATAATCATTTATATGTTCTCTAATTATACTAGCAACAATACCAAACTATTAAATATGTCTCGAAACCTGGAGTGTCCTTGTTTTGAAGATATTTTTTTATACCAAATAACCCATTGTGCTTTGTCAAAATCCAAATGCATCAACATTCCTTTATTTGAAAACATGATCAACTACCCTAAATTAGGAATGAAAAAAACATATAACCAAGCACTCTACCAAATAAAAGATTCCAAATACCCAGGATAACCCAACTCATTATTTTCCTTTAATGAAAATATATGTAGACATAAAAGATATTGAACCAAAACTATGGGCCTCTAGGCATCCCATCTAGATCAAATGATCAATCTTCACATGATGGTCAGAATTTCTATCCCCCTAACACATCATATCAAGCATTTATGAAGGAGGTAATTATAACAACGACTAATAATGGTTAACACAATCAACACCGTCATAAAAGGTATAAATCCTCTCTACCAAACATCATAACGAAATTATCCTTGGAGTATATGATATGAATGTATAAGAGATACTGAACTAGAACTCACTGGGAATCCGAATAATATAAATCCTCATTGAGGTATAGTTCACTAGAAATTACCTAGTACATAACGGTATCATACTAAATGATTTGAAAATATAACCATATATTATGTTCCTTTAATTAATATTTCACTCTAATTTTTTAAGGAAGAAAATAAATATTTTGTTAATCACACATTAAATAATGTATCTAATAAAAATACCTATATGAAGTCCACAATTTTGGAATAATGGTATCTATTGACCTACAAGATGTTGGAGATGATCCCTATAACCAATTTCAATGTACTTTATAATACCCTTTATTTATGGTATTGAATATTAATAAAATCTTCATCAAATCACGATTTTACTTATTGTAACATAGTATGTGATAATGTCCCCATAGTAGTTTTCAAACTAAATGTTCATCATAGTCCAATACTGTGATTTGAACCAGGATGTTCTATAATGCTATTCATAAATATTTGTTCATTAGAGAGATGAAACCATTTTTGTGACACAAATGGTATAAGTTATCTAGTGTAGAGAAATATTAGAATATGAAGAACATTCTCATGGTTTACACCCTTGTAAATATTCAATAGGATTTTATGAGAATGAGACCCACTAGTAAGAAATTAACATTTTTTTGTGTCATATGACATTGCAGACATTATTTTTGATCCTTCTACATTAATATTTTTACTAATTGGTATTATGAGACATGTAATTTGAGGAATTATGGAAAAATATGTTTTTAGTGAGTTTGGATATGTTGGGTGAATGGAAAGTAATATTACATTAATGAATAATGCGAGAAAGGATTTGTCCCATATATTATTTAATGGAAGTTGATAACATTAGACCATTTATGTATATGATATAGAATAAATAAATACATGTATATAGTGTTCTATAGACATGTTAAATTATTAGGGAGTCAAAGAAAGAGATAACATTTACACATGTTGATGGAACGATTATCCAATGTTCTTTATTAGAGTTATCACAATAAAGGGATTATATTATGCAGTATGCATTCAAATGAGGTATCATTTCATTATGGTATTATCTTATTTATCATGGGTTTTTTGCATGTTTCTAGATATTAGCCCTGTTATGTGGGATAATTCACCTAATTCCATTGAAAAAGAGGCTGAGAGGGCCAGAGAGTAGGTGAATCCAAAATCTCATTTAAACAACAATAGTATAATTTAATATTTAACAAGTTGAATAAATTTTATTCAAGCATGTGGTTTAATAATAATTAATGTTTGTTTGATCGCATATATTTTCTCACCATTTATTTTAGATAATATAAAATTAGCCTAATATTTAATTAATACTTACTTTCTATTTAGTGAATATATTATTTATTTATTTTTTATAGAATAATGCATTGAAATTTATTTAATAAATAAATAATTATTATTAATGTCCTGATAAAAATTATGGAAGAATGGAGGACTGATTGTAATGGTCCAGGGAGGAAAAAAACATTGAATATTATTTTCTTAAAATCATTTAATTTAATTCACAAGTAATGGGCATGTTGAGAAATAATAAAAATTTATTATTATTTGGCATGAGGTTTTACACAGATTAAACAATTAATAAAGAGAAATTCTGGAATTATTTGTATCATACCCATTAAATAAGTACACCCAATTATATTATTTTCTATAAAAAGAAAAATAATATTTCTGGTTGTGAGCAATGGATTTGGAAAAAACCTCACCTAGAGTGCTCCCTTCTCCAAGAATTATGGTATGAACAAAGAGAGATCGTCCTCCACCTACCACTCCCATGAAAAGAGAGATATACGAGAACACTTTGGAAGAAATTCTCATGGCAATCAATGGTGGATGACGTGGGTGAATGGATCTATCATCATAGAACCCATATATATCTAATGTGATGTCCATTTATTTGTGGAACACATCTGTATCACAACTAGAGGGAATATTTTTCGATTACTACATCGCGATGAACATACAACAAATTTTTTTCATATTAAAAACAATGACACATTTAAATAAAAGTAGTTATTTAGTTAATTAAATTATTTATAAATAATATGTGATTAGCCTCTCCCTGGTTTGGTTATTCTATCCCTTTTCTAATTTATTTTATACAATATATAGCACATAATGTTTAACATTATGTAAAGCTGGGATTGATCATCATTTCTGACCAAAATCAATGTTGGGAGAAACACATCATGTTGTACAAATATGCCTCAAACCTTCAAGTGGTATCAAAGCGGTCACATAATTATTCATTATTTATTGAGGATAATTTATTTACACATTTTTTAATTCATGTTTAATCGTTTTTAATTCTAATGGTGAGATATTATTCCTACATCATATATCATATATCAAATAAAAAAGATTAATATGATGAATGAAATCCAATTTACGAACTCATCAGGAAGATGAAATTATTTTCTCTAGATAAAATATGATTACATACCATGAAAATGGTGTTACATGTCGTGTTCATATGTTCAATAAATCATGAATCAATTCAGAAATTATTTCAAACTATGTGCAGTGATGATACATGGTGTATTTAATGCATACACCATGTGTTTATTGGTCCGTAGTGGTGTTTTTTCATCTATATTACACAATGGGTATCACATTTAAATGAAAAGAAGTCTCATTGGGTCATGGACGGGCCGTTTATTACCATAAACAACCTACATGAATAATGACTATGTAACTCAAAGACCACACATCAAGAATTATTTTTAAAATATTGTGTACTATAATTTTTTTAGGCACATAATAAATGATAGGTCCCAAGGTGTGTTACTTGGATTCATGGTGAGATATGTACACCCCATTGGTATGGATTGTAAACACTATGTACACAACCCAAATTACATGGATTCAAAATTTATTTACATTACTATGTAAACCTTTTAGACAGATTCTTGTTGGTGTTCCTTAAGTCGATAATGCACTCCATGTTTTAGGCTTTATATATATATATATGTGCGTGTCTGTGTGTTTAATTAATATATAGATAATTTTTAGGTGTATATATCTTTTATGAGTCATATTTCCATTGTTACTCCATATGAATTGAAGCATAACATGTGACCAAAAGAAACATGTAATTCATGTAATAATTACGTTAATATTATACAGAATGAAAGTACATGAAATTTAATGTATTCTATATGTCAAAATAATAAAAAATATACAAGTTTAATACAATATTTGTATATTAAGATTTTTATTGATCTTTTTATCCATTTTATATTTATGTACATATTTCTTTTAAAAAACATATTAAATTTGATTAAAATTATATATGATGATAATCTAATGGAAATTTTGATTAGAATTAAGATAAAATAATTGATTAACTAAATAATATAATTAATTAATAGAAGAATGATTTATCCTAAATAAGAATGATTAATAATTGAATGCTATTTTTATTGAATTCATGATCTGTTGCAAGAATATGGATGACCGTGAACATAGACACGACCTTTGTTTGAGATTAGTGTGATATTAATTTATTATTAAATTAAATTTTTGGCATATGTTCCTAATATACTCTTATTATGTTATTGAATGTGTTCCCACAATTTCTTTTATGTAATCACCTTGTTTTCCTCACATGTGTGTGAATAAAATAATATATAATGGACGGTCCACCAAATGTATTTGTTTCAGTTAAATTTTGAGGATGATGTACAACTATTCTAATAGGGATATATAGGTCACTAGGTGGAAGGCTATTCTGAACCTTTGGGGGTTCTAGGTTTTTCCATATAGGTTAATGGAATCATTATCAACTTTTAGATAAACTGATAATTAGTAAATAATCTAGATCATACCACTTAATTAATTTATTTTTGTTAAGTTACATGGTTATTTCAATATGAATTGATTTTCACAATAACATGAATTAATTAAATTATATAGAATTTAAGATCGAACAAAACTAAATATGATTATGTATACATATTATCTAATTCATGGTAAATCACTTATGTAAATCCACTTAATATTAACAAGAATGATATAATTATAATAATTGGTAATTTTACACATAGATGGATAAAATGAATCATTTATATATTTTATTTTGGTATATCTTTTCACTAGATTAGTTAAAATTGAACCACAGTTCAAAATTCTTGACCAACAAATGTTGGGGTGCTTTCAATTGTTAGGTAATTCAGACATGATATTTTGGGTTCAATTATCTTAGTTCACATCAAGTGTTGACAATAATAGAAATACTTGGTTTAACTTAAAAGAAAGTGTTCAGTAAATCCAATTATGGATATCAAGATTGAATATAGGAATTATGAGTTGATGAAGTTGGAATTTGAGTTTCTACATAAAAAAAATTCAGGTTTTATGACCACCCAATGTTTGGGTAATTAAAATATGGATCCTTCATACATGAATTTCCAAGAAACAGTATATTTTGAAGGCAATGTATTGGGATATTGGGTTTCAATAAAATAGTTTTATATTAATAAATATATTATTTATTTATTTGACTATTTTTTGAGATTAAGTACTACAATATGTGATCATGTAATTTATAAAAACATAAATAAAGTAACATCAAACTTATCAATGTAACTCATACATGGAAAGGATATCCTTCTCACTGGCACAAAAATCTATTAGTGGAAAAGGATGATACAAGTTATAATTCTCCATGAAAGGAAATTTAATGTAATGGATGAACCTTTTATGGATGCACCTGGTGAAAAGGCTAGTGTTGAGGAGTTAAAACACTATGGGTAACATTTTAATGATTGACAATATGTTAAATTTTTCCTGATATTATCCATGACCAATGTATTTTGATGGAAGATAAGGACATGGATGCATATATCACGACATCTCACATTTGTGACCTTTATCCTGAGAATGAGAGACAAGATAGGTATAATATATACAATTAATTTTTTATGACTAGTGTTGGAGTGTCTACTTCAGTTGGGCCTCATGTAACAATGCTTATTAGAAACATTGAATTCTTAGACATCCAATTGATTCTATTCACGAATGAGTTGTATACATATCTCATACTTTAATCATTAAAAAATACATTCTCTAGTATATTATTATTTAAAATTTGAGAAGTAATGATAAAAATATTTTTGAACTTCTTACATTTTGTTTGTACATTTATATAGGAAAATAGAGAGGGTTATAACAGAAATCCTTATCGTGAAAATGAAAATGAAGAATAATAAAAAGGGGGCCAAAACACATAACATGTATTAATCTACCAATATTCATCTTTCAAAGAAGAGGATGACCCAGAGTAAGTGAAAGTAAAAGGAGGCAGTATGTTTTGAAGGTGGAAAACTAGACTAGTAGAAGAGGAACGACAATCATAAGTAAGGGGAAGCTAAGGGTGTGTACATTACCAAGTGTAATCATTCAATATCTACACATTGGTTATTAAATACATCTTGTAGTTTTTAGATCTATATAAAAATGTAAGAACCATGTATATTTCAATTGATTTTTATGCAAGTGGTGGATCTCAGTGTCACTAATTGTTCAAGGTTTGCTTCTCTAACCATCAGAAACTACCTCCTTTCATTGAGAATAAGAATGAGTTTGGTTTTAAATTATTGTTATCATGTACGAACGTTTTCCATACATATAATATTTGAATCATTCTAAGATGATGATTAGTTTATTTTAATGTTTGTAAATAAATGTTAGTTCTTTTATAAGGAAAGAATATGGTATCGTATGGAAAAACATAAATAATCTCTTTATGAATTTATTTAAAAAAACTCAAGTATTGTTATTTAATAATGAATTGTGTTCACATGACTCAAATAACCCCAAGATGTGGAATCACTATCTTGGTCATGTAAAATAAGAGCATTTTAAAAATATATTACATGATGGTTATTTAGATATATCTAGAAAAAACCACATGATTGATGTAATTCGTGTTTACAAGTAAAAATGACCAAACCATCATTCAATGGATATGTTAAATCATCCAAAACGGTTAGGGGATTGGTAAAAACTGATGTGTGTATACTATGGACAATAAAAGAAAAATGTGGATATTCTAATATCAAAACTTTTAATGATGACTTGATTTGATATTGAGATATCTACATAATGTGGTATAAGACTGAGTCCATTGAAGAATTCAATAAATTCAATAAGGAAGTAGAGAATCAACATGGAATGAAGAAAAAAACATCGATTGGATCATGGTGGTGAATATCTCCTCTAAGAGTTTATATACTTCTTTTGGGAGTTTGGGGTTCAATATTAACTCAGTCTACCATATACACCATAGTGTAATGATGTTAGTGAAAGGAGTAAATCATGCTTTTTAGACATGGTAAGGTCGATGGTGAGTCATTCATATCTTCTATTATCAATTAGGAGATATGGATTATATTTTTGGAAAATAAATTAAACAGATTACCAACTAAAGAAAAAAATGTAATTTCAATTGATTATTAGAGTTGAAAGAAATTTGTTCTGTATAATAAGCATATATGGGATTTTGAGGCATATAGTAAGGAATTATGATGAAATAAAATAGGACCATAGGAAACAATGTGTATCCTTATAGGGTATCATAATGAAACAAATGTATACTATATGTTCATCCACATAAATATGAATGTGGTTATCGCTAAAGATGTTCTTTTTCTTTAGGGGTAGTACATCCTTAAAAATGATAGTTGGATAAAGAATGAATTTGATGAATTTGATGATAAAGATACATAAGAGATTATACAGGAACATGTTTCACGTGAGCCCATGGAATAAGAATATCCTCAAACCCAAGTATTGCATAATATTGCAAGAGAAGTAGTAGAACTATAGATATAGCTTTTTTTAGTCACTGGAGATAGTGACTCATTATTTATTGACAATGATGAACATATCACTCAAAATGATGTAGTATTGAGAATAGATGGTGGAAGATGGAATGATTCCATGCATTCTTGAATGGATTCTATATATCATTACCATGTTTGGATTATGGTCAATAAAAAAGTTGTAAGAAAATTCATTGGGTAAAAATTGGTATTCAAGAGAAAAGTGGACATGGAAGGAAATGTAAATACCTAAAAATCAAGGACAGTGGCTAAAATATTTAAACAACATCATGGTATAATGAAACTATTTCAAAAGTTTTCATGTTCATTTCCATGAGAATTATACATTATATACTAGCCTATAATGACTATGAGATTTGGAAGATGGATGTAAAAAACTTCATTCCATAATGGGAACCATCAGGAGGATGTCTATATAACACAACCAGATGGGTTGTGACTCCAGGTGATTCCAATATTATTTTTCAAGCTTTGGAGATCCATTTATAGATTTATGAAATAATTAAGGTCATGGAATATTCAATTAATTAAATCCATAAAAAGATTTGGTTTCATTTAGAAAAAATGCGATCCATGTATTTAAAATTGGTTATGTGGAAATACAGTCCTCATTCTATTATTAAATGTTGATGAAATAATACTTATTGGAAAATACATACCAGTATTAGTTTAAATTAAGGACTAGTTAAACAAGTGTTTATCTATGAAGAAATCATGTGATGTAACATGTAATCTAGGGACGAAGATCATTTGTGATATATCCATGAGGCTAATTGGACAATGTTAAAGTACATATGTTGACTATATACTATTGATATTTAGTATTTAACAATCCAAGATGGCATTGGTTCTTTTTTAAAAAGGTTTACATCTTTTAAGAATATGTGTCATCATACACAAAAGGAGAAAGAGGGAGTGGGTAAAATTTCATACTATTATATTGTATGATCAATCATGTATGACCTGTTATATTATAGAAATGATGTTTCCAATGAATTAAAAATGGTAGGAAAATATCAAGAAGATCTATTAGAAATTCACTGGTCTATTGTTAAGGATATCCACGTGTATCAACGAGGAACTAAAGATATATTACTAATGCAAAGAGTAGATGATTAGAAGTTCATATAGGGTTATTCTAATGATAGAATTTATATAGATCATAATGATTTTATGTCTCAAAAATGATATGGTTTTTGTCTCAATGGGGGAGAAACGAGAAGGAAGTGTTAAGTGAATGATATTTTTGATGATTCAATAGAAGATTATTAGTACATAGTGGCTTCTGATGAAACTAAAAATATATTTTGGTAATCTAAATTTTGAAAAATATCATGATGTTGTACCTATATGTAAAGTGTCTATCCATTTTTATTGTGATAATACTGTAGTGGTGGCTCTTAAAAAATAGACAAGGTCAAAACAAAAGAGAATTCATATACTATGAAAGTATCAACTCTTAAAGGATTTATATCAAAGGGGTGATGATTCAGTAAGAAGAGTACCCACATAATATAACATGGTGGAAACATTGAAAAAATCCTTATCTCAATAATAGAATGATTATTGTGTCATATCTAGAATACTGAAGGTTGTTAGTAGTTGGATCTAGTGAAATTTGGAGTTTATTGGAGTGGGTTCCCTATAACTAAATTCATTGCAATTTAGGATAAATATTATTCTCATTTTTTGTATATATATAAACTTTTTATCACAAAATCATTTTTATTTTATGTAACAGATTATGTGAGAATGTCTCCAAAGATGTATTACCACTAAAACATCATAAAAATTCCCTGATATGATGACACGATAGATGTAATATGACAATATTCATAAATATGTATTCTTATGCCAGATGATATCATTGGTGGGATATAGCTGATGGAGTCTATCTGGGTAGACACTCATAGGACATTGAGGAACCTTCTCATGGTGTAGGCCCAGGGTAAAATCCAATAGGACATTATGAAAAGGAGATCTGCCGGTAGAAAATCATTAGTTATATATTTATATGGATGTTCTTATCTATGAACATTATTCTTGATCTATAGACATTTATATTATTATTAATTAGAATTATGAGTCATTTAAATTGATGTATTGATGAAAACTGTGACATAATATGTTTGTGGTGAGGTATGATATTTTGGCTGTGTTGTGAGTAATATCGCATTAATGAATAATTTGGGAAATTATTTTCACATTCCTTTATTTTTCAAATGTTTATTACACAATCCCTTTGATGGAAATTTTATAACCTAAATAAATTCATGGTCATCATGTTCTATTTGAAAGTTAATATTTTTACAATTCAAAGAAGAAGACAACAGGTGATTATGTTAATGGTACAGTCATAGAACATTCATGATCTGAGATATCATGAGAAAGGGATTATATTACATAGTAATAATTTGTATGAGGTGTCATGTCATTTCATCATCAACTACATTCTATATGGGTTTCATGGCTTGTTTCTAGATAATAACCATGGACTGTAGGCTTCTTTATCTAATAACATTAAGAAATCTGCCAAGAAGTCCACATAGTAAGTGCATCTAACATGTCGGTTAAATAAATATAATATCATTTATAATTTAAAATGTAGAATAAATATTATAACAACATTTGGTTTAAAAATTAATCATGTTTTCTTGATATCATGAATTCTGCCACATATTATTTGAGAGAATATATTATGAAGAGAATATTTAACAAATTTATATTTTCTATTTAGTAGATATTGTATTTATTTATTTATTGGTGATAATTGAAGTGATATTTATTTAATAAATACGTAGTCAATATTCATTGATAGATAAATTTTGTGGAGGAATGTCGTATGGAGTTTAATGTTCCATTTAGAAATAATAAATAATTTATATTTTTTTATTAAATAATATTTAATTTCATTTTCATCATAATCACATTTCATGAATTAATATTATTATATCTTATTTACATAGGGTTCATGAGTGTTTAAACAAATCATAATGATAACTTGTGTAATTATTTATATCGTTCTCTAGAAATATATAAACTCAATTATATTATATCCACTAAAATTCCAATTCTTTTGTTTGGTTGTGCAATCCGAGTTTTCAGAATAATCTAAAGACATAGAGGTCTCCCTTAACAAAGAACGCTACCATGAATAAAGAGTGATCATATTTTACCACCAACTTTCAAGTCATGATAGATAGTGGAGAACACATCAGAACTAGTACAATAAGAGGTCAAATAAGGATAATGAAACTGAAAGGATCTACCCCGATATCACTCAAATATTCCTAGGAAATCATTTTTAGATTTTTAGAACATGTGTTAATAACTGATTGTGGGAATCCAATTTTAATCCTACTAGAAATCATAAATAAATGCATATCAGTTGTCAGATTTGTGAATGAAGAAATAATTCGTTCAAGTAAATTCATTAATTAACTAAAATAATTATACATAATATTGGATTTCATCAATCTGGTTTCATTATTCTATCTCATTTCAATTATAATTAATTCAATTCTATAGATCATGACACTTATCATTTTGTTAATGAAGGATTGATCATCAATTATAAAAAATATCAATGTTCGTAAAAACACATCACATGCTTCCACTATGCCCGAAACCTACACATGAGTCATTGGACCTCCCATGTCCGAGGACTATTTCATCATCCTCACTATAAAACATCTCAATGTAGGTCCTCAAATCCTGCCAAAATAATTAAATTTATATCCATGTAGTACTTGTTGATTAGAATTACCCCAAATCATAATATGGGGAAAACCCACTTTTTAAACATTAAATAATTTACCACTATCATTTGTAAAATCTCCCAATAGTTGGCCTATAACATGTGAATCCTATGTTCCAAAAATAATTCATGAGGAACCTATTCCATTTTTAACTAAGATTCATTATCAATCATTGTACTCTCTCCTATGGCCCAATATCAAGAAATACATAATAAATCCTAATAGCCACACAACATGTGTTTCACTCAAACTGAAAATAATAAACCAATATAACATCACATATCATAACATTAAACCAATATCCCTAGAAAATAGAAATTCTTACTAGAAAACGTGTTCTTCACGAACTAATCAGACTTCCATCACATCATATATCATATTCCTAATAATCATGTCTACTATTGTAACACCCCAAGATTTCATAGTGTGTTATTTCTTCAAAATAATTCAATAACTTGCACTACACGCAACACCGAGTTCAATCACACCATTAAAAGAGGTCATGAATAGTATTAACTACAATTTGAACTTTATATAATCCTTATAATTTTAGAATCCCTATTATGAGTTTCTTAGTCATATTGCAAGAACAGATTCATTTTCAGTATTTCACTTTTATCAACTTCTAATAGTGAAACCTTTTTAAATACAATATTTTAAACTTTTTGACTAAATGGGGACATCAAAAATTTAAAATGAAACATCCCAAGCTTCCACGGTACGCTTTCCTTTGAATAAAATAGTAGCGTGTGTTGTACGCAACTTCGAGTTCTAACACACCGTAACCAATCAAACTAGCTGTTAGGAATAGTAATACCTACTTTTTAAAGTTATATATATTTTATATTTTAAAATGGACTTCATTTTTGGATTCGTAATATCAAATTTAGCCTAAGGTGAAATTTTGGTACTTTTCGGATAACTTTCATATTTTGATGAATAGTGAAAATTACTAAATTTTAATTAAAAACAACTTTTTTAATCAAAATAATTAATAGTGATAAATTGTAAATTTGAGTGGTTTTAAAGTATATTTAGAATATATTTTTACCATTTAATATAATGTTGGTCATTGGACATAATTTTACAATTAAACTGAACATAAACAAGTGTCAATCTTTTGATAGTTATTATCTCTTAAAAACACGCTTTTTGTTTTGACAGCGGGAATTAATTTTAAATTAATTTCTACCACTTCTGTGTTTTGAATTTAGAAAAATTGATTCCATATTTGGAATCAGGATGTTCAAATTGTGTAAATAGGTGACTTTTATTTTTAGACATTTTGAATAATTACTGCGGTAAATATTTTATTTATCATGGTTAAGGGTAAATCCGGTAAATAAGGGTTAAAAAATAATATTATAATAATACTAAATTACCCTAAAACGTGTCTTAACCCTATTGGTTAATACATGGTCGACCATGGGCATCTTTGGGTCTGTTTTGGGACCCCATGGATCCACTTGTAAGTGATAATGACACATTATATTAATAAAGTTAAAATAAAAATAAAAATGGCATAAGCTTACATCTTTTAGAAGAACAATTTTTACATAGGGTTATACATGTTGGATTTTCGATTATAAATATTCATTAGAAAGATAAAATGATTTCCTACATAAGGATATTTTATTTATAAATTTTAGACATCAAATAATTTAAATTATTAATGACACAATAATGATGCATTGTTTACCTCATTAATAAATCATTTAAATAAATAAGATTATAATGATTAAAATATTATCTAAAACCTGTCCAATTCTTATTGGTTGATGTTATTTAGAGTATGAGTCATCTTATCGTCGACCTCAATGATTTTTGGACCATTATAAACCGAATACAAATATATTATAAAGTAATACTTTCACACTTTCCTAAAGAGCCCCTCCTCTCCCTTATAAAAGGAGACCACTTCTACTCATTCCTCACACCTCTCAAGCCACTTGGCTCGTCCAAACTCTGCCCAAATAAGCTCCCCACATCCCTCTCCTCCTCCTTGAAGCTTCCCCTTAGGTAGAAAGCATTTTAAGAAGTACTTTGGTTCCAACCAAAGTGAGTTACCTAAATTAAAGGTAACGATTTCTCTTAAATTATTTTCATTTATTTTGCTTCTCCAACCCCCAAAATCTTTTTATTCCTTTCTTTTGTAACAACACCAGTATCCTAAATATACTAGGATGTTGTTATAAGAAGGATTCAAACTACACATACACACAACTCCATCTAATGGATGATGAACATAATGTTTCTGTGGATGGAAAACTAACGCCTCACGAAACGATGATTGTTCAAATACATCTTACCGCCTATCATGGTGGCCATTATGATGGCACTGTAATTAAATATGATATTAATGATATATATTTTATATATAAGCTTCTGTAATTCCATTTTATTTCATACCATTATTCGTTTCATGTTGTATATACATACGATAATTTAATTTGAGGAAGTGCGGACTACCGCCCCCTTAAAATGATATGACTTGTTCATACCACACATGGAACGTATAAAGGATGGTGTTAATGAACTTAAGTAACATATATAAAATATTATATTATACTTGAATAGTAATATACCTATGTATCATTTGGATTCGATTCTTTTAAAATAAAAATTAAATGGAAGTAGCGTTCGTGCGTACGTACGGACTACCGTCTCCACGAATGCGATGAGATTCATTCTCCATCGTATCCATTCAAGTATAATTATCATTTAATGATTTAAAAATGATGTTTAAGGACTTGATATCATTCTGGATATGAATAAGATACAACAAACATGACTTATGTAACAAAACATATAATGAAAATGAGTAAGTTAACACCCGAAACGGCGATAATACTAAGATATTATTATCAAATCAATATTAAAAGATCATATATGATATCATATTAATGTATATGATTCTTGTATAATTTAGTAACAATTATTTCACTATTATACAGGAGGTTAACCTACCCCAACAAAGGAAAAGTACAAGGTAAGGGTTTACTTTACAACCTCTTCATTATCCAAGGCTGTTTATACGTAATAATCTACTGGGATCTCTTTATCATCAACATCCATGTTTCTTAAAAATGTATGTCAAAACATTTTTACTATTTACAAGAATATGGGTTAAAGTCATTTATACCCTTGTTTGACTTTTTATAAGAGGTTTATAAAGGAGTCTTTCCGTCGTTTTCAAAACAAGGTCCTTTTTAACCTTTTCGACAGAATTGAGGTAAGAATGTTTTTTTAACTTATACGGCGGGTGCGGTTATTTTACGCCGTTATAAAATCTTCAAATCTTTCCTTACAAGCTTATAATAATATTTTCAAAGAAAAGGTTTCTTTTATATTTATTTGATTTTTAAATGATTTCAAAAGAGATATATTTCTCTCAAATATATGAAAATCCAGTGTAAATGTATACGTATTTAACGCAAGCTTAAAAATGTTTTCAGAAAACCTGACTCTCGAGTTTGGTAGACAGGAAGGGATTGGGAGTGGACCCATCATGGCCTGTAATTAATCGAGAAGTCTCAGAATTAGTTATTTTGTTTTCAGAAGCTTTCATATTGTTTTCAGAAAAACACTGGAGTATATTTTATCAATTTTAAACATAAGTATCTTCTAAAAAAATTGCATCGGTAGGTCTCATGAGACAAAATAGTGTCTTGGCACAAGGCCTTGACAAAATCTTATTTGTAGTCTTGGCACGAGGCCTTGACTATGTGGTTATGATAGTCTGGCATTATGCATTCCAACATTATGAAAGTGGTTATTGATTTTTGCATGTGATTATTCGATTAGTAGAATATCCATGTGAATAAGTAAATGGCATTATTTCATTTTTACTTTTGCCATACTATGTTGAAGTTCAAGTTTAAAAGGCTTTTGTTTTAGTAATACATTGCCTTAAATGTTTATTCTTATTTATGAAAGTTTCCGCTATATTGTTATCCTTACTGGGCATTTCAGCTCAC
This sequence comes from Viscum album, assembly GCA_963277665.1. Classification (NCBI taxonomy): domain Eukaryota; kingdom Viridiplantae; phylum Streptophyta; class Magnoliopsida; order Santalales; family Viscaceae; genus Viscum; species Viscum album. The sequence goes on from OY728125.1 coordinate 1,581,632,346, forward strand.
CCCTTTTCTATGTTTTATTTTTCCCAGGATGTGAAGAAGTAAGTTATGAATGACCTGCAGGGATTTTATGAGGGGTTAATAGTGTGGACTGTGGAAACATTATGTTGTTGTATTAGTTTTTCATTTTATGATGTAATGTAAAACTTATGAATATATCTAGTGTTTCCAAGGCTACTAAACCAATAGGTCTTTCGAGATTTGATCTTTCTTGTGATCATTCCAATGTTATGTAATAATGCACCGACTCTGGGTACCTGGGGTCGGGGCGTTACAGTTGGTATCAGAGGAAGTTTAGTACAAACCTTGGAAGCTAGATTTAGATAAACTCTGATTAAAGCACGTAGACCTAAGATGAACTTTGAGGATTAGTATAGAAGAACTTCCTAGAATTTTGGTATTGTAGAGATTTTGTGAGTTTTCCGAGCAATACATCCCTGTCTAGATACGAGCAGGTAGAGGCGGCTCTGGCACAGATGTACCTAGGGGTAAAACCCGAAAACACCGCTTTGAGCTAGACTCGAACGGGAACTAGTGCACGACAACGGGCCTTGCTGCACTCTTGGTTACGACACTCCCGGGGGATATGCTTAGGATAACTCTCATTTTCATTACAAATCATTTTGAAGGGATTATGAGTATATACTTCCTCAAATAAAACATTCTTATGATTATGGATTATATCCATAAATAGTTCAATTTATGTTAAGTGTTTTATAAGTATGGGTTTATGTATTTTGATTCATAAACTGATCTAGTGTATGCCATTGTTTAGAAATGGCGCCCAGTAGAAGAAATGAGAACTCCAGAAATGCACATGATTCAAAGAGAAGGAAGGATCATATCTTTCATGGTCTTAAGCTAGAATTTATAAGAGGAATAGTCTCCCATGTATTATCATCATGTGAAGAAATAATATCATGTGTTGATAAGATAGGTAAAGAGTTTACTGAGTCATATGGATTTGAAGGGAAGCAAGAGAAGAAAAGGATGGAAGAGAGAAAGATGGATAAAGGGATGAGGGAAAAGAAGAATTTTCCCATATGTGGTAACTGTGGAAAGAAACACCCTGGAACTTGCCTGAAAGGAATGGGAGTTTGTTATAAGTGTGGAGGAAAAGGGCACAAAGTACGTGACCGCAAGGGTAAGAAAATGGTTTCAAATGTACAATGCTTCATTTGCAAGGAGTTTGAACACTATGCGAACCTATGTCCCAGTCATCAGAATATGCCTCAAATGATGTTATCGGATAATAATCAAGTTATGATACTACCACAGATGAAGAGGAATGATTAGAGTTCTTATGTTGATTATGTCAATTGTGTGTTGTATCAACAATGTACTTGTTACAATAATCATGGAGTATATAAGGATTGTACTGCAGTACTATTTCATTAAGGACTTGAGATTGTGTGGAACAAAGGAAAGTGACTCAATAGAAGGATAAATTTTTGGAAAATATATGGTTGAGAGAATGATAAATCATAATATAGTTCTGATACTGAGGTAGTGATTTTGGAATAATATGTGATTGTTTTGGATAAATTATATTGGATATTCTTGACTACCCTGGAACTGATTAATGATTTGTATATTCCATCATTGATGGGGTTTAAAACATTTTTGGATTATTGAAGTATATCCAGCTTTCTATATGGAATAAGGGAACATGAATGTAATCAATAAGTAATATGGTAATTCAGGATGTTTCGGTGTATTAAAAGAATACATGATGAAGGTATTCATATGCTATTACGGGGTAAAAAGGTTCTACATTATGTTTACCTCACTTATAAATGTTGGACTGTGAGTTTGGATAGAAGTATTTTGGATAGTTCTAGTTTGGATTATTTTGGATTTCCATAAAAGGACAACCCGGAGGTCGGGCGGCAACCCGTCGCGTCCGGCAAGGCTGCGAGACTTGAACCCGCAACCGAAGGGCGACAAGGGTGTATCACCTACCACTGTCCCAAGAAATGTCCTGGATTAAATAATGTAGTTTTTTTAAAATATCTGGTAGATGAATTATAAATTCGTTTATTTTGGAACCCTATATGAATAGTATAAATAGAATTTTTTTTACGAGTGGAAGATGAGTTTGTGGTTGAAATTTATTAATGGATAAAACTCTAATTATAAAGTAAGTATATCTCCTTATGATCTTAGCCAATCTCATAAATAAATTCTTCAACATTAAGAAAATAAACTTAGAACAAAAATATTTTCCTAGATGGTACCTTAAATCATCACAAATTTATGGCTTTGGGATTGTTGGCCTTTTCATAGCCATGTTCTCTACCACTCTCCATCAGATAATTGATGGCTAGATTTTTCTTCCATATCCATATTTTCTTACATGGAACCCTAGTATGTGTTATTTTCGGTAATCTTCATACTTTGCACTCTTTATTTTAAATAGAGGCCTCATTAATTCATTTTTCGATGTGGGATTTCAACTAAGATATTTTGAAACGTCAAAAATGTGTTATCCTAATACCCTATGTTTTGTTGAACCGATGGTATTTCAAATCATCATAGATTGATGAATTTAAGGACCTCAATTATACACTTGTTTGTGATTGATGACCTCAATCACTACCTATAAATATTTACGTTTTTCCTCCGATTATATGTCTCTAATTTCCACCAATGTTCTCCTAATCGAGATCATAATTTGGTGGTGACCCTTTGATTTCTCTTTTCCTCATATTAAGACTAAATTTTAGTAACCCAATTTCTGATGTGGCTTTTCCCACAAATATATTTTCTACTTTCAACCTTTTATTTTTGAAGAACAATTTCAAATTGCGAGGACACAATTTATTGAAGGAGGGGAGAATGTAACACCCCAAGATTTCATAGTGTGTTATTTCTTCAAAATAATTCAATAACTTGCACTACACGCAACACCGAGTTCAATCACACCATTAAAAGAGGTCATGAATAGTATTAACTAAATTTTGAACTTTATATAATCCTTATAATTTTAGAATCCCTATTATGAGTTTCTTAGTCATATTGCAAGAACAGATTCATTTTCAGTATTTCACTTTTATCAACTTCTAATAGTGAAACCTTTTCAAATACAATATTTTAAACTTTTTGACTAAATGGGGACATAAAAAATTTAAAATGAAACATCCCAAGCTTCCACGGTACGCTTTCCTTTGAATAAAACAGTAGCGTGTGTTGTACGCAACTTCGAGTTCTAACACACCGTAACCAATCAAACTAGCTGTTATGAATAGTAATACCTACTTTTTGAAGTTATATATATTTTATATTTTAAAATGGACTTCATTTTTGGATTCGGAATATCAAATTTAGCCTAAGGTGAAATTTTGGTACTTTTCGGATAACTTTCATATTTTGATGAATAGTGAAAATTACTAAATTTTAATTAAAAACAACTTTTTTAATCAAAATAATTAATAGTGATAAATTGTGAATTTGAGTGGTTTTAAAGTATATTTAGAATATATTTTTACCATTTAATATAATGTTGGTCATTGGACATAATTTTACAATTAAACCGAACATAAACAAGTGTCAATCTTTTGATAGTTATTATCTCTTAAAAACACGCTTTTTGTTTTGACAGCGGGAATTAATTTTAAATTAATTTCTGCCACTTCTGTGTTTTGAGTTTAGAAAAATGGATTCCATATTTGGAATCAGGATGTTCAAATTGTGTAAATAGGTGACTTTTATTTTTAGACATTTTGAATAATTACTGCGGTAAATATTTTATTTACCATGGTTAAGGGTAAATCCGGTAAATAAGGGTTAAAAAATAATATTATAATAATACTAAATTACCCTAAAACGTGTCTTAACCGTATTGGTTGATACATGGTCGACCATGGGCATCTTTGGGTCTGTTTTGGGACCCCATGGATCCACTTGTAAGTGATAATGACACATTATATTAATAAAGTTAAAGTAAAAATAAAAATGGCATAAGCTTACATCTTTTAGAAGAACAATTTTTACATAGGGTTATACATGTTGGATTTTAGATTATAAATATTCATTAGAAAGATAAAAAGATTTCCTACATAATGATATTTTATTTATAAATTTTAGACATCAAATAATTTAAATTATTAATGACACAATAATGATGCAATGTTTACCTCATTAAAAAATCATTTAAATAAATAAGATTATAATGATTAAAATATTATATAAAACCTGTCCAATTCTTATTGGTTGATGTTATTTATGAATATGAGTCATCTTATCTTCGACCTCAATGATTTTTGGACCATTATAAACCGAATACAAATATATTATAAAGTAATACTTTCACACTTTCCTAAAGAGCCCCTCCTCTCCCTTATAAAAGGAGACCACTTCTACTCATTCCTCACACCTCTCAAGCCACTTGGCTCGTCCAAACTCTGCCCAAATAATCTCCCCAAATCCCTCTACTCCTCCTTGAAGCTTCCCCTTTGGCAGAAAGCATTTCAAGAAGTCCTTTGGATCCAACCAAAGTGAGTTACCTAAATTAAAGTTAACGATTTCTCTTAAATTATTTTCATTTATTTTGCTTCTCCAACCCCGAAAATCTTTTTATTCCTTTCTTTTGTAACAACACCAGTATCCTAAATATACTAGGATGTTGTTATAAGAAGGATTCAAACTACACATACACACAACTCCATCAAATGGATGATGAACATAATGTTTCTGTGGATGGCAAACTAACGCCTCACGAAACGATGATTGTTCAAATACATCTTACCGCCTCTCATGGTGGCCATTATGATGGCACTGTAATTAAATATGATATTAATGATATATATTTTATATATAAGCTTCTTTAATTCCATTTTATTTCATACCATTATTCATTTCATGTTGTATATACATACGATAATTTCATTTGAGGAAGTGCGGACTACCGCCCCCTTAAAATGATATGACTCGTTCATACCACACATGGAAAGTATAAAGGATGGTGTTAATGAACTTAAGTAACATATATAAAATATTATATTATACTGGAATAGTAATATACCTATGTATCATTTGGATTCGATTCTTTTAAAATAAAAATTAAATGGAAGTAGCGTTCGTGCGTACGTACGGACTACCGTCTCCACGAACGCGATGAGATTCATTCTCCATCATATCCATTCAAGTATAATTATCATTTAATGATTTAAAAATGATGTTTAAGGACTTTATATCATTCTGGATATGAATAAGATACAACAAACATGACTTATGTAACAAAACATATAAAGAAAATGAGTAAGTTAACACCCGAAACGGCGATAATACTAAGATATTATTATCAAATCAATATTAAAAGATCATATATGATATCATATTAATGTATATTATTCTTGTATAATTTAGTAACAATTATTTCACTATTATAGAGGAGGTTAACCTACCCCAACAAAGGAAAAGTACAAGGTAAGGGTTTACTTTACAACCTCTTCATTATCCAAGGTTGTTTATACGTAATAATCTACTGGGATCTCTTTATCATCAACATCCATGTTTCTTAAAAATGTATGTCAAAACATTTTTACTATTTACAAGAATATGGGTTAAAGTCATTTATACCCTTGTTTGACTTTTTATAAGAGGTTTATAAAGGAATCTTTCCGTCGTTTTCAAAACAAGGTCCTTTATAACCTTTTCGACAGAATTGAGGTAAGAATGTTTTTTTAACTTATACGGTGGGTGCGGTTATTTTACGCCGTTATAAAATCTTCAAAGCTTTCCTTACAAGCTTATAATAATATTTTCAAAGAAAAGGTTTCTTTTATATTTATTTTATTTTTAAATTATTTCAAAAGAGATATATTTCTCTCAAATATATGAAAATCCAGTGTAAATGTATACGTATTTAACGCAAGCTTAAAAATGTTTTCAGAAAACCTGACTCTCGAGTTTGGTAGACAGGAAGGGATTGGGAGTGGACCCATCATGGCCTGTAATTAATCGAGAAGTCTCAGAATTAGTTATTTTGTTTTCAGAAGCTTGCATATTGTTTTCAGAAAAACACTGGAGTATATTTTATCAATTTTAAACATAAGTATCTTCTAAAAAAATTGCATCGGTAGGTCTCATGAGACAAAATAGTGTCTTGGCACAAGGCCTTGACAAAATCTTATTTGTAGTCTTGGAACGAGGCCTTGACTATGTGGTTATGATAGTCTGGCATTATGCATTCCAACATTATGAAAGTGGTTATTGATTTTTGCATGTGATTATTCGATTAGTAGAATATCCATGTGAATAAGTAAATGGCATTATTTCATTTTTACTTTTGCCATACTATGTTGAAGTTCAAGTTTAAAAGGCTTTTGTTTTAGTAATGCATTGCCTTAAATGTTTATTCTTATTTATGAAAGTTTCCGCTATATTGTTATCCTTACTGGGCATTTGAGCTCACCCCTTTTCTATGTTTTATTTTTCCCAGGATGTGAAGAAGTAAGTTATGAATGACCTGCAGGGATTTTATGAGGGGTTAATAGTGTGGATTGTGGAAACATTATGTTGTTGTATTAGTTTTTCATTTTATGCTGTAATGTAAAACTTATGAATATATCTAGTGTTTCCAAGGCTACTAAACCAATCGGTCTTTCGAGATTTGATCTTTCTTGTGATCATGCCAATGTTAGGTAATAATGCACCGACTCTGGGTAACTAGGGTTGGGGCGTTACAACTATATCTAATATACTAAATAAAAATAAAATGAACACCATTGATATAACATTGTATTGTCCTGACCTTGGAACCAATATGATGGTTCCCCACGGTAGTTCACCACAATGACTCATGTGAGCAATCCCATACACCAGAGGATCCTAACTAGCAGTGAAGTTATAAAGGTGGTACAATAGGGGAATATACCCTCATATCAAAGTAGAAACTAAAAATATATAAATATATTTTCTAAGCCATTTGTAATCAGATGGTAGAAGAAATAAATAAAATGAAATGCAACATGCTAAAAAATTAAAAGAATTGTTAAAAATACCAAACAGTCATGTCTTACATAAAATACTATTCAGTCACTGAGAAGATAATACAAGTAAGAGTGAAAAATGAAACGAAAATAAATGTATAGGTTACCACAAATGATTTTGATCTAGACCACATACTAGGTCTTCATACTCTAAAAAACAATACAAGCCTAATAATTGTAATCCACCTGAGTGACACCACATAATCAAGAAATCATGGGCCTCAGCCCTACATATCATGCATCTTTTATCAACATGAAAATCATACATTAGTTTTACACACTCACTATGTTGCACATACAGGGATGAAAAATTATCTCAGTAGGCCATTGTAATGATGTATCTATAAATATTCTATCATATTTGAATGGTCAAGAAATATTCTCTTCTTGTTCATGAAAAAATAAAATGTAATAATAAGATAAATAATGTGAAACTACATCGATAACTGGTTATGTGATTCTGGTTAACTGTGAAATGTTTCTTCATTTATATATATATATATTAATATTGTAGTATATATATTCCCATATATATATATATATATATATATATAAATACTTACATTGATGTGTGTGGTGAATGAAATTATATAACCTATAGCAGTCGATCTGTGGTTTGTATAATACATATCAACAGTACCTACTTTAGCCATCACAAAAAATGTCTCCAAGAAAGCTACATCACTATATGGGGAAATATTTATGATTTCGGTTCACCCGTAATAACATCTAATCCCTAATATAAACTATTCTAGTTAATAACTTGACGTCCTTGAGAATGAACATTACATATAAAACAAACTTTCCCCAAGGAATTTCACCAATACATCCATGTAAACTATAAAAAATAATTCATGAAATTTCATTCCCCATATTATTCTATCCATGGAATACCTACATGGTAATCCATGTATCACTCAAGGATATAAATTCATCAATCCTATGAGTCCATCCAAGGTATTCTTATATGGGAATATAAGTGTCACCCATGGTATATCATGACAACACTCCCTATGAGTACATCCATGAAATTCCAGTATGGGAATCATATTACAACTCAAGGGGTAACATAATCAACTCACCCTATGGGTATGTCCATGGAATTATTACTTGTAAATCCATGTATCACTAAAGGTGTAACATAAAAAACATTACCTATGAGTAACTCTAAGGAATTTCAACCTATCAATCAATGTTTCAATCATGGTGTATCATAAAAAACAAGCCATATGAGTCCATATAAGTATTTCCTACATTAGAAACCAAATATCACTCATGGGGTAACATAAAAACTCACCCTATGAGTTCTTCCATACACTGCATTAATGGTAATCCAAGTATCACAGAAGGTACAACATAAAAACTCTCTATATGAGTATGTCAATGGAATTTTCTCATTAGAATACATATATCACTAAAGGAATAACATAATAAAAATCTATATATGAGAATTTACATTGAATTATTATAAAGGAATCAAATTATAAACCAAGGAGTCTTCTATGAATTTATGTATTTAAAAATAAAACATACAAACATCTTGACAAGTCCGTTAGTTTAAAAAAAGGATTCACCTGTAGTAACCATAACTACATGACTAGTAAACATGTGAAATTATGAAAAACATGTGATGGTTTACAAAACCTAATACCACCACTATTTCCTCTTCCCCCTGACCATACAAGTTTGTAATGGGCTGTATGGGGACATCTACTGCAATAACTGCACAAATCCCAAAGGCACTTGCTCATACTCAGAAATACATCAGGTCACCCATTGGATCCCTCATGTCAAGATATAGTAGAGGCATACTACTTGGGATCCAGAAGGCCTTCATGGTAAAAAGTGCATCCTAATTTGGATTCTCAATAATTAAGGTAAAATTAAATATAAAAAATGGAATCCTCCAAAAATGATACAACATAAGAATCATATACCAAATCCTTAGAACAAAACATATGAATTATATTCTTTATGGAACCCTCAAAAATAGAGTAATTAGGAATAGGCACCCTTAAGGGATCCTCAAAATTTGTTAATATGTAGAGAAATCCTTTAAGGTATTCCCTAAGTCATCTTCTAAGAAATGTCACCCTACAAGGATCCCTTGGTAAAAGTATGAAGATATGTGAATCCTACATTGTCTCATATTGGTCAAAATGCATGCAGAGGTATCCTATATTGTTTCCACTGATCATCTATCCTCATGTCCTCTTAGCCATAATGAATCTTCTTGTAAGGTTGAAACTCACAAGGGAAAAAAATAAGAACTCATCCTTCCAGAGAGATAGCGCATGGAATATATTTGATCAAAAGGGTTCACTATTACGAGATTGAATAATTTCACTACAAGAGAAATAAATTCTCTGTTTAGTAAAATAATTAATGGGAAACCAAGGAGTCCTTTAATTACCTAAAGGGATTCACTATTGTGATATATAAATAAGGACGATCAAAATGGACTATTCATGAGTCCAATTTTGACTCATGGGTTTAATGTTATGAAAAAAACTCAAAAGAGTAATGAGGGAGGAGTACACAATGTGTATACTAAGTAAATGATTTGTACTCCGAAATCCAGACTGAGGCTTGTACTTTAGCCAGACATGGAATGTAAACAAATGTACACTATCTTTTGATCATGTAAATCATGTGTAACCAAAAATGGGTTCAATTCCATGTATCTCACATGGTATGGAAATGTATATATCTGTTTCATGTACCTCTACACAATGGGGAACCCACACAAAATTTGTCCATGTACTCTACATGACAATAATCCCTTACACGAGCTTTATAGTTAGTTACTCGGCTAAAATTTTGAGCTATATTACACAAAATGTATACCCCACACATGAAGAGTACTCTAGTTATTTAATCATACTCAGTATGGAATAACACATGGCATGTGTTTCAGAATCTAAACACCATGTGTTTGGGGTTTCTGAAATGGAAACACCTCATATCACCATGAAACACATTTTTTATATCCAACAACATTATATCAACCTTCATGTGATCCTAATTAGTGTTAATTTTTCTATAAGGCATAAAAATGTTATGTCTATGGAGTATTATTTTAAAACATAAAAATATCATACCATATGTCATAATTTGTTGATTCTTCACCCTTTTCTCCAAATTATGCCTATCGCACGACAATCCATATCATCCCAAGATCTATTACAGTACCTATATTCATAACTATCTCATTACGTATCTCCCTACCCCTCTTCTATATAGATTTCATGATTATTAAATACCATATAGGTAGGTGTGGGTAGTTAAGAATCAAGGGAATGAAATGGAAATAAATAAATGATAATGAAGAAAAGAAATAGAAAAAATGATCATTCCATCACAATTTCTTGACCTATTTTTATGAATTTCAAAGGAGAACCCCTGATTCCGGACTCTATATAGGAGAAATAATATCAATCCAATTATCCTTTCAAAATTTATAGTTGAATTAATGTTTGAGAATAAATTAATGGATAATTATATAAATATAAATTAAAAAATATTCCATGAATATTAGAATGCTTTAGAATCCCAAAAACTCATTTACTAGGGTAAAATAATTATTATAGTACCCAAATAGTGGTTGAAAAAATTATCTGAGAATATATTAAAGGATAAAATTAAAATTTTACCCCTTACTAGAACCCGAATGAAAACATTTAAATTTTTTCTGAAATATCTCATACAGATATACATGGATCCAAACACTCTGTGTCGCATAGATGATGTTTTGAAGTCATTAAAAAATATATAATTGAAATGACTCATATAGATTCCATATTTACCCATATTAAGTTCCCATATGATTCAAAATAATTTTATTATGAAACATTTTTTATTTTTTACTTACAATAAAATAACTCATCCAATGTCTAAAAATTAATTTTACCTTATGTTTGAAGACTCAAATTCATTACTACACAGTGTAACATCAAAGATACATAGTATGAAAATTAATCAAACATATTAATTACATCTTTATATTTTCATTTATAACCCAAAATTCAATAATCTATTCCAGTACTTACATAATACCTTTATCCCATTTTCAGGCATTCAAGATCACCTCATAGACACACTTTATTGATTGTACCACTTCTCAATAATTATTGAAATTCATTAATATTAAAGAAGAGTTTAAAATCATCACATTTAATGACTACCACCTAAATCTATATAATTATTTTCTAATAGAAATGGTAGGAAACATTAAATTTTCATTTATAATTCTAGAACCAATTTTTCTCCTCATTTCTTTCCGAATATGTATTAACAACCCCGAATCATCTTGTATGTCATCATTGTTGACAAAAAATAAGTTCTCAATTTTCATTTTATGGATCTTCATAGTTAAATTATTTGATGTCTTCTTCATTTTTATTTTCTTGAAAAGATGTATATATAAAATACATTTTTGAAAAATTGGTATAAGTAGTTTCATAATTAACTATATTTTCCTCAAAAATTTATTATTATTTCTTCAAATATAATAATATTTAAATATACCATAATTGTATTTAGAATAAAATTTATCAAAACAATATTTATGATTGAGAATAATTACTTTACTACAATCATATCAAAAAAATAAACAATATGTTTCTTATAATCCCAAAACTCATATAGAATATTCTAAAAAATATATCTTATAATAATATTATTAAAAATATAGATATCTATATTTCCATGTTTGTTCCTAAAATATCTTTGTAATATTATAATATTAACATGGTCTAGGTCATTTTTAAAATTGACTTATTCCCTCTATCCCCTAATAAATTTAATTTTAAAATGATGACACCAAAAAATGTGTTTGTAGAACCCTTAGTTTCAAAATAATTCTCAATATATATTGACTATAATTTACCACCAAGTTAAATTATAATATATATAATTAAATAACCTTTATCATTATAAAAAATTTCAGTATGTATAAAATTTATATAATGTTTCACCCTTGTGATCTAGAAACAATGCATAGGAAAACCTTCTATAGTCATCCAATAATAAAATTGTATTCTGGTTATCTCTAAATCATGCATTCTGAATAGGTCCAAACAAATCATGGTGAACAAACATTAGTGTACTAGTAGTTTTCATGTTCATAATTATCCAATATAAATCCTTTTTTTTTATTTTCCATCATTAATAGATAAAAAATTTGATACACTTCCTTCTTATGTTATAAAAGAACTATAGAATTTGGATGCTTGGACTGATTGTGAAGAATCATGATGATAAAAGTCCCAAAAAAATAATTTTATAGTATAATATATATTTACTCAATTTCTTAATGTTTCACTCTCATTTCATAATGTATAAGTGTATAAATATTCTAATTTTAATTATCATATAATAATAAACAATCATCATTAATAACAATGAAATAATATTTTATTTAATTTAACATATATTCAATCATCACATATATGATATATTCAAATCATGTTATCCAATAATAAATCATCATATTGAACATTAATAATGATATAAATATTTGTTATGAAAACCTCAGTAGAAACAGTTTTATTATTACTTTTAAATTATTTCCAAAAATTATTGTGATGTTATCAAATTTTTTGTTAAAAATGATGTCTGTTGGGTCCCAATTCATATATCCACAGTATCCACAATAGATATACTACATGTCCTTTATAATAATTCAAAGGTATATTTATATGAAAATAATATTGTAGATAGCTTTGGAACCTATGAACATTTGGGTTCAATTAGATTAATTAAGTAATTCCTTAGTACCCTAATAGATTTCAGAAATGTATTAATATGAATTATGAAAGATAATTGTTTAGAGATATATTCATTATTGTGTCCTAATGAATATGGATATATATGGGTGAATTAAATAGTAACTTTTCTCTACATCCTAATTATGCAATTGAATGTAGTAGAGATGCTCCCTATCATAATTTTTATAAAGATGAACATTTAAACATGTGTTATTTTCCTATTATTAAAAATTTTATTTTATTATTATATTTTTTGTTCACTTTTTTTCCCAAACTCTCTATTCCTTAAATAATAAATTACATTACACCCTTTTGACATGATTAGTTCTTCTTTAACATATTATTCTCATTTTGAATTTCCTCCAATTCACCACAATAATTTTTAATTCATACTTGAATAACGTTCTTTATATTAGTATTCAATTGAGAAAGGTCCTTTTTTCCTCAATAATATTCTTTTTAATTTCATCATGTTTTTTATATTACAAAAATACTTTTTTAATATATCATTTTAATTTTTCTACCCTTTAGAAAACTATTCAATACGTTTTTTATTATAATTAGATAAAAATTAGAATCAATTTCAGAATTTAAATTATAATTATTACACTCATTAATATATTCCATGAATCACAAGTTGAAAATTCCCTTCATTATTACATAATGGTCACCCAAACCAGAATAAATTTTGAAACATAATTCTAATACCTTTGATCTTTTTTATTTATTCTCACAAAATTATCATTCCATTCATTAATTATTTATAGAATGTCGGGTTTTCTGTTTCCTTTATTATTTTACAAGATATAATTACATATTATATAATAAATTTTAATTAAAACTAGTTTTATTATTATCTATTTGAACATATCATCTATAGTATTGTAAAAAAAATTTAAAACCAATATTTCTTTTCTTTTATTTTGAGTCTTCCTTAAAAAGTTAAAATACCCATCCATTTAACATCCATATATCTCATAATCAGATGAGTATGAAAAATAAAAATTATTAAATTTGAATGATACAACTTTTTTTTAGTTATATAATATTCAACCATGTTGTTTTACTCTAATTCATATTACCGAAGTGAACTCATTAGTTCATCAAGATAATACTATACGATGCTAAATTATTCATTTATGTATATATTTATATAATTCCACTTATATGGTATTGATTTTAAAACTCATTATTTGTAACATTTATTTCAAATGATTCTCCATTTTTACTTAGTTTGTTTAAAATATATTTAAAATAAATGAATATATAGGTAATAATAACCTTGGAACGTTTTGTGTGTTTTATTTATTTAAAAAAATATGATGTTAATATATTTTGAAAACTCATCGATCATTCAATTGATGATCTAGATATTAATAGAAGTTGATTAGTGAAGGATTATTTCAAAAAGCAATGTACAATGACACAGTGATCCTAGAAAATAATATGTGTCAATTTTCGATTGGATAATTGATTTATTAATTATATAAAGGTAAAAAATATTGTAGAAATAATTTTCCAACTCTCATATAACACCACTAGAGAAATAACCAACCTGGGGTAATTTAAAATATCAGTATTGAAACCTATATATAAATAGATAACCAAATATAAAACCAATTTGGATCAAATGGTAGTTTAATATTTCAATTATAATGTGTAATTAATGTATTTTTGGTTGATGAGATGTAGACTATGGTATAGATCAGTGAAAAATGACATTGGTTATTATGAATGATTCATATGTGTTTACATTTCTATTGTAGGATGTTGTTATAAGTTTTTTCATCCTTATAGAAAACAATAAATGATAGTATTATATAATTTGACACAATTGTATTTTTTTTAATACGATTCAAATATTTAAACTACATAGTGAGATAGAGAATCAAAAATATGAATAATATATTGGCCATGCCATAGTGGTTTCCATAGTAGACACAGAACCAATATATAGAGTATACAACCCTATGGAGGTGGATATAGTGTATTTTTTATGTGCCTAGTGTAATGGAGAGGTCCATTATTAGTGTTTTTATTCAAGCGGTGGACTCTTAAGAAAAAAAATCCAAATTAATGGGTAGTTAATGTGAAATCAAAATAAACATAATGATTCTCAAAATAGAAAAACAGTCTATTCGGAAGACATCAATAGATAATTTGATTTATAAATCTCAAAAATATAATGAGAAACATTATAAATGGGGTATCATTTTAGTTTCACTATAAAATGAAGAAAAAAAATTCAAATTTTTATAGGAAGGAAAAAAAGAGAATATCTATGAGAAATTTTGACTGGACTATTTTCACTTTTAATTATTGGATAATGGAGGTGAATAACCAATGCACTATAACTTTTTTATTTTTCATCTATCAATCTTCAATAATAGAACATATACATGAAAATTCATGAGATCTACCAGATACTCTGAATAGTGTGTTGATTACGTGTTTTAAAGGTTGTATACCTAGAGTGCTAGTGAATAAAATTCAAACAAGTAACAATTAAGTGATATTTAGTGTTTTAGATACATTGGAATGTTAACCTCGAATACCTCATGAATTAGACTGATTAGCATGAACCAAGTAAATATATCCCTTACATTGACCTCATTCCATCAATTTCATCATATTAAAAGTATTAAAAATTGCGACGTGTTCTATTTATATGTGGATTATAATCATTGGAAATTGATAAATTAAAACTAACATACCCTTGTTCACCCCTTATATGGTTGTTGACCTTGTTTGGGATAGAAAATTGTTATCAATTCCCTATTTATTTCTGACGTTTCTTTCCCTTTGAAATAATTTGAGCAAATTTAAGTCATAATGAAATTATTATTAATGAAGGAATCAATTTTCTTCTATGGGAAATTGAATAAAAACTACTTACATTCAATTTAAATGGATTTTGATACATATATTACATGCATATTTTTTATTAACAAAATGTATTATTTTATTTCGTATATCATTAATTACTTCTGGAATATATAATTCATTTTTCTATATTTTTAGGACGTAGAAATTTATTTAAAATGAGAAAAACGATCAAACATAAAAATTATTTCCATAAATAAAAGAATTTTCATGACAATATAGTATCACAAGAGCCTTTGAGGGTTCAATAATGAATGTTTAGGGTCCAACAGTGGATTTAGTGTTGTAAAATCACAATTGACATCGTCAATTTTCTTTTTATGATGTAAATATATCATGGAATTGTGTGTAAAATAATTTCATGGAGTGAAACCTCACATCGGATAGGAATAATATGTGTCACAATGTTACAAAAATTAATCACACAATGATGCAGCCATAAATTTCCAATACCCCATTTCACTTTGAAAACACAGCTGTAGAATGTAGGGGAATGATGTATTACAGAATAAAATCTCTATTAATGAAATAAAATGTTTTTTAATGTTCATAAATATCTATATTCTATGTGAATATATATGTAAACCATGATTTATAACCTATATCATATGATAAAGACTAGAGATACCATAATGAATCATTTATGGATGCACTAATTGTGAATTAATTCAAATATATTTTCTCAATGATCTATAAACATATAATCAAGATTATTTTTCTACAGTTCAATTTAAAAACCAATTCATTAGGATAGTTTCTTTTCTAGTATTTTTTCATCTATTAGCCTTTCCCTAAATTCTAATTTCATTCTTTGTTTTTCATTTCTCCTTCCATCATGATCCCTTATAATTAGAATTATGGTGTAACTCCCACCTTATGATTTGGTGTTGTATAAAAATGGTGAATATAGTTTTGTATTTTATTGTATTCAAATTTATTTATGTTGGGTTGCGATAATTTCTAAACATAATATCCAATTTATTTCACTTTAATTTATTTTGATCGTTATGTAAACAACTTGAAAGTCAAAAATATAAATGTGAAAAAAGTTTCTTAAGAAAATATAATTATCACTAAATAATCTTGGGAAATTAAGATTACAAATTATATTAGAATAAATAAAATTCATTAAAATACTGAATTATAAGACCATGAAAAATAAGTAATTTAGTACTTTGGAGGGGATACCATAAATATTATATCATCCTCATACCATCTCTTAAAAAATCATGATTTAATCAAATTAATTTCAAAATCTATTTACACAAGAACCATATCATCTAAAAACATTGACATGCACTTTTCCAACTCATTTTCCTCACAAAATTTGTTAGGTTATCCCTCTATTTATTTTAAATCAATATAAGCAACAAGCATTACCAATTATTAAAATAGATTTTTATATATTCTAAAAAAATTAAATAACGTATTACACTCTCTCATGTGTTCAACCACTACTCATTACCAGGTAACTATTAATTAAATCACTACACTTTTCTAATTTTTACAAATATTAAATTTGGATAGCCCTATATGGGATTTATAATTTCTACATGATGGTCTGATTTATACATGAATATAGATTATATAATTTTAGCTAGAAATCATAGTAGATCTGAATTTAATAAATATCATAATGAAGTGGATTCTATCACTAAGGGAAATAATAAATTAGGTGGAGCATTGGCCAATATTATATATTCTATATTAATTTGATGCAAAAAATACAATACTATGTGGAAGAACAATATCAATATTATTAAATGTGATTCAATATGTTTGAGTGGTGAAGAATTTAGTTTTGTGGGATTTGAATAACGTTCTCATAATGATCCTGAATGATAAGGATGATTAATTATTTTATTAAATAAATATTCTCATAAATTATATGAAATTATTTGGAAAATATTATAATAATCACAAAATTATGAAAATTTTCTTATTAAGAATACAGCTATACATTAATGCAAATTTATTAGTTATTGAACAGAAATAACAATATGAGTAATCATTAGAGTTTAATTATAGTACTCTTATATAAAACCAGATGGAGATGGAAAAAATATGTATATACCAAAAAATATCTCTCCGATGTTTTTATCCAATGAAATGAATAATCATTTAAGAAAATAATATATTGATGAAGATTAATTTTAATTTGATATCCATCATTTCCTCTAATTTAATATGGGAGTCACAAAATTCAAAGATATAGAATAAATTGGATTATTTTGATATGTTAAGGTAATTTATCTTGTTTCTTAATGTCTTAATAGATTTCAAGATGATAATAATTGGGAAGAACCAATAATAAATATTACAAAGTAGACAAAGTTGAAGAAACCCATAAGGAATAATCTTCAAGTGGGAAAACTTTTTCTGAAAAAGGGGAATTCTCAAATAAGCTAAAAATTCATAATGTTATGGATATTAGTGACATCAATGAAGATGTTATTATGAATATTGTTAAAAATAAAAAATTATAATACATTGTAGAAGATGTTACTAGAATTTCTTAATGATTTTATCTTGAAATCTAACTTGATGTTTCCCTTGAAGATAGTCACTTTGATGGATAAAGAATATAAATCAAATGAAGGTTATTTTTAATCCTAACACTAAATGTAGTAATAAAAAGATGAATAATTTGATTTAAGTATCAATAATGGGATACATAAACATATAAATTTTAGAATATCATAGAAATTTGGTTTTCATGGAGTTAAATTTAAGAACAAACTTATAACATTGATGACCTAGCTAATTACTTGACATAAAGGTTCATGGTAATATAATAACACATCATTAATTTCTTGAAACATCAATAAATATATAATTATCAAGAAATAATTCTTTCTACTAATATTAATTGATTAAATTTAAGTGTTGTAAAACCTAAAGATGTCAGAAAATATATTTCAAGCTCATATATAAAGGATCTGTCTTGTCGAAGGGTAATTTATTTCATGGATAAATGAAAATATATTATGATATTATGAACAGAAATATAATCAAGTCCTGGTTGATGATAAATTACAATCATTATCACCCATGAGTAAGAGTGAAATTAATTACATATATAACACAAAAATGACTACCATAGTGTAATTAAGATTAAAAAGAACGTGCCTGAATTCTAGTACAGTTTCTGTTGGATGACGGGGAACACCAATAATGTGTTCCCTATAATAGAATGGTGTTTTAGATTATAATGAAATTAATTAATGGAATTTAAACTTTCATTAATATATTAATTTTTGTTAATTATATATGGTGTGTAGAGTATAGCCGTATGTAAGTGGATTTCTCATAAAGGTAAACAAAATCATATGAAATAATACATTGAAGAAGAAATATAATTTGCCATATATATCATCCATAAAACTAAAAATAAGTATTAAATATTAATCATCGTATAATAATGAGGGTTGTATGTATTTTTATGTAAATAATGGTTTCCCCCATAAATGAAACAATGAATCTAACATGGGAAAATAAAATTAATGTTGATAATGAAAATGTTACTAAAAAATTATTTAAAGAAATTAGAAGAGCTGGATTGGGAATAATGGATAGTTGTTTTACATTAAACATGAAGGGGAAAATTAACTTATCTCTAAAAAATATAATAAATACATAGTTTTATATTTTAAAAAATATATGAGGATATGGATTATTAGCTCCGAAAATTCCCAAATTTGTGGGAAAATATAATTCTAATGGAAGCCTCCTTTTATGAAGGTCTTAGTCAAATATTTCATTGTCTAAGTCAATTGTATAAATTTAGGCATGAATTGAAATTAAAAAATTACACTTTCAACTTATAATGAATATGGGGATCAATTTTTCACATTAATGTTATACTAATGGAAACATCAATATATTTTATAGTGTATAAGACATGATAATTCTATGAAATGTAAAACATAATCAACTATGGAAAAAATTAAATATCTATTTGATCCAAAGATATTTAGAAAATTTGGTGAAAATAATGGATATTTAAACCTCTATAATCCCATAGAAAATCATACTAATATGTGTGAAAATTTTAATAAATGGAATATTTTAGGAAAGACCGATAAGCTAACGAAGAGGAAATCATCAATGATTATTGAGAAAGTACATATGAATTTCTATGTTTAGATGAAAGAAATGTATTTTCATAGAAACCTTTACTATCGTATATTCATTTATGGATTTGATAGGACTGAATAACTTATAGTGATTAACCTAAACTCTGAGTAGATCGATTGAATTACCAGATTCCTGTTAAAATGATTAAAATTATTTGGAACATAAAATAATGATATCTATCTAGAAACGATGTATAAATTACAAATAATTAGTTTCAGGAATATCTGAAAATATTTTTATATCATTATCATGTTTTATTAGAGAGGAATCCTCATATAATGATAATAAATATAATTTCAAATGTAACTGTGAAAAATATATCATTCATAGATATACTTACCAAATAAAAAACATATAGGTTATACAAAATAATATATTGGAAAATTAATTTAAATTCAATGAGTGATAGTTGTAGTAAAAATACCAAGGGTAGAAATTAGTGAGTAGATTTCAATAAAAATAATCTAGTTCCTAAAGAAGAGAGTATTGATAATGCATGCATCTTGGGAAGTGGAAAAGACTAATGTATATTTAGTGGATGACCTAGAAAATTGAGTGAATATAGTATATTCATTCGTGAAAAGAATAATAATAAGTATTAATGAAATATTTGAGATAATATTGTCTATATGTTGATATCTCTAGTTAAAATAATATAGGTTATGACTTAGTATAAAAATAATTTAGCACATTTTGGGAAAATAATTAATTGGAGAGGCTTGTATGTAAGATCATTGGTTCAAGGATATTCATGAGGAAAATAAAAAAATAAAAAAATAAAACATTATACATTTTTCCATGGATATGTGATAGGAACATTATAGGAAAAAATTGGGTGTTCAAGAATAAACTAAATGATTATATAAAGGTCAAATAGATCGAAGCTCGTCTAGTGTTTGAGGGACAGTGACCAAACTAAAGTGGAAATATGGATTAGAAAATTTTATTGGTGGATATAATTTAATATATACAACTGTATTTCACACTGTAAATATGAATAATCATCAATGTATATCAAAGGGATGTGAAATCTATATTCTTGAATAGATTCCACATAGAGAATTTTTAAAATAAGAAACAATATGGGTTTCTCATCAACAAATATTAGAATAAAATATGATTATTTTTGAATGAATTAAATAGATTAATAAAAATTGATGCTTTTGTTAATCTTTATTTGATTAATATTTATAGAATCATTGATTCCAAATAGGTTGATCTAATCACAACATTTATATCATTAAATAATATTTTCAAATAATGATAGTTCTTGTCCATGTGGAGGAAATAATAATTTGGGGCTTAGATTTTAGAAATTATTAAATTAAATGAGGTTTTAATTTGAGAAGTCTATTCATAGGGATGTTATAATTTACCTTGTCTTACAAGTATATCATATAAACGATATAAAATATATCATTCAAAAAAATATACTAAGGATTTGCTAATATTGTTTCACCAAGAGGATTCAATTCCAATGAAAACTCGCTTATATACCAAAAAAGATATTTTTTTATGATGGGGAAGGGAATATGTTCTATGTGATAAAGTATCACATTACCTTTGGGGAATTTTTAAATATTATAATCAACAGTTCAGATATATTTTTCATTAAATTTCATGCTTCTCACTACCAAAACATTTAGTTGACAGGTATATTCTAACTATGAAGAGGATATATATTTATATATTTAAATCCAATAGTGGGTTATTAGATTCATTATCATAAAAAAATAAAAAATAGATATTCGGAAATTCAAAAATATATTATGTAGGTTGAGTTGATAATAATATTTCAGCATCATCCAATTCCTTTTATCATATAGGTTTATATATTTGATGGATAAATAAAATAGGGATTGGATTTTCATGAACACAAATAAATAGAATATATTGTTCTACTCAATAACAAACATAGTTCAGTCTTATGCATAAATAATATTTAGAATATTGGAAGTGGTGTAAAATGTCATATTTCTATCATGTTTGATAACATGAGCGATATTAATCCTAGAATGAACATCATCCATCATTCATGTAAAAATAAAATTGATATATGTATAACATTATTATTTATAGGGTTTATTATGATCTTATAAATTTAGCATATGTGTCCACAAACTCCATATTTCATTTATTATAGCAAAGGAACTACCCATGATGTGTTTTTATTGGCCTATGTTGGTTCATGGAGCACAAATTACTCTATATCCCTTGATTTTTTTTTGAAAAAACTCCAACCACACTATGGATTCACTTTATCATTAATGTGTATGCAATACTCTATAACAGTTAAAATTTTAACATCAAACAATCATTTTTACATTTTATTGATTTTATGATTCATTTTTTATAAATTTTGAGAATGTTTTCGTGTTTCAATGTGTAGATGAGTGTTGCACACTATTTAAAAATGAGTAGAAATTTTATTTTGACAAACATGGTAAGTGTTTAAATGTTTTAGCTCGGGTAGAACTTTTAGATGTGAATATCTAATATTTTATTTTAAAAAATGTGCTCATAAATAGAATTTTCTATCACTATTTTTCCTCATACAGAGTGTGGATAACAGGGGTATAGATTTGATTTTTAGTTATTCATTGATATATCATTTGAGTAATGACGTATCTTCATGGATATAATATAATATTGATGATATTTAACAATAAATGATAATTTATAATAGTTATTAAAAAAAATTAGTTTATCTTTTTGAACATTGTCAAAAATACTAAATAGTGGATTGTTAGTAAAAAAATCATAGAATTTTTATTTATTTATTTAAAATTATAATGGAGGTAACTCGAGAATATCTCACTACATCACATCTCATACAATGGAATATATACATGTGTATATATGTAGGTTTTTTATGTAACACTACTCCAAGATATGCCAAAATCTATATAGATCCAAGATAGGCCATGGGGACAATTTTTTATGGCAATACAGAACACGGATTTAGAAAATAAAAATTTATATATTGGAGGAAAAAATGATCCAAATTCCTTCTATACCCATTGGAATGGATATCTATATATGGAAGTCTTCATTCTCTATAATTGTTATTTCAAAGAGAGGATAAAAACAAAATTATACCATAGTTCAATGCTAATAATAGGGGATAAGGTCAATAATGAGTCAATGTGGTAAGGTGAACATTTTATATAGTTTATGGGGACACCTATTTATATGATAATGGTTCAGTTTTGAGTACATCATTTTAAATAGAAGCAATTCCCAATGGTTAAAATTAATTTGATATCGTGATTTTTTGCAGTATTAACTTTTATGTGGAGGATATAATGATTTTTTTTGTAATGATTGGTATACCAATACATATTACAGGTATCCAAATAAACGGTGCTTTAAAAACATCTTTATTTTTACACCATTAAATGAAGGATAATTTTTTTTGTTTTATTCCCAAATGAAAATAAAGAATTATGTAATGTGAATTTGTGGTCACATGGAGTATATCTATGTAATTTAAGAGGCCTAAACTATATACGGTCCTTGATGGACCAAAATTGGAATAAGAAGTCATCCACACCACAGTGGTAGCCATGTAATCTAAAAAATGTGAAACTATGGTTGACAACACCTTGAATGTGATTCTAGTTAATCTTAGCAGTACTGTTATAAAATAAAGAGTCTCTATATGTGTATTGTAATAGTTGTGGTTGAATAATGAGTAACAATTATCATTTACTAAATGATGATGAAGAAATAAGATAACGGGGTGGTGTTTGATGTTTTGGAGAGAATGTTTCAAGGATGTACTATTTACCATTGCAATTATAGCCACATTCTGTGGTCATTATTTTCTAACTAATATAACAAATACATCATGATTTTCAAGGTTAGATTTGAAGGAGTGAATCATTTTACATAATATATATTTAAACAGTGAATTGAATACCCATTATGTGCCATAAAAGATAGAGAATTAATGAGAACTCATCATTGGAGAATTTCACTACTATTTATATGTAATAGACATTTACGTAATTGAAATGATAGACTTTAAAATATTAACTAAAAAATAGAGGTTCTAAATCCATGATTTTATGGAATGGAGAGAATATATGATCTTGGGGAAATTCACCATAAAAGATTCATAGTTTTCATAATTAGATGAATGATTGTAATTAATAGACCATACAACTTACAATTGTCATGTTTGACTCAATTAGTTAATCAAATCTATAGGGGAAGATGTGAGTTCAAACATATATGTATAACAATGAGTTACTCACATATTTTCATCACTCTTAATGAATAGGGTTAGTGTGACAACTAGAAACCTATGAAAACAATGATCTTTAGTGTTTGAAATACATTGGCACATTTCATTTATATTCTCCTTGGATTGGCCTAGTTAGTGTAAATCAATTATTAATCTATTTTTTGTTTCCTTTACTTCAGAAATTTCTTCATAATTAAAGTAAGGAAAATGGAAAAGTGATAAATTTAAAATTATTACATGATCATTAAAAGGGGAATAATTAAAATTTTCATACCCAGATTCTCCCTCCTCTCAATGTATTACAATTTTTTGGGAAATATTAATATTTGAATAGATTCCAAATTTAATCTCATTTTGATGCCATATTATTAACATCTTAATAGGTGAGAATAATTATATCCAATTTACATTCATTGTAGTGTCTTTATAAATAATTAACTAAATATCATGAGAAATCTTAATAGTAGAAAAAAGATTAAAAACATTTATTCGAATTAAATAGTAAAAAATATTCATGTACATATAATTTGTAATATTATAAAATTAATCATTTCATATAACATATTAAAGATCTACCTCAGATTGTTTATAGAATTTTACTACTTTTGAATCTTTTTTAATTATTAATTATAAGTGATAAGAATCCATTATAGTTTTCTAGTAACCATAATATTTCACATCAGTGTAGGGTATCTTCTTTGGAATCTACCCATAATTCATTCTTCAATTTCCATTTCAAATAATCATTCATATACACATTAGGTCTTGGATATCATGATAAAAAAATATAATTAAAAATATGTAATGATATCATAACATGTAATTTCTATTAGATATATCCATTATAATGTTGAGTATACTATGGAGATATGGTGTGAATATAATGGAACATGAATTATGTGGACAACATGAAAATTAATTAACCATTTCCGCATCTTAAATAATTCAAAAAATGACATATGACTTTATGTCATGTGAATTATTACCCTAAATTATGGTATAGATGATTAGTGGTAATAAATAATGAGATAAAATTATATATGGATTTCATATCATGGCATAAATAAACCCTATAATTCTATGATTTATTCAATGGTAGAAATCATTTTGAAACACTATAAGTCAATGTGAATGTTTTTGGGAACATATATATAACTAAAATTTTAAAACTATAATATTTTCATATCTCATAAACATGAATTTTTTTAAGGATCATTGAATTAAATTTACAGAAAAAATAAATGTCATAATAATGAAATAATGTTATTTGGATGTCAAAATTATATTATAAAAACCTATAGTTTTGTAATGATTAATGATAGAAGAATTATCCTTTTCATATAGTATCATTTGAAGAAACATTCAAAATATATGTTTAAAAGACAAAAATATATTTAACACTTTATTATAATTGAAAGTAATTTGTTATCTTGTAATGACTAATACCTAAATCAACCCACCTAAATCAAAAAAAGACACATTTAATCATTCATAACCTAACAATAGTATATTATAACCCTTGATCACCAACCATATTTATTTTTAAAAACCCTTACACCCTTTCCATTATTTTGATTTATTCATGACCACCCCTTTCTAATTTCTACAATTCCACCGATTATCCACCATTAATCCATCCACTAACCTCATTATAATATTTTATAGTGAATATGTTTTTAGAATATAATGAAATAATTTTTAACAAAAATAAAGTTGTTAATTCCCTCGTGAAACCCCCTTATAATATTCCTAAAATAAACAAATGGTTTTTTCACCACCATGACCTTCTAACCAAAACTCTAACTCATCTAGAACCCAGTAAATAAAAATTAATGGGAAATCCATTTGATCTATAATTAAATGTTATTGATAGTTATATAAAAATAACCCTTTATCCTATCATTCATTTAAAACCCATGTTTGACCATGAATGTCTTAATAACCTGCATGCTAAGAAGATTAAATTCAAAAGGATATTAGAAACTGTATCCTTATAATTGAAAATGATAGAATATCAAATCATTAAATCCCCAAAATAAGTTTAGATGAAGTGTGTACTTGTAATTGAAGGAATATTTTAAAATTTTAAACCTACTATTTATTTAAACTCATTGATATAATCGTATAGATGGTTATTATATGTATGTAAAGATAATTAATTATTTAAAAAATTTACAAAGAAAATATTATAATTATCATTCATGAAGTTGCTAGATTATGAATGTGACCGCCAATGAATCATGAAATAACAAATAAAAAGAGTACATAATAAAATAAAATTTTCATTTGATCCCTTATTGGTTTTTTACCCATTCATGGAATGTTGAAGAATGTACCCATATATGTTTTAGATATTATTTTTTCCTAATTAATCCCACTACCATAAAATTTTAATAAATAAATTTTAAAAAAGGATTCCCATTATAATAAATTGTTATACAATAACCATTTGTCCTATGAAATGGTATGGTATTGATCCATTAATACTAATTAACTCTCCTAGTAAATTTAAAATTATAAATTAACCGATTTGAAAAAACATGGCAATATAAATAAATATCAAGAAAAATAATTTCTTTACGTAAATTATATTATGTCGAGGATGATATTGAAGAATGTCAGTCACATTCCATTTCCCACCTTTATGTCATCCCATCATTTTTGAGGCAAATGACCACTACATCATCCATTACCAGACCATCAATACATTGCGGTGAAAATTGTTATTTTATTAAATGAACACTAGTTTTCATACTTGGAATTCAAAAGATTATTTTAGATAAGATTGAGAGTCCCATTGAATAACTCTTCACTCTATATATAACCCCTAACAATAACATAATATTACCCGCTATGAAAATACCACAATTAGATACCCAACCTAATCTTATTTTTGAGTCAATAAGGTTTTCCTTATGACTTTTCTATTAATTATTGTTTTAAAAATCAGAAACACCTTATCCTTAAGCAAATCCATATTTTACTTCTATAAGGAAAATTTCCTTCTTTAAGGAAATTTACCCTTACCTAGATTTTCATATTCATATCATAAATTTGTCAAAGTATAAAATTCCGATTGAAGTCCAAAACCTCAGAATCATAAAAATACTTATATGTAATGTATTCTATTTTTCATTATGAATTCTAATGCAGAATACTCATTACGAATTCTGATGACGAATTCTCATTATGAATTCTGTGATGAATTATCATTACAAATTCTGATGACAAATTCTCATTACTAATTCTGATGATGAATTCTCATTATGAATTCTGTGAACAATTCTCATTATGAATTCTAAGATGAATTCTTATTACGAATTCTGATGATGAATTCTCATTAAAAATTCCGATGAAGAATTATCATTATGAATTCTCATTGCAAATTCAAGTGATGAATTCTCATAACGAATTCTGATGATGAATTCTCATTACAAATTCTGATTACGAATTCTCATTAGGAATTCCATTGATGAATTATCATTATGAATTTTGATGATGAATTCTCATTACGAATTCTGATTACAAATTCTCCTTACGAATTCCAGTGATGAATTCTCACTACAAATTCTGATGATGAATTCTCATTACGAATTCTGAATATGAATTCTCATTACGAATTCCATAGTATAACAAAATCCAAACATCTCATTATTATAGACTCTGAATTCTATTTTGATTAGACTAGGAACATTATTTTTCTTACATTACAAACTTCATTTCTTCTTATACATACACTCGTTTCATTATAAAAGGATGTTGTGCTTTCAGTTATTGACTAACCGTTTTTTGAGTGACACGTGTATAGGTTCTTTGGAAATTTGTGGAAAAATATGTTCGTTGGAGGAGGGAGATGACCGTTGGAGCTTCACCTATAAATAGAAGCTCATTTGAAAAGAAGTTACAACTTTTACACTGATCCTGGACTAAGTTATATTGAAGTGATTTCTAGTGTGATAGGATCTTATTAACTCTAAAAGAATCGTGCAGAATGTTTGAACAACTTTTTCAAACATTGCCTTGTGCAGACATGCTTTGTGCAACTCGAATTGTTTCTCATCTCAATCGAGGGCTTCTGAGGATAGGATGACAGAGGTTCAAACTACATTGAATTTCTAGGGATTTCTTCCTAAGGATGACATAGGTTCCAAATACCTTGATGTTGGTGGCTTGCAGGGATATCAAGACAGAGACTCTAATCTTCGTATCGAGGGATTACCCTGGTGTGGCTAAAACAGATATTCTTGAAAGTATAAATCAAGGGACCTTTATCTAAGATTGTTGGATACCCTTCTCTTTGGGTTAAACTATTTATATCTTGTTACTTTTTTTACATGTTTTTCCGCTGCATTTTGTATTGTAAGGAATGTATAACCTTCTTATATTTCCTTACACTTGTAATCTGATTCATTTAGATTCTATATGAATTAAGGTAGAATCTCATATTATAATCATTGGTTAATTTTTAATTTTTGTATCCATATTTCCGGAAGAATTTTTTCGGAATCACTTTTCAGATTTATGAATTTATATAGAACTATAAGTTTGTAACTTCATACATTGTTCCAATATTTCAATCGGTGTTAGAGGTGTTGTGAATTTTCTTAGATTAACTTTGCTAAACCTAGATCGTTCCTTGTTAAGGAAATTTTTAAAGTGTACAATTCACCCCCTCCTGAATATTGAGCATCTACATCATTATGTTGATACTAAGATTGGTATCAAATGAGGTATTTGAAATACTTATAGTCACATATAAGTTTTTCTTGCTCAATTTTCTATTGTTCTATATTTCTCTTTCTTAGGAATATTTTCCTTGAATCTGAACTTTTGTTATTAACATGTTATTGTGTATAATGTTTTTTTAGATGGCAGTAATCAATGTTGGTTCCATCGACAATGTAAATCCTACAAGACCACCAATTTTTCATGGTAATGATTATGAGTATTGGAGAGATTGAATGTGGACATTTTATATCAATACTCGTGTAGAAATTTTTGTTATTCTTACTAGAGGATATCAAATTCATGATAAGGAAGTTAGTAGTTTCATAAACCAAGAGAAGCATGATTATCAACTCAACTATAAGGTACACAATACCTTACTATCATTAATTACTAGGAATATATATATATCCAAATCGCTTTTTGTGAAAAAGCTAACTGTATATGGAAGAAACTTGAAGTAACTCATTTTGGTACATCTAATGTGATTGAGACTAGAAGAGCCATGCTTAGAGCTGAGTATCATGGTTTTAAATTTCCTTATGGAGAACCCATTTGAAAGGTGAAGCAAATATTTTTGACTATCATGAATATATTACAATCTATGAGATAGAATTTTCTGGATGATGAAGCACTTGTTGACAAGATCATTGATATTATGCCCAATGAGTGGGAATCAAATAGAACTACAATTGATTAGAATAGGAAGATTACTCAAATTTCTTTAGATGAGCTATTTGGAACTCTTCTCCAATATAAAACAAGGATGAAGAGAGATGCTAAAAACGCCAAAAAGAAGAACGGGAATAGTACTGTGGGTTTTACTACAACATCAAATCACATGAAAGATAAGACTCCCTAGAGAGTTATTAGATCCAAATCATAGAAGGTTGTTATTAAAGCTGAATCTAGTGAGAGTGAAGCCTCATAGAATGAGATAGAAAATCTTTCTCGATAGATGAACAAGATAGCTGGACAATGAAATTTCCAATCCAAGTATAAGATGAAGGAATGGAAAGATAAAAAAGATTCAGAAGTACCATGTTATGAATGCAAGAGATATGGACACATAAGACCTGATTTTCCTTTTCTCAATAATAAAGAATGAAAAGAGAGGCATTCTAAAATGAATAGGAAGAATTATTATAAAGCTAAAGCTAAGAAAGGTCTGAAATCTAATGATACTTAGAGTTCCATTGGTGGTGACTCTTCAGATGAATCTTTGGATTATGAATCTTCTGGACATAAGAAACATGGTCTTATAGCCAAATTACCTATTGACAATCATTACTTTATGGATAAGGTACACAATGCTAAATCATTTACCAATGATTCTTTAAATTCTAATGATAGTAAATATTAAAACTCTTTGGACGAAGAATATTCTTATGATGAAGAACATACTTTACCTACCTATAAAGAAGTTTCTAGGTTTTCTGAACTTCTTGATATTGGGAATTCAAAACTCAATAAAAACATGATAAAGAAAATTCTAGTTATACTATTCTAAGTAAGGAAATATTAGTTCTTTCTAATGATCATGATAAGAAAAATTCTGATTTTATATTTATTTAAAAAAATTCTCGAGGAAGTAAATTCTGAGAAGAATAAACAAACTAATTATATAGAAAAATTAATTTCTATGAAAAGTATTTTTGAACCTATATCTAGTTCAAAATATAATGATTATGAGGATAAAAAACATGGTTATAAAACACAATTCTGAAATATATTCTTTAAAGAAGTGTCTATCGAACTTTACCTTAGGTAAAGAAAATTTTGATAAGATATATTTACAAATACGACCATTATCAAGCAAATCTGGATTTAGTTATACCCATGCAAATCCTACTTTTAGTAACAATTATTTTGTTTCTCAAAGTGCCCCATTTTGTTCCAAGTGTCAATGTGGTGGTCACTAGGCAAAGAATTGTTCTTTAAACAAAACTCAATCTTTAGTTTTTCATAAGGCTTATTTTTCTAAGAATATGTGGGTAGCCAAAAATTTTCTTTCTGAAATTTCCGAATCCAAAAAAGTCTGGATTCTGAAAACCTACCTTTTTTCTTATTTTCAGGAAGATAAAAGAAGTAATAATATCAATACATAGTACATGGATTGTGAATGTTCCCGGCATATGACTGGTAACAAAAACTATTTTGAAAATATTACCATGATGAATGGAGGAAATGTAACTTTCAGAGATAATGCTCAGAGGAAATTATTGGTATAAGTAAATTTGTTCTTCTTGGTAAAATTTTGATTTCAAACGTTTTTTTGTTAATGGTCTTAAGCACAACCTCATTAGCATAAGTCAATAATGTGATGAAGGTTACCTTACGAATTTTAAGAATGATAAATGCTTAGTACACAATTCCAAGGAAGAGTTTATTATTTTTACCAATTGGCAAGATAATGTTAACACTTTGAACATAAAAGACATTAGGAGCCAATAATTACTTTTCCTATGTTCAATAGAAGATCATTATTGGTTATGGCATAGAATACTAGGTCACTGTAAACATAAAAACTTATGTAAACTCTCTAAGAAGAAACTAGTTCAGAATCTACCGGAGCATAGATTTGATTCTTCTAAAGTTTGTGATCCTTGTCAATATGGAATGAAACATAAATCTAGTTTTAAATCAATCAGTGAAGTCTCAAATACTGATAAATTACAGTTGGGGTACATGGATTTTTTTGGTCCAACCCAAACTGGAAGCATTGGGGGAAAGTATTATGTATTTTTCTTAGTTGATGATTACACTAGATTTACATGTGTCTATTTTTTAACAAATAAGTATGAAGCTTTTTCTTATTTATAAATCTTTAGAGCCCATGTTAAAAATGAGAAAAATCTTCCATTGAAAACTATTCATAGTGATCATGGGGGAGAATTTCAAAATTCTGATTTTGAAACTTTTTATAGAAGAAAATGAATTACTCAAAACTTTTCAGCACCTAGAACTCCTCAACAAAATGGTGTAGTTGAAAGAAGAAAAAGAATAATTCAAGAGATAACTAGAACCATGTTGATTGAATATTCTATAGCTAAACATTTCTGGGATGAAGCTGTAAGTACTGCTTGTTATACTATAAATTGAGTTTTGATTATACATTTTCATAATAAAAATCGTTATGAGTTATGGACTGGTAGAAAACCTAGACATTCCTAATTCATGGTTATTGGATGCAAGGTATTCATTCTGAACTCCAATGATAATCTTTACAAATTCTCACCAATATCTGATGAAGTAATTTTCATAGGCTACTCCACAACTTCTAAGGCTTATAGAGTTTTCAACAAAAACACTTGCACTTGTGAAGAAACATTACATGTCAATTTTGATAAAACTAATCTCATTGTTTTCAAACAACCCCAACCTACATATTCGAATGTGTTTTCAAAAACTAATTGTCCTCCTTTGATGGAAAATCCTTCTGACAAGGAAAATGTTCATTAAGATACTTCTGAAGCATTAACCCCATAAGATTTCTTACCCTATGTTGACGAACAGGTTCTTCAAAACCCAAATCAGTCATTTCTAAAGAATCATCCTAGTGATAGTATCATTGGTGATGTGAATCAACCTGTGTGGACTATAATTTCTTTAAGTAATGAAATAGAACATCAAGCATTTCAATCCCAATTTGAACAAAAAAGAACTGATGAAGCTATAGGTGATGATGATTTGATCAAAGCCATGAAATATGACCTAAATAAATACGAAAGGAATAAAATATGGACCTCGGTGAAAGACCTAAGGAAACTACTATAAATGGAGTAAAATGGGTCTTCAAAAATAAGTGTGATGTAAATGGAGTAATTGTTAGAAATAAAGCTAGACCAGTGGACAAAGGCTATAATCATCAAGAGGGAATTGACTATGAGGAAACCTATTCTCTAGTAGCTAGACTTGAATATATTCATATTTTACTTTCCTTTGCAGCATTATTTAAATTTAAACTTTTCCAAATTGATGTGAAATGTGACTTTCTTAACGGTTATGTTCAAGAGGATGTTTTTGTTGAACAACCTCCTGGATTTGAAGACACAAAATATCTTGATCATGTTTTTAGACATACCAAAGCTTTGTATGGCCTTAAACAAGCCACATGAGCTTGGTATGATAGACTTATAGAATTTTGTCTTCAAAATAACTATGTTAAGGAAAATGAAGATACAACCCCTTTTATAATGAATGATAAGAAAAATGTTTTGATTGTTAAAATTTATGTTTATGGCATTATATTTGGTTCAACCTAGAAATCTTTAACAGATTTCTTTTTGAATCTAATGAAATATGAGTTTGAAATGAGTATGATGGGTGGGTTAACATTTTTCCTTGGTTTTTAAATTTCTCAAAAACAAGAAGTAAATTATATATCTCAACATAAGTATATTAAATATCATCATAAAAAGTATGTATTTGACAACACTAAAAGTATTAGTACTCCCATTGGTACCTCAAACACACATGATCTTGATGATGTTGGGAAACCCGTAGATCAAACATCTTTTAGAGTTATGATAGGAAGTCTACTTTACATGATAGCTAGTCAACCATGCTTAATGTTTTCAGTATTCTTATGTGCGAGATATCAATACAATCATAATGAATATCATTTAAAGGCAGTGAACCGAAATTTTCTCTACTTAAAGGGAACAAAGGATTTAGGACTCTTTTAATCTTTTTGAAATGATTTTTCTTTAAAAATATTTTTAGATGCTGACTTTAGTGGATGTAGAATGGATAAAAAGAGTACATATAGAAACTATCATTTCATAGGAGATTAATTAGTTTCTTGATCCTGCAAGAAGCAACACTTAGTAGAACTCTCAACTGCTGAAGCTGAATATGTAGCAGCTGAATGTTGTTGTGCTCAAGTGTTGTGGATGCAACACACACTCACAGACTATGGCTTGAGTTTTTCTAAAACTCAAATTTTGTGTGACAACAAAAGTTCCATTTCCCTTAGTAAACACCCTTGACATTAGTCCCATGCAATGAACATATATATTTGGCATAACTTTCTTAGGGATCTTACACAAAAAAGATATATCATTTTTCATTTTATCGGAACGCAAGATCAACTTGCTGACACTTTCACAAAATCTATATCCTATGATTTATTTGAATTCATTAAACAAAAGTTATGAATGATAAACATGAGGTAATCCTTCTTAATTAACTTCTTGTTTAATAATTCTCCTAATAGTAATAAACTCGTTTTCGTAGGGGGCGTACATTTTCTTGTTAATAAAATCAAAATTTTTGTAGTTTTTTTAAAAACATTCCTAACCACAGTTTTTTGTAATGAGTTTTTTTAAAACATTTCGTAATGAGATTTTCAAATTTTACATTTTAAAATCATAGTAGTGAAAATTTTTGTAATGAATCTTTATAACTAAAGAATTCATAATGGAATTATTCATAATTAAGTTTTCGTAATGGAAACTTTCTGTACTCGATGTATTTGTAATGGAAATTTTTCTGCACATAGAATTTTCATAATGGAAACGTTCCGTACTCAGAGTTTTCATAATGGAAATTTTTCTATACATAGAATTTTTGAAATGGAAACTTTCCGTACTCATAGTTTTTGTAATGGAAACTTTCCGTACTCGGAGTTTTCGTAATGGAAAAATTCTGTACTCAGAGTTTTCATAATAGAAATGTTTTCGTACTCAGAACTTTCATAATGATAGTTTTTCGTACACATAATTTTTCGTACTCATAATTTTTCATACTCATAATGTTCCATACTCATAATATTCGTAATAATACTTTTCGTACTATAGTTTTTCTCCTCAAAGTCTTTTCCATCTTATTTTTCTTGTACTGAATTTATCATTGTAAATTTTTATGTAGTTAACTTTTCTCCAGGAAGAATGTCACCTATTAAGAATAAAATACCTAGACAATCCTAAAGGTATGAATTTCTAATAGAAGTCATCGTAACTAGTTTTACTTGTTGTTAGTTTCTTTTTATTTTAAAATTTTCGTACCCACGTTTCCTTAAATTTGAATTTTTTTGAAAAGCTAATATGATCGGAGTCAAGAGATCCCTACGGGTATGATTTCATCTGTCATATCAAATCAAAGGGTTTTCAACAGTTATATGGTTTTTGGAAGTTCAAAGGTCACCTACATAACATATATAAAGGGGACCCCTATTTGTGTCCCACATCGATTCCAAATCTCTCACGTGTGGAAGCCCTGCCTCAGTTCTTAAATCCCATTAAGAACATTTCATTTCTCCTCCATTATGAAAGTCTATAGAATCCACCTCTCATGAAATGTCTTCCATAAAACCAATATCATCTTGGTTAGTCTCTATAGAAAGGTTGGTCCACCCGAATTTCATCAACAAGTATGATTCTCTTATATCTATGAATATCAAACTCAACAGTTGGGAAGAGTTTTACATATCGAAGACAGGGGACCAAGATATTGTCTACACAGATTTTCTTATAGAATTCTATGAGCCTTTTTCATTTTATGAATAATATGGAAGAGAAATTTTTTCTTTCAAGTCTCATGGAATGATTTACATGCTTTCTTATACCAATGCTGTGAGCATGATTGGCTTAAAATATTATGGAGAGGGTGGATTTTGTTCACACAGAATGCTGGATGATCAGGGAAGTTTCAAAAAAGTGAAGGCATTGAAATTCCTTGGCCTTAAAGATGATAAAACAAAAAATATTGCTTTTATCTACACCAATAAACAAATGTTTCAGTTTTGGGTTCATGGATTTTTTGTACTGAGGAGAGGTGACAAGGAAAATCTTATTAAGAGTGATATTTACATCCTAGATTTCTTGGTGAATCTAAGGAATATCAACCTGATGAGCCAAAATCCTATTTGAATTCAGAATATCAAGAATAGAACTCTGAAAGCCCAAATTATTATGTATAATTCTCTCCTCTCCAGGATTATTATTCGATGTATTGATTCATTCAAGGTTGGTTTCACCACAAAGATCAGGAATTGTAAGGTAATGTTGATAAGTGAATAAACCTTAAAGAGGATGAAAATTTCTTTATAAAAAGAGTCAGGAGATTTGTACAATCCTCCACAGGAAGAGGCAGAAGTTGATACATAAAATGTAGAAAAATTTTAACCATCTATGAAGGCAGGGAAGAAGAGGAAGTTGAAGGAAGTGAAAGCTAATGGAAAAACTCCTAAGTCTGAGGAAACACAATCCGTACCACCCAAGCCAATGAAATAGAAAGCATATCCAGATGAAGTGACTTCTAAGTTGATGGAATATAAGGAGAAGAGAAAAGAAGGGGACCCTCAGTTTAGACTAGATCCTGCTGAGGCTAAGGCCTTAAAAGAGAAAAAAATCTGATGAGTTAGAGATGCATGAAAAAGAGAAGAAGATGAAGAAAATGATGTCTGAATTTGTGATAGTACAATATCTATTGAGAGATATAGAAGTAGCCTCTAAGAAGATCCCCACTCTGGAAACTTTTGAGGTCCAACCATTACCAGAGACCCCTGGGAAAAAGTATTTCACTCCGGAAAAGTCTAAATGGAAACAAGTTGTTGAAGTAGAGAAAAAAGCGGGTGAATAAGTAGAGGAAGAAGTTGTTAAAGGAGAAGAATAAGTGGAACATGGAAGTTAGTATATAGATGCCTTGATTAGACAGGTTGAGTATTATCAATAGAAAGCTGAATCCTCAATGTTTATCACCCCGGAAAAGGGAGTTGAGAAAGAAGGGATCGAAGATGATGATAAAGAGGAAGATAAAGAGAATTATTTTTCTAAGGAAGAGAGTTATGAAAAGCATTTACTTGAAGAGGGAGTAGATAATGAAAAAATAGATAAAGATAAAATTGTTCATGTATCTGAAAATTAGGAAGAATATCCTTATGAACAACCCATTTTTAAAGCTGACATGGGGAAGCAAGTGCTTATAGATACCCAAACAAAATATTTTATAAGAAAGAAGAAGGTTGGTGGTTCTTGTAAAATGATGTTGGTTCAAATTAAAGATGAAAAATCCCCAAGAAACTGTCTAATTCAGAATCATTAGCTTTGGGCCATGACTTTGTTGTCGAGTATTTGAAAAAGTTGGTGGATATCATTCTGATCTTTCCCA
The DNA here is from genome assembly GCA_963277665.1 of Viscum album. Lineage (NCBI taxonomy): Eukaryota > Viridiplantae > Streptophyta > Magnoliopsida > Santalales > Viscaceae > Viscum > Viscum album. The sequence continues at coordinate 1,581,669,209 of OY728125.1, forward strand.
CTATAGACTCCAGATTCCAGATGCTTCAACATAGCTTGAACCAGAAGTCAGAATCCTTTTCTATGGTAATGTATATGTGTGTGAAGATTGAGTCTTACCATAGAAATTTCCATACCAATAATGATGTTCATAGAAAATCATGCTGCAAAATCAGACTTTGGTCAAAGAAGGTGGATGATGACTTGGTTGAGTTTGATAATTTTCAGAATGAGGTAAAAGATGCTTTTGATACCGAGGATGCAAATATAAAGAATGTTCAGGAGAAGCTAATCCTTGAGAAAAATTCTCAGAATCGACAAGTGAAGGACTTTAATGATAAGGTTAACTCTCTTTCTCAAAATATTAAAAGGGATAGACATATTCAGATTGAGTTTGATGAAAAGCTCCTAATGAAAGATGAGTTAGTAAAGATAAAGGAAAAGGTTGTGAAGTTTTAGGAAGAGGTGGTGAAAGCTCAACAAGAAAGGACCACAAAATTGGAGAAGTAAGCTAAGGAGGATCAGAAGGATTTGAAGAAGCTGAAAACTCTCTTGAAGAAGGTAATTCCAAAGGAGAAGGAAGAAAAATGAACTCAATCTGATCTTTTTTTGAATTTTATTTTCCTTGTAAAAATTATTTCAACTATAATGAAATCTATGCTTGTTTGTATCTGGTGTTGTTATGTACTAATGTTTCAAGTACTTTATTTCATTTCCATTCCCTTAATTCTTTTTGAAAATCATAATGGGGGAGAAGGAAAAATGAACAACTAAAAAGGGGGAGAAGGAAAAATCTCCAATTAATAACTATCCCTATGTAAGGGGGAGCTTATAAAAGGAGAAGTTTCTCATTATGAAGTTCTCTATTCCCATGAAAATGAGAACTCCATTCCAAAAATATAGAATACAATCCTTAGCATTTATAAGCCTAAGGGAGGAGTTAGTTGTATTCACCATCATTCATAAACAAAGGGAGATAAGTTTTAATTTCAAAGTCTATATAAATTTTTCTATGATCTTATATTCTTTTTCGTAAGGTTGTTTGTGCTCTCCAAAATGGGGGAGATTAGTGAGTCAATAAGGTTTTCCTTATGAATTTTCCAGTAATTCTTGTTTTTAAAATCACAAACACCTTATCCTTAAGAAAATCCATATTTTAATTCTATAAGGAAAATTTCCTTCTTTAATGAAATCTTCCCTTACCTAGATTTTCATATTCATATCAAAAATTTCTTTAAGTATAAAATTCGGATTGAAGTCCAAAACCTCAGAATCATACAAATACATATATATAAGGTATTCTGTATTTCATTATTAATTCTAGTGTAGAATACTCATTACGAATTCTGATGACGAATTCTCATTACGAATTCTGTGATGAATTCTCATTACGAATTCTGATGACAAATTCTCATTACGAATTCTGTGAAGAATTCTCATTAAAAATTCTATGATGAATTCTCATTACGAATTCTAATGATGAATTCTCAGTACAAATTCTGATCAATAATTCTCATTACGAATTCTGATTACAAATTCTCATTATGAATTCCAATGATAAATTCTCATTATGAATTCTGTTGAGGAATTTTCATTACGAATTCTGATTACGAATTCTCATTACGAATTCCAATGATGAATTCTCATTAAAAATTATGATAATGAATTCTCATTACGAATTATGATAACGAATTGTCATTATGAATTACAGTGCTGACTTCTCATTACAAATTCTGATGATGAATTCTCATTACAAAGTCTGTAATGAATTCTCCTTATGAATTATTTGATTAATTCTCATTACGAATTTTGATTAAAAATTCTCATTAAGAATTCCTCAGTAAAACAGAATCTTAACACCTCTTTATTATAGACTCAGAATTCCATATTGATTAGACTACGAACATTATTTTACATACATTATGAACTACAGTTTTACTTATACATACACTCATTTCATTATAAAATGATTTCGTGCTTTCAGTTACTGACTAACCATTGTTTGAGTAACATGTGTATAGGTCCCTCCAAAATTCAATGAAAAATATGACCGTTGGAGGATGGAGACAACCGTTGGAGCTTCGCCTATAAATAAGATCTCATTTGAAAAGAATCTACAAATTTTACACTTATATTGGAATAAGTTCTATTAAAGTTATTTATATAGTGATAATATCTTTTTAACACTCAAAGATTCATGGAAAAAGTTTGAATATCTTATTCAAACTTTTCCTTGTCTAGACTTGCTTCGTGAAACTCTGATTGTTGCTGGTCAGAATTGACAGCTTCTGGGGATAGGAAGACGGAGGTGCCGACTACCTTGAAGTTCAAGGGCTTCCTTGCTGAGGACGACAGAGGTTCCAACTACCTTGAAGTTGAGGGCTTGCGGGGATAGAAAGACAGGGTCTCTGATCTTCTTATCGAGGGATTACCTAGGTGTGGGTAAGACATACTTTATTGAACGTATAAATCATGGGACCTTTATCCAAGGTTGTTAGATACCCTTCTCTTTGGGTTAAAAGATTTATATCTTGTTACTCGTTTTTGATACTTGTATTTCTACTGCATTTTTTATGTTAAGCAAAGTATAACCTTCTTATATTTCCTTACACTTGTACTCTGATTCATTTAGATTATATACTCTTTAAGGTAGAATCTCATATTTTAAACATTGGTTAGGTTTCAATTTCCATATCCATATTTCTGGAACCTGTTTTTCGGAATCACTTTCCAGATTTAAGCAAGTATATAGAACTAGAAGTTTGTAACTTATTACTTTGTTCCAATATTTCAATTGGTGTTAGAGGTGTTGTGAATTTTCTTAGTTTAACTTTATTAAACATATATCTTTCCTTGTTTAAAGAAATTTTTAAAGTGTACAATTCACCCCCCCCCCTCTAGTATATTGAGCATCTAAATCGTTATTTCGATTCTTTAGTTATTCCCCAATAAAAATATCCACCATCATATTCTACCATTGAGGACGACCACACCACCATTGTAGCATCGCAAAACTGGTTTATTGAAATGTTATAACGGTAGGTCACCACATGACCTCAGGCATTCCAGTACACCAGCATCTATAGAACAATATGGATTACCTTTTATGATATAATGGGGAGACAAAACACTCTAGTTAGTATCGTAATAACATAAAAAATCAAAACAATATCATCCACCGCATATCATACCAACCATTAAACAAACCATGTGAAAAAATAATCCTAACATATCACAATTATTTAATGAAACTAATGTGATACTATATAAATAAAACTAGGAAAATAATCATAAATAGAATAATAACTAAAACAATAAAGAAAACCCAAACTATTTGTGAGGTTGTTCCTAGTCCAATCACCATTCTCTAAACTTAAGAAACGAGATCACCAATTTAACATATTTTCCTTTACATTTCATAATATATAACCAATACGAATACTCTAGTTTAAATGGAATATCATGTAGGGTTTGATTCCGACTCATAAAACCACCACAAATGCAATGAATTTCTTGCCAAAAGAAATGCTTTTGAATATTTCTTAAAAAAACTGAAGACCAGAAAATTTAGGGGTTAAATAGAGTATATTTCTATCATCTAGAATATAGCGTTGTTATTTTTCCAAATCCATATAATTATATCTATTTATAATAACATATAGGTGATCATGATATAAGGAACATAGTCGAAGATCCTTGGTCATATATTATAACACGAAGGCCCGATCAAAGGTACTATATCTGAGGTCACCCTACCTATATAATTACTGGAACACCAGATCCATGGAACTATGTCGAAGGCCCAACAACATATATGATAATTTGAGAACCATGATTCATGAACTATATCCAATGTACCCTAAACATATATAATAACTGGAAACAAAATTCAAGGAATCATTTCCATGACCCCTAATCATATTTAACAATAAGAACACCTATATCAAGTAACTAAGTCAAATGTCCCAAAAAATATATAATAAAGAGTATACTAGATCATTGTAACTCATCTCAATTTCCCTTTAGGTAAATAACAATAGGCTCAATAAATCCAAGGAACCAATTCCTTGGTCCCCCAATGTATATAATATTGGGCACACAAGATCCAAAGATCCATGTATGAGGTCCACAACCTCATATAACAAATATAATAACCATATAAGAAATCTCATAATCATGAGTTATTCATTACATCAAAAAATTATCCATAAAATTCAATTATAGATGAATTTTACAAATTAATCATTTTATTAGAGATCAGTGAATATTAATTTATTTTAATTTTCATAAATAATAGATAAATAAAAAATATCATTGGAAATTAATTAATAATTATTCAAGCCATGGATACTCCTTAAGTCATATCTTTTATTAGTTTTTTAATTTTCAGTGGTTTTCATGACTTATTTAGTTATATATATCTTTTTCATTAAATACCAATTTTCAATTTTGGGACTTTAAAAAGGTATATAAAATTTAATGTAATGTTATAATTATATTATAAATTATAAATTTCTAGAGACTATATATTTCAGTTTATTATAACATTATATATAAATGGAAAAGTATCTATACTTCAAGGGTTATCTCTCGACCACCTACAATTTGTGTAAAAAGTCTCAGTTTTCATGATTCTGTGATTTTTATCAATCTTGATGTTCCAAGAACCTTAGGTAATCCAAATATTTAATATATTAGAGATAAGGAATAATTAAAACAAAATAGGAATATAAGTCATAAATTTGGTTAGAATTACCAGTATGATCCAATCACAATGAATTAGACTTCACCCAAAGAATAATTGAGGGAGGAGTCCAAAATTGGCATGGAGTTCTTCTAATGTTTGTACAAGATGAGTGACGGTTGAGGGATAGGATGGATATAAAAAATGGTGTCTAGTTAAATTATGATTCTTCCTTTGTAACACATTAATATTTTAAAATATTTATACTATGTTTGGCAGTGTATACAACAAGAAACATTTAGTATAAATGAATAACAAAATATTATTATTTAAAGATGAATGATATAACCTAGATATTGAATTAGTTGTTAATAATAATAATAATTAATTTATGAAATATATATAAATGTCCAACTAAATAGAAATTTTTTTATTAATAGATTATCAATAAAACTTGGATTGATTTAGTAAATTATTATTATGCTTTAATAAATCTTTCCTTCAATCATGAAATCTATAATATTTTTGGGAAAATAATTGTTTTTTAAAAAATTATATACTTTTTTTATCCAATTAAATTATATTTCACAAAAAAAATATGTTAAATTTATCTTATATATTATTTTTATCAATTTTATTAAATGTTTTATTTTTCGATAAATAGTAGAAAATTATAATTTTTAGTGAAAAATGAATTTTGGATTCATAAATTGAAAAAGATCAATTTTATGAAGAAGTGGTATAAAATTATATTTAATTAAATATTATTTTAAATAATAAATCTAATTTAATTTGAATATTTTTTATTGTTGAATTTGGTATAAATGTTTTATAAGCTTAAAAGCCATTTTTCAGATAAAATGTTTAAAATTACATTCAGTATTTCTATATTAATTTATTTTGTTCTGTGTATATAAATTCAATAATGAAAAATGACATCATATTTTAAATTAGGCGAGTCCAATTATGTAGATAAACCCCTTCAATTTTTTTCAATATTATTAGTAACCATAGTAATTATTTATCACCTATGTAATTGTAAAATGGGTAAAATATGGAAAAAATGGGTATACGGTATTAGGATTTATTTAACACTTTATTGATTGACTTTTAGGTATGTTGTTTGGAAATATACATCCATTTTCCATATATATGTTCACTTGGTGGTATATTTCATAAGTATGACCATCATATTATTTTATGTAAAGATTAAGTCATAGATTTCACACTCCTTATTTTAATATCTTTTATATATTATTTTATGTGTAACAAGTTATTATATTTGTGTTAAATGATTATTTAAAATATAAATAAATTTTCTTTATTGTTTTTTATTGAATTATTCACCTAATTCCTTCTACAATGATATAAAATTTTATTAATTAATAAAAAAATCAAAAATTTAAAATATAAAAAATGTAATACAATTTCGATAAATTATTATGTTAATGTACTTTTTTGATAAATATCACATATTCGATATTTTTTTAAAGAATTAAATTTTAATAATAAATTTACCTTTTAAATTTAATGCTGAATTTATTTAATATGGTATTAAATAGAATTAATGAATTATATTGAAATAAGACTTCAATAAATTGTTCTAACAACATAAATAAATTTAAAGATGAAATTTTTAATATGATGTTGTCAGAAAAATCATCTATTGGACATTGATGATAAAATATTATTTATACAAGTAAAAATATAAACCATTATGAGTGAAAAATCATGACCACATTTAAGGTTAGAATATTTTAACAATGGATTTAATATAAAAGATAAGGATTAAATTCTCCCACAAACAGGTAAAAATATTTTTTTATGATATTTCAATAATTTCCTACCTTATATTTGAATATAAATCCATTTAGATTCATTTCCATTGAGAATGTCTTATGGATATTTTTATACATGAAGGTATTTCAAGAGCACCCCTCCCTCACATATAAAAGGAGACACCTAATTTATCTTCTTTTAAACACTTTGATCATCATATCTCTACCAAAACAAATACATTTTTCTGATACACCTCTATATACATTAATTACAGGTATTTTTCATCTATAAGACCATTTCAATGATCCTTATGAAAATATTCAAGGAAAGCCTACCGAATAGGAGGTATTTATTTTACCTGTCTTCTTCCATTTTATTTTCTTTATTTTACAACCACTAGAAATATGTATTCTACAACAAAAGTATCTTCATTAACCTCAATAGGCTGAAATTTTATTATTATTAAGAAAAGTACATTATCCACCCATATTATAATCAAATGAGAATTGCATGTATCACTTGTACATATGTAGAACTTACCTTCTTCAAATAGCGATATAATAACATCGTTCATGAGTATGTGTGGACTACCACCTGTACAAAGTAATGCAATTCGTTTATATTGTATTCTTCACAAGGATGGTATGTAGTACATATTTGATGAAAATATATTATTTATATGATATAAAAAATATTGTGGTAATGTTAATTTTTATTTACCTATCTTTCATTTCATTGGTTGAAAATTGAAAATATTTTTCATCAGTACGTACAATCTACAATCTACATAAATGGGGTAATTCATTTTTCAATCTCTATATTTTATGGACGAATATGTATATATATATATATTATAAATATTGGTGATGTTTATATCATTATTACCATAATTAGTATTTTGTTACTGAAATCCTAGTACATACACCCGGACTACCGACCTGAAACATGCATGAGAATGGAAGCAGGTATCACCAAGAATAGTGATTTTAAAAAAATAGTACAATTAAACAGGTGATAAAATTTCATAAGTAAATGATATATGGTATGATAGATATTATTATGGTCTCAAAATTAAATTATAATAAATATATATATTTTATAAAGTAACTATGAACATGTAGGATGAATGATTATTCTTGAGGTCAGGGATTTTCAAATCACTTTAAATTCTATTAGACACATGTCATACTCACTGATTATTTCTTATACACAATTTATATACTTCCAATAATTAATTTAATTATTAATATTATTGATATTATGAATATTTTACATCCCATATAAGGTTAAATATTTCATGTGGTTATGAATAAAATGTGTCCAAATAAGTAAGGAATTTATGTTTCAATTCAATTTTATATTGGTATTGTTTATGGTTGAATTTATATTCAATAAATTTTATGATATTTACCTAATAAATGACCTTAATTTTATTCTCCTTTAGTCATTTAGATATATAAATTCTTTCATTTTATTTCCATCACACTATGTACTCAATATATTTAAATAATTGTTTTAATAAAAGGTTTTATCTTGTGTTATTAAGTTGAAATGTTATTTCATCCATGACCATGTTTTATATAAAATTATTTAATTTTCTTTTTCTTATTATACTATGATTTTTTTCATCATTTCTACCCATTGTTACATTTTATAAAAATCATTCAATGAAATATTCATGTTGTTTTCTGAATGAGTTAATTTTGACTTTTTTAAAATAGTGTGAAAGCAATGTGTAATTTTAATATATACTACATGAATGATATATCCAAAAATTAGGAACAATAAAAATTTTATATCCACTATTACATGTATTCAATTATTTTCATAGAATATATTTTCTTCAATATTTGGAATATTTTTATATTTAAAATTAGTTATAGAAATGTGTAATGGAAATTTGGATAAGGAAATATTAGAGTTGTTATTTCAAAGTATTGTTTATTCATGACAAGATCCATTTTTTTATTTATATTTAACATGTATGTGATCCAATTATACAATCTGTATTCTTTCCCATTATGGTTTAATATTATGAGGATGATATGTTTATGGAGCCCAAATTTTTCATGGGTTATTTTATGATGAATTTATGAGTTGTTTTTGAAACACTTTTAATCATTACGTTGAATGATATGATGATATTATGAATATTTTTTTATATTTAGTACAAATATGTATGGTTTCATAATCTGATTGGTGGGATTCTAATTAGATATCACATTAATGATTTGTGTAATGTTTTACATATCATGAGATAATTATGGAATCTGGTCAATGTTATTGATCAACATTGGGAAACAAGTTGATGTTTTTGATTAAATAGTAGAATGAACTCGATGTTCTTGATCAACCATGGGAAACATGTGATGATTTATTCTCCTTTGTTTTATGTGATTACTTTTTTAATTCCTCAAATGTTATGATAGGATGGTCATGGAAGTTAACCTTCAAATATGAAATGTTTATTATACTTATGATGGTTCCCTACATTTATGACATGAATATTTGGTTCCTTACAATATTATGATGATTTATCACCCATATAATTCATGTATATTGAAACGATAATTTTTTCCCTTAACTATGTTTATGATTGATGATAAACTGGTTATGATCATTATAAGGGATGTTAATAATGTTATACTATTATTCTTATACTATTCTATAATATGATTATCTATTGTTGTCTCCCATGATTTACCTTGGAGAGTATCTTTGAACGCCCTAAATTGTGCATCCTTTACTTGGGTATTAAGGAAAGGTATAACATATGATATGTTTATGAATGTTGTATGTTATGATGATCATAATTGTAAATGATGTAGTTCACTTATGAACTAGTTCATTATGTGTCAACATATCAAAATATAGAAGACATATATGATTTTGGATTTTATTTTTATGTTATGTATATAATATTCATCAAATAATATGTTATATATATGTATGAAAAGTATAGAAAACTATACCCCCTATCAAAATATCATATAGATTCCCTTTAACTAGCTGCTGCAGTGGAATCAGGGAGATGGTGTCTCACCAGACCACTGATATTGGACTGGTTGAATGGCTAGTGTTCCCAGAAGATAATTTTTTATCATTTTATTTCTACTGTTTTGCTGGTTGTTCGACACCTATTATTAGGTGACCCATTGAATTCTATATAAACTGAAATATTTGTTCCTTTTGAGTAATTATAATCATCGGAACCCTAAAACACTCTCAAATCATCTCACACCCAAATTAATACATAACCAATGAAATTACAAATTGTATAGAAATAAAATTAAATATAAAATATCATTAATGAATGGAATTTTTTTTAAAATATCCACCATATACAAACTCATCCATAAGAATACCTTAATGTTAAACTTGTGAATCATTAATGAATTACACTTGCGATCATAAAAATATATCATACTCTCATTCCAACATGTAATCAAATATATGAAAATTCTACCTTAATACTCTGATATGAGAAATCATATTCTAGTGGAATATATTCTAACTCTAATATACTATATCATATATACAATCCTAAAATGACAGTTCACCCTTCAGACTAATATCAGTAATGTTGGTCAAATTAAAATGACTGATTGATAATATTATGTTGTGAAATATGAATGAAATAATTCATGGTGGAAACATTATATAGAAGATCCAATATCAAATCCTTAACATTGATCCTATACATATTATATGGAGGCCTAATATAATTTATAACAAAATTTCCATGAGTCTGAATTTGGTGATTCCCCAACCTAAAAAAAACTAATAAAAAAACACTATCTCTTTAACATAGTTATTACCTGATACATCCAGAATGATGGTATCAAAACCATTTAAAATGTAGATACTTTAGTCATCCAACAAAAAATATCTCATACTAAATCATTTTTATGGGGTGTAATTAGTAAACCATTCATGAATAACATAACAAAACCATCACATTAAAAGTCCAATATGGGAAAAGTCTGTAGAAGATCAGAAGGCTAATGGTTCATTTCCATAAACTACTAGTAGGTGGATAAACATATAACAATACTGGAAATGTACCACTTTATCCCTATCCTCCAATACAACAATAAAATTCAACAATACACCTTGGTCAAAAGAATCTGTTTTAAGTTATGAAATTCCCTCATTAATTCCTTAGACATATTCATAGATACTAGGAAACTACCATAGACATAATGAATATTTTCATTATTGATTATCCAATTAGGTTGTGACTCGACAATATATTTTTTTTCCAATAGAACTACACAACTTTGATCTAAAATTTTTATTTTGTTTATCATGTTAATTATTTAGGATGTGATAGATGAATTTGTAATGACTTCTTAGTGAAGATATTTTTTAACATCAAATAGAATATTTTAAAAAAAACTACATACCATTCACTCACTTCCTGACTTCTATATAACGTATGTTTAAATGCTCATATTGAAATAATCAAAAACAACATTTAATTTTAGTGGGGTATACTCTAGATCTATTTCAATGGACAATAATTATTAAAAAATAATTCACTGTGGAATATTTGAATCATGATATTGGAAAATGTATTTCCAAATATTATGTCCCAATTATAAAATAATCATTATTCTAATAATTAATGTCATTAATTTATCAATTAATGAACCCCAATTTCCAAATATTACTCAATTTTTAAATAGTTTCATTCATCTGGACTTGTCTTCCCTGATCGTTATGTGATAACATGACATCTATACTTCAAGACATCACCCAAATTTCCATTAAATGGTTGAAATAAGTGTATCATCCTATTATTATTTAGGAAACATTAAAATTAGTGTTTAGTTCAACATCATTTTAAATTATTGAATTAAATTCTGGAATACTTCAATAGGATTGACCTTTACCTATTTCTATGTCAAATTCATTATCTATTTTTCCCAATCTAGTGATGTCCTTGATAAAATTTCATCAAAAACTAATAAAAACCAAAGATATATGAATCTATATGATATTTTTTGTCCTATTCTAATAAAATATTACTGTCACCTTCCTTGGGATCACTAACAATCATGTATTTGATAACACATACCCTATGATGTTTCCATGGTTTCTCGGCAAGTGGCACATAGATAACGTATAATATAATTGTAATATCCTAGGTAAGTGAAGAAATAATACAAATTCATTTTAATTAATATATTTCTAATGAAATATTAATTTTACTTTAAAGGGTTTTCAATGTCTGATGGAGTACCTGATACACAAAAATGACTTTCATTGAAATATTATGTTGAACAATAATAATATAATATTATTAATTTAAATGGTATTTAAAACATAGCCATTGTTTTAGCGGGAATGAACAGAACTCAATAAATTATGATTATACATATTTTTTAAATGTTTATACCATTATCCAATAACATTTATATGCTTAAAATGTGAATGAATCTAATTTTAGACATAATTTACTTGAAAAGGTTGATTTACAGAATTTTTATTGTGAACCTTCTTCAAATCGGGTTTTGGTCACTTTTATATGTAATATTTGACTATATAAATTACCTATTTAGAATTTGGATATCAAAATTCAATTTGGGTAAAATTTTGGTATTTTTTCTGATAAAATCCAATTATGGATGAATATTGGAAAATATTGTATTTTAATTCCAAACTGTCTTTTAATCAAATTTATTTATATAGTAAGATTATCTTTTTAATTTTTGTGAACAGTTAATTAGATTATATTTTTACAATTAATCCAGTTTTGTTCATTGTAATTAATTTCACATTGAAATTTGACATGAACCAGTGTCAATCTTTTGATAGTTAATTTTTTTTAAAATAATGCTTTTTGTTATGACCATGAGAATTAATTTTACATTAATAAAACCCACTTATTTTGTTGAATTTGGGATAATAGACATCATTATTTAATTAATAATTTCAAATATATCTTATACTGATTTTTTTGTATTTTTCTAAAAAATTTAAATTTTTGATGAATAGTGAAACCACTAAGTAGTTGTTAAAAACAGTCTTTTTCATTTAAATGAAATTTTACCTCTTTAATGAATTTAAATTAAAAAATCTGACATATATGATTTTAATTAGAAAGTAAAATGTGGTTCAATAAAATGAAAATTATTGTTGATGAATAGTAAATTATAACTTTTATTTATCATGGTTAAAGGAAAATATGGTAATTCAAGGAAAAGAAATTATAATAATGAAAAATAACCTTAAAACTTGTCCAAACCTTATTGGATAGTCATGGATCACCATGTGCATCCATTGGTCTTTTTTGGGTCCCCATGGAGTCAGTTAAGAGTGATAATGACACATTATTTGAATTAAATTTAAGTAAAAGAAAAAATGACATAAAAATATCATTTAGTAAATATCATTGAGTAGAAGGGACTACATTGTAACTTTTGATATGTAATGTAATAGTTATGACCTAATTTTATTATACTCTGATCCTAAAAAGATCCTCAATGTGAATTGTTCATTTATTTCATGATTATGTAATTTTTTAAGAACATGTCCTAATAGTTGGATTAAGAGGTCGATTTAGATAACTTTAGGAGTTAAGTTATTTTTAAATTAATATCCATAAATTACATTATGGTAATATTGATATGATATAGCATTTAAATATTACCATGTTTCTTTGGATAAGATATTTCAGTGTTCAGAATGGCTTTCCGCAATGGAAATGGGGATACTAAAATGGGACAACATCATGAATAAGAAATCCATCCAAATCAGAAACCTGAGATGGTTGGAATCATAACTGGATAGTTTGTTGTAGTGATGTAAGATTTGAATGAGTCTATAAATGATGGTGGTATCCATGCATGAGATCACATAGATCAACTATAGAGAAACATGTTAGTAGTTGATCATTTCTTAAAGATACATCCCCAATATTTTATAGGATCATATGACCATGTGCTATCAGAAAATAGGATTAAAGCACTAGAGAAGATATTAGAAGTTATTGGGTGTTCATAACATCAAAAGGTTAGTCTCATTGTTTACCGTTTTGATGGTGATTTTGATCAGTGGTGGTCAATGGTGAAAAATAAAAAGGTATAGTGAGGAGATTGATGCTCTAGATTAAGATGTATTCAATGTAATGATTCTTGAAAAATATTTTCCTAAGGAGGTTCGACTTAGGATGGAAAAACAATTCCTAGAATTGAGATAGAAGGATGACTCAGTGGATACTTATGAAAAAAAATTCACTCGACGAGAAAGGTATGCTCCAAATTTCATATGAGATATTTTTAGTAAAATATACTATTTTTACTCATAATTAAACCCAATGTTTCGAATTCTTTTAGCTTATCGTGAGTTCAAATGTTATAAAAAATATGTTCAATGTTTGGATATGGTAGAAATGGAGTTTGCTAATTATCAGGTCTTCTTTTGAAAAACAACAGAATAAGAGGTCGAGGTGGCAGATGAAAGGGACGATATTTTCAAAGAAGTCTGTTCGTAAGAAACTTATATTTACTTTTTAGGAAAATAGTGGTAAAGATCATTTTGGGGAATGTCTTCTAAATTCTGGTATGTGCTATCGATGTGGAAAAATAGGACCTAAGGATCATAATTGCACTGAAAAATATCTTGGTAATGGTAAGACAAAATATGATTTCTAATCAGTAAAATGATTTAACTGCAATAAAGTGGGTCATTATGAAAATGTGTGTCCAATGAGGAACTAAACTAAGGGAATGAAACCATAGTCCATGAAGAAGGGGGTGGTGATGACCTTTTCAACTAGTTCAGCAGATGTTGGGCCATCAAATTAAGTAGTATCAGTTAAACTATTTTTTTGTTCAGATTATTACAATGAGTTGTTTAATTGAGGGTCTACACATTCTTTCATTTCTAAGAAGTTTTCTAGTAAATTTGGAATTTCATATCAGGATTTGAATCATGAACTTATGGTGAAAACTCCTTGAGGAATTTTTTAGACAAAATTAAATTATAAGAACCTTCCTGTCCTTGTGTGCCGAAAGAATCTACCTGAAAAAATTAATGTTTTACCTCAAGTATTGTTTGTTGTTATTTTGGGTATGGATTGGCTTTCTATATATCACGCTAAGATTTAATGTAGAGCTAAAGTGGTTTATGTTCAAAAATATTATCTATTTTTGTACTAGAATGAACCTTTTCTTCTGATAACATATCAGGAAGCTGAGAAACAAGTAAAATATGGAAATGAATGTTACCTTACACATATTGTTGAAAACAGAGGAACTGTTCCAATTAATGATGTGCCAGTGATAAATGAGTACATTAATTCTTTTATTTGTGAGTTTCCTTGTATTATTCCTGATTAGGTAGTTGAATTTACTGTTGACTTAGTTCCGTATGTTATGCCAATTTCAAAACCCCCTTATCGAATGGCTCAAATTGAACTTTTAGTGTTAATGAAGTAATTGCAAGAGTTATTAGATAAAGGATTAATTTGACCTAGCGTATCACCATGGGGTGCTCTTGTCCTATTTGTTAAAAAGAAAGATTGTTCATTGTGACATTGCATTGATTATTGTGTATTGAATAACATCACTATTAAGAACAATTATCCATTTCCTCAATTCGATTATTTGTTTGATCATCTACAGGGAGCTAAGTATTTTTCAAAGATTAAATTGGGGTCGGGGTAATAACATTTGAAATTAAATCAAGAAGACAATCCAAATACAACATTTATACTAGATATTTCCATTATAAATTTTTTTAATGCCTTTCGGGTTGTCTAATTATCCTTATGTATTCACGAATCTTATGAATTGAATATTATTTCAGTTCAGCAATATGATTGTGCTGGGGTTCATTGATAATATTTTTGTTTATTGTAAAAGTAAATAAGAGCATGAAATTCATTTAAGGGTTTTCTAGAAAACCATAAAATAAAGAAACTGTATGGGAAATTCATGAAGTGTGAGTTTTGGTTACAAAAAATTTCTTTCCTTGGTCACATTATTTCAAAAAAAATGAATAACTACTAATCTTGGTAAAAAAAGGTTGTTTAAGAATAGAAAAGACCAACAAATATAACCATGATCCATATTTTTCTTGGTTTGGATGGTTATTACTAGAGGATTGATTAAAATTTGGCATTGTTATGTAGTCAAATGAATATGTTAACTAGACAAGGAATTTTGTTCATTTGGACAGAAGGATATAATGATTGTTTTCATTAATTTAAAAGAAGATTGATTAATGCTATTATTTTGGAACTACCTACCAGGAATTGTGAGTTTTTTATTTACAATGATGCTTTGTTGAAATGACTAGTATTTGTCCTTATGCAGAATTGTCAAATAATTTCTTATGCTTCACGTTATTTGAAATGTCAAGAGTAAAATTACCCTACACAAGATTTTGATTATCTATTGTTGTTTTTTTCTTTAAAAAATTGGCGGCATCATTTTTATGGATTAATTTGTGAAAAATATACTAACCACAAATGTTTGAGGTATATTTTCAATTATAAATAATTTAATATGAGATAGAAGAGATTATTTGAATTAATAAAGGATTACAATTGCATGTTCCCCTACCATCTATGAAAAGAAAATAAAGTGGCTGATTCTTTGAGTTGAAAAAGTAATGTTACATTAACCATGCTATGTTTGGAATGTGATCCTTTATTTTTTAATTTGATAAACATTATACTAGAATTTTTTGGTGTGGTAATTCTTCTATTTAGTTTTTGGTGTAAGTGAAATAATCACTATCAGACAGAATAAAGAAAGCACATAAGTAGGATAATGTGTAGCGAAAAAAATGACAGTTGGTTCAGACGGGTTAGTTTCCTGAATTTAAAAATGATACTGATTGTGTTTTGAGAATTGGAAAGAGAATATGTGTGCCATGTGATTCAAAGTTTAAGAATGGGTCATTATGTGAAGCTCATAGTTCCCCATTTTTAGTTTATCCTGGATGTACTAAGATGTATAGAGGTCTTTAGGAGTATTACTTGTGGGATGGAATAAAAAGATATATTGTGGATTTTACTATGAAGTGTTTGAATTATCATGATATTAATGTATAGCGGAAGTTACAGAAGGGATGCCTCAGTTTTTATTGGTTCCAGAGTTGAAATGTGAAAATATATACCTGGAATTCATTGTGACATTACTGAAGACATCTCTAGGAAATAATGCAGTTTGTTTTATTGTTGATCGATTGACTAAATCTTCCAATTTTCTTCCTATTCGAGATACTTTGTCTATAGATCAACATTTATGTTTTTATGTTAGTGAGATAGTACAGTTGCATGGTGTTCCCCTCTTTATTGTATCTGATTGTGATCCCAGGTTTATTTCTATCTTATGTATAGGATTTCTGAAGTCATTGGGTACTGAATTAAATTTTAGTACAGCTTTTCATCCTCAATCAGATGGGCTGTCAGAATGAACAATTAAGACCATGGAGGATATGCTTCATTGTTTTTCAGTATATTACCAAGTATGTATGTACCAACATCATTAAATGGTTAAATTTTCATATAATAATAGTGTTCATTCTAGTATACATATGGCCCCCTTTGATCCATTATATGGGAAACAGTGTCAAACTCTAGATTTTTGGGATGAAGTATGTGATAGTAAGTTGATGGGAACCGAATTGGTAGAAGAGTTGGTAGAAAATATTCATTTGATTCAGAAACACATGAGAACAGCTCAGAACAGGAAGAAAAGTTATGTGGGAAATTGGAGGAAGGATCTTTCTTTTGAGTTAGGTTATCATGTCTTCTTCAAAGTTTCTTCAGGGAAATGTCTGATGTGTTTTGGTAAGAAGGGAAAGATGAGTCTGAGATTCATTGAACCTTATGAAATCTTGGATAATGTTGGAAAAGTTGTGTACAAAGTGTCCTTACATACAAGTATGTCCCTGGTACACAATGTTTTTCATATTTCAATTTGAGAACATTTATTTAAGAACCATCTCATGTTTTAAGTTTAGAGGTAGTTCAGTTGGATGAAAATATATCTTATGAGGAACAACCAATTTAGATTCTTGACCATAGAAAGAAGGTGTTTCAAAATAAGTTAATTCACCACGCAAAGGATTTGTGGTAAAACCATATGGTTGAAGAGGCAACGTGGGAATCAAAAAATGATACGAGGGATAAATACCCCCATTTATTTGATAATTGAATAAAATTACGACGACGCAATTTACAAAAGTGGGGAAGGATGTAACATACTAGGTAAATAAATATATAATACATATTTGTTTTAATATATATTTTGTGAATGGAATATTAATTTTACTTTAAAGGGGTTCTTATGTTTGATGGTGTACCTGATACACAACAATATGTTTGTTTGAAATCTTCTAGGGCACAATAATAATATAAAATTATTAATTTAAATGGTAGTTAATTCCAGAATATTTTATTGGGGGTAATTAACATTACAAACAAAAATATGATTATACATGTCTGTTAAATGTTTTTAAATTTATCCAATAAAGGTTATGGGCTTAAAATGATAATGAATCTAATTTTATGAATAATTTTCTTCAAAATGTTGATTTAACACATTTTGATGGTCAACCCTCATTAAAAATAGTGTTAGTAACATTTATATGTAATATTTGACCAATTAAAATTTTTATTTATAATTTGGACATCACAATTCACTTTGGGTAAAAATTTTGTATTTTTATAAAAAATCTTATTTTTTATTAATAGTGCAAATTACTGTATTATAATTCAAAGCTTTCTTTTAATATAATTTATTTATATGGTAAGATTATCATTATAATTGCTTTTAATGATTAATTACATTATATTTGTAACTTTTAATCTAATTTTTGTAATTTTAATTAATTTCACATTGAAATTAGACATAAAACAAGTTTTAATATTTTGATAGTTAATATTTCATAAAAAAACGCTTCTAGTTTTGACAATCAGTATTAATATTAAATTAATTAATCCAACTTATATGTTTTGAATTTTTAAAAATAGACATCATTTTTGAATTTGGACTATCAAATATAGGTTTGGCGGAATTTTTGTTATTTTTCGGAAAAACATCAATACTTAATGAATAGTAAAACCACTAAGTATTAGCAAAAAACCAACTTTTTCATTTAAATGAAAGATTACCGCATCAGTAAATAAAATTTCTAAAATCCTAAAAACATGATTTTTATCATTAATTCAAATTATGTTCAATCAGATGAAAATAAATTTTGGAAAATAGTATGATTTGACTTTTATTTAACGAGGTTGAAGGTAAATATGGTAATTCTAGGTAAAAAGCATATGATAATAATACAAAATTTTCTTAACTTTTCTCTTTATATTACTGGTTGAGTCATGGACAACCATGGGAATCCTTGGATGTATTTTTGAATACCATGGAGAACAAAAGTGTGATAATGAAACCGTATTTTAATTAACTTGAAGTAAATTCAAAAATAACAAAAACAAATATTTTTAAGTACATTAATTTTTACGTAGGTTATAAAAGTTATCATTACTAATATTAATATTATTTGGAAATATAAACAGATTTCCTACATTTTGGTATTTATTTAAATAATTAAACATTAAATAAATTAAATTATTTGTGACACAATAATAAGGAAGTGTTTACATCATTATTAAATGATTTAAATAAATAATATTAGAGAGATTAAAACAATTTTTAAATCCTGTACAATTCTTATTGGATGATTTTCATTCGACCAAGAGTCATCTTATCTTATAATTTAATTATATTTGATCTTTTTCAAATATAAAATCATTATATAATAAAATAATATTGCCACACATTCCTAAAGTGCCCCTCCTCCCCTTTATAAAAATAATTAAACTCTAAACCATCCTCACACATCTCAAGCCCCTTGTCTCATCCATCCACTACCCAAATAATCTCTCATGGTCCATATCCTCTTCCTAGAATCCTTACCATAGGCATAATTTACTTCAAAAACACATTTGGTTCTAACCAAAGGGAGTTAACTGATTTAAAGGTAATGTGTTCTCTTAAGTTCTTTTGTTTTATTTTACGTCTCCAACACCTTAAACACTTTTTATTCCTTAATTTTATAACAAAACTAGTATCCGTAATATACTAGGTTGTGGATATGAGAAGCATTCGAACTACACTTACACACACCTCCATCTAATTGTTAATGAACATACTGTTTCTGTGGATGGTAAACTAACGACTCAAAAAACGATGATGGTTCAATATTATCATATCACCTCTTATGGGGTCTATTATAATGGAACAATATTTATATATGATATATTTTATATTTATATTGTTTCAATGATTTTATATTTTTTATTTATAAAATACCTTTATGGATTCCATAGAAGATAAATATGATAATCTCAATTGAGGAAATGCAGACTATCGCCCCCTCAAAATGGTACGACTCATTAATTACATACGTGGGACATATAAATTATGAAATTAATGATATTATAATAGAATTATAATATACCTAAGTATCATTATGTTTTAATTCCATTAAAATAAGAAATATAAATGAATGTAGTATTCATGCATACGTACGGTTTACCATCTCCACGAATGGTGGATTTAATTTGGTACCTACAAATGTTATGTACAGTTATAAATACAAGTATATTGTAACACCTCATGCTTCCATGATACGCTTCTCATTGAATAATACAATAGCGAGTTTGGTGCACAATTTCGAGTTCTAGCATACCACAACCAATCAAAAAGCCATTATGAATAGTAATACCCAATTTTGGAAATTTTATAAATTTTATCTTTCAAAATGGACTTCATTTATGTATTTCAAATATTGAAATTATCCTATTGTAATTTTTTGGTATTATTCTGAAAATTATCAATTTTTTATGAATTGTGAAAAATACTGAGATATAGTTTAAAAACAGATTTTATTCAAATATTTATTTATTATATTTAAATTCATTTTAGGTAAAAATAGATACATAACATCTATATAAATTTAATATAATTCATTTGAGTTAGTTTATAATAATTTTAGATATATAAAAATATTATTGAACTTTTTACAGTCTTTTACCCACCTCCTGGGAGTATTTGCGAATTTACATAGAACATAATTTCACCGTTTCTGGGAGTTGAATTGAAACAATATGAGGCACACAGTTGATATCATTATGTATAATGTTTTTCAATATGATGAAATGAATTTTTGGGGAATAGTGACTTTTTACTTTTTTTTACCACGGTTAAAAAAAAACAGGGAAATTAAGGGTAAAAAGGATATTTTTATTAGCATAAAACATTTCTTAATTCTATTAGATAAGATTAATTAGACCAAAAACATCCTTAGGAATAAAATATGATCCTTTAAGTCCACTTTTATTAGATTAGGACATTTATAATTATTTAATTCAAAGAAGAGTTAAAAGTGTTAAATTCAATGTTTAATAACTAAAAAATATTTACTATAGGGATAAACATAACATAAATTATATTACAATTATGCATTATAAAAATAAAGATATTTCATAAATATTGGTTTTTTATAAATATTTTTTACACTTTAAATAATATAATTTATTTATGACATAGTGAGTTTGCAGTAATTACCTAATTAATGAAATATTAAAATAATTGATATTATAAATATCCAAATAAATTATGTTTGAGAATTTTTATGAATTAAACTAATTTTATAGGTTAATATGACATTATAGGGTTGGTTAGATGAATTTTTTTCAAATTAATAATGCTATTATAAATTTAGAAAAAACAAAATACCAAATAGTGTCAAAATTGACATAAAAAAGTTTTTAAAACAAGTATTATAGTATTAATTGATATTATATTACTAAAAATATAAGGATCGGCCAAAAGACTTATATGATTCTAGAGGTATCATTATTTAACCACTTGGGGTTCTATTTTAAGTATATAGTATGTTTATAAACCATATAATATAAAAATACAAAGAGATATGAAAAAATGTCAAACTATTTTACTAAGAGTTAAATATAAAACATAATGTTAACATAGGGACCCAAACTTGTATAAATCTTATTTGTTGATTGGTTTTAGACCCATAACCACCTTATAATTTAAATATTTTATTTTTGAGCCATTATATACCGAAAATAATTATATTATAAAATAATATTTATAGTTTTTCCTAAGGTTCCCCTCACGCCTCTTATAAAAGGGAACTCTCCCTTCTTTCTAATTCACATAGTTAAAGCTATTTGTCTCCGCAAACTCCTACCCAAATACCATATAAATTTTCTTCCCTTCATCCTAGAGGCTTTAAATTAGTCATAAATTCGACTTTTGGTGCCCTTTTGATCAAATCAAAAGGAATTACCCGAAGAGGAGGTAAATATTTCATCACCTCTTTCATGTTTATTTCTTCTTCCAATTCCTATTTCTTTGTTGTTTCCATTATGAAATAATAAATTCAGAATCTTATATATAATGGGATGTTATTATAAATATGGTACAAACATATTCATTATTCTATCCATCCTTTGAATGACATGTCACCATACGTTCATATGTACGACTTACTATCTCCACATCGTAGTGAAATTGTTATTCAATACATTATTATTTGTATGGGTATAATAATGATGTGTAATTTATTTAAATAATAAATATAACAGGATAATGATTTTTTTTATATGATATATCATCCAATTATATATTATTTTATTATCAAAATAATGATGTTGTTTCTCGTGCATATGAACGGATTATCGTCTCCACGAATGCGATTGGATTCCTTCCCCATTGTATCCTTTCAAGAATAATTTTCATTAGATGGTGAAAAATAACGTTTAAAGACTTAATATCATTCTGAATATGAATAATATAAATCCTATCCATAACAAACATTACTTACGTAACAAATCATACAACATAAAATGAATCAGTTGACACATGAAACGACGATAATACTAAGATATTATTAACAAAGCAATGTTAAAAGATCACATACAATATCATATTAATGTATATGAATATTTTATAATTTAAAAACAATTATTTCACCTATATACAGGAGGTTAACCTACCCTCAACCAATGAAATGTTCAAGGTAAGGGTTAATTTTATAATCTCTTCATTATCCAAGGTTTTTTATATTTAATTATCTACTGTGACTCTTTATCATCCACATCCATATTTCATATAAATGTATTTCAAAACATTCTTACTATTTTATATACTATGGGTTGAAGCCATTTATATCATTGTTTGTATTTTATAATATTTTTATAAAGGAATCATTCTGTATTTTTCCAAATGAGGTCATTTAAAACCTTCTCGACAAAATTAAGGTATGAATGTCGTTTTTTAACAAATACGAAGAGTGCGGAAATTTTTCTCCGTTATAACATCGTCAATGATTCCATTATAATATTATAAGAATATTTCATAAATATATGTTTTCTTAAATTATTTCAAAATATAAAGAGATATTTCCCTAAAAAAATGATTTGATTTCATCTATGTCTACATCCTATGAGGAATTTTAATCTTATTTGATGTTGATTTATTATTATACAAAACTTACATATTGTATTGAAGGTTTTGTGACATGTTTTATTGTGGATGTGTTATTTCTGTACCATTCATGGATTATGGATCATGTATTGACATTTCGTATGCTAGTTTTAATACAAATGTTTATGTTTTATAATCATTTTCATATGAGGAATGCATTGGACTTAGTAAGTGACGGGTGCAGCCCGCTATATATCCTAGATGCATTGGTAGGTCTCATGAGACAAACAAGTGTCTTGAAATAAGGATTTGATAGAATTTTATTCGTATTCTTGGCACAAGGCCATGACTATGTGGTTATGATTCCAGACATTATGCATTCCATCATTATGAAATTTCCTATTGATATAGCATTTGATTATTCGACTAGTAGAATATCCATGTGAGTAAGTAAATGAAATTATTTTTATTTTATCAATTACATATTATGTTGTAGATAAATATTAAATGAATTTTGTTTTAGTCTTATACATTTCCTTAAATGTTTATGCTTATTTGTAAACATTTCTTCTATATTGTTATCCATACTGGGTATCTAAGCTCACCCCTTTCTATGATTTATTTTTCTGAGGATCTGAAGAAGTATATTATGACTGACCTGTAAGGATATTATATGGGATTTCAGTGTTGTCCTTGGAAAAAATTTTGTTCTATTTTTCCATTTTTTGATGTTATGTAATCCTATTGAATTTATATAGTACATCCAAGTATACTAAACTAATCGGTCTTTCAAGACTTCATATTCTGTGATTATGCCTATGATACGTAATAAGGCACCGACTCAAGGATTTTGGGGTCGGGGTGTTACCTATATACTGGATATATATGATATATATATTATCTAAATCATGAATATCATTCATGATATAACAAATTTTTTACCACATAAACAAATTGTAATTATAAGCGGTCCTTTTTTACTCAAGTACCAAATATTTATGAAACGAACATTATTAACCTAAATGATAACACAATGATTATAACATGGTAATAATCTATTTAAAAGGAATTATAAACTTGAAAAAGGTTCTTATGCAATTAGAAATTAACATCATTTTATTATTCAAGAGATTAACAAATGAGTGAGTCAAGTCGGACACAAGGTAAATGACTTCGTATCAATCTTCTTTCATTGAGGGATATTTTTTTAACCTGACATTATTTTATACGATATATAGAAACCATTAACTATTCATTTAATTAAAAAAGAATAATTTTTATGAGGCGTTTTATTAAAGGACAAAATATAATGTATCTTTTGACGTAAGTGGTGATGAAAACCTTTTTTTCCGCCACGAATATTAGTTGATCTTTGGATTCCTTAATAAGTCGTAATGTTTTTAGAAAGTAAAATAAATACCATATACTATGTTTTATATTTTCGTATTGCAAGAGGTTTTGATAATGGATTTTTAATTTTGATAGATTTAAATGATATATTTTGATTTATTTGTAGAAATGTTAGCTTTCATTTATGTTTTCTTATGTGTTATGTATATGTTATGGTTCTTGGGAATTGTTAGGTATATGGGTGTTCTAATGATAAACCTACGGCATGTGATCCTGAGATAGCTCTCCAATGCATTAGGTAACATGAAGGACATAAATGTGAATGTTTATCTTGAGATATTAATAGCATATATTGTTATGAGTATTCCAAATGTCACTCCCTATGTAGCTGTGAAAGTTAAAACGTAAGTATGTTATGGATGACACAAGTTACCATTATGATTTGTTTCATCTAATTGTTATTAAAAAATCTTATGATTTCCTGTGGTATGTTAAAGAGATTATGTTTTGTATGTAATGAAGATCTAATGTTTTCATTCTATATTTTATAACCATTTATGAGCTTTTTATTTTCATCCCAAGTTTTGAAAAAAAATTACAGGAATTAAAGTTGAATAGGGTCAACGATGGGATCAAGGAAAAGGCATGTTCTCTAAAACATGGAACTATACATGACTCTTTTTAAGATTTATTATTTTGTGAAAAAATGGAAACTGAGTAAAAGTGTCAACTTTTTAACTTTTGAGATGTAATGTAATAGGTATGACCTAATTCTATAAATCTATGAACAAAAAAAGATCCACAATGTGAATTATTCATTTAATTCAAGATTACGTAATGTTTTAAGGCTGGGTCCTTATAATAATAATTTATCCCTTACGGTGTCGAAAAAAATAAGTTTTTTCATGCATGTTCCTCTTCTATTTTTAATTACATAAGGATATCATTATCAAACATGACAACTGCGTATATCCATAAATAACTGATAAAATAGTTCATCATGTCCATAAAAACCTAATACACAATTTCATGGAGAAATTGAATGGCTATGTACGCATACAATCCTTACATTCTCATAAAGGTATTATAGGTTATGTATGATGGAATAACCCTTAAATTTTGATATCCAGATCTAAATTAAATCATATAAAACATATTTTCTCTATGAAATTGGTAAAAATTGTATATACATATCTGTGGTTATCAATTTTTGATCGACACTTGATTAAATATATCAAAATATATGTCAAACCACAATTAACCATCTTCCATCTATGAGAATATAACTGAATAACCCAATGTTGATGTACTCAAAAATGTAAATACCATATATTCCTTATTTTAAAACTACTATATTATTTCCCTATGTCTCACTTGAGTTATCTCATAATGATGGAAATAAATTCTATCAACCCCATGTAAGAGTTATATAGTGTACTATACCTCCAAACTAAGAACAAATCGATACAAATAATTAAATAACATCTCAAACCCATTTTAAAACTTGATGATATATGTAAAATCATGTTATATCAACATCAAAGACAATCTTGAAAACCATGGACATAATTTTAACCAAAAGTTTATTTTCATGTCTTGAATATCCACCCAATAAATCAAACTCTCCTTCATGAAAATTACTAATACCATTGTGATGTATGAAGGATATACGATACTGGAAAAGGATGTTATGAGCAATGTATGGTATGGAAAAACACATCCCATGAATCAGATCAATTTAGTAAAACTCAATCACAATGAAATAACAATTTAATTAATAACCACAAACATCAAGAGAATATTCCTTACTGTAAGGAATGTCCTTCGACCATTTCCTTGAAGCATATATATGATCATCACACTGGATTTTTACTCTATAATGAGACCTAGTATTTCAATAAAAAAACCATAAAATTATATGAATCCCCGATATCATATTTGTTATCCATTAATAATGAATCCCTGAAGAATATACCTCGAACTATTTAATGTTTGCAACCCTTATTAATTAATGCACATTGCAGGACCTATATTATGTTAATCACATGACCATGAACCCTTGACATTACTCTATTAATTTCAACAATTTACTACTAATTCTTCATTTCCACTATTATACCATGCCATCCACCTTATTTGATACATCTGATAGAACACCAACTACTTTTTTTTCTAGGCTATGGTTGATCGCAGTCTATAATTCTTTGTCTTCTTGAATTCCTCATTACTAGACAACCATGGAAGGTTCATACACAAACCCTACACATTTTGTATCTTTCCACAATAATGAAACTATAATGGAGGTTTATTGTACTGATGTCATTTATTCTCAACCTTTTTACATTGATAATATTGAAATAGCTTTCTCTCTTTAAGTGATAATCAACTTCCATGGATACACTTTTCACCATTCCCCGAAATCAAATTCTGAAGAATCACATTATATTTATATGGGATCCACTACCAACAATCATAAATGAAACTAACTATTCATGAACCGATGACTGTCAAATTAATTACATACAGATGAGTGCTAAATTCAACAAATTGATAAAGAACATCAATTGGATAACATTGACCTTCAATAAAATTTTATATATAAGTTTTTAATAAAATTCCATTACTAAATCAAACAAATCCCCAAACAATGTTATATAAATAAACATTACATCCCTGAATAAGTCCAATTGAATCATCAATAGTGTACCTCCATGATCATGATGTATAAATTATTCATCATTGTATTTAATCATATTCTATTGTTAGAAATAAGCGAATAAGTTTTTTTTGGATGAATTACTCATCGTAATGAAATATTGGTCATCCTAGTTAAATATTTCTCACCATTAAATCATTACCCCAAGATCCATATTAAGCATAAAATTTAGACTCCCTTGTGTGGGAGTCTCCATATGGGATAATATATTCTACATTGATTCCACCAAGAATCTGAATCCTAGGGGACTCCTTCACCAGAAAATATTAGTTTTAGTTGTAGTTAGGACACTTTATTAAGGTAAGGTGTTGTTGAATCATCATAAAGAGCCTGTCTCTCCATTGAATAGACAACTCACATTAATATCATAAGTATCGGATTTTATATTATATTTCATAGATGCATTTATTGTAGTATTATAATATCAAGAGGAATGTTTATCTTTCCAACCTCTCATCATTTTAATAGAGAATCATATAGTGTAATTTCATTACTATTTGATACAAATTCCTTTTAAAACATTATAGTTAATTTATAACATCGCCTTTAACTAAATTCACAACAAGGATAACATCAGTGTCGTTATATTATAATAATTCTTCATTAAGAAAACAATTATAATATAATTTCCCATACCAATTAAACACACAATAATTGTACTATATATACTCTTCTCAGGTTCATGAATACTCAGCCACATGCCATACTAACCTCGGAGTAAAACCCCATGAATAAGTAATATCAAAAATAATGTGCACCACTCGATGTGAGTATGAGTCCAAAATTAATGAAAAATAAATAAAAATAATCCTCCACTAGTAACTTGGATTTTCCTCACACATTGATTATCTACTAAAAATAATGATTTATGAATTTCGATTTATTGATATCTTATCTCAAATATATATTAAAAATATTAAGATAAATGAAATAATGTCTTGATAAAACCTCATATCTTCAATTTATGAGTGAAATCAAATAAAAATAAATCATACGGCTAAATGGCTTCAATAGTGAGTCAACATATTCCAATTGCTACAAAATACAAGTTGTAGACTAATTATATTTTATGGGGAGACTATACCCTCTATTAAGATTATATGTAAAAGTGAAAATCATATTTATTTCATTCATCATATATTCTCACAACTAGACAGAATGAAATACTCAAAAAAACTTCCAAATGTATAACCTTTCTCTAAAAAAATGAATGTAATATGGAATACATAAAAAAACCCCAAATTATCAAAAATTAATGATAAACCATAGTGATAAATTAATAAAAATTCTTTATGAATCCATTGATTGTTTTTTCATTCCATATTCCATTTATTCGACTAATGTTATGAATGGTTTTTTCTAATATTCACTCCATCACTATCATTATAGAGACACTTCAACAATCAACCACATTATATTCCTACTCAAACCATGCATTGAATACATACTTAAAATGCATAATAATTAAATTTAAGGAAATAAACGTATAACTTATGAGTTTCATCACTAATTAATGTAACAAAGGGGAGAGATCCTAAAAAATAGTGAATAGGTGTGGGTCACTAATCATCAGAATGAACATTTTTAATCTTCTATCTCAATGTATTTAGACCATCTCATATGAATTAAAAATTGTTTTCATATAGTATATAAATAACATAATCCATGGACCTTTTATTAATTTTTAACTATACTCTTCACTTCTAAAATGTTCATATTATTATCACTATATTTACCAAAAAAATAGTGCCTCAATTGTGAAACATCTGCTGATGTGATTCTGATAATTTCAACATCATCATTGTTTTTTATCACATACTATGTTTTATTATTTACTACATGATTAATAACCATGAATCATATATTGAACTTATAAAATCATTTTAAACAATTTTATTTTTGAACCAACATTATCTCATTAACCCACTAATATGATGTTCATTCATAGATTTTGAATATGACTATAATTGTTTAGTCTCATTACTCTTTCATTAATCCTTCAAATGACAATATCACATTTCCCAAACATATCTAAACATTCAACATCGACATGATTTACTCTGACTAGGCTTCTTTTTACATAATATATCATGCCCCCACACTCATGTGATGAATAAAACGATTCACCAAAATCATTAACCCATTAAACAAATTAAATGATCATAATTAATGTAAAAATGGATCCTATCTCCGTTATATATATAGATTTTGTCTATATCAAAGTATATTCCTCTATTGTATTCCTATAACCCATATGTATATTTACATTCTATGAATATATCCAAAATATTGGACCTAACTATATTATTTCAATTAAATCATTATCTACAAGCCACCCTAAATTGATTTCAATTCTTGATCACATTTCTGATGAGGAGACCATCCACACCCGATAGAATCGAGAAAACATTGAGATAGATATTGAACAATCTTTTATGTCAACTATTTATTAATGATAAACATTAGAATAACAGTAAACGTAAAATATTTCATCCTGCTAGAGTGTAACACCCCAAGATTTCATAGTGTGTTATTTCTTCAAAATAATTCAATAACTTGCACTACACGCAACACCGAGTTCAATCACACCATTAAAAGAGGTCATGAATATTATTAACTACATTTTGAACTTTATATAATCCTTATAATTTTAGAATCCCTATTATGAGTTTCTTAGTCATATTGCAAGAACAGATTCATTTTCAGTATTTCACTTTTATCAACTTCTAATAGTGAAACCTTTTTAAATACAATATTTTAAACTTTTTGAATAAATGGGGACATCAAAAATTTAAAATGAAATATCCCAAGCTTCCACGGTACGCTTTCCTTTGAATAAAACAGTAGCGTGTGTTGTACGCAACTTCGAGTTCTAACACACCGCAACCAATCAAACTAGCTGTTATGAATAGTAATACCTACTTTTTGAAGTTATATATATTTTATATTTTAAAATGGACTTCATTTTTGGATTCGGAATATCAAATTTAGCCTAAGGTGAAATTTTGGTACTTTTCGGATAACTTTCATATTTTGATGAATAGTGAAATTACTAAATTTTAATTAAAAATAACTTTTTTAATCAAAATAATTAATAGTGATAAATTGTGAATTTGAGTGGTTTTAAAGTATATTTAGAATATATTTTTACCATTTAATATAATGTTGGTCATTGGACATAATTTTACAATTAAACCGAACATAAACAAGTGTCAATCTTTTAATAGTTATTATCTCTTAAAAACACGCTTTTTGTTTTGACAGCGGGAATTAATTTTAAATTAATTTCTGCCACTTCTGTGTTTTGAATTTAGAAAAATGGATTCCATATTTGGAATCAGGATGTTCAAATTGTGTAAATAGGTGACTTTTATTTTTAGACATTTTGAATATTTACTGCGGTAAATATTTTATTTACCATGGTTAAGGGTAAATCCGGTAAATAAGGGTCAAAAAATAATATTATAATAATACTAAATTACCCTAAAACGTGTCTTAACCCTATTGGTTGATACATGGTCGACCATGGGCATCTTTGGGTCTGTTTGGGACCCCATGGATCCACTTGTAAGTGATAATGACACATTATATTAATAATGTTAAAATAAAAATAAAAATGGCATAAGCTTACATCTTTTAGAAGAACAATTTTTACATAGGGTTATACATGTTGGATTTTCGATTATAAATATTCATTAGAAAGATAAAAATATTTCCTACATAATGATATTTTATTTATAAATTTTAGACATCAAATAATTTAAATTATTAATGACACAATAATGATGCAATGTTTACCTCATTAATAAATCATTTAAATAAATAAGATTATAATGATTAAAATATTATCTAAAACCTGTCCAATTCTTATTGGTTGATGTTATTTAGAATATGAGTCATCTTATCTTCGACCTCAATGATTTTTGGACCATTATAAACCGAATACAAATATATTATAAAGTAATACTTTCACACTTTCCTAAAGAGCCCCTCCTCTCCCTTATAAAAGGAGACCACTTCTACTCATTCCTCACACCTCTCAAGCCACTTGGCTCGTCCAAACTCTGCCCAAATAAGCTCCCCACATCCCTCTCCTCCTCCTTGAAGCTTCCCCTTAGGCAGAAAGCATTTCAAGAAGTCCTTTGGTTCCAACCAAAGTGAGTTACCTAAATTAAAGGTAACGATTTCTCTTAAATTATTTTCATTTATTTTGCTTCTCCAACCCCCAAAATATTTTTATTCCTTTATTTTGTAACAACACCAGTATCCTCAATATACTAGGATGTTGTTATAAGAAGGATTAAAACTACACATACACACAACTCCATCTAATGGATGATGAACATAATGTTTCTGTGGATGGAAAACTAACGCCTCACGAAACGATGATTGTTCAAATACATCTTACCGCCTCTCATGGTGGCCATTATGATGGCACTGTAATTAAATATGATATTAATGATATATATTTTATATATAAGCTTCTGTAATTCCATTTTATTTCATACCATTATTCGTTTCATGTTGTATATACATACGATAATTTCATTTGAGGAAGTGCGGACTACCGCCCCCTTAAAATGATATGACTCGTTCATACCACACATGGAACGTATAAAGGATGGTGTTAATGAACTTAAGTGACATATATAAAATATTATATTATACTGGAATAGTAATATACCTATGTATCATTTGGATTCGATTCTTTTAAAAAAAAAATTAAATGGAAGTAGCGTCTGTGCGTACGTACGGACTACCGTCTCCACGAACGCGATGAGATTCATTCTCCATCGTATCCATTCAAGTATAATTATCATTTAATGATTTAAAAATGATGTTTAAGGACTTGATATCATTCTGGATATGAATAAGATTAAACAAACATGACTTATGTAACAAAACATATAAAGAAAATGAGTAAGTTAACACCCGAAACGGCGATAATACTAAGATATTATTATCAAATCAATATTAAAAGATCATATATGATATCATATTAATGTATATGATTCTATTATAATTTAGTAACAATTATTTCACTATTATACAGGAGGTTAACCTACCCCAACAAAGGAAAAGTACAAGGTAAGGGTTTACTTTACAACCTCTTCATTATCCAAGGTTGTTTATACGTAATAATCTACTGGGATCTCTTTATCATCAACATCCATGTTTCTTAAAAATGTATGTCAAAACATTTTTACTATTTACAAGAATATGGGGTAAAGTCATTTATACCCTTGTTTGACTTTTTATAAGAGGTTTATAAAGGAATCTTTCCGTCGTTTTCAAAACAAGGTCCTTTTTAACCTTTTCGACAGAATTGAGGTAAGAATGTTTTTTTAACTTATACGGCGGGTGAGGTTATTTTACGCCGTTATAAAATCTTCAAAGCTTTCCTTACAAGCTTATAATAATATTTTCAAAGAAAAGGTTTCTTTTATATTTATTTGATTTTTAAATGATTTCAAAAGAGATATATTTCTCTCAAATATATGAAAATCCAGTGTAAATGTATACGTATTTAACGCAAGCTTAAAAATGTTTTCAGAAAACCTGACTCTCGAGTTTGGTAGACATGAAGGGATTGGGAGTGGACCCATCATGGCCTGTAATTAATCGAGAAGTCTCAGAATTAGTTATTTTGTTTTCAGAAGCTTGCATATTGTTTTCAGAAAAACACTGGAGTATATTTTATAAATTTTAAACATAAGTATCTTCTAAAAAAATTGCATCGGTAGGTCTCATGAGACAAAATAGTGTCTTGGCACAAGGCCTTGACAAAATCTTATTTGTAGTCTTGGCACGAGGACTTGGCTATGTGGTTATGATAGTCTGGCATTATGCATTCCAACATTATGAAAGTGGTTATTGATTTTTGCATTTGATTATTCGATTCGTAGAATATCCATGTGAATAAGTAAATGGCATTATTTCATTTTATTTATGCCATACCATGTTGAGAGTTCATATTTAAAAGGCTTTTGTTTTAGTTATACATTGCCTTAAATGTTTATTCTTATTTATGAAAGTTTCCGCTATATTGTTATCCTTACTGGGCATTTGAGCTCACCCATTTTCTATGTTTTATTTTTCCCAGGTAGTGAAGAAGTAAATTATGATTGACTTGCAGGGATATTATGAGGGGTTAATAGTGTGGATATGAAGACTTTGTTGTTGTAGTAGTTTTTCACTTTGAAATGTAATGTAAAACTTTATGAATATATCTAGTGTTTCCAAGGCTACTAAACCAATCGGTCTTTCGAGATTTGATCTTTCTTGTGATCATGCCAATGTTATGTAATAATGCACCGACTCTGGGTAGCTGGGGTCGGGGCGTTACAGTTGGTATCAGAGGAAGTTTAGTACAAACCTTGGAAGCTAGATTTAGATAAACTCTGATTAGAGCACGTAGAACTAAGATGAACTTTGAGGATTAGTATAAAAGAACTTCCTAGAATTTTGGTATTGTAGAGATTTTGTGAGTTTTCCGAGCAATACATCCCTGTCTGGATACGAGCAGGTAGAGGCGGCTCTGGCACAGATGTACCTAGGGGTAAAACCCGAAAACACCGCTTTGAGCTAGACTCGAACGGGAACTGGTGCACGACAACGGGCCTAGCTGCACTCTTGGCTACGACACTCCCGGGGGATATGCTTAGGATAACTCTCATTTTCTTTACAAATCATTATGAAGGGTTTATGAGTATATACATCCTCAAAGGATAAATTTTTATGATTATGGATTATATCCATAAATAGTTCAATTTATGTTAAGTGTTTTATAAGTATGGGATTATGTATTTTGATTCATAAACTGATCTAGTGTAAGCCATTGTTTAGAAATGGCACCCAGTAGAAGGAATGAGAACTCCAGAAATGCACATGATCCAAAGAGAAGGAAGGATCATATCTTTCATGGTTTTAAGCTAGAATTTATAAGAGAAATAGTCTCCCATGTATTATCATCATATGAAGAAATAATATCATGTATTGATAAGATAAGTAAAGAGTTTACTGAGTCCTATGGCTTTGAAGGGAAGCAAGAAAAGAAAAGGATGGAAGAGAGAAAGATAGATAAAGGGAAGAGGGAAAAGAATAATTTTCCCATATGTGGTAACTGTGGAAAGAAACACCCTAGAACTTGCCTGAAAGGAATGAGAGTTTGTTATAAGTGTGGAGGAAAAGGGCACAAAGTACGTGACTGCAAGGGTAAGAAAATGGTTTCAAATGTACAATGCTTCATTTGCAAGGAGTTTGGACACTACGCGAACCTATGTCCCAGTCATCAGTCTATGACGCAAATGATGCTATTGGATAATAATCAAGTTATGATACTACCACAGATGAAGAGGAATGATTAGAGTTCTTATGTTGATTATGTCAATTGAGTGTTGTATCAACAATGTACTTGTTATAATAATTATGGAGTATATAAGGATTGTACTGCAGTACTATTTCATTAAGGACTTGAGATTGTGTGGAACAAAGAAAAGTGACTCAATAGCAGGATAAATTTTTGGAAAATATATGGTTGAGAGAATATAGTTCTGATACTGAGGTAGTGATTTTGGAATAATATGTGATTATTTTGGATAAATTATATTGGATATTCTTGACTACCCTGGAACTGATTAATGATTTGTATATTCCATCATTGTTGGGGTTTAAAACATTTTTGGATTAATGAAGTATATCCAGCATTCTATATGGAATAAGGGAGCATGAATGTAATCAATAAGGAATATGGTAATACATGATGAAGGTATTCATATTCTATTACGGGGTAAAAAGGATCTATATTATGTTTACCTTCCTTATAAATGTTGTACTGTGAGTTTAGACAGAAGTATTTTGGATAGTTCTAGTTTGGATTATTTTGGATTGCCATAAAAGGACAACCCGGAGGTCGGGCGGCAACCCGTCGCGTCTGGCAAGGCTGCAAGACTTGAACCCGCAACCAAAGGGCGACAAGGGTGTATCACCTACCACTATCCCACGAGATGTCCTGGATTAAATAAAGTAGTTTTTTAAAAGATCTGGTAGATGAATTATAAATTCGATTATTTTGGAACCCTCTATGAATAGTATAAATAGAATTTTTTTTACGAGTGAATGATGAGTTTTGGTAGAAATTTATTAATGGATAAAACTCTAATTATAAACTAAGTATATCTCCTTATGATCTTATCCAATCTCATAAATAAATTCCTCATCATTAATAAAAGGAACTTAGAACAAAAATGTTGTCCTAGATGGTACCTTAAATCATCACAAATTTATGGCTTTGGGATTGTTGGCCTTTTCATAGCCATGTTCTCTACCACTCTCCATCAGATAATTGATGGCTAGATTTTTCTTCCATATCCATATTTTCTTACATGGAACCCTAGTATGTGTTATTTTCAGTAATCTTCATACTTTCCACTCTTTATTTTAAATAGAGGCCTCATTAATTCATTTTTCGATGTGGGATTTCAACTAAGATATTTTGAAACGTCAAAAATGTGTTATCCTAATACCCTATGTTTTGTTGAACCGATGGTATTTCAAATCATCATAGATTGATGAATTTAAGGACCTCAATTATACACTTGTTTGTGATTGATGACCTCAATCACTACCTATAAATATTTACGTTTTTCCTCCGATTATATGTCTCTAATTTCCACCAATGTTCTCCTAATCGAGATCATAATTTGGTGGTGACCCTTTGATTTCTCTTTTCCTCATATTAAGACTAAATTTTAGTAACCCAATTTCCGATGTGGGTTTTCCCACAAATATATTTTCTACTTTCAACCTTTTATTTTTGAAGAACAATTTCAAATTGCGAGGACGCAATTTATTGAAGGAGGGGAGAATGTAACACCCCAAGATTTCATAGTGTGTTATTTCTTCAAAATAATTCAATAACTTGCACTACACGCAACACCGAGTTCAATCACACCATTAAAAGAGGTCATGAATAGTATTAACTACATTTTGAACTTTATATAATCCTTATAATTTTAGAATCCCTATTATGAGTTTCTTAGTCATATTGCAAGAACAGATTCATTTTCAGTATTTCACTTTTATCAACTTCTAATAGTGAAACCTTTTTAAATACAATATTTTAAACTTTTTGACTAAATGGGGACATCAAAAATTTAAAATGAAACATCCCAAGCTTCCACGGTACGCTTTCCTTTGAATAAAGCAGTAGCGTGTGTTGTACGCAACTTCGAGTTCTAACACACCGTAACCAATCAAACTAGCTGTTATGAATAGTAATACCTACTTTTAGAAGTTATATATATTTTATATTTTAAAATGGACTTCATTTTTGGATTCGGAATATCAAATTTAGCCTAAGGTGAAATTTTGGTACTTTTCGGATAACTTTCATATTTTGATGAATAGTGAAAATTACTAAATTTTAATTAAAAACAACTTTTTTAATCAAAATAATTAATAGTGATAAATTGTGAATTTGAGTGGTTTTAAAGTATATTTAGAATATATTTTTACCATTTAATATAATTTTGGTCATTGTACATAATTTTACAATTAAACTGAACATAAACAAGTGTCAATCTTTTGATAGTTATTATCTCTTAAAAACACGCTTTTTGTTTTGACAGCGGGAATTAATTTTAAATTAATTTCTGCCACTTCTGTGTTTTGAATTTAGAAAAATGGATTCCATATTTGGAATCAGGATGTTCAAATTGTGTAAATAGGTGACTTTTATTTTTAGACATTTTGAATATTTACTGCGGTAAATATTTTATTTACCATGGTTAAGGGTAAATCCGGTAAATAAGGGTTAAAAAATAATATTATAATAATACTAAATTACCCTAAAACGTGTCTTAACCCTATTGGTTGATACATGGTCGACCATGGGCATCTTTGGGTCTGTTTTGGGACCCCATGGATCCACTTGTAAGTGATAATGACACATTATATTAATAAAGTTAAAATAAAAATAAAAATGGCATAAGCTTACATCTTTTAGAAGAACAATTTTTAAATAGGGTTATACATGTTGGATTTTCGATTATAAATATTAATTAGAAAGATAAAAAGATTTCCTACATAATGATATTTTATTTATAAATTTTAGACATCAAATAATTTAAATTATTAATGACACAATAATGATGCAATGTTTACCTCATTAATAAATCATTTAAATAAATAAGATTATAATGATTAAACTATCATCTAAAACCTGTCCAATTCTTATTGGTTGGTGTTATTTAGAATATGAGTCATCTTATCTTCGACCTCAATGATTTTTGGACCATTATAAACCGAATAAAAATATATTATAAAGTAATACTTTCACACTTTCCTAAAGAGCCCCTCCTCTCCCTTATAAAAGGAGACCACTTCTACTCATTCCTCACACCTCTCAAGCCACTTGGCTCGTCCAAACTCTGCCCAACTAATCTCCTCACATCCCTCTCCTCCTCCTTGAAGCTTCCCCTTAGGAATAAAGCATTTCAAGAAGTCCTTTGGTTCCAACCAATGTGAGTTACCTAAATTAAAGGTAACGATTTCTCTTAAATTATTTTCATTTATTTTGCTTCTCCAACCCCCAAAATCTTTTTATTCCTTTCTTTTGTAACAACACCAGTATCCTCAATATACTAGGATGTTGTTATAAGAAGGATTAAAACTACACATACACACAACTCCATCTAATGGATGATGAACATAATTTTTTTGTGGATGGAAAACTAACGCCTCACGAAACGATGATTGTTCAAATACATCTTACCGCCTCTCATGGTGGCCAGTATGATGGAACTATAATTAAATATGATATTAATGATATATAATTTATATATAAGCTTCTGTAATTCCATTTTATTTCATACCATTATTCGTTTCATGTTGTATATACATACGATAATTTCATTTGAGGAAGTGCGGACTACCGCCCCCTTAAAATGATATGACTCGTTCATACCACACATGGAACGTATAAAGGATGGTGTTAATGAACTTAAGTAACATATATAAAATATTATATTATACTGGAATAGTAATATACCTATGTATCATTTGGATTCGATTCTTTTAAAATAAAAATTAAATGGAAGTAGCGTTCGTGCGTACGTACGGACTACCGTCTCCACGAACGCGATGAGATTCATTCTCCATCGTATCCATTAAAGTATAATTATCATTTAATGATTTAAAAATGATGTTTAAGGACTTGATATCATTCTGGATATGAATAAGATACAACAAACATGACTTATGTAACAAAACATATAAAGAAAATGAGTAAGTTAACACCCGAAACGGCGATAATACTAAGATATTATTATCAAATCAATATTAAAAGATCATATATGATATCATATTAATGTATATGATTTTTGTATAATTTAGTAACAATTATTTCACTATTATACAGGAGGTTAACCTACCCCAACAAAGGAAAAGTACAAGGTAAGGGTTTACTTTACAACCTCTTCATTATCCAAGGTTGTTTATACGTAATAATCTACTGGGATCTCTTTATCATCAACATCCATGTTTCTTAAAAATGTATGTCAAAACATTTTTACTATTTACAAGAATATGGGTTAAAGTCTTTTATACCCTTGTTTGACTTTTTATAAGAGGTTTATAAATGAATCTTTCCGTCATTTTCAAAACAGGGTCCTTTTTAACCTTTTCGACAGAATTGAGGTAAGAATGTTTTTTTAACTTATACGGCGGGTGCGGTTATTTTACGCCGTTATAAAATCTTCAAAGCATTCCTTACAAGCTTATAATAATATTTTCAAAGAAAAGGTTTCTTTTATATTTATTTGATTTTTAAATGACTTTAAAAGAGATATATTTCTCTCAAATATATGAAAATCCAGTGTAAATGTATACGTATTTAACGCAAGCTTAGAAATGTTTTCAGAAAACCTGACTCTCGAGTTTGGTAGACAGGAAGGGATTGGGAGTGGACCCATCATGGCCTGTAATTAATCGAGAAGTCTCAGAATTAGTTATTTTGTTTTCAGAAGCTTGCATATTGTTTTCAGAAAAACACTGGAGTATATTTTATCAATTTTAAACATAAGTATCTTCTAAAAAAATTGCATCGGTAGGTCTCATGAGACAAAATAGTGTCTTGGCACAAGGCCTTGACAAAATCTTATTTGTAGTCTTGGCACGAGGCCTTGGCTATGTGGTTATGATAGTCTGGCATTATGCATTCCAACATTATGAAAGTGGTTATTGATTTTTGCATGTGATTATTCGATTAGTAGAATATCCATGTGAATAAGTAAATGGCATTATTTCATTTTATTTATGCCATACCATGTTGAAAGTTCATATTGAAAAGGCTTTTGTTTTAGTTATACATTGCCATAAATGTTTATTCTTATTTATGAATGTTTCCGCTATATTGTTATCCTTACTAGGCATTTGAGCTCACCCCTTTTCTATGTTTTATTTTTCCCAGGTAGTGAAGAAGTAAATTATGATTGACTTGCAGGGATATTATGAGGGGTTAATAGTGTGGATATGAAGACATTGTTGTTGTAGTAGTTTTTCACTTTGAAATGTAATGTAAAACTTTATGAATATATCTAGTGTTTCCAAGGCTACTAAACCAATCGGTCTTTCGAGATTTGATCTTTCTTGTGATCATGCCAATATTATGTAATAATGCACCGACTCTGGGTAGCTGGGGTCGGGGCGTTACATAGAGTTTCTTATTTCTTTTACCCAAGAATAAAATCTATATTTATGTGAGGAAAGAAATATGAAATCAAAAAAAAAATCATATGAAATGTTAACTTAATTGACTAAATATTCTCCGGTACCATATTAAATTAATTCAAAGATGGTTTTCCAACCATTAATGTTATTTTATTATGCTACAAATTCGTCACATCATGAAAATATTATCAATATTTACTTCCTTCTTAAATATGATATACAATTCATTCATAACATTTCTAGTGATATTCAACTCTCAAAGGAATAAATATAAATTCAATGAAAGTGATATGATTGTTGACATTAATGGTGTACTATATATGAAAAATTATATTACGATTTTCTATCATCTTAAGAAATTT
Organism: Viscum album; assembly: GCA_963277665.1. Taxonomy (NCBI): domain Eukaryota; kingdom Viridiplantae; phylum Streptophyta; class Magnoliopsida; order Santalales; family Viscaceae; genus Viscum; species Viscum album. The sequence continues at coordinate 1,581,709,288 of OY728125.1, forward strand.
ACCACACAAAGGTGCATCATAATAGTTATATAAAAAATAATACACATGTTTCATCACATAAATGTGAAAATCCACCAAATCGTACCTTTATATAAGAATCTACACTTCCAATAAAATAATTATTTAAATAATGTAAAAATAATTAAATTGATAACAATTATATAACATGGATATGAAAAAAATGAATGATGAGATTTTAGTGGGACAAAAATACATGTTACATCACTTGTTAGTATTTAATCAAGGAGAAACAATCCATATGTTCCACTTGATAGTCATGTAAATAAACAAACACACTAGATTTATATATTCTTAGTCATCTAATCTTAAATATATGTGATAAATCCAACTTTTTAGAATAATATAGTTATTTATATGATTCAACTATGTTTTTTCATTATAGCTAGAATGACATCCCACTAAGTCACCACCAGAAACTTTAAGAACACACATCACCGACATATTTGAAAAAAATATTAAAAATATATTGTATGTACCTAATAACATCATACATTTATGAGAGTAACCTGCAAAACATTTTATTATAGTATATAATAGTCAATATGACCCATGTTTCACAATTACTATTTATTTATAAATTACTAAATATTAATATTAGATAATCTCATTTCCAAGAATATTAGACATTAATGCATTAAAAATATCAGATTTGGACCACCTAATATATTTATAGAGGTATTAATATGACCAATTGGTTTCAAAAACTTCTAATATTTAATTATAACCTCCCATAAACCTATGAAGACTCTAATAATATATAGAATTCTGGATGAAACTACCAATAGCTTATCACTATGCAATAATCCCATTCAAAGATACCTCAACCTATTAAATAAAGACTAAGGAAACTCTTTTCAATGTAATCTATATGATTGTATCTATTATTATATATCTATCTTATATATTCAATTTTACGACACTTTGTCTCAAATTCACTAAAGCCTCATCACATGAATCCTTTAGCTACACTTATCTTTCTAATGAAAATATTTTCATGATAAACTATCTATAAATTGATATATGAGAATATTATTTATCCCTTTAACTAATCAAATAAAATTTCATTAATTTCAAAAAATATTGGGTTTTCAGTATCACATGATTTTATCCACAATAATACATATATAAACATATACTACACTAATACACATCCTATAATTGAAATTGTGAAGGAAACATACATATTATATGAAAATTATAAACCATATAAAACATATATTATATATTAATTCTCAATTATATATGTTATATATATGAAATTCTATATGATTTTCTTGAAATGGGATATACATATGAGTAAATATAAAAAGAATATTTTTATCCTTGAGTAAGACTTGTAATTTACTTATCAAAATCATTAATAAATTCATATAAGACCTTGGGAAACTCATTTTCCACTTCAATTAATATAGAAGGAATTATATTATGTTATAGGGTTGGGATTCTCTATAGCTTAATCTATTAAATACCATTACATAACTTTCCTTCACCAATGAAAACTATACTGTCAACGTCAAGGGTAAATAACATGACACCTCAATTGTAATATTTTAAAATTATATACTATATTATAAATCCAAGTAATTATATATATAAGAAATTATATAGTATAATTTGAAATTAGAATTAATTCCATGTATTAGGTCATTTCAACAACCAACCCAAAACCCTAAATTACATCAATCAATATTGATGATACTCCTACTACTGTAGATAACTATTGTAGTAATTAAATACCCTTTGTTAAAATATATTTCTCTATAAAAAATGATTTAAAAAATATGAAATAACTATATCACCAAAAATATATTAAATATTTGGGGGAATATGTATCATTTCATTAAACATAATAGGTCCATCTTCAATTCTGAAAAATATTGTATGGATTTTTTCATTACTAACACTTCATATATGTCATACCAAATACCGAAATCAAGATATTCACAACTATATTATTTGTACATAATTATATAGAAACTTTATGGGTTAAACATTAATTATTATATACTACAATAATGGTTTGATATTTCATCAATTCCCTTATTCTAAAAATGGTATATACTTCTTTGATTTTATCTATATCTTGATGACACCTATATAAATAAATGAAAACCCCTTATTCTATATATCTCTTTAATTAATAATTTTTATCCACCCTATTTATCCAAACACGTTATTACTAATACATTATTTCTTTATTTTTCATTGTTTTTTATCTCAATAAATTTTATTATGATTCACAAAGGATCATTTAGAGTCACATGAGAGGGGGGAGGATTGAATTTGGTATAACCAACTATTTTTATATTCCAAATTCGGAATATTCTAATTTACATTTAATATCATTGGTATTTTAAAATATATTAAATAATATGATGTAAATAAATATGCCTATATTTTATAAAAAAATATATAAAAATATACAATTATGATTGTAAACTAAAGATAGGCATATGATATTTTAACAAGGATCTTCCCCATTGTAGGAAACATACTCTTTATTGTGATCTCCAATTCAACCTAAATCATAGATTCATTGAAATAATAGTATTATGAATTATAATTTTGTGGTAATATATTATCCTAAATACATAGTATAACCCACATAGTCAAAGAATGTCACTATTCTTCCATGCGTCATTCTGGTTTTATAATTCAACTCAATATATTCAATCTCTAAAATGATATTAAAAACATACATATAACTTCTTGAATTAGATCTACAAACGTCCTGGGATGTCATTGCATTAAAAGGATATGATTTAATTAATCACTAGAGACTATTATTTAAAATATATTTTCCCGAATAATATCATGAAATTGGTGATATATTATTATAAACTTGTTATTATATGTCATATTGACATGATAGAAGAAAAAAATCTCACTGAAAACAAATATTAACAATTAAAACCTGTGGAAACTCAAATCTCACCATTTAAGTCAATTTTCAATACCAATAATATTATCATAAAAATTAATGTCAATATGTTACTTTATTCTCAAATTAGTGTTCCTAATCCCCTTTATATAAAATAAATATATTAACATATGTTTATAAAAAATGATATAATACCATTAAAAATCCTTGTCTTAAAAAATCACATTCACTACATTTTTTCTCAGTCTATATTTTGTATACTTATTGATAAAACTAGTATATTCCACATTATAGATGAGTATCACAATATTTTACTAGTAGAATAAAATATGTTAATAAACTATTAGTCTACATGATCCTTTCATGATTTTGAAAAAAAGATTAATTGATCCAAAAAAACCCTATAAACATATTAACCAATATATGGTACTACGTAACATTTAATTAATTTTAATTGTATAAATATATTATATATAAATTTCTGGAACCTCAACTCTACTAAAATTTATATGAACCCATCGAGTGAATGTTTCTTTCACTAACCCTATTAATTTAACAAACACTCCACCATTATAAGACTATTAAAATGATATAAATATAATGGGAAGGTGATCATAATATCTCAACATTAAATTGTTTAGGGGTTGTATAGAATTATATGTTCAAAAACAATGATATTATTCATATATATCTTCCATTTTTGGTAACTCTCCCTCGTGGTATTCATTGCATTAAATGTCATTAGGGGATATATTCTAGGGAGATAAACTACATGAATCTATGATAAATGTTCAATATTCATACCATATTAAGATATTTCAATTTATTTGTCTTTGGAAAATAACTCAAATCATATAGTAGTGTTTTAGAAGGTGTATATATACTTATTGTATAATGTCTCAAACATTCAATTATTTTTCACGTTTCATGTTTCAACCATAATTACCAATAAATTTTTTCACAGATAATATTTTATGTAAATAGTTTCATATTAAATGATCTCATTAATCAGAGAAATATTGTAGACTCAAATCTCACATTGTTAAAATTTTATTTCTTAACTAAAATCCTTATAACTCACCAAGTTTGATTCAACTATGATTTTAATAATCATTGAATATTTTGAAAACATATATTTCTAGTATCTTCTTATATTCCTCTTTTATGATGTAAGGGGATTATTTAACATATAAATTAGAGAAAATACCATTTTTTTATTTGATCACATTTATAGCCAATTAAAAATGGGTTTCCCAAATTATTACATATTTCTTTAGTACATTTCCATAATTCCCTTTCTATAAAGTTTCCCTTTTATAATTATCACATAGGTTATTTGATAAATTTTTTGTTTAACTTATTTCATAAATAATTAATCTTTTTTAGGAATCCATATCATGAACTTATTAGCTGAATACTTGGATAAGCTTCTCATTCGACCCAACACATGAATAAATATTTGTTAACCCTTTTTAAATAATCACTAAATACATTTTAATTATTCACTATGGATTCATTATATAATAAAAACAATATAATTTTATTCTATTATTGATTCTTTATAAGATTATTCATCATGCTTCATTTTAACTTGATATTCATAGCTATATTTCAATGGTATATTATGTAGAATTTCCAACCACAATATAAGCATATCTTCTTCCATATAACATCCTTATTAAATTGGACTTAGATATAGATTTTTCATGTATTTAAATTTTGTTAATCGCCTTTATTAACATTATTATATCCTAATAATGATTCATGATATTTTCATTATTACATTCATTGATTTCAGGACCTTCTCTTTAAATTAGCACAAGAGATAGGTGAGTGGATATATAATATCAGTCATCATAGTTATGAACACCATTGTTGAATCACTCATAGAACATTAAATGAAAATAAAATATTTTCTTGAGTATAGATTCTAAATTTTTAATATAATCCTCCTATAAATAGTTGATTTCTTATTTATGTTAGTTTTTCTCCCCATTAATTTAGATATAGTGATATTTAAATTAGTTGAAATGTATACTCAAGAATATATGGCCTTATTCCTAAATATATGAAAAATTAACCCAATATAGAAAATTTAATTTCTTCCCTTAGTCTAGTAAGAATTTTAAACTTAATATTTGTTGGAAATATGCACAAACCATTTTATATTCATAGGGGATCCTCTCTTTATCCATTTACTAACATCCTTCCTTGATGATGTGTTAGATTTATTTTCTTTTTAATCCTCACATATTTTCACATATTTATATAAACTAATAGATGTAACCGCATTTTAAAAAACTATAATATTTGTGCAATGGTCTAACTTTCTCAATTTTGTTAAAATAGATGGGTTTATTATGGATATCATGCTCTTCTTTCTATAAATAGTTTTCTATTAAGTTGTAGGAATCATTTAAAAAAAATTCCATAACTCCATATTTTAATATATTATGAAGAGTCTATATAAGAATTTTCTAGATTTATAATCTATAAATAATAAATAAGAAATAATATATTAAGAATATAATTATTATTTTCAAGTGATTTAATATTATTTTACCAATATATTTCCTATTTAGGTTTATTTTCTCATGGATTCATATAATTTATTTTAGACATTTTCATCATCGTTGATTCATCTATCACTGATGTCTAATGGGACATCATAATAATTAATCTTTTCATAATGGGAATTATATATACATTAATCTTATATTAAAAATATTTACTTCTTCAATATTTTTCATAATGGGAATTTATTTTTCTCTCTTTATATTTTAGTTATTTTGAAAGAGTTATTCATTCATTCAACATCCTTGAGAAATCATTCAACATAAAATATTAATTTTTAATCTACTATGTGTTATCAATAACTATTTATTGATTAAACTAAAATATATGATTTTAAAAATTATAGTGTACTATCTTTATATAATATTATTCATGACTGGACATGTTTGAAAATGGTTCTGATGATCCATTCTATTCATTATTTGAATATTATTCTTCATAAAGATGATACCTAAGAAATTTCCATATAATGTTTAAATTTATTACATTCAAATATTTGTATTTTCTGATCATTTATGAATTATTCATTAGCATATTTTCATATTAATTTCTAATTATTATTAATATTCATCTATAGTTAATATAGTGGTATAGATATATTAATCGATATAGTGATTTTTATCTATGAATCCAATAAAAAATCTTTATTTCAATAACTCATTTCAACATGATAAAAATTCATGGGAAAGAAAAACATTTATTTCCAATAGTTTGGGAATGTTTAACATTATTACAACATTAAAAACACAAAGGATATTGTATTGTCACATAAGAGTGGTTGATAATGTATGATATACGTTTCAAAAATTAAAAAGTTCATATAAACATTACACCAATTTTTAATATGAATCGATACTACATTTTGTGATATAATATTTTCATTTTATCTCATTACACGACATGATACAACAATAATGAATGATGAATCTATAGTACATTGAATAACATAGTTTTTTATGGTTTGATCCTATCACCTGCGACCCACTACCTTATGTGATCAGTTATTCTCCTAGAGTAATATTTTATCACTAATTATATTATTAACAGTTATATGGGTGATTTTTTATTATCCCAAACGGAAATAGGATCCCAATCATTAAAAAAATATAGCTGTCTTTCCAAACATCAGATCAATTATTCACTATATCCTATAGTATCCAATCGCAAAAATGTTGATAGAAATTAACTTAAAACCTATTTATATTGATCCACATCCTAAAAAGGAGTTAACCTTTTTAATATTACATGATATTCTTTAACATCATATTCCTTGACAACTATTATATCTTCTAGAAGAACAGCCAGTCTCTATAAAAAAGTATTATCTTCTAGATCTTATACAAAATCTGATTAGAGAAATCATTTAAATATTTTTAATGTATAATGAATAATAATAAATAATGAAACTAAATTAACACACATTTACATTTTGTTATTATTCTTCTACATTCAATCTCACTATGTTATACATATGTAATACTGAGTATCACATTTTTCCTTCCCTATCTCTTATGGATTGAACTATCAAGATGTGATAAATAGAATATATTCTTTATATTATTCTTCTTTGACACTAAAATTGATTTCATCTTCAGTGGATTCACATGTTATATTCACTTCATACTGGTTCCAATTCTCACTATTAATTTCCTAGAAGAACTATATTCTCTCCCCACTGCTAATCTTTTATGTTCTTGGATATGAAAATATAAATTCTATATCATTTAAAATAGAAAATAGTATAAAATATAAATGGTGGTGATATCAAATAATTTTATGAAAATTAATTCAAGTGGGTTAATTACCTAGATATATGTTCTTTTATTTTCCTTAGTATCATGCCTCGATTATTATTCTACAAATACCCTTTTATAATTTCAACGTAATTGTGTCTAAAATACATATATTTTCCATTAATTTTTCCATGATACCAAATAATCAGTAGTTAAAAAAATTTCAATTAAAATGAATATAAAATTTAAAATACATTTCATTATAAAATGTTGATATCAATTAAACTATTATAGTATCACAGTATCTCATGATGTGAGTGAATATATATAGAAGTAGATATTTAATTTACTCTATCATTCTAAGATTTACCCTAATAATAAAATTATAATTATTAATAATACATATATTATTTCTCATTCAATATTATTGAATAAAAATTTCATTTTCTGTGTTTAGAACCCTAAACACGTCATTAGTATCGTGACAATTAAATTTTAAAAATCCATTATAGTGTTCCTCTTAAAGAGAGTAACATTCATCATGATTGATTCACATTTATTTGTCCCCACTATATGAACATATTATTATTGATATGTAGATTATAATATCTCTATATATATTGATTACTATTTTTTTCGTAAATTCATTTAAATTTATTTTCAAATTTGGATTAACTGGGTTTGGTGAATTCCATTAGCTAGATAATGAACAGTATTGATATAAAAATTTCCACATTTGAAGTCAACATATGAAGGGTAAAATTAACTTCTAAATATCATATTAGATAAAAATATAAAAATAATTTATTATATCATTTACTTAAAAAAATAATTTTTTTCATTAGGAATGAAAATATGCATCATTATTTGATTTATTTCATTAGAATATTTATTTGTGAAATCTCAGTCATTCCATTTTCTAGAAATATAAAAACATTTACTATCAGTATGAACAATTTGATTTTTTATATACAAGATTGTGAAGTTCTTAAATCATCCTAACATTTTTTAGGTTTAAACATAATAAGTTCATGCCTTTTACATTTTTATAGTACTCCATACCAGTATCAAACCTCTAAAGTTATGATGTTCTTTATGACGTTCCCATAAGAAATGTACAAAATTAAAAAAACATCCTTATGATGTTTCTGGAAAATATTACTAAGTCTAGAATCAATCATATAAAATTTATTAAACATCCAAATGATGTATGAAACTTTTCAATTTTTGGAGAATCCAGTTTATTGATGAATTTAAAATATCAAAACGTATATTTGGAAAGTTTTTTTATTTTCCAATTTTCTATATTTGGGTGAATCATAGAATTTTTTGGAAATTTATATTTACTATTACAAGTATGGAATTTTTAAAATTCTAAATATTAAGAAAGGGTAATAAAAAATCATCTTTGGTCTTTTTAAACACCTCAAATTTTGTTAAAACAATATAAAATTATTTTTTAAATTAACTTAAAAATTGCAAACCTCTTCACCATCTTTAGAAATTAAATTATTTATTTAAATTCATCAACTCGATTTTCTCAAATAACATCACTAATTATTTAATTACAACTTCAAAATATCATTCTCTAATTCTTCATCCATGTGATAATCATTGATAGAAAAAATAGCCATCATACAAGATATCATTGGGATGAATTCACCACTACTCTAGCCATCTCTTTTCAAACATTAAAAATCCATTAATAGTTTTTATAGGAAAATATTAAATATATATTAATAGTTATATAAATTGTATTTATTGTACATCTTCATGGTATTATTCAGGAAAACATTGTTTTACTCTAATCTAGAATTATAAAAATAATCTATAATGAACAAATCTAAAAAAATCATATGTATATAATGGCTAACTATAATATTTTTTACTATGTATTAAAACAAAATTACTTGTAAATATTATTTACAAAATTAATAATAAATAAAATAATGGTATTCATTGGTAATATTCTTCCTCTATCACCCAACACTCGATGATATAAGTGTTAACATTCTAATTGATAAAACATATAACCAAAAATAACTTTTGGGACTTGAATATTCCCAATTTTATTAGTTTTTACTACCAATGACTTTTTAATAATAAGTGGTTAAAATATTTTTCTCTTTTCATCCGGTAATAATCAGTTTATCAAATATTGAGAACAATTACAGAGGATTTTTTCACCCATGGGCCAAATTGACAATATGAAGGGGCATGAATTAGGATGATAAATTATTCTTTTAATAGTTTAGGATATTGTTCTTGTGTATGAAAGAATAATGTGAATATATATTATCCGTAGACAAATTTAATTCAGATGAAAAAAATAATATATTGGTTTTTATTGGTTTCCCAAAAAAGTGATAGTCCACTGAGAATACATTGATTGAGTTTTTCCGTAATATGGAATTAAATTTCACTTTATTAATGATACAATTATTTTGAAGTGTATACTTCCAATCCAAGGTGACATAACCTTCATATAGTATTTTTAAATAGTTTGAGATAAGGAATTTAAGGATATGATATTATAAATTTTGTAAATATTTATATAAAACATATTATCATTAATCTGGAGAAGATGAATTTATTTTAAAAACTATTATTCAACTCTATGTATTTATATTTTAGGAAAATGATATTTTTCTATACTCCATAGTTTTTCTAATGATTTTATCCCCATTATTTTCTCTATAAATTCTATATTAAATTAAGGAATATTTTTCCATTAAATGTATAACCTCAATCATAGAACTTATAGACCCTTAGTGGGTGTTAGAACACACTAATTAACCAACCATAATATTTAATATTCCTCTTGAAAAAAAATTAAATATACCCTAATTTTTATCTTTTATAAACTACGACATTAACATTCACCACCATGTAGCCTTTTCAGTATCAGCATGTACTTCATCAAAAATCCCATGTCATGATGTGATCAGTATTTTCATTGTGTGATACAAGTATAAAACTAGATCCAATTATTATATAAATAAACTACATTTTAAATATCGGAGGTTTGTTTCTTGATCATTTTAAATTATTCTTAATCAAACCTATCACAATGTGAAACATTTCTTCATGATATGATACATTTAAGGAAGATTATAAAAAATTACCCAAATATTCTCTGGGAATACACATGATGTGAAATTATTATTCATGACACGATCGTCACTTATAATGAAAATTATATATTTTATAATTTTTTCCTTCTCAACATCCCATATTTTCCATAATGTGTGTTTCCCCACTCAAAAATTTCTTCATTTTTTGGGAACATCTTTGCCTCTACACATTGACATCATAAAATAGTTCTCAAATAGAAATAACAACTAAATTCTTATAATAAATCGTTCATGGCATGACCAATCATGTCATGGAATAAAAAATCCATACATCATATTTTTTATAATATGTATGTTGTCATTGTTTTTAACACTCTTCTAATTGATTACATGTAACACCATAGGTTTTTATAATATATATCTCTTAAATTTTTTTGATACACTCATTATCTTTTTTTCAAATAATACCAAACATATTTATATAATGATTTATTAAATCCAAAAAAGAAATTTATTAATGGAAAATTAAATGAAATAGTAATATTAATGTTGATTTAGTTACTATAATAATTAGTTCCTTAGATATTTATTGATTAAAAATGTATTTTCTGTTTAAATACATTTTTATTGTATATTATATTTTTTATATAAAAGATAAATTTATAAAAAATTATGATAAAAAATTGAACATTATTTTATATTAAAAAACAGTATTTTATAGTATTAATTTTTGATATTTTTCCTACAATTATTTATTTTTTGTTGAATATTGACAAATAGAATTATTATAAATTCGATGAATTATAAAACATAATTATTTTATAACCATGAATGAAAAAATCTATGAAACCTTTTTATTAATTAAATGTATATATGATACATAAAATTATTAATTTTTTAATATTAGTTTTTAATTATAACCCTTTTTTATATTTTTTATCATAATGTTATATTTGTTCTAAAAATGATTTTTCTATGAAAATAAATTAATATTTTAAATTTAATTTCCATCACACTAACAAAATTTTACATGATAATATTTACTTCATATTTTAAATCAAAATATCGAAATTTTCTAATAAGATTAATAATTATTTTAAAAATTTAGGGTACCATTATTTAAAAAATGAATTATTGTGGTAATATTTTATTTAAGTAAAAAATATAAAAATAATGTCAAAAAAAATTAACTCAAAAACATATTTCTATCATTGATTTTAAGGGGTTTTTTAATTGAAATACCTCTCTATGAATTTATTTTCAACTATTGGATTTATATTAAATTCTAATAGTGGCTTTAGTGATTATATTATTATAAAAATGCCACCCTCCACACTTATAAATGGGACATCAAAATACCCTTTACAAACACCATAAAAGTTTAATTAGACTTCATAATAGAGTCGTTTTACTTCAAATAGGTTAGTATAATAATTTTCAAATTCTATTAAACCCATATATATTTAGTACATCTTCCATTTCTAAAGCATCTTTGAAGAGAAGATTCAAACTCTCGGTGTGAGTATACCACATTCGTTGACATTATATTCAATATCATTCACAATCATAATAATCCAAGGTTATTCAAAAAAAAATTATGAAATAAATATAAATAGAATAAGCAATTTTATTTATATATATTTTTAAATCATTATCTACCTTCCTCCATTTTATTTAGATAAATGAAAATTCTATTTATACGTACGTGAAGTATAATGCCTCCATAAACGAAGTGAACCATTTTACAAAATTTCATTAAATAGATGGTGAAAAGGTTTTTCATAGTGAATAAATATGTTATTTTAAAAATTATTAACATTGTTAAATTATTAATTATTTTATCCATTCCATCTATTATATGGATAATGAAAAAGTCTCTCATGTTTTCATGGACTATTTCCATTATATAAGACGTGTTTTGTTATTCATCACCACTTTTCATTGATGGTTATAAAATATTTTTTGATGAATATATAAGATATTTAGGTGTAATATTTTCCTTTAATATAGTTAAAAAAATATTTCATAAAATAATTATCATAATAAAAGAATCTATTATTGTTAGTTAATTACTCAAAACATGTTAATAATATATAATGATCTGAAGAATGATTACCATAGTTTCTATTAAGAGATAATTGGGTGGCATATTTAATTGATAAAAAATTTCTTATTTATTTTTTATAAAAATGGAATTTGAACTTGGTATCAAATAAGGGGTGACAACATACCTATTTATAACATAAATGATATTATTAGATTTATTGACACTCGATGATGAAAATATGCATTTACTAACTAATAATAGTGTAATTAAGTACAATAATTGAAGAATATAAAAGATAGTAGTATTGAATTAGGATTCAAAATAGGTTATTAATATGGTTATGTTAATTTTATATGAGTTTAATGTTATTTTTTGATTTCTAGGTTAACATTTTAATGTTTTCTCAACTCAATGTCTCTTCATTTATGTAAGCCTCTTCTTCCATTGTATTTTGCTTTTTGTTATATTTAATGCCCATGGATTTCATTGTTATTTAAAAATCACAAAATTTATGTTATTCAAGGATCTATATTATGTTCTACCATTCAACGAATTTTGATTTGAAATGTTATGATGATTTAATGGATTCATTCGATTCTATTTTGGAATATGATATAGTGATTAATGGATTTCCATTTGGGGAAATATTATATAATGATTTTATCTAAATATTGCATAATTTTATTTTTCGATGTTTTAAATTTTTTTATATTTCATTTTCATCTGTAAATAATATACATGATAAGATTCACAATTATTAAACTGATCCCACCTTGTTATTTCACCTCAAAATATTTTTCCACAATATCCGTATTAATTTTATGAATGATTAATTCTATGATATAAAAGTTATTTTTTTTATTTTTAAATGATCTAGAATTTACTTTAAAAAATATTTAATTAAATACTTTTTTTCTTTCTGCTTATGACTATTTTATATAGGCATTATATCTAATGTTTCTAGTGTAAAATAATTCTTTCACTATTACATGCCTTCTTCTTTGTGATGAATGCTTTCTCTGTTATAAAATTGGATTCCATATTAATATAAATTAAAAATTACTTTGAAGATAAATTAATATTTCTTTTTATTTTTAATGTGATTTATCTAATAATTTGAAATGTCATATTTTATCTATGGAAATTTAATATAGTGTTCATTATAGGATATTTCCTCATACCACTATCCAACAATTTCATTTTTATAGTTTATAGATTTTTATATGAATGATTCCATGAAATTCACATATCTTGTCCTAAAATAATTTAATTATTAATCATATATTAGTATTTTCGTATTATCATGGAATATATATTTATAGTTATCATTATGGTAAGAGGGGGTACAAAATGTTATAACTCATCAATACTTCTAGTAAATCATAATATCTTATAAAATAATATGAATGGGGAATGTGGAATGATGAAAATACACTATAGTAATCTTTCCACAATGTTTGTGGGAATTAAATGTGATCCCAATCCACTATGGGACAATTTAAGGTTTTTATGGTAGTAGAGTGTAAACCATATCCACTATGTGTGCTTTGCTACTATGTTTTTGGAAATGAGGAGTGATCCCAATCCACTATGAGTAATTTTCCTCTATAATACTCTTGGTAGTTATCTTTGAAAAATGGAATATCTTTATATATATATGTATTATAAAATTATGATCTTATTTTAATGATATATCATCATTCATCAGGATTTATTATAGATGATTCCACACTCTTACGAACTGTTATTGTAGTTATAAAAATGATTTACATTTTAAATATGGATTTATGACCTATAACTTAATGGAAATGAATTTCATAATATATGATCTTTTTCTCACACCCCAATGCATATATAATTCTCACATATGATATTCAATTATTATATCCAATGTATACCCTTACCAATCATCTAAGATAACTATTTATTGTGTTTCCTTTTTCCATGTATACGAAGAATATTTTTACCTATGATATGTCTATAATTATAATTTTTTTAGAATATGTATTATGGTAAATATTGAATAGTTTCATAAATAAGAAGATTATGTATCTTGTTTCAAGAGATCGAAATACTTTGTGGTTATAATATATGTATCAGTATTATATTTATTTAATATTAATCAAAAATGTTATACTCTTTATCTATGTGATGCTCGAGTCACCCCGGCTAGTATCAAAGTATGTTTACATTTTTGGTAAATTATTACAGTTAATTATTGATATTAGAATTATAAAAACATAGGGAGAACCATAAGTATTAATCTATATATTGGATAAAATATGATATGTTTTTTAAAGTATATATTGTGTTTTTTTCATATAAATTACATCCATGTTTTATTACTTAAATTGGATTCAAGATTTTACAGTTACATACCTATGGGTAGTATAATTTAAAGGGGTGAATTGGGTATTATTTCATTAATCACTATGTGCAAGAAAAAGATAAATAAATACACATATAGTTTTTCAATCCATAAGGAAATGGTTTATCAACCCACATTCTATTTATTGAACATTATGAGATATTTAAATACATTGAAACAGGTAATTTCATGGGTTGATAAGAATTTTGCATACATTATTCCGTTTTATGAATTATTTTCTTTATCATATGATTTATCAAATTGATTAATAATGGATGATATTAACATTGGATTTTTCTGTTTTATTCAATGACGCGAACAAGGAAGAACCATGATACCAATTGTTTAAATGGAATATTATGTGATAATCCTAATGTGAAACCAAATTGTATGGTTGTTTGGTTGAAAAATCTCATGAAAATGATTTCACAATTTTCTATTTCATTGTCGATTAATTTGAACCATGTTGAGCTCCTAAATGCATAGAGGAAGGATACACATTAGATATAGTTCATATTGTCACAACAACAGCCATTATTTACTGGGTACTCACATACACATATTTCTAGAAAAGAAATTATTTATATAGAAAAGTTTATGTTATGTTACCCTATGCTAAAACTATGAAATGGTTGATTCATATTAATAATATGCAGAAATATGATGAAAATGACTACTTGTGTTTATAAGATCTTAAGAATGTATTTTTAAATAATAAATTTCCATGAATAATTTTAAATAATAAATAGTGTGAATTTAATGAACATAAGAAAAAGTATTATTAGAAATATTTCCATATGAGGTACAATCTGCTAGACACGATTCTACACTTTGGGATTTATAATGTTTAATAAAAGATTAAGTAAATGATTTATTAGTGAATTTATAGCATCTATATAAAACGAATTTACTCATATAAAATTTCATTGTTGTGAATATATCATTATATGTTATCTTAATTTATAAATTAATAGTGGACACTAATTATTCTTGTGTTTCATTAAGAATGAATATGAAAAAATAATTTTCATGGAAAATAAAATAAATAATCCAATGGAAGAAATAAAATTAATCCCCCTTCATCGAAAGAGTCGAAACTATTTTTTTGGAAATTTAATCTAGGAATTATCTAAAATATTCAATATTGGAATTGAATTAAATATGTAAAATTAATGTTTAAGGTACATGATTTATATGAGAATAGATGAGAAAAAAAATGAAAAAATTGATCCACCCTCAATCCAATGTTATAATATTATGGATTCTATAAAGTATATTAACAATTTCATGAATCGAAATGTTGATGATTAATATCAATGTATACGAACTTATAATCTATATAACATAGAGATGTGTTTTGTAATAAAAATTTCTAAAGTGGGTCAGGGGAATAAAGATGGGAAATATTTACTAAGTATCCCAAATAAATCATAAAATGAATTATTTTATTCCATTTCTACCAAATATTTTAAATATGAATTGTTTTATAAGGTTACAACATCACAAATTTAATGACTTGAAATTTAACTATTAGTGAATACTATGAATGGTATGATGATTTCACTTAAATTATATAACTAGTTTCTAATATATTTTTGTGGGAATCTACTCCCTTTAAATATTATCAATATCAATCTAGATAGAGTTGATGAAATTTGGAGCATGTATAAGATAATTATAAATAGATAAAATATTAATTTTCATCAAAGGAAATTTATATTTTACATTACAATTCAAACTAATATCGTCAATCAATGTAATGAAGAAGATGAACTTAGAATAAAATTTATTTTAATTAAAAGGATATTACGACCTATTCATGATTTGTATTTGTCATAAATGGGCTGAAGAATCTCAAAATTGAAGATATTATTATTTTTTAGAAAATAATAATGTATTCTTTTATAGGTTTCCTACTATTCCAAAAAATATGAGGTCAAGTTTTCTATTGAACTCACACTTTGTGCAACACAAATTTCAATTTGTCCTGATAAGATGACATCATTTTAGTTACATTTATTGAAGAATTTACTCAAAGATAATATTTTAAAGAGGTTATATATGTATGTGAGTCAATATAGGGTTGACCAATTATTTTTTATTAAGAATAAATATAGGTCATTTTATCTTTTAATTAATCATAGGGAACTAAATAATATCCTAAGAAAGAAGAACTAGCTTGTACCGCATTGAAAATACATGATTGATCAATTATGTAATTCTCAATACATTTCAATGATTGACATTTGATCTAGAGATCATCATATTAGGGTAATATGGACTATATTGAAAAGATAACCATTAGTATGAGGTATCTCCATTATTAATTTAATGTGATAAAATTTCGACCAACCAACACTCACAGTATCATCATCAATCAAATAAATGGATCATTTAGATATCTCCATTATAAAAAATTTGTTTTTCATATATTATAATATTATATATTCATTGGAAATAGAATATTTTGATGATCATATAAGTATTACGATAAATAAATTAACATGTGAAACTATAGATAAAATATATCAAATGTGTATTATAGCTAACAATAATATCATTCACGGGTCATGTAATCACTAGTGATGGTATATAAAAAGATCATTCAAAGAATGATGTTACTCAACAATGGATTAGACCATCAATATTTAATGAGCTTTTTTGATTTTATGGATTGTATGAATACAATCAATGCAAAGTGAGAAATGATTTTTATGGATATCTAATCCAATAACCATGATGATGCGGAATGAAGCGAAGTTTATTTTAATGGATTAATTTAATGATAATTTCATAGATGTGAACATAAGGTTTGTTAATTGATCTGTTCTTACAATACCATAATGTGTATATATGTTTTTATTTAAAATTATGCTTCAAATAATTAGCTTATATTGGTTATAATGAATGATGGCTTGGTAGTAGCATACAGATCAATCAAATTAATGAATAATAATAAAAATTATACAACTCATGATTTGGATCTAGTAGTGGTAAATATTTCATTTAATATTTAATTGGATTATTTATATAGTGAATTATATGATATATATACCAATGAAAAGTGGTTGATGTTTATATTCACATAGAATGAGTAAAATATGATCAAAATGAGATGGTTGTAGCTGATTAAATATTATGATTATATGATATGTTACAACTGATGGAAGACGAAACATGGGATAATGCATTATTTAGTAGGATTTTGTAATATTTCTTATTAAAATTATTGAAATACATCTAATACTTATGGATTTTCATAACATGAAGCTTGAAATAATGATAGATAGAGGATGATACGTTATTTCTAAAATGAATGTTCAACTATCCATCCTTGTGAATATTAACGAGACCAAATGGATTATTTGGAACTGGTAGTAAGATAAATAATATTATGTAAATCAATCATAATTATGATGGAGTCATAAGATTCAATAATAAGATATATATACCCACATTTCTAGAATTAAGTAATGGTATATTGGATTATGAACATAGATCATTATTCACTAAAAATCTATGAAATACATTGATTTATAGATATCTCAATATGAATTTAAGGATTGTAAAATATGAAGAGATATGATTTTGAGTATGTGTCTTGATTCTTAGTGTTTACAAAAGTTAAGGAAAACATCAAATGCCTACAGGGATGATGAAACCATTTCTTATAACTTTACAGAAATGGGAGAACATCAATGGAGATTTAATTATAGGACTTATCAATACATAAAATTGATATAATACAACATATGTTACTATAGTGACCCTATCATTTTACATATATCGTTACATGATTTTATGCATAATTAATCATCAAATTATAGCCCAATGATAGTAATTTATAGTTTCTTGGAAGAATTGGAACATAAAATTGAGAACATGGGAATAAATAATACAATTCATTATTTAATATTTAGAAAATGATCATAACATTCATTGTTCCTATAAATTTTCATAGTATGACATGGGGATAACATGAAAAAATGGATGATCTGAAATCCCAATAAGTGAATAAGCATAAGAATACATCATTAACACATGGGTTATATCGAATGACACAATGATATAAAAAGTAATGGAACATGATTTAACACATGTAATAATAATAGATAAAACATGAAATATTATAAAAATTTATTAACAGTAAATTGATATAATCATAAAATATGTCTTTAGAATGAGTGAAGGCTTGTTTCACATATAGGATCACATGTCAAGGTAAACCACCAAGACCCTTGCATGTGGTAGCCAGAGTCAAGGTTAACCACTAATATATTTTCTCATAAAGTCTCATGAGGATAAACATTAACAAATTTAATGGAGAGATATCTAGGTAAAACCATCATAACATGTTCATGATTATTCATTCAACGCTTTAATCATACATAATCAATTGTACATAAACATTTCGGTTAGCAATAGAAAACGTGGGTATCATAATCATGTGATAATGAATAAAAAATGCGAATATCATATAAGTGTCCCTGGAAGAATGGAATTATACCATGAATGGAAAACAATTATTTATAGTAGTCATATATCTTCATAAAAATTTCATATTGATGTGATAACATGTTATCAGAGTAGTTAAAAAATTTTACAAATAAAATATTTTAGTGTTGTTTACAGAAAATATCAAAGATCATCTAAAACAAAAATTGAAATAATATTTTATATAAAACTATAAGTGAATTGAGATTTTTTTTATAATCAGAATTGTTATTTTTAAAAATAATTTTCGGTTAAAAATATATTATATAGTGTACTTGAAAACTGTATGAATTCTAGAAGATCCCTTAAAATGGGATTTCTTATGAGAAATAATTGAGGAGGGATCCACTTAAAAACATCTACATCCTAGAAATAGATTGATTAATTTATCATGATAGAAGATTATGAAACATATAAAATTAATTTATAATATATACAAAAAAAATAAAATATCACTTCATTTGGGTAATAATAATGTGAGCGAAACCTGAAAATTATTGGAGATTCATATAGAAACCATTACTATAAGTATAATGGTGTTATTTACTTGATTATAATGTCATTGATATTAAAAAATATTAATTAATTAACAATTAAATAACATATTATATAGTTAATTAATTTATTATTACCATATTATGTTCAATCATGGTCTTTTGTATGGGTTAACAGGTTGAATTTCATTGTATTGGATCATTTTTTTGCTTGGTTTTCATGATCAGTTTCTTTATATACCTATACAAATAATCAATAAAGATGAGAATGGTTGTCTAGAGTTAAATTTAAATTTTCGTAGTGAAAATACATAAAATTACACGGTTATAATATTAATTTTTTTTTTTGGAGTGATGATTAATCATAATGTAAATCCTTAATGATAACTGTTTTGGTTAATTGGGGGATTTTTGACCACAATGAAGTAATTTATCGTTTTAAATTAATTTATGTGTAGAATTACATTCTATAATATTAAATCATGTAACATGAAAATATATTTGTCTTTTTCAACAATAAAAATGGTTTCATGGCTAGAATTTAATTTTTAATGGAATTTGAAATATTGTCATCCTTGAATCTGAAAAATTAACCCATCTTAAATGGTGTTTTCATTTCTAGTATAAAAGAACGAGATATGATAGATGGTAATGAAATATTCCATTATAATAACAAAATGTCTTGGTGTTGGGTAAGGGGACTGGGAAGATATTTAAGAAGATCTTGGGTAGTTCACAAGTCTTGAGATGTGTGAAGAAAAGTCGGGATGAGGGTAGTTTATATAGTGGAGTAAATGGGAGTTTACTCAATATTTAATTCATTATTTTATTATTTTTCAAAAATACAAGTAATTGTGCCGATTAATGAGACTAAAAAATTCATTAGATTATTTGTATTGTAACCAAGGATTCATAAATTATACATGATGTTTGTAATAGTTTATTTAAAATATAATGTATAAATACTCTAAATTAACATATCAAACTATTCATAAAAAATCAAATATTTCATAAAATTCTCAAAAATTCATTATAATTATTTTTCTATTTATAGAATACAAAGATTAATATAGTTTTATGAAAATATATTTCACAATATAAGAAAATTAATTTTTATTTAAAATCATAATTGTCTAGAAAATAAATACTTTAAAATTAAAACTGCTATTATAAAACAATAAAAAATTACATATGGTCTAATAAAATTATCTTATAATCAAAAGACATAAAAATATTTATTTTATATATACATTTTAGGAAAATATTTGACTTACAAAGATACAAACACATAATCAATATTTTTTCAAATATTTATTTAATTATAATATGACATAATTATATCATATTGAGAATTATAATACGGATATCATTTATTTAAACTCCCATTGGTGATGCTAATATTACATTGGATGGTTTACTCTTCATAAGTGTGGCATTACTATTCCAATGTTCATGTTACAATATCTTCTACATATGTTTCTTAACATCAAGAGATCCCATTTATTTCACTCATTCTTAATTTAAAAGGTTTGTATAATGTTCTATATTTAATATTTTATGATCATACCACAAGACATAATTATAAGAATTTAATTACATTGATAAAACATTGGGTTATTAAATTTCCCCCCCTTATTAAATTTCTCTTCCAAAATTTTATTTTACATTATTATTCTGAAAACATATGTGGGAACTCTCCTTACTCACTTCATCCAGTTCTCATGTTGCTTTTTCATTCAAAAGTCTTTTCCATAGTTCATTGACCAAGTGAGTAGTCTTGTTACTTATAATATTATTTCTATGATTCAATATAATCACTGGCTTCTCCTCATATGAAATATAATTAACCAACTAGACCACCTAGAAAGATTGTACTTGTGAAGGATCTAGTATGTACTTATTTAATAGGGATACATGGAAGTCATATTATACTTTAGACATGGTAGGTGGAAGATCTAGTTGATAAGACAAAACTCTAACACGGTCAAGGATCATGAAGGGGCTGACGTACCGAGGACTAATCATTCTTTATTCCCTAAAATCAAGACCTTCTTCGGTGGATATTTGTGGAGGAATTCCATGTCTCCAACATTAATCTCAAGGCCTCCTCAATGATAGTTTTCATAACTCTTTTTTCATCATTGAGCTACCTTGATGTGATAATGAATGGTTTTAACCTTCTCCACTGTTTCTCCTACCATTTCAGGTCCTAACCGCTTATATTCACTGACTTAATCCAAGCATGTTAGTGTTCTACACATTTTCCCATAATCATCTTAATATGATGGAATTCAAATTCTCGTGTAGAAGCAATTGTTTTAGGAGAATTTGACTAGTGAATTATGTTGGTCCCATCATCTATTAAAGTCCACCGAACATGATATCAACATTTTTTCAATTTCTAAATAGTTTTTTCAGAATGGCCATTATTTTGAGGATGACATATCATACTGAATTCTGGTATAGTTCTTAGAGCATCTTGTTATTTTCCCAAAACATTGAGGTGAATCTAGGATCTCAGTCGGATACAATTGTGAGTGGAACATCATCAATCCATACCACCTCTTTGATGTATATCCATTCATTTTTATCTGATGATATGTCCTCTAAAATTGTGATAAGGTGAGTAGTCTTTTTATAATGATCCATAATAACCAATATAGCCTTGTTTCCTCAGTGTTTCCTTAGATGTATTGTAATAATTTCCATCTATATGATATCCCACATCATTTTTACTATGGAATATGTTTTCATTATCGACTTATACTTTTTTTCATTAATCCTTCACTTGCTGACATACCAGGCAGCATGATGTATATTATGCAATCTTCATTTTTATATTTTCCCAGCAATTGTTCTCTCAAAGATCTCTATAAATCATCATCCACCCTTGATGAATAGAGAAGGCTGATTGATGTGCATTTTTATGATGATAATTTGTTATCTCATTATAATATGATAATCATAATTGTTTCCCAAATCTTACAAATTCATTCCTCATAAATCATGAACTCATAGGATTTACCCTTATTGATTGCTTCCACACCTTTCAAAATTTCCACATCAATTATTTGTGCATCCATTATTATCTCCATGAGGAATAATTGAGAAATCATTTGAGAAATTAATGATGATGTTCCACCATTAAGTATTCCCATGTCAATAATTTTCATGTATAAAAATATAGAATCCTTCTCAATTCTCATCCTTGATAAAGATGCATGATCCGTTCATCATATAACATCTGCTACATTATATATTTTTTCCATGATAGTAATGGATTGAGTAGTAAATATATATGATGATTTATAACCATATTCACTAGATAATATTATGCTTACTTTGTGTGAAAATATATTTGAGAAACTTTTAATCAGTATATATCTCACAGTACTTCCAATAGAGAAAATACCTCCAGATATTCAATGCAAATATCATAGATTCCAACTCCAGATCATGTGTGGTGTAGTTTGAAAAATGTATTTTTCAACATCCATGAGGTATAGCCTAAATTTATCCTTTTTCATCAGAAAATATCCTAAAAATATTTCAATAATTGTTTTACACAACAATGAATTTCCCACTCATTGGGAGTGTGGGTAATAGTGGGGTGACAAGCCTTATTTAGAGCACTTTAAAGATTTTCTCAAAATCATGAGTTTAGAATAACATCACTTCATTTCAGGTTATCATGGTTACTGTGTGTGAAAATCATGAAAATTTATTCAACAATTTGTTTGTAATACCCTAGTAGACCATGGAAACTACTGATCTCCATTACAGATATTGACATGGGCCACTCTTCAATTCGATATTTC